>CM037936.1:2632000-3940125 GCA_021346845.1 Apeltes quadracus
TCTGTGAGAGTATATTAGCGTGGATGTATCAGTGTTGAAAACAACATTTAAAAGTGTGTTCCCTGTGTGGTGGGAAAACGTAGCCACACGGTTGGGTTACAGGACATCCTGTGCTCACTATAGCCGACTCCTAAACTTCCTCCGCACTCCTTTGTCTAACCTCTTCCTCACATTGTCTCTACGCCGCGGCTCCTTTTCATGGCGAGCCGCTAGTTGCTCTTCGCCTTCATCTCTGCCAGCTTGCTGCTGACAAAGTTCCACTTGAAGGACGCGTCCTCGCTCCCGCCGCCCAGAGAGACGTATTTGGAGAAGCTGTTCCGTCCTCCTCCTCCTCCTCCTCCTCCTCCTCCTCCTCCTCCTCCTCCTTCACTCTCCTCCTCCTGAGCGATCTGCCCCGCCTGGTTCTCCTCCCCTCCCGCCTCTGTCACCCCCCCTGCCTCCCCCTGACCCTCTGCGGCCTCGCTGGCTGCAGCAGCAGCAGCGGCAGCCTCCGCCTGCTTCTTGGCCGCCCAGTTGACTGCAAAGCTATCCCAGAATGCCGTGCGCTTAGCGGGGCGAGGGGGCTCCTCCGGCTTCATCGCGAGTGGACTGAGGATTTGGGAGAAAGTAGTGAATGACGTTTGTATTATTGGGAAATACACACAAATGCACATCCAGAAGCCGGTTAGCTTAGCTTAGCTTAGCATGAAGACAGCAAAAACAGCTAGCCTAGCTTTGTTCAAAGTAGCACATCTTGAATTTTAAAGAGTTGACAAGCTCATAGATGCGTTTTAGTTAGCTGATATCTATACAAACACTCAACGAACCAGCGATGTGTTACGATACAAACCCCCCCCCGATGGGAGAAGCTGTGCGACGGAGACAGATTGAACTCACTGGTCTGCGACCGGCGGGCTCTCAGTGTCCTCCAGGAGCTGGTGTTCATCCTCCTTGGTGAAGAGAGACGACAGCCTGTTCCAGCTCTTAGTCCCGGCCCCCTGCATCTGGGCACACAAGCCACCGAACGCGTGGGGTCAAAGGTCAAAGCAGGTAAACATCCAGGTGGTTGCAGAGGATCAGTCGAACAGTGGTCTTCAGATGAGGAAGACTTTTTTTTCAATGATATTACACCCTTTTATTGGGATATTTGTTAAATATAAACAGATTTTGCAGTTGCATGGTTCTAAACTGCATTAATTGACTTACTTTCTTGGCCAGCTGGGACACGGCGTTCGGCCCCTCGTCCTCCTGCACGGGACTCGCATCGTTCTGCACCTCTGTGACCTGCAGAAAGACAATGAAAGACACAGTGGACGTCCACACAGCAACGTCCTGATGTGCATACAGATGCACGGGGGGGGGGGGGGGGAGGGGGGAGCAGGAAACCCGAATCATCACAGGCGCCTGCTAAAGATCCCTGTGATGCATGCCGGTCATCTCATATATCACAAGTGTGGAATTGTGACTCAAATAGCGGCTCTTCACACCCCTCCAAATGGAAACTATCTGGAGCCCCCCCCCACCCCCACCCCCACACACACACACACACCTCACACACACACACACACACACACACACCGTACCCCCATGTGTCAGTCGGTGGAATGCCAACTAATCCGCGTTCAGCCCGCGTGCAGGATCCGGTTTCCGAACCTTGAGGATGAGAATGTGTGTTGCGACGCGCTAACAAGTGGACAGAGATGGACGCTGAGGTATAACAGTGTAAATACTCCCTTACAGGTGAAGGTTGTGCGTTTAGAACGGCTGCAGCTACTTTGAATCATTGTATGAATATTTTTTTTTACATCCGGTGGTTCACAAATTAAGGCGTGTAATTTAAATCTGGGAGGTCATGAGATGATTTTCTCAAATTTATCTGAGCAGACCCTTTTTAATGGGTAATATTTACATGTAACCCCTTGAAGTGTTATATAAATAAAGCCGAAACAGAACACTTCTAAAGAGGATCACCAACCAAAGAGGTTGGTGACCACAGGTTTGATCTCAAACAGTGTGTCGTGTTTTATAACGTTATCGTCGTGAAAAGTAGTATTGTATCGTGGGGATGAAGCAACATGAGAAGAAGCACCAAATGGAAACTACTTGAAAAGGGAAATGTGACACTTCCCACTACCGATGACGGGCTTTAACGAAATGCTGTTCTCGATGTTATAAATACGGGAACAAACTGCTTCACTGAGGCCGTAAACACATCTGCTACTGGAAACAGAAAACACATTAACGCCACAAAGTTCCCCCCGGAAAACACAAGAGCTCATCCGACCCTGTGCTGAACAAGTGATCCGACCTGGTGACCTTCTGACTTCTGCTCCAAACACAGCGCAACGTTCCGCAACTTCAACGCGTCCATCTGAACCGGCGCGATGGAGAAAGTCACGGACTCCGTACCTCCTCCGAAGAAGACGACGCGCCCTCCTCGTACTCCGGGTTGATGCTCTTCAGCACTTTGCTCTTATAGACTTTCCACACCGGATTCATCCTGGCAGAGATCGGGGGGCGGGAGACCTCTCCGCGGCTCTGTGGTGGGGGGGGGGGCGGGGGCACCCGGCACCAGGTCTCGTCTCAGCGGGGGGCCGACGTGGACCGGAGGTTCTCAGAGGAGCCGCTTCAGCACCGAGGCCGCCGCTGGCTCATGGCGTTCGCTGCCGCCGTGCGGTGACGTCTGAGCGGAGCTGGAAGCTGCTTTCGTCCCCTCGGGGCGTCTGAACAGGTGAAGCTATAGGAAGCTGCTGTGCTGCGGGCGCCCACGCAGGTGTGCAGGTGTACACTCACATCACACACACACACACACACACACTGAATTCAGCGTCACGCTACAGAAACCCTGCCTTGGTTACCTGGAAATAGGTGTGGATTTCCTCCTGCATATTTCAGAGGGTCTCCTTCCCAGAGCCGGAGGTCCATTGTCAGCCCGTGTTGGGAGACGGGCTCCTGTAACCCCGACGCTGCACGCGCACACACACACACACACACACACACACTAACTAAGACATGTTCTCATGATTTTCTTTCCTTTTGTTCATTCTGCAGCAACTTGGCTTCCTTGAGTAAGTTCATGTTTAAAAATAAAAAAATAAAAATAAAAAAAATAAAAATCAGTTTCCATCCGTGTTTGGCGTGAACTCGTCACAATGAACAACTGTAAACAACAATGAAAACAACTGTGCAAGGTTTTATTTTAAAACGTTTATTTTTAAAGTGCTCATCTAAATCTGCGATCCCCCTCCGCGTTCATACCTGCTGTTTATTCGTGGAACCACAAACAGAGGCCATCTCACCTGCTACCAGCCGCTTCCTGCTGCGCTCCCATTGGCCGCTGCAGCGCGTCAGTTGAGCGCCAATCAGTTTCGGGATCACGGCGAGAGGTTTTTTGTGACCCGTCGCTCGGCAACCTGAGAGCAACCTGACAGCGGCGCGCAGATAAAGAGAGATGCATCAACTTTTGATGACTGATTGAGTTTCACCGCACAACGACACACACACACAAAAGGACAGAAACACAGCGTTTTAAGCTTATTTGCTTAAATGTGCTTCTCTGTTTGATGGCGGCAAAACTCTATTTCGACCATAGAAGTAGGAATCCGGTCCTTGCAACACACTTATGTAAAATGAACCAAGTCAGCGAGAAGGATAACGGTGATGGATCAGAGTCATTCCTTCCTGGTGCTATTCACCGCACCGTTGGACTACAATGAAGCGGTAGGATCCATAAGGTGGGCCTGAATTATGCATCTTATCTTCTATAGACGGCGTGTGCGTGCACACAGACTGATGGATGTCTGTTATTTGAGGACCAGCGGCTCATGTTTCACAGTGGAAAAGAGTTAACGCGCCGCACCGAGGAAGAGGGTTCTTCTGCCAGACAACAACAACAATAATGATTCATGGTCTACCTTCACAAGGTCTACCCAATATGGATTCAGTCGAGCAGATGTGTATTTGCTTATACTGGTTCATATGTCACCTATTACTCAAGGTCACAATATTTTATTCAGTGGAGAAAGTATTCAGATGTTTCGTTTAAGAAGTAAAAAAAAAAACTAAAAGTACAACAACTGATGCAGAAAGGCCCCTTTTTAATTGTATTATTACTACAGCATTTGTAATATCAATGCATGTACTGTATGGAACACGTGATTTTGAATTACTTTATATGTTGGACAGTAAAATGTTTTTTAAAGCATCACTTTATCAGATTTTTACATTCAATTTACTTTACTCAATTAGTGCCTTTTCATCTGGAAAGCTGTTACAGGTAATTACCACAGATGACCACAAGGTGGCACAAGTTTAAAGCTGATGTTATGTGGCGGATAAACAACAGCGTTCTGGATCTCTCACGCTTGAGTGAATAAAAGGAAGAGATTGACCCTCTGGGCCACCGTAGGAACGAGCTAAAAGCAAACAAAGTAATATAGAAAAGAAATTGGGATAAACAAACAAAAGGGAAATTAACTGACTTCAATATGAAGCTAAAAAGAAGAAGAAACGATGGGATTTGCTGCTTCGCTGATTATATAAACTAAATTTCACGGCACGCTGAAAGTTATAAATGTAGATGAATGGTGAATTAATGTTACATATTATTACTTAGTAAAATGTATTTAATGTTTCTTTTTCTATCGCATTGCTCTGTCCAACATTCCGGCTGCTCTGTTTAAAAAGAAATGCAGCATGGGTGTGTCTTTAAATCTTCCAGGTCAAACTCTTCAGCGAATGTGAGTCAGCACCTTTGTCTATATCTAAATGTCCTCATATTTTTTATTGTTTGCCAAAATAATGAGAATAGTGTGGGGCTGAAGGAGCACAATTGTGTGTCGTTACTTGTACACAGCTGAACAAACACGTACTTTAACATGAACCAAAATCCATGTTGATCTGCGGAGCCCTGATTCCATGGGGGGGGGGGGGGGGGGGGGGGGGGTTGTTGTCATTAGTCCTGCCTCTCTTTTGGGACCACTAGGGGGGGACAGTGACGCGTTGCCGTGCTTCAGAGGTGTGGAACAGAATGTACAGAACACGGCGTTCAAACAAATGATGAACACACGCGAGCTCAAAAGGCCGAAGTGTCATCGTGACACCCGAGGGACCCGGCGCCCTCTGAGGAGCCGCAGCGTCGTGTGCCACAGCTCATCGTGTAGGCCTGGTTCATTGAGATGCAACATAACAGTCTCTGCGTGGATGTTGTATTGAAAGAAGGAAAAGTTCCTACTGACCCTTCATTGGCTTTCTGGCTAATGAAGTAGAGAAAGAGCGAAGCAACGTTGACCTTTAAACATGTACCTGAACACGTGTGGAAGCAACACGCCCTCCTGTGCGTGAACTGCACATGCGCGCAGACATTTAACGTGATTTGGGGGGGTTGAGGGGCGACTCGCGTTCGCCGACTGCTCGTCCTCCATCGCGGCTCCACCCCATCTGCATCCACGTGTACATGCATGTGACTGCGTTTTTTTGTCTCCTCGTGTACACAGCATAAACAAATGGAGCGTCCCCTCCGCGTTCTGCTCGCCCCTCGGCGGCGCACAAATAAAACCTCCGTTTCACGTCAAGTTTCCATCAGCCTTCTTGGCTTCAGACAACCAGTTTAACAGAAGACAATATGCAGAACTTGATTTGCATCTTGTAAACAGGAAATAGATATTTAGAATTAAGCCTTCATCCAGAATGGAGCATTTTCCAATGAACAGATGTGGGATGTGTTAATAATAATAATACCAATGTATTATTGTGGTTTTAGAAGCATTCCTTGTCCATTTGGAATATGCGTCTTAACGGGGCTTTCACGGCTCTCCTGTGTTCCTCCCAGTAAAGCCGGAGGGGTTTCAGCAGATCAACTGAAAGCGTTATGAAAGACTTGGACTTCTACAGGTTCACACATACACGCAAACCTTTCAAGAATGTGCTTGGGGGGGCAAACGAGGGTGGCTGTGCTTGAGTTTGGACGTGTCCGTCGTGCAGACGAACAGAAGGCCTCCTCACGCACACGCTGGAGACACCGGGGGGGCTAAAGGGGAGGAGTTATTCAGCATGCCGCCGCAACCTCTTCTGACCTCTTCTGACCTCTTCCAATCGGCTGAAGCAAACCTGTTGTGCTCGTCGGAGGAAACAGACTTTGGATTTTTTTTGTTTAAATGATGCTCCTGTTTCATGAGAATGTTGACTGAAGGGCAAGAATCTCTCTGCACAAATGACGCCAAAGTTAAGAACCAACACCCCCCACTTTTGCGCGTGCATGTGACCTTTGACATTAAACTCCCCCACTGAGCCTCGCGGAGCTGCTGGATCGGCTGTGGACTCGTCGTCTTGTTGCGATGCAAAGAGCTCTCAGTTATGAGTGTGAATAAGATTTATAGCGAAGGACAGAAAGGCGATAGTTCTGTTTGGGTTCGGTTTTGGCAGCGTGGCGCGGTTATTCTGGGGAGGAGAATCACTCTGCTTTAAATCCCAACACCCCCCCATCCCCCTTTCTAAATGTGGAGGTGGCTTTTCAGGATTAACCTGTTCAAACCGGCCATGAAAAAGTTACGAGCCGGCCGCAGGCCGTTCCCCGAGGCCGCTGCGCCGCCGCACAGGAATGTGAGGTCCAAGACCAAGAAGGAAACAGACTCTCAGAAAAACGACCACGATGCAGAGACGTGACACCGTGTGCCGTGTGACACGTGTCACCGACTCGTGGACGCCTTTGTCTATGTAACGCGTGTAAGCACCAAACAATGGATTTGTTTGCGAGAAGAGAGGCTTTTTTTTTTGGGGCATTTGTTATGATGCAAACACCTACAATAAGCCCAAAAGATGCAGGTATCAGCAGGCGAACAAAACCGACCGATGGGCAAAACAGCACGGGTGTGCGGCCCAAATCTCACTCAAATGTTACACACTGAGCGATGTGTGTGTGTGTGTGTGTGTGTGTGTAACTTCTGCGTGTGAACGTCACCACATACGTATCAACGCCTCCAGCATTACACTCGCAGTGTTTTATCAGCTACCGAGTGATTCCCAGAAAAAGTGCCGGTGATGAGATTACAGATGAGGTGAGTGCAAGTGAGAGCTGTCGTGTTACAACTCTACACTTAAAATGAGACCCTGTTTACGGGGAAGAGGAGCAGGTCACATGACCTGAAGGAGTCACTGTCCTACAGTGGCACGTACCTGGGAAAAGTCACAGAAAAAACCAAGACGCCGCAGGAACTCTTCCAACCAGCTCATCCACGGTTTCATGTGGAGAATGAAAAAAGAATTAAGTTTGCGGCGCGCACACACACACACACACACACACACACACACACGTCCTCATGGAGTTATACATAGCTGTTAAATGCTTTTAATTGCTATATTCTATATTCCCTATATTGAACAATGTGTCGATGACAGTTATACACACACACACACACACACATCACGCGTGTTCAGACGGTCATATTAAGATGTACATATTTAAAACATTAAGGCTTAAAAGATGGAGACCCAAACACGTTAGTTTTAATTTATTCATAAAATGACATTTTGAAAGCCCTCAAATACTCAACCATTTACCAGGCGACGTAATTTAAGACCCTGAGGGGTCAGGGGTCACGCATGTATTATTTATACATACATCCAGCCGTCCCTCAGCTGCCTCAGACATGAAACAGTTGTTGTCCCGACAGTCCTGATGATTAAAGTTAAAACTTGAGTCAGAGCAGTTTGAAGTACATCTGAGCCGTCTCTCCTCGGTGATGTCATCGTGTGTGGAGGCCGTGCAGTGGCTTCTGACCAACAGGGGGCAGCAGCAGTGAGAGTCCATCGGTTTCATCCCAGCAGCAGCCTCCCGTCTCTTCCACGGCGTCGCGCATCCGCCGTCTGAAGGACTTCATGGTGGAATCACTGAGTTTCAGCAGAGAGGGAGGACGATGACTCCAAGCAACAGCTCCTCCAGTCTGCTGCTGCTGTTGTTGTTTACCACAATCTAAACTCCAAACACCTCATCACCACCCTGTAAACGCCCTCCCACAGGAGGCGAGTGTAAACATGCCATCAGCTGCCTGAAGCCTGCGGCTCATCTCCAAACCAATAAAAACGGCAACGAACTGGAATGAAACACAACACGTCGTCGTTCCAGGATGTCAGCGAGGACGAGCTGCACGACACCCCCTCCCCCCCTCCCCCTTCTGAGGCGGTACTTGGTGTAAAAGGTTTGAGAGTCACTGAAGCGACGAATACTCAGAACCTCTGAGGTGATTGAAATACGGTGTTCGGTTAACAGTGGACTCGTCGGAAGCATGACTTTTAGAAGTGCGGATGTGCTGACTGGATCTCGCAGCACAAACCCTGTATTCCTGCAAACACCCCCACCGGCACAGACAGGAAGTGAGCGGCTCGCTGCCCTCCGGGCCCCAATAAGCCCCCGAAAAACCTTGTCGGGTGCTGAAACAACATTCGCAGGCTTTCATTGGAACTGGTATGAAAAAAGGGGGCTGGGCGAATGCCGGAAATACTCGGGACAGTTAATTCTTCAAATAGTCTGAATCGCAAACTTCTGCGACTTCACGGCACCTAGACAGAACCGGCTGAAACCGGCCCGATTCCAAAAAAAACATGAGGTTGTTTTGTTTTTTTCGGCCTAGTAGGGCTTCAACTTCCCATTTTCGATGCAAAGCGGAACGAGGAAGTCCGACAGTCGACATCTGTTGTGAAAACACACAAGCGCTGGATTTCATCATGCTTTTCGTGACACCGCTCGGCACGCGATCGCGTGACGACGGCGTTCGAGGTTTACGGAGTCACGACTTCCTCCCCCCGGTCGCCCCCACCCCCCCCCCCCCCCCCCCCACCCCCACGTGGCTCCTGGTGGCAGGAAAAGAGAACAGCAGACGTAACGCTAAAAAGGGAAGAAGCACTTAGTGTAAAATCCATGAGGTTTGTCTGATGTGTTCAGGTGAGCACTTTCCATTTATATCCATCAATTAGCAACAGTTATAACGCAAACTATTAGAGCCCAGAGGGGGAAAAAAAAAAACAGATAAGCCGCTTTTCACTAAATCCTGATGAAAAGGAAGCCGCAGGGAAAAAGAGAGAGAGATTAGGAGGCTGAAGGGACGAGACACTGCAGCACCAGCAGCTACACAACAAACCCACAAACACCGTTTCACATGTATAATAGTCATTAACCCGACTATTGTCCTAAATATCTGAATGAGCACTGAAACACTGAGTGAGATGCGACCTGATGTTTTCTCTGCACATTAAAAGAGACGTCGAGCTGCAGGAAATGAGGGAAGACCGGAAAGACCCTCAGAAAAACGTGCCACGTTATCTCCCCTACATCCCAGACCACAAAGAAGCATTTGAAGGCCTTGAGGTGTTGATGGTTCCGTGGTGCTTTGAACTGAGTCTCATCGGACGTAAATCGAACTTCAGGTTAAAGGTCGACAAAGCCTTGCCCGAAGAGATTTCTTGACCCCCGTCCTCAATATGAAGGTCACCATGAACCCATTCATATTTCTTCTTGCTTACTGCCTACTTGTTGAGGACACAACATCCTATCTGCACATACCAAAGCACCACGTTAGCCCAAAGTCATAAAGATGCATAGTTCCCATAATTACTAGTCAAGGATATGATGAACATTAATCAGCTCATGCCGAATTCCACCCACCATCATTATTCTCTACACGCCGCATTGAACAGCTACCAAACCATCTCATCTGCAGCGACTTCTGGTTCTCCAGTTAGTTAACTCTTCCCGAGTGCAGTTTTATGCCCCTTTGTCTCAGTTGGTTAGATAAAGGTAAAAGAAAACAAGGGGGAATGGCGCCCCCGTCCCAAAGAGCGTCCTTCCACCCACATTCCCCTCCGATGACCCCCCGCCCGCCCTTTTGTCTCCGTGGCTCAGAACAAGGCCGATGTTGGTGACGCATCAGCGGTTGGCCAATGGCCGCCCTTCGTTAAGGGTTGCGTCCTTAGCCTAGCGTCGCACACGACAAAGCCAGATTTTTTTTTTTTTTTGCCCAGTGATGTAGGGCAGGGTGAGGTGGGGGCGGGGGGGGGGGGGGGCACGTGGCGCCCAACGAGCTCTCAGCCTGTCACGCAGCATCACATCAGACCGCGAGCAGACATGCGCACTTTCTAGTCTCCACGCAGTGGAAGAGCAAAAGGGAGGACGTGCAGGGAAGCAGTCGCCCAAACGAGGAAGATTAAAACATGGACGCTTCGGAAATAATCTGAAGGATTCAAAAAAAAAGAGGAATGGAGGACAGGAGTGTTCTAACCCCTACATTTGCTATATTACACACACACACACACACACACACACACACAGTTGGGCGCGCTGAAAGGCCACGTCACTGAACCACACGATGCGTTTGTGCCAGACTGCATCCTGCTGCGTGCAGATATTCACCCGAGGAGCCGCTCACACAGGTTCCCATCAGGAGTCAGGAAACCAGTCGCTGCGCATCTCATTGCAAAATATTCACAGCTTTATTCAATCTTCACAAAATAAAGGAATACATTCATCCATCATTTAAAAACAAGATTGTTCTCATTTTTTGCTTCGATTAAAAGTCTGCATTTACATGTAGTAAAACATTGCAGGAAGATTTCTCAACTAGTGTGCTTTAAAGGGTTACGGTAGTGAGAAATACAAAATAAGTGAGGAGTTGCTTTAAGTCCCTTCGCGGATCCAATGTTGCACTCAAAACAAAAAAGGTTTCTGCACTATTGCACATCTACCTCAATGAATCTGACGCCACACAGACGCATTTATACAAGTATTGACACACGGTTCTCAAATGAAGCTCTGGATCTGGACACCACGGTTCTCTAGTGAGGAACAAAAAGAAAGTGTGTGGCGCTTATTGGCTCGTTTGCCCCTTTCACCACGTTGCGAGGCTGCCATCACTTCATCACGACGTACAGTGACTCCCCCCCCCCGCCCCCCTTTGAACACTGGCTAGATGGGCGTCCCCCTTTTTTACAGATCAGAACAGTATTGACGGCATCTTGCAAGTACAGACCCAGGTGCCAGTCGACTGGTATTGATCACCCACCCAAACCAGTCCGGAAAAACAACCCGCCCCCCCCGCGCCTCCTTCCTTGGCTGCCCATTGGCTCGTCGCCCCCCTCCCTCAGGGCGCGGGCTGCGCGCGGACGTCCTCCGTCATCTGCTTGGCGCTGTAGTAGGACAAACTCAGGCCCATGATGGCCAGCATCATGGCCAGCTGGTTGACGGCGCGGTCCTGAGGCTGCGTCTGCACCTCCCCGGCAACTTGCCTCTGCAGAGGAGACAAGGGGGACGGGGGAGGGGGGGCCCGAGGGTCAGAGGTCGGCAGAGTCCCCGAGCCAGTGGAGACTAACCCGAAAAGTTTCGTCCCGGGAGACCAAACGTCTGCAGCTTGAGCTCCGGAGCCCAAAGGCAGGAAACTTTATTAAAAAGCACTGAGGAAGGAGACTTGAGCCAAAGGGGAACACGATGTTCTGGGCAGAACTAAGAGCCCCCCCCCCCCACCCCACCCCACCCGAGTAGTGACATAAGGTCTGCATTAATAAAATTACAATGCAATTAAAAACACAGGCCCACTGTCTTAGTGGGCGGCATTTTCTCAAAAAATTGGGTCAGAAATCTTAAAATATTTGAAACCTTTGCAGACGTATAGTCACTCGTATTTTTAAAGCGATGCGTTTGCTCAGCTAAAAAAGGTGAGTGGCCTTTATTATTGGGGGGTGGGGGGGTTATTCTGACGCACAAATGCAAAAAAGCTGTTCAGTCTGAATCCACATTAAAATATTCGTCGGCACAGATAATAAACACGCTGCGTCCCGCCGTGGAAGAGGAAGTCACTTTTCTCCTGCCGGGCGGCAGCTTTTGTGTCCGAATTAGTGCGAATAAGAGAACAAAGGCCGCACGGCCGAAGGGACGTATGGAGGGTCGTTACGGATGAGTGGATTATGATGACGGCTCTATGACGACCATTAGCATCGCCTCTCATTACACCGGTGGTGAAAGGGGATTGTGGGTCACGGAACGGCACGAGGCCCTTGTTCGTCTAACTGTGACGTTAAAAGCTATAAAAAAATAAATAAAAAAAAGACACATAATATGCTACAAGGGAACATTAGGATCTCAGATTAAAAAAAAAAAACACCCGACGTGCAATCTCATCGTCCGAAACAGATCCCAATAAGTTGGAGTTTTCTCTAAACCCACCTGGAGGAGACGGAAGTATCCGGGTGTCAGTCGGCCCAGTCTGATGATCATGTCTGTTGGACTGAGGTGGGGGCCAAACGGAGGGAAGAGCGGCGGCGGCTCTCAGGACCTGCAGAGGAAACAGAGCTCACTGAGTAACCGCGCGGAAAGCAAGACAGGACAAAAAAAGCAATTAAAAGTTTGAGTCAATCTTTAGAGTACTGTTTAAAAATAATCCATAAATCATCTGATCTATGAAGGGGAGGGGGGCATCGCTCGCCTGCAGGGATCAACACGGCTGAACGATGTGAGCGACACGAAGAGAAACAAAACTATTCAAATAAAGATCCGAGCTACCTGAAGCCATTTCCTCCCAGAATTCCCCTCAAACGCCTCGGTTATCAAAAATTCATGTTTGCCCCAAAGCAGCCCGGCGTCCATTCACGCTGCCCCATGAGAGAGACACAAAGGAACAATTTATCATTCAAGCGAGGGACAAGTGTGGCCAATGAGGAAAATGCATCTCGAATGGTTTGCGGCTGTAGAGAAGGAGCGCTGAAGCACTTTGGCGCCCAACAGGGAGAAAAGGCCACATATCTAAAAGACGAAGCGGATGGGGACGTGGTAAAGAAAACCCCAAAAAGATGCTTGCTTCGTAAAACAGGGGGAGGACACTGAAGAAGATGTTTCACAGCATTTGTGATGGAGGGTTCAGGGAGGAAGATCAGGTGAAAACATGAAAAGCATTCAAAATTAAAAAAAAGGCCAATCTGGTCTAACGATACACAGAAATGAGATCCGAGCCGTCAAAAGTTACTCCTGGTGGGAATAGTTTTGGGGATTCCTCACCTTCCAGGGGCCGATTAGATCGGCGGACGAAAAGGCAACAGGCCCGAGAAGCCGACCACGCTGGAAACCCTGACAGACGCACAAAACGTGAGCCGGCGAGAGCTTCTGCGCCTTTTATACAGCTGCGCTCTCACCCGGCCCGACCCGTGGTCTCGCCTTCAGCACACGCCCACTTTAAAAAAAAAACACATGCGCTGTCCAAATGCATTACTCTCAGTGGGCTGCGCTCCCCAAAACACAACCCTCCCTTCCTTCCTTAAAAAAAAAAAAAAAAAAAAAAAGAAAAAACCCTTTGTGAAGATTCATACACGATTGGCACGTCGACTCCATGCAAAACAGGAATAAAGCCAACGGATGCAAATGCTGCATGCGGCCGGCTTCTACAGAGGAAGCCTGCGTGTCAGAGCAGCGTTATGCAACCGGCCTGATGCGTTGGATCTCAGCTGCAGCAGGAACCGGACGCCTCGGGAGCCCCGGACCGTCCGCCGGGAACCCGAGCAGCATCCACGTTAGAGGACAGGCTCCTTTTAGCAACGTCCATTTTTAGCCCTGCCTTTTGTTTTTGTTTCCATTGCACCAAAATAAATTATTGAATTCCTTAAGAAAGGAATCACGCTAGTTGTGTTTTCACAGTTTGGACCAAGCGGCACTCTTTTTTTTTTTTTTTTTTGGTTCAAAGTATTGTAACTGACAAATCAGCGTCGCACAAAAGTGTCACCAGGCTTTGTCAAGTTCGGTCACACCTTGAACAAAGACCGTTTGGCTTGAACTTAAATCATCGGCATCTGATCAGCACACTTGGCGAGGCGCTTCCCGGCGATGAATCAGTCGGGAACTATTCAGGTGTACCTGAGAAATCCTGTAAAAGCAGGAGGGCGCCTCCCCACACGTGTGACCCACTGTTAACCAATTCAAAACAAAACTGGTTTGTAGAAATAACAAGCCTTGCATTGGCAAAGGCTCTCTCCCAACAACCGGCGAGGACGTCAATCCGCCTGGAACAGGCCCGTAAACATTTACTGGGTACGCGCTGTACCAAACAAACAGCCAATTAAAAAGCAGTATTCCTTTCCTCCTCCTGGTTCCGCCCTCCTGTCATCACTTAACGAGAGCCGACCCTCCTGCAGCAGGGAGGGGGGGGGGAGAAGAGAGAGAGACTGTCTCCTGCCAGTCAGATGAGGAGGGGAAGACCGATGCAGAAGCAGCTGCTGTGAAAACATCAATAAAAATCTCCTGCTGTGCAGCAGAAGCTTACGATTACATCATCATCATCATCATTATCCTCCTCCTGAATGTCTGGTCAGACAAGCCGCCACATCAATGGCATGTAAACGGCCTGTTGCAGTGAGTTTTGTGCCACTCTACGTGCACACCCACGTGTGGTGCAATGCTGCAACTACTACTGATAGCTGCGCCATTTGTGCCGAGCATTAAAAACCATCCTCCTGATTCTCGGGTAGCAGCACATGCTTGGGTTCACGTTGGTGGTTTGCATTTCATTTTTCAACAGAAAAGTTGCCGTTGAGTCAACAACTGTTTGATCACTGGCAGAACAC
The DNA here is from genome assembly GCA_021346845.1 of Apeltes quadracus. Lineage (NCBI taxonomy): Eukaryota > Metazoa > Chordata > Actinopteri > Perciformes > Gasterosteidae > Apeltes > Apeltes quadracus. The sequence continues at coordinate 2,646,572 of CM037936.1, forward strand.
ACGACGCTCTTCTTGTGCGTGGCAGCCAGGAACCTGCAGAACGGGTCTTCAGGGAAACCACGAGCTTTGTTTAAGAACAGCTGACAAACGCGTACAGCTAAAGAAGTTTACGCTTTTGAACACCGGCTCTGCAGCAATCTACAATTCATGTATTGTCCACACACACACACACACACACACACGCCAAAAGAAAAATGTCTGTCGCGAGTTAATCGAGCCACTAATTCTTCTTCCGTCGACCAATCAAGTCCGCTCAAGTAAGATCAATTAGGGGCAATGGACTCAATGTGGCCACGACAACAAAACTCTAGACGTGGTCTCGTTTTGGGCCCCCCGCCGTTAAGATGCCAACTCGGCTGAGACTAAAGTAAAAGTTGGACATGGATGAGTAGCACACGAGAATGAAGCTTTGACACTTTAATCTAGTCACCCAAAAAGGAAAGTGACCCTTCAGAACGGACTCATCCAACGTGCCAAACACAGGGGACAACAGCTGATCAGAGGAACACGTTTACCATTCACTCCCAATCAATTGAAATTATGAAATTGATGGGTGGCAAACATTTTACATGCAGCTCTTCGTTTTAGGTGTGTTTGCCCTTTAAAAGTCTAGATGTTCAAAAACTAAAAAGTTTTTCAAAATCTCATAGAACAATGCAAAAAAATATCAAAGTCTTAAAATGAGGAAATAAAGCCGACGAACGAGCCACATCAACGTGTTGGCGTCCCGCGGAGACAACAATGGGTCCCTTTTCTCTTTCTCCTCTACGTCTTCTATCTAAAGTTGTGACTGGACAGCAGCGCGCTTACCTGCTCTCGGGGTGGGGGACACGGGGGGGTCGCTCGGACTTTTTCCGGGTGTAAAGTACAACATGTACGCGATGTACAGAGTTTATAGGAGATCGGGACATGTCCTGCGTGGAGGTGGGGGTGTGGCGCCGAAGCCCCCGCAGCACACACGACGCATGCCGGCGTACATGTGAATCACATGGACCCCCGCGGCTGCGACGAGATGGACTCGTCCGCGCTCGCTGCTCTCACGTTCGGGGACTCGCCGGCACGTTGATAAACACGGAGGTGTTCGTTTTTTACACCGTGAGATGCCGATACACGTAGACTCCACGCACGTGTCACGTGTGGCTAAAAAGCGTTCGTTAGTTTATTAAATTACATTTTTATATTTTGAGTCGGTGAAGCAGGTGCAATAAAACAGACTTTTGGTTGGTTGGTCTTTGGAAGAAAATTAATTTTTAGATAAAACAATGTAATATTAAGGTCTGTTTTGTAGACGTTGTGGAGCTTTTGTACCATCAGATGTTGGCACAGCTCATCTCAATTTCCAGCCAATACAACAACCCTCAAAATAAACCACAAAAGTTTGACGAAAGCAGATCCTACCGCATCTACCAAACTACTTTGATGAATGAACGCTGGCTGATGACCAGAGACACACACAAGACAAGAACAGAAAATGTCCTCCATGAGGAGGGACGTGACGGCCAGCTGATTTAAAGATGCTCAAAATGTCCATTTCTTTTTGAAGGACCTTTTATTTGAAGATGTTTAACAAATGGACATTGACAAATCTACGTCTCGGTTTCCATGACAACGTTCCAGCAAGCTGCATGAGATGGGGACGGCGGTGTAATTGGATTTAAAAAGTTCTGATGTTATTGGCGAGCTTTCTTTTTTAAATGAACAGTTTCCAAAGTTGGAAAGTGATTGGTTAACTAGAGAAGAAAAAAAAATCCCAGAATACGACAGATTTACTTCACTCGTGATTGAAAAAAGACCTTGACTGGTAGCAGCTTTAAAGTGACCTTCACAAAGCAACCTCACTTTCATCCACGGATGGATGTGTGAGACCATAGAACGCGTTTGAAAGGCCGCAGGAGTTAAAGGAGAAGAGGAGAGCATCTCCTGTGGCTGCAGGGATGCTGCGCTCTACTGGAGCTGCGGAGGAAACACACCAACACGCCTCATCACTCAATTATGCACAGCGAGATGGATCATTGAGCTCAGGGCGACTACGCGTTTCGATTGAGGATCACTGGAGCCGTCTTTCACACGCACTGCAAGTTTAAATTAGGAATTGTCAACAAAAAGCACAATATATGAATTCTATGAGATGCATCAGTAACTTTATTCACTCAAAGAGACTATATTCAGTTGTAAGATTAATAACCAACGGTTTAGTTTATACTTGTGTCAAAGGACATTTATCTGGAATGTATGAAGGGATTTATAATATCTGAGGAATTTGGGTTATTTCAAGTCGGTCGGTTTCCTTATCAGGCAGATATTTGAATCAAATAAACCAATTTAAAGATTAAAGCAGGTTGGAAGTGAGCGTGGTGCCTTAAAACCCGTTCCACGTGTACCAGACGAATTCCTGGAGGGGTCGTTGGAAACGCTAACGTACACTAATATGAGCCTAACTGCTTTTGTGTTAATATTTTCATGCTGCAACAACGTGATGGCCTGAAAACATTTGACAATTTTTATTCAAGAACATTTAGAGATCAACCATTAAAGTCAGAAAAGCATCAGTCAGAAGAGAAACATAACTTAACAGGACTTTTCATCAGATGACCAGGTTCACGCCATACATGGTTTGGGGATGTTTCAATCTTTTTGACCTAATAACAGCTTAATTTTGTGGTATTTTTACTGACTGGAGCTTTTTTTCAACATACAGTGTGTCAAAACATTTGGTAAGCAATTTCTTATTAGTTTAACATTAAAATACAAGGAGATAAAGGCAAAATTCCTATTTTACCTCAAATTTTAACAATATGCTTTAGCTGCCTTATAATGTTTAAAATTGGATTTAAATTCCAACTTGGTGGAAAATATCCATTACTCAGCAGTTTTAAAAAAACAACAAAAACAAACAGGATTAGACAAACTAAAAATGCCACGTCTACCAGATATGGACGGCAATCATTTTTTATGGGTATAAAATGGATATGAATGTGACAACAAACTTTTGTTACAAGTGCAAGCCCAAAACAAACATATAAATGACATTTGTAATATAAAACTTGGTAAAAAATACTAATTTAAAACTGTACAATCACCAAGTACACAGACTGAGCACATCAACTGTTATTCATTTGGCTTCCGCGGCTTCAGCCTTTGGCTCCTGGGGAGAGAAGAAAGAAATATTATATTACATATTATATATTATATGTCAAAAGCAATGACATACGCTCAGTGGGGGCTTCACCAGCCTATCCTCTATTCCAGATCATCTAGATTAGGAAATTCCATGCTGCCATTAAGATAGATACAGACAATGCAATAACCATGGGGGACAAATGTACTGATGGACAATTTGTCCAACAATGTCATTTCTGACATTGTCATGTTTAAAAGTCTACAATCTATTGGTGGACTAACTTTCCGGGGATGCGATCGCCTAGTTAATTCCCTCTTCATCACATTATTATTCCAGCATTTCACCATGACGCATATGCAAAGATATTATGGGTTTATGATGAATTGAGATATTTATACTTTTCTGTGCTCAAGTTTATACTTTTTTTTTAAAAACATGCAATTTGCTGTCATTATGTATTTTTTTTTTTAAAAGGCACAAATGACCCACTAGCAAACCACATTTTTAACTGATAAAAATGGACAAAAAAAACAAACCTCAGCCTTGGCGCCGCCATTTTCAGTTAGTTTGGTCTTCTTTGCTTTGAGCGCCTTCTACAAATGACAAGAAAACAGATTTACACATGTGACATACGGCACACAGGCGTTCCGTTCACGTCAGCCAGGTATCAGTGTCATACTTTTACAGCAGGCTTTTTCTTAGCTTCCACTGCTTTAGGAGGGTTCTGCAAAAACAAAAGAAACATTTCATCCTGATTAGAAGCGCATCCCTTTTCGAAACAAACTTTTACATAACTTTTCTTTTGCATTACAGAACTAGAGCGGTTCTAAAAAAACGTTTTAATGAGGTTACGAGGATCTTACCACAGCAGCCAGCCGCTTGGAGAATCGTCTTTCCTGTTGACATAAGAGGGAGAAAAACTGATCACAGAGGGAACCAAACTAAAGAGACTCTTCACAGCCCTGGAGGGGCCACCGGGTGGCTTGTTTGGGCAACATAGCTAAAAAGAAACAGGTCAGTTGTCAATGTGTTAAAATTATAGATTATAATCCCATTATTTGTATTATTATAAAACTCTGGCAATATCAGTGCGTAAATATTTAATAAATAATAAATTAATTTAGGCCATTCATACGAACCTCGGGGAGGACAGCTGCCTGCAAGACAAAAAGAATGTATAGTGAAAAAAAAAAACTGCTTAAACTCCACCATTATCATTCATGACAACACAAATGCAATTGAACCCTAAAATATCAGATTTTCTGCGGATACAATCCGAGGAGAATTTCGGGAGACACGGAACTTCCCGCGCATATTTGAATTCAAATGCGCTCCGTCCTGTCAGAGGAGCCGCGCGTTGGCGCGCTGACAGCTTCCTTTGTTTTGTCTGCCCGCGCGCAGACAAGACAGCTGTTAGGAAGCCGATCGGATCGATCGATCGGTTAGTGCTCCGCTTACCTGCAGGCACCAAAACATTAGCACGGCTAGCTTTTAAGATTGCATTGAAAAAGAATGAGGAAAAAAAATGGAACAGGACATTTCAGATTATCATATTATAATTTAAATGAAACGCACGTGTGTTACAAAGTGGGAAACTGCGAATAGCAGAATGCATTTATGAATAATCGAGAAATTATATTTTTTTTCGCATCGATGCATTCGGTGATCGCCGGGCACGTGCAACGGGGTAACTAGTCGCGTGAATACGAGACGGCCTCGGTGCACGAAAAGCCCGCGTTGACTGGATTCAACCCGGCGGACGAAAACAAGCAAGAAAAACGTTCAAAAACAACCACAAAGTCCGAATTGCCTCAACAACCCCCCCTGCCCCCATCGGCCCGCTCAAAACACAGCGAAAAATAAATAAATAAATAAAAACGTGACCTCCCCTCCCCCAACTCCTTCCTGAAATGTGCCAATAACTTCTTGCGACGGCTGCACAACAAACCGCCATTCGGTGTTTTAAAGCGGCTGCGATGCCTCCGCGTTGACCCGGCGGCGGGACGTCGTAACGCTCCGCGTTGGTACGCTTTGGCGTGTGCGGTTGTCGGGAGGCGCCGCGGGACCCGCCATGGCTGCTCGGTGGAGACGATGACGTTCCTCTGATGCAGATAAATCTAGCGCGGTCTAACGGCTGACTCGAAGTTAAACACGAACCCGGTGCACCGGAGTTTAAAAATAAAATAAAACAAAAAATAAAATAAAACATCTTACCTTCGCTTTGCCCATGTTGTTGGTAGGAAGTGGACAGAGAGCTCACGGAATAGAATCGTACGTTTGTTTTTGTTTTTTTGTCACCCGGAGCGATAACACACAACAACCGACGAGTAGCTGCGTAAAATGGCGAATGTATAATGCAAACCAATGTTTTTTGTAGTTTATACGCTGAAATATAAGAACGAAACCGGTTAGAACCGGTTTTGTGTTTCGCTGTCTGTCATTGGCCGCGAATGCATCACGTGTGTAGAGGCACCGCCCACCTGCTTAAAGAGGCAGGAAGCGGCCCGGAAAATACCTGCCAAAGACGCGAGGAGGCGCTGCGCGGAAGGTTTCTCACCGGGGGGAGGGGGGGGGTCGTGCGTCAAACAAGTAGGCCCAGTTCACCCTGTACTTCGGCTTCAGCTCACAGTGATGCAATGTGCAGCTGTTTGAAACTAGCTCCACCTTAGCAACAGTACAATCCGTCAATACTGTTTATACTGTGAAATTGCTACTTTTAAAGAGTTAAAAAAAAATTCTTACCCAATTCCATCCAGTTGTATCAAGTGTCAATGAAAATATACATCCTTTTTCGTAATATTAATAACTCCTACGGAGTGGCCTTCAAATTCCCAATTCTATGAAGTGTATTACAAAGATATTTTGAATTTTCGGACACAAGAAAAATGACTAACACAAGTATGGGATGATAATTAAGGACTCATAGTTTACTGGTACTAAACAAGAACTACTAGCTAAATATTTTCTTTCAACCAAATATATTCACTGGACCAAAGTCACTGCGATGCTGAGTTCTTCCACTGCACAAGTTAACATAATGAAAGTCAGATGGAGGCAACATCTGCATGAACTCTTCAGAGACTTGACATGTGGTGTGTGTGTGTGTGTGTGTGTGTGTGAGAGTACAAAGGCCTGAATCACATGTCCGTTAATCACTGCGGACAAACGGCAATCGCTTTATTCTGTTAAAGGAAGCTGGTCAAAATCTAGTCACGTCATCAGCATCACACTCAACAAACTTCCTCCGTGTCACTAATCTGGACGGATCGCTGGCTTTCATTCACATAGTTAGATCTCACAACCAACGGCATGCAGTGGACAGACGATTTACACAATCACTTCATCTTGACCAGACATTTCCACGTATTAAGACTCTTTGTTTCCTTTAAATCTTCAATCATAAATATTGATTAGTTTACAGCCCCATAGGGGCAAAAAGAGCTCTTTTTTTAAATCATTTTGTTGTTGAAAGTCAGTAACACAATGAAACCATTTACTGTCCACTCCTCCCTTCTCCACGGAAGCCCTCATTTGGGGGATGGAGGGCCGGTGGAGGTTTCATCCCCACTCCAGCGCGTCCCTCGCACCCTCCCCTTAGGCCGAGACGCCGGCGCTCCACAAGTCATTGAAGAAGGAGTCTCTCTTGCGCTGCAGCGCTTCTAGGAAGTCCTGAACGCGCTCCTCCCGGCGGGCGGCGTACTGCAGCAGCGCCTCCCGTCTCCGCTGGGCGTCGGCGGGCTTCCCGTTGCTCCCGTGGCTCTGTAGGTGCTCCTCCGCCGCGCAGGCGCGATCCGCCTCCAGCTGCTGGAGGGCCTCGTGCTCTCGATGGAGGTCTCTGGCTTTCTGAGATGTTTCAGAAAAAAAAAACAAAAAACAAAAAAAACAGAAGGTGCATGAAGCACAAACCGGTTTTTAGATGATCAAACGCTTACACGGTATTAGGGTTATAAAAAGCTTTTGCGGTTTTGCAACATCACGCAAAAATACCTTTAAATTAATGTCGTGCCATAATGATTAGTGAGAAGAGAGACATTCTTTTGCCGGTTAATGTAAAAATAAATTTGGTGTTTCTCGAGATCGATGAGACATTACTCAACAACCATGCCAACATCCCATGCCATACCATCCATGTCAGTAATATCAATAGATACACCTGTGGACAACAAACAAGCTGCGTGGGCCTCACCTGGATGGAGGCGTGGTTTAATTGATATTGGAGAATGGCTTCACAGAGGTTCCAGAAGGAATACTCGGGCCACAGCACCGACTGAAACACCAGGCAGGAGTGGGAAGTCTGCAGAGTGCGAGACGGGAAGAGAATCATCAAAGTGTGTCGCCGCAAGGATCCGATCGCACTTTAGGGGGCCTAACGGCGTCCTCTCGCCCCTCACCTGCCACAGGAGGAAGTCGCTGAGTCGCACCTCTCCTGACGTGCGGATGAGCAGATCCGGATCGGGCGATTTGTTGCTGTACAAACACTCGCTCAGCAGCGGCTCCGAAACGTCACTGAGCGAGACGGAAAAAAGGGGCAGAAACACACAGCTCGTCTGAGCAAAAAAAAACGTCTTTCCGCGCGTTCTAGGGTTGCATTGTAGGTGTGGGACGTTGCGTCTTCACCTCGCTTTGATCAAGCCCTGCTCCACTCCCCAGGCCATTTCCCTGACCGCGTTGGTGATCTCGTACCTCGACGTGTAGGCGAAGCACACGTTTAGGAAACACCTGCAAAAACATGTGCATTTGCACATCTGTGGTCGATTATAAAACACGATGCCAAACGAGTCCGTGTCGTAACGGCCAGCGCGGTGGGACGGGTGAGCCGTGCATTATGGGAGGGTGGGGGGGGTCACAGGAGCAGAGGAACAAACCGATGAAACACCTACTTGTTGTGCGCCTTGGTGCTGAGCACGGCTTTGGCAATAAGCTGCTGGAGGTCGAGCGGAAGCATGTTCAGGTCGCCCAGCACCCGGATGCACACGCCGTGCTTCTCCAGGTTCTCCCTGCAGAGACAAAAAGGGGGCTTACAGCACAGCGAGAGGCAGACTCCATAAATAACTTGGAAATAACCAATGTTGTACACTCCTATTTATAAGTCAGCACGTCTTAGTCACTGGCTAAAGCAGGGGAGTACGTCTCTGTGTCATTGCTGACTCTTGGCTGTGAAGTATGAAGATATAAAAGCGTTTAACAGGCAGTTTGAAAAAAGGTCCTTGTTATGACTGGATACTTACTATCAATCGGAAGCCCTGATAGTTTTTTGCAAATAGTGAAATTGAAATCTTGACATTTCATTCTGTCAAAGACACTGAACTTTACTTTAAATGCTCAGTTGCCGCTCTGGTTTCTCTTTAAGGAAGCTGCCAATCATCAAGATGTATAAAAAGGGGGCGTGTCCCAAAAGCAACAGTCAATTTAAAATGACAAATACTAAAAAACTCACCGTTCATCCAGCAGCTTTTCAAACTTCTGCCTGGCCAGCTCCATCAGCCCGTCCACCTCGTCTTTGGAGCGCTTGAAGTTCTCGATGCTGAAGGCGTACACCGTGACCTCCCGGATGTTCAGATGCTTGCACCACCGTAGCGTCTGGCGTGGAAGGAACAGAAAGGGTCACACGGGAACACGGGAACGAGCGAAACCCCCCCCCCCCCCCCCCGGTTTTGGCGTGCGCCTTGAGGAAAGGGCGAGCTCTAACCGGCGCCGCGGCCTCACCTCCGCCAGCTTGTTGAAGCCCTGCATGTGTCCTTCCTGGCGCTCCATGTTCTTCTTCTGTGCAAAGCGCCGGTTGCCGTCCATGATGAAGGCCACGTGTTTGGGCATGGGTCCCGCCTGGGGAGGGACAACGCAGATCAGGGGACATCAATGGAGACATCAAGCCGTGTGGAGGATACATTCGTAAACAGCTTCGAGGATTTGCCAGAAAAGAAAAAAAGAAAAATCTCCTTAGCTCAAGCTACAGAAACGTGAAGGTTTCACGGTCTTTAAGTTTAATTTATGCCTCGAGGAAAGTACCAACAAACCTCAATCTGTGAGCTATTTGGGAAGCGGTTCGTAGCATTTTGTACTTATTATGGACCACGTGATTCATTGATCTGCAGAGAATTGGTTCAGCAGATGAACTGATAACACAACTAACCCTTAGTTGCAGCCTTTAAACAGTGCTGAAAAATAGAAGAAAAATGCAGAAAGTGGTTTAACACGTTAACCAGATATTCACAATATCCCCAATGACTTGTCTGACCATATGGATGGGGGGAAAAAATGATTACATGTCCTGATATCAATAAGGAGAAGAAAGCAATGACACGTTTTGATTTGGTTTCAGATCGAGCCTGGTGTTTGACACACAGCCACTGTGGTGTGTGCAGACTGGGAGAACAACGGCGCTGCTGCTGCTGCTTTGGTTCTGTGCAGGGACACCGAATCCTCGGTAATGGAAGAAACATCGGTTCATGTTGTTTTTAACGAGTTAAACACACAGCTTGGCAGCCAACGAGAGAGAGAGAGAGAGAGAGAGAGAGAGAGAGGTGCACACAGAGAAGTACTTAAGAATAAACGAAATGAGGCTCACCTTCAGAATATTGGCTGAAATCTTTTCAAGCAGGTTCAATTCTCCCTCCCTGATCCACGACATGTTCGGCCCTTCACAAGTCTAAAAATAGGCGATTGGAATTATTTCAAAAAAGGTTCTGAATGTAAAAAACAACAACAACAACAACAACCGACCCTTTAATGGTCAGAATCAGGGACGAAGTCACTGCTTCAAAGCCCCAAAGAATGGCGGGTCATTCCTGAAACGTTAACGCTACATGCAGCCGGTGATTGATTGATTCATCGGCGGAGGGAAGTTAACCGCCGGGACGCTCGCGAAGCTCGAACAGAGTCCGGTATCTTCCGCTAAATAACAAACTGCTGCCTTCGTTTCTAGTGATTGAAACAGACGCCGCTGCGGTCACAGAACCGCTGCACATATTTTCACATTTCAGAGGGCTTCCAACTCACAGCTTTACTCCAATGCGGAAGAGGTCGTCATCGTTGAAGTGATGTCATCACGCAATGACGACTTCCGGTTGGACGTTGGAAGATTTTCAAAATACGGGGATGAATTCAACGTCCGTAACAAACGTTTATGTAAGAATTTATACAGTATTTAAATACTCAAAGAACGTTATAAATGAATGACGCTGCCCTTTTCTTTAATTGTAACTGCTCTCGCTAAAGCAACTTTTTGGAATAAACTGCCACCATCAACACCTTTATTTTGTAGTGTGTCCTGCCCATTACTTTTATCCAGAACATTAAGTCATGTCTGCAAACGTGGAGGTGAAGTGACTTTGAAACCTCAATATTAATATCGGTATTGAACTCTTGAAGTAAAAAGTCTCATACGTTTAAAAAATAAAGATTTAAAAAATGGGGATCGTTTTTACCTTGATGAACGTAGTTGTTAACCAAAGTAAAGATCAGCTCTGAGCTATCTACACTTCACCTCGGTCATAATCATGAAATAGTCACATGATAATGACTTAAAGGATCTAAATATTTTATTCAAAGTGGGGGAAATGCTTCCATACACATCATCGCTGAAAACATAAATGTATGTTATGTGTGTCATGAGTGAGTGAGAACAGACACAAGAGGCATCGACTTTCTCATCCAACTCTACACAAGCAAGCGGTGAAAAAAGATTTCCCCAAATTTCAAACTTTCTTTAAAAGAGGGAGGGAAATCTTAGCATTTCTTAAATGTTTTGGTTCATCAGATAAAGACTTCGTCAGTAAGTGAATCAGCACAAATTCGTTGCAAGTAGTTTTTGCTGCTTTAAACATAACTTTTCCTTCCGGTTGCTTTCATGCATCCCTCACAAAGGTCTGTGGATGCTCACAATAAGCCAACGTGTTTGAACCCCTAGGTTGGTCCTTCAGCCTCGTCCGCTCATTGACTGGATGCGATCTACGCAGCTGTTGTGGAGGTAATGTATTTAATAGTTTGTAACACAGAGATTAAAAAAACAAGGCTTTGTATAGGTACATGAGTTTGATAACAGTTGTGTTGTCTACTTTATTTAACTTGTTTTTTTTTTTTTTTACAATAATGAACGATTAGTGAAAGTTTACCAGAAGAACTTTTGGAATAGTCCAACTTTATCTAAGATATTTACAGTGTTACAGATGAAAAGTAATCAACTTGGTCAGGACATGCTGATTTGTATGCAGGCTCTGTGTTACTATGACGACTGAGCTCTACGGGCGTTTTGTGTCCTTAAAAACAGCTGCACCCCGGCTCCTCTGGCCTTCCCGTAACTCCATGCACCGGTTATTCCGGTCGACGAAACAATCTCAGACCGTCACACCCTGTGGAAAAAAATGGGAGCTATGAAAGTGGAGTGCATACTGGGATTTTACTTTTTGGGCCCCTTGAGTGAAGAACATCCAGAACACAAAGAAAAGCAGCAAAGAGCGACAGAATGAATGGAGGAATACAGACGGGTGCAAAGCGATCTGGTCCCAGAAGCCACATGTGAAGAAAGGAGAAGCACGTGCGTCAGTGTCTAACGAATCACCCCCCCCCCTCCTAAAGCAACCCTTAATTCTGAACCCCTACCATCTGCCACCAGGCACGTCTTGGTAATCAACACCGATAAAATGTCTCACAATGTCGGGCCTCAGCGGGTTATTCTTGTTAAGAGCAGGATTAGAAAGCGCTACAGGCCTTCTTAGAAGCCTGGGGGTAAAGTGAGCCGTGCGCTTCCAACGGCCTCAGCGCTTGCCGAGGCTCCACAGCGGGTCCAGGCTGCTGAGCGGGTCGTCATCCTCGCCTTCCTCCCCTCGAGTCCCGTGGAGACCCCGACCCTCCGTCGGCGCCAAGAAGCTCTGCTTGGTCACCCGCTGCCGGCCCTTGCCCCCTCCCTCCATGGAGAAGGCCTCGGGCGTCAGGGCGGCCAGCAGCTCCAGGGACGAAGGAGCCGGGGCGGAGGAGGCGGGAGGCGGGCTGGCGCCGGGCGTGGAGGGGGAGCCGGCGGCGTCCAGGCCGTTGGGCGGCGGCGGAGAGATGGTCGGGGAGACGAGAGGCGGGCTGAAGGAGGAGGGCGGCCGCGGGTGAGTGGGGGGGAAGCGGTCCAGGGGCGCCTGGACGTCACCCAGGGGGTCGAGGCCGGGCAGGATGGCGGCGACCTGCCCCTCGAGGCCGTAGGGGGCCTCTATGGCGGGGTCGGTGGCGCTGGGGGGCCGGATGCTAAGCTTGGCGATGGTGGCTTGGATGGAGCTGATGGGCATGTCCCCGCCGAGGACGATGTCCTGCTGGGACTCCTGTCTCGGGTAAGGCTGCAGAGAGACGGTTTAGAGTGTCAGTGGGAACCAACATCAATAATGTGAGGGATGTTATGTATAAATATAATATTAATAATAATATATTAGTAATATGTGTTGCTTTTCTAGCAATGAAATATCTTTGAGTCCGAGGCTGAAATCTGGTATGTCTCCTTTGCCATTTTTGTCTTCTCTATGTCTTCTAATATGCCTCCTTTTCACAATTTATTTGCATTTCATGGACAAAACAATGATTTTAAACTACAGAAAAAAAAGTCTGACTGAAATGTTTTTTTGTAGCCCCACATATGACTTTAGAACCACTATGTATACATTCCCATAACCATTTAATTGCGACTGTGCTTAACAATATATGGTACTAGGTTGTTTTCAAGTTTTCAAAGCTGCATAGTTGATGAGGGTCACGCCAACTGGGAAGTCGTGTCACAGAAACTGAATGGAGATCTGAGGCAGCCAAACCTTTGAGGCTGCAGAGCTGGTGTTCCTGCTGCAGGTTGCCGTGGTGATGCCGTGTCTCTGGAGGACTTGCTCAGCATGCTTCAACACGGCCTCATAGCAGAACTTCAGGTGGAGCTGGAGGCAGACGCACAAGAGAATAGAATTGGAAATAAAAGACAATGACTAGCTCAATAATTCAATGTAAACGTAAAAGAAACCACAAAATGCATCTATGGATGGAAGAAACAACAGCGAAGGAAATCCATCAGTCTAGGACTTCCATCAAAATGCAGATATTCTGCAGCACGTTAAAGCGCTTTGTGTCTGACCTTCTCCTGCAGCATGTTCTTCCTCTGTTGTCTCATCTTCTTCACCAGCAGTGGAAGGTCTGGGATCCCGTTTCCCGCCTCCAGCTCCAGCAGCGCGGCGTACAGCAGGCAGAAGACACCGGTGCGTCCCACGCCCGAGCTGAGACAGAAAACATCAACAGGGAGATCGTTTTGGTGCCATTTAGGATTGCTGTTGCTGACTTTACCACTAACAATCAAATCCCATCACTGTTTAGTCTTCAATAATAACACTAATTTTAGTATTTATTTCTCTGCATGAGCTGCCGTAACAGCCACATTTCCCACTTCCCACCTGTATAGAATGGATGTATTTTAGATCCATAGTTTCGGGGCACATTTTGTTATCCGCCTTATGTTGTTTGCCATGGAACTGTTTAATGACGCTTTAATGTGCATTTCAGTCAATAATTGCTGTCTGAATACAAGGAGAATTTAAACAATTTTATCAGAAAGTGGTTTAAAGAACATTGAAAAAACAGTTCTTTAAGCATCACATGGCGTCTACAACACACACACACACACACACACACACACACACACACACACCTGCAGTGCACCACGACAGGTGTGTGTAAGGGCCGCTGGTGGAGGTAGTGTCCATGAACCTCCTGAATGAATCGCAGCAGGTTGCTCTTGCTGTCAGGAAGACCCCTGATGAGACATAACGAATCGATGACTCCTCCGGTTAAATAAAGAGGTTTAAAAAAAAACAAATCCCAGTGACACAATGAGTCTCACAGTTCCGGCCACGAGGTGAACTGCAGGTGGACGACGGTGCGCTTCAGGCTCTGGTCGCGGTACTGCAGGCTGATCATGCGCTCCACGTGCGTGGGCGTCGTCTTCTGCGTGGTGAGGCTGAGCGTGATCGGCCCCTGGGCGACCTGCTGGCCGCGCTCCGTCGGGAAGTAGCGCATGACCTTTCCCTGCGAGAGTCAAACACGCGTATGGACGAGTAAGGAAATGACGTTCGTCCAAAACAAAAACAATGATAATTTGAGCACAGAACTCTTTACACATGATTTGAATCACTTCCATATTAGGCCACGCCCCCATACCTTTTCCAGCTCCTGCTCTGAAACCAGCATGACTATCAGCGACACCTTCTGCTCAAACACCATCAGCCAGAAGTCCGCCGCCGTGCCGGATAGCGGCGCCTGCGTGGCGATGAGGCGCGGGCAGTACGGCGACAGGTCCTCCACGTAGCTGGAGTTGATGTAGTCGTCTTTGCCCGACTGCAGCACCACGCGGTTGAGGTCGTACGGCATGACGTCCTGGTGGCGGTTCTTCATGGTGTAGCAGCGGGCGATGGCGATGGACAGCTGCCGGGCGTCCTTCTCCTGCTGGTCCTGCAGCTCCTTCCAGCGGGCGTCCAGCACCGAGAGGCCGCCCTCGTTCTCCGTGGGTTGCTCCAGAGAATCCACCTGGGCTCTGAAGCGCTCCAGTTGGCCGTGAAGGCGAGTGACGCGCTCCGGCGCCTGGTACGGGTCACCCTGGATCAGCAGAACGCCCTGGGAGTTCTTCTTGCGACGCTCCCCGTCCTGCGGGTCGGCCTTGGTGGGCTGCAGCACGTTGGTGGGAGCCTTGGGGCCTCCTGGTTGGCTCTCTGGGCTTGAGGAGAGGAGGTCATCTGTGCTCGAGTTCTGGCGCTGAAACAGCGACGTGGAGGGAGAGACGGCAGAGGGGGTGGGTGGAGCTGCGCCTCCAGGAGCGGGGGCGGGGGCTGGCGTGATTCTCTGCTGGGGGTTCAGACTCAGAGAGGCGGGTCCCGGAGAAAGGGATGGCGAGGGGGATGGCGAAGGGGGAGGAGGGACAACGCTGGGTTGTTGAGCTGCTGAAGCAGCGGGTTGGATCATGTGCTGGGTGGGGGGGGCGTGTGCACCGCGTGGGCCCATGGGGGCGGGTTGCTGCGGAGCCCCTGGAGCAGAAGGATACATGGTGGGGGGCTGCGGGTGGCTCATGGCGAGAGGAGCCGCAGGCTGCGCAGCCTGTTGAGGCATCATGGGAGCCCCTGCGGGGTAGCACACTCCCCCAGAATGAGGGGGCTGAGTTTGGGGCTGGCCGGGCATCTGCATGGGCTGTTGGGGCATGTTTGGTAAAGGAGGCTGTCCGGGGTGGGGGTGATGGGGTAGTGCACCGGGAGGCATCTGTGGCATAGGGCCCCTGGGCAGATAGACCTGAGGTTCGGGGGCCATGTGAGCTTGTGATGCTGGAGGCATCTGAGGCCGCAGGGTGGGGTGAAGGGGCTGACTCAAGGGGGGCATGTAGTTCTGCGAGACTGGGGGCATTGGCTGACTCGTGGCAGGCATTTGTGCTCTGGGACCACCTGGTATCTGCGGGTGGGCCGGGATCTGCTGGGCGTGGGGCATTTGTTGCTGTTGGTGAGGGAGTCCGTGGGGCATCTGCTGGTGGGGATGGGGCAGGTAGGGCTGAGACACAGGAGGTGCTGGCTGAGAAGTTGGGGGTACGTGTGGAATCTGCCCCTGAGGGGGCCTTTGCATGGAGCCTGGCATCATCTGGGGGTGGTGCTGGGGTACGTAGCCCGGTGGAGTTTGGTACCCTTGGGGTAGCTGAGGCTGCGGCTGATAGCCGTTGTGTTGATGCGGCTGCACGTGACCAGGGAACCCCTGCTGGTAATGGGGAGGAACGGCATGCTGGGGCGGCATATATCCATGCAGGTAGCCCTGCTGGGCCTGGAGATGAGGGTGGGGGCCAGGAATAGCCGTCGGCCCGGGCTGGTACCCCTGAGGCGGCGGATGCCCCATGGGCTGAGCGTACGGCTGTTTCTGCAGCTGCGTTTGGGGCGGCGGTCCTTGTGCGGGCATTCCTGGTCGGGGCATAAACTGGGAGTAGGTCCCCATCTGTGGGGGCAGAGTGTAGCCCGTTGAAGCCGCGGGCACAGGGTGGTGTTGCGGCGGAGCGGCGTAGCCGGGGATCGGCACCTGATTGCCGTCCCCGGTGGTGGTGGTGGAGGGCCGCACCGGGGTCGGGGCCACCAGGACGGGTTGGGGGCCCTGAGCGTGGGCCGGCCGATAAGCCGACGCGGCGGCCTGGCTCGGCAGTTGCGGAAGCATCTGCGACGTCATCTGAGGGAGGGGTCCTCGTGGCAGGGGCGCGTGAGGAGGAAACTGAGCCATCCGCTGCCAGGAGCTCCGGGGGAGGCAGGTGGGGGGGGAAGCGGGCGAGACCAGCGCCTGGAGCACCGGGCCACGGCAGAGAGCTGCTGCTGCCGCCCGGGTAGTGCATAGAGGAGGGGAAGGCTTCGGGACCCGGAAGATGAGCCGCGGCGGTGGGGAAGGAGGACATGTCAGGGGGGAGGCTGCGGAGCTCGTCGGGTAGGTCACCCCCCAGGGCCAAGATGGCTGCACTGAGCTGGGCCAACTCCGGGTCATCCAGGCTGGAGCAGGCCGAGTCGCCGTCCGAAGCCTTCGGCCTCAGGGTGGGCTTAGCTGCCGTGGGTCGAGCTGGGGGCCTCTTCTGGCTCTCTCTGTGGGAGTGGAGGGGGGGTGGGGGGTGGGGGGGGGGTAAAGAGGAAAAATGTAGAAAGACCCAAACTTGTAAGTTGTGGCTTTCCGATCACCACAAGAAGAAACCTTTAGAAGAACTCCCATTTTACTGCAGCAGGTGTCCAGCATTATAAAAGAGATCATCTTCTCTGATGCTCTTGCTTATGTATTTAAGTCATAACTGCTAAATAAAGTCCACTTCATAACCTGTTGACCATAGCAACTAAAAATAATCGTTTCTTTAGGTGAAAGTTGTGAAATAAATTATATCACATGAAGGTTCTAGCAGTACAAACCTGAGCCTCACTGTGAGAGTAACCCATCAGGAATCAAAAGAGATTTCAAAACTTCAAAGCCATTTAAATGTTTTTAAGCCTCACCTTTCAAAAGCGGGCTTCCTGTCCTCCGCCCGGGTCTCGCAGAGGCTCTTGGCTCTTTCCAGCAGCCGCGACGCTTTGGCCTCCAGGTCGTCGTAGAACTCCTTCCCCTCCTGGGACTTCTTCATCAGGTCCTCGTAGGCTTCGTAGGAGCCCACCAGTCCGTGCACGGTGGCGTTCCACTGCTGCTCCGTCTGGCTCAGGCCCTTGCGGACCGAGGCGTACTGGACGTTGGCCTCCGTCAGGGCCTTCAGGATGTTCTCCTGAGCTGCCAGATTCTGCTCGATGTACACCTTCACCTGCTCGTACTTCTTGAGCTGCTCCTCAAACGTACGCTAAAGGGACACCGGTTAGTTAGAGGTCTAGTTAGAGGTCTCGAAGTCGCATCGCTTAGCTCATTTTTATCTGCAAAGGTAGCGGAAGGACTAAATGTTACGCTCTTTATAGTGCTTTTCTTTATCTATTAAAACCTGACATTCAAAATATCAGGAAATAAGAGAATGCTTTTTATTGACTAGAAACAAATCTCGTCATTGGAAGTTTTAATGATGTATAATAAGCTGCTTCGAGCTATTGTTAAATTGTTAAATAGCTTCATTCATCTTAAATTTTAAATCAATGTGAGAAAAATCTCCTTCAAACAACTGGATTTAAGCAAATTTCGGGTCAAAACTGCAAAAGTTTCACATGTTTAAAAGTGAACACATCATGATTCTCATCATCCTCCAACTGTTTAAATACCGACTGGTTGTTCACAGTTAAACTTCATCGGAGATCAACAACTAGAAAAGCATGAATGCAGTTGTCCAGATTGAATATTTGACTGAATATCAGTCAGACTTTATTTCACACACGTTGGACTGTGTAGTTACCACAAACCTTCATGTCGGCCCTTTCTGTGGTGACCAGGGTGGAGGTGATGTCATCTTGCTTAATGAGGTCGCGCAGTTGTTTCTCCAAAGAGTTTCTCTGTTCCCTCATTTCCTGAACTTTCCCCAGGATCCGCTTCATACACTGCAGGCCTGCCACTTCATCTGCACAGTTTGGATAAATAGTTTATAACATTTCCGTCGTCACATGTGAGGATTTTCTTATTTTCTTTGGATATCTTTATGTTATCTGAGAAGACGACATGCAACGCTGTTTATAGGCCAAACAAGGAATTGTTAACAACGCATGGTGTCAGCTCTCAGAGGACTGCAGGGACTCTCACCACAAACACACAGAGCCGAACCCTCGTTAAAACACACTAACCCCCTCGGGCGCCGACCACACCCCCCCTCACCTTCGCTGAGCTGGGGCCGCGGCAGCGCTTCCTTCAAGCTCTCCAGGGGCCCCCCGAGCAGGCGCAGGTTGCTGATGTGCAGGTTCATGGCCCGGTGGAGCTCCGTGTTGGTGAAGCTGGCTTTCTCGTGCGCCTCCATGTACTTCTCCAGGTCCCTGTGGATCTCAGCCAGAGCCTGGGCCTGCGCCGCGGGGTGTACGTCGCCCGCGGGGGGGCCGCCCGCCTGCTGCAGGGCTCGCACGCCCGCCTCGTCCTCCTCTAGGACGTCCCGTATCTCCTTCAGCGAAGACTCCACGTCAGTGAAGACGCCCGAGAGCCCTACAGAGCAGAGAAGATGTGACAGGTGCCGTTTACACTGTAGCTGGATAGAACACAAAACTATTTTAACAAATATAGCACAAAAAAAACAAACAGATTATTATTAGTATTAGTATAGGCCAAGGATGATGGTTGATGTGCATGATTAGAAGCAAAGCTGTGCAAGAGCAAACATAACAAGGAAAACAACACGGAATGTCCATGTTTTTGTAAATGATAACGCTACATAAGCAGAGTTCAAATATGCTGGAATAAATATGGAATCACTAACAAAACGAGTTGCTTTATGAGCTACGTAAACTTTGTGTGTACACAGTTTACAGTATATTCAGCAGCTCAGACTAAAAGTGTCAAACACATATGGGGTTGTTCGTCGGGGGGACGGCGTGTGGGAAGGTAATGCTCCTGTTGCTATGGCAACATTAGGCTTAAAATCAGCCTGTTCTTTTAAAGCCCGTGCACAATTGGACCATCATTGTTATAACGGTAGGGCAAACACTGCTGTGTGTGTGTGTGTGTGTGTGTGTGTGTGTTTCTCCCTCACTGACCCTGCATGGACTGGACGAGGCTCTTGACGGTGTCGGGTCGGACACTGAGCGCGGCACACTTCTCCATCAGGACCGGAGGGATGTGGCTGTACATGTCCAGGTTGTCCACCGACTCGGGCTCCAAACCCAGAGAGTCCATGAACTGCCTGCAGGAGGAGGCGGGACCAGTCAGCTCAAACGGGCAATGATGGATTCCCAAAGCAATTCTTATTGACATCTGGTTGACAAACCAAATATTCAGCAGATAACTATCATGAAAACAATGACCTTGAATTGGAAGGAATGTTCCTGATTACATACGTCTGAGAACTTTCTGGCACTACTCGGCACAGAAAACAACATTTCGCGGAGGTTATTTGGCTGAAACGCTCCGTGTACGCGCAGAGTAACTACTAAGACACATCCCTGACCTGCGGGTTGACCTCTAGCGTGTGTAATGTGTGCGTTCTGAAGGTGGCGAGGACTCACTCTAGTGTTTCATTCTTGCTGTCAATCTTCATCATTATGTCCCTCAGCAGCTTGGCCTTCTCCTCACTGTAAACAAGGTCAAAAAAGAAACATAACCACCGACGTCAGGGAACTAAACTCGCTCTTCTGCACCCGAAGGAACCCACCTGTACAGCGAAGAGGCTTCGTGGGCGGCCATCGGCACCAACTTGGCAAACAGGTCCGGTCCAGTGACACTGGGGTCTGTGGGGTTCACCGGCAGAGCTTTCACCAGCGGGGCGCCTTGGGAGACAGGAACGCATGAGCCCGACTGCGTAGACAAGGACGGCCTGGTTTCCACAGGCGTTTAATTCAAATCTAACTGCTGAGTCACATGGCCGAACAAACACATCGCACACCGAGTGAAACAAATCCAACGACACACAACAGGCCGCTCACATCGCCCTGCACACATCCATATGCAAACGCTGCGCGGCACGCACGCCGGAAAAACAAAAGCCCAGAGCTTCTTCCTGTTACCTTTGACCGAGGCCAGAGTCTCCAGAGAAGGAACCGTCTCGTGATAGATGAAGTCGTTGTCCTTCTTGGCTGAATTAAACCTGTCGGTGAAAAAAGACAACATTATAACCATCTTCATATCTACAAGGCACCAGTGAAAGTGCAGCTAAATGACCGAGATGACAAGTGGAAAAAGATGCGCTGCTCACTTTCCCCCGATGACGTCCATGGTGAATCGCAAGGCGTCCTGCACGCTGTCCGGCTGTCCCTTAAAGACACAGAGTGCGTATGTGTGTGTGTGTGTGTGTGTGTTCACATTGATTTACAAAACTAAAGAAGTGGTTACGGAGACACCGGCATCATCTGATTGTCTGTAGCTGGGAGCCTACCTTCGCCAGCTTGATGGCTTCAGTCAGTTTGTCCAGGGAGCTCTGAAGGTACGCCAGCTGATGGAAGCAGACCATGTCGGTACGAAGGACGTGAGAAGGAGTGAGACGGAGAAGAATGCATGGAGACATTTGGGAGTATGTGAGTATTTGCTACAGGTTTGATTTTGATTCATAATTTGCAGACAAGAGAAACTGTTCATTCACCAGAGCACCTCGACAGTGTAAGGAATCAAATAAAATCCCAACATGTACCTACCCGCTCGCCGTACTTCTGCTGCTCCTCGGCCTGTTTCCCCATGTGAAGCTGTCAGGGGAACAAAATGAACTGTAATATATGTATATATATATAATATAACATATTCTTACACACATTAAATCCATCTCTCTCTACTCACATGTGCAATAGAAGCAAAGTAGTAGATCTTCATCTGGACCAGTTTCTTCCAGTCCTTCTGGATCTTTCCCAGCATAGACGCCGTCTCAGAGTTCTCCAGCGCCCTGCAGGCCTCTTTGTAGTAATCCACCACCTGCAGCACCACAGCCACGCATTAACCTCCGACAGTTCAACCACAGATTCAGGTGCTGTCATTAAATGTGATTCATATCCGATGCTTGGAAGTTGACCTGAGCACTAATGCGAGCGACCAGAAAACTCTTCCTGTTGTCCAACATGGACTTCTCCAGAAGACACTCCTGAGCCTGTCCCTGAGAGGAAAACACACAGGTTGATGAGACCGGTTTCCACGAGTGAGAGAGTGTGTGTGTGTGTGTGTGCGCGTGTGGGCTACCAGCATGAGGTTGATGTTGAGGTTAAGAATCTGGTGGCTCATGTCCACGCTGAAGTTGTGGCTGAAATGGTCTCTCAGGTAGGAGAACGCCCCGGCCGAGCACTGGAAGTGCGTACACGACACCTTCATCCCCTGGACGCAGTGCAGAGAGTCAGCGGCACTGTATGTGTGTGTGCGTGCGTGTGTGCGTGTGTGCGACTGTGCGTGTCTCACCTCCTCAGATACCCGGTTGTCCATAGCTCCTAACATGGAGTGCAGGGCCCCTGCGGAGAATCCACAGAAAGGTTGGGTTCAGTTTCACATTCATGGATCCAGAAATACTTTCCCGTGCACCTTAGAGGCAGGTAACAGGAATTCCAACTCCTTTTTTGACATTCAGCAAATACCGGCCAGCTATGTAGCAGAAATCCTTGATGTTAGCACGTTTTCAGTTTCCTGTGAAGGGTCCTTTTATGTGATAACAAATATAGCTGATGTATGATGCAAGTCATGATGTATCCATGTAGCAAGGGGACTAAAGCACAATATTTACCGACATCAAAAAGTGCGCATTGAAACAAATCAGATTTGACTCAATTCAGGGGTGTGAGACGATATTATATGCACATAGTGTTACAGTCCAAGTCTGAGAGGTCTTTTTTCAATTATTCTGCAAAGGCCAAATAAGTTGCTCTGCATGGCTCACCGAGGTTGTAGAGGATGCAGGCCTGCTCGTAGCTGATGTCGTCGTGGGTGACGGTCTTTCCGGAGAAAATCTCCGTCCTGCACACAAACAAAGATTACGTCACGCCGCCTTCATCAAGGAGGAAGTTCACATTAGATTTATTTTCCTCATAAATATTTATCAAAAGGTAAATAGCAGCAAATAAATACACAGTTATCAGTCTGATCCCATTCTGTTCAAAGGGAGGGTGTGTGTGTGTGTGTGTGTGTGTGTGTTCCTACCATGAGATGGGTACGGCAGCTTCCTGGCCCGTTCCCATGGGCACTCGGCTCTGGACGTAATGCAGCTGGCCGAAGTACTTCCTCAGCGTGCTGCATCCCTCGAAGTCTCTGGTCACATTCACCGCACTCTGTGCGACAGAAAGATCTTTTACCCGACTGCCGATACATTTACAAGTCGACCATCAGAAGGTTTTAATAGGAAAAAGGATCAAATCCGCAATCCACGTCAGACAACAAATTAATGTTAAGATGGGGCGGTGGGTCTCTATTCTGTCAGCCAAATGAGAATCACAAGCCTGTGCAGATTTCATCCCTGCTTAACATGCATCATATGCACTGATCACATGTTGTAAGTGTGTTTACAAGAGGGGAAGCAAGGCCTGGAACCAGGGAACTGTTATTTCTTGTTTGCGGAATTTAAAAAGTGATAGATCTAATAAAAATGGACTGAAGTAAACGACTGCGTTAGATTCACCGTCGCTGGTTTTAAAGGGAACCACTGAGACGGGGACCAGACAGAAAATGATTTAGTTTCACAGAGAACTCACCTGCCGCAGTGTCTCCAGTTTCTTCAGCTGCTCATTATACTTGTCTGGATTCTCTCCATAATTCTTCAAGATAAACTGGAGGAAAAGAGAGAAATTTAACAAGGTTGATACTCTTAGCAACACCAATCTGCTTCCTTCCGTTGCATTCATTTAAAAAAAAAAGTTGAAATACTAACTGGGAACAATTTGTTATGAAGTCTTTAGCTTTAAATTAAAATGTCTTTAAAACTGTAGCTTTCGTGCGTGAATGAAGGGAGTTCGAACTCTGTTGCACTCAAAGATCTCCCATCATGCTTTGCTTAGGCTTTCCCTGTCTCAATGAGCCTCTTAAATAAGCGAGGAAGCCACTTAATGCCAGGTCAGGAGGTGAAGAATAGTGCAGGCGTTGTTATTGTTTCACTGGTGCTTCTGTTTCTCTATAATCATGACATTATGGAGGCAGGAGAGTCACGAGCGTCCTGGAAATGACGCACAATGACAGAGCAACAGGGCAAGAAATAAAAAAAAAATCACTTTAGTCACAACGCATTACTAAAGGAAGGTGTCAATGTCGGCAGTCAATTGCAAGGTATCTGAAGTCGTATAAGCCAGAGGAGTTACCGTAAAACAAGAGGGCAAAGATCTGTTACTCTTATGGCCACCAGGAAATGGTTTAACAGGAAGAGAGAAGAAAACATAAGCACACACACACACACACACACACACACAAACTTGATAAACCGTGATGTCAGCTCTGTGGATGCTTCTTTTTAAAATCACTATCACACCAAACATCAGGTGGCTATCTCATAATTTATAGCTAAACAGAGATCAACGCTTGTCTTTTGGGTTCACTTCATTATCTTTTGTCTCTCTGGTTCATTTCTGTATGATATCACACGATCTGCTCGCGTCGGAGAGGTAACGGTTTGCCGGGCAGCTCGCCTCTCTCCTCCGCCGGGGCTCCTGAGACTTCCCTTGGGTCCGCCGATCAGGTGCGTGTTTCGGTGACATCGCCGCTCGTCTTTTCCACGTCGCCACGGGCTCCGTGTTTTAACGAGCTGCGCCTCGGACGCGTTGACGGCGGGACACGTAGTGAGCCACTTCGCCGAAGGGCCGACGCTACTTACGCGAACTTCGAGGTGAGCTGCTAGCTTATTATTGTTGTTGTTAGCTAGCGCTAATGTTAGCAGTGGTCGGGGGTCGGACTCACATCTAAGCTAGCTGGCCGGTGAGGGGTGAGAAGTATCCCGACATGCGCTAGCGGCTTGCTCTTGTATTCAACGCTGGCTGACGCCGGCGTCTTTATCGAGTTATCCCGTCACCCATAAGACCCGTTCGGTTGACTTTCGCCCTCAGCCCTGTTGCTCCGCTCCCCCACCCAGCTCACCTGCCTGACGGCCGGGCTGAACTGGAACTCTCCAGCCTCCTTCAGATCCAGCCAGATCATCGGCATGCGGGGAACCGCCTCCATCGCGGTCGTTGTCGGCCGCTACGACGTCACGTCGGTAGCTTCGCTGGCGAAAACGGTTGTTTTTTTTTCCCCAAATGAAGAGAAGAAGATTTTCCTCCAAACAACTGTGTCATGTATCCATTTCTCCCTAACCGGAAGCTGGATGCACGTGATGTAAGGTCTTTATATTCACCGCGTGGGTTTGTGGGAAATGATGTTCTAATAGTTGAGGCAAACAGTGATCGAGGCAGTTAGCAATAATAAAGTACCAACGGCTAGTGATACGAATCTAATAATGTCATAGATAGCAAAGAATATCAAATACAAAACTTATTTTTGTGCACAATACTTCATTTTCTCATTTTGTTTTGTCCAACCAACAGTCCCAAACAAAGAGAATTTGGAGTTTGACACAGCCGGAAGGTACAGAGTTGCATTGGGAGGTCAACTTGACCACCCTACAAGAACTGAATGTCAACATCTGTGTCCCTGTGCTGCATTCATCTCCGCCGCTCTGTTTCCTAAATCCTCGATCGTCTGTCACGCCACACGTCAGACGAGGTAGGGTGGGAGTCAGAGAATTGAGCTTCTGATCCAAGGAAGATTGAGATGAACTTCATCCCTCTGAAATGACCCTGAGGGAGTTTCCATTAAACCCTGCATGGGTATGAGATGTTGGAGGATTGTTTGGTGTAGAACAAAAGCTTCACGTTTAGTGAACTCGGCCTGGATGAAGATAGTAAAACAATCTCCTCTCGCAGCTCCTTAACGGCCCATCTTCTCTCTCTGTCTCTCTCTCGCTCTCTCTCTGTCTCTCTCTGTCTCTCTCTCTCTCTCACGCCCTCTTTCCTCCAGCTCGGCGCGGCTGCCACTCCATCACCGAGGTGCTGCTGCGTGCCGGGTTCAGACCCCTCTTGACGTGGCCGCCTCGGAGGGTCACTCCACCATCGGGAACCTGTTGGTGCAGGTGAGGAGAGGAGACGCGGAGGCTGTGACCCCCGCCGACCCCTCAAAGGTTACAACTTGGGGTTGCCAAATCACTTTTTGATTTAATTACCTGTGTTTGAAAAACATTTGAATGTTGAATGTATTTATTATTATTATTATATATAATATGTATGATTGCTCTGTATTCATAAAGCATTAAAAAGAGTATTTACACATGGCCACCCTACCCTCCATGTCCAGTATAATATGTATCTCAATTTTATACACATGAACCAAAAAAAGTAATCAGACACTTTTAAAAGAGGCGTAAATGACATTTTTCATGTCACGGTATTTCCAACAGTGCTAGATGATACGCACGCTACACTGCTGCTGTCTGCGCATCGCTGGCATCTTCTTGTCACCCTTCTCTTTAGCGTCTGTTTCCTCGTGTCGCCACCGGGGGGTGCCGCCTGTCCGCGCAGAACGGCGCCAACGTCAACGCCAAAGACATGCTGAAGATGACGCCGCTGCACTGGGCCACAGGGAGGCGGCCACAAGACGCCCTTCGACATCGCCATGGATACCAGCAACACTGAGCTGATGATACTGCTACAGGTGGATGGAAGGGCGAGGGGAGGGGGCAGGGAGACACTGGGGGAGAGACACTCAGACGTGTTAGGTGTCAGTCAGACGGAAAAAGGCAAGGAGGGACGGAGACAAATGTAAATGGAGGATGAGAGAATGGAAGGCGAAACGAGACGTGAGGAGGATGGTAGAAAAGAAGACAGGCAGCCGAGAGAGGAAAAGGAAGGCTGAGCACTTTAGTGCAAGGTTATAACGCAACAGAACCGAACAGCAGACATTCGGGGGAGGAGGTGTGGGGGTGGGGGTGAGACAGGGTGAGACAGATGGATGCAAGGCGGGGAAGCGAGGGAGAAAGATGGACAGAGATTAAGTCCGACTCGGACTCCCGCCCCGTTGTTATGGTTTCAGAGGCGATGCAGACTCCGACTTTCACGTTGCAAACTGCCTCGCGCCGCGACGCTTCGCATTGAGGCACCATTTCACACCCGGAGAGTCCACACTGGGGGAAAAAGGTGATTGTTAAAGGTCGACGTGCTGTCCTGCCGGGGCCTTATGTAACAGGGGGGAGTCAGTGTGGGCCTTGCAGGCGCTGCGTAGGAGGTTCAGGCCGGGACACGGTTAGCAGGGCCTCCGGCAAAAGCAGCCGGGTTGACCTGTGCGAGCCGGCTGCGTAGAGAAGGGCAGTGAACACCTGTTTATGAAGCGCAAACACCCACCTCGGCCCCGACGGCCAAGCGCTCCCCGTGGAGCTGAATCACTCGGAGTGCACCATGGTATGTGTTTACTCTCTGGAGACGATAAGCGATAGTGTGGATGTCATTGAAGCGCCGCTGTACGATGGTTTTTTATCCGCGGGCGGTCGATGGCGGTCGGCACGCCCACAGATTGAAGAAAGCGGCCCCGGCGAGGGAGAGAAGCACTCGGCCGCTGTGGACAAGGGCAGAAGTGAAGGAAAAAAATCAATATCGCTTCTGGTGAATGCTCTCTTGAGAATATTTTCCTTGCTGTGCGGTCAAACACCCCTTGGAGCTGTTTATTTATTATTTATTCTCTCCTCAAGGGCCACCGGATGAAGGTTTCCTCGCGTAACTAGCGACTCACCAGATACACACAATGACACGAGCAGGCTGCTTCCTGCGGGGCTGAGATGAGCACAGAGAGATGGATGATTTAGTCGGGTGGATAAAATACATTTTGCTGCTGCCAAACGATCGCTTTGACTTACCGCTGTGCTCTTTATTAAATGAAGCAACATTGCCGACGCACAAAAGCAACATTGCCGACAAGGGGCACATTGACGCCGGTAGACATTTGAGGTTGAGACACAGACGTAAGGTTATAAAAGGGTTGGTGAGTCTGGTATTTCTGTTACCCTACGTAGGGGTAATTCGCAGGGGTAATTCTATTACCTTAAACAAACCACAGACAAGTCGTATATCTCTCACTTTGCAAAGGGGAGCCCTGCCACACATGCAGTGTCGGCTTTCCAACGAACATCCCTCTACATCAGCCTTTTATTCAAAACTTCACACATAAACAAACACAGGGTGGAACACACAAGGGCGGGGCTTCACACAATCTCCAGCCAGGTGACGAGGTCATATGTCCTACAATGCAATCATTTACTGTGAGTCACTCAGGGAATCGGCGTGTGATCTTTCTTTCGAAACCGGTCCACGAGGACATTCTATCTAAACAGAGGGATCCACAGATACCTTGATTGATCCGTATTCTGTTTCCCACCTGTCCCAGATTAGTGATTGACAGGGCGGTATTAAGGAAGGAAGATCAAGGGTTGCTTATTCAACATTTTCCTGTTGCTGATTAATACAAGACTATAGACAAAAAGCATAATATGCACCCTCTGGGCCCTATCAGAGAGAGAGATCAAAGAAAAAAACAACAACATTTTAATCTTTCATATCGTGCAGCTAAAAGGTCAACTTCAGGTGGGTTCACGTTGCCGTCGGACTGGAAATGATTTCCTGGTTTGAGCCCCCCCCCCCCCCCAAACACATACAACACACACACACACACACACTTACAAAAAAACAAGTTTTGGTTTCATAACACTGACGCTTTCCGATTTATCTCGTAATCCATCGGAATGATCCTGTTTTACACATCAGAGTGTTTCAGTGTCTCATTCCATCTTGTGCCCGTTATAATCTGATTGGATTACTCATCGATCTAAAATGTAATGTGAGATCGTAAATTGGATTAAATACCACTCTCTGCCTCAAAACTGCATGCAAGGCGGAGGACACTATATCCCCTCTTTATCTTGTCCATATGATGTGAATTGACGAAAAAAGCCAACAAATTCACAAAATAAGACGGGCTGAAGGTCAGCGACACAACTATTCAATAATCTTGACAGGAGCAGTTCACTCTGCGTGCTCTGTTCATTGGATTAAATCCAAAGACACAATACTTATTGTTCGGCTTATTTTCTGGGATCAACAACTTAGCAAGCTAACAAGCTCGCCGCCATTTGTGTCTGCTAGTGGCAGGGAGTACACAAAAAATGTGTTTTTGTTTCTGTGCATAATTCAATGTGTGTGTGTGTGTGTGTGTGTGTGTGCGTGTACGTGCACAGGACGGCATCATCAACGGTGCTGGTGGGCTGGTCACCTTCTCGGTCACCGCCACTAAGTCCGGCGCAGGTAGATGATCATCCACCAGTTGTGTTGAGGTGCAGAATATAAAGCACAGAAATGTGTGAATAAACAGCAGATGGAAGGGTTGGGACATTTCCATTTAAAAAACAAAGCTCAGGAGACTTACTGTGTTGTCTCTGGAGACATACAAACCTGTCTGAAACATCTGGACTGGACCCGAACATCTGGAACAGAAAGAAAAATGGTTTTATACCAACAATTAGGGTCTTATTAGCTAAATAATTATTATAACAATAATAATAATAAAAAGGGGTTGGTGAATCACCAATGACTCCTTTTATACCTGTGAGACTAAAACACTAAACATCAGCTTCTCAGAAGTGTTGTGTAACACACTGACCTCGGTTTGATGGTATTGTTGGAGGATTCCTACGCGGCGGCTGTTACCTAACGATGGAAGCCTCCTGGCGTCTGCGGGCGAGTCAGAGGACGCCGTGGCTGCCGAGTCGGGGGAACCAGCCATCCAGCGAGTGGTGGGCGGCGGCCAAGGGTCATCACCATGGTGACGGACCAACACGGCGGCCTGCAGCCGGGAGGCGCCAGCAGCTCTTCCTCGCCCTGCCACAGAGGGCAACCGGCCAGGTGCAACACGACGACTGACTCCACAACTTCACGCACAAACGTCTGCTGGGACAAACTCAGACAACCTCAAGTGGACATTGCAGTTAGTTGCATCATCCGTTTGAAAAACCGAGTCGGGCAAAAACCGCAGAACACATCCTGGAACCACGGCGCCGCGCTCGGCCTGTTAAATAGATCTCTATACAAGTAAGTAGCTACACAACATCGAAATCAGCTTTGTGAGACCCTTTGGCATCAGGAATGCTGCTTCAGTTTCACGTATAGCTTTAATTTAAATGGAATGATTGGCTTTCGGTGGGTCTTTTATTGGGTGGCTTAAATAAGTACACTTATACATCTTGCTGCAGCAGCTGTAACTGCAGGGTATTGTACTGCACTGGCTGTGGAGAAGAACCTCACACAAATCCACATTAAAAAATCAGAAACTTGCCTCTAAATGATTTATTTTAATCACAGGAAGTTCAGTGTTGCCACATTAAAGATTGAAGGTACAACGGAAAGGCCCAGACGCAAGAGGAAATCAGACCCTGAAGCCAATCACAGTGGCCTAAAAGACAAGGTAAGCCAGGAGGTCTTGAGCTGTGTGAACCTTCTACGTGACTCTGTGGCGGATCCATGAAAGGTCCCACGTATCTGACGACGTGGTTGTCAAATCTTTTGCGTTTGTATCATATTTATGTTAAACCTGCAAGTATTTCCCATCTTGTGAGCGAGCGCGAGCTGGACGTGGCGGTCGATGCGGAGGAGGAAACACAGCCCTCCCCGTGGAAGAGGGAGAGGAGGGAGAGGAGGGAGAGGAGGGAGAGGAGGACGCAGACACTTGGTGGTTATAATTCTGTTACAATCTCAATTGTCAATGTTTTCATGTCCCACAAACACAGAGAGCCGAGGCCCACGAGGTCACACGCCTCCCAATGGCTGAGTACCAGATGCTACGGCTAACCGCTAAACGAAGGCCTCCCCCCCAGCCAAGCCGTCCCCCCGGGGGGGGCCGCGGAGGACAAATACGATTCCTTATCTCGCTTCTGCCACTTGGTTACACGCATGATATACTGTAGCATTATCGACCCCACTTTCCACGCCTAACATCCGCAGATATCTCGTGCTCGGAGTCAACGCTTTAACCTCCCCTGGTTAAAGCCTGTCACGTTTTTTGGGGGAATATTGCCATCCAAAGACACTGGCAGATCTTTGCGCGTTGCATGTCCGTGAGTTATTCATTTTGTACGACAGGTGCACCGTCAGAGAGGACGCGATGCTCTCTTATTCAGGGGGACCTGCGGGGAGCAGACAGGAGGACACGTCTACACAAGGGACAGCAGTTGACGGGGACACGCTTCATCATTTCTGGGAATCAAGCTTGAGACACACGACCGTGTGGTCGTGACTCAGTCATTTACTGTGTGGGCTTAATGTGATATGATATATGATATGGTAATTATATTTCAATCTGGATGGTGGATAAAAAAAAAAAAGCCCCCTTAATTTTTGATTGACGATCCCAATACCATTTTTATCTGTCTTCCTCCTCCGCCGACGTGCGTTTTGGGGGCTGAAGCAGATTGCGGCCTGCGTGGATGTTGACAGACAGGCGGAGGCTTTATCCGCCTCACACAGACTCGCCCGCCGTTTATCACGACTGAAGTCCATTTCTTTTCTTGTGCCCTCCAAGTGCTTCGTGTCCAGGTTTCCTTTTCAGGGCTTTGGAGGCACTGACACAGCCTGAGATTGGCCGGTGGGAGGTGGGGAGCCGGTGGGAGGTGGGGGGATTGAGGGAGGAGGCTTGCTTTCGCCCCCCCCTTCCCCGCGAGGTGGAGCCCGGAGCGACAGCGCTTCATCTGTCGGAGCGCCCGAGGCTCAGAGCGGCCCGACCGAGCAGAGCCAGAATCTTTGTCAAACGCAGCCAAGCCTGATTTGAGGTTTATCTTCCTTGCTTTATATTTATTTATTTAATATAGAATAAACTTAAACCCGTAACGCTGTTTTAGCTGCAGGAAAGGCCGTGTTGATCTGTCTGTCCGCCACTGAAATGCCTCAAAGACAAAGGGGTTGCCATGAAATGTTGCCTCGGAGGGTCGATCTCGCTGGCTGCTGTGACCCTCTTGACCTTTTCCTGTAACGCCCCCACCTGGACGAACCCCTATTTCGATTTGAATGCGTGCAGCACGTCTTTGGCCCGATGTGGGTCGATCGATGCGCGTCTGTTATTCGGATAATGTTGGCAGCCTCGATAGAGTTTAGAATCCCCGTCTTTGCGTCTGGAAACGGCTTTTCTCCACTCGTGCACGTGCACATGTCGAGCTGTGGGTCTGCAAAGCTGGGCTTTGGTTTCTTGTGGGCTGGAACTCGTGCGCGTTTAAAACTGGGGTTCTGTCTCCGGTTGCGGCTCCATAAACCCCCCCACAGACCAGGACTCCTGCTCGGATCTACTGTACCTGAAGAGCTTACTGCTGCCAATCCGCGCGGCTTTGGTGCCAGCGCCGCCTGAAGCTTCACACTATTTATTGAAATCGGCGACGGACTACGAACCTCGACGGCTTTGGAGAGTAAGAAGAACCGCCGCGAAATCAATTAGACATTATCGGCGGTCCCCTTCGTCCCGTCCTCATGCGCAGCTATTCAGGTCCACAGGGGGAACGGTCCCTTCCAACATGCTCACACATCATTAAATTAACTGGAGGCCCCAGTAGTGAAACGCGACGCCTGGGAAAGGGGAATAAATTCGGGGCGCACAAAGCTTCTAAGCGCGCACGGCGGAGGGTAAAACGTATTCAATTATTAGAGGCTTTCTTGAATATGAGTCGTGTTGCATGGAGCGCGACTGTGCCATCGATGTTTACTGCGGCCGCTTCCACCTGCTCTGTTCGGATCGGATTACAATAGAAATAGAAAATTAAGATTTCTATTACGGAGGGATTTGTTTCCATTTGGCTCAAAACAATCAAAAGTTATTGCGAAACACAGGAGCTAAAAGTATTTTTTTAATTAATAGAATTTTTCTTGACACCAGGTTCTAGTTTTTTTTTTAATTATGCGTATTACTTTTCCTGAACAAACAAATGCTGCACGCTTAGTTGTGCTTTCACATTTCAGCCGCAGCGAGCCGAACACTGATGAAAAGGCTCCACTGAGGACGTAGTTTGTCTCTTACATAATGAGTCTAATAAAAAGCTGAGACTGCATTTCTCGTCTAAGGGATCAGCTGGCATTTAAAATTCTGATCTGCCTCACTCGCCCCCCCCCTTAAAAAAAGAAGGGAATAAAGCCAGTGGATGTGTGATGTCAGCAGAATTGTTGAATAACACAAAACAGAGAAATTCAGAAGTCAGTCCATCCTCGTGCTGCTTCAACGTGATGATGATGATGATGATGATGATGATGAGGGAGCATTGTCATTCTGGCTCAAAGAGCTGCTTGGACCTGGGGACCAGTGTGTGTGTGTGTGTGTGCGTGTGTGTGTTGTGTGTGGCCAGACACAGAAAACCAATCGAGACACCTGCCGGCTCCAGTCGCTGATAATGTGGTGGGGGGGATGTAGGAGGGGGGGCGGGGGGGATGTAGGAGGGGGGGGGGGGGGGGGGGGGCTCCGGCACATACCGCTGCCTTGAAAAGGGCAGGTTGGGATTGGAAGAATGAATTCTCATTTCTTGTCGTCCTTTGTTTGTTCGCCCCTCGACACCCGGCGCCTCTGGACCGCCGGGTGCGCGAGGAGCCCCTGATGAAATGAAAGACATTCAAATGTTTTTTTTTTTTTTTCCTCTCTGGTCATTTTTTATTAGAAAAAAAGAACGGTGGCAGAAAAAAACAGATTGAAAGAAAAAGCCTCCAGTACAGACAGGGACATAGTTTCTTGAGCGACTGACCCACAGCTACAACATCAGGAATACAGCACTTCACCAAGGAGCATGCACGGGGGGTCTGCGAGAAATACATGCGAGGGTGTTCAGGGGGGGGGGGCGGACACGTCACCTCTGCACAACATCGCAACATCTGCGATAGGTAGGAAAAGGCCACAGCAGATCACAAAAACATCACACGTCGGGGGGGAGGGGGGACAGAGTTCACTTCCTGTCTCGGCCAGAACGAGAGATCACGTCTAACAGTTTTTCTTCTTTTTTTATGTATTTTTTCTTCCTCTTCATAAGCATCTCCGTGACACCGACGATGCTGTAAACAATCTACACTATAAGGCGCACAGTTGAAAAGATTTGCCCAACGAAAGAGCCACACGACGTCCGCTTCGTAGTAAAGGGTTTTTGACGCGTCTTCGTCACCGACGTTCTGCAGATCTGGAACACCAACTGTCAGTGGACCAGCTGCAGGCAGTAAAATGCTGTTTGAGTGTCTTCACATGGGCACGACGCAAAGAAAGAACACGTACAAAGACAAACAGTTCGACCCATTGTCCTTCTTTTTTTTTTTTGCCTAAAACACCAATGTAGACTTTGTTTTTTCTTCTTCAAATTAGGCACACGGTACAGCACAGTAAACGTTTTTTTATTTCTTCTTCAACACCTCTTTTGGTTGCTGACATCGAAAGGACGTTGGACACCGAAGGGCCCTGCAGGACTGAAAGAACACTTTTTCTTTTTTTATATCACAAATACAGAACTCTCTGCTGGCACTTATCCATCCGAACCTCGAACATTAAAGGGAGAACTCTTCCGCTGCTATTTGACCTGCTTTAGGACCCTAAAAACCTTCCTATGCAACAGTCTAGAAGGTAACAACCGGCACTGAGCATCCTTCAAGGACATAAGGCGCTAAGATTCCTTCGTTGCCTGAATCACCCCCGTCCCTCCTCGAAGCTCCCTTCTTGTTAAACACTGATTGTCTACATTATCAATAAAAATCTAAGGACGTAAACGTGATAAGATGTAAACACTGTTCGTATCCAATTCGCTTTGACCTCAAAAAGATATATATATATATATATATATATATATATTTGACCCTGTGTGAGATGTGAGCACGTGGAACAGAGGAGGAACGAGGTAGTCCACGGGAGAACTGATGGGGGGGGGCGGTGGCGGGGCGGGGGGGCTCTTGTGCATCGCATGGACTGAGGGCAGGATCAATAATCTTCATCGCATCGTGCCGGTTGTCTTGTTTACATTTGAGAATTCTCCAGATTTGTCAGACAGAAGCTGTTGAATCTCTGGGTTGGCGCTCGTTTTTCTATTTCTAATTTGGCAACGAATCGAGGGGGGGGGGGGGGGTCACCTCAGACGATGCGGTAGTCGAACGTGTCCTTCTCGGTGTGGTCTGTCCAGTTGGACGAGGGCATGCTGCGGTAGGGGTCCAGCAGGATGCGGAAGCAGCGCACTATGAGCAGCGCCAGGAAGATGAAGAGCAGCAGCACGAAGACGAAGGCCGCCTTCTGCTCCAGCGTCAGGTAGGACGGCGCGTGGTGGCCGCCGCCGCCCGACGAGGACAGCGTGCTGCTGAAGAGGCCCTCGGCCATCCTGGGCACGTCCATGCTCGACCGTCTGGGCTCCAGCTCTCTCGTCGGGGTGGCTCGGGGATTTTGCGGAGAGGAAGAGGAGTTCTCGGCGGAACCTGCGGGAGAAAATCCAGAGAAACTCGGATTACTCTGGAGGTCGCGTCCTGGACGGTGGACGGAGGAAACGGCAAACAAACACCCGGAGCCCGTGTTATCGCAGGAAAACAACAAAGTCCTCCATCTATAAAGGATTTCTGTCTTTTCAACTCCTGGCAAAAGTCCCGCTGTGTGAGGAGGAGGCTCGCGGGACTCCTTTGGCCTTGACTTTCTGCAGCCCAGGGGGGGTTTGAGTCGGCGCTTTGAAAACGTCCGCCTGTCATTGTAAACACATCCAAGCTCATCTACAGTTCATTTCATTCCCATGCAGCCAATCTGAGTCGTCAATTTCTACCATTTAGTTTTAAAGATGTTGGAATACTAACAAACAAGAAAGGCTGTATTCCACATTTCAACTTGTTGATGTGGCTGCTCCTTTTTTTTCTTAATGTCGAGGCTGACAGGAGTAGGCTTCTGTCTAATTTCAACCAACCCCATTAAAAAAAACAGAATTGACAATACATTTCTCCTGAGGCAATCGGTTTCGTGAGTATCCGAAGAGATTTATTTATTCCTCCGCTGTGCCATGAAGCTCTTTTGTTGTCCAAAAATAATTAAAAACACACAAATTGCCACACTTGATGTCATAAAAGGGGCACCCGATGTGTATTAATCCACAGCTTATCACCGTAACAGGGAGGCGGGGCCAAGCTGAGAGCCGGAAGGGTTTGAGAAAAGCTCAAAAAGCTCATATGTTTTTTTTTCAAATGACATTTGTTGACAGTAGAAAAGGGAAGGGAATCACAGCTTCAACAGCTTGCGGCTTTCTGCGTGGATTGTTTGTTCTGGCAAAAAGAGGCCCAGTACAAGAGATATTGAGAGCGCCGTGGGCCGGTCTGTTAAACGCATCAATCCAAACGGAGCCAGCAGCCAGCGTGTCTGCTGAGCAAAAGGACTCATGCAAACTGCTTTTTACAATTTGTCTTATTTTTCCTTACAGCACAAGAGCAACGTCATCACAATCATCATTTTAATGTAGCGCTTATGTTAAAGGTTGCGCTCGTTAGCTTTTAAGGGGAAAACGTCAGGTGAGGCTCGTTGTCAGTTGAAACAAAGTAACGTCCGATTCGACCAAAAGCAGAACGTTTCCCTTCGTTGAATTCATCCATCCAGCGCTTGAAACCCTGCGAAGCAGACGGCAGCTCGGAGAGCGCCGACCCTCCGCCAACGGCGTTCCCATGACGGGAAAAAAAACCGGAGTTGCGTATCCGCCTCGTGATTTGGAATCCGCTTTGAAATTGAACGGCTTCTTCATTGGGGCGTTGCTACACGCGCTCCCACCACGGCTCCCCCGTCCTGCTGACAAACACACCCAGCAGGTGTACAGGAATACAAATGGCAAAGACGAGCGGAACGTCTGCGTGGTTAGTGTGAGGCTCCGATCCTGAGAAACTTCACACGTCTGATCTGATTCCACTTTTATCTGATTTCGGGGAAGCACTGAGATCTGAGCTCTTGCATCGCATCGACTACGTTTGCATGCAAATAACTGCGTACAGTATTTGGATACTTGCCCCACGGCACAAAATGGCCACCAATGCAAACACTCCAGCTCCCAGAAGGCCTCTAAGGTGTGTGTGTGTGTGTGTGTGTGTGTGTGTGTGTGTGTGTGGGGTTAAAGCACTTAATGGGGGCCGGACGTGAGGGCCGCGTGAGGGGAGCAGATGGAAGCGAGTTCACTCGGCTGAAAGGAGCTCAGAGAGCAAGCTGGACATGGAGAGAAGTGTGCACGATGAGGAAGACGGGAGATGAAGGATGGAGACAGCGGATATAGAGGGGGGGGGGGGGTGGGAGAAGGGGGGGAGGGGGGTTAGCAATGGCTTTCTTTGCTTTGCTTAATTGGTTCCACCAATCAGACCGATTACATCGTCTGCATAAATGTCTGCACAACCCAGACTCCAAATGTGTATTTCGGATCTTGTGCTTCCGTCACGCTGGCGGAAGAAGATCCGGAGACGCAATTAAAGGCGGCCCGGGAAGGGGGTGGGTCGCGGGGGGTCAAGTCTGTATAAACTCTATAGGCCACTCAGGAGAGAGACAAAGACAGCAGCCTTCAGTCCTGTGATCCATCACACTTAAAATGACAAAATAAATGACATTTCACATCGCCGTCTTTGTGAGAATTCTTAAGAAAAAGGTTTGTCTTTGCCTATCGCCCCCCCAAACCCTCCCAACCCCCCCAAACCCCCCCATCATGTCACATCATGACCTCGTCTTGTTGTCAACCAGAGACACGGCGGTTGTTTGAGGACGAGCACTTAGTGCCGGAGAGGAATCGGCTCCTCTGCTAGCAGGTGACACGACGTACTTCAAAGGGGCCCGTCACCAACGGACGAAGTGCCGAGGAGTTAAGAGCTTTACTCGACAGACTCGCGCGGCGACGTGCGCAACGTAAGCTTTTAATGCCTCGACAAGTTTCAGAAGAGATCTCGCCTCTTCAAAATGAGATCTGAGCCGTTTGAAGAAGGTCATGTTATCCGTCTGCTTTGATCATCCAGCTGCTACATTCTGGAAGTAAAGAAATAAAATAAAAAATCACTGCCGGAGCCCTGAAAGTAGCCTTCAGATGACAGATGAAACATTATCCGTCACCTGAGCCTGTGAGACGAACCGACATCCGGCACCGGGAGGCCGAATCCACCAGGAAGTGAGTGTGACACAGACATGTTGAAAAGTTGATTTTACCTGCTGCAGGCGTGTGTGTGTGTGTGTGTCTGTGTGTGTGTGTGTGTGTGTGTGTGTGCGTGTGTGCGAGAGAGAGATGACTATGACTAATAGAGAATTCAAAACGCATCGGAGCAGGTGAAATGAAACGGTTCAGGGGGATTATGGGGCTTCATTTTCCAGCATGGCGTCAATCATTTCTCAACACAAAATGTCCGGCGTTATTAAGTGACGCCAGAGGCAACAGTTGAACCGCCACTTTGAACCTTACACGGTACCAATAAATACACAATACAATACTTGTTTATCACATAAGTATGTGTGCAAATGAGCAGTTGAACATTTGTTTCTTGGTCATTTGTTTCCTTGTGTTTTCTTATTTTGACGCACATCTTTTAGTGTCTTTTAAGGCCATTGTATTTCACTGCACGTACTGTTTGTGTTTGCAACTAAATAAACCAACACATGCACATCTTTTGATGAACAAACACAGTGAAACTGCGAGAATTAGAATTGTAAATGAAGCATGTACTTACATGCAAATATTCACGTTATGATTCCAATGACAACTCTATAATTCTACAATGTTGTAGGAGGAGTTGCAGATTTTCTGCGTAAAGAATTGCAGACAAAAATGGGTGAGCTTCCCAAAGGCACTGAATGTGAAAAAAGCAAAGACGTGGATGCAATGAATGTTAAAATGCAACAGAGTGTGAGCAAAAGGTGGACGCACCCGCAGCCTCAACGCACGAAACAACAACAACAAAAAAGGCTCCACAACAACTGAAGAGCCGCCATTTAAATGCACCGGTGCAACTGTGGCATAAGACAATCCGGGGGGGATAGAAGTGGCCGAGTCTGTAAACACTAACCTGTTGGTGTGTGGAGGGGGGGGGGGAGACGCGGGGGGGACTCGCGGAGTCTCCGTCAGCGGTGGATCTCCATCCTGGTGGATCCGACGATGCCGTTAACAGACTCCGAATCCCGGCGGCGGCTGCTCCTCCGGTCCGCGGGGCTCCTCCGGTCCGCGGGGCTCCTCGCTCGAGGCTCTGCGAGCAAACGGTGGCTTCTTCTCCGTGTTGGCGCACTTCTCCCTCCGCTGCTGCGCCGGCTTGTGTGTCTTCTGGTTCCTGACGCGCCGCGCATCGCCCCCCCCCCCCCCCCCCCCCCCCCGCGGACGCACGCAGCCAGCGCGGATGTAGCAGGGTACCCTGTCGCTCCTGACAACCTGTTGCCATGGCAATCCTCCAGGTAGGCGACTGTGTTCTGGCGAGTGGCTGAAGGGGGAAGGTGTGGCCCCGCCGGCTGCGATGTTGTTTGCACATTCATAGTAACATCATTCATGATGGAAACACTCCACTTTGATACCATTGTGTTAAAAAGCGATTGTGTTAAATTCGGGGTTATGGCTCAATCAAAGTGATTGAAACATGTATTTATATTAAGTATATTGACATATACACATACATATAGGAATACAATACACATACAATAATATGAAAATATGAATATTTTAAATATAAATTAATAAATGTTTTTTAATTACGTTGACCTCTATGTACGTTCATATAGGGTTAGGGTTATATATATACACACACACACGCGTGTCAGTGACGGTTAAAGTTGTGTGTTTGGAGAGCATACTGATATTAAATGATGCTCTTATTCCAATAACGTAATTTGATGACAAAGACACATAATCGTGATGTAAAGTGTAAAACATATATAAAAGGGACTTTATAACAAACAATATGCCGGTAAGATATGAACACAAGGCAACACATAAAGGCTGCATATTGCTGCAGCTGAAGAAAACACTCGTGTGCTTTCAGCCTCAGATTCTGACAGATGCAAATCCCCTCGGAGCTCCGGGAGGACGTGACGGTCCCTGAACCGGGGAGGTCAGAGAGTGACTGTGCAGAGCAGTTTGTGAGGGAGGAGAAGCTCAGGTTACGTAATGTCCTCAGTCAAATGCTTTGCAGTGTCGCCACCTGGCGGAGCTCAGTGAGGACTGCAGCGAGGACTGCATCGTAGACCGAGTATCCGAAGCTCAGGTGAGGAGGTCTTGAACTTTTTAACCGAGCATGCAGCTGTAGCTTTACATTGTGGGACACCACTTTAAGGTATATACGGGAAATAGGAAATTTGAAGCAGAATCTCCTCATTTTATTCTCTAAAAGCTTCTGGGTGGAAGGCCTGCTTAAATTGACCAGCTAGTATGCCATAGATCACCTTCATCTTAAAAGGACATTATGATGCGTGTACAGGTACCAATACAGTGGAAAC
The DNA here is from genome assembly GCA_021346845.1 of Apeltes quadracus. Lineage (NCBI taxonomy): Eukaryota > Metazoa > Chordata > Actinopteri > Perciformes > Gasterosteidae > Apeltes > Apeltes quadracus. The sequence goes on from CM037936.1 coordinate 2,686,209, forward strand.
CAGTTTCAAAATGTAAAAAAAAACAATCCTAAATCACAAGGCGAGCTTCGCGGTCTGGACATTTTGGTGGCGTCTTCAAAAGCACTTTCTGTTATCCGTTTAGTAGGTCATACTCGAATGAGGTCAAAGAAAGTAAAATCAAAAAACTTCATTTAAAATAATTTGCTTTTGTCACACGTCACTTTATCACAACAATCGGAAAATTCAAGACCTGACTGTTGCATCTCAGTGAATTTGTGAATTCCTCAGTATGAAAACACTACACCGCGGTTCTGGAAGCCGGGGCGAGGGACCTGCCGATTGGACGGCCGGTACAGCGGAGGCAGCCGATTGGCTCTCGGCGCTGCTGTGTCAGTCTCTCGGCCCTCAGCTCGCGCTCCAGAAGACAAAGATCACGGCGCTGCTTCTTTTTCAACAGCATAAAAAAACTATTCTATTGGGCTGTAACACGTCTTTGGTTGCGTTTTTAAACCCGCTGCCACACTGTCGACGGGCAGATGCAGGAACCACACAGCTGATCTGATGACCAGGTTCGTGGACGTGGAGGAATCCCTGCATTCAACAGGAGCCGCCGTCGTGCAGATGGCGGCCGATCTCCAAGTGCAGATTTGGCGCTTTCTGAAGGGCAGGGGGGCGCAGACGGGATTTAAACAAAGCCTTATCGGAGCGTAATGAGCCTGCCTGACTGACGGGCAAAGAGACACCTAGTTAATAACAACCAATAAATTAAACTGACAGCATAATGCAGCAGGCATTAACTATATGATTCATGTTTGCGCGTTTTGTCTTGGCTCTGTGTGTGTGTCTGTGTGTGCGTGTGTGTGTCTGCGTGTGTGTGTGTGTGTGTGTCTGTGTGTGCGTGTGTGTGCGTGTGTGTGTGTGTGTGTGTGTGTGTGTGTGTGTGTGTGTGTCTGTGTGCGTGTGTGTGTGTCTGTGCCGACACCCTCCCGGCCTGCTTTTGACTCCCTGTTGAGTTTCCATGTGATGCTGTTTTTCCCTCCCAGGCAGACTCATCTTTGCAGAGCTCCCACGCAACCACACAAGCGTGTACACCAAACGCTCTCCCCCACCCCCCCCCACTCACCCCCACTCATCCTGACCCTCCCCCATCGGCGGTCTCTCACAATGCGTCAAACACCAGAGGTGAGGTCAGCTCTGCTTAGGGAAAGGGCAGAGAAACGTCTGGTTGTGTGACACTAGACTCCGGTTAGTCGACAATCGATCAGAGCGGCTCCGTGGTGACCAGCGGCGTGAACGCACCCCACCCCCCCCACCCCCGTCCCCCCCGCTCCCCCGGACAGTCACGATGGCCGCTGAGGAGATGCACTCTTTCCTCGGGCAGACATCTTCTCTGCTCTCTGAGTCAGTGCTGCATTAAACATATAAATGCTGACGGGCTTCATCTGACCATGTCGGCCTTCACGCCTCCTCGTGCGACGCATCGATTCTCAGTGCGAGAGGGATCCCGAACCGTCAGGGGAGAGAGGGGGTGGGGGGGGGGGGGGGTCGTGATGGGCCACAGGCGGCAGTAAAGGTCCGGCTGTGTGGCCGTGGGCCGTTTCTCTCTTCGTTGAGGGTTCAGATATGTCTTTAAGCTGGGTTTTAAAGTCTCACGTTCAGCCCCCGTTATTCGATCAACAGAAATGCGGCTGCAGCAAGTTGGAGTTTTGGAGCGCTGCTCGATCCGAACGAGGCGTCAGGAATCAGCAGAGTGTTCACACTTGGATTAACGCGCATATAGAGCAGCAACCGCAGCAGACGTCGTCATCTGGAACCAGACATACTGTCCGTGTCCATCAGCCACACGGGCAGATTCCTTTAAGCGGGTTTCACGGCTCACTGGCAGCTGACACGCCGCCCCAGCATCTGGGTTCACCGGCGAGGCCGATATTGGCATCAGCAAACTGATAACGTCGCTGTAACATGTAATATAAATCCGTCTCACACGTTGCCAGAGACTCGGCAGCCGACACGCAGCCGCGCGATGTGAAGCAGCCGCTCAGCTGTCCTTTTGTTGTGTAAATTCTACCTGGCGTGTGTCAAGATGGCTGTGAATCAAGAGGAGGAATGCATTAGGTGCACCGGCACCGATGGACCGCCGGCTCAGATGCCCTACGTCGCCCCCCCCCCCCCAAACCAACCCCCTCTCCCCCCACTAACACGTGTCTGACAACGTGAGCAAAATGAAGAGAATACAGAGAATACAGGAGGCGACGGGTGAACATGTGCGGGAGGCCGGGTGGGAACTGGCCCTCGGGGATGGACCCTTTGCTTTGGGGGGTTGTGGATGTGGAGGAGCGGAGAGGTGGGGCCCTTCTCCCCGTAGACTTCTATCCAATCAGACGTCTTTCTGTGGCCCCCTGCTGGTCAGCAGAGAGCATGCCAGTCTCATGACGCTTCTGCATTGGCTTCACTCGGAGGAAAGAATGGGAGCGTTTAGATCAGTGGTTCTCAAACTTTTAGTACCACCTCAGAAAATACTTACCACAATGACCAACATTACACAGTAGCGTAGTAGGCCTAAGTATTCTTCAAAAACAAGGCAATATAGGAAGAAAAGAAAACTGTACTTAAATAATGATTCCATTAAAATGTAGTGCACATAAAAGTTAAATAAAAATTGTACTAAAATACATGTAAAAAACTGAAAATTAAATAAAACTACTGTACTTACTAGTAAAAAAATATATATATTTTTTTTCAGTGGTTCTTTGGCGTACCACTAGAGGGAGCCCCGCGTACCACACTTTGAGAATCACTGGTTTAGATCATTCTACCAACTCCTCGTACATGGCTTTTGGTAGTTTAACGCCCTTAGGAACCTACTAAGGACGACGGGGAACTGATTGGGAGTCTAGACAGACTAAACTTCTGCAGGGAAACGACTAAGCTGGTAAAAAAAAAAAAGGAGAAAAGAAGAATTCCTGACCGGGGGAGCGGCCATGCAGGCTGGATAATGAGCAGAAGATCCGGAGGGGGCCAAGCAGGCAGAAGATGCTCCCCCCAGGGACCAGACGGGGACCCGCTTGGGGAGGTGGAGGGGGGCTGACATGGTGTGAACCCTGGATGACAGGATGACAAGCAGAGAGCTCCGCCAGGGACTCCTGCCAAGAACGAGTCTCCAACTGGGTCGAAGTGCAGAGAACAATTTGGTAAAAAAAAAAAGAATAAGTGAAAAAGATGCCAGATTTGGTCATCCAACACTGACTTGGATGATCGCCAGCATGCCCCCCCACCCCCCCTCCCTGCCAACCCCCCTCAAAGGTCAAACCCAGCCAACTGGTGCCCAGCTGAAGAAGCCTCCTCCGTCAACTCAGAAGAAAGGCGACCATTTTGACCGTCTCTCCTCCTTTATCTTGCAATGTACATCGAGGAGAAAGTCAGAAATCTCCAAAATGATGTGAAGGGATTCTGAATGTAGTAATGTCTGAAAATAAAAAATAACAGGGTTGGAAACAAAGTCACATTTTCATGTTGTAGCAGAATCCATACAGAGAAAATGTACGTGAACTGTTGGTGCTTACATTCAATCTCAGTTTCTACGGAGGGAATTCTTTTGGTTTTGCTTGTTTAAATGCGTGAAAATGGTCTGAAAAGGCTCAAATGTATTTTTTTCTACCCCGCAGACCCCTTTTTCCCCTCCCGACAAACACCTTTCATTTTTGCCTTGTTTAAAACGGAGCCCAAGAAAGAAGGAGCTAATGAGTTATCATTCCGCTCCATATAGTCAATTAACGCACAAGTGCTGACAAGCGGTTCCACCGTTCGCAGCGTCCGCAGGAACAAATTCCCCTCCAAGAGCCTTTTCTTTTAAATCAAGTGTTTTGCAGAAAAGGGAAACGCCGGTTGATCAAATCTCTTAAGATCATGTAGCAACTGCAGCGCGGCGGTTCGCCGTCAACGCGGAAAGCCCGGGACTCTGCAGGGCAACCGAGGGCAGATAGATGTCGTCCTCTGGCGGGTTCCTCTGCTTGACACCTCTTCTCGTCACCGCTGTGTGAACTCAGTGCCCCCCTCCTCCCCGAGCTTTAATTAATAGCTTTATGCCTTTCCTTCGGCTCGTCTTATTCCCTCAGACTAATTGCCTGCAGAAGCGCTCTCTGCTAATCCAATTTGAGGCAGGGAGTAATCTTGCAGGAGCATTGTGCGCCTGCTCCTGCGCGCGCGTTTCGTCTTTGTGGCGCCGCGCGACGGTGATAACGCCACTTTTAGGGTCGAATTTACAAGGCGCGTCATTTTAATGCAGCTCCCTCGTCAGCTCCTGGTCCAGGAACCAGCGGAGTCGCATCAACACATTAAAGTAATTTAAGTGTGGTCATCAGGGCCGGCCCAAGGCATAAGCGAACTAAGCGGCTGCTTGGGGCCCCCTGCCAAGCAGCCGTTTAGTTCGCTTATGCTGCAAGCAGCCGTAGTTTTGTATTATAACCTCACTGTATTTGTTTATAATTTACTTGATGGGAGGGGGGCCCCCCAAACAAAATTCTGCTTAGGGCCCCCAAGAGGCTCGGGCCGGCACTGGTGGTCATGATTTATTTTATTTTTTTTCTAATGAATTCATCATAAAAATGTAAAATATGTGGATGTGACTTTTACCTGATTCACTCAGATGTATTTAAAACAAGCAAGAGGGAAAAGAAATTGAAAAGCTTCCGCAAAAATGTGTTTGTGTGCGATGACGAGTTCCATCAGAGGAAGCAGTTCATCCTCGAGTCCTCGATTCCCCTCGGGACCGAGATCACAGAGGCGGACGTCCTGAAAGCAGCAGAGAGGACGAACGGGCCTCCCGGTGCTTTGATGCAGGAGGAGAATGTGAAGAGGCACGAGGCGTAAGACGAGAAACACATATCACATCACATCACAACAACAACAACAACAACAACGTCTCATCTTGTTTGAAAACAGCGCCGCTAATTCAAACAGGAGGAAGAGGAAGGCGCGAGTGAAGGAGTGAAGACGGGTCCTCCTTCATCCAGTCAGCACTGCAGCGTTCGTTTTATGCACATTTTCAACGGGCTTGAAAAGGGTTTAGTGTGGTTTGGGGGTGAAAGGGTTAATGCTGCGGCGCCTTCCGCTTCTTCCAGTGTAAACAAAGGCCTTCATCTCATGCTGCCACTCAATGTCAAGTGCATCTTCTTCAGCAGCCCGAAATGAAAAGAATAAAATAGAGCAGAGTCCACAGGTTGGAGTTGAAATGAATGATCGAGTCTAAGGCTGTTTTTTTTGTTGTTGTTGTGTCTAACAATCGTGTCTTGATTAATTTGACATTCTATTTAAGTATCGTCCTGGGTGAACATGCAAAAAATGAAATGGTTCAATCATTGTGCATCCGACTGTACATATCATACACATCACTGTATTTAAGTGTCACCGTGCACATTGATGAAATCGGTGTGTGTCGCTGATACAAAGTCCTTTGCATTGAAATAAACATTGTAACAGCCTTTAACACTGGTTAAGATAATGCCTCGTTTTAGCTTTGATTAAGCACATCAGACCTCGTGAAGACTTCCTGCACCACCAGTCGACGGCCGCAGGGTGTCAGTAAAGAGCCACGAATCCGCTTCACGAGAAGCACAGCGGCATCTTTTCAACGGTTCAGCGTTCTTTGGAGGAGGGGGGGGGGGGGGGGGGGGGCAGTGCAAACCGGTCGCACACCGTCCACTGGGATCAACTGGGATCAACTGGAGATCAAGTGTTTAATTGGCTTAAGTGACTCTCTGGGAGAATTGTGGACCCTTGAACCGCAGGACACATACTACAGGGACTACATACTCCACACCCCCCCCCCCCCCCACCCCCCTCCATGGCACAGACACAAAGGCTTCGCCTCTCTGGGTTCTAACGTCCCCCGAGAAGGGAAACCGCAGTTTAGCTCATAACTCATGTGGTCCGACACCTTGGAGGCCAATTCGATGGATCCACTGACCTTAAGACGGTCGCAGCGAGGTTCCGCTGTGCCTCACCTGGATTCGGACTGTCGGAGTGAAAAAAGTTACACACATCTGGAGACATTTTCTCAGTTTTCTACAGTCCGAGGGCTCAGGACGAGAGGTCGACTTAAACACTGCGCCGACGCGGCGATTGATTCAATCGACTTTCCCGCCACTTCAGGTGCTGCATCGCCCTCTTCAGCGGCTGAGAGGCAGTTCACATATAAACCGGGTCCGCGACATTAACAGTCGCCAGAATGAGATCAGGCTAAACTTCAACCAAAACTGCTCAAACTGTATTAGAACCTCCTGGTGTGCTGCTGGTCGACGTTGACCAACCGGGTCGGTACCCAACAAAGTGGTGTTTAAAGAGCAGGACGCGCTGCGCCGAGCTGGTCAGGGTCCTTCGTCAACACGCATCAACGCAGCTTGACACGTAACCTCTGCAAGCCTGAAGTTGAATAAAAGCTCAACAATAAAACCCTTCTACATTTTCAAGGCTTTTAATAAGTCTGTGTGGGTTCGGATTTCAACAATTACACGTTAGCCGAATCTACGATAAGGCTCTTAATCACCTCCCAACAATTACTGCGGGGCTACGATCGCCTCCAGGAGCCTCGGCGATATCCTGCAACGTGCGCCGGGCGCCTCCCACGCGGCGCTCGTCTTCGTCTCAGCAGCTGCGTCTCCATGTTGTTCTTATCGGCTCTCACTTACCGGATAATTGGGGAGTTTAATTATCGCGTTGTGTCGTCGCCGTTTCCACGCTGCTCGAGTGGACGAGTGGACGGCTTCCGCTGCGAAGCCGCCGCAAAAGCAGCTCCGTCTTTCCTCACTTGTCAGCAACAGATTATTTTTTTCATATCTGGTGCACAAAGGAACGCAGATCATGTCTTCAAAGGGCAAACACGGAGAGGAACCGCGAGGCAATAATGTAGCATCCTGACTTTACAATTAGCGCGTGTCCTCTTTGTGTCTTCTCCTGTCCCGCATGCAGCGGATATTCAAGCAATAGATGTGAGCACCGTCCCTCTCCAGCCGCCACATGTTCCGCTTTGTTCGCCAGCTACAGTCGCTCACTCCGTCTACGGTTTGGCGATAAGGCCGCTTTTGCTTCAGCGGGAAGCAGCTGCACGAGCCGAGAGGCTACGGAGCTTCGTGGGGCAGCCGAACGGGGGGGTTGAAAGGATGCCACACATTCCCATTTTTTTGTGTTCATTTTGTTGAGCGGAGCCTTTGGAGGAAAAGGGGCTCACGGTGGGCGTTCGAGGTTGGAGTCCCGCTTTGACAAAAACCCTGTGATTCACTTTTCATCCACTCGCGCAGGCAGCTCTCGTGTCATCGAGGCGAAACAAAATGAAAAACAAAGGAGGCAAACTGTGCCGCCTGGGCGCGAACTACAAGGAGTAATCAGACATTCATAAACCAAACATTTTTACCCCCCCCCCCCCACTTGCGTGATAGCAACATGACTCATGCGATGCACGTCTGTTGATTTATCAAACCAGAAAGCAAATGGGCGGCGAGGACAGAAACCAATGAGGTGAGTCCTCCAAATCAATCCTGTGGTGCTGGCTTCCATTTTCACACACGCACACGCACACGCGCACACACACACGCACACGCACACGCGCACACACACACGCACACGCACACGCGCACACACACACACACTCGACATGGCCCCCTAACTTATTTAAGCTGACAGAAGAGGCAGAAGAGAGAGAAATCTACATTCCTCAAACCGACACTTCTTCAATCTCCCGTCGACAGTAATGATCCGCCATTTTGGGGATGAAGAAGGGCCTCAGAGGGGGGAGGACGCTAGAGAAAGAAAGGGAGAAAGAGGGAGAGGGATTTTTTTTTTTTCGATCTGTCGCTGCAGATCGTTGGTCCGGCGGAAGCGGCGTTGTTCCATGACTAATTGAGTATCAGTGCGAGCCGTGGGGGAGTGAGGGGGGGGGAGGAAGGGAAGGGGGGGGGGAGGCGGCCTCTGAGCCGCTGGCGGCAGCGGGAGCAGGTGGGCGGCCCGAGGTGAGGTGAGGTGAGGTGAAGCAGGGCAAAAAGTGAGCCATGGAGGTAATCGACAGAAACAAGGGCGCAGGCAGCCCGCCCCAACAGACAGGTCTGTGTGGGAGCGACCTGTCAATCACAGTAAGCCCGCCCCCAAGCACACTGCGCTCCATTGGACTCTAAATGGACCGTCGTTGACTCAATGAACATTGTGCTGAATAGGGAATGAAAATTCACGTTTATCGTGTTTGGTGAGGGAATAAATCAAGAGAGAGAAGCAAAGTCACCTTCTCATTGACTGTTTTATATAAAATATACTCTATATTTCACCTTGTAGAGTAACCTATAATCATGTTACAACACACGACCGGATGCTAATTAATTATAAAAGGATTCAAATGAAATAAAACTACGAGAACACTAATCTGTTATGAATAGGTAAGGTCTTTTCATAAAGCTATTGTCATACATGCTTTGTAATGTTTTATGATGTATTTTGTGAAGTTGTATGAATCCTTATAATGTGCATGTGCGCTATAAGCATATTTTGTATATATATGTGCTTTTAGATTTGTTACTCATGCATTACGGGTATATTTATCAGACTACGCTGATCTGCGGTTTAACCTCTGACACGCTGCAACAACCAACCAAATATCGACATCCAATTACTTTTTCTTCCCCCCTCTTTCACGTACTTTTTGTCCGTCTGCGCACGTCGAGGCTTTCGTCCCCCTCTCAGGAAGGCAGATGACATATTTCCCCGCCGCCATGCGAGTCACATAAACAATTAACTCGTGACCCGCTCGGTGATCAGCTGAGCCGACCGCAGCTCAGGACTCAGGCGGAATACTGAGGGAGGCCGCTTCCGTCCTCGCCGCGAGCGAGGCGGCGCCAACCGGCCTTTAATCTTCCCTGGAAGATTAGAAAAAAGACTTGAGTGGCAAATGACGAGTTTACGGGCGGCAGCTTTAACCTCAATATAGTCGGAAAAATAAGAGCGCGATCGCAGCGGAAGGAAATACCGAGACTTAATTTAAGGTTGTGACTGTAATATTTCACGAGGGGGGGGGGGGGGGGGGACTGCGACCGCGACGCCGTTTGGTGAATTATCCGTAATGACGCCCGCACTCCGCGGTGTCATTTCGTTCTATTATTTTTTACCACGGTTGGATGTCTTCTAGTGGTGAAAAACGCTCTCAGAGAGGCAATCGATCAATCGAATGACACACAATCAGCGGTGCGCCTCGTTTGGCGAGGAGACGCTGGCGGGGCTTCGTGGGAGGATTGAATGGGTCAAACAAGCAGAAGGCCCCCGTTCGGGTCACGCGTGTTGAATCCATGTTTGCACATATTTTCCTGCTTGCCATTTGCCCGGTGAGCTGCCGGTGACCAAAAAAAGGGGGGGGGTCACTGCTGTACTCTTGACCTTATGCAGTCCAGTGTCCCTCTCGTGTGCTGATGGACCGGGACGGAGCGGCCAGAACCGGTTTTGCTGGGGATTTCTCAGGTCAGCAGAGGGTTACCGACGACGACAGGTGTGCGATGGTGGGGAGGGGGAGTCGTGGGGGGGCTGTGAGCACAGGCGAGGGCCCTCATGCAACAGACAAGCACAGGTGGGTCCTTGTCTCCGGGCGAAAGGGTCTGAAGCGCTGAGTCGAGATGTCTGACACACACACACACACACAAACAGACACACAGACACACGCGTCAGGCAGCGGGCCAGGGGGAACGGGGGGGGAGGGGGGGGGGGGGGGGGGGGGCGCGGGCCGACCATACCAACCCCACCCGCCCTCATAGCTGCCAGACCGACTTTTCGGCTCGGCTACATTTGTTGGACAGCTTTAGTTCCATTAGTTCCGGACGTTGAGAAATAAAATCACCGTCGCCGTCCTTCATGTTGACGGATACGGCGCCGGCGCTTCACCTGTCGGCGTCGTTTTCAGAGCGCGTCGGCAGCAGAAGCCACAGGAAGCCCAGCGAGGGGCATTCGGGCCCGTTCGGGGGGCTTTCAACAGATCCACAAATTGAGACAAAGTGCAGTCTGGTATCTCGGCACTGCGGGGAATAAAAGAATAACAAAAGGCAGAACAACAATAGTGGCATCGAGTGGCGGAACTTCTGCTGACCTCACTGCCCCCCCCCCCCCCCTCCCCATTCTGTGAAACTAAGAGTGCAGGGACGGACTAAACGGTCGTTATCGGGGCATGAAAAGCCTCTTTTCATTCATCTTCCTCCCTGAAAAACATGTTTTCCAACGTCTGAAATATTTCTCATTCACATTTAAGGAATCGCTAAATGTGCAACCGCTGACATTTGAGGACGCTGCAACATCCGTTGTGTCGTTTTGGACACAAGTCAGCAAAAAACACTTTAATCAGCTGCTTTCTGAGACCTTCTGGGACTTTGTTGATCCGCTGTGGATCCGGCTGCCAGACGCACGACCGCTGTTGTTTCTCCTCTCGGCTCGAAAGCCTCTTTTCGTGGAAACGCTTGAGAAATGTAATAGTGTGTTTTCCTGAAGCCACTTTTGCGGGGGGAGAGGGTTGGCATTTGGCGCCGTGGTGATGGGGGGAGGAGGGTTGGGGGGGGGCGGTCAGTGGACGCGGCTCCGTGTGTTTCTCCCACTGTGTTTACGGAGCATTTTAAAAAGCCTCCAAATGTGCTGCGGTTTGTGGCCTCCAGTCGTAGACAGAAGCGGACACAGCGCAGGCAGGGTGGGTGGGGGGGGGGGAGGGGGGGGGGGGGGGAGGGGGGGGGAGGGAGGGGGGGGGGGGGAGCGGGGGGGGAGAGAGTTGCTGACTCTTTTAGTGGCTTGTAAAAGAAATCTCTTCCACAATTTTTTTTTACCTGGCTGATGAAGAGCACGGAGGCAACGGCAGCAGCTTCCTCCTCGCGGATCCTTATTTAGCCTCCACTCACGGAGCCAAACGAGCAAAATTAAAAGGGATCAAACTCCGGTCCTTTAATTTGCAGCTCGTGTACTTGCGCGAGCTTTATTGAACCCTTTTTTAAATTGCCGGATCATAAACGGCGATTTGTGCTGTTTACATCTTGTTGCCCTCCCTTAATGCTGTCGAATTCCCCCGTGTAATTACACCACGATGTCGGGCTGACGCTCGTCTCGTGCGACTGCCGACAGACTTCGACGTGGAGGGAAGCTGTCGTCGAGGGTCGTTGAGCTGCAAGAAAAGCTCCGAAAAAAGAAAAAGCGTGAAAGACGGAAGAACTTCAGCAGGTTTTGAGGTCCTGAAAGATGGAACGTTCATATTTCTTTTGATGACGGCATTTATTTTTAAATAATAAGTTTACTTTTAAATTTAAAAAAATAAAATAATAAACTTTTACTCCTTCGTGTGGCTCATGCTGCAGATATTGTCATGACTGTGGAAGAGATCTAATGCAGTTATTTAGCAACACTGACCAAAAAAAAGGATTCTATGATATTCACGCAATTTCTCCAGCCTGCTTTAATTGTAACTAATGAATGTAAAAAAACTAAAGTAAAATCAGGGACGGACTCTGTTGAATGCCAGCTGCGCTTCGGCCCTGTGTTTGCCAGAAAGTTCCATTAATTAAAAGCGTGTTTACCGGCGGTAAAGAAGGCCGCAGCCCTCGCAGCGCTCGACCCGGACTTTCCCGACAGCGACCACTTCTCTAATTGAAAGCAGCAAACCGGCGGACTGGACGCGTTCCAGTTCAAACACTGGAAGCCGGCCTGCATTTGGAGAGAGATTGAGCATGCAATCACTCGAGGAGCTTCGGGACGGGAGGGCTGCATTTATTATTACACCTGGGCCTCGATCCCACGACGCCACTCGCTCCTGATCGGTTTAAAACAAGGCGCAATAATCCGCAGTCAACATCAACATCGGGTGAGGTGGAACGGCGACTCGGCTGTTTGATTTGGTTTATTTTGTAACGATTCTTATGCATTTGTCCGGTAGTTAAATATTGAACTTTAAATTGCACGGTCAGGGCCGGCCCAAGGCATAAGCGAACTAAGCGGCTGCTTGGGGCCCCAAGCAGCCGCTGAGTTCGCTTATGCTGCAAGCAGCCCTAGTTTTGTATTATAACCTCACTGTATTCGTTTATAATTTTCGCTATAACAGTATAGCGTGACATTTGTGCCAATAATCTTCTAGCACTGGTGGGAGGGGGGCCCCCAAATAAAATTCAGCTTAGGGACCACAAGAGGCTCGGGCCGGCACTGTGCACGGTGGTGTGAAAAACTTTTGTTACATTTGACCACTGACACCAACCACAATGCAAACTGGGGGACGCATTAAAACCAGGACGAGCAGTCTTAGAGGGCAACTACAGACTTCTAACCCCCTCCCCCCCACCCACACGCCCCCCCGGCCGAGGACACACACTTCACCCGCGCCGCTTCAAAGCCTTCGGAGAGTTAATTAGAAAAAGGGACTTGTGTAAAGTTCAGCCGGGCTCCTTTTCACCTCCTTCCTCCACAATCCGTCCTGACGGGAAACTGCTGACTTTTAACTGAAAAACTTCCTTTACTGTCAACTTCAGCGAGACGATTCCGCCTCGAGGGACGAGATGAAAGTCGTGCGTAACGAGCTCAAATGAACGCCCGCTCTAATGAGGCCCGTCCTCCTCAGATCTTTTTTTTCGCTCAGCCTCGGTGGGCGAGTGAACATCGGATCGGACCGTCCCAGTCGACAGATCAAACCGACAAAACACAGACGTCCTCTGATCCCGGATTGCATGTCGGATGATGACGACACACTTCTCCCAACAACCGTCGCGTGTCGTCGGCAAAACTTTGTGCGGCCACTTTAGGTGAATAGTTTCCCACTATTCCAAAAATACAGTTACAAATATTAACGCGACCGAAATCCCCTCGGCGGGATGTTTGTGTGAGAGGTCACTGCCTTCTCTCACGCACTTTACCCAGCTAACAATTGATGGTTCCCAAAACGTTCTCTCAACGCCAGCTTTTGGTAACAGTAACGTTAGCCTTTGGTTCCCAGACGTTACCTGAAAGTTAGCAGTTGGTTCGCAACTACAAACTACAACTTGGGATATATCCCAAGTCTCTTGTTTGTATTTTAGTAGTTCTATATAATACATTGATGCTAACGCAGCATTGCAGCGTATGTGAATTGAATAAACGTCAAAATAAACAGCGGTTACCCTCGACGGCTAAGCTAACGCTAGTCTTTAGCCGGAAGAGGAAGAGTCGGCCACGAATGCATATTTAACTATTGTTGTAAAAGCTTTAATTCAAAGAATGAAGCGGCCTGACGTGACATCGGCATTCACAATAAAAACCCTCAGTAAAAATACAAAACATACATGCAAGTAATAAGTAATAAGTGCACAAGGACAAACATAGAATGTGATTCAATAAGATGAAGTAAAAAGAAACAATCCGATTGGTAACCAAACTCATCCACGGTTAAAAAGCCACTATTTATTCTTCCCCTTTTGAGCAAAATAAGCGTGAATAGAAACGTTAAACACACAGCACACTAGCGGAGGTGCACGCGCTCGTTCGGGTCTGAAAGGGACTTTTAAGATATCGACTTATTTATTTAACACTGAAGCTGGTGACAGTGATGAATGAAAGAACAACAGAATCCCACCGAACGCCTCCCTTAAGGTACGGCAGCCTGACTCGAGTCCTGAAACCTCAAATGTTTCATAAAAGAGAGATAGATTAAAAAAAAATGAAAAAAGAAGCACACATGAATAATTAAAGGAAGAAACGGGTGTCGATGGCGGCCTCCTGCAGCCCTTCGCCCGGCGGAGACGTAACGAACCGTGACGCCGCCGGCAGCGAGCAGGAAGCCTTTGCGCCGCATGCGTTTTATCTTTTATTTTGAAGGGCTGTGGGGAAGGGCGCGGGAGGTCACGCTGGAACGGTCGACGACGCAAAAACCCATTTGGAGTTAAAAAACGGCATCCATGGCGTCGCCAGTCAGGCAGATTGAGGGAGGCGGGGGGCCGGGGGCCGTAATTGGAAAATGTTTTTTCTCTGTCAATCACACCCTTATGTTTTCTCGCCATGTTTTCCTTTTTTTTTTTTCTTTTGGAAGAGCAGACAAGGTCACGGCCAATGATTGGATTACAGATTCAAAATATTTTGCTCAAAAACCTCTCCGGGGGGGAGGGGGGGGGGAGAATTTCACCACGTTTATTTTCTTTAAATGAAACATGGGAAAAAACAAAAGAGGGAAGAAAACTTCTCTGCATGCTGGGAATTCTTAAATCAATAATGTGAACACGGCTCCAGGCTACGGCGGCAATATTTAGGAGGTTTTCAGTTCAGGACGTAGGAAAGGCTCCTATTACCACGGCAACGACCTGACTCCCACCTTGAATCCCAACATCAGAGTCTCTCACAAACGATGCACATCTTAGAAGAATCATCTGGATTAAGACCGGCGGCTGTGAGGAGACGTTGGGACAGGAAGTAACCGGACAAACGGAATCTGCATACAAACACATAACTATGTTCCATCTCCGCCTGCAACCTCCTCCTCCTCCTCTTTGTCGTAACTCACATCCAGGGAGCGCACACACAAACACAGGCATGATTATCTAATAGACCGCGGGGGGGATAATTGCATAAAGTAATCAATAGCGCCTCATTAGGAGACCTGTTCTGGAGAAAAGGTCAATCTCGCCGCCCATCAGTCCTTTCGCCGCCTGCGTTAAGAGGAAAACAAAAACGGCGAGCTGAGTTTACCACGGAGCGTTTATGGGAAGACGAGACGTCAAATCCAGGGAAGATTACAGTGAAGTTCGGCTCACTAAACGTCCTTGAATTGATGCTGCGGTGCTGGGATGCAGCCGCGGGCCTTTTTGCATCTATAATCAACCTGCAGAGGCCGCGTGGAGACGGGAGGGACCTGCAGAGGGTACAGCTGGAGACACAATACGAGGGTGATTGAAAATGTGTGCTTCTCCAACGCTGATCTCCTCTGGAAGCGAGTTCTCCTGCAGTTAAGGGTCCCTTTACTCGGAGAATAAACGTTCTATTCCTCATTTACATTTAAAAAAAACATCCGAGGTGTCTGTTTTTCAACGGGAGGGTGAAAGGAATGTTGTTTCTGATGTTTCACAGCATTTAAAGACGTTTCTCCCCATTCACGAAGACAACCTTTAAAAAGATTCCTGGATCTGCATCAAGAAATAAATAAAGTGTTGTTTTTGAAAGGTAGCACGAGGTTATTGTATTGGACGGTGTTTCATGCAATGAAGGAATATTTCAACACATTCACCAGTGAGACACTTGCTGCGTATTTTTCATTTTATTCCTAGTATAAGAGACATACAATGGCATTCTGTGAGACCAAACTCCTAGTAATTCAACAGGCGTAGCCCGGAAATCAAACAGGAAACAAAAACATAATACTGAATCAATGAGGCCCCGTCCAGATAGAATGTATTTACACCAAATCAAACCCTGATGGAGCTGTTAAGAGGCACCTCTCTCTCTCTCTCACCGGCAGACAAAGAAAAGGGAAAAAAACACTGAACATCACAGGCGCGACCCTGAATCGAGCTGGATGTGTTACGTTTGTTATTTAATGCTCTGCTGCCCCCCTGTTAATACCCAAATTACCCCCCTTTCTTTCCACGGTCATTCAATGCTACAGCCGCTGCGGAGGCCCCGCATTCCTGCTCAGGTGAACTTTTTATGTTTTGACACGTTATCTGTTCGGCGCATCGACTTGAGCGATGTCTAACGGGTCCGTGGTCTACTGTGAGGAACCGCGAGGAAACCGAAGCGATGCTGACGCCGCCGCTGTGAGAACAACAGCAGAAACAAAGTGATCAATGGCACCTTTTAGGGAAAGTGACACCCAGTGGAAAGTGACGGGAGGAGAAAATAATTCCGCAGGCTTCTCACACGCAAAGAAAAAAAGACACACAAAAAAGAAAAACAAAGCAAAGAGCAATGAAGGGTTTCATTCCAAAACACTGCATCCATCTAGGGAAGAAGAACTAAAAATATATATATTTATATATACCTGGTGATTTTTTATATTTTCATAACAGATGACGATTTGTAAAATATCAATTTGTCAAAACGAAGAGCTCGATGTAATCAAGACGCACAGCATGTGATGAACCTGTGAGTGTTGCAGTCATACTTGCGGTTATCAGACAACCTTTTTTTTTCAACGACAAATCTCTCATTCTGGAATGAAACTCTTCAAATATACAATAGATATCGTGTGACACATACTGACGGCCATAGAAAATGAAACACCCACAATATACTGTAGCATAGTAGCCGTCGGAGCCCCTTGCATTGCCCCCTTCCCCCCATGTCACACACTATTATTAAATAAGGCACACATTTACACATACGGTTAAAATTTGGCTAGTAATTATTCCTTTATTTACAACCAATAGCCACAAAGTTAATAATTAGAATAACTGCAGTCCGTCCTATGTTCTCATAACGCCAGACGGCGTGGCATTCTTTTTTTTTTTTTTTTTTTTTTTTTTACCGTCGTCTGTGGGTCCAAATTATTATTAGTATTCAGTTCTTTTCATTTCCATTTCAGAGGACGTTTGACCCGCTGGAGATGTGCAGCACCGATGTTCTCGAAACGCTGTCGAGGAACTGAAACGGACCCGATCGGGTCGCCTGGGACCCGACGTCTGCTGCGACGGGGAAAAGAAGGAAAAACCAGAATAGCTGCTTTGTTGAAGTGCTTCTTTTCGTTCAGTGACTGAGAATGCGTCGACGAGGAGGATTTGGCGTCTCTTTAGAGGGGGAGGAAGGGGGAGGGGGGGGTTAGGGTGCGTTTGATATGCCCAAAAGATTAAAGAGTATAGAGAGGCAAAGACAGAACTACTTTCAGGGGAATTTGCTGACTTTTCACCACAGGTTACATATACTGCATATGTATATGTATACATATACGGTGTGGATATAAACACACATATATATACACACACATGCATAATAGAAACACATTCGAGGGCGGGGGGGAGGGCTGGTTACCAACACTACATCAGAAAAGATTGAGCAAAAAGCATGAATCAAAGTGTCGCGGGAACCTCCAGGCATTTTAAGTAAAGTTCTTCCAACATCGTCGTCTCCAAAAAAACAAAAACAAAACAACTTCCATTGTAAATCCACACTGAGGACATTGGCAAGGTAATATTAGGAGGTGGCGTCACGTCACCAGAGTCCGCGGTTCTGTAGTGAGCACGTAGCTGAGCAATACCAATATGGTACAAAGATATTCGTCGGACAAAAGGAAGAAGAAGAAGAAGAAGAAGAAGAAAAGCAAAACAAGTTTGGTTGAGGCTTTCGTCCACGGCGGCGCCGGCTGCAACGCGACTGTCTCGCTCGTGAAGGTCGACCACCTCGAGCCCGCCGCATTTCTCCAGAAGGGAGAACGCGCGACAGGCAGGCAGGCTCCGCCCCCCCGTCCCCCCCCCTCCAGTCCAGCAGCGCGCCGCCTCAGTAGTTGAACTTGCCCTGCTGGTTGACGGGGGACGTGGCGGGTACGAACAGGGGCTTCGGAGGGACGTCGGGTTTGAGGGAGGAGCCCCGGCGGACGATGGCGCCCCGGTGCTGCACCTCCTGCTGCTCCCCGTTGTAGCTGTGCTGACGGCTCAGGTACCCGTTGGGGATGTGGGGGTAGTGCACCTCGCAGGCGCTGCCCGTCGAGTTCATCCGCGCCAGCAGGGGGGGCGGCTGGTGAGGCCCGCCGTTTCGTTGGCTGAAGCTGTGCTGGCGAGGTATCATTCCTCCTCCTCCTCCCCCTCCTCCTCCTCCTCCTCCTCCTCCACCTCCGTTGGGCATCTTATTGGCGGCGGCCATAAGCGAGTGCCTCTGGGAGGAGTGCCTCCTCTCCAGGGTGGACTGGTGGTGCGGGGGAATGTCTGGGGGAACATCCATGCGCCGGGTGAGGCTGTCTCGAGGCAAAGTGGACGAGCTGTAGTAAGGGGCGGACTCAGTCTCGGGAATCTGAGGTTGGATGCGGTTGGCGAATGCGAGCTGGCCGCCGCCGCCGCAGGCCATCAGACCCGACGGGCTCATCAACTGGGAGCTGCTGCTGCTGGCCTCGTGGATGTGTTTCAGGAGCTCGTCCAGCGAGGTGACCTCCATCACCTTCTGGGAGTAGCCGGGGTAAGGCTGCTGAGAGAGCACGCGTTCTACGTTGTGGATTTTGCGTTCCTCCGGGTGCAGGTGACCCCCGACCGACGGCGGCCCGTTGGAAAGGCCGTGGCCGTACGGGAAGACCTGCTGGTGGAGCAGGGCCGAGCTGGACCTGGAGCCGGCGTTGTGGGACTTTGAGTCCTTGGCGTTGTTGCAGTTCTGGTTTTTCTCCCACTGGTTCTTGAAGGCCTTCATGCTCTTGATGGGCAGCTCCGGGGTGGAGTCTGGCGTGGGCAGACCGGACAGCTCCGGGGAGTGGTGGAGGTGATGGTGGTGGTGGTGGTGGTGGTGCGGGTGGACCAGGTCTCCCATCGACATCGCGTGATGGCCGTTTCTCCTCGGCGGGTGATGCTCCTTGCCGCTGGCGAAGAAGGAGTTGTAGATCTTCGGGGAGGACACCTCCAGCTTGTCGTCTTTGCCCGGGCCGTCCAGGAGGCCGTTGAGCTTGGCCAGGCTGCGCAGCGACAGCGCGTGCGGGATCGGCGCCTCGGGGTCCTTCGACAACTTCTTGGCCTTGTGGCCCGCGTGGTTGCAGTAGCAGGAGACCAGGAAGCCGGAGAGGAAGGCGCCGAGGACGAAGGCCACCAGGACGCACGCGATCAGGAGAGTGTAGTGGACACTGTGGTTGGTCTTGTCCAGCTCCGGCGGCCGCCTCACACCTTCAAAACAACAGAACAAAAAAAATAAAGATAGAGAAGGGGGACTTCAGTAAGAGCTTTTTTTTTGGACTGAGCTAGAAGAAAAAAAAAACATGCATTTTGAAGAGCTAATATGGGTCAAGTAGCAGCTGGGAGGGACAGGTTGTGTTTACAGGGGCTTCGCTACGTGGCAAACAGCATGCGAGAGGTGTTTGAACGGAGCTCTTGGCTTCCTTTCCCTCCACGGTCGCTAGATCAATGCACCGTCTTTCTTCCCCCGGACCAGCAACAGCTCCCAAGTCTGTGAGAAATCAACTCCGGAATGAGTTGAAGCTTTAAATATCGATGGGAGCACCACAGCGGCGGCCTGATGTCATTTTCGCAAAGGATCAGGGGGAGGGGGAAGGGGGGGCGAGAGCACCTGCCGTGATGAACGAGCCAAAAACAACACGCCTTGCCCGAAAAAGGCTCGCGGCCCGCGCCAGACTTAAATGAGGTTGTCAAAGCCCTTTTCAACAACGAAGCCGAGGGGGGAACAAAAAAAAAATAACACAAGGTGACTCTGCCGAAGGTAAATCTACCGTGCAAATGTCCTCGGGGCCACGTGACCGCGGCGCCACGTGCGTGCCTAATGGCGTGAAAGGTAACGGCGGTAAAGGGGAGCGAAAACCTCCCACCTTCCCGTAATCAGAGCTCATTTGCAAGAGGCTTGCCGCCATCTGGGGTGTCGTCCCCTCCCCCCCCCCACCCACCCTCCCCTTAATGACAGTTTCTGTGAAGCTGATTAGACTGAGGAGGGCGGCGGCTGAGCGGCGGCTGAAGAAGAGGGAGAAAGTGCAGGTGCTCCGAACAAGCGAAACTCAACCGCTTGGGACACGATGCCTAAATCAGGCCTGATGACAGTTTATGAGACGTTCAGAACGACGATGACGATGATGATGATGTGGAAGAGCATGATTGGTATAGGGAGATCAGGGGAATAATTAGGTCTTCATTTGAGCAAATTTGAAATCTTTTTCTCTGAATCAAGTGACCCAGATTTAATAAATGAAGGCTCTCCGCTCCAGAAATGTGCGTTAGAAGCAAATTCAGAGAAATCCCTCCCTGAAGGTTCTGATGTGGGCGACTGGGCACAAGTGCGTCTTTGTACACTGCAGTGGTGCTATACTTTTTATTCTGGTCTCAGAATAACTCTACTCAGATCCCTTAAAGATTTTACCTTGAAAATCGTTTCCTCAAAGTTGAGAGTTAACAAGCTTTTGCGTTCACATCAATAGATGCATTTCTAAAAACGAGTTTGTTCTTTAAGTCATGAAGTTGCTCCTCATAAGGGAGGCTCTGTGCTAATGAAGGCTTATTACCCCGAATGTATCAATACATTCGTTTCAGAGTTGAGTGAGTGACACATCGGCGCACTGTAATTCCGTTGACTTACGCCCACATTAAAGAGCCGTAAATTGTAAATGCAACCCAGTAAAAAGTGATGCCTGCACTGAGCCTTTTAACACCAGTCATCTATTTTTAAACACAACAATATGTTACACAAGCCGGCGCGTCCTCGCTCCGTCACTTCGGACGCCCCCCTCCTCCCCCCCACGCCGCTTTCTCTGCGGCGCCCAACAAGCCTCTTCAGAAGCTTGTTGTGCAATTTAAGGTAAATCGCCGACCTTCAAGTAGAGGCGTTAATTACTGGCGCTTTTTGCTCCCATCTCACAAATCCCCCCTTAAACGTTTCATGCGATGAGCGAAGCAGCAGGAAGTCAGCGGGGCCCCTCGAACGGTGTCACAACACATTTCGTGGTCGACTCAACGTGGCCTCGGCTTGATATGGAGTCTGCCAAAAGGTGGAAAAAAAGACAGATGGGCCCCGTGAGTTGAGTCAAGGGAGGGCATGAGGAGGTAAAGGGGGAGTGGGGGGGGCAAAAAAAAAAAGATTAAAGGATGAAATTCCACCTTGGTGATAAACCGGACGAGGGGAGTGAATGAGCCGAGCGAGCAGCAGCGAGAGGAGGATCGTGGAGATGAAAGCCTGCGAGATGGAGAGTGAACGTGTGTGTGTGTGTGTGTGAGGAGCAGGTTTGAAGGAGGAGGAGGAGCAGGAGGAGGAGGACAGACGCGACGGAGTGAGTGACGGGTTTTTATGGAAGCCCGGCGCTGCGCGGCGGCTGTGAGGAGAAAAGCCCCATTCGCGCTCCTTTCGCGGGAAAGAGAAGCGACGTGTGATTGCAGCCGTTGTTGGTAAAAATAGACGACGTAAACAGGGAGGGGTTTTTTTTACACGGCGCTTCGTTTCTTACTAATTGGAGATGGAGGTTTTCCCCCCGAAAAGCAGCGGCTTGTGTGTCGAGTGTTCTTTTCTGCAGGTGAGCTGACGACAGGTCGGCATTTGAAGACGCGTTGGAAGCATGCGAGTTATCAAGCAAAAAAAAAAAAAAAAAAAACACACTTCATTAAAAGATGCAGCACCCGAAAACACGCCAGCGCCTCCATGACACCAATTACGGGTAATCGGAACACTTTGACGTTTCGCACTTCCCCCCCCCCCGCGTGTCTTTCAGGGCATTAGAACATCACAAGATGTCGGCAGCAGGGAAACCGGGATCCTTTTCACTTCAGACGACACCAACCGAGGTCAAAAACCACACGGGCAGTCAGATTAAACAACTCGCCTGTCTCGTGGTATTGAGCTTTTCTGAAGGGTGCGATCGAACGCTTCGTACAACAACAACAACAACAGCAACTGGACAACAACTCGTGTTCCGTTTGTGAAACCTGGAGTGAAGAAAATGGCCGTAATTAGCTTCTGCTCCTGCAAGCTTACATTACAAGTGCATGTAATTGTCCCCGTAATGGCTGCGCCGTCCCAATGAAAGATGGAAGCCTCACAGGCAAACATTATACACCCCCCCCCCTCCCCTCCATGATGGAGATTTATTTCCTACCCAAAAAAGAAATAACAATTTCAAACACCCGCAGGTTGAAGATGAAACAAATATTTTCCTTTTTTTTTCCAAATGTGGAGCTCTGCCTCGTTGCTGTGAGCTTTAGTAATTTGACAGTTTTAATACCTGACGCCTGTGCACTGACAGACACCATTAGCAAACAGAGCATGATCACATGTGTCAGCGAGCCTGTGCACGCACACACACACACACACACACACACACACACCCGTAATACACTGTGTGTGTGTGCCAGCTTCTGGCTGTTGAGTGAATTCAATCATGAACACTTGTTATTAGGAATTTGCATTATATTCCACATCGGTGCCCCCTCCCCCCCCCTCCCCCCCACCCCGAATTGGAGGCGTTTTGATCCATGCGCACGGGCCGAGGTGATGTGGTGTAATGTAACGGATCCACTTCGATTGAAAAACAGCGGTGACGAGCGGCGCGCTTCATTCCAGGTGTGCCGATGCATAAAGAGCACAGATTTCATTACAGGTCTGATTGAATGCGGGTTAAATTAGGCGCGCTGCGGCATCTGGCAATCGGCGCCGCGCCGCCCGCATGAAGTCCTTCAATATTTACACCTGCGCTTTGAGGGGAAAGTCAAGTTCTTAAGCACCGGTAGACGTTTGGCTTCGAACATTGAAAGACGTGACATGAAAGACGGTGGGGTTTGTTAAAGAAGTGGTTCAGTCAAATGAATAAAAATAAATAAATAATTATTTACGCTGGTGAGTGGAGGTTCGTTTGCATCGATTGAAGCACTTCCACAGACCCAAACCACCAATATGGCTTCCAAGTTCAGATTCTTCACCACTTTGACACCAAGTCACATGTCGTATGACAGGGAGAAGGCAACAAGCCCCCCCATAATGGGATGGGTGAACTGGGTGAACTGACCCTTTAACGTGTGAACGTCAACTTATCGCACGTCTCTAAACCAGGCGGAGCACATGCAGCGAGTAAAGTCCACTCCAGCAAAAACGGTTCCAACGCAAACTTCACCCGTTTGCTGTGAGGATTCACACGAAAAGAGGGAAAGGCGGCACTGGAAGAATCTTGACTTTAGCAGCGACCTTAAAGACACAGTCCACACCGAAGTCAGTTCGTTTTAAACCACAGATTTAGTTTTCTAGCTCAATAGCTGTTTCACGTCTTTGGGGTGAACTGCTGCTTTAAGGGAGAAACTGCACTCGAGGCGCACGGCTCAGTTTCAAGGCATCGGCTGTGAAAAAAATTAATGAAAAAGGCGGATTTTAAAAAAAGAGGCGGCGAAAAGGGTCGGGGAGAGAGAATTCAGCTCAAAAGGCTTCAGTCCAACTGAAAGTAAGAAAAGCAGGCAGGTAAAGTCAGGAGGAAACACTTCCCCAGAGGTCAACGAGACACACGGAAGGCTAAAGGGGTCGGGAGGGCGGATTGGATCGCCGAGGGCCCCGCGAATCCCGACGCGGCCGAGCCGCACGCCGGTTTTTCCACCATTGTTTTTTTTTGCAGTGAAAAATGTGGACGTCGCTCAATCGACGGCGTACAGTGCTGCTGCCGCCGCGGAGGGAGAAGCTGGCCTAGTTCTGCCGCAACCCTTTAACGAGCGCCATTACGCTACGACGGTGGCATCGGCGGTTCGAAGAGTGAGACGGATGTGTGCGAGCGTCGGACGCGTGACGAATCGCGCAAAAAAAAAAAAGTAGCCCGCAGGGTCGACAGAGATGAATCGCGATGAACATTCTTCTGGACACGCGGCCTCAATGCGACCATAAGAGCCGAGCTGCTTAATATTTTAACGTGCAACTGTCTACAGTGCCGGCCAGAGCCTCTTGGGGGCCCTAAGCAGAATTTTATTTGGGGGCCCCCCTCCCACCACGCACAGTCACCTGTGCTAGAAGATTATTGGCACAAATGTCACGCTATACTGTTGTAGCGAAAATTATAACAAATACAGTGAGGTTAGGGGGCCCCAAGCAGCCGCTTAGTTCGCTTATGCCTTGGGCCAGCCCTGGACTGTCTACAGTTTCCAAACCAAAGTGTTTATTTAGAAAAATATGCATTTCACGAGGAGAAATAGGTACATGTTAATGGACTTCCTTAGAAAAACACACTACAACAGGGAGTAACTTAGATTGTGGCTGAAAAGTAGAGTTGGTCCGATGCCGGTAGCAGAAATGCCTCTGATGCAGCCTAAAATGCTCGCGTCTATGCGCCAATCTGATATCCACCAGAAAAAGAAGCCAAAACAAAGCTCAGCATTGTGACATTTTATCAAAAACATTCTATTCTACATTAAAAACATCACATTCTGCGTAACTGCACCGCAGAAAGTCAAATGCAAACAGATGAAAAAAAACCCCACCAGAGAGGTCTAGAACCCGGTGCGCCGCGGTGGGACGCGGTTCTGCTAACACAGCGTTTTTTTCTGGAGAGGTGGGCGATCGCTGCCAACGTTGTTCTAAATAGCAGCGGGTCAACAGCTTCCTGCCCCCGGCTTTTCGTCCTCCCCGGTTGTTTACGTGATGTATCTTCTCATCCGTCCGTGACGGGAGATATAAAAAAAAAAAATAAAGACAAATGGAAGCAGCTGCGGTCGGGATCGACGGGCCTGCGTGTGTTTCCACGGCTGCAGTGGAGACATAAGACGGTTTCTGTCAGTCGCTGCAGCCATAAGAAAAGGTGAGCGGTTCCCACACAGCTACAAAAGCCCGACCGACAGTCCTCGTCTTGAAGGTCGTTATCTGGGGGGGAAGTGACACATTTTTACTCGTGAAGGAAATCGCTAGTTTAATTAAACATTTATTTATTTAGCCAACTCTTATTTCGTAGGCAGAGCTGGTTTAAATTGGACCTCTTGGAATGTAATGACGGCTGGATTCTATTTAGCTGCCTCAGTTTGACCGTCCTCCCAATTGTTCCCCCTGGCTCTCTGTCACATTAGCATTCGCAGATGTCATTAGCGACACCTGTGCTTTTTATTGCTATAACAAGTCCAAGTTTCTGCTGTTAAAAAAAAGCCTTTTGGTGGAGAGTTTTAAATAACGTTCAGATTAAAGTTTAAATACAAATGTTAGTGCTGCAGGATCTGACCGTCCTGGTTCTTCTTCTCACTGGGCCCAGAAACACAATCTAGCGGTAATCCAACCCGGTGGCGCGGATGACAAAGCATTAAATATAATTGCCATGGGATAGCGACTCTCACGACTGGTGGACACGCACACTTTTATAAGCCGTTTGGAGTCGACACTGTTGAGCCGAGAATGCTTCAAAACCAGCAGAAAGTTCCTCATAGCAGCTTAAGCGCTTGCCGGCTAGCTAGCCCGGTGGCTATCTGGGGAGCTAACTGCCCCCGGAACCTTTTTCATGCAGGTGAAAAGTCCTCGTCGTTGAAGACAGACTGTGTCTTCACAGAGGCTGGTGAGCAGGACCGGCCCAAGGCATAAGCGAACTAAGCGGCTGCTTGGGGCCCCCTACCCAGGGGGCCCCAAGCAGCCGCTTAGTTCGCTTATGCTGCAATCAGCCCTAGTTTTGTATTATAACCTCACTGTATTTGTTTATAATTTTCGCTACAACATTATAGCGTGACATTTGTGCCAATAATCTTCTAGCACAGGTGACTGTGCGTGGTGGGAGGGGGGCCCCCAAATAAAATTCTGCTTAGGGCCCCCAAGAGGCTCGGGCCGGCACTGCTTGTGAGGGTACTTTTACGAGGGGCTAGCTGGGGAGCTAACGCGCGCCAACCACAACACACAACCCCGTGGCGTTGTGTAATGTGTGTCCCCTAGTGTCTTTGCCGCCTCTTTATTGGGCCGCTATCTCTCCCGCGGCCGCCGTCTACCGGCTCACCGTGTGGCCGCCGGGAGATTTGTGACAGAGCCGTAGGAAGTGCCGACAGAAAAGCAGATACCCGGTGAGCAATGGACAGGGAGGAAGAGCGCGGAGGCTTCTCTCCGGTCTCTTATCCAGCCGACCGCCGTGCGGCTCCCTCTGATTGCAGTCACAAGTCTCTCTGGCTGAGATAGATTGCCGTTTGCCGTTTCGATTACATCCCGCCGCACCGCCCACACCTCTCCGCTCTTGTATTACTCCCCGGCTCAGAACCCCCCCGCTGGTTGTTACGGGCCTTTTTTTCTCATTTGGGCCCCCGAGCTCATCATTGCGGCAGGAGAGTCTGTCTGCCTGAATGGAAGCTGGTTCCCCCTCGGTGAGGGTTTACGGACTTCTGACAGGATGCCACAACGTGGGGCGTAAAAAAATAACGTCCAAATGACCCGTATCTTTCCCAACTTTAAGAAATGGGATTGAGTCCTCAGTAACCCTTTCTCTCCCTGCTGCTGCTCTGGTTTCTTTAACTGGTCATTTGAGGGTTTGCAGAGGCGTTTTGTTGCGCTTCCTGCTGCGGCTGTGTTAATTAGTATGAGAGCGGACTAACTGTCAAATTAAAAATGTAAGAAATAATGAGAATTGAGCCAATGAAGTATCGAGATGTGATTAAATATTCAAGAGCTGGCTGGAGTTTTATAGGTCATGTAATTTATTGGGGCAGATGGGCGGTGCGGTGTGAAAGATTGCGGCTTGGACGCCTTTATTCAAATAACCAGCGTCTGAACGACTCAGCCGAACAATACAACTTTTACACCGTAAAAGGATTCCTGTAATTTATTGTTCAAATTCCATTTTTGTCAAAGTCAAAGAATCCAGCCTGTGAAACAACAGGATTTGCTGCATTTGTTTGTCTGCTAATTTAACAAATATTTTGGGGGTTTAAAACACATTGAAATGAAATAGGCAATCTGAAAATCATCGCCAACAAAACGTCAGGATTGGCCTAATTCTGAATTTCCAATTCGACTACGTTGTTTACATGAACTGTATGGTCAGAACACTGTAATATCCCTAATAAGAGATTTAGTTGTAGTTGTAGAAGCCGGTGGAACATCTGGACTTTGTACTTGCAGCCCAGGGAAATAACAAATGTAAATTAATGGTCACACAGAGAAACAGCGATGCAACCTGCAGCTCTTTCGACGCGCGGGAGAACATTAAGGGAGTATTCGCGAACGCTGACGAGCTAAATCTGAGATGGGGAGCGGCCAGGAGGGAGCGGTGCTGTTTAGACTCAGCTTGATTTGAGGAGTTCGTTAAGAGACTGAGCTGTGGAGTTTTTACAAGTCATTAAATCTTTCGTGGCCGCCGCGTCGAGCGAACGCCGGTTACACGCCGGTTACACCAGCTAACCACACCGGGACAAGAAGGTCGTCCTCTCGCTCTTCACGCTCCGGCAGGACGAAACCTCGTGACGAATGAAGCGCGCGCCTCGAGGAAATCAATCATCGATGCTTCCCGCCCATCGCTGATGGATTAGTTCAACTAGTGCGTTAAGAGTTAGTGAGCGAATTCAATTTGCATTTCACCCCGGGGGAACATTCACACGTATTCTACATGCATCACATGACTTCTCGCACGGTCGGCCGCCTCCTGCTTTCACTGGCCAACACTCGCTTTCTCATAGAAATTGGGAAGAACGTTTTTGGAAGGAGTCGATTTGAACGTGTTCTCCAATGTCATTTTTCCACGTTGGCTGTTGGAAATGAGTGCGGTTGCCACGGAAACGCAGGTCATATGATTGGAACGATACGGTGCAGGCATGCGCGATGTTCCTCCACGGTGAAACGCGGCGGCGTCTCCGGGGTTTCTTTGGCTTGTTAGTGTTCAGTCTGGTTAGCGGCGTACGACGAGGCATTCGGGGGGGCCCAGCAGTGCACGTTCCCTCCCCCTTACCCTCCATCTCCACACTGATCGGCTCCGAGTCAGGTGACCCTTGCTCCCCCACGGGGGGGGCGACATCAGGACCTGTACCTCTTTCAGGGTCACCTGCCTCCTTAGGGAACGCCGCCCCGTGATAGGTTGTGGTGGCGCTCGCGGGTGTGGTCTTCCCTGCGGTTGTAACGAAGGAGGAGGAGGAGGAGGAGGAGGAAGAGTGAGTAATTAGTGAAATGTGAATCAGCCTGGAGAATCAACTTCAGAAAGATGAGGGCGAGTTCTGAGTGGAAAGTAAAACCGTCACCATGAAAAAACACCCAGGGGATGGCTGCGAGCAACGTGGCGAGCACGCACACTGAAAAACAACTCGCACCCTTTGAAGGGCCAGCGTGTGCGGCTAACGGGGTGCGGTTTTATTAGCATGAAGTTAATATTTATACTGAAACTATGAATCGTTTTATTTTGCAAGTTTCCACAGGAATACGGAGAGGACGAATCGACCACGGGCCCTTTGACAAAAATAAAGACTCTTGATACATTCGCTTAAGAACTCTTTTTGTGCTTTTGGCTCAAATACAGTAAGCAGGGCTCCAATTGTTAGCCTTGATGCTAATGCTACCGCTAGCGGATGCTCACGACCACATCTTCTTGCCGTGGCCTTTGTGGAGGTGCAGTAATCGAGTTGTCTTCAGCACAAATCAACATTCTCTTGAAACGCACCGTGATGATTTGACAGAATATAAAAGGTTATTCAGTTGTTAAACTCTTGCAAACCACTCAGCCGTATAATCAGAAGAATCCTCCCCCATTTTTAACTCGCTGTGACCTCCGGTCACCATTAAAACTCCTCCGCTGAGCGTTTTTCCCAGATAAGCTGAAACAGACACACGTGACGACTCCTTTTCCACTGACTCACTCGAGCCGTTTCACATTCGGCCACATTCTGAAGCCCTTCAAACCGATGCCAAAGGGCCACGCTGGGCCTCCGCCGCCGCGGGTCCCCCGTATCATCAAGCGCGTTCGTCCCGATCACGCGCCGCTCGCCTTGATTGCATTATTAGCTCCGTGTTGTCCTTGAGGTCCGGCGAGCGGCACGCTGCCATTGGCTCGAGCGCCTGCACTAATAAGCTCGGCCGTAACGTTAGCATTCTGCAGAAGCTAACAGCCGGACTGCGAGGTCTGTGTGTGTATGTGTGTGTGTGTGTGTGTGTGTGTGTGTGTGTGTGTGTGTGTGTGGGGGGGGGGGGGGGGTCGGGGGGTAGGGGCGCTTGTTCTCTCTCTCTCACAGCGAGCCAGTTGACAGCGTTCACTCTGAATGAGGCGCCCCGTCGCTTCGCCATCTGCGTCGGGCAAATTAAAACTGTACACCGGGGGGCGTTTGGCCCTGGCACGTCGGAGAGGAGCCGCGCGGCTCCATTACTTCGATTTATAACAATTGTGTTTCACTCAGTGTGCGAGAGAGGGATTTAGTATTTTGTCCGCCTTTTCTTTTTTTTTCTTGCCGTCGACAGCGTAAAAAATAAAGCACACTCTACAACAGAAGATCATTTGATCGGCAAACAGGCCGGTGTTTGTCTCGTGCTCCTCCCTCTGCCGGCTGACAGGGAGGTGGAAGACCGAATAAAACGGCTTTGTTTTGGCGTACGTGGGGTTTAATCATCTGGGAGAGCTGATAATTGATCACCAGCGCGGGAGACTTGAGAGGCATTTGGTGTGAAAAACGGCAGAGACAGAATCTGACTCCGTGTTGAGAACTTCAAAACGGTGCAGTGACGCTTCGGGGGTGACGAGTTGGCGTTGGTTTGCTCGACAACACTTGCAGCCGACTCAGCGGCAATTCCTCCGGCTGCGCACACAAAGAGGCCTCTGTTCAGAGACAGAGAGAGAGAGAGAGAGAGAAGGGATGGACTGACGTCCCGGGACAGCCCCCACCCACCCACCTCATTCGCCCGCCTCCCGGTTCAACAATCTGACGTTGAGTGCGTCGGAAGAACCCCTCGCGATGTTGCCGCGGCTACCTGATTGAAAAGGACGCGGCGGCAGAAGATCGCCTGGACGCCTCCTCTTCAATCTTGCCAGAGACGGCAGCGAGCTTGCAAAGCTTCCCTTTTCTATTCCGGCCGTGCCGGAGGGAGGGAGGGGGGGGGGGGTGCGTGTGTGTGTGTGTGTGTGTGTGTGTCGGCGTGGCCAGCAGGGGAGTAATGGGACGTGACAGGGATGATGATCCTTCCTGATACAGGGCATTAGGCAGCCCAGCCAGTGGAGCTACTGGTCCTTCGGAGGGCCGGTGCCTCAGACAATGGCTTCAACGTTTAAGCCCCTGCAGCCGCCCATCTTACAAAGTATAGGAAACATCTGATTCTCCATAAGGATCTAAAGAAACAATTGAATACTTTCTTTTCTATTTGTTTGGGGGACTTTTGACCGTGATGTTTGTTTTTACTCACCAGCAGAACCTCAAGCAGTCAGACAAACAAAGAAAAGAAGCAAAAACGATGCTTCTCTAACCTTCAGTCTGCTCAGATAAGGAAAGCGGTTAAGAGACGTTCACTGACCGTACGCAGAATCCAGCCCCGGGTTTTGCTTGCGAGTGGTCGCCAGGACATCTGGCGGAGGACAAAACACAGACGTGTGTTGTTTTGTGATCGGTTAAGACTTGTTGGCAACAGTGCTGGTAACACACGTGTATCAAAGACAAGATACGGGGAGATGTTGGGTCAGTGGAGCAAAACTTCACCCGCGTGGGGGCGAAAACTACTTTTCAAGCTCCTTCAGAACGAACCGAAACGCCGCCCTCTTTCATAATAAACACATAATGCTCCATTAGGATGCTTTAGATCCGTAATCATGCGCGCCGGCTGTCGCTCCGCCGCCGAGATCCGATGACAAGCGACGGGTGTTTTTCTCCTCTCGCTCTCTTTTCTTTATTGCTTATGTAAATCACCGGGAATAAATAAACATTTCCATCTCACCGTGGCAGGTTTCGGCGTGCTGATGGTAACCGTTCTCCACATCCTGTTCAAAGCCGCCCCTGAAGGGAAGACACACACACACACACACACACACACACACACACACACACAAGCAGCAACAAGACAAAGAGACGCATCAGTGAATTTGCATCAAGGCATTTTCCTAACAGTCCATTTTTAACAAAGCGCCTCTCGAGACTCCCCGGAATTGGTTTTGCTGATGAGGAGCGCCTCGGAGACGCAGCGCTAAGTGCACCCAAAGAAAAGCTCATTTGTGTTGTCTGGCTGAGGCCGCGGCGGCATCGGCGGATCGGCGAGCCGGACCGGAACGAGGCCGCGCGCCGTCGCTTTACGATGAAGAGTTGCACTCGGCCGTCCTCGACTGTCCCCTCGAGTCCCCTCGGTCATTTCCTCCGTTCTCCAGATCTCATCACACCCGGCACTTTCTGCACCTGCACTGTATTTTAGTCGACTGAGGCGATGCTCAAAATTGGTATCCGGAGTTTGACCGCTCTGCAATAAAAAAAACCCTCTCCGTGCATGATTGTGGAACGTGAAGGAAATATTTCATTGAAACCCCCCCTGAGAGGAGTGTGTTTAGATCCGGAGCGACTGGGACGAAAGCCTGTAATTTACCGCAAACACATCGCTACTAGCCGTCCTCCGGCAAAAATAAGACACATGGAACTACGGATTGAAGGTTCAGGGGGACAGTGATCCAATCAGGATCTCATGGATCGGTAGATTGACGGGTGTTTTTTGTTATTTGTTCTACGATAAAAATGATTTACGCCTTTTCGCTGTACTTGGTGATTAAATCTAATTGAATCAACGTGAAAGCCGAGGCACATTTGAGCAGAGAGCAAATCGGCAAATCAATGTTTTAACTGTGCAATTTCTTCCATCCTGAACTGGCTGCCGTGAAATCCCGATCCCCCCGAATCCGTCTTTCCAACCGAACCCTCCAAACGGACACAAAACCCAATCTGGCAGTCATTGATTTTCTGCAGCTCAGGCGACAACGTGTCCACAGTGGAAAGGCTGTTCCTCCTACGCCCGACGCACCGTCCTTTCAAAGTCTCGTCCGCGCTCAACGCCATCGAGCCGCCGCTCGCCGGAGCTGAAGGCCTGCGCGGCGACGCCGAATGAAATGAGCCGGGCACGGCGGCGATGATCCGGCGCGCGCGCTCGCCTACTCTGTGATGAAACCAAATTACATGCAAAAGCAGGCGCAGCCCTCCAGCACGCAGCGATCATTAACAGGGGAAGTTCTCTCTGCTCAGGCGCAACGCGTGATCCGCGAGACGCATGAACATTGTTAGATCCTCTTTGTCGGGAGACTCGCAATCCTCCAGACAAACACCGGCGCGCTCCTCAGAGGAACAACACGCGTCTGATTTGGAAAAACAGTCGGGGAGCGAGAATAACGGAGCCCAGCTGGAGGTAAAAAACCAAAAGAAATCCCATCAAAGAATCACCAGAATTCTTATTCGGCGCGCGTTGAAGCAGCTCGGGCGCCGTCGTCTCTCAGGTTCGGGGGTTTGTGCGTCTGCAGAGACACACACTGCTTTTACACTGTTCTCCTTCCCGCCGAAAAAGTGCCTTTAACCTTCCAGAGGAAGCAAAAATCAAAGCACGCCAGCTTGATGCTCTGAAGTATTTTTACAACTGAGGAGTTGGTGTTTGACGTCACGCCACTAAATGGTGCGATCCATTTAGTGCGGAATGACATGGCTTTATTCTAAAATAAAAAAAAATTGTTTCAGTCGCAGAAGTGGGGCGGGAGGCCTGGACGGCCACATGCATGTCGCCATGGCAACACAACATCCATTTTTTCTGGGTTCACGTGACGCACCGCGCTCACATCGGAGCGCAGCGGCCTTGTTTTCACGAGGCCAAACTGACTTGTAGTTTGAGCGTGTGATCAATAAGCGCGTTTTATTACCGATAATAAAACACAGCTAATCAACACCCGATGAGAAGACACAGAAGGTAAAAGGGACGAACTAAATGAATTATTTTACAAAAATAACAAGAGCCACAAATCGGTTCACCTCCAGCTCCGTCTGCGCAGTTTACAGTTTGTGTGTCCCGCTAACCGCTAACGTACCGCGCGCCAACAGCTGCCCGCTAACAGTCGCCTTTTGTCTCGGCTTCCTGCTTCGGCGTCTGTGATCACGCCGAATGCTTCACGGACCCGGTGCATTAACGTAAACCCGAAGCAGCCAGAAGAGGCACGAAGCCGAGCTGTTCTCTCAACGTGTGAGAGATGAAGAGGGAGGACGAGGGGGGGTGAATCCTCGCTCTCCATCACCTCTCCTCTCCTCTCCTCTCGACCAGCCACACAGTCATTCAAATGTATGCCAGAAAAAAAAAAGACGAGGAAAAAGAGAGTGAGCGGCCATGATAAGAGGCCGCGAGGGACGAGGGGGACTTCATCTCTCTTCCTTCGTCCTTTCCTCGTTCCCTTCCTCCCTCGGTCGCTGCGCCCTCGTGACCTTTTATTCAGCGGTCTGCACGCACGCTCGCGCATACGAGGTATCGCTTCATGCAGGATTTCGAATGCGAGGTCACATGACGCCGCGCCGACAGCGCGAGCAGACACGCTCTTCCCTGCGGTAGAAAAAGCTAAATGACAAACAGATGTTCTGTACTTTGGAAACAAATTGATAAAAGCCCGTCTCCCTCTTTTCTCTCTCCGTCACGTAGGCCTGTTTTATTAAATCTCTCTTTACATGTAGGTTTTTTCTCTCTCCCCCCCCACCACCATTTGCTACACGTCGCTCTACTCCCGCTCTCCCCCCTGCGCTCCGTCCGTACGTCCTCCCCCTCTGGCAGCGAGCCGATCGTTGAGTCTGGACAGGATATTTTGGCTGATCGCTCATTAGTTTTCCAGCGCGGCTCCGTCCTGCACCGCTAAAAAAAAAACCCACTCGTAAATCAAAACCTCAGCGGGCAGCTTGGAGCACCTCGCCAGCGTGAAGCCACATCTCCCCCCCCCCCCCCCTCCCTCCCTCCCTCCCTCCCTCCCTCTCTCCCTCTCCAACCCAAGCAGGGCTTCATGTGTTAGTGACAACCTTCCAAACCGGAGCTCAGGCCGCAACCTTAAATCAACTCGCAAACCGCTTCCTTAAGGTCACGACACATTATTCTTTTTTTTTTTTTTGATTGTATGTCTTACTACACATAAAAAAACTCCTCATTTTCTTTACCTGCTCAAAAGCAGTGCATCTTTAGTTCATCAGCGTGCTCCAAAAAAGGTAAAAACTAAAAGTTCCAGCAAAGATTTCCCATCAGATAAAAGCGTCTTACTTTGTTGGATTTCCATTTTGTTTGGAACTAATTCAATTCCTTCATAAAAAAAAAAAAGCAAATGATACCATTTCCCAAAATATGAAGAAGTTTAAGAAGGTAAAGGAACATCCCACATAAAGGACGTCACGGAGCTTCTCCATTTCTAAATAGCTGTCCTGCAGCGCCGACTGGCTTTAATCAAAGGATGGAATTGTTCGGCGACACATTGACCGGACTCTCTGTAGCAGAACACATCCCATTAGCCTCTGTCCGTGCGAGGGCACGAGCAGCGATCCATGCACAGGATGTGCAATAATTCCAAATCT
Source organism: Apeltes quadracus (assembly GCA_021346845.1). NCBI lineage: Eukaryota > Metazoa > Chordata > Actinopteri > Perciformes > Gasterosteidae > Apeltes > Apeltes quadracus. Next base: position 2,720,234 of record CM037936.1, read on the forward strand.
CAACAATGAGTCACATCAGGCAGATTGCTGCTGCAACTGTTCATTTTGACTGAAAGTTTGCAGCAGGTTGTGGGAGGAAGACGTGAACAGATCCGTGTGCAGCGATGATCAGCATTCGGAGGGTTGGAGACGTTATGAGGAATCTTACTCGTATGAACGGATCTCCTAAATGAATAGAGGAATAAGTTTGAACATGAGACTGAGGTTTATGTTTCTAAACTGAGATGCATGAGAATAAAATCCACAGGGCTTCTTGAAACCTTCCTATGGTCCTTTTTTTGAAGAGCGATCGGGTAGATGTTAAAACCAAATGTAGGACGTTAAATATTAATCCAATCCAATCCACTGTTTTTCACTGATCCTCTATTCATTTTGCATACGATGCATTTTTTCCATAATTTAGCCCTCAATCAACTCCGCGATCATTTTAAATTTAAACACTATTCCGAACTTCATTTTTGCTTTACAACATTTCAGTTGAACTTATTGTGCCGTCAGTGTGTTTTTCCTGCACCTTCATTTTAAAAGACGAGCAGGTGGAACCGCGGCTTTAAAAACCCAAATGTCCCCTTTGTTTCTGTGTGTGTGTGTGTGTTGCTTACTTGAAGCCGGGGGAGATCGTTGCACAGCTGCCCGACTTGATCCAGACGCAGTAGGGGTCCCGTGAAGACAGACAGCTTCTGCACGGGACACACAGACAGGCGGGTCAGTGGCGGCGGAGAGCGGCGCGCGTGACGAGGCGCCACGACTCGACGTAAACACTCGGCTGTGAAGGCCTCGTCTTCTCCTCGTGCACATCAACGGATTCGCTTACTTTGAGCGTCTTTCTGAGCGTTCTTTTATGACCGGAGGATGATGATGATGGCGGTGACACGTCCCGTTGTCGTTGTGCTAAATGCGTGCGTGAGCGCTTTTAAGTGTGAAGCAACTTGTCAGCGTCAAGCATTGAAAAACAAATATAGAAGCATTACGGCTTTTTTGTGACGCACAAAAACAAAAACAGAAGATTGCAATTGGATTATTTTTTTATTAGGACTGTGGACTTTTGTTTTTCTAATGAACTGAGGGAAGAACAACGCTCCTTTTTTACTCTTCGTTTGTCTCTCAGGCTGTTAACTCCCGATTTAGTCATATTCAATGAGCCCCCGAATCTGTACGTCCAGAGTTTAAAACGCAGCATTTCAAATTATGCAAATGTTTTTGTTGCTTCACTCCGGTAAATCACTTAAACATTGAGTGGTTTGAGCGGTTTTCTCCTCCAGCTTTCCCGCTGTGCTCTCGGTGAAAGATAAGTGCAACATTTTTGCTCTTGTTCCGCACTTCGCACTTCACCTTCTCGCTTCCAAAACCAAGACATGCAAAGTGCTAAAAGTCGCGGCTTTAAGCCGCAAAAACACCTAAATAAACATGCCGAGCGCCCGTGGAAAGGTTTACTTCCTCCGTTAAACATCGTCAGCAGCCGTTCGGCACGTCGTCGCAGAGCGAACATTCAGCCTGCACGATCCTTCGGGCCTCTGTGCTACCATTGCAAATTTACCAACCACAGCTTCTTGTTAATTAACAACACCGTTTGGTTCACAGCTGCAGAACCTCCGAGTGGTTTCCACCACTTTGCAGCAGCAGCAGCATAACGAGTCCGCAGCCGCAGAGGACAACAATGTCCACCAGCTGCCAATCGGCACTCGATATCCAAATCTGAGATGATAGCAAACAAAGAGGGGGGGGGGGGCTTTAAGCTCGGTCACTCATTATTTATTCAAACTTATTGATCTTTATTAGTTTGTTTCAACGTTGCATAGCCTGGAGAATATTATCATGTTTTCATTATCATGTTGAATCTGTTCCTGTAGGAGGGGTTTGGGGCCCCTCCTGCCCTTTTATTGTATTTCTTTATTGAAAGTCTCGTTCCCGACAGTTTCATAGCCGCTGCTGGAAAACAGGACTTTCTGAAACCCAATATTGGCAGCACTCCTCGAGTAAAAGAGAGAAGAAAAAGGAGACCTGACGACGCCCGCCACGGCGAGGAGGGGGAGGGGGGGGGGGAGCTGTGGTAAAGGAGGAAACGGCGGCTGAAACCGGACCTCCCGGCCGGTGCCGATGAGGCTCTCGGTGGCCCCTAATCCCGGGATGAGGTGTGCTGCGTGCAGCCGGTCTGTGAGCTGAAGGAACACCGGCCCTGTTGCTTCCTCTCCATCGCACAGACAAATAGAAAGAGCCGAGGCGGCGGCCACCATCAGCTGGATCCAATTTATAACTAAACGATCCGGAGAGCTTCTCCGGGCCTTCGCAGCGAGGGCTCAGCCTGCAACGGGGGTATTTGTATTCCCCCGGTGGAGCTGAGGAGAGGAGGCGTGCCAGAGAGATACACGAGGCCAACATTCCTCACCCGAACCCAAAAATAGATCAGCGCGTAGATCAGCTGAGGCCAAACGCACGCTGCAGACAAAGAGAGCGAGGCGACTTGTGGTCACTGGGTTCACGAGGCGGGAAGTTGATGAGGAAGTGACACACTCGGTTCCCAAAAGAGTCAAAACAAACAAGACCTTCTCCAATGAAGAAAAAAGAGAAAGAGGCTGTGTGGATTTATTTTCAAAATACAAAAACCGATATACAAAGGATACAGAGAGCATCTTAATTGTAAGAGTATTTACCAAGAATGAGAATGTGTTGCAGATATCGGCGAAAGTAGAAAACTCCCTCGAATACCAAACACCATCCACAATCCAATTAAGACAGAACGAAACAATGTTGATACTAACAAGTTCCCGCCGCCATTGAGCGAAACGATCAGGCTGAGGTCGGAACCACGACCAAAGAAGGCGGGGAGCATCGTGGGGAATCTGATTAGTGAGCTGTCGCTCGGCAACCTGGCCACGCGATGCATGCGCATGCGTTGACTTGTGTGCACGGAACCATGCGACATATAAATAAAACCCTACACGATCGCTTCCTGCTGCAGCCGTACGACAACACGACATCCACGTGGCCAAACGCGAGGCTCAGGGAGGAATCAGTCCGAGCCAAACCCCCGCCTCCCCCCCCCGCTGCTAACCACGGCATTTCTTCGGTGGCAGCCGCCCCGCTTCCCCCCCCAACTCCCCTCGCGGCTCAGTTTAATCTCACTCTAATTTACCTGCCAACCCGACTAATAACATCGGAGGGCTTTTTGGGTAAATTGAGCCCAACAATCTCCACGAACCAGCCGGATAATAGTGAAGCATCTGCTACTCGGAACAGGCCTTTGTCCTAATAGCGTGCAGCGGCATCAGGAGTGGACGCGTTTCTTCAATTGCCGGCTGCAGAGGTAATTGATGCTCCCTTTCTGGAGGCGCCAGGCAGCGTTAGGGACGGTTTCTTTCCGGCACACAGCAGAGAAACCCTGAATCCACGCGGTGCTCCTGCGTGTGGTCTCGCTCTTATTTCTTAATGTGCCGCCGTTCCTCTCAGGTCCAATGGAGCTAAATCCATTTTTATCTATATTTTACAATTATTGATACATTTTCGTTATCATTAAATTGAGTTGTTTGATATCTAAATTGTCAGAAAACGGCGGAAATGTCACGACATGATTCATAAAATCACATAACATTCATTAAAAACTGTCTTTTTTTTGTCTTTTTTTAGCGTGTAAGGCAACAGTCTGTGTCCCCCCGGCTACAGGGGAGTCACTCCTGGGCCAGATGGGGGGGGGGGGGGGGCAGTACATAACACTGCAGTGTGTCCCGAGACGACGACTCACTTCTTGCAGCCACTGTAGTCGGAGCAGCGGCTCAGCGCCACGCGGATGACGCAGCCGGAGAACGCCACGAACAGCGCGTGGTGATCCCGATCCAACTCCAGACCCAGCACCCTCCGGTCCTCCCCCTGCACGTTGCACCTGGGGGGGGGGGGGCACAGAAGAACGCACAACCGTCACCATCAGAACACATTCTTTTTTTGTTTTTTTTTCCGCAAATTATACAGAGTCGAACTCCATGCAGATAAGATTTTTTTCAAAGCCGTGGAGTCGAGAGACAAAAGAAAAGAAAAAAAAAAACAAACAGCCTCCCCTCAGGCGGTACAGCGTGATGCAAAGCGCTACAATAGAGCAGCGAGTGGGTGGGCATCAAGGCATCAAGGCATCGGGGCAGAACACAGAGAGGGAGAGACAGAAAGACGCACACTGAAGGACTGAACTACAGAGACACCCTCCATTTGTCTGACCCGATGATTCCAATTTCCTCCCCGAGAACTGCAGCGACGTCTCCGTGGAACGGCTTGTTTGCGCTTCAGCCCCCCCCCCAAACGAGCCGATGGGCCGAGCATCCGCCGGGTGTATATTTATTTCTATAAATATATATATTTAAATGTTATTACCTGATCAATGCTATTTGTATTCATTCTTCTCCACTAAATAACCCAATTTATGTATTTATTTTATCACCGACTGGAGCTCTTAAGCGGCTTTTCTGACTGTGACGTAACTCAGATGAAACACATACAAGGACACGAAAACCAAGAGCGCGAAACGTGAAAGAGGCGAGCTGCGCGCGTCGGGTGCCTGACTTGTTGGGGTTGTAGACGTCGATGTCCTCCAGGAGCTGCGTGCCGAAGGACGCGTTGGCCCCCTCGGTGCTGGCCAGGATCTTCAGCACGCGGCCGTTGTCCGAGCCCAGGAAAACCACCGTGCGGTTCTTGGACGGCCCCGCCGACGTGTCCACCGCTATCTGGGTCAGCTTGAATCTGCACGGAGCAAAAAAGGACAGAGCGTGAGGAAACGGGACCAGCGGAGCGCCGAATGTTTTTCTGATTAGCATCTTAACGCGTGTTGTTTCGTCAAAGGCAATTTCCCCCCACAAAACAAACAAGTGGGCGAACGCGGAGCTCATTGTGCGCGGCGTCAATCACTTCCATCTCCCCGGCCCACTGCTTCCCTTCCTCCTGCATCGCCTACATCCTCTCCGATGCCTCCGTCCCATGAATGCATCAGCCGCGGCGCCCTCGGTCTGATGCTTACGAGTGAACCGTCGCCACGCTGCTTCGCTTTCACCCGGCTGCACGCGGTCACACCTGGGGAGCCGAGGATTAAGAGCCGCGCTGAAGGGCACCTCGAGATCAGCGCGATGAGCTTTACTCGTTTCCTCCGCCTGCATTCCCCCCCCCAAACAACAAACCCCCCCTCCCACCCGACCCCCCCTTTAAATAAAGCCGGGATTTTTCTTGGCATCACATCCCTTCTGGATTCTTCCATTAAAAAGGGCACCAGTGGACCTCACTTCTCCTTCATTGCCTTCCAGATGGTCCCACCGAGGCTGGTGTGTGTACACACACACACACACACACACACACACACGCGCACAGACCTAACTGGCACATCTCAATGACGTGCGTGATGTGCTTCTGGTTAGATTGCATTCATCTAGCCCGTCTCCGTGGGGAGCGGCGAGGCAGATGTGATGTTTTTGGCGCCAGATGTGGAGCGGAGCCTGTTTTTTCCCCAACGTGGAGCGTGTGCAGTGTCTGGCTCGCTGTCAGTCTGGCTCTGCTTCAGGGGGCTCCTGTGTACTTAGTGTGTGTACTTTGTGTGTGTGCGTGTGTGTGTGTGTGTGTGTAGGGCTGCGTCTGGGATACACAGGTACCGACTGTGTCCTCGGCTAAAGAAAAGTGCCACCACGGTGGATAAAACGTGATGAACTAATGTAAACTAAGGACCTATAACTTCATGGTCCAACTTATTGTTTTCATACAATAAGCATATAACATATTTGTTTAAGACCTCCTGTTTTGTTCTCAAATCTCCCGACGTGTAAGTGGCGCTTCATCAGTGAACTCGCGCCATCGGGCAACGACGTCCCCCCCACGCCCCCCCCCCCCCCTCTCACCAAGACCTTCCGTCCAATCAACCGGATGGGCTTTAATGAGGGACGAGCTGGTGTCCCATGGATACCAGTCACAGCCCCCGAGGGAGGAAACACCATGTCCACGTGGAGGAGACGCTGGGATTAGAACTGAGCGGCGGAACTCAGAATTGAATGTGAATATTTTTTTGTAACTTTTTGTATTTAGAGACTAAACACTACAATGTGCAATTACAGCTACAGTTGCAACTTTTAACAGTTTATTTGTGTCAGGGAAATTAAGAACTGGAGTCTAAAACGATGGAAGTGGTCCTGGGATAACCGCAGTGACGGCCTAAAAACAAAGGAGCGTGTGGGTTGGACTTCAAACCGCCCGGCTGACCGGCTGCTTGGGAGGACTCAACTAAATCTGGTCACTGTAATCTCCAGAAACGTATGAAAGCCACAGGCCGGACCAACATCTCCACTTGTACCCAATGTGGTTTAAGAAGATGAAACACCGGATCGTCAAGTTGCTCATTTTAACAAACAAACGCGGAGGATCTATTTGGGGCGTGAAACTTACTACGATAAAATCGGTGGTTGGTAATTTGAATATCAGGAAACTGGCGGGGTATTTAGAGCAGGTCGGAAGACTTGCCGAATATGACTGGCAGCAGAATTAAATGTATCAAACACAGTGCCGATTCGCAATGGGCCTACTTAACTGGCCAATAGCCTGCTGGAAACCGCTGTATTTATACATAACAGGTTAGTTAACAGTCTCAATGTAAAATTGATGCCTCGTTCACGATTTTTGTCTGTTACAAATGAGCTTTTTAACCGGCTGAAAGCGAAACAATCCAGTCATGAAGTTCATGCCGTCAGTGGCGAAACGACACATCGTGTATCGGATCCATCGCGGGGGTCGTTTAGCAAAGCGATCCCGTACCTGCTGGTGGTCCGGGTGAAGAAGGGCCGGTCGTTGACGGAGGGGACGGACTCGTCCATGAGCGGGTACGACTTGATGAAGGTCAGGGTGTCGTCGGGGAAGGTGGTGGACGACTTGTAGGCCGCCGCCGAGCCCTCGCCGGCGCAGCATCCCGGCCTGCAGCGCCAAACACACAACGTCAGGACGCCGACTCCTCCCGGTGGTTTCCACGGACACAGATGTAAAAACACTGACAGCTGTTTGGTGTCGGCGGGACGGGAGGGACGGGGGGGCGGGGGGGGGGCGAGGGGGGAAGTGCGGCAGGTGTCTTATGTCGTTTTTTTTTTTTTTGCTTTCTGTTCGCAGATGATGTCTGTGCAGAACAATAACCGCAGCAGCAGCTGCGAGAAAATAAATAAATAAAACAAAAAAAGCTCCGTCGTGGAGGACAGACGGTCCCCCGTCGCTGAGAAGTGACAGTTGGTTATTTAAAAGAAAGATAGTCTCACCTGGGCTTCGGGACCTGATCCTCGGGAACAGGTGTCCACGCCGTCTCGCTGTTCCTCTGCTCCTTGAATTTGCCGCCGAAGGCCTTCTCGATGTCGTCCATGTAGAAGGCACAGACCGCCGAGCCTGTGATGCTGCGGGAGGGAAGATGCAGAGCGGGGGGGGGGGGCATTAGAGAAGAAGGGGGGAGGGGGGGGCTGGCACAACCTCATCGTGTACTGGAAACTATTCATCTGTATCTGCCTTCCCGTTCATATCTTCAGCTTTCATAAGGAATTGCTGTGCTGTATCAGAGATTTAGGAGGATGTAGGATGCAACTGTTCACCCCCCCCCCCCGAACCTTAAAAAAAACCCAAATAAAATCGCCACAACAGCACTTTCATATCCTGCGTGACGGGTATTTGCCGTCAAACAAATAACCCCAAAAACTGAACTCAAAATTTCGATATTTCCCTCCACGGTTTGAAGCACCCAGATGCCTTTAAAAAGCAGCCAGAAAGGCGCGACTGGCGCGTCCCGTCACGGTTCTGCTGTCGCGTGACAACAATCCTGTGAAACTTTGACGGAACAGCAGGCCGCTGAACACCGAGCGGAGGCGGAATGCATCCGGCAAATAACACGCGTAGACCACGTCACCACGGGTTGGATGGGTGGACTCGCCCCCCCACCTGTTGGCCTGCGTGGTGAAGACGCCGAGCACGGCCGGCCGGCGGTTGATCTGCAGCACGTTGGTCAGCGACTGCAGCACGTCGAAGTAGAAGAAGGAGTCGCCCGGCACCGAGCAGTTGAGCCGCGCTTTGAGGAAGGACGTCCAGTAGCGCTCCAGCACCCTCGGCGAGCCGCCGTTGTCGTTCTTACAGACGCGCGCCACTCTGGAGAAGACCACCTGGGGGGGGGAGGAGGAGGAGGAGGAGGAGGAAGGTGAATACTGTCAGGCACAGCCGTCGTGGAGCAGCGCAGGTCTGAGAGGAGTTGGCTCACCTTCCCCAGAGTGGTGTACTCCACCGCGATCTCGCTGAGGAAGAAGTACACGTAGTTCCCGTACTCGATGGCGTGGAGGAAATGGGGCTCTGCGGGAGGCGAGGAGAAGAAAAGACGCGTGAGAGAGAGGAGACAGCGGCAGGAACACAAGGTGGGCATCCAGAAAAACGACGAGTGAGTCGATCCACGGAAATAATAATCTGCAACAGTCTGAAATAATCCCATCAGACGCCCCTGACGTCTGCTGGCTGCATCGCTGGATGCTCTGATTCCCGTCATGTCTTTTGAATCAAACACCTCAACACAGAAGCCACGACTCATCAATCGAGACGGGATAATCGGCCACTTACGAGATAATGAAGGCAAACATGAATTACTGGCCCGCACAAAACGCACAAAACGTTCCCATCCCAGCGAGACGGAGAACAAAACCTTTGGTACCAACGTTGACGTTCGAACAGACGAATCAAACGGAATTTCCTTCTGTCAGTGAATAAGCGTTAAATCGAATAATCATTTGGAGAGAATCCGGCCTCCTCCGAGCTCGGCGAGTCTGCATCGCGGGGGGTCGGCCTCCATATTGCATCCACCCGCCGCCCCCCACCCGCCCCGCTCACCTCGCAGCCACTTGGAGTCGTACTTGACGGTGCGCAGGACGGGACTGCTCTCCCCCAGGCTTCTGTAGATCACCGCGTCGCTCGCCAAGAAGTCCGTCATGGTGGCCGAGTAGAAATCGCCACCTGGGGGGGCAGGGGGTGGCGGGGGGGGGGGGTCGAGGGAGAGGGGCAGGGGGGGGTAAGATAACTCGTCAGGGATCATATTTCCCTGGAATAATCCGCTTTTTTCAAATGTCTATTTTTAGGTCAGAGGTGACTTTTATTGGCCTTCTAAGAAGAGCTGCAGGAGAATTGAGACTTTTTAATGACCCCCCCATCGCCCCCACCCCCCTCCTCGTGTGAACTCTGCATAAACCTCCGTGGAGACGCGGCAGCACCGAGTGCAGGCCTGGCCCCCCCCGCCTCCGCTGCTCGCCTGCACTCGCGTGTTCAAAGAATCCGCCGTGATTAGTGCAGAGAATCGAGCGCACGGAGTCTAAATTGCAGCCTGTGATGATGTGAGCTTTGAGTCTTAATTACATCCGCCCAGAAAGAGGAGTGACGTAGTCCATCCTCCTCCTCCTCCCTCCATGTTTGTGTGCCTCGACTAAACGCTCACGATGCTTTTACGCGTTGGCGAAATGCGGTCCACTGGATGATAAAGTCAATAAATGGACTTCTGTCATGTAATCAGTGACTGCAGACATCGAGTTTCCATCAAGCTTTGTTCCGTTCATCTTCTGTTGATCTATTTGTATTTTAACGGGATTAACAGATGACAAACGACGTTTGACTGAAAGGAAATCAGACCATTTGTTCGTTATTAACTCAAGAAGACGGATCAGCAGAACCTCTGATGTTTGCATGTGAGCCGCAGCTTACAAAAAACCCGTTAATGGTCGTTCTAAAATACCCCTCAAGGGAATTAAAAACAAAGATCAGGTTCCATTCATCTCACTTAAATTGTTTTCACAGTCTGGTGCGCTGACTTTTACACTGAGAACAGCAGAACACTTCCATAAACAACAGTTTAATAGATATCATCGCCCTCATCTAAAATCCGTACAAAATATTTGGTAAACGGCTTTTGGCCAAAACGCACAAAATCTCACTGGAGTCCCTCCAGGCGTCTCTGAGGTCCTGAGAAAAATGAAACGTGACATTGAGCCCCCGGAGGGCCTCGCTCACCTGCGAACAGGCCCACGTTGGACTGGCGGGACTCGAAGGGACAGCGGGCCTGTCCCACCACCTCCTCCCCCTCCTGCTCCAGGGTGGACATCTGGGGGGAGGACAAAGAAGGACAAAGGGAGACACTTTAAAGAACGCTGGAGACGGGGCGTCGCTCCGTGGGAGCAGCGGACCGAGGTCACCCTCGGTTTCAAGCATCCCGTTCCTCGCCGTCCGTTTGCCGCGGTATGCGAATTAGCCGAAAGCTCATTTTGACGCAGTTCGGAGATCCAGCTTGGTCCGTATCTTAATTTCCGTATCAATTGCCTTTATCGTTTCATCTCCTCTGCTGCTTTATAAGGTTTGACTCTTTTCTGGGCCTCACTGTTGATCTTTCTGTTGAAAACGTGCCTCTTTTGCCCAAAGCGCTTCCTAAACTCTGGTTTTTAAAGTTATTCTGATTATCATACGTCACCGTGAGCGTCACTTGTTTTTTCAGCTTGTTTCTTTTTAACTGAACGTTTCGTTGGCTTTCATCACTACTTTTAATGGCTGCACTGTGTTCACTGAAACAACACGATTAACCAGAGAACAAAAAAGGTAAAAAAAAAAACAAACAAACGGCTGATGCAGAACTTTTGTTCCGTGAACTCGGCACAAAACGCCCCGAGACGTCTGCACCGACACGCGGCGGCTCCTCGCAGGGCTCCGTGTTTACACCTCTGAACCTGACGCAATCACCACACAACACAACAGCTCTGCTGCACATGTCCGCCCCCCCCCCCCCCCCGCCCGGGAGCAGAAACGCGAGGAGAAGCAGGAGAGAAACATGCGGCGTGAGAGAAGACGCGTGAGTCCCCAGTGGGACAAAACCGAAACACATACAACGAATTATTTGGCTTTTGAACTTGGCCTGTTGTTTTCTTTGAAAAATTGCCCGTAAAATTACAATTTTTCATCATTAATTTAATTTGTTCGAGGACTGATTTTAATCCAAAATAAACTGCAGCATTGTGGCTCTGAATCCGGGAGAGTCATAAAAAAAAAAGGAAAACCTACTTAGGTGAAATATCATTGATCATTGATTAAGACGATCAGATCGTAAACACACACGCCGACTCAAGGTGAGACGGCACTTTGTCATCTGGGACGGGCCGAGCGAGACTGACGGATCTGACGTCCCGGTCGGTTTGGCGGCACGGCGGTCGCGAGTCAGAGGTAGGACGCCATGTTGTCTGCGGAGCCGGTGTCTCTTCGTGAGCGTCCGTTTGCGTCTTTGTGTCCAAGCACACCCAAAGCTCGATCCCCTACGTATGATTTACACTTCCTCCTGCGCAGCTGTCTTCGCTTGCACTATTTCTTTTCCAGGCTCGAGGATTAAAGCCGATGGGGTGGGGTGGGTGGGGAGGGTCGGCGGGCTTAGACACAGATGTGGGATTGTAGAAGGAAAGAATCCGTGGAGGCGTTTTGTGTAAATCAGCCGCTCTGTGGCAGAGTGATGATGATGATGATGATGGCGAGATGTGGGTCGGTATGCCGTCCGTCTTCCTCCCCGAGCGTTGACCTTTGCACTCCGGAGCCGAGCGAGGACACTGTGCAGACCCCTCCCACCCCCCCGAGACGTCCCGGACACCGGAGAGACAGAGAGAGACACTGTCCAGGAACCAGCGGTGCCTCGACAGGCCGCTTTCAGTTAGTTGGTTCAATTGGCCATTCGCTTGGTCCCTCCCCCCTCCAAAAAACGACGACGGTCCAATCACGGCTCAGCAGCCAAAACCAGGTGACGTAAAATGTTGGTATAATGAAGAAAAAATGATTTATTAAGGGCGCATTTCATGAATCTGTCATCTTAGATCTGCAGCGCAGAGTTCACCTGTAATGACATCAGGGCTTGAAGTTACAGGGAAGGGGGCGTGGCCTCTTTGAGTGGCAGGTGGAGGCCGCCTCCGGTCGACTAACGAGCCGTCTGCTCGGGCGGGATAACACCCTTATTTATTCTTTGTCGTTTTGGTTGGTTTTTAAATGCCACTGCATTTCTTTTCATTAGGGTTTTGTATTCCTCAATTATATTATCACTCTAAGCATTTTTCATCTTTTGTACAGTTAATTGCTTCCATTTGTATTTAATTGTAAACATAATTGCACTGTTGTTGGTGGGACTGCTGCTATTGTGGCAACTTCAGATTCAGCGCTCGTGTTCATCCCCTCCTGCACCGAGTGAACCTTCAAACGACTCCTTGGTGCACCAGCAACATGTAAAGCCTTGATTTATTTAGCCCCCCCCCATCACCCCCCACCCCTGTGATCTCTCCCCCCACACTGGTAGATATACGGTCGGTGTTGTGGGACTCTTCATCCTCCTCCTCCTCCTCCTCCTCTCCTAACGGCCCGCTGTGAATCACAGCCCAGACGCGTGATGTCACCGCTCAGGGTTCTTTCTCCACGGACCTCAAACATTCACTTTGACTCTTTTACGTTTCCGACGTGTGATGTTTTCACTTGTTTATCACCGCAGTCCGCTGCCGCCGGTGAGTTTCCTGACCCCCCCCCCCCGCCCCTCCTCCTTTCCCTTCCCTCTCATTTCACCTCCTCTCTCTCTCTCTCTCTCTCTCCCCCTCCACTACATCTATTCACTTTGAGTTCACGTTAATGCGCCAACAATCGCTGCTCGGCATGCGTCCGACATCGCCGGCCCCCGTTCTTACGTCACGTTGCGTCACCGTTGAAGACACATGTTGAGGCTTAAATGCGCCTCCAGCCTGGTGCGAGCGGCCTTCGTAGCGGCGCTGCCGTGCTTGTTGCTGCATATCAAATGTCCTTCTCCGCGCAGTGTTTACACCATGTACTCGCTCTGAAATGTGAGCGGCGAGTGTTTGTAGACGAGCGTTATGCAGAGCAGCGACGCTGTGCAGCTTCACGTCAGCTTTGTGCTGGTCTCCTGCAGGCAGAAATATGGCTTCTCCATAACGGTAAGGTAAACATCCAGCACACCTTCTATTAACCGAACGTTACTGCGTGTACATATTGCATTAATCTCTAGTCTCTTCAAAATGTCATTTATAATAAACAGTAATAAACAGTTTCTTCTCAATCTCTGATCCAGAAATCTCTTTTAGTTCATTTTAGTTCTAAGAGGTCCCAAATAAAAAAGGTATGTCAACAGAAGTATATGCAAATTAGCACCTACCCAATAAGATATTGGCTTGTTTACATCTTTAGAGAAAAAAACATTTGAATGTTTTTTTTTTAATGTCTTTTCAGTTATAATTTAACTCAATAGTATCTCAAATCTTATCCACCACGTCATACAAAAACTTACTTTATCCTCCACTGAAATAAAACCAAACCATAGCTTTTATATTTGATTTCTATTTTCACATTAATGACAATGTCACGGTCACCGGCCGGCTGCAATAGCCTCGTTGCTCACCTTGTAGTTCCTGCAGGTGGGGTTGAAGGCGTTGGTGCCGCAGGCGAACAGCGTCTCGTCGTTGCGCGGCACCAGCACTTTGATGTAGTTGTAGCATTCGTCCTGTCGGGTTGGAAACAAAGAAACAGGCCCACGTCGATGCGCGTTCGGGGGACGCGGTCCGGTGTGCATTTCGCTGCCTCCTGTCTGTCATGCGATCGCCACCCCCCCTCCCCCGCCATCTGGATGAGCGTTTGATGAGCTGCCTGCAAACCGCTCCTCCGTGCAGGAAACGAGGGAGGAGGCCGAGGACGGAGACACCAATAACAGACAGAGAGGGGAGGACGCGCGTGCGTGTGGGAGATTATACTCACGCTGTTCTTCCCTCGCACGGTGCACTTCTCCACATCCTTCGTCTTCCAAGTCAGCTTCTGAAAAATGAACAAGACAGCCGACTGTCAAGCTCAAACGCGAGCCGTTTCTCACCGTCCCGGGTCGCTGGCGGATGGTTCGAGTTGCTTTTAGGAGACAGCTGTGATGAAAATCTCATTAACTTCAATAAACTGTCGCGGAAAGCAAAAAAACAAAAACATCAACAAACAAATGAGATGAATATCCAGGACGCCTGCTCGGCTCAACATGGCCGTTTTCTCAGTGATGATTTCATTTTACGTTTCTTTCATATTCAGTCCGCGGAATGAATGAGGATCTGTGAGAACAGGACACAAACCCCCGGAATCAAAGGGCGTCCGCAGTCGCGTCGCAGTCTGTGCGAGGAGCAGCCAATTAGCCCCCAATTAACCCGTCCCCCGTCCCCCCCCGCCGTGGAGGAAGATCCATCAACGCGCTGACTCTCTGAATCCTCGGATGATTCACAGATCACAGTTTTCTCAGAGCTCATAAATACCACAAAGGAGGCTTCAGGTCCACATCGTTCGCTTGCTAACGGCGGCGTGGCTGGGAGTGTTTCATTCGCCGTCGAAGTTAGAGAGCTTTTAACCAAACATTTTTTTTAAAAAAAGAGGAAATGCAACAAAGAAATTCCAACGCATTCAACGCTGAAAAGGACAAACTGGAGAAACAAACATTTCTCTGCATGGATCTTACGTTCGCCTCAACTGCAGCGAGCCCCCGGTGTATGTGGGTAAAAACACATTTCGATGCCTTATCGGCGGGGTCACTCCTGTAGGACCGCACGCTCCGAAAAAACAATTTGTCTCACAGGCCGCTCGCTCGCCTTCTCAGAGCCGGTTCCCCATCTCGTCTGATGGCTTTCAGTGCCGCCGTCAGGAGCAGAAACTACTTGGTGAGTGCAATCTAACTGTCGGGTGCTAAAGGAAAACACGTTAAGCTGTGGATGGATTCCTGCTTCACACAATTGAGACGACGTGATTTCATTTCCCCTGCACGCAATATGTGTTGACAGCAATTAGAGACAAAGGCATATGGTTTACATTAACAATACCCTTGGAAAGGCGAAACCTCTCCACATGAACGGCTTCCCCGTTGTTTCCGCTTGTTGGTCCTGCAGATACGCGCGGCCTTAAATCTGAAAGTTTCAGTAATGAACTAGAGTGGAACGAGCCCCGCGTCCAACCGACTTGGCGCTCGGCCGGCGGGCGCGTCGCTCGGTTATCCGCTCGCCGTCGGCCGTGAAGTTTGTTTGGATGAGCGGTTGTTTCAGCGAAGCTGCCGACGCCGACAAAAAATGGCAACCGGCCCGTTTACGAGCGCGCAGGGGTTCGAGGAGACGCGCGTTCTGCAGAGTTTAGCCAACGCGATTCAAAAGTTTGGTTGGTTTTTCATTATTTTTGAGATTACAAAAACACAGAATTTTGGCAACAGCTTTTCCTCCAATGCCAGTTGCCTTCGGGCTAATCCACAAAATAGCGAGCTGAGGAATGACTTACTAATAATGTTCGTTTTTATGGGCCCTGCCTGGTCCGCGCTCGATTCGGTTTACTAATAATTACTTATGGGGGGGAAATCGGCCAGGGGCAGAGTGCGAAACGAAGAGGCGGTTTTGGGATGAGCCCGTGAAGTGGAAGGGTTGGATCCGCGATGAGCCGCTTCCCTGTAATACCAGTATCGGGAACAGGAGGCCGAGAAGCAGAATATCGGCATGATCCTCACCTGTTTTTTTCTGCTCATGTCTATGCTGTCACGCAGTAAACGACTCACGCAAAACACATTATCCAAGTTCACATCTGATATAACCGAAAACTGCTCTGAAGTTGACCCGAATCAATAGTTTAGATCTCCCTGACATAAAGTCAGAAGCAATATCTGTGTTCAGTGCTAATCTAAATACAACAAAACAAAAGTCTGGCCCTCGGAAGGGCTTTTATTTTAAGTGCAGTCGTGTTTGACAAATGAGATTCAGATGGGAAGGCGTTTCAAAAGCCACTTCTGTCGGATGTACGTCTGAAGAGAGATTGCTTAGTGCTTGAATGAAATGGCGGAAAGGAAAACAAGGAGATACAAAACATTACGAGAGATTTTGTACCCTGTAGAAAACATGGTCGCACAAAACCAGAACTGGTCTGAAGAGGGTCCTTCTTTAGAGAGGTCCATACATTATAAACCAATATCAAGAGCCGGATCCTGAAACCTCCATGCAGATTCTATATGGAATCTATATGGTATCAGTAGTGCCAACCTGCATGATTCGGAGTAAGAATCCATCCTAGATCGTCACGAGGAAGCCAAAGGAACGCAGCTCAGTTGATAAGGCACTACCCATTAAGTATTGTTCAGTCGTCACGTGGACATCGACTCGCGCACACATATCAAGGGCGGTCATACCTGTTGCGGGATTATCTGCTCCGACGAAGTCGCAAGGTTGATGGCAAACACGTGGTCCCTGAAGGAGAGAGAAGAAGAGGCCATATCAGTGAGGTCGTCTCCAGGTTCTCCCTTGTGAGCCATGACAGCCTTCAGCCTCCACCTGGAGGGGCCGGAGGCGCCTCAACGACGGGTGGATTAACCCGGCAAACTCTTCCAACGGCCATCGGTTTCCCGATGCGGCCCGTATGGATCAGCGTGCACTTTGTTGTTGTGGACACAGTTTCAAGTCCACTCAGGAAACGTTGGCAATCTCTCCCCCTCTTCACACGGAGTGCTCGTCAGAGACACAATGAAAATAAGGCAGAGCGAGGCGCAACAACCTTGTGTGTTTTGTGACAATTGACCTACGCCATCTTGACCGAGAGGGGAGCGACCAGCGATTAGGCTGCAAGTTGAATCGGAAGAAAAAGTGAACGAAGAGCTAGCTAGAAGTTAGCTACCTAGAAGTTAGCCAACCTCTCGCTACCTAGAAGTTAGCCAACCTCTCGCTAGCTAGAAGTTAGCCAACCTCTCGCTAGCTAGAAGTTAGCCAACCTCTCGCTAGCTAACTTCTAGCTAACTTCTCTGGGGCCCTTCGGCCTCTTAGCCGGGACCAGCTATCAATCAGTGCAGAGGAGCACTGAATGGACTTCATGCTCAATTGGCTCCGCTGGTTGAACAAACTTCCATCGTTTTATAAAAACAAATGGATATTTCATGGTCGATTGGATTTGGTACTGTTTGGAATGTTTCACATTACAGTTACAGAGTTAAGGATCCAATGGACAAACGCCATCCCGGTGTTCTCCAAGTCAATTCACTCCTCTCTCCCCAAAACGATCCGAATAAAAAGTTAGCAACCACAGCGCCCGGCTGAGTCGGGGCGACTGACCGGGCGGCGATGTAGAGCATGCGGTTGATCCTCAGCATCCGCTGGAAGTCCAGGCCCAGGCGCACGGTCTCGTTGTCCGACAGGAGTCCCTGGAAGCTGGGGTAGAGGTAGGAGGCTGCGTGGGGCGAGAGATGGAAAGACACGAATGTGTCACCACATGAGACTAGCGTTCATTTTTCCTCAATACCGGGAGTCAACCGCTGATGTGACTGTGTTTGGAGTCGGCCCTGCCTCATTATCAGAGTTATCATAAAAAAGACAAAAGGTTAAACATTCATCCATAAAGACATTGCACCTTCACAGCTTAAGAAACATTAACCAAAGTTGCAATTTGGCGAGCCGTGCCAAAACACCGAGCATGCACTGTATGCTAATGGGAAACCGGTGTGGGCGGTTGAGCGGAGGAATAAGCAGAATGCAAAGTTTCAAATTAGCCGGTCACAGAAGTCAGTCGGATTTAAATAAACGGCTGCTGACGAGGAGTCTTAAATCTAAGCGACTGAGAGGGAAAGGAGACAAATAAAGATGGGTCGGTCCGGCAAAGCCGCACTTCCACGTAGCAATCGCCGGTGTGGATCACCTGGGGTTTCCCTTCGGTTTGCTTCTCTCTAAAATGAAGATTCAGCTTGAGGCCACGGCGCCGTGGATCTGCATAAGGCCACCAAGTGTCCTCCACCCTCCCGTCCGACCCGGGCTGCTGCTGAGTTAGCGATCCAGCAATCCAGCCCCCCCCCCACCGCGGTTCCTCTAACCGCCAATCGACGGTTTAAAATTTAGATTTACGCGCTTAATGTCTGTGCTGAGCACTGGACCTTCTGTCTGCTGGAGAGACTCCCGGGGGCTTCTCGACACGCCCCCGCCCCCTCCCACTCTATTGAGGATGCTCTAATTACTCTTCAAACACTTTCACATCCTGGAAAGCCTCAGTGGGGGCCGGAGGGGGGGCGGGGGGGGGCGGGGGGGGGGGAGGGGGGGGGGGGGGGGGGGTTCTACATCCTGCCGCGTAGCGCTTTCGAGCAGAGAAGCCGCGTCGTGCCCGACGGGCGATCGAACAGGTCGAGCGGAGGCCGTTTCGAGAGGCTCCCGGTTTGTCGTAACTCAACGCCGGCCGAGTTGGACGTGGCGGGAACCAAACGCCATGGAAGAATTGGCTTAGCTGGCCAAAGTGTTGATCGGATTAAAAATGGACGAGTGTATTATTATTACATTCATAGTCCAGAGTGCGTCACGCCGAGCTCAGCCGTCTGTCCGGTCTCCATAAATAGGAGCGGTGACTCCGCTGTGATTTTATAGACTTCGGCTCATGAAGTACTACGAGTCATAATGGACGTCTCGCAGAGTTGTGCGCGACCTCGCGCCGCCCCCCCCGCTGGAACCAAGAGCTGATAAATTGCTGTCATTATACACCTGGGACGGAGCTCCACATGCGCCGCTATTAGTGCGGCTATTCCTGCTAATGGCGCCGTTGCTCTCTTCCAGATAGATCAATTACAGTGTGCGGGGTCTCGCCCGCCTCTTAAATCAATTATGGGCCATTACGTTTCAGCAGCCGGGACCAGTTTGGTACCCCCCCCCACCCCGGCCCGGCACGGGTCCACCGTCGGGTCCGGTGAGGCGGCATCTTGAGGGCGTCATGTCCAAGATAATCTAATCAAACTGTGTGATGTTTTAACCTTCACGGACGGTCAGAGTAGTTCCATCATTAATCGTCATCAGTGACTATTTTGTCTAAATTAACAGCAATCATTTTTATTGACATAATTTTGTGAAAATGCTTTTAATGAATGCGGTTTATACCCACTAGCAGTGAAATGAAGATGTTTTTTTACGGGTGACGGGGGAGAAGTGGGGGGGCAGCTCTGGCTTTTGCTCTTCACACAGAAAACATCAGGGGCAAACATAAAGCCATGTGGACCGACAGATAAATCGCTCCTCTGAGGGAAACTGAATTTGCTTCTCCGCTCAGTGTGACTGACAGTGAAAAACCGCCCAGTGGACCCATCGGTTCAGTTTGGACACATCTGCAAACAGGTCAAGCGTGAAAGCACACCGTACAGTATCAGTACAGGTATCAGCACAAAGGCTCGAGGTTCATGTGCACTTTGTTTTCTTTAGTCTGAAAAAAAAAAATTGTCTTAGTTTTGGGTGTGAAAAAAACAAAATATTTATTTTTAAAGCATGAAATCCACCTAGGCGGAAAATCGACCTAAATATTCCAGCAGTCAAACGAAACCTCCGCAGACATCCACAGAAAAACAAAACACATCCGCGCCGCTCCTCGCGATTACAGAGGATGATTGAAAGAGGCTTCACTCTCCGCCTCTAGGAATCGCCATGGAAACACGTCGGCGGGTGCATGAACTCACAGTCTCGGCCCACGGTGCTGATGGGCTCCAGGTCCTGGGGGAACGGCGCGGCTCCCGAGGACGGCGCCGGCAGGAAGGCGGCCGCGGCGAGAGCCAGGACGGCCCGCAGGACGGGTCCGGGCGAGCCGGGCGACGGCCTCATTCTGGCAGGAGATCGGGCCTCACCAGGAACACATGGCCTCCCCGCCCCCCCCTTCCCCCTCCCGCCTCCCGCCCACCCCTACCTGGAGGTGGAAGGAAAGGGTCATCAGGGTCAGGAATGTGAGTCACTCCACGCTAAAGAAAATGGAATAAATACAGCAAAAACCTTTGGGTCATCAGTGCTTATTTGCATGATAGGTCTTGTTGAGATTGACGCTGACGGTCTGATCTAATGAATTGGATTTAATAAAAGCGTGAGAGCAAACAAATAAATGGTTTAAAAAAGAATCAAAAGAAAGCAGAAGACATCAAAATTTTCACATCTGCCTCCATAAGCACGCAAACGCTGAAAATGCGTTTTTCATTTGCAGCGCAGGAGATCATCGTCATTCTTGTCTAAATGTCAGACAAGACTTCAAAATCGGAGCAAATATCCTCCCCTCTACTAACAAACAAACACAGTCCTGAAATATAAAGTTATTTAGGGCAGCGTGTCCTCCACAGGGGTCCTTATGAGCTGCCTCTAATTTATGGACTGTGTCGCTTGGCAATGACACCCGGGCCACATGGTTTTTAAGTGGGAGCAGGAAATTAAGTCCACAGAGACATGAACCGTCATCAATATTGATAATCGCCTGCTTCATTTAGATGCAGGGGAGAGAGAGCTGCGCTCCGCAACGAGGTCAAGCGATGATCACAACGCAATGAATCGGCCGCTTCGCGCACGCAGCTCTGCCCCCCCTCCCCGTGCCCCTCCTTTCCCCCCTCCCTCCCTCAGGCGACATACAAGGACGATGTACCTGCCGGATTGGCGAGTCGGTCATACCCTTTTCATTTATCTTATTATATTTTCCACGAGAGTAAATGCTTTTTGGAGGCAGGTGTCTGTGTGGAGTTTTGAAGATGTATCATTTATTATAACATTGAAGGTATAAAAAAAGCAACAACTTAACAACGTTAACACTCCAGTTCGTGGCGCCAGTTCGTTATACCTCAGTGAAACAAATTTACTCTGCAAAGTCATTAAAAAAAACCAACAGTGGCCGTGTTTTAAGGTTAGGGCTGTGAGTTGGTTCGGTTCCAGCACGGACACGACGTCCTGAGAATACAAGAGGAGGAAGATGGCGGCTCATCCCGTTTCTGACCTTTTTCACCACACGCCAACGGACGCAGCCGAAAAAAACGCACCTTCGGATCAACAATGCATCCATCTCCCCTGTGGAATTCGGAACTTTCTTAATCTATCCGAACACAAAGTCTGATCAGTTAATGACTTTCTGTGCAGTCCGAAGGGGCGGGGGGGAGGTGTACGGGGGGGACGCGGGAGTCGACAGCTGTCGGAGGGAAATAAACCACCGCTTATCTCATCTCATGTTTGCTCTCTGTGTTCTAGGGTTCGGACGGGGAGGGCTCGGATCATTTTGTTTTTAATGGACTGGACATCTGGGAGACATCGGCAGCTGGGCTTCTCGGGCGAAAAAAAACAGGGGGTTTCTGGGACGCCGGCGCTCCACTGATCGTCTGACATTCACTTGGATCAGCCGACAGCGCCGCGGATTCACAGGATCTGGTCACGGAGAAGTTTGGGGGGTCCGACGGAATCAAACTCACCCGTAACGCCTACTCTTCAGCTCCAGTAAGAAAGGGTAATAGCAGTTGGATCAAAAATCCCACATTTACTCTCAAACCACCGCATCGCGCAGTCTGCACCTGTCGACTCCTGGGACGTCGATTGTCGGCCTGCTGGTCGCCGCTACACGGCGGAGCAGAACGCCAAACGGCTAATGGCGCTCTGATGCTCCAGAACGCGACCGGAGCTTCAATAATCCACTCGCGGCCGATGGCCAGAGAAGAGAGAACAATTCGCGCCCCCTCCCCCAACACCACCTCTGTGCAGTCGGACATCGCTCAGCCCCTCGGCTGTGGAAAATCTTCAAGCCCCATTATCCTCCGATCTGTCATGTAATGAGGGCTCCTCGATAGTTTCAGACACAGTTAGCCACGTTAGCCTCTGCTCTCGGCGGGACGCAACCAAACAGCCTCCTAAACTGGGAGCAATGCGCCGTGCGATGATTTGTGACTCTAATAAAAGGCACAGACAGCACTCACTGGGAAGCTCAAGAAAGCAATAAGACAAATTACACATGATTGTTGAATACATTGGAAAGGTTGGTGCCGTATGATTCATGCAATGTGGAGAACGGCGGTGGAGCTGGAGCGTCTTGATAAAGTCCCATAACAGCCCGTCTGACCCGCTGCAACAACAGTGACTCTTCCTTGCAGCGCCGAGGGAATCTCTCAACACAAACCTGGAAAGCAGCTGTGGATATTGATAAATAAAACACTAAGAATCAGGAATCAACAGGGTCTCAAGTCGTCTGGTTTCCATTGCCGTGCCAGACCAGTACAATAAAACCCTGCCTGATGCTGCTGCTGTCAAAACATCCACATGGGAATTTTAACGTGACAGCGGAGGAAAAACAACACATGATCAGAATGGCGCTCGCCGGGAGAATCACTTCATTGTCGAGACTTGAGACTCGATTCCTCCCTCAACTCTTCTCCCTCTCGCTGCAGGTCCCATGACACGAATCACACGTCACCGTCGACACCGAGCCGCTTCTCTCTCTCTCTCTCTCTCTCTCTCTCTCTCTCTCTCTCTCTCTCTCTCTCTCTCTCTCTCTCTCTCTCTCTCTCTCTCTCTCTCTCTCTCTCTCTCTCTCTCTCTCTCTCTCTCTCTCTCTCTCTCTCTCTCTCTCTCTCTCTCTCTCTCCGCATCTACACCGCCGGCGAGCCGATATCAGGCTGTTAATTGTATAGAAGTCTAAGTGAAAAGGACTCCGCGTCTCTCTTGACTTCCCCCCTCGCTAAACAGTGTATGGTCTCAATCTCTAGTATGCTTTAAGTAGGTAGTATGCTGAGGGGGCGGGGCCAAACGCTGATTGACATCCTCAAGCCTTCGCAGTGCAAATTAAGTAATGGCTGCAAAATAGTTTTAAAAAAAGAGATAATATGAATCCAAGAGGGCGACGGCGGTCGGTTGTTTTTTGCGAAAACTGCAAACTGAGATGACAGCGGCCCAACGTTTAGGCGATTGCATGCGATCACTTGTCGGCCTACTTTTATTCTCAAATGCAATGTCAGAGTTTAGATTTCCAGCGCGGCCCGTCACCGAACAGACAGACGCTGCGCACGAACAGGCGAGACATCTAAGCGCCGCTGTTGAATACAAACACGTCCGATAAAAGGAGCTTTGGTCTCTTTCAAAGGCTCTGCAGGGGCAAAAAAAAAACAGAACGGCTCGAGGGGATCGCCGTGGCAACATTTTAAAAAGTCCATTAGCATCCCTGGTCGAAGAGGAGTGATGGCTGGCTTCTCGCCTTGTTTTTTTTTTTTTTTTTTCACGCCAAGAATAGAAAATCAATGGTCCCTGAAGTCCTTTAGCTCTTGGATTAGTGTGTCAACCGCTCGGTGTCAGTGCAACGCAGCCCCCTGCTCATAGAGGCTGCATTGTGCGGCGGCGGGGGGGCCGGGGGGGGGAGGGGGAGGGCAAGGTGGCATCCTGGATGAGACGTGTCTGTCAGGGGAGGTTGGGACCCTCGTTGCCATCAATGCCACTCAGTGCGTTCCCGGGGGGGAACGCCGCTTTAACCTCGGCGCCCCGCGGAGCTCAGACGAGTGACGGGTAATCCCGTCGCGGAGGCCGTCGACCGTCACCCGCCGTCAGACCGCTGTCCTCCGTTTCGTACCCGGGCTTCCGTAGAGCATCTTCAGAGGATCGATGTCAAAATGACAACGGGAGCCGACCCGGAAAAGTTCTTAAAAAGGTGCTTCAGCGCCGAGATGTCGTTTCAGCCCCAAACGATCGCACAAGTGGAGAAAAGGTCACTTTTAGCGATGCTCCAAGGTCTCTCTTATCAATGAACTATCTGCCGAAAGGTTTTTTGTTGTTATAGCAGCTGGTACAAAAGGATATTTTCACCCAACACCCCAAAGTCTGTGGTAAAAATTCAAAATGTTATCTTTTTTGCTTTGCTATAGTTATCTGTTTTGATTATTTTCACAGGAACACAAAAAATTAAAAGAAATCTCGGCAACGCAATCAGTGATGCATTTTCAGTTGCATTTAGCGAGCATTAGAAAGTTGCAATAATAAGAATTATCTCCAAATAATGTAATATCCATTCCAGGCTGCAGGGAAAACATCTTCCCTCCCAGAACAATATTTCATAAGATTTCATTTGCACACAATCACGTAATGATGGCATTTGTCATTTGCACTGAATAAAGTTGTACGAGTAAACTATTCATGTAATGCAACATGTTAGCCGTTAGCTCCACTCCTGTTGGTTCCAATGCAGCATCATCACGGACAAAGCTGGTCCCCAATCAGCTGTTTTTACCCAATAACGGTCACTAGCGATCTGTGGTGAGACCTCGTGTTAATTGGCTGAACTGTAACTAAGCCACGGATCACCTGCGCTCCGTCACGCCCTGCATATCTAACAGCTAACAAACCCCCCCGCCCCCCTCCGACTCCCCCATCACTGCCTCCAGCCAGCCCTTCTCCCAGGACTCCTTCCTACAGACGGCGAGCCGGCCGGACTTCACACAGAGAGACAGTCCTCTGATCGATCCGCAGACCGCCGCGGGCCCCCGTTCACCGCCTCCATGTCTACTTGCCATGGCCGAAAAATACCCCCCCTCGCCCCCTTCCTCCCTAAAAAAAAAATAATAATAAAGCCCAGAGGAAGATTTGGCCGTGCGCCAGTGGAGTCTTCTCCGACACGTCTTCAGAAAGGCCTGCGAGTCGCGCCTCTGGGTCGCCCGATCAAACGCATGTCGACTTCTGAAAATATGCCGTCAGCGATTGTGCCAATAACCCTCCCCCCTTCGTCTCGCCGTCTCCTCCTCATGCATGGAAAGCGAACGCTGAACGACAGCCTTCTCCCCCTCAATCTCTCCGCCATCAATAATTCAGGGTGTCATAGAGAAACACTACCTGAGACCCCGTGTCGACAGAAACTCGTTCCCCCGAGGCGCCCTCATCATTGGCTCCCTCCCGACGGCCGCCGCTACGAGATGCGCAGCACGACGGGGGGGAAAGCGGTCGGGGGCCGTCGTCGTCGTTGTTGTTGTTGTCGTCAGTATTTTTGTGTTTCTATTTTCAGGGAGTCCTAATCCGACCCCAGAGCCCCACGTTATCGACTGGTGGAAAACCTGACTTTGCAGTGCGGCGCCGCGGAGGGAAGCGCCGCATCCAAAGGGCAGAAGCGTCAGTTCAGTCGCTTTGAGACAAAAGGTTCAGTGTGTTAAAATAAACAACGACACATAATCTCGTGTCACGCAGCGCTTGGCCCTGAGGAGAATGAAAGGCAGCTTCCAAAATTCCTCTTTAAAACAGCAAAAAAATAAATTAAAAAAAACTAGCGAGGATGACATGCAGGAAATGATATTACACCGTGAACGGGTATTTAAGGCTTTACAGCCTGCGAACCGATTTATCTGTGAGCGCTGTGCGCAGGCTGTAGTCTGTTCTTCTTATTCTAAAAAAAAAAAAAAAATGCCGTCCCCAGAATGCTTTGCACGGCGCCGTGCTGCCCGAGCCTGACATGGTTCGCACAGAACCGCTGACCCCTCCTCCCCCCTTCAAAGAGCGCGAAGAGAGAGGCCCGAGCCCGCCGGATGTGGCAGACGTCCAACACACCAGGCGAGATGAGAATGTGCCGCTGCCGTGAGAGGGGAGGGGAGGGGGGGGCGAGGGGGGCAGGAGATGAGCTTTCAGACTTCCTGTCGGTGTGGGTCAGTGTTGTGCCTCGGGCGTCCACATGTACGTGTGTGTGTGTGTGCACGTCGGCCTACCAACACACGCAATTATTAGTTTGATCACACTCGTGTACAGAGTAGCGTTTTTCTTTCGTTCTGCCGTCGGTGCAGGAAGCAGAAAACACTCAGGATGAATCCTCAGACGCGGAAAGAAAACCTCATACGTCAGCAGAAGCGAGTCGGGCAGAACTGACAACAAGGATTAGACTTATTTTTGTCTGAAAACGCCTGCCACGGGGACGGCGACCTCGACACCGACCTTGAAGCGTGCAAATCTATCGCGCGTTCGTGCTTATAGGGCGATGATTAAAAAAACGTGCCGTGTCATCAAAATTAAAAGTCTCCTCTGTGTCCGTGACAACGAGAAGCAGAGTCGGGTGGCTCTCTTCGCACGAAAGCACCTGCTAAAAAAGAAAAAAAAAAAAAAGCAGGTAACGTTAGCGCGAAGGTGTCTGTGGCATCCTTGAAGAATGCGAGCAGGGATGAAAACGCCCGCCAGCTCCCCAGGTCGGCTGCCACGGCAACGGAGAGAGATTAGTGTCTGGCAGCGGAAACACATCGAGCATCCCGACTCACATTAGCTGTGCTTATTTCCAAGGGCATCTTTTTTGCAATTATTCTCCCCCCCCCCCCCCCAAAAAAAAGTTAAACTTAGTGGTTTGTTTGTTTTTCGGGTCGAAAAAAAGAGATTAAAACCTTAAGAAAGCAGGGCAGCGTCTTATTGGGTCCTCCCAAAGCAAGATAGCTCGGCCGCAAGAGCAACGCAACGGCAACAGAGGGGGCGGCCGCCCGGGACGAACTGCACGAGGCGCCGCAGCGACGGTTCCCCGGTAAAGAATCGGTTGGTGTCTCCTCGCGCCCCCTTTTTGCTCGGCAGCGGTCACGGAGAAGAAAAGCGAGTGAGACTCATCCGTCAAGACGCTTGAACCTCTTTCATCTCTGTCCCCCCCCCCCCCTCCCTCACCACCACCGTGGATCCAATTAGCCTCCGACGCACCGTTCGCGTTTCCAAACTTCCTTCCTTTTCGAAAGAGACGTCCTGCATGAATTATCAACCCAGCGGCTTGACGTTTATTCCCTCGCCGCCGCCGAGACCCCGAAACACACCAGCGGCAACTCATTCCAACGAGGGGGAAGCAGGAGACGCGACGGGACGAAAGAAAGAAAGAGGTCGCCTTGCTTACGACGGGAAACACGACAGACAGTCGCCGAGGGCCGATCACAGGAAGACAAATAGCTGCGACGGTTCTTCCGCCGCCTTTATCCCTCGTTAGCGGAGGCAATCAAACGCCCGTCACCCGGGAGATCCATCCACGTCACGTTACCAACGACAACGCGGGAGGGTAGGGGGAAGGAGGGGGAGGAGAGGAGGGGGTGACATGTGACAAAAGTTCATTTGGTTGAAGTTCAGCTCCACCAGATGAATCTGACTGGTCGAAGCTGATGAAGCACAAGTATAAATCAAGGGCGCAGAGATAATGGCGTCATCACGGCTCCGTGCTTCGCGGTTCCCGGGGGAGATTAGACACTCCGTCACTGTCTCCGCAGGTGGAGCACGCGGCCCCGCCGTTACAGGCCTTCTCTTCAGGCCCGAGCGTCGGCGCGCTCAAACATCCGAGCGTCGTCGTCGCTCCCCAGAAGAAGAAGACGGGAGGAGGAAGAAATGGGAAGCGGGCGGATCGTGTCGGTGGCCCTCGGGCGGCAGCTGACCTCGCTTTTTATTACCGCTGTCACACAGCGATGATATCATCTAAACACACGGGGGAGGGGGAGGGGGGGAAACACCTAGCAGCTATCGAGCTCGGTTCATCTCATTTCACAGGCCTAACAAGTCCGTCCCGCCCGGCGAGAGAGGCGGAACGCCGAGGAGCGGCGTGGCTCCTCTCGCCGAGTGAGGAGACAGGAAGGAGGGCGCGGTCTCGCGGCTCACTGGTCCGGAAATCAGCCGGCGAATCAATTTGCCAGGCTGGCAGGTCCTGCTTCACCGGCGCCGGCAATTATCAGCGAAGGTGAATTCCTTCGACGATCAGTCGCAGCTGTCCAAAAAGAGACGACCGCGAAGGAAGACAAAGGCGGCATTAGGATTCGCTGAAAAGCCGCCTGCCGCATGACAACATGCCATCCTTCCTTCTGGTGTAATTAGGCATCTTTTTGAACGGCGCTGATGACACGGCGGCCCCGTTATGTTACGAGCGGTGACCTGCTCTGACGGACACGTCCTCTAAGGCTTCTGGAGCAAAAGGGTCTGCAAGCGCAGTCGCTCCCCTCCAATAAAGAAAAACAACACTCCGTCGTGGGAGATCAAAGCGGCGCATGTGGTTTTCATTCCTGAGCGTTTCAGCGACAAAGACAAACCACAGACTCAGAAAACTCGACGGGACAGCAGAGGGGACAAACGGGTCCATCCGTTACGCCGGCAGATAGCGACGTGAGCGCGCAGCTGAGCCCGAGGCGGGGGGGGTCGGGGGGGGGGGGGGTTCGTTAAGGGGCGAGCACGTGATGAATGCGCTCTGCTTGTCGCATGTGAGATTCTCATTAGTCCGCGTTCAGGAGGACACCGGGGGCCATTACTCTTGTAGGTTGCCTGGACAAGAGGCTGAATGGGTCGAGAAAGAGAGAGAGGGAGGGGGGGGGGGGGGTCTGAACAGCATCTTCTCGTTGTGATTCATGAACCAAGGTTCTTACATGGACCCCGTTTGTGTTTCTGCATCTTTCGGGTGGACCGACGTCACGAGTCGAACGTCCATCACACGTCCTCTGCAGAGAAAAATCATTCTCTGAATTTAACCAGCGTTTAGAAACACGACCTTATCCCGAAGAAAGGCTCCCAATGTGCCGCTGATAAGTTATTCGATCCATGTTCTCAACACAAAAGTGTCACCCTCAGTTATCAAACTACTCAGACAGGCGCGTGACGACGCCGGCAAAGACGCGGTCAGCTGCTGCCTCAATCATAATCTATGTGTTGTATCTGAGAATTTGTCATTTAAATTTGGGCAGCTTGTTGTCATACATTTTTCTGAAACATTTAGAAGGAATTGATTATTGATTATTTTGCATAGTGACTCTCAGTAAGACTTGTCATCCATCTCACTTCCTGGCGCTTTGAAGTCCAGCAACACTTAAGAAAATGAATGCAAAACACGTCGACAGCAGAAACAATTCCGTCAGCGGGTTGCACGAGTCACCGCGTGTTTCCAGTGCAACGCGACACCAAATGAGAACATCCACAACATCTTTTTCTGGCACTTAATAGATGTCATGCTAGCAAGCCTTTCCCAGCATGCTGCACTCTGCCATGAGGGGGACCATTGTACACGACGCACACATGCAGACAGAACGGCACCAGCAAACCTGAAATCCCTCTAGTTCTCCACGCGACACAGCGGCTCTCAGCCCTTTAAGTGAGTTCCTCGACTCATCAAGCTGCGTGTCGTCGAGACAACAACAAAGGCCTTTCTGTCACAGTGATGATAAATCTCACTCCGGCGACACCCACACTGCTGCAACGCGCTCTGCCAACTCCTTGTGCCGCGGGCCATTGTTGTTGTTGTTTTTTTGCACAGCGCGGCTGCCAGGAGGTCAGTGACCCGAAGCCGCCGCGGGGGGAAAGAAAACACAAGGACACGCGCCGCGCAACAACAACACGCCGCGCGACGCGTGAGGGCCGGCGTTTGTGAGAGGCTCCGTGTGCCAGGACGCAGGGGCGCCATCTTTTAAAAGCCCCCCCCACCCCGGAGGTTCACGCCTCCGATGTCACACGTCGCAGGATCCGGTTCTCTTCCTTCTGCCGCCGGCGCCCCTGAGGCCCGATGGACGGCCGGGACGGCGGCGGCGGCGAGGACGGCGGCCTGCGACTCGCGAGCAGACAGCCGCGTGCTGCCGGCCTCCGACTCGCCGCCACCTTCATTTGTCAAAGGCCTCAGGAGAGGAAAAGGCCTCGCGACGTGCAAGGTTTGTTCCTCACGACGTGAGGCGGTTCTGTGGAGGAGGGTTGGGGGGGATATATATATATATATATATATATATATATATATATATATTCTCCTTTTTAATAATTTATATCTCTGCTCGCCTTCAAGAAAAAACGGCGGTACGACTCTTCTGGGAGCTGCAAAGCCGAACAACACGGATCGAAGAGGCAGAATAATAAGTTGGGAGGGAGGGGGGGGGGGGAGAGGGGGGGTGGGGGGGGAGAATGGGGGAGGGGGGGGCAGACAGGTCGTCTGAGGGGTCTTTTGAAGTTCTGGCGGGACGTCTCCGGTGTATTTTAGACTCTTAGAACAAGAAATCTGCACATGCTAATTTAAACAGGAAAATAGGAAACGTGCAGTTTATCCAGAGGGACAATGATCGGGTTTGAAGGTTACACCAAAGGAATAAATTAGCATTATTTGAGAAGTACATATTTACACAGGATTTTCTACGGTAGCTTGGCTTGATGATTACATTATTATTATTATTTCGTTGACATATTTATCTGAGGCGGACTTTTACACGCTTCCCATGATGCAACTCTTAAATCCACGCTTGTGCCAGCTGATCCCGCCCCACAGAAGCTACGCTGGGGAGCCAATTCCGTAGTATTTCGGATTGAAAGCATCGCTGAACAATGTTGTGATTAAGATCAGTTAACTTTTTTAACACCCGAACATGTTAGAATGTTGAATTATGCACTTCTGGGGACTTTAGAAAATCCTTAAGTTGATCCAGTTTTTGAGCACATTCAGTCAATGTTGCCTTGAAGTTAAATATATTATTCATCATTTTCCCTCTGGACGAGGAACGCGGAGGATTCCACTGCCCTTCCATCTGTGCCACTGAGCTGGAATTGCAAATGCCCTCCCTCGGCGCTTCAGCCCGACGAAGCTTTCCCTTTTTCTAAAAATCAATCTCTGTCATTAACGTTCTGCGAGGCTTTGGGAGCTCGAGCCGCTCGCCTCCAAGACTTGTGGCGGATATTGATAAATCCATCGCTGCCTCGCGAGCTAATTTTAGCTCGTAATTTGAGCCCGTAATTTGATTGTGACACCGCCGCAACCCACAACGCCTCCTCCTCCTCCTCCTCCTCCTCCTCCCCCTAAGCCACCGGAGCAGAAGGTCTAGTCCGGACTGGGCCCTAAATACATGAACTTACTGTTCATGTATTTAGTGAATTCATTTTGCCCTCAAAGGAAAAGTTATTTAATTGCGTAGGAGATTGCGAATTGAGGCAAATTTGAGACCTTTACGTGTCGTGTTGAGCACGAATCGTTGACCCTTCGCTCAGCGTGAAGCGGCGCCGCGCTCGTTATCACAACTTTAGCAAACGTCTAAAAAGAGACATGTGTTTGAACATGAAGCCCGATGCCCGATTCCCTCCCGTCCAACAGAGAGAGAAGAAATGAAACTTTTAATTGGTTCGTAGGTCAACGTGTTTTTGTCACGCAGAAGAAGACGTTTCATTTTTCTTTTTTAGCTTTTAAGCCAAAATAACCCGCCAACCGAGCCGAGCGCGTCGTGAGCAACGGACAACGTTTATATTTCCATCCACGATGCAGAACAAACTCGGCGGGCGCCTTCCTTTAAGCCCGGAGACGCCTCAGACGGGTAATTCATCCCGACGCCGCTGCAGGTTTGTTTCCCGGGAGCTTTCGGCTTCTCGGTGAATTCGGCGAGCGTGGACGTCGGCCTCGGTTACGGGGGGGCAGAGGGCCGACAGCGAGAGATCCGTTATCTGGTGTCAGTGTGGACACGCCGTTGCATTCATGTGTGTGTGTGTGTGTGTGCGCGCGTAACTATCTGGCTGCTGTCCAGCCGCTCGCAGAGTCTTGCAGCGTGGGGACGTCTCATAAAACATTGCATGCTGGGGAAGGTTTTTTTTTTTTTTTTTGCTAAGCTGGCGAGTTTAACAACCCCGAAGAAGTTGCATCACTCCAGCTTTCCCACGTGTGGGTAATTAGCCGCTGGCGGACATGAAAGTCAGCACAAAGTTTTCTTTTGAAGACCGAAATATTAGTGCAGCTCTTCTCTCCAGTTTTTTGAACACCAGCACGCGGCGATCGATAACTAAACGGTTCCTTTGAAAGGGAAAAGGCCGACGAAACGCGCCCCCTCTTTTCCTCGCCGCATTCTCTCCGGCGCCCCCGAGGTGCTAATGGGAGCATGGCGGCTCCCACTCAAGACTCGGGAAGGCAGAGAAGGCATCGCGTCTGCGGATCGATAGCGCCCCTGCTTAGGGGCCGCGCGCTCGCCGAATGTTAAGCAACCGTGGGAAAGTTGTGCGGCCGCGTTCCAGGTGATGAGAGCCGGAGCGGCAGGAGGAGAGAATCCGATTCCATTAACTAACCAAAAAAAAAAAAAAACTGCACCTTTATGGTGAACTTTTGATGAGGTCAGTGAAGTTTCAGAGATGGAGACCTGCTACATGTTAGATATTCTCAGGCCGGGACCCGAATGTGAGATGAAGCGCCGTCGCCACCGGGCCGATGTTTGGCCAGATGTTCCCGGGCAGAAGGCGAACGGGGCGAGAGGTCGAGGCGCATTTAGTTATTTTACGAAACACGGTTGAACCATGAAAAAAAGCTTTTCTTTCTCTCCTGACGGTCGAACGCGGTGTCGCTTTAGGGGGCGGGGCTACACGGCGATTGACAAGAAAATGTTTTTCCATCTAAAAAAAAAAAGAAATATTGGTCTAATTGTATAAATATTCCATAAATTCTTTAAAAAATCCACTTGTAAGTGTTTGTCAATCGGGTTTAATGGGAGCGTCGATGAACAGAGATATTTCTTGTTTTCGGGCGTGTGGGCCACGAACAAATGTTCATGCATCCAAAATAGGCCACAAATACAGTACTCTCTCTCCCTCGCTCTCCCCCCGTCTCCCCCCCCCCCACAGCGGTTCCACAACCGAAACCATCGGATTGTTCGGCTCAAACAGAAGCGGTGGGCTTCTGTCCGCTTTTGGCTCAGCGCATCGTTCTCCACAAAGGCCGCCGTGTCGCACACATGCGAGGGAGGCCAAGCCGGGGGGCGTCGCGGCACAATGGCGGCTCTTTGACACGGGGAGGAGGGGAGAGGACGGGGGGAGGACAGGGGCGCATGAATAACGAAGTGGCCGAACGCGGGACACCGGCGCCGGCTAAACGCTGCAAAAACGAGAGCTCGGCGGGAGCGGAGGCGGCCCCCGCAGCCCGCAGCGCGTTACATAAAGTGCGCGTCTGGCAGTCCATTTGCGTACCTGGGCGTGTGGGGCAGAACTGTGATTACGGCCTCTCAAGGGGCTTTTTTCCCCCACTTCGGAAGAGCACTTGAAAAATCAGGACCGGCGCCGGCTTATGCAATCAGCGGCGGTGTAACAAGGGGGAGGCCATTAGCGGGTCCCTCTCGCGCTCTCAATTACTGCGGCCAATCTCACCGGAGCAAACGTGTTGTTATTTCCTGCATTTAACCACCGAGGAAAAACCGTGTTGCGTATTAACTACTCTCCATATCGATGGCCGTCATCAGGGTCCGACCAGCCGAAGCTCTTGTGCAGAGTGCGAAAAAAGAAAGTGAAAGAGAAGTATTGAAGGGTGTGAACGTACAGCGTTGGGTTGGTGGGGCGTCCGGGGGTTGAGACCCCCCCTCTATGGGGTTCTGCCTCCGAGGACGTTGAGTCTCCAACAAACGTTCCTGCGAGAGAAAGAAAAAAAAAAAGAACATGAGTGTGTACAAAAACACAAGACACATCTGGGCTCCGAACAAACACACAGCTGAGAGACCTCGGGGTTTTGGATCTTTCCTCTTAGCGGGACGTCCCGTCACAACAGCACAGCGAGCGCCGAGCCAGATGGCGCCGGCCCAAACATGGAGGCAAAAGCAAGTTTCCAGCCGCGTATCCGTACATTTTATTTTTGCCAAAAATCCCCGCTCCTGAAAATGCATTTGCCTGAAATTCATCTCTGCTCTCAGGCGACTCATTCATGCAGCAGAGCCAGTATGATGGGGGCGGGAGGGGGATTGGGGGGTTGCTTACCTCACCAACAGTACCGTCGTCATACAAACTGCCTCCCCGTGGAAAAAGGAAACCAAACCCTGTTAATCCAGTTTTGCAAGTTCAGCAACACACACACACACACACACACACACACACACACACACACACGCACACACGCACACAGTGACTGTGTGTTCAATGGATTTTCTCTAACCAAGCTTATACCTCCCACAGAAGATCTTGATTTCAGCTCCCTCCACTGACGCAGCCTCCGAAAGGCCCTGTGAAAACGCGACAACCGGCCTTGTGCTGATTCTGTGGCGCTTAGGGTGGGAGGGGAGGGGGAGGGGAGAGGGGGCCCGCACCGGGTCACAAGGGTGCCCGTCACACAAAGTGGGGCCTGGGAACGTAAAGAGTGTGACGTCACCGGTGTTGGAAACGAGCGGCCTCCATTATGCTGACCGCTTCCTTCCAACTTCACACACACACACGCGCACACACACACACACACACACACACACACACACACACACACACCAGATACACACACACACGCCTCAGTGCGCACAGCTGTTTCTCTTGTCAACAACCGCCAGTGTAAACAGGGCCGCGGCCCGCAGGTCCGGATCGATACCACATTGGTAATGAAAACGTCGGCGCCGCTTTGACGCCTCTTTACGCCGCGCGGCGATTCGCTGCAGGGTCGAGTCGAACCGTTACCTAAATGGCCCTTTCGTGTAAGGTCATGTTGTAAAAGTTCAACCCCCCTCCACTTTCAAACTAGTTTTTTTTTTAATCATAAGTAAACATTATACTGCATAATTATTGTTTTCCGCCGGTGTTTTCGTGATCTTGACATTTACGGCCTCCCTTGAAGGCAACTCATTTCACAAGCAGTTAGACAAGCAAAGAATGTGCATTGTGCTGGAGCGCGTTGCAGAAAGCCCCCCCCCACGGAATTCCAACAAACGAGCTTCCACGCAGTCAGCTGCTTCACAAAAAGACTCAACACTTGTAGTCTTTTGTGGGTCGGCTGAAACGCACACAAAGAGCCGCACTGCCTTTTTCTGGCAGATTGAGTTCAAATCCGGCCAATTTTATTTCTCCCAGGAAAAACAGAATCGGAACGTCCGACTGAAAAAAGAAGTGACGACACATGCTCAGATACGCATGATACGACACTGAAATCCTTTCCCATCCCAGAGAACCAAGCGCTCAGAAATCCAGAGACGTCACGGACGGCTGCCGGCGGATTGCGGCGGGCGCACGGCGGCCTGGCGTCCCGACGCCGACCGCTAACCGCGAGGCCGAGGGGCTTTCTTGTCTCCGCCCAGTTGCTGTTGTTGCTGCAGAGAGCCGCCTTTGATGTGTGTGATGTCCTGAGATCGCCGAGGCGTCCCGTACATTCTAAATCGCATTTTATAGAAATAGTCCCGCAGTCCCCCTGAACACACACACACACACACACACACACACACGCGCACACACACACACACACACACAGCTCATCCAGGGCATACATTACACTTTCTGGCTGAATCCCGTAAACCGTTTCGTCCCACGCAGACAGACACTACGCTGGTATTTTCCCAGGATGCCTTGCGCCGCTCACCGGGTTGTGGTGTGTGATCAATGGCCCCTGGGGGGGAGAAGGGGGGAAGGTAGGGGGGGGGGGGGATTAATAATGCAAGCTCCCGGCCTGTCATATCCTCCATTAGCGCGGAGGAGGCGGGAGGCCGAGCCGCTGATTGATTGCTAATTAGATTAATCGCAGCCTTTTCGAGAAGCAGCATGGAGAGAAATACGACTTGAAGCCTGGCAGACAGTGATGGTGGAGCGGCTCCGGCAAACAGCCACCAAAATGGACTTCTCACTCCAGGAATTGCTTCTCCTCGGAGATGAGCGCACAATTCAGGAACGCCGAGGCGGAGTGTGTGTAATAAACAGGACTTGTGTAAATACAGCGATGCATATTACTCCCAAACGGTCTGATAAATTGCCCAATTCTCCGCAGGCCTCCCTCCTCTCTACTGTGCAACTCGGCTGCACCGACCACACCGCTAACCGAAGAGGACACTCGGGTGATTTGCTGTTTTTATTTGAGTGTCCTCCCCCCTTTCTGCCCCCTCCCTCCCAATTGCACGTTTGCGTCTCGTTAGCCGCCGCCGCCGCCGCCTGGAAACACGACACGATAAGGCCCAGTGCTCTCCGGGTTCCATGTCATCTGTGTAATGGACGCGCTGCCGAACAGAGGTGTGTGTGTGTGTGTGTGTGTGTGTGTGTGTGTGTGTGTGTGTGTGTGTGTGTGTGGGAGAAGGAGTTCCGACCCAATCTCCCCCCGTCAGGGATGAAGCTGATGAAATGAAGAGATGCATCTGCAAAAAAGAAATGTTCATCGCGGATCTCCTGGTCGACCTGCAGTGCCGCTCTGGACTCTGTAACCCCTCTGAAAGTCAGTTTGAAATGATACTTGATTGAAAATAATTATGATCATCGTGTAACATACAACATGATAAATGTGATGCATTTCTGTTGGAGGACATATTTATTGTGGAATTGATTGGGCCTAAACTGGCAGCCTGAGTAAAATTGCTCTACTTAATTTCAATTATCCTTTGCTTTCAATTAACAATACGTGCGTCTCTTGGTGTCCACGTGTTCTGGAACAGCTCCAGCGTGATATTGAAACTGTTGGAGAACACGCAATTAAAAACGGCATTGGGCTTAAGAATAAAAGGGGATTCAAGCCCGAGTATCACTACTGCGGTTGTTCACGTCTTCATTTCAGAACCAGCGCCAGTTCGTTCCCCGAGTACGAGACCAAGTGGCACGCTGGCATGGCCTGTGAATGGCACCCCATCCGGACACGTGTGCCGTGACACGTGTGCCGTGACACGTGTGCCGTGACACGTGTGCCGTTTTTGGCCTGTGGGGAAAAACCACCCACCACCCGTCCAGCTGGGAGGCAGTTCAGAGCCGGTCCCTCATATGTGACAAAGCTCGCCTCGAAAGACGGCGCTTTGTTGGACAGCCGGCACTGAAATGCACTGGAACGACGCCCCCCCCCCCCCCCCCCCCGCCTCCCGGAGGATGACCCCGCTAACACGTTCATCGAGCCGTCAAAGACGGTCCGGGGTTGCCTTCAGGGCATCGAGCGGAAACACCACAACGTGGGTGAGAAAGTTAAACAGCAAATCTGTCGTCCTGGTTGACTTTGAGCGAGTCCATACTCTGCCCTGCGATCAATAAGCCAATAATCACATGTGCACCATTTGACCACATGTGACCACCACTTTTTTCCCACGAAAATATGACACCACTCGTGTTTTGATTACTGTGCGTTTTTTTGCATTCGGTTCCTACCTCCTCCGCTTTGCCCGAGGCTGCCTCCTACCTCCTACCTCCTACCTCCTAACCCCCCCCCCGTGGCTCACTGCGGTGGCCTCACGCTGCGTTAAGTGAAAGCAACCCTGACTCGTCCTTTTTTTCCGAGCCACTCGGGCTGACCCTGCACGCACTCACACGCACCCGCCTGCACGCACACACACCCGCACACACACACCCACACACACACACCCGCACACACACACCCGCACACACACACCCGCACACACACACCCGCACACCCACACACACACACACACGCTGGCGGTTGACGAGCGGCCTTTTCGCCGGCGGCGCTCTGCGGCGTGAGCTCTGGCCTTGCTGTGTCGGCCTCGGCCTCGCCTCAGTCGCTCTGACATCACGGGGGCCCGGTCCAAAGCCACACAGGGTGTGAAGGGGAGGGTGTGTGTGTGTGTGAGGGGGAGGGTGTGGGGGGGGGGGGGGGGGAATTGTGTGTATATTCATTGAATTTCAAATGGTAGACCTCTCTCGAATGTGTAAACAGTAATATGCATCACTTTGGGTTCTTTCCTCACCTCTTGAGGACTGCCTCCATTTGTCCTGTGCATGTGTGCAGTTTACCCCCCCCCCCCACACACACACACACACACAAAGCGCGTTCTGCAAACTCCGCAGGACGACAGCACCACCGCCAACCGAACGGATGAGCCACGGCCGCGACGCAGACGACGCGATTAGATCGAATCCAGAATCCATCATCAAAACAAAGCGCACGTTACCTGCGGCGCCTCGACCGAGGTGGGCCGCTCTTATCGCCCCCGACTGAACAGAACCGGGGCCCGTGATGCAGTAGCCCAGCAGCGCGCCCATAAATCACCTGAATAGGCCGCGTGCCACATGCACCGACACCCCCAATCTGCAAAGCTGCGTCTTTGTTAAAGCTCACTTCATCCCGAAAGGGGCCCGTTTCTCCCCTCAGTCGCTCGGCTGTAAACGGCTCAGCTCACATATTCATGCAGACACAAGTGCACTAATATTTTCCTCTGCAGGCACAAATGCATTTATCCGAGCGTCTATATTCCGATAATGTGTGTGTGTGTGTGTGTGTGTGCGCGTGTCAATGACAGAGCCAGAGAGAGACGGCCATTGTTTTTATATCTCCGTGCCCTCCGTCTTCACAATTACAGCAATTGTCTCCGAGCCACTGAGAGTGACGCATCGGTTGGGAGGCATTAATGTCTCTCCGGATTTGATTCGCCTTTGCGAGTCTCTCATTGTTATCGGACGAAATAGTGAAGCCGGCGCAGGGTGTCGGTTCTGGGGGCCCGGCGCCGTTCGAATTTGATGGAAATGAGCTTTTTGAGTTTGACCTTGGTAGGAGACACCGACGGGCTTCCGTTTCCTGCGCGCTAGTCTTTGGATTACGAAATCCGGTATCGGACGGCCTGGAAGCGGCGGAGGCCCAGCCGCTTTTTTTTGTCGGCTTTTGTCGGACGTGTCGACGCCAAGGAGAGCGAGGCCTTGCGAAAGGTCACATTTACCTGATGAGGGGATAATAGTCCTGTTAAAAAGGGTTATGGATATTGTGAAGGGCCTTTTTTTAGGTTTAATTCTCTTTTGGTTTTAAAAAGGTTTTCCTTTTTGACACCTCGACCTTTAGTCCAAGGAGATCTGTGTTCACGAGGGTCCAACACACAAAACGAAATAAAATACTGTGGGAATAAAAGGTCAAGGAGAATAGATGAAAGTAAAAAATTAAAAGAGAATGAGAATGAAAAGAACAAAAAGACTGATTTATTCCAAGAGAAGCTGCTTTCTCTACTTTCTGTCCTTCCTGTTGAAAGCACCTGGAGCTCAACGACAAATGTTTGTTTTTGGCCGCATTCCAACACGCTCTGCATCTCCACCTGAACGGTGACATTGCCTGTAAGCCGGCATTCTCCCCCCCTCACCCGAATGTCTCTAGTGAGCGAGCGACATGACAGTGTTGACATACACACACACACACACACACACACACACACACAGACACACACTCTGTCTGTCTGCCACGATGAGGCAACTACCGTCAACACAATGTCAACACATTCCCCGGCAATCTCCGGCATCTGTTTTTGTTTTGCAGCTCGCTATAATCACGCTGAAATCACGCCGATGTCTCCTCCGTATGCAGAGAACGTTTCCCAGCATACGGACTCGCATCCGAGCCTTCGTTCATTTTATTTTTCCCCATTTTAACCGGCTGCATTGCAGCCGTACGGTTTCTCCCTTAATACTCACGTGGCATCAATCCGTCCTTCTAGTCTGAAATGTAGAATAAAAATGTTTAGAACAGCTAATGTTTCTCTCCCTTCCTCCCGACTCTTTGTTTCTGTTCGAAAACGAGGGGTCCAATACCGCCCCCCCCGCCTCCATCCTCCCCTTCCTGCATTAAGTGATTCTTATTGAAGCCTCGCGAACGGCATCCAAACTGGAGACATTGAGTCTCTGGAGGAGGGAGAGGAAGACGGAGAAAGCGATTCTGCATACGTGAGCCACGCAGAGCGGCGTGAGTGAACACAAATGAAGAGAGAGAAGGAAAGAAAGAAAGGGAATGAAAACGCTGTGGGGGCCCAGGTGAGCGCTGTGGTGGGTCATTTACAGCCCCGTGGGGGCCGACTGGGTCAGCTGAAAGACCCGCTGCCAAGAGAAACAACACAGCGCAAAGCTCCCCCCCTCCACCCCTCCACTCCCACCCACTCTCAGATTAACCTGACACACTCGACCTCCACCACAAAATAATTTCCTCTCCAATCTGCCGTCCGATGTTTGGTGACCTTTACCGGGACGCTTTGGTCGCCAGGCAATCGCTCTTTTGGCTGCAGGCGCAGGAACGCGAGCCAGGGCCTGCTCGGCGCCGTGAATCCGCCGGGAGAGAGGGGGGCGGGTGGGCGTGGCTGGCTGGCGGAGCTTTCCGCACCGGGGGGAGTCGGCGCGGATGATTGGATCATGAAATAGGAGACGCTTCGATGGGACAGCCGTCATTAGCGCGGCAGCAGATCCAATGGGAACGCGGCGGCGTTAGACGGTCGCCGGAACACGTCCCTAAAAATGGAGACGGCGTCCATGGAGAAATGGTTGTTGAGCTCGTCTTTTTACTCCATCTTCGGCGAGAGCGATACTGTGATCTCCACGAACGAGTCCCTTGCAAATTCAAGGTTGATTTGGAGTAAATGAAATAATCTACAATTTGGCGAGTGGGCGGGCCGAGGCTTATCTGCCAAATGAGCCTGGCTTGCGGCGCATCTCCACGACCTCACGCAGAGAGAATAAGCTGGGGAGCAACAGGGGAGGGGGGGGGGGAATAGATGTGGAGATGTGGCGCAACATCAGCAACAATCTTCAGATTCTGAGCTAAAGGAAGGAAGCCGCTGGTGGAAAGCGGAGCGATCAGGGGAGTGAATGAATATCAAGGTGATGGTTTGACAACCATCGTTTCATCGGCATCTCAGGAGCTAACGTTTCAAGGTTTCGGGCCGCCGAAGGCCCTCTTACCACCTAACCGCTCAATGCCATGAACATCAGTTTGATATCCCGAGAAGGGCTGATTACACAGCAGGGCGACTCTTAAAAACAGGTCTGTCTGGGATCCTCTGCAGCGCGGGTGGGTGGGGGGGGGCGTAACACGGGCTCTCTGTGCTGTCTCTGTGCACCGTCCATCAGGGTGATCATGAATATCGTGGAAAAGCTGTAAAATACATGAATTACGAATACAAATACGTCTGCAGCTGATCATCGGGATCATATCGCCACGATAAATAGGACGGGAAATGTTCAGCAACGTTTCCCTTTTTCTGTCCGACCTCGTCCTCCTGCTCCAACAGCAGCTGACGCATGAGTCACCAGTTGCGCCGCGTTGCCCCAAAACTCTTGAGCTCGCCCGCTTTCCCGCGGCCCAACCCGATGCGGACGGTTCCATTACGATCCCTCGCGCAGCTGCACGGCCCCCTCGAGCTTCGCACGTCACCGCGAATAACGTCACGGTTCGGGAAGCTTTGGACGACCCCGACTGCCGCTCGGTGCTGACGTCAAGGAGGATGGATGGAGAGGCGGCGCTGCGGCATCGGGACAAACGGCTGCAGGCGGCGCTGCCGGGCCTACTTTGTTGTAAGAATGACTAAATGTCAGCCTACCAGTCAGGAGGACCATTAACCGCCACTGTGAACACGGCGCACCGCGTCGTCGGTGGAGGAGCTCGTCCTGCTCTGAATCCCCAGGACGTTGACGGAGTCGTGCTTTAAAGCGGTGGATTTATTCCAATTCGAAATTCCAGTTTTGTCACCCGTTTCTTTGTTAACGGCTTTTTCTGAAAACTTGACTCGTTCATTTTGCTGGTCGCCATCTTGTTTGAACGGTGGTTACCGTATTTGGACTGCTAAAAAGAGTGACCTGCCAATCAAGCCCCGCCCTAAAGCATCCAATGCTTTGAGGTCCATTTACCAAATGAAATCTCGCTGCCTTGAAACTAGCGAATGAGGCCATAAACTCACGTTTACAATGTCTACCGAGGGAATAAATCAGGAGAGAAGTAGTCGAGTGCAGCTCTCATAACAAACACGCCTAAAAAAGGAAAATGAAACAATGAAGGCGTCGTGAGAAAACATCCTGATCGAAACAAATCCAACCCCTCATAGTTACTATTTGACTGCCATCACTCTGCGCAGGTAAGACGCTGCGGTGAAATCAACGGAGCGAGGAAGGAGCTGAAGCTTGACCGCTGCTTGGAAAAACACACCGAGACAACGTCTGGTTGGAGTGAATGAAGCAGAAACGGATGCTGTAAAGAAGCACACTTATCCAAACGGTCCCTTCAGGAAGGGGAGGTGACGACTGAAACGGAATGAAGCCTCCTTCTCGCTCTCGGCCCACTCGTCTCGCCGGCGGTAATTGGCATGCAGGATTCGCCGGGAGCGGCGAGGCGATGCGATGCAATGCCAGGAGCCGAGCTCCGCGCACAAAGCACAACGGCTCCACTGTGCACGCGGAACCGGTCCAGAGCAGCGACTCAGCAACAGGCGGAGACCTGTGCGGTGCCGCCGGCGCCATCCATCACGGCGAAAACCATTTAAACCCGGCGGCGCGGCGGCCGAGTGCAAAAAAGGGGAGGACTTCTGCCGATGAGCCGGCCATAACATTTGACATTAGGAATCGACTATTTACCCGACGTTGCTCTGATTTTTTTTTACAGGCGGGATGGGACGCGCCAGCCAATCGCTTTACACCCCAGTAATCGGTGAGATACGTATCGGGACGCCATCTGACACGGGGCTCTAACGGTGAATCGATCCTAAATGGGTAAAAACACAGGGTATTGATGCGGGCCCCGGGTATTGCTGCTATCGGACATTTGCAGAGCGAGACACACACACACACACACACACACACACTCAAATGGATTTTCGAACTTTGTGTATTGCTGGATGAAATGAAAAGCCTTGTTGATTCCTTTCTTGATTAAATAATCAGAATCAACAGATAAGCGTATTGATTCGAGCACTAGCGTCGATGAAATCCTGACAAAAGCCCCCCCTGATCACCAGTGTTTGGGATTATTCATCAATATTAATGATAAATAACATGAAGCTATTGTAAAGGGTTTATCACATTGTTTTACACTCATTTAATACCCACCAATGAATTTTAGGTCACTGGTCAGGACCGACTCGCCACCCTTTGAATCTTGTGCGACGGATGAGTCAGAGCCGCCGGGGGAGGAAGACGACGGCCGTGACGAAGGGCGAGGGAGGAGAGGAGGTTGGGGGTGGCAGCTGATCGAATCTTCTCATTAACTCGCCCGTGTCCGGTGAGAGCGGGGGAGGGGAGGGTGGCTTTAATGAAGGCTCCTGTTGCAAAGGGAGGGGGGGGGGGAATAAAGCCCGGCAAACAGACGGGCCGAGGAATCGATCGGCGGAGACGGTCCGGAGAGAGACTGACTCGGTGTGGCGGTGTGGAGGTTGAGTACACAATCCGGGACATGAAAGACGGGGGAAATGTCACCGGAATCCTCCACCTTACGGTGTAAATTGGGAGTTTCAGTTGAACCGACTTCAG
This sequence comes from Apeltes quadracus, assembly GCA_021346845.1. NCBI lineage: Eukaryota > Metazoa > Chordata > Actinopteri > Perciformes > Gasterosteidae > Apeltes > Apeltes quadracus. The sequence goes on from CM037936.1 coordinate 2,763,085, forward strand.
AGGACGAGCCGCCAAACATCAAAGACAAACCCTGTTCGTGCTCGTTGCCGATCCGACAGAAGAGAGAGAGGACCGCCGCAGTCCGATCCGAAGGCTATCCGCCATCTCGTCCCTTTGGCGCGCCGCTGTCCTTCCTGAGAGCTGCCCCACATTCCTCGGCCCGTCCTCCTCCGCCTTCTGTGTGGCATCCATCTATCACACGGGCGAGAGAAACGTCCACCGGCCCCCCACGCGCCGGCGGGGCTCAGTTTCCTCGCCGATTGGTTCAGAGATTCAGCAGTGGCGCGGCGAGCCCTGGAACGCCGTCACCTCCACAGGCTCAATACTCGCCGGCGGTGCTGACAAGCAGCCAAACGCCAAAGGGGTTCGAATGAATCCCAAAAGCAGAGCACACACACCCCTGCTGACACATTTATTTACTGTAGTTAGGGCTATTTTGGTGCGGGAGCAGGCGGGTGCGTTTGGTTGGGGTTCGAAAGTCACTGCTGGTAATGTGTGGATCACAAATTCTTTCCAGCTTGAAAGGCTCTGAAAGAAGTGTAATATTCTCCTGTCTTATGTAATGCAATCTATTCGTAGCATTTCGAGCACCGGGCTCCTCCTCAGAAACATTACAGGGAAATAAAAATCCCTTCTACCGGCAGCGAGACTCGGACGGCAGAACCGTCAGTTTGAATTATGTGGGCCATCTATTCGATGCAGTCACTGGAAGTGCTGGCCTTTCAATACGGTTTAAAAGGAGGGTCTAGGGCCCTTTATCCTTATCTAGTCGGCAGTATTTAGATGCGTAAAACATCACAATTACCCCTTTTCCACCAAAGCAGAGCTGGTGCTGGTTCGGAGCCAAAGCCTAGTTCCAAATCGGTTCTTTGGTTTTCCACCAGCTTTGTGGTTCTTAAGTAGCACCATGTCATTGCTGGGCTAGAAGTCAGAACCGCTTACGTCAGCGGCACTAGCTCTGGCGCCGAACCAGCACCTGGTTCTTGTTGGTGGAAAAGGGGTAAATGTTGTCATTGACTGTATAAAATGATGCTGTAAGTAAATAACCCAGAACAAAGAGAAGAGGATTGAAACTTCTCCAGTCAAACGATGCACTGGATCCTTTCTGTTCTCGCAATCTTGGTGGTTTTGTTCGCAGCAAATCACCTCACGCAGTCTGATCCAAGGCCGTGCGTGTGATTGGCCGATCCCCGAAGCAGCTACTTCCAGAACAGAGGGCTTTGCGGCGACCCATTTTCTTCAGTGACGATTAATCAATCAATTATTCTTTGATACAATAGGAGGCCAAAAGTGAAGCCTCACAGCTCATTTATTCTTTTCTTTCCTGGCCGCCTGATTCTGCCGCTTCCCTGAGTTCTTCTAATCCATTCCTGCCTCCGCTCGGTCGCCCGTCCGTCGCTCGTCTTCGGTCGCACTCGCTGTCCTGCCCGTCACGCGGCAGCTTGTGCTCGGGCAATCGATTCATCAGCTGCAGTGACGGGCTGAGAGTGAATACGGATTCATCATTTTGTACATCGCACACGATGCAGATGTAAAAAAAGGGCAGCCAGCTGGGCTGGTTTGTGCAGAAAAGGGGGACTTTTCAGGCAGAGCAGCAGTTTCTTAATTTACTGCTCCAAAGCTCGTGTTTGTCGTCCTTTTTCTTGGGAGATGTAGTTCTCGTTTAATGACTAAATCTCTCGAGTAAACATTGTAAAAATGAGCTTATGGTCTCGGTCTCTCGTTGTTTCGAGTCTTCTTCGTTTGCGACGCACGTTTCCAGCGAACCTTAAAGCTAATTAAGATGCGGCGCCGGTCTGCACGGTCACTTTCGCTCACTGTGTGCAAAGATCCAAGAAGGACGACGGACGATTTGGCAAACTGGGCTTTCAAAAAGAAACAAATGAGTACGTCCACTGAAATGCCGGCAGACGTCCATCTAGGTACAGATGTCCCCCGAAATCCTCAAGGGACATTCCCTAGCTGCACTCTGTGAATGGGAAAGGATCCCCCAGCATGCAGTGCTGCAGCGAGAAGGCTTCTGGCTTATGACACTTTTCTTTGGCATTTGTCAAAGGACTATAACAGACCGGGCGAAGAAAGTGCACGAAGCGCGACAGATTCTTGTAGTTGGATCTGTTGTGCCCCGAGAGGTGGGGGGGGGGGGGGGGGGAAGGGGGGGCAATCGTCTCAATGGTAAGACAAACTGCCGGACCACAGTGGGACATTTGACACGACGCTGGCAGAGCGACACAAGAAGGGCTGCGAGGGAGCCGCGTACATTCAGGAGAAGCTGAAGAACATTCGTGGACGACGGAGGGGTGAAAGGGATGGAGCGGGGGGGAGGTGTGGGTGGGGGGAGGGGGGGTCCATCTCCAGCTGGCACATTGTGGAATGTTAATTAGGCCTGGCGAAGTCGCCTCCCTTTTAAATGTCACATCCTCGCGAGGAGAGCAAAGTGTGCCGTCGGTGCGTTCTCCTTTTCTTTCGCTTCTCTCCAGCGCTCCTCTTAATATTCTCCTGCTCCCTCCGCCTCTGTCTTCCCCTCTGTTATGCTGTTTACGCTGTGATGAATGGCTCTATTTCATGTTGAGCCCCCCCCCTTCCCCCCCGCCCCCACCCTTCTTCTTCTACTTCTTCTTCTTTTGGCAGGAATAGATTACAATCCGTGCAATTGTGCGGCAACAAGATTGATTTCACTAAAAAGCACAACGGAGGACGGAAAATATAGCGAGCGAACAGCACTTCGCTCTCGCGTGGACGTTCCGATAAAAGGCTTTTCGGACGGCGGTAGCCCTCGATAAGGAGGGCGGGGGGGGGGGGGGGGCGGCGTAAACAAATGTAGCGGCGGCTTGTAATAAGACGTGACACGGCGAGGGGGCCGCGGCCTTTTTAAATGGCAGGACTCGTCAGCCCGAACTCGCGTAATGGGGCACCGGCAATGAAGGGAGGGACAGAAGACCTGCTGAAGCTTGACGTGCGAGGACGCCAACACACACACACACACACACACACACACACACACACACACACACACGCGCGCAGTGAGGATTCCGCTCTGAGCAATGCTTTTCTTAATCAGGTTTCTAGCTGTGCTCGTTACAGCACTCATGGTTAATACAGCGTTTAAACATGGCCGTCGGGTTATCCATGAATTTTAGGCAAGAACGAGAATTACTTGAAATAATAATTGCCTCCCTCACAATCCAACTGAAATTAATCACACGGGGTCGGGGTAGAAATGAAGCCAATCCACCCTCGCCAACTACAGAGCTATGTTTGTATTTGCCTAAAATGCAGAAGGGTTGTCGGTTCGATTAGCCCCCCCCCCTCCGGCTCCAGCAGGGCTTTGGCGTTCTGCAGCTGGGTGCCAGGGGAGACTCAGAGGGGAAGAAGGGGAATCAGTCTGATGGAGCCGTGAAAGACAGAAAAGAAACCTGTCCAAGGTCTCGGAGCTGAACGGTTTACACGCCGCCTGCCAGCTTACGGCTCGTCTTAGTGCCACAGTTTGTTGGAGGGGAGAGGGAGGGGGGGGGGGGGCAGCATCACTGACGCGCTGAAAAGAGCGGGCGCTCTCCCAAAGCCGCACCCCCCACATCTCCCCCAGCAGCCTAAGAGTTGCTAAACATCACTCATGATCATTCAGCCGATGGGGGAGAAAGGAGAGCGAGTCCACAGAGGGAGAACCGGGGGGGTGAAGACGGAAAAAGGGAATAGAGACGGTGACAGGAAGTGACAAAGGGAGGAAGGAGGTGGAAGGGGTGGAATACCCCTCGTCCCTAACGTGGGAAGAGGCCTCCGAGCCCCGCCGGGGCCGAGGCGATCGGACGCGTTTCCTGTGGGAGCAGCAGCGGCGGCGTGGCTGGGTTCTGGCCGCCACGTTCCCAGCTGCAGCCGAGAAAGAAAGAACTTTCTGTTTGCGTCTCTGCGGACCGCAAGTCCGCCAGATACATAAACGTCCGCCGCGCTCGTCTTCCCCTTCACCCGCAGCGAGGAGCGTGGGAACGGCCCTCAAGAGCGCCGAGCGCAGGCGGTGTTATCGACCGGCGCTCGCCGAAAACGCACATCTTACTTTCCTGATGTGGCCGTCTGCCAAATCCGGTTGGTTTTTAAAGTGCAACCTATTGATTGTTATCAACCTCCCTACATTTGTCTTTGCACTGGGGCCAGAACTAAAGCGGCGTTTACATACAGATATTCATTCGGATGCTTTAGACCAAAGCCACTACGATACGTCAGTTCACGGTTATTTAGGGGCTCCATCGTTTAGTGTATTATATTTAAACTTTGAATTATTTTTGGCATTACAGAACAATGGCATAAGAACAACGATGTTTCAATGAGGACTTTGCATCGTGCATTCAACGTCTCAGCTCACAGCGTCCGGCCGCCTGTGCTGCAATACCGTTCTTCACCTGAGCGGTGACGGGGGGCGCTGTTTCGCAAAGAAAATTATTTCTTCCGATTAAGAAGGAAACAACCGACCTGATATTATCATTAAGTGGGAAGTGAGTAGAAAGTGATGCCATTGGAAAAAAATAGGTTTCATCTTTATGAAAGGAGGCGGGGCCTCAGGAGCAGAAGGTTGTGAAGGTTGTCCCTCCGGGCCTCACGCACAGACGGCGCCGCCGCCGCTTGACGAGATCGTGGAAACCAGTTGAAAGGCTGTGATTAAAAAAGCCATTAAAAGCGTGCGTCAATGAAAAGTCAGTGAAAATGTTGTACGGGTGTTGTGAGCGGCGTCTTTTACATTTCGGCGGGGTGATGATGGAGAACGAGAGCAGCAGAAAACAAACAGCCGAGTGCGTCCGGGGTGCAGAAGAAGACCTTCGGTTGCGGGATGCGCTGGTTATGAATTATGAACTATTTTGCTTAAAGGCGGCATTCAAGTTAAAGCCAAATCCGCTGGGAGTGGGAATCCTTAAAAACAAAACCGCCTCCCCGCCTTCTTATTGAAATGCCACCATTATTATTAAGTCCGGAAGGAGTTCCAGATGATTGATCCTGCGTTGCTTATTTATACACCAGTAATAAACCGTGAGGAAGAAAAAAGAACAAAGTCGACCATGCGTGGGTTTTTCATCACCCGCCGCGAGCCCTGCAAGAGCAGCCATGTTGAAATGCAGCACCCAGTTTCATGGAGCCCCCCCCCCCCCCCCCCCCCCATAGCCCCATCGCCCCCGGCCCAACGCGCAAGAACAAATAGCTGCTTAACCCCTTCGCTTTAATTACTGAGAAAAGCATGAAATTCACCAGAAAGGCCAAGGCGCTCACCTGGAGAGGCTCGTTAGAGAGTAAATGGAGAAGAGAGATGGGGGAGGGGGGACGGGGGACGGGGGGGTGCGGCTCAGTGTCGGCCGCTCCCGTTGTTGTTTGGTTTTATTTCATTGAAAAGGGCTCAAAGAACTGACGAGTAACGTAAAAGGATTCTTTCAAAACAGAGTCAAACAGAGTTTTAACTCGCCGCCTCCATGTTCTCTGGCGCTCTGCCCCCCCCCCCCGCCCCCCCTACTAATTCACATCAAATCAGCACCAGTCCACTCTCACACACACACACACACACACACAGACGTGTGCAACCGCAAATCTAGCACACAAAGCCAGTGTTTACGACCCAGTGTTTTCTCTTCTGAGGGAGATCTGAGGGATGCGGCATCAAAGACTGGTGCTATTTAAAGGGAGCATTTCGATGTCGCATGAGTTGGGGGGAGTTGAGAGGGGGCGGGGGGGGGGGTCACCGACTCCAGGGAAGACCAGATGGTCATCAAGTTCCGACTCTTTCTCACGGCAGCCAGTAAACAGGATTGTTTATTTCCTGTAGTTATTTGCAGGAACGAGGCCTCGCCGGCTGCGCTTTGCGTGTGAACCTTTGGCGCTCTCGGCCTCTCTCACACTCTGCAGAGTGCAAGTAAACAAAGCAGTTTGGTTTAAAAAGAGAGAAAAGAAACTGCATGGGAGAAATTCATCGGATTTTTTTCTAATTTTTTTATTTTCTCCAAGTCCAACGGCTCAACTGACAGGCTGTCACGACGAGGACGGTGGCGAGAGAGCAGGTTTTGGGAAACCGTCCAAGAGGTGCTCTAACTGCTGCCTCGCAGCAACGTGCCAGAGCTTGTTATTTATGCTCGACGACCAACACAAGCTTTTCCTTTCAGCGTTTAATGGAGTGGGCCCACACCTTCGTAAACTGGTCCGGCTGTTTTCTAAGTCAATATTGACGACATTATTTATGCCAACAGAGAGAGAGAGAGAGAGAGAGAGAGAGACACAAACACGCAAACTTTCCTCTGCAGACCGACAGCCAGCGTTTGCGTAACGCTTTGCCGTTTAAACCGCCGCTGAAAACCCGTGAAACGGAACCCGGTGGCCACGATGGGAAAGAAGCAAAAAGGAAGAAGCAATGGAATGAGACGGTGAAACGTCCATAATGGCGTTGCGACTCCGAGGAAGCGGCCCGCCGCGATGAAGCGTGAAACGGCGGCGGACAGACGCCTCCAGATGTGCGACTCCTCCTCATCTGCTCCGGTGCCCCCTCCCGTACCTCCCTCTCCCCCCCGGGGGGGAGAGGGAGGTACGGGAGGGGGCACCGGAGCTGGACTTTGTTCCATTATGCATCATAACAAAAGCCAGGGAGGCTGCTGAGGCTGCGGCCAAAAGGATTTCTGCCACAAGCCGAAATTCTCAGCGACCGCTGGGCCGAACCTGGAAAACGCTGCATGACCGTCCATCAGTTCTCCTCTCGGACGAGGGAGAGGACTCCAGCGTGGCTCGGCGGCATTAGCATTTGAAAAGGGAGAAGATGAGTGCAATAGCAGGGGAGGTTGGGAGGGCATGGGGGGCATGGTGATGGTGGGGGGGGGGGGCTCAGCGTGCAGAGAGAAAGAAGAGGCTTAAAGGATGACTTGTTGAACTTGGCTCACGGATGAGCTCCTGGGTGGTTTCCACTTTATGGGGGGGTTGGATTTAGTGACTTGTGTGGAGGAATTCAGGGACAGGAAAGCCATCAGACTTGAGAAGGTCGATATTCAAGTTCAATTATTTGTGTTGATTAAAGAAGGAAAGAAAAGGCCCAAGCGTTGACGTCTTGACAATATTGTTGTTCTTGTGGCCCAGGGAGCCGAGCATTAGATGCATTGCCGTTGGGGGGGGTAGGGTAGTGATCCATTTTTATCTTTCTGTTTGGGTGGGACTTCAACTGTTTTCTTCAAGCTTTGAGAAAAACCTTCAGTTGCACGCCGCTCCCTCTCTCTGATCATCTCCTCCTCCTCCTGCTGCTCCTCCTCATCACAGCCCTGCGGTGCGAGGGCGCCACGGCAGATGAAGGGCTGGTAGATTGTCAGTAATGACGGGTCCACCGGCGCTGAAGCTGCTTGTTTCAGCAGTAATTACGACGTGGGGGGGGGGAGGGGCACGGAGTCGGGCTCTAAAGTGCTTGCCGAGCATCATCAATTTTTTTTCTTTCTAAGTCGGATATGTAAAAAAAAAAAAAAAAAAATGAGGTAGACATAAAAGCTAAACAGAATGCGTGAAACAAAGAGGTGAGGAAGAGGCCGTGTGCATGCTGCTGAGAGATCCGGTATGAGGGGGTGTGGGGGGGAGTAAAGGTGGGGGAGGAATACGACGGAAGACTTCCCTGTGGAGCTTTCTGAAGCTGGCCGAAACTAATCACCTTCCTCACCCACTCGACTGCCTCGTCCTTGCCTCCCCCTCTCCCCTCCCCGTCCTTACCGCCCTGATTTCTGCTTAAGCGTTTAACCCCCCTCCCCCTTAGAAAGAGGGAGAATCACGAGGTACAAACGGCTCTTCATCCCACCGCTAGAACAGAAATTGGAAATTGACTGCAGGGGCGAGAAGAAAAGAAGGACCCTGCCCCCCCCCCTCGCCTGTAGAAGTACGACGCGCTCAATATTATTGAAAAGGAGGGTGGGAGGTGGAGCAGACGGGGTGGGGGGGGCCCAGAGGGAGATTTAGTGAACGTGTCCACCTGTGTCGGCTACCATGGACAAGTCATCCATCACGGGGCGGCCGCGCGGTGCAGAGCTACGGGCCGAGGGAGGCCGGGATAAAAGGGAGGGGAGGGGGGGGGCGCTTAATTGAAGCCAGGCGGCCGTGGAGGAGGGAGAAAAAAAAAAGGCATCAAGATAATTGCATTCATTGAAAAAGTAGAAATGAAAAGCCGGATGGTTATTTATAGGGAGCGATGCATAAAAATACACACTTTTAATGGGAAAAAGAGCCTCACAGGGATTTATTTCAATGAGGCCAGTTTGACAATAGCATGTTTTACATGGTAAATAAATCCGAGGCCGTCAACCAATGAGACCACGTCCACTTCCTCTCTAAAGTCTATTGTAATTGCCGGCAGGAGACGCTCACACGCACTAACGTGCACCAACGTGCACTGAAGGACACACTTGGCCGCTTCGTCTCCACAAACATGAGATGGTGTCAGTGCTCTGAATGTTGAATAAACCGAATACATCCCTGCGTAGTTAATGTCTTTTGAAAAAGTATGTGACTGAAATACCTGCAACAATAAAAAATATATAAAAAAAGCAGAAGGCACCAATTTAAGCATCTCAATTCGTCAGCGGCCGACGCCTCCATAAACAAACTATTAAAGCCAAGCGGGGGACATTTACATTCCAGCAAATGGCCTGCAATTACCCGTTTACGTGGCATACCGTGGCAATTAATACAGCGATATTCCTCAATGCCCCACCGAGGGAATTTGTAAACATCAATCATATTAGGAAATAATAAATCCTGGCGGATGCACAGGCTCGTGCTCTGCAGCGGCCGCAACGCGATATTGGCAATAAAGTTGTAAATTACAAAACACCTCACGGGAAGCGTTACATCCCTCATTAATAAACCTCCCGCACCTAATGGTTCAGAGGGAGCGAGGTGGAGGCGTTGTAGCAGCTGCACCCCGATCGGGTCGGGCGCTGCTCAATAACCACGGACGGAATCAACCGCACCAAATCAACCAGGTCAACATCCTGCCGGACAGGAAGCGCTCCATAATCCGTTGCTGGGCGGACAGAAAAGAGCCCACGTTGATTCGCACGTCGATGTTGATCAAAGTTCCTCCATTAATCATTCGGTCAGAAAACTGAAAAAGCAGATTTTCTTCAATAGTTTGTGAATATTTCCATGAGGGAGTGACGTGCAGCGTGCACACAGCGAGGCTCCGGTCCCGATGTGTAGAGGAAGGCTGGGGTTTGATCACTTGGTCACATCTGATAAGGTGGCAGAACTAAATGTCTGGCATGTGAGCTTTAGAAGTGACTTGAACAAAAGTCATGCCACTCGCCGCCATCTTTGCAACGCCTCCGGGCAGCTCTAACAAGACCAGCCTCCTATCTGAAATCAATGGGAAGAGAGTCAGAACTGCACTTCACTGGTCATCGGGACATAAAAACTACATGTATAGAAACAGCAGTAGAATATGATAATAATCGCGGGAAAAGTTTGCCCCAAAATAAGGTTTAAAACGCCTTTTTCCCCACAGGTTACTTTTACTACGCATGCGGAAGGCTTCACGACGCCAACCTTAATTTACGTCTCCATCCAGAATGCCGGTGTTACGCTATCGTAAACCTCAGCTGTGCGCATGTGTCAGTGGAACCAGACGATCGGCTTAAATGTTTCCCGGCTTGACCGTTAAAAAGCAGATGATTGGCTTTCCAGCGGGAGGGGCGGGACACGCGCATACAACCGCGCATACAATCTTTGCCGTTACGGGTTTTCCTGCGGGAGTTGTATTGAGGGTTGAGGAAGTGGCACGTCTCCTTGATAGTTTCTGCTTGAACGTAACCGGATTAGAACTGTGGACTGATTTTTGTTGATTGGTCGTTTCAGCTGCATCACTGAGCCGAGTTCAGGCTTTCACATCCGTCAAAAGCTTTATAAGAGACGCCACGTTGACCTCTCTTTTTATTTAGACATCCGTTTAACTCAATAATCCTGAGTCATTCTTTTGCCAGATACGTTGCACATGCAGGGAAATGATCACAGGTGGGCGGCGCAAACATTAGTTGCTAAGAAAAACAACAATAAGATGAATGAACATCGGTCTGATGGTTACTGGAATTAAAAAAAAAACGAGGACATCAAAGCCCCTTTTCTTCCACCGCTCACAGGCAGTTTGGAAACTTTTGTTTACGATCCGTCGGTCAGCGGCTCCGAACAAAGTCAACTTTCGGGAACAAAGTGAGCAAAACGCACCCCGAGCTCGCCGATATCATCTCCAATCCGTTTGAAGCGAGCGGCGCTAATGACGTGACTGGAATCAGATAAAACTCAACCCCCGGCTGCTGCGGCCAAGAATTCCACAGTTAACGACATAATCCTCCGCGTTGACGTAAAGCCAACTAACCTTTACGAAGGGTTCAGAGGTGACTTGTTATTGGCCAACCAGGATTTATTCAATTCCATTCTGCATTATTAAAGACAAGCTTAAGAAAACAAACCCTGAGGTGAACAAGCGCCTCCATGTTTTTTAATGATGATCTCCACAAAACAGCCACTTTTAATGATTTTTGAAGCAGCTGGTGGTGCAGGCTCCACAAGTCACATGACCTCAGGCATTGGACCGACGGACCGGCGCCTATGAGGCTCACTCGTGCACCAGGATTCTTCTAGAGGGGCCGGAAACATAAAGCACGAGACTCTGCACACAGATATGTGACAAATTGCTACAACGGGGCGCTGAGGATTTTTTAAGTACCATAATTGCCTCCGTGAGCTTCGTGTCACAGTCGCTGCTGCCGCTGCGGCGTTTTGGTACATTTAATTAAGACGAGCGTCAGACGGAAAAAAACAAAACTGAATTCACCAATGGAAAAAAAAAATAATAATGTAAAAACTGACGTGAATGAATAAACCCCTTTGCACACTAATTAAGTTCCTATTCCAGTCTGCAGAGCGTGAACATGCTTCCTGCTTGTAGCCACGATGTTATCGCTGCGCGCGCAAAATACGGGAGAATTATCTCCGGCTCTCATCGCCGCCGTCAGAGAGGAACAGAAATCTCCTTGGAATTAACACTAAAGTTGCGGCGAGAGAGAAAAGGCCGACGTCGCTTTGTGTGTCTGTAAACAGACGTGTGCGCTTTGGGTCTCCTCGTCCCGATAAAGGCTTCAACTTTCATGCAACTTTTATGTGTTTGCCGCTATTTTAAAAAAGGTGTTTGTTTTTTTCATACACTAGTGTGTATATTCATTTTATTAATGTATGAGACAATAAAAAAAAACAACAACGCCGATTTACAGCTCAACCTGCAAACGTCGGCATCGTCCCCCCCCCCCCCCCCCCCCCCCCCCCCACCCCCACCCCCCAGTAAATAAAGCCTTTCCTTTGAGCTCACAAAATGTCTTACTTCACCTGAGGAATGGCGGGAGAAAGCGGCGAGGTGAAGCCCTGGCAGAATGCGCTCGCGGCGGATCTCGTTTTCTCTGCATCCCTGCAGCTTTGATGTCCAGCCAGCAAAGGGGTTTTGAAAAAAGGCGGGGGGGCGGGAGGGGGGGGGGGGGGGGGGGGGGGGGTTGGTGGCGGGCTGCAATCTCCCCACCATGACCATGAGAGGATTAGCAGAGCACCAGCAGGGCGGGGGGCTCTGGGGGTTTCTAACATGGTGCTAAGGAAGCAGATCTCCAGACCCCTTTTTTCCATCAAGTCTGCAGAAACCAATTTACAGCTGAACTGGTGTTGGAGGAAGGGGGGGGGGGAGCGGGGAAGGGAGGGGGGGGGTCCTAATTGTGCCACGTAACCGTCTCCTCGTTACCCTTTACGGATTATTCCTGTTCAGTTTGACGATTTTTTCAGAAGGTGCTTTTGTATTCAAATGATACAAAATAATATAAAACCATCATAATAATCACAATAAATTCATGCATTAGAAAAATTAGATTTCTGTATTTAAATTTGTTTGTTGCTTCTCACATGAACGAGGCCAACAGCTTTTTAAAATCGAACGAGCTGGTGCGTCGACTAAAAACAGGCACCACAACTAAGCTAAAAATCTCACCTAGGCAGGGGGGTGGGGGGGGGGGGGCAGGAAGTGGCGACTGAGCTCGGTGGGCAGGAAGAGCACATCACACTTTGAGCGGTCTTAATAAAGCCTCCCCGGGGATCCCCTCACCCCAATTATACGGCTGACACCTCTACCCTGCTCAGTCACCTCTTACTTCTCACTGTGAAACCCCCCCCCACCCCCCCTCCTCAACACCCGCCCCCTTGGCCCAACTCAAGGAGGCTCTATTTCCCGCTTTATACCAAACTGCACAGAAAACCTTTCTATTTTCATTCAACATTCATTTAATGTTTTCATCACGGTGTCAATCGCTTCCCGTAAAGCACTTAAATGTGCTCCACAAACACGGCGTCTTTGCACCGGCGAACGCCGCGTGAGACCGTCCTGCACCAAGCAGGTGCAGACCTGTGGAGGCAGGCCTGAAAGATTCTGTGCCAAGGAATCAAACAAAAGACACTAAATCAGGTCTGACAGCTCTTCACCCAGGAACATCAGCATTCACGGCCATTGGAATACAACGGAATGACAGAAATCAACAGAAAAGGCAACTTCGTAAACAGCAGCTGTCTGCAGCTCTCCCCATTGTAAATCCTTCGCCGCCATTAGTCAAGCCAGAACACGTTTGTGACATTAAATGATCATAAAAACAAACAAAGAAGCCCATCGTTATTGTGGAGGAGCGCAAATTGGATTAATTGGACTTCTGCAGCACAAACAGGAACTTTATTCCCTCCCAATAACCGAAGCAAACCACATTACAATACGCCACAAAAGGACAACTTCTCCGATGTGCAACGTGCATGATTTCACACACACACACACACACGGAGCCGCATTGTCCCTCGTCCCGTCTTTGAAGACATTTCTGCTGGTTTTGACTTCGGATGCGTTCAAGGTCAAAGCAGGCGTGCATCTGGCCAGCCATCTGTTGCCGGCCGTCCCACGAGGCGTCCCGTCATCGGCGCCCCCTTCGACCCCGTCCTCTACTGTCCACGCCCGGACTCGCGGGGCGGGGGGAAAACAGCTCCGGAGCGACTCTTCGCGTTTCTGACGCATTTCTGCAGTCGCTCCTCCCGACAGCCTCAGCACGCCGTGCAGGTACGTCACGGAGAGTCAAAAGCGTCTCTTTCACAGGACGGACGGATGACGTACGATAAACAGACGGAGGAAATACAGTTAGGAGCAGAGCGACGGGCACCGGCGGCCCAACGGTCGCTGTTGCTAATCCAACGACCAAGAGCCGGCTCTCAAGTCCACTTCTATTTACTACTTCTATGAGCAACACAGCGGGACAATACAAGTCACCAGCGACATCAGCGATGCGCGACTCCTCGGTGCCAATCCACACCTCCACGACCCCCCTACGGGATGCGCTTCACACCCGGCGGGGTTACGGTACCTGAGCTGTCAAAACGGGGATCCTCTCGGCAGCCGAGTCCAGCCGGGCGGTGCGGACCGGTTGGGATGGCAGCTGTCAGCGTATCTGTGGAGGACAAAAAAGGAACCGGTGTTACAGGCGTGTCCGTCCGCGACTACGTTACGCCCGTTGGACATCGTGTCCCGCCCCAAAAGGACCAATCCTCTCCGTCGGCGCCCGGTTCGTTTTTAAGAGATTGATCACAGTTTAAAGCATGGGAGGGTCCGGCCCCAAAATATATAGAGGAAATGGCAACACCCCCCCCCCCCCCCCCCTCCTCCGGCTGTAGCAAAGTGCAGGATCAAAACTAAAGGGGACCGTGACTTTGCCATCGGGGTCCCTCGGCTTTGGGATGAACAGCCTGAGGAGACAAGACAGAATCAGTGATCTCTGAATCACTTCTTCACGGCCATTTGTACAGACTGGCTTCTGTGTGACATCATCTTTTTATGGTTTCTCGTTCTTTTTTTTGTTTGTTCTCGTGGTCTCGATTGGTCCGTTATACCGTTTTGTTCGGGTTAACCTTCTATCTATCTCACTGTTGAGCTTCCCTTTGTTGTACTGTGCTGCATCTGTCAAAGGGGGCTTTACAAATAAATGAATCATCACTACAAGTTTAAATGAAGCAAATATTCCGTTATTACTCTGGAAAGGGCGATATTCCAAATGAAAAGTAATATTCCAGCAATGCAGCCGTGCATTTACTGATTTGAGTAAATGGCCCCCGTGCCTCATCCATATACCATATTTACATATCGAAAAGAATGATACCAGAACAACATCAGAGGAACCCAAACAACTAGAAAAGTCCAAACTGTGAACGCAAAAAATACTGAAGGAGTCATTCAAATCATCAGTGAAAAGCAAATGTGACCTGAAAACGTTGCTTTAAACCCCGGAGGGGGAGACGTGTTCGTAGTGTTTGCATGACAACAGGTTGCTTTCGCAACAAGTAAACAAAATCTCTGAACAAATGCGACGGCTTTACATAATATTGCTGGAAGAACACCTCACCTGCTTTGGATGAAGCTCGTCTGAACACACTGCTACATAAACTCACTGCTGATGAGTTTTCTATTGGACATTAAGCGTTTAAAAAAAAAAAGCAATCAGAGGTTCAATCTGGTGAGTAAATCGCAGAGGGGTTTACGTGCACGATTCAAAGTCGTGAAAGACATCATAATACGCATTTGAACTGTAATTCTACAGATTAATCAACCCTGGCCATTGTTGAGGAAAATTAGCAGCTCCCTCGCTTGTCCGTGCCTCACGCTGGAGAGGGCCGGCTTTAACGTTCTAATAATCCTTCTGGAGACGCTCTCAAATGAGTGACCTAGTTGGATCCTCGCTCGGAGACTAATTTGGACAACGTTTTGACCTCGAGCACAGCCACATTTCAAGTAGCAGAGGCCCGGGAAGACGTGCAGTGTCAGCAGCCTCCGGATGAGAAAAGCACACCGGCTGGCCGCCACATGTCGATGACGGCTCTGTTAATGTTGAGCCAAAGCCAGCTTATTCTTCTCCTTCCCCTTTGTCTTCAGACAGAAGGACAGCGAGCGCTGGGTGGAGAGCCCGGCTGCTGTGTTGTGCATCGTCAGTGTCATTTTTCTCCCCGTGGTGAAAGAGCCCGTTCTCACAGTTTGTCGGCCCTCTTGACGGGTCAGCTCGGACCACATCGGAGTGGCAGATAAGGCCTCGTGCAAAGAGAAATTTGAGTTCCGGCTCAACAAAAAAGGGTCCCAGGCTATCGGCGAGGCTCTTAAAAAGGTTCCCAGACTACAAATTGCCCCTGAAAGCATCTGGATTTCATTCAGCCAAGTGTGTTTGTGCTTTCCAGCAGAATCGAGCATCTTGTCAGTGAGGCAGATCAGCTGGCCGTCTGATCATCCATCATCATCATCATCATCATCATCACGGCACGAAACAGGGCTTTTGGCTGAAACGGTCCCGATGCAGAACTAAACCACACGGCGCCGCTTGGGTTCGGACTTCTCGCCTGGCCACATGAACAAAGGCGATCCTCCATCGCTGGTCGGCCTCTTGGTCGTTCTGCCTTCGACCTCTCGACCAACCTTCGACCATTGTTTAGGGGCGCGTCGAATCTTCCAACTGCGCGCTAGTGGAGCGACCCCTCGATTGATCCGGTAGAAGGGTAGGAGACGACTCGGCAGGCTGTCTGGTTATGTAACAATGCACAGCGTGTGTTCGGAGGCACGCCGGGAAGAATTGAGCAGAACTGTTTATTTTTAATGTACTAAAAGCACCGGCTGGGTGGGACTCTAAACGCATACCTCCCCCTCTCCCCACCGCCTGTTAACCGGAGCCTGGCAGCCGTTGATGAATAATCAACAAATCCCTCTGTTGGAGGATTTAGACGTTAAATATCCCAGAGGAAAACCGCCTGATTTGGTCCGAGGTTCAGTGTTTGGGAGATCCCCGAGATTATCCGAAGTTATCCTGGTCAGCCACTTTGAAGTGAACTACTTCCTTAATAGTGTTCAAGATCTCACGTCTGGGTTTCCCTTCTACACCAACAGCTTGATAAAAGCTTTTTTGCCATGTTTTATTTATTTTTCAGTTTACGCTGAGCTCAACAACTTCCCCAAGCCAAGCACGTCTCATTTGGGCTGTTTTTTTTTTTTTTTTAAGTATTAGTTGCAAGTCAGTCTGGATCCAAGCTACATTTATTATAAGACTTCAAAATGTCTTTTATTTATTGGGTTAACAAAAAGGGACACGATGGCGCCTCCAAAAAGGTTTAGCGTTCCTTCTAGCAGAAGCTATACAAATTATACTAATTATACTTACTCAAATAATCACAATATGTGAGCAGTTTGACAAGTCAAACTTCTGAGCACGATTGAGAAAATAGCTTTTATAATTTAGTGGCAAACTTGCTTGAAATTAAACAATTACCCTGAAAGAAGACTATTAAGTTCAAGTTTCATAGCTGCATATTTTTATGTGGCAAATAAATGGAAATTACTTTTACTCATAATGGGGAAAAACTGCATATTGTCTTTTAGCCGTTTTGTTGTTCACTTGTCATATTAAGATGTGAGAATGTCTAAACACATCCAGTGAATGCTGAAAGTTTATAAAAAAAAAAAAAAAAAACTTCACTTGGAGGTAAAGGAGAACCCCAAAAACATTTAATGTCACCGCTGAGCCACAAAGTGCGTCTGTTGATGGGTGCAGAGATGACAGTTTGCCCTTTGTTTTCTCCTGCAAAATAAAACCTGAAGGACCTGCATGCCGACGATATGAGCTTCTGCCCTTTCAAACATTTCAGCAGTTAACTCGGGTAGTGAAAGTTTAGTCCAGATTCAACCGGTGGCCAAAACTGAACAAACTGAACAGACGCTGGGTGTGTGAAGACCGACGGCGTCGTAGCGACGGCTGCCGCGCGCTGGGCATTTCCCGTTTCAACCGTCGGCTAATGAATCCAGCGGAGGAGCTGGGGCTCTTCGGCCTGGAAAGCGAATGAGGCCGCGACCCCCGGCGCTCGTCTGGCGAACGGAGCGGCCGCCCTCCACTCAGCTGTCTCGCCTCAGAGGGGAAATCACGTGTTGCCCGGTGTCTCATTTCAGGGGGGGAAGTGAAGACACGAGACCGCCGGGGTTCAACAGTCGGAGCGGAGGAGTCCATCCTGGTGCGAGCCCCCCGCCCCCCCGCACACACTCAGTCTAGAAAATCAATCACCATTTTGGGTCATGCCACAAGAGGTGGGACGGGGCACATGCATGACCCCCCCTCTCCTCAGAGAGCGTGACGGGGATTACGCTAACGAAATCCTAGTGTTGACGACCTGACCCCGTCCACCTTCGTCACCATCAATCCAGCCGAGGAGTTCGAGGTGGCCTGACCCGCATTCGACCCCCCCCCCTCCCCATTCCCCACACACACAGGGCTACAAGTTCCAGCTAAGACTCCCCACACAGCAACACAGCCCCCCCCCCCCTTCCTTCGGCCTGCTCTTAATGACGAGCCGAATGAAGGACGTGCCCGAGGTTCGTCGGTGTTGTTTCCGTCATGCGGGGGCAGAATTAGCGTAGCGTAATTACTCGAGGGAGCAAAGATCCGGACCCCAAGGAGCAAGACATAACCGGTAATTCGCCATTGTGCTCCTGAGGCAATTGACGGCCGCTGTACGATATTGGAGATAACTGTCGGGATTCTGGCTGTTAGTCTAACTGATGGTGCAGTCAGTGTGATAATAACCTCGCACGCGGTGAATACAACGAGCCGCCCCGGCAATAGCTCTTCGCCACCCCTCCTCCGTGGGGCATTATCATGCTAATCTAAAAAGAGGAGAAGATACAGAGAAAATACATTTCAGTGAATGAGGAAACATAATGGGAAGCGGGGACCTCTGGGAGACAAAAGGGAGCCTGTTTCTCACCCGGCGCCGGCCGAGCAGAAGCCGGGGTGACAAATGGACACAGGCGTTCCGCTGGCTGGTTAATTAAACGAACACGGCCTAATTACCAATATCTTTTTGGTGAATGGGCCAGCTCGTCGCAGCAACTGACCCGAGTCTCCCGAGCACATGTCGGGGCCCCGAGCGGCAGCCCCCTCCCTTTCTTTACTCACACGTGTCACAATCAATTTCACATCCTCTTGGAAATTCAGGAATTTCCTTATTTATACTTTTTTTTAATTTTTTAGGGGACTTCATTGCTCATCTTTTATTCTAGTGAAAAGCGGCAAATGGAAATCCTCTGATTGAAGGGAATTTGTTCGCTGCAATAATGATGCCGGTGAAGTTGTGGTAATTTAAAAGTTGTTTGCTCTGCATGATTTTTGTATTATTATTGTTCTTATTTATGAAGCCTTGCAGAGAAACTCATGAGGAATCAATCTTGTTTTCCTGACTACAAGTAACCCCCCACCTCTCCCTCTCACACAGCTGCAGGGGTGAGTCAACACATGGTTAATAACCTGACACAGACACGGAGGGGGGAGGGGGGGCGTGTTTAACTCACCATGTCCAGTTTTTGAATTTGTATATGTTACTAGCTGAATTACCCCCCCGCCCCCGAAAAGAGCAACTTAAAAATAGCCTCCATGGGATGGAAAAGAGCCCGGAGTTCTGAGAACTGGAGGAAAATGGCCGCGTGGACGAGCAGACTTATCTTGCTAGAGCCAAATCTCCGGCGCACATATGGCGGCCGCTGAAATTTACACAAATAATAGTGTGAGAGCTGAAGTGTAGATTAAGAAGCAGACGAAATCCGCCCACGGATACACGCTCACACACACACACACACACACACAGGGATTCAGAGTTAAATCTTGAAAAGAAAAGGCGCCGCATATTCCAAATTCAACACATTGCAGATTTGAGAACGAGGGGAGGAGGGGGAGGAGGGGGAGGGAAGGGGGGGGGGGGGTTAGTCAGTGTTTGGTTAAAATTCCTATCTACCGAGTTTCATGAAGCGTCGATGAACCTTAAGACCGTAAGAGCAGAGGCGGCCTTGAAGCCCAGTCAAAGTGTGTGCGCACTGGTCAGCGCTTCAAGGAGCCGCTGTGCTATTTTTAAAAACGTTTTGGAAATGAGACGCGGCCCTGAGGGTACGCTGGGGGTATCCACACGTCACATGACACTCCTGGGAGGCGGTTTGACAAACGGGCACCACATCTCAAAGACTTGAATATGTGAAGCGCGCGATTACCTGTCACCTGCTGAGCAC
Organism: Apeltes quadracus; assembly: GCA_021346845.1. Taxonomy (NCBI): domain Eukaryota; kingdom Metazoa; phylum Chordata; class Actinopteri; order Perciformes; family Gasterosteidae; genus Apeltes; species Apeltes quadracus. Next base: position 2,782,211 of record CM037936.1, read on the forward strand.
GTGCAGAGCGGAGAGGGTGACGGGGTGAGGAAGGAAAGAAAAGGCTCATTTTAGGTTTTTAATTTCCCGCTTCATTTCATGTTTCAAGGCCATGGAAATGATCATTTTCAAAAGAAGTCCAAGAAGCAACAATGAGACATGATCATAACTCTGAATTACTTCTACAGCTCCCTCTGCCCCTCCAATGCAGTAATGCAAATTGCTTTAACAGAGGTGTGACAAGCCCGGCATCAGGAAAGTAAATGAAATGTAAAAACGTGTACAGATATCCAATCTGCCACTAACTCATTTGTGACACAATGGTTGGCGATTTCTTTCAGCGGGACAGTAAAAATACTTTGTATACATGAGGAGGCAAAATGCAGGAGAAACATCTGATTCATGCTCCACCTAAAAAAAACATTTGGCTATAATAACGCGAGTCATTATACTAACAGTTTTATGCATATTTCTATTGGGATGATGAACACAATTATTCGGGGCAGGATCATTCGGGACAAGACATTTCCATATTGTCCCATTCAAAGGTCGCTCTGAAAAGAGACATTTTTATAGCTGAGCTGAAACCATCTATTGCTCTGCATCTCGACCGCTCGCACAGCCGACACCAGAGCACCTGCATTAGAGCTACAAAGTGTCCTTATCTCACAAGTGCACAAAGGCGCAGCCGGGGACTGCATCAAACCAAAAAAAAAAACTTTTCCATTTCATTAAAAAGGGGGACAAAAAGTCAGGGCCGAGAACTCTGCCCGCCCGGCATCGCTCGCGTCCCGACGACAGACCGACCGACTCAAAACGAGGCCGACGCGTCTGAACCGACCTCGCGCTCCGAAATCCCCATCGAGACGCCGACCAAACAAAACTCCACCGAAATGAGAAAAAAAAAAGGGAGAAGGGACGTTGCGGTGCCGCCCACGCCGCTTAATTCGGAGCCAAGCACACAGAAAAAGCCACGGCAACGAGCGCCTGGCAACGAAGACGGGAGATGGAGAAGGAGGGTGATGCTGCAGCGGAGGTGGGAATGTGGTCGGCGGACGTCTGCCGAACACGCTACACGACGGGGATAGAAATTGTTGACTCGTATTAATAGAATCCTCGTCGCTGCATCGCGGCTCGGGGGAGGCGGAGGTCACATCCACCGCGAGGATCGCCTCTCTTCACCAACGGGTGCGCTCCATGTACTGACGAGGTGAGAAAAAGGCCCCAGTTAATGATTCTGGCGTAAAGGCCGGGTCGTTTACGCCTCGGGCCGACGTTCGAGCCGCCATCTCCTGGGATCAGCTCGAACTGCGGCTCGGCGGCAGTTCGGTGGGAGCGTGCGAATGCGGCTCAAATTAGGTTGGTGGGAAGATTTATACCGCCAGTTTCAGAACGCTTTGGTTTCATTGCGTCAAGCGCATGAGACACGCGGCCAAGCCACTGCCGATTCGTTTACTGTGCCTCATATGAATTGGCGTAAATGAGCCTTTACTTTAGGAAACCAACGTTCCCCTTAATTTCTCCCGTTGCAGCGGGAAGAAGGGCGGGAGATTTTGGCGGTTTGTGGGAGTGGGGGGGGGGGGGCGGGGGCGCTTTCAGCCTGGCCGCCTGATCAATGACGCGGGAGACCTGCACTCATTACCGAGTGATTAAGCGCTCATTTGGAGCAACGAGCCGCAGCAGACTGGGAGCCGAACAGATCGATAGCCGGTCCGTCCGCCCACAGGCCATTTACAGGGACGCTCGTTCCCTGTAAAAAGTTGCTGTTGCAGGGGGAGTGTGGGGGGGCGGGAGTTTCTGTACTGTGCCGTGTGATATATCTGAATTATCCTAGTCCGTACGGGGAGTTAATACCGTCCTCCCAGGCGTTGGGGTTTTGAGAATAAACAGCGTTCGGTGGAGGGAGGGCGACGCGGCCGAGTGGAGGATCTAAGCGCTTAGTCATCAACTAATAATCCTTTAAAATCGGTGAAAAGCCGTGCACATACGGTGCCGCATTAGCTACTCCTTTACATGAAATATGCATGAAAAAATGACAAGAATTCCTTTTTTTGGGGGGTGACTCATTTGGGGGGGGGGGGGGGGGTTTGCCTTTCAAGAGAGATCCTTTTTGTTGTGCATGCACAAATCAAAGAGTGTGTGTGACACTGTACAGAGAACAGGCACAAAAAGAAGGGAAACTCGTGCAGTAGTGAGCGAGACAGAGCAAGACATAAAACACTAAACACAGGAAGCATTGTTCATGACAAAAAGCATTTGTTGAAGTCTCTTTGTCGACAAAGAGAAAAGACATGAGAACCGAGACAATTTGCTGATTCTGCAAAGCTACAGGTTTCAACCCCCCCCTCCCCTCCTCTCCCCTCCTCCAACAACCGCAACCACACAACCCTCCGGTTCTCCGGGCCGCGGCGGGTTTGGCGAGCGGAGCCCGAGTCCGTGTTCGACAAGGGGGTTAACGGCTCCGAGGAGCACGCTCGACAGAAACCACAGGAAGACAGCCAGTCTGGACGCACGGGCCGGGGCGCTCGTCCAGTTCGCGGTTTGCCGCCATCTTTTTTCTTCTTCTTCTTCTTCTTCTTCTTCCATTTCCCCTCTTGTACTCCCTCTAGCCCTTCACTGAACTCCCAGTATTGTACGCGCTCATCGGCTTGGCTGCAATTCACAGCCCTGCGCCAACCACACCGGGGACCACAGGCCGGGACGCGGCCGCACGCCTGGCTCCCAATCCAGCGTGTACAGCCGCCAGGGAGTCACGTCTGATGGCTGCTGGTTTTGGACCCGTAGGAGGAACGGTTGTGAGAGGGGGGGGGGGGGGGGGGGGGGGGGGAGAAAAAACAAAACAAAAACAAAAAGCATCCATAACGCCGCCGCAATAAAAGAGGAAACAGATGCAGCTAAATTGGCCGTAGACATTAGGTTCGTGCCACCGGCCATCTGATATGTGGAGTTACACATGGTTATATTTACATACGCTGGGGTTAACCTGAGGGGGGGGGGGAAAGAAAAGGCGCTGCAGTCCAGTCGGGACAGTGATGGAGGGCCCACTATTCCTAACCTGAGCGATGCAGCATGTTAATGCGACTCCGGAGCAGCTGCGGTCAAACGGGGGCCGAGGCCCGGTGGTCTCTGCAGATAACCTGGACCGGCCCGGACCGGAGAGGGGGGGGGGGGGGGGGTGCAGGGGGGGTCTGACAGGTAATAATTCACTCCCCAGGGGTCGAGCACCCTACACTGGACACGAGATAAAAGAGCAGACCCAACCCCAACTATCCGCCTCAAGAAGCGGGGCTGTCATTGGCCGGCCCAGTTGCTACGGGCAACCAGCCATTATCGGGATGAAAGACGAGGTGCCGCAGGCCGCTGCCTCCCTCAGGTGAGTCCCATGTGGCGCGCGGAGCCAGGACTCGCCGGCTTGAGGGGCGCCGAAACACTTCAGACGGGGGGCGCCGTTGTGGAGGTGACGCAACAATAGACATTGTGTGTGTGTGTGTGGGGAGGGAGGGGGCTAAACTAAGAGGATCTCAAGTTCCACTGAGCTTGAAACGCTGGAGGGGGAGATGAGCGCGCGAGCAGCCAGTCAGCGGCTTCGCTCGGGGGGATTTAATCGAACGTGTCTTTGTGTATCTCCGTGATATTTCGGTTTTCAATGCGAGCTGCGGAGTAACCGTGTGCGCGTTACACGAGGCCACGTTCACATATCGAGCACTCGGTCTCGATGATGAAAATGGAAATAGGCCCACTGAATGTTCCCCCGAGGTTAGGAGCCTATTTCAACCACCATTACCCCGACGGCCATTACGGGAAGATGCCATCTGCACTCGCTGGGGACCCCCGCCCGCCCGCCCCTCCGCCCTCGCACGTCCCCTCCCACGTCATTTCACAACTAAAAAGCAAACGCTTGAAAATGGAAATAGGAAATAAAATTACACACCGGTCTGAACGCGCCATTAAGCACGCTAACCGAGCTGGCGGAACCTATCAGGGGCCCCCGAAAGCGAGAGATGTGACTTTCCTAATGGCGCTGGGTCCAAAAGCAGACGGAGGAGTTGTTTATGGGGGTCGGCGGGGGAGTCAGCATGGGGGGGTGGGGGGGTCAACACCTCTCCTCGGCAGCAGACCGGGTGACATGTCAAATAAAATGAATCGGAAACCACAACTGCTACCGCCACATCCTGTGACATCACTGCAGCAGGTTCAAGTGAGCGTGAAGGAGTGTGTGTGTGTGTGTGTGTGTGTGTGTGTGTGTGTGTGTTGGGGGGTCACAAGATCCAACCACACTGTCTCCACTTAAGACATCTGACTGGTCACACTGGAGTCAATGTGGCCCCCCCATGTGGCCCCTGTACGTATGTGGATTTTTGCTAAAACTTACATGATGGATCCGGGCAATAAAAAGGAACCCAACGACAACAGTTGCAGACTGACTGGATTGAAGAAGCGGAAGACTGAGGGAGGGAGGAGGAGGGGGAGGGAAAGGGGGGGGGATTTATTTATTGTTGAAATCTTCTTAGCTCTCGAGTGAAACCGAACACCCAGCGAGGGCTCAGGGAGAGGGATAATTCACAACAGGCTGAGACAAATCACACAGAGAGAGAGAGAGACAGAGAGAGACAGACAGAGACACAGAGAGAGAGAGAGAGAGAGAGAGAGAGAGAGAGAGAGAGACGACCCTCAACACAGCGTCCTCATCTCTTTGTGCATCGCAGGCAAAGACCGCGGTCCAACACTCACTGCTGCTGAGCAACTCTCGCGTGCAAAGGCAGAAACCTGCAGGAACAACGAGCTCATTTTTCTTCAACCCCCCAAAAACACACACACACACACACAGACACACACACACACACACACACACACACAGACACACACCTTTGCGAATTTGGCTTCAATACACAGGTTAAATTCCATTTCTTTTCCGTGGCTATGCGTGTTGTCCTTTCATTTTGCACCGATTCACAGGAGGAAACGGACGTGTCCCCGTCACCGTTTGTGTGTGTGTGTGTGTGTGTGTGGGGGGGGGGGTGATAGTCATAAATGGGGGGGTACGCATATTCAATCGGCTGCAAGACGACAGACACGTTGTCAGTTGCCAATTGGTGAGAAGTTGCAGCAACAGTGAACGCGGGGACAGAAAGCGTGATCCGCGTTGACGACACACAACTAAATCTTGCACACAAAAGAAATAGAAAACAGTTGAAACGTCAGAATCACGAGCCGAACCCCCAAAAAAGTTGAAGCTCATAAAACACGTATTTTTTTGGCGCAGACGAGGTGTCACTCCCGGGGAGGGAGGGGGGGGGGATGCAGAGCACCGGGCCGCCGCGGCGCGGGAATAACGCAGCGGCAGCATCGCTGAAGTCACCCGGCCAGCGAGGAGCCACTTCTTACCTTATCGATTCCTGCGCGGGTCCAGCGTGGAGCAAGACGACATGACAGCAGCAAAAATAACAACAACAACAACAAAAAAAAAGAACACAATTACCCGTCCGCGTCTCTCTGCGGAGCAGAAGGGCACAGTTGTTGTTAGTGGTTTTGTTTTTTTGCGTGTGTGTGTAAATCCCAGAAGCGCCTCGGCAGCGGAGCGGCGTCCGTCTCTCTGCAGCGGAGGCAGACTGACGGTCACAACACTCCGGCAGCGGCCGGGGGACACGCCCCCTCCCCTCCGCCGAGTTTGACAGGCGTAACGGCCAATCAGGAAGCGATGTCGGGAGTCCGTCGGCCCCGATTGGTTAATCAATCGAGCTCTTTTGTTGGGTGTTTTTTTGTTGTCCTGGCGGCCCGCCTCCTGGCTCCGGCTCACTTTTTTTTTCTTCGCAGATGTTTGTCTGAATATTAGCCCACGCCCCCTCCTTCCCGTGACTCTAAACCAGCCAATCAGAGCGCACGACGATTTAAACGCAGACATAGATTTGACCTCATGCGAGGTGCTGTTTGAAATATATATTTTCACTTTTTGAAACCTCTTGGCATTCTGTGTCATAGAGTCTTACTTTCTAGGACATCAATTATCAGTTGTTTCTATAATGTAATACCATGGTAATTATTTAAAGTTACTGTTTGGTGTCTCAAATAAATACTTGTATAGCAGAACGTCACTGTTTCTTTATTAGGAATCGTGTTTCTGCTGCAAGTTACATTATATAAGAGAAACTAAAAAAAATCAAACCGCGTGAACTCTAAAGGTTCTATCGGAACAATAAAAGTGAAATGCTGTTTGCGAGAGTGTGGGCGACGTCTACCGACAGCGGGTTATCAGCCGGTGAAGGCAACATGTTGTTTTCCCGGGAACGCAGCTGTGCGTCGATGGCGGCGCTCCGGCTTTTAGTCCGACCGCGCATCAGAGGTTTGATGGTAATCGAATAGATGGCCGTGGACCCGCTGACTCATTTGTCTCCCAGCTTCGTCTACTGCATTTCCACACCAGTCAGTCTTTCTCTGTCAAAATGCCGCTGTGTTACAGGACACAAAGAAAGAGCAGTTCAAGTGGCTCCCGCAGCAATTATCTGCAGTGGGTGTGATACATGCACTGCGAGGCTACTTTGGTAGTCCGGTAGATGAGATGGACTCGGGCTTGTTCATTGCATTCCTCTCTGGCCCCGGACCCTGAATGCAAACACCCTGAGGGCCTGGGGATCCGGCGCTGTTTAGGCCTCCACATGTGCAGAGGACGCGCACAAAGCCGCTCTGATAAAAGACACTGCAGTTCAAAAACAGTGTGTGTGTGTGTGTTTGTGTGTGTCTAGGGCTTTTATTGTGAAAGGTAAGGACGGAAGGAGCTAAGTGGTCAAGGTTAAAAAAGGAGAAAAGTTTGCTCTCAGTTTGTTGTGATGGGTTGATTGAGGTGTGAAAGCTCAAAATAATCAACCGGGTTCCGAAAAAGAAAAAATAATGATTGTGTCATTTATGGCCTCTCAGATATATTTTTTGGAAAACAATGGACCTTTTCATCGCAGATATTTTGTTTTGTCATAGCAACAGTTCCAGTTGGCTTAATCAATTGAGCCCGCCTCCAACCATGTGGAATCGCTTATCATTCATATTTGTGTGTGTTTGTGTGTGTGGTTTGATTGTGTACTACTTGTCAACCTGTCTGCTGTGAAAAAGGTCTACGGAGTTCTGTGAAACGGAGACGTACGTTATCAGGCAGCGACCCCTCAGACAGTAAATGTCAATCGCTTTAATCCATTGTAGGTCTTGGTCTTTTCAAAGTAATAGTTTACGATCATAAAAAAGATGTTTAGTTTACTGGGATCTCCTGTAAACCCCAACCGTGCAGATTGGTAGGTCTAGTGATCATTTGGGTCATTTTTAAATGGACAATTATATCAATCAAGAAACCATTGCAAGAAGTAGTATAGCATCGATGCCTTTTCTACATATACATGTGCTCAACCCTGTAATCTGTGTGCTCTTGTGAGTATTTCTGCTACAGACACTGGTACTTTATCCAGTACATTTAAGTGCGACATGAATGTTAATATAATCATGGTGAACCTGCCATGTACAGTTGATGGAATTGCCCGAAAAACCACTACTTCTCTAAATTTTGCCAACTTATCTAAATAACAAAACATGCCAGCGACGAACAAGACGTTCTGGTGACCACGAGAGGAGGAGTCGTCCCCGAAACGATCCCGCCGCCTACAGGTCGGTGTCTGGACAGGCGACCACGCTGCAGCACATCGACGAATGCGTCACCTTAGAGCCAATTAAGAGCCACACACGTTTTTTTGTGTTTGGTCCCATGGGTCTCTTTGAGGAAGCAAAGGCACTGAGAGACTGAGGAACAGAGAGGGGAGAAGTGAATCCAGCAGAACGATGACGACGATCCTCGAAGCTTTTGTGTCTCATCCTTTCACAGGGCTGCAGACAGTCGGTACAGTGTCTGCCTGTACTTCCACGCCTGTCATTTATCCATAATATATGTAAATGTATTGGAGCTTATCCATTGCGAATATACAGTATGAGGGCGTTTGGATTGATGGACTGAAATAAAGTGCGATTTGTCATCCTTTTTCACCCAGGATCTGTACATGTACATTCAAGTGCCTTAAACTTTAATTCACTGACCTTTAGGAGGCGCCACCTCTTGCTTTTATAGAAGACTACCGGGTAGATTTATTACCTCAGTTAACAGTGCAAACATGAGTTTATGGTCTCAATCGTCATGGTGACCACGTCTCATACGTTTATAGTCCGTCGTAACACCGATGTCCACTGTTTAACTCCTCGACTTTAGCAGAATTGTTATTCAATCAACGTACGAGTTGGTTAACGTCGAGAGTTAAAGACATTTATTGTAAATCATTGTCAAATAAGACGAAATAACTTTCAGCTTGAATTTGAGGGACTTTGACATCAACTGTATAGCAAGTAAAAACCTTCAAATGTACTAAATTTCTGAGCCAAACATCGTTGCATTTCTGGCTGATAATACTTTGCAGTCAATGGCTGTCTGAACTCCAGGACCAGATGATCCCACAGAGATCAGCAGACAGCTGGTATCTTCACTCAGTGATGCCGGTTGATCTCCTTCCTTGTGCGAGCCGGAATTTGAATATCAAAGAATTACATTGATTTTCAACGACCGTTTTCAAAAACAAGAAGCTTTTCTTTTTTTTTTTAAATACGTCTGCACCTCCACTACGGATGAAGCATGGTCGAGGTGAACTTTTGGCCAGCGATGGAGAAAGCCTATAAATCTTGTTCAAATCCACCATCAACCAGGAGATTGCTTTTCGTTCCCAGTGTGAAACCAGAAGGCAACAGAGATTTATTGGTCACTAAACACGCTGCCATGAATGTGCTAACCCAAACAAAGACCTTATCTTAGCCAAGTCGCTGCCCAGGCCTACCGATCGTGTATAGACTGCAGTTTATTATCAAAAGACTGCGCGCATGTAACGAGCGGTTTGACTCGCGATGCTCGACTTCTGTGGGAAAAAATGCAGAAATGAGGAGTCATATCTTGAAATATGTCAAAATGAATTTAATAGATGTCGCGCTGAATATTTCCATTTGGTGGAAAAACGCTGCGATAATAACAAAAAAAAAACCCCACATGTCTTGTATTTGACTTGTACCATGCTGTCAGACTGGAATACATTGTTTTTTTCTCCAACCTTGAAGCCTAAGGCAGGGGGGATGGGAGGGGGGGGATAAGGGGTTGTTGGACTGTCATGGAATGCAAACTCCAGCATGAAAGTCAAACCGGCTTCTATTGAGCTCTGTGCCCTATTTTCCCTCCTTAAGAACACACTGCTGGCTGCAATGGTCCCCACCAGTGGTGCTCTGCAGAATAATCCATTAGATATTATACAGTAGATCATTTGGATACAGGGCTGACCGTTCTTTGGCATGTGCAAGACGTGCAACGTAAATGCTACAGGTTGCCTTGTCTGGACATTTCCTACTGCTGCATTATCTCAGAAATGGAGGAATATGTATTTAAAGACCAACAACATTCTGCGTGCAGATCACATCTTGTACTAAATCGCATCATGCAGAGACTAAGCTGCTCTGATGTCCAGGCCACATTCCCACTGTCTGTTTCACTTCTGTTCACGCCTCTTCATCACGCGAGCAGCCACGGGGACGGACTGTAAAACGCGTCCAGCCATTTGGCCGCATTAGCGACACTCTGTGTGGATCTGGTGACTGTGTGATCTTAATCCAATACTGGCAAACATAATCCTCCCCCGCAGGTTTCTCAACCAAACAAAGATTACGAGAGATTTGCTTGTTTGTTCATCATCTGAACGAATGTCAAAAGGTCAGCTCAGGGACAAATGGAAGCCGAACAGACACATTCTTTCTCTCTCTCTGTCTCCCTCTCTCTCTCTCACTCACTGAGCGTCAGTCAGAAATCCACCACCGGCACAAAATGTCCACTTCACCAGCTCAAACAGATGCACACGATAGCCTTGCAGTGTGCGCAGCCACTGTTGCATACCAATGATCCTGTGTTAAGCCGTCAAACACGAGCATATGGTCGAAGGAGATGGTTGTTAAGCCCCTTCTGTTCCAGCAACGCTACCACTGCTCCTACCAGTAATAATGCGATCATCTCGGCATTGGTCTGAAAGTGTATTTTTCCCCGGGAGCATCTGCGGTCGCCATGGCTAATTTGTGTCCATTATGTGGAGGTTATATATCTCGTCATCTCGAGACATCACGCTGCTGCCTCATCATCGTTATCTTATTATCTCCGGATAACAAATGGTACTCGTGTTTATTACCCAAAGCCCAGAATCTCAAGATAACAATTTAATCATCGCAGCAGTTTCTGTTATCAAATATCGTTTTCTTCTGTTCATAACCTGAATCGGCTCATTAGTGCGGGATAACGGGATTGCGTTCCTCGTCCTCGTGGTTGCTGAGGAGTGATTCCTCAACAGAGCAGCTCAAAGGGGAGAGATGATACTGCGAGAAGCCTGTGGGACGCTACGATGACCATAAATATTATTTTTTATTAACTCATGAGTCAAAAGAACACTTTGAGACATGAACTCCGGTTTCTGGCTGAAAGTCCCCTTTTTGCTTGACACTGTCCCAGCCACCATGACGGCGGCAGTAAACCAAGATAATCGCAAGACTTGAGGCTTCAAACCGATACAGTAAAATTGTGTTGCGCACATCTTTTTCTCACACAAAGTGGATGGGAATTACTCAGCTCTCGCCCTGAATTACTTTGCTTACACTGTCTTAATTGCTGAATCGGTGCTTCACACTGCAGAGCTTCACTGTCTCGCACGAGGACACTCGAGCAGAGTGGACACTCGCTGACTCGGCGGTTTGTGGCTGAAGGACACGCTCTCTGACCACCGCGCCCCGGCGCTGCGTTGGACTGCTCCTCGGCTGGATCGCCGGCATGTGGTCGATTATCCGCGTTAGGGAACACACGTTGAAGAGCCTCGCCACATTCGGCAGAGAGTTATTTTTCGGATTTACGCTTATTTGTCGCTAAATTCAGTATTTCTATTTACTATTTCAATTAGGGCAAATTCTCTCAGCACCCAGGTGGCAGAAGGAAACGGTACTATTTTCACCCGGGTGGAATCGCAGTTGTGGCCGTTGGCACCCGGGCGTATATAGCATGGCAAATAGCAGCACCTAGGTGTTGGTGCAGCCAACAATGACATTCCCACCCAACTGGGACACACTTCCAGCACTATAGATGCATATTCTGTATACTGTAGGCTATGTGTATGCTGTGTGAATCTAATCACGCAGTTTTATTGCCACATAATTGCCACTCGAGCAACTGGCCCGGTGTGCCGAGGAATAGAAATGAGCTTGAACTCCCCTCTCAAGTTGCCTTTCTTCGTGCACTCTGAGGAGACACCGTCTGAAAGCGTGCAGCCTTATTATGTTTTGTGTGATTCTTTATGCAGTACAAAGGCACACAGTGAGGCAACGTGACGCAGCCCGGATCAAATCAAACCATTCAGACCTGGTTTTAACTCTTCAGATGTTTTCGGTAGATGGACGACCATGTTTAGTTTGACGCTGAGGCCTTTTGTCTTTTCCATGTTTTTTTTAACAGAGGTCTTGGCTTATTTCTGTAACCTGTTCTTGGCCATTTTAATTTCACCTGCTCACATTCTGCATAACTTTTATGTGCAAAACAGTAATGATCTCAGGTAAGGTTCATATGCTCCAAATGTAAAAAGAGAGCATGAACTGTAGGCAAAAATAGTTTTCTCGAAGAGAGAGAAAACTACTCATTCAACTGACCGGCTTTCCACGCTTAGTCCTGGCTCAGGTTCTGCTGCAACCCCTTGACCCCCCCCCCCCCCAGCAGCCAGATTACTACGGCCAAGTCCCCAGCAGCAGGGAGCCTGTCTCAGTTCTATCGGAGGCATCGAATGCCGGAACATTTTCTCAGGCGGAGCCTATAATTCCCTCTGTATGCATCTGGAAACTCTCTAATTACCATATTCAAAGATGTATGGTTACAAAGTATTTAGCTTGGCGTAAAAAGCCGGGGCGCATTAAAGTGACGGATATACTTTGTATACTTAATTCACTTCAGTATTTCTTAATTTCATTAACACGGGAGCACAGTCTGCCCTGCACATCTCTCATCCCTAAGTGCTTCAACTTCGTCTGGGACTGCAGAGTCCCGCTTAATGAACTACCACAGGCCTTACGTCTCTCTCAGGATTTGTTTCTCAATCATCCCTTTTTCCTTTGCAGTGCAAAACAAATCCCCCGCGACCCAACGAGCTTCGCTTTCTGCTGCAGATCGCAGCCTCCTAAGGACGCTTCCACGATATCGTATCGTTACGAAAGGCCGAGGCAACAAAGAGGCAATGAAGGCTTACCGACGGGCAACGTATGAGAATAAGCAAAGAGAAGAGATGGAGACAAGGGGACACGATTCAGCGTTTGGAGAAGGAGGGGATGTGGGGAGATGGGTTTTCTTTCCACAAAGAGAGCAGGCAGTCAGTCCTCTATTATGACGGGAAAAAAAGGAAGGTCATCTCACCATTACTGAGTCGACCCTGCGCGGATCAATGGCCAGGCAGGTGCAGCGAAAGGAGAGATAAGTGAGAGGCAGAATACACAGAAACACGGATCTCTGTGTTGGCTCGCACGCCGAGCCTGCGAGGTGCGACAAATTTGCGCGCACACAAATTGGTCACTTGCGCCGTCAAAAAATCTGCAGATTCACACCGACAAATAAACGGCACGAGCGTGTGAATCCTTGCAGCGCATTGAGAGTGTCCATTATCCGACAACATTCACTGGTGAAATGGCACCGTGATGACTGCAGCACCGGTGCCTCTTGAAAAGCAGCCGAGGATCGCGGAGGGCTGAGGCAACGTCCAATGTAGCATCAAAATGGAGTCATTGTTGGAACATTGTTGCACAACAAAGGCCCCCATTTCGACGTCTCCTCTTGGGTGATTCGATCCCAAACAGACGCAGTGAGATTCTGCTGGTTTGGCCCTCGTGCGGCCATGTTCCTTCGGCTTCATGTACGCACATGTGTCCTGGGGCCTACGTGCCGGAATGGGACTCCATCGCATTCGTTGCGGTGCGTTGCTTTGGGCCACGTTGTCAGAATCGGCATTGGGAAAGAAAAACAATGCTGTCGGGAGATCTCCGTTTGAGGTTTTTAACAGAATTGTGCTCCCCTAGATTTCTCTGGTAAAGGCTCGACAAGATGCTGCCGAGAGGAGGGAAAGGCTCTGATAACAGATGAAGTCATATATTTAGATTCCAAAAATAGATATGTTTCAACACATCCTCCCCGCTTCAGGACGAACAGACATTGGTTGATGAAATTAAAGTTACGATCGTGTAAGTCCGTTTCTTTCTTTCCGTACATGCAAACGAGCAGCAGGCAAAAACATATTATTTTTCTTCTCCTAGATTTAATGCGATTCTATCATCATCATCATCATCATCATCATCATCATCATCATCTCAGTATACAATATACAGCTTTTCCAAACAGCTTCTGTTCTTTATGAAGCATCAAAAGATGGTCTCGCCGGAAGGCAAGCGGATTATTACGAACAATCACAATCTTCCAAACAGCCTCATGGGGAGTTCCTAACTTTGTTGACAGTTCTTGGAAAAGCTTCTATTTCATTTCACGAGATAGCCGAGGAGAAATAGCTCAAAGTGGATTTCAAGGGAGGAAAGAGTGCAGTGCTTCTTTTTTTTTTTAAGCATTACGAAAAACATAAAAAAAAGCGACATGAAAGTGGCTGAAATGAAATGGGGGATGAGATAGGAAACAAGTGGGGTAATCTGTGGGCGAGGGTTCCTCAAAAGCACTTCAGAGAACGTCGCCTCGGCAGTCAAAGGGCCCAATTTACGGAAGAGAGGATTACAGCGCCAGATTATCTCAGCAAAGTTGCCCTCCCAAATAGCATCATTACCCATCTGCGAGAAAGCGAGCGTGCAAGGGGAGATAAAAGAAGACGACGACGACAAAGAAGAAGAAGAAGAAGAGCAGCTATCTTCAACCCGTTATTTGGCCCTGCAGCATCTGCACGATTGGTTCCCTGGATTTCAGGCATTATTTCTCACAGAATTAACCGGGGGGTTCACGGTGGCTTAGAGAAGATCTGGTGCACAAACACACCACCTGCACAGGCAGCGTTTTCACACACAGGCGGCATTGTGTTTTGAGTCCCGATCCTGACTAGTGGGGGTTTCCACGTACAGAGGATGAGGTCCAGTCAAATCAAGGTAACTTTATGTAAACTGTGTTGTGTTGTTATTGGACGGTCGGAGCGAGACGTGTCTGTGTTACGAGGGTTGGTTGGGCCAGACTGCAGGACCGAAACCATCATTTCGTAGCGCTAGTACACCCGGAAGTTTTACTAGATTTCCACCGGTTCGGTTCCACAGCCTGAGCCTCATCTGCCGAGGCTGCACCAGGTGGGCTCCGGGTCGAGGCCCCTTACACCTCCTCTCTCCCCCCCCTCCACCCTCCCACGTTGAGCCGACCTTCTCGGGCTGCTTGCTGGCTCCCTAACTCTCTCCATTGCCGGTGGGCAGTTAGACGAGCGAGTCACAAAAACGAGCCAGAAAAGCCCTCTTGGGCGCAATCGAGAAGAACGCACCATTTGCAGCCTACTACAGGGGGGGGGGATAAATCTCTGGGGTTTTATTGAGCCGAGATTAAATGTTTTACTGAGTCCGTCTGCCGAGGTTGTCGGGCGGTCGGAGAGCAAACATATATATTTTTTTCTTCTCCCCATTCGTTTAACGACCAGACATATTGATTTTGTTGTTTTTTTTTTGTGCTTTTTGCATGGCAGCGACGTCTGTAGTCAAATATTGGCCTTGTTATTAAAAGCTCAATCTTCCCATATCTCAGATTTCCCACAGAAAGGTTAGCAGAAGTTCCCATTTGTCGAGGGGGGAAGCGGTGGAGGCGATGAGCCGCACGCAGTAGTCGTAGTTTGTCAAGAAAATGTCATGATAATAATGTCAGGAGAATGTCACGATAATATCTGAGCAAATAAAACACTCTGAATTATTATCCCTGAATGACTGACTTTTGTTTAGACGCTTTATTAACCTCAAGCCGGGAAACTGGGATAATTGATTTATTGATTGAAATTTAGCTGAAATCCGGTTAAATCCTGCGAGGAGATTAGATCTTTCCAGAGGCAGAGAGACGCTGCAGAAAACAATAAAAGCAATTACAAGCAATTACAGCCCAAACATACCGAGCACAGTAAAACAGATAAATCAATGGCGTCCCTAACCTGGATATCTGCACAGCTTTGAGTCAGAGGCTTCTGATTTACGTGGCATTCGCTTTTCTGGGTCTGTTCACTGGGTTTTCTTGAAAACTCTTTTTTTATGATGTTGAGGCAGCGTGGTTTATGGAAAACAAATCGCAATAAAAGCTGCTTTGCAAAACGTTTGATTTTCTCTCTGGTGCTTTTTTAGAGAATATATGTTATTCATCCCCGTTAAAAAAAAGGCATGACATAAAAACTCCCTGTGTTTTACACCTTCTTTCACATGCAAATAATACGACAACAATACGTTGTCGTATTTTATATATATTTTTCTGTAAGTGAGATAAAACAATGTTAGGTGATCTGTTTGAAAGCCACTTTCCGATGGCCCGGGATCAACTTTGGAGTCTTTGTAATCATTGGAATTTCTTGTCATTATCGTTATTGACACGTTAAAAAGTGTATTAGAAAAAAATCCAATCACCTATGTGAAAAAATAATGGACACTTTTTGACACACACGGCGGGCAGGAGAACACGGTGCTTGAGAGAAAAGGTTTGCCCTCTGACCTCTATGCCCCTGCATACCTATATACACACACACACACACACACACACACACACTGCAGCCTATTTGCTGCCAAATTAGACCGTGAGGGAGAAAGAGGGGAGGGGGGCAGCAATGTAACACCCCCCTCCCCCTCTCCCCCCCCCTCACCCTCACCTCGACGTGACAGGCACCGGGATGCATCAATGCAGATGGGTTCTTCTGGGAAACAGCGGGAGAAATAACGAGGCCAAGAAAACCAAGGGAAGCGGCTTCGGCAGGATGACGCGGGTGAGACACCGCGTGTCCTTTTATTACCATTTTCTGTTTTACCTTTTATTGGGGGCGGCAGCTGTGGCAGACGGAGACCGGCGGCGCTCACGCTGATGAGAATGGATGTGCTGGAAATGAGAATCTCTTTTGAAGAGGGAAATCTGTGACAACCTGTTTTTTACCTTTTCCTCCTTTTTTTTTATCACTTCGTCAAGCGCTCGCCGCTGCGGTGTTTCCGCGCCGCTGTTTGTTCCCCCCACGCGCCCCAACCGTGAGACAACACGTCAGTCAAACAAAAAGTGTGGCGACTTCTTCTTTCATTTGCTGCAGACGAGGTTTGGAATTCACAGGTGGCGCTCCTTCTTCTCCTCGGTATCATGTTCATTTCAATAACAAACAATGTAGAGCTTCGCTACAGGTGCAGATATACCCCCCCCCCCCGCCCCCCAAAAAAACCCTCTCATGAACCACGGCATCTGCTGGAAATAAAAAGTACAAATAGATTTTAAAATGCTCGGTCAACAACTTGTGTCTTCAGTCTCACAGGTCACAAGGAGACCAGGTCAATTAGCTAATTAGAAATAATGTTTTGTATGAAAAGGGATCCAGATAATATTACAGAATCATTTTGTGACAGCAGTTGAGTGGGCGAAAAAAAAAATCAGTTTGGCCCAAATTTCTTTCAGTAATAAATATTTGTTCTGAGACAGATCGACAGAAATCCTGAAAAAAAGTGACAAAACCCCCTGAAACTGCAGTTCAAACCCAAAACACTGTTCAGTACTGTTCAGTAAAGTTATTATCACATTAATTAATAAACAGGGACAATTATTTTATTGCACGATAGTTTTTTACCAAACAGTTACAAACAAGCCATGGGATGCCACCCGGTAGGAAGTGACTTAGCGTGTCGAACAGAAACAATTCCGTGGAAGGAGCCGTAAAACATGGACGCCGCTGGCCGCCATAAATTCCACTCAACCCAACACTAATGGCTTTCTTTTAGGAAAAGGGCCAGATTCCTCTGCCAGAGGCGGCTGACGTTCAGCACATCTGCGGATTTGCTTTGGAACCACGCATATTTATTCTAGTCATTGACCATATGAGGTGTTTCAAAGTTCAAGGAAAACACTGAAGCCACAGACGCACAAACGCTTTGGACATAATCAGCTGCTCTGAGACCAAAGACTCATGTTCTGTGATGAACCGAAATGGACGCGGACCATCGATCTCTGGAAAACAACTCTCTTCTCGCTGCTCTGTAGGAACAGTTACTGTTTTGGCAGACATCATCTTCCCGGCTGAGAGAAGATCGACATCCCCTTTGTGATTAATCTGCTGAACCAAACAGGGCCAGCTGAAATGCTGCGGTAGAAACAGTACAAACTATTGAGAGGTAGTTACACAAAGTAAACGCAAACACAAATGGTATCAAGTGGTTGGGGTTTGGAGCCGTGACATTTGTAAAGATTTGAGGTTGTTTAAAAATTTGGAAGTTGTAATGCTGCACGAAGCGCGTTAAATATAAGCTTCTTCAAAGAGAGGAGTCTCACTGAACCACATCACTTTTTCCGATGTTTTCTCTACTAAGTATGAACTACGTGATGGAAAATTGGCAAGATGAAAAATGAATCTTTTAGTCCCACAAATGTGCCTCCCCTCTGCAACCAGGAAAACAGCAGGACTCTATTCAGCGGCCTTTCGACAATCATAAGCCACAATAACACGAGTGTCAGCAGTCAGAGAGCAGCGAAATGCGTCAGCGGTCGCAGGGTTCCGACCTTCTTGCGTAGCAGCGACACTCCGCTCCGCATGTCACCTAACAAATGTCACCAGCTGCTTGAAAAAAGGCTTTGAGAAAAGAGTTTCAAACAAAAAGACAAACCAACGAGGGAAGAGTGCGCTGCGGCCTTTAAACAATGAGACTCAATGAATCTAGTGATGTATCTAAATCAGTGATTCTCAAAGTGTGGTACGCGCACCACTAGTGGTACGCGGAGCTCCCTCTAGTGGTACGCCAAAGAATCACTGAAATATATATTTTTTTTACTAAACATTTAAGTACAATACAGTTTTATTTAATCTATAAGAACAGTTTTTTACATGTATTTTAGTACAATGTTTATTCAACTTTTACGTGCAATACATTTATTTGAATCATTATTTAAGTTTTTTCTTCTTATATTTAATCTTACTGTTGAAACTAAAATGTTACAATGGCTGACAATATTAAATATACTTCGTTAGGAATTAAACCTCTGGCTTGTTTTTGATGAATGCTTAGGCCTACTACGCTACTGTATAGTGTTGGTCATCATGGTGGTACTTGGAGAGCCAAGTATTTTCTGCGGTGGTACTTGGTGTAAAAGCTTTGAGAACCACTGATCTAAATGATACCGTGGGTCTGAGTACTCGTTGTGTTTTAATGAAGCAAACATAGATCTGTTTGAGATGAATAAATCCCCAACGTTTTGATTAATACTCATTTTAATTAATTAATTTGAAACGGATCAGACTCACACAAGCAATGTGTTTTCCTACGTTTCTTGTTGCTCCCGCTGAGTTCTGGGAACCGACCGTGAGTCGGGGGGGGGGGGGGGAGCGGGGGGGAGGGGAGGAGACGCTACAGATGCTTTCGGGGATGTGCGTTTATCACCGCAGACGGCGCGTGTCTGTGATTTCACGCAGCGCAAGAGCCGGTCGACAGAGGGAGGGAAATGCCTCTCTCTCTCTGCCTGTTGACTCCTCTCTGCCTCATCTTCACTGTTCAGAGCTCATTTCAAGGCCGGGCACGAAGCCAGAGGCTCTGATCTAAACATCACCCTCGTATAACACCTCAATGGCCGTAACAAAGCCCTCTGTGTGCGTGTGTGTGTGTGCCGCACAAGCCGGCACACCGATACACTGACACCACTTTTTTTTTTTTCACTGCTGTATAATTCTCCGCGAATCCACAACCTCAGCTGCAAAATGGGCGCCATTGTACCTTTGATAATTGCGGTCCTTGAACGTCACCTCGGCGAAATGACCGTCAGCCTCTCACGTTAAGTCGCTGCGACGGAGAAGATAGCGGAAGCGGGAAATAAGACGAGCAGGACCAAAGGGATGTCGAAAATGTGGATTAAAAGAAGAAAAAAAGGACGGAAAAAGAAAAAGCAGGTACTTTTAGCAGGGATGAAATGTGTTATTATAAATTATTATCAATTTATTTAGTGTATCCCCAAATAACTGATTTGCGTCTGAATTTGTTGCAATGAGTGACCTGTCAATCCAATAATCCGTCGCGGGTTTACGTCGCTTTTAGGTTCCTTTAGGAAAAGGTCGGAATAAGTGTGTTCGTCACGACGTGGAGCAGGTGAAGTGCAGGAATTCAAAGAATTAAGTCACAGTTGAGTTTTCACAAACAGAGGTGAAAGTCCTGTGTTTGTTCAACCCGCCAACATGCGCATCCCATGCAAACATTAAAGGGGGCCTTTTCCGCTCGCTGTCATTTTTGGTGGGGAGCCATTGACCCGCCTTCAGCATATGAGCAGAACAAGCTGAAAACATTAATTTCGCCTGGTGAAACTATAATAGCGGAGGTGTTTATGTTCATACACCCAGCAGACACAGAACTGCATTAACATTCGCTCGCCGCCGTGACTCCGCCTGACCCCTTTATCTCTCCACACTAACTCCTGAGGGGAAATCTGGCTCTTTAGCCGCTAAATGCTCCACTGTGTTCACCAGCCAGTCGCCGGTTGTGCCTGTCTGCTGCTCTGTGCCGGGCGGGTGATGCACGGCGGGTTTTTAGAGGGCGGCGTGAAGAGAAAGTCTACAAGCTGTGAGCTGAGAGACCTTAAATATATTGTGTGCTACATGTTAAAGATTTCAAGAACTGTAGCTTTTAATTTCACCTGTAATTTGGCTACAAAGACTTGTGACCTGACCTGGATGCAGTTTGGGTTTTATTATAGTTTTTTTTTTAAGTGGTGGAGGCCAAACCAGAGCATAAAATAAGTAAATATTTGTTATTTATCCAATGGACGGCTCCAATGAGGTGTTGCATGGTATGGATTTGATTTTGAAGTATTAAATGCACAAAGAATTATCCAAATTTTCAAGCAACGGATCTTGAAATTGCAGCGTCGCTCTGTTTGCAACGTTTGCTTCAACCTGAAGACTCGACGACAACTACTCGCAATGACCATCGTGCATCTTTCCATCTCAGCCAATCCAATATCCTCTAACGTCCCATCGCCTCATGAAAGACAACATGAACTTTACATACAGACGGGTTTCATTTCAGCTGCCTTTCCCGCCCCCGCCGCCTCTTGCCCGCCGCCGCCGCGCGGCTCATAACACGCCGCTTCCCGGCCGGTCACAATTCAATAAGGCCGACGCGCGGCAGCCGCTGCGCTCGCTCAATCCTATTGCTGCCCCTTCTCCTCATTGGCAGATAAGAGACAGTGATTGCACTCTGTCACTTTTATTCCCCCCGTGAAGGAGGGACGGGGCAGCGGGGAGCGAGGGGGCTAAACCGGAGCTGCTTAATGAAATCAGCCCTCCCGCAATAACAACCCCCCCCATCCCTCCTCCTCCCGCCTCCAGACTCCTTTGTGTCTGCTGGCATTTGAAACGTGAAATCTCCCGTGCAGCAGTTGAGGGAAAAGTGAGAAGGCTGCGGATTTCAAAATGGCGGCCTTTCTTCGATTGGCGACGTCTTTCTTTTCACCGTCTCAGAACTTGTGGCCCGGAGCAGAAGATGAGTCGCTTGAAGTCATTGTTACTTTCCTCCTTCAAGGGATTCAACCGGTTCTTTGTCCTTTTCTTGTTGTGAGAGCAGCCTTTGAGTCCTCAGGAACGCACACACACACACACACACACACAAAGCGTGAGGTCGATCACATGGATGGTTGTTGACAAACAGATACACACACACACACACACACACACACAGGCACACAGACACACAGACACACATCTACAGACGGGCTCCTTCCGTCTTAGTCTTAACAGTTTTGGGATCGCGTTACACCAGGTGTAAGTATAACAGTCAGGGCGTGTGGTGGACAATGGACATTACAGGTCGCTGTCGGAGGAAAAAAATAAATCTTGCCGAGTTACGTGTGTGTGTGTATTGTGTGCATATGTTATCTGTATCTCTGTGTGTGTGTGTGTGCGCACTGGGAGGAGACATCTCGGTCCGCCGCTGCCCTGAAAATTCTCAGAAGACAAGCAGAGAACAAGATAAAGGCCTGCTGGCCCTGGACGGACTATCGCGTCCTCGGCCGATGCTTTACCCCGACGAGGGGCCGCGACGTGACTTCCGTATAATTCAAAGATGGAGTAGCGCGTCCTCCAGAGGGACGGATGCCTCAGAAACCTCACCTCAGCGGGGAAGGAACGTAACGGCGCCTCGTCTTCAAACAAAAACACACGTAATGATGACCACCGAGCTGCCGATCAGCTTTCCAGTCACGCAGAGCGTGTGTGGAGCTGGGAAAGTGTCACGCGGTGCATTCCATTACGGGCTTCTCACTGACCTTTACCGCTTCTGTGTTGAGAAATGAAAAATGTCCCTCTTTTTTTTCCCAAGCTCCGGCGCTGCCTCGCTGCTCTGAAGCGAACAGGTGTGGCGCAGATCGCCAGTGTTCAACACATCGCCGATTTCCACATGCGGGAAGTCGGCCAAGCCGCCCACCTGTTGGCCGTTGATCAGCATTGGCTCATAGATGAACAGACAATTACTATTTGAGCTGCCCCTCTGTTCGCCGAAAGGCCACCCTGTCTGCTGAGACACAACCGAACTGCACTCGCACACGTACAGATTGAAAGAAAAACAGAAAAAAAGTGAGACAAAATCACGCCAACTTCCAGATTGAACAGGTAGAGGGAACAGCTGTGCCTCAGGACATCCTCTGCTTTATGGTCCATTTACTGTAAGAGGACCATAAGACTAGACATTGGGAACTAAAACTCATGTTAACAATGTTTACTGAGGGAATAAATCAAGAGAAGTTGAGTTATTTTCTCGTAGACTTCTAGTTTCCCCCTGGTGGCCATTAGAAAGAATTCAGTCATTTTCTTACTTTGGTTCTTGATTCCGTACACATCCCCAAAAAACGTCTAAAACACTTCTCTTATATTCAACTAGCGGAAGCTTCGGTTCAGTTTCCGCCATCCAACGACCAGACGGTCCTTCTACCCGTCATCCAGGTCCACCTGTCGCTGGCTGCTACATCCTGGCTGCGTAGGGTGGAGGTGTCACCTGACCAAAGAAGATACACTGAGTCCGGCGTGTTTGTGCGTCTTCCCACAAGTCAGACGAGCCCAGAAAACCTCTGAAGGGAAACCGTAATCAGATGACCGCGCAGCCAGAACTGGCCCCTTTCAAAGCGAAGAAGCAGCGGATCTACTCTGAGCCCCCCCCCCCCCCCCCCGGTCGAATGTTTGAGCTCCTCTTTCTATCTCTACGGATTAGCCCAGCCGCCCGAAGGAGAAAGACGCTTGTGTCAGCAAGCTTATTCCGTCCGTCGCTGCCTGAAGCTCGTGACCTCGGGGGGGGGGAGGACGTATAGGCGGCCATTCGGGTCCGGTTGCCTCATCACCGCAGCGTTCAGGTTCACCGCTCGCATCACAGGTGAGCGCGGCACCAAACCACCTGCCCTTCTCCTCGAGTGTGACCGAGACAGTTGAAGGCTGAATCCCCTCCAAAAAAACCCAGACAGGTCGGAACAAATTGAAGTCCTCTCTAAAGCCCAAAGAGTAAATGCAATAAATAAGTCTGCTGAACCAAAGAAAGATAAACAGCCCACAGAGCACCAACGTGTTCCTTATGACTCAGCTGATTTCACTAATTTCCGACATTAACTGCTGAAAGCGGCAAATCGCTTCCGCTGAACAGTCGCCGGGAAGTCCCACAACAACTGATCAACGTCAGCTGACTGTTGGAAGACATTGTTCTGGTCTCACCCAGGAGACGTTTGAACCTCCCGTCAGACCGGTGACGGCTTAGTGGCTACCAGATGTGGAAGCGATCAGAGTAAAAAAAAAAAAAAACTTACGGAAACCTTCGCATTCCTCAAGCGAACCCGCCTCAAACATTACCGGCTTCAAAAGGAATACGAGCGGAAGGGACGCGACCACGGGCTGCTCCGGGAGAGAGAGGGGACTCATATTTAATTCAGCCGAGCAGAAGCTCACCGACGGGTGCATGATTAACATGAGTTTCATCTTTGTTTTTGTGTTGAACAAGAGGATTCCACGGATCTGTATCGTCTCCAACAGGCTTCCGTGGTGCGCAGAGGCCGCTAGAAAAAAGCGCATGATGTCACGTTAGCAACTTTTTGAACGGGCAAGTCATGCTCATTTCCAACAGGAGACAAAAAGTAGGTCATATTCTGAAATGGCAAATTATAAAAAATAATGGAAATTATTATTTGGCGACCGGTTTACCGTCCTTTATAGGAGGAATTACGTTTCCGCTCTCAGGACAATGGTTGTAAAGGGGGTAAATTGAATTGGATTGGAACCATTAGTAATATATTTACTATATTTTGAGATCATTTGGTATTACTTTACAAAATGAAATCAAGACTGGATTAAAAGCACTTATTTGTATAATCAATGAGTTGTCTCCCGAATGGAAGGAATATGTGCTGCAACAGTCTCTCTCTCTCTCTGTTTCACATTCAGGCTTTTGGGCTCAATTTCAACATTTCATTCCCAGATGGTTTTCAGAGGTTGTTTCTAACCTTCCCTGGAAAGATGGTCTACAAAAGCCACTTGAATCAATAGTTTGTAAGGGGCCAAGGATTTATATGTAACAAAATATGAACAAGCATTTTTTTCTAAGTGATATAATCTGGAGTTCAGAAAAGTGAAATCTTTGGATGGGTCGAAATACAACATTGTATTCAAAATAAAAATAAGTGGACGAAAAATATTTTCGGGTCGAATATAGTTTTGACTCAGTTAAAAAAACATTTTGAATATATATATATATATTTTTTTTATATTTTCAGATTCAAAACTCAAGACACGGCCCCTCTCCGTCGACGCCCCGCCCCCTTGCGCCACATCAAGGTCAAAAAACTGAATGTGAAAAAAAAGATCTGATCGCGAAAAAAAGTTTTGAATCTGAAAATATGAGAAAAAAAAAATTATTCAAAAAAATAATTATATTCGACCCGAAAATATTTTTCGTCCACTTATTTTTATTTTGAATACAATATTTTATTTTTCAATCTTCGACAACAAAACTTAAACTTTCAGGTTCAATTTTTTTTTCTCGAATGAACACACCTTTTGACCTGGATTTGGCTCCACAGTGAAGGGCAGAGAGTAATATGTGGAGCTAATTGTTTGTCCCATGATATAAATTTGGTCTGTTTACCTTTACCACCATAAATGTTATGTGAGGAAACTATCATCACATCGGTGGTGGCAATGAGGAGATAAGGATGGATCCTTGTCACCTCATTGCCACCACGGAGCTGCTCAGCAGGCCGGCTCGTGAGGTGAAATAAACCCAACAAACTCACATACAAACCCCTTCACTGACGTGAATGAGACGATTGGGTTGACTCACGTAACACCTCTTCCCGCCATGTGGCAGCCGTAAGCTTTTTTGCCGCTTTGTATCCTAGTTGGAAAACACTTGTGCAGTCTTTAATCTGCCGCCTCCGTTAATTGATGAGAGGTGGCGTTTCACTGGAGAACGTTTAACGCGAGCTCGGCCCAGCGGTCTCTGAGCCACAGGAGTTAAATGAAAAACCCGGCGAGCACCGCGCAGATATCTGATCCTTCTGCGCGAAGATGTCAAGGAAACTCATACGGGCTGCTTATTTAAATAGGAGAGACAAAGAGACAACAATGCAGGAGGAAAGCAATGACCGCTGCCGTAACAGCACAGAAACAAACGGCGGAAATAAGTCACGTAGGCGGGAAAATGCAAAGCAACAAGCGGGTCCGAGGCCAGAGAGCAGAGGTAGCCTGAGGTTTTTGAAATCCACACACATATCTTCTTGTTGTACTCACAGGGATATTTAAATCTTGTGGACTTAAAGCGGCAGATTTAGCGTAGTGGCAGAGTAATTCTGCAAACCACGACCCTCAACTAAGCCGGTCTGATCCGGATTCAGCGACATGAGGACAATTAAAGCGGCACAAATATGCCGCCTTCAGTCTATGTATAGTCCATTAAACAAGACTAAAGATGGGCTTATAAGTGGTTCTCAGTTTGCGCACATGAGAGGAGACCAGTAACAGAACGACAGCTTAAACTTTAAAGGAGGAATAGCGGTTCCTTGTACTGTATATTGAATAAAAAAGAAAAACCTGGCAAAAACTGAATGTGAATAAGTCCCACTACTTGTATTATGAACTCCGGCTCTGTATTTTTAACAAGACACTCCAAAGCTGAGGATCGGGACCCGATCTGATTTAAATAACTGGATAGATTGGCCTCTTTGGGCCTCTAACATTCACACTCACTTAAACATAAAAAAAAACACTTCTTTGGTTTACCGAATCTATGGTTCAGACTGCAGAAGAAAAGCATAGAATAAAGCCCAATGATTAGACTTTAGCTGCTTATCTGCTGTCGCTAATAGTGCTATTCTATTTCACATTGGACCGTTTTTGCTACGGCGTTCATTTGAATAGAAAGGTTCCACCTCTGCGCTGTGGCAACAAATACCAAACCAGATAGAACAAGAACGATAAGAACGGCCAAAAAGTTCCCTCTTTCACACCGACGCACAGGTTCAGCTCCTGTTCTAAAAATACTCCGTCAGCCATTAGGAACACATCTGTGAGCGCAGTGACGCGCTGCAGGGGTGAGGAGGTGCAGGTATAAGACGTTCCGACGGCGTCTAGTTAAAAGTCTCCGCCGTCGCCGCACTAAAGCAGCGAGCGAGTGAAACCTCAGAGCGGTTTGGTGGCGCGTGCATCGCGGCCAACAATTCCAAACAGGGGCTTCTTGATTGAAGCACTTTGAGTCGTTTGAATCACCCACATGGAGCAGTTCTATTAATAATACGAGGGTGGAGCGGATGTCAAGGCTCTGACATTGTCCCTCTGTGTGTAGAAGGTGCTTCATGCGTTTCAGGATCGTTCTAACGTGTTCTACGCGGCCAGGAAGCCTCGAAAAGGAGGCGTCCAGGAGGTCGATGCCCCTCGCTCCCTCTGGCTGTCTCAGCTCCTCGCCTCCCCCACACTCCTACGAAGGGAGCTCATTACGGCCGCCCGTATCAGCGATCTCATTCTTCCCGTCACCACCTGAAGCTGGAGATTACGGTCGAGGGTCGGAACGTGTTGAACTGGCACATTGGGAGCATTGCCTCCCAGCTCGGCTCTTTATTCACCACTTTAACCGGCTGCATCCCAGCTGAGGCCTAAAAGCGCCGGCCCATCTTGCCCTCCATTCCACCCTCTTTTTATATCAACCCTGTAATGCATTCGACAGTGTTGGTTGTTGATCGGCACCGGTCTCTTTTTAACATAATTTAACCTATTCATCTCAGTGCCATCTCCTCTCACGTCAATGACCCAGTTTTCCCAGTTGCAGCCGTGTGGTTTCATCTGAACAGAGCGGATTCTGTGGGTGGCTCGTGTGCTCATTGTGATGGAACGCGGCGCTTTGAGGAATCTCTATTCACGCCGCGTTCCCTCTCTGTGACACGGGACGGCACCGGCGATGACAGAAGGGGTCCCGCAGCAGCGATATGATGCTCAGAGTGACTGTCACACTCGTTTACAAGCCGGGAATCGAGCCCGCGTGCTGCTGCTGCTGCTGTTAGAGAGCAGATCCTGTGGCCGCCTGCCTCTCAGGGAGGGATAAGCTCCCCGAGGGCAATGAGACACACAGGTTTCAGCCCAACCGATCAGTCTTGAGCGTCCTGACACGGAGAGGCAAAGGGCAGCGGCTGTGTCAAAGGGGGAGGGCTGGGGTTAAGGTCTGTCTGCTGTCCTCAGATTAACGTTGGAATGAAAGATGAACTGTGAATACCTCAGTCGCGTTGGTTGGATCACTTTTTTGCTCCGTTGGTCAATCTGAGATGTATCTTGAAAAGTGTGTTAATTTCTTATTAACCATAAAACAGAAGAATTTAACTACTGCTATTAGCAGCACTCATCTCATGCTAATCTCATGCGAGCTATAATGCAAGAATCAGCTCAATGATACTCTTCTACCATTGTAGAATAATTATAGTCAAGGAATTCAAGAAGTCCAATTTGGCGCACAAAGTAGTTCAGCCCCTGGAAGCTCTCCAAAGTGACTCCCGGCGTCGCGGTGGTCCCAGCAGGAGTCACATTAGACCCTCGACCTGCCATTTCTCATGTCATTGTTTGAACCAGCTCGAGCTTTGTCCGTTTTAATGAGGAGGTTGCGGCTGCATGCTCGTTACCGCAGTCAGGGGGGGAAGATGCAAGAGAGTCAAGTCAGTGCGAATGAGCACTCGCACGCCCTCCGAGCAAATCGGGGAACTTTTTTCATGAGATTGGGAACCAGATGAAGGGAAAAGAAGGGGGAACGGATGCAGATGGTACACCAACGCAGATGATAACTCATAA
Source organism: Apeltes quadracus (assembly GCA_021346845.1). Classification (NCBI taxonomy): domain Eukaryota; kingdom Metazoa; phylum Chordata; class Actinopteri; order Perciformes; family Gasterosteidae; genus Apeltes; species Apeltes quadracus. Next base: position 2,809,780 of record CM037936.1, read on the forward strand.
CACCAGTGGAGAACGAAACCACATGATCCACAAAATGATTGTCAGCTTGTTTTCACGTGGTTAAAAACATCGTTCGAGACAAAGACAAAAGAACAAGAGCGCACACACACACACACTCAATATGTCGGTGTGGGCTGCATCCTCAGTGAGCCGGTGCTGGTCGATCTGCTCATTTCAACTGTAACTGCCTCTCACCTCGACCCCCAACACCCCACTCCCCCAGACTCCATTAAAAGAGGAGAGGAGGAGGAGGAGGGGGCGCAGGGGTGAACAGCCCCAAGCTTTGGGTTCGATATAACGAAAAACATGTGCTTGAGTCTGAAGTCTGTGTGTGTGTGTGTGTGTGTGTGTGTGAACCTCGGGGCTGCGCTCGCTCACTACTTGATCTGCAGAACGTCTGGGTGTCAGTGTTCGGGGGAGACAGAACCCCCCGCAGGGATGAATGTTTAAATACAGCGAGGCGGCGTGGGAGTGAAAACCGGTGAGAGGTTTTTTTCCCTGACACAAGATGGCCCCTTGCGTGCAGAGAGGGGAACCTAAATTAAGCCTCTTTGCTCAGAGAAAAAAGGGGCCTTCGCTCCTAATTGGAAAGGGAAGAGTGAGTCCTCCCAGGCGGAGTTCTAACATCACCTGCAAGTCCATTAATAATCCACAGCTGGAACCAGTCGGCAACGTGCCTGGTGGGAAAATGACGCACTTTTAGATTTATTCCCTCGGTAAATATTTTTAAAAACATCTCTAGCGTCAAGTCTCCTACGATAGACCACGATGCTCCTTCTGTAAAGGATGTTGTCTTTGCTTTAGGGGGCGGGGCTAGTGTGATTGACAGGTCGCCACCATCTGGGCCGTGTTTTTTTTTTAAGTTTTGCGTTATTTCATCATTTTGATTTTTTTGTGAAATTTTTCACATTTTCAATCATCTTCATATATTTTAGTTTTTTTCTCTTATTTGGTCTGTTTTTGGTGATATTTGTGTTTTTTTTCATGATTTTCTATGTTTTGGTGATTTCTTTCTTATTTTCCACCATTTGGTTATTTCGTTGTATCCCTTATGTTCTTACAATTGAGTTAGTTTTTTTCCGTTGGATTGAAGTTTACGGCTCCTTTCATTTGAATTTACTGCGTTGCAGATGGGGAGCCGCAGTTTGAACTCGTGGAAGAACTTTTGAGTCGCTCCCCCGGGACGCGACGCCAGTGACGGTTAAGTCCTGTTTTTTCACACATTATCATTTATTTAACGGCCTGAGCAGAAAAGAGGCAGGAAAAGAAACTAAGTGGAATTCTCATGCTGAACCTATAAAGTTGAATGTAAAGCTGCTGAGCATTAATCACGTCACCTTAGTCTGTCTATGTTTTATTGTTGCTGTTATTTTTTTAAATAACTCGTCCTCTGATCTCGATCCTTAATCTTCTTCACATACGTCGTTTGTTTTTCAGAGAGTTTTTCACTGAAATGGATCAGGTTTTATGGCGCGGCGAAAGATAGCCTGCTAAAGACGTCAACGCGCGGTTTCTCTGAAATTCATTTTGTTAGATTTTTTTTCTCGTTTTCACGAGATCTAAAAACAGACTCTCTTTCTTTTTCATAATGAACTGTTATAGCATGATGGGAATTGTTTTTAAATAATCCTCTTTGGGCATTGACTGGTCACTGTATGTGGAAATGTCTTGTTATCACGTCACAACAAGAAAGGCTCCTTGTTTTCCGGAGATGAGGAGACGGCGTGTCATCATATGGAGTTGGATCCAGATGCCGATTTGGTGCCGTAATGAGGATGTTCTGTGACATAAGGAGGTTGTTTCTGCTTAAAGCTCAGTAAAGGGGAAAAGCAGCAGAACATCTTCTTCTCATAAGACTGTAAGTGATGATGTGGAAGCTCCCTCACACGCTCTGAAACGGCTTCCTCCTCGTCCACTCCCCCCCCCCCCCCCAGCCGGATTCTCTCCAATATGGCCTCAGGTGTTTCTCAGGTGTCATTTCTCCTCGCTGTCAGACCCAAGGTCAATGATCTCAGAGTTCTCGCTTCATTCTCTGACAGCTTAATAAAACTCCTCCCGTGCGTTTTTTCTTTGGACATTTATTCATTTGGTTTGGTTGCCCCCCCCTCTACACCCCCACCAGGCCGAGGGCTCCCTCCAATGCATACACGATAAGCCGGTTGTGTGCCCGCCTGGCAGATACAGAGAAGCTGTCTCTCTTTTTTTTTTTTTTCTTCCTCGAGCTTCCGGGGAGAAACAGTCACACATGGGAGAAGAAGATAGAACGAATCAAAGGCGGGGGGGGTACGGGGGGGGGGGGGGGTACGGAGCGTGTGCGGGTCCGTGCTCGTGGGCCCGCGTCTTTGTCACCGGGCCCTGAACTGTCACTTGGTCTGCAGCTGTAACATTATCATGCGTTGAGTCAGAACTACAGACTCAAATGTGTCACCAGAGATCCTCCCGGCGGCGTCGTGAGCTAGACTCAGCGCGGGCCAATTTAAAAAGAGGAGCGGCTGCTGCTGCTGTCTGTGACGGGACGGTGCCGCTCTGGGCTGGATGTTATTTAAGTGATGCTGAATTCGACTCTCCTCCTGACTTTTTGCCACGACGAAACTTTTGTCTTTGAACAAACTCTTCTGCACTCGTCTGAGATCGCTGCGCTCACAGACAGCGCCGTGCTGATTGAGAGTTAATCATTTTTTTATTCATATTTTTTTTAAACTGTCTCGCGGAATTAGCTTATTAAATGCGACCAGTTTTAAAAGGCTTGCTTCATCTTGTTTACATATTAAAGACATAGGTTTTTTTTTTTATTTTTTTTTTTTACAGAAAAACAGTTTTTATCACTCTATAAATCAAATTAAACTGTCAGCAGTCCTAAAAATAAATAATTAAAGACCTGCCATGTTGTTAAGGAACAAAAGATCCTCTATTGGTAATGAATTATATATGAAAATACCCTTCAGGAAAAACATAAAGTGAAGCAGGAAATATTAGCTTATGTGCTGCTGAAGTGCAGATTTCTGCCAAGTTACGTATTGAGAAATGAAAAACATTTTGTAAGACATCATTTGGAAAAGACTTTCAGATTTTAGATAAAAAACATAACCCTGCCTAAAGTAGCTGAACATGATTTATCTCTTAAATCTGAACTCTCACTGGCAGATCGGATCTGTTAAATGAATTATTCGCCAACATCAATTTTTTTTTTTTTTTGCCAAGCGGTGATGGATCTTCCCAAAAGAAGAACGTCGATGAACACTTGGCAAGATGAAGGATCCCGTTGGCCTTCACATCCACTAATGCACGACGTGATGGAGGACCACGGATGCGCTTGATGGGAGATGTTATTTAAAGAGCTGCTCAATCCGACTCTCCTCTTGACTCCTTCACTGAGTTTTTGACATGAAAACACTTTTTCTCTGAAACCGTACATCTCAAGAACGGGAATCTGAACATCGGAAAACGGACATAGTTTCAAAATACTTGTTTCATTCTGTTGAAATATTGGAGCCAAAAGGCTTTTTTTTTTTTTCGCGGAGGAGGCTTTGTGGACTTTCTCTCTTCATCTGAGCATCTCTATGAGCTCTGTGGACCTGAAATGTTCTCTGGCCTTCACACGAGCTTCCGTCACGTCGGGGTCATTAGTTGCACTTTAAGACCCGGGAGTTTATCCGCACCGCAATTAAACGTCTAAAACACGTAAACAAGCACACGTGGAAACTACCGCTCCGACACCTGCTCTAAATAAAAAAACTATAAATAAATAAATGAAAAAGAATGAATCAATTCGCCGCAGTGGCACCGCACACTCAAAGCGATTGCTTTCTGTACATGTGAAGCACATCGAAATTAAAGATGTAAATCTCCACTGGTGCAGTTTGTAGCCCATGTGTAACACAAAAGTGGTGTTTTATGGAGGGCAGTGAGGCCATAAAGAGGAGGACTAATCTAACGTTGATTATGTGTGTGTGTGTGTGTGTTTGGTCCACAATAACTTAACAGAAGGAGATCAATGCCTCACAGAGAAACCGGGGAGCCTCGCGGCGCTCAGAGAGTAAACAAAAGCCGCCTGGACGTAATCACAAGCCCGTGATGGAAAAATCGGGACCCGCGTCTCACAAATCAGAAGAAAGTGAAACCTTGTTTGAAGCTAAAGCCTTGAAATCATTTTTTTTTTGGTGTGTTTTCCAGAGTCAACAGCACATGCTGCGCGTGTAATAACCGGATGTTATTGGGCCTTGTATGGAACGCCGTGTCAGTGTGCACACGTGTGGCCCCGCTAAAGTCCACCATTGAAAAAGGACCGTCGTGCGTACAAACAACTTCCTTCCGCCATCGTGAGACCGGTCCAAACACCAAGTGAACGCAAAACCACCGAGAGGGTCACGTGACGCACGCCATCGTCGAGGCACCTTCCATCACATCGCATGTCATTTATAGCTGACGCTTTTATCCAAAGCGACTTGCAATAAGTGCATTTCACAAACACAAAGAACAAGAAACAAGAAAGTGCTCTTTCACCAAATAAGCCGATGGACAACTTGTTACGGATAAGAGCCATTATAAGTAGAATTTAAGTGCTACAATTTGCTAGTGTTTAGTCAGGGTGCAGTCTGAAGAGGTGTGTCTTTAGTTCGTTCCACCAGCAAAGAGTCCTTTCAGACCGGGTGTCTTTTTCATTTGCGTTCCATTTCATCGCTTCCATTTATTAAAGAAACGCAAAGCAAAAGCGCCATAATAACTTGCGCCTCACTCGGTTTTACAGTCGTCATTAACGCAGCTCTCGCTGGAAGAGGCTTTTAGGGAGCCTCTTTTCACGGCCAGAAATGACCATGTCTGTGTTTTTTAAGCGCGGACGTGTTAATGTCTCGTAAAGGAGGAGGCCGTATACTAACGCGTCGCAGCCTCTGTTCTGTCCTTTTCGCTCGCCTTTTCTTTCCCTGGACTCTGTCCCGGTTTTCTGTCCTTGGAGAAGCGTCACCAAAATATCAGTTCTTCACGGCTTAAATCAAAGACGCTCCGGTCTCTGATGCAGAGAAGGGGCTTTGATTGTGTCTTTAGGATCCTTTGATTACCATCGGAAACGGGGGAGAACGGACGCCGTTAAGGTGAGGGCACCTTAACGTTTAAATGAAACCCGCAGAGAAAGAGAAGAGAGAAGCTGGTGAGCTGTTTCAGACCTCTTCATCTACTCCTCTCGACTCATTTTGACGTTTCACAAATGTTGTAAATACTGGCAGCCAAAAAAATAAAATAAAAAAAAACCCACCCGTGGGAGTTTACAGCCAATAGGATGAGCACCCGGGATCTGGGATGTTCGCCATGTTTTCCACCGCGGGGACTTTTGTGCTTTTGCAGATTCGTCGCTGCCAGCGTTGCAGCGCATTTGATTAAAATAAAAGGTAACAATATTCGTGGTGTCACAGAGAGACGGTAAGTTGAACTCCTCTTTATGCGTATGTGTGTCAACTTCCTCCGTGCACACAAAGGTTGAGTCACACAAACTCAACCTCAACGTGTGTCTAGGTGTGTGTGTGTGTGTGTGTGTGTGTGTGTCAGATCTGAATAAACCTGCACATATACAGTGGAAGGAATTAGACATTAATTAGACAGACGCCCTGATCTGCAAAGACCTTAACAATTATTTTTACTGGAAACGGTGAACTTTACTTGTTGGTTCTGGTCCTGCAGAATTGGAACAGTGAAAGTTGGTTTTTAGTAACAAATTATAGTGACATTTGTAAGGAATTTAAGGAACTTATTCACATTAATGCCGATGGTCCAAAAACAACAGACAGGGGCCAATACACTTTAACAATTACATAAGTGAATAGTATGAATATAAACGTTGTTAAACAATTGGTGACTGCTTTTGGCTTTTCGTCCACATCCAACCTCTGAAAAACCAATTGATTGAAACTGATTGTCAAGAGTGAAAAAATGTCCCAACGATGCAACTTGCAAGCAGCAGTCGGCTCATCGAAGAGGAAAAGAAGAACGAAGAAAGCATTTCAGTCGAGGAGTTTTCTAACAACATGTTAGAAAGAGCTGCATCGATCGCACCTTGTTTTCTTTGTCACCGTTAATCCAAACTACAGCCGAGTCACAGAGGGGTTTCCATAATTGCACAACAAGTGAATCCTACAAAAAAGTACCGCAATTGAAATATAAACATGTTAAAAAGATTAAAAAACATTATAAAAATTCTCTCCCACGGTAAACAAACCTCACCAGCTGTTGCCAAGTCGACAGCTGAGTGACAAGGAGCCGAGACGTGTGACTGATGGGATTGTTTACGAGATGCTGTCAGCTACCGTCTCTCTATTTGGCGGCTTATGGTTTATTTATTTCTCACACAATATTTGTTTTAAATGTATGACTATTCTCGCCAGTAGCTCGGCTTGGTCGGGGAACACACACGTGACGTGGAAGTTACTTGCGTTTTTGTAATTTTGTTCCCCTTCGGACGGAGCCGCGCTAGCTCTCTCCGCGGGTTGCTAAACTAAGCTAAACTAAACTAAGCTAAGCTAAGCTAAGCTAAGCTAAGATAGCCGCCTCCTTGCAGCTGCTTCATATTCATAAAACAAGAGTATTTGCCTCGGAGTCAGAGACACATTTCCCCGTAAATAGAGCTGTATGCACGTTGAAACAAAAGCACAAGTACTCAGTTATTTGCCCCCCCCCCCGCTCGTTCGTTTGATTAGCGGCACGGAGCACTTAATCCCTCTTCATCCCGAGCGGCCGGCCATCAGTTCTTCTGCTTCTGTGCGCGAGGAGCGTTCATGTGAAGGTCACTGTGAAGGATGCTGTTCACACACCGATTCCTTGTGCTGTGCGCCCGTGTGCATTTGCGTTGCGACATTATGTGTGTGTGTGTGTTTAATTGCCTCCTTCAGCACATGTGCCGCGACTGTGTTTGTGCCGCTGTAATCTGTAATCTGTGTGCGGGTGGTAAAAAATGGACCCGCCTGCTGCGAGTGGACAAGCCCGTCCCCTGCCTCTTTTATTTATTAATTTTTTTCTTCCCCTAATCACGCGGTATCGATCACACGTCAGCCAGATCAATATTTGTTATGCATGGCATTTTCACTCCTGCGTCATCATCTCAAGGCGTCGGACACACGTCCGCCGGGAAAACAGGATATTTGTCCAAACATCAGGTGACATTGGGAGGGTAGATTTGAATTAGGCTTCACCCGCCCACGTGCTCTGCAGCTCAGGCAATATGTTCCCCCGGAGGCCGACTTCTCAGCACCTGAACCCACAGTCAAATGTGGTTATGGAAATATGAGCAATGACTTCGGGAGATTATCTGGCGGCCGTGGCGTATAGCCGCATTAACATTCCGGTCTGGTGGCGGTGGGCGTGCGGCCCGCCTGAGAGGCAGAGAACGGAACAAAGTCAAAGACTTCATTTGGCGAGAAGCAAGCAGCCGACGCGGGAAGAACCGGGAGGAAAAAAAGCCTGAGTGAGGATTGTCGAAACGCCGTCCCGGGTGAAAGCCATTTAAGTTTGTTCCCTGACACAATTCACTTCCAGTGTGTTTCTCGATGGGCGTGCGAGAGGAAATAATTATTTCCTAAACCTTTTTGGCTACTTTTCAGAATTAAATTAATCTAAATGGGTGCATGGTCTGGCTAAAGTACTAATTAACTTTATGACATAAATATTGATACCGCATTTAGTAAGTGGGCGCTGGGTGGAAGGGTCAAACAAACAAGATGTTCGACCTTCTTGAAAGGAACGGAGCGTGATTGTGAACGTCGTTGGGATGTCGTGCCGTTCATGCACCTTCACGTCAGATCGGGACGTTTCTAAAGCTCTGCTCTGGGCTTCTATTCTATTCTATTGTCATATTTAGAGCAACGCGAGGCAAAATAAACACAGCTAATGCTTGGGTGCCTTGATAAGTGTCGGTCTCCAGATCATCATCATCATCATCGTGGATATTATTGCCGGTTTTAACAATCCAATATGAGTGCTATGAGGTCTACATGAGGTGCAAATGTTCCTTGCCTGCTGTCGTACCTCTGAGATGATGTTCAGTAAAGAGCTAATGTGTTTAGCTTCCGGTGGTTTCATGATCGGAATGTCTGTCGTCAGCAAAAACAAGCTGCCAGCTGTCCCCTGCGAAAGCCCCTCCACTTTATCTCGTTATCTCAAAAATGCAGCACGGAAACCTCAAACCGAAGTCCAAACAACGGCCGTGGACGTTGGCGTTCGATCGGATCGCTCTGTATTCTGAGAGTCCTGTTTGTGGTCTGCGGGGTTTTGTTATGTTCGTCAATAGAATCTAAAAGAAACAAACTTTCAATTGCAGCCTCCATTACTGCAGAAGAAGAACCTCACTCTGCAATTAAATCTTAAACGCTGGGTCATTAACATCTGCCACCTCTGCAACCTGTCAAACAACCTCCCCCGCAAGAACACACTCGTTTAGCCATCATCCACATTGCTTTTGACAAAAGAAAAAAAAAAAAAAAACGAGACAAGAAAACAATTTCCGCTCCCTCTTTCTCCTGGGTGAGACTTTCATGAGTCGACAACAACAACAACAATCCAAATCCTTAATGGTGAGTAATTGCGCCAACAACTCATATCGGTTTCCTCCCAAATGAGTCGACAAAGCAAATCTCCTGCATAACAAATGGCAACACGCCAGTAATCGTTAAGGTATTATGAACGGACGGGCTAATTACTGCACATGTGCAGCGAGCGGGGCAGGTTGGCGTTATCGCAGCAGATTTCCCACCGCTGTCAGTCTCACTAATGGGAAGCCGCGCCACAGGCTCCCGACTTTTGGCGCCCGTTTAACCTGCCGCTTAACTGCTCGACCTGCGCTCGGATGATTTATGTCACTTTTGTGTTGTTGCTGCGCCCCCTCGGTTTTGAATCCTGGCATCAACTTTTTGGGTTCCGTGGTCGAGGACGTGAACTTTGACTGCCACGAAACGGAGAGTTTGATTGGGTGCGATGCCCCGGGACGCGCTTTACAGCCGCAGGTTTGGCGTGGATCGTCGTTCCAGATGTTGAAAACTGTCACAGCAACGACGCAAAGCAAAAGAAGAGCAAGCCAAATGTGAAACTCAATGAATTCACAAATAGGTAAAAAAAATGTGTTTTTTCCGTCAAAGGTCACAGAACCAAGGCTAATAAAATTATTTATTTTTGGACTTAAGTGTCAGACATGACGGCTCATAGTGAATCATCTCATAAGAGTTTATCTTTAACTATTTGAGGGCCCAGCTGCGGTTGAACTGATCCAGTGTGGAAGCCCAACGGTTCATTGCATGACCCGCAAGCCTTCCGTAATACATAGAATTATCATAATATTTATCCAAGAAATGGATCATACATTCCACTCCAAGCTATCATAAAATTACCATTGTAGGAATACGCTCTGGTGAGCGGTAATCGTGAAACTGTACTTTTATCTCTGACAAAAGAACAACACAACTGTGGAAGCCTCTGAAAGGTAGTTACGGCGAAGAGCCTTGATGCATTTCATAAAGTACGTACTTCATCGTTTCATTAGTTCACTGTCAGTGGATAAAAGCACCGAACCTCTTTAAGATGCTCCTCGGATGAGCACTTAAAAAAGACCAGGCCTCAGACGAAATGCGAAAGACTTGGGGAATCAGTCCTCTGTCTTTGTGACGATCAATTCTCTCTACTCCCTCTCGTCACAAAATTGATTTTTCCTTCACGTCTTTCAACAGAGATCTGACACTACAGATTAAAAGTCAGCACTTTGCAGGACTAATCTAAGATACCAACAGCCAGACGGGAAAGAGCAAAACACCCCAATGTGACCTTGCGGCGTTCTAGTAAACGCCCTCCCATTGTCGTGCAAATGTCCGAGCCAGATTGCGACAGTGGAATTGATCTGTTTGAGTAATGCCGCGGTAAAATGCGCCACTGTGACCCCCGTTCAACCTCACAAACCAGAAAAGGACAATGCTGTTTTTTTTTTTTTTATGTGCCCAATAAAAGCTCACTCACAGGGCCACTGAGTCGCATCTGGCGACATCTAGTGGCGGGGCTGCAGGTTGCAACCAACGGAAGGTTCTAGGGTGTTGCCGACGCGAAAAAACACAAAAGGGCAAATATCTTGAGCCAGTGTGGGATACACACCTTATCTAAAAAAAGAAAAACTCATTCTGAAGTAACAAGAACACAACTATTCTATTGTTCTGGGGATCAAAGAGCAAAGAAAACATATGAATTCCATATGTTTCCATTTATCCCTCTGTCTCCCAAAAAGCTTGACACTACCTTTTTTAAATGTAATGTAGGAAGAAACAGATCTCGAGTCAGACAAAAAGAGCAAATGCTCTGTTGTTTTAGTGTGGCCCTTTTGTGCTTTGGAGAGGCCGACGCAGTGGGAGACGTGATTTCACGCGCTGATCAGTCGGCCCTGCTCGCCCTCCTTCAATCACTGTCTGGCTCTTCGGCCGCGTTGTCTCTCCGCATCGCCAAGCAGAACTTTTGCGTGACTAAAATCATTCACAAACACACGCTGTGTATTTCCAGGCGGGAGAAGAATTTGCATTAATTTCCTAAATTCCACCCTCTCGCAGGGTTTTTCTTGGGTCAGGGTAAAACCGAGATGGAGCCTTTATTTGTCAGATTGTTATACGGAACAGTGAGGTCCAACTCTGCCGTTGTGAGATGTGCCAACTGTTTTCAGGGAAAATAGCAAAAGTCTGCTCCAAAAGTCGGAGAAAGGTCACCTTGGATTTCTCATTTGTGAAAATAACTGGTTCTATACATACATTTAGGTTTGTGTAACTGACAGATATCACCAGTTGGCAGATAAGACGCATTGTACAGCTTCAGCACCACCAAGACTCCTAAATTCATCCTTTACATACTGTTTTTTGTTGTTGTGATCTAAACAGGACGCTGTTGTGCCACGACAAAACAAATCCACCATGTAACCTTGTTTTCTTTCACACAAGCCCTAATCTTGAAATCTAAATCCATTCTTTTGTGACCAAGCGAACACCGAGATAAGATTGAAATTTGCAATAGAAAAAAAAAAGAGAAAAGAAAAGGAGCAGATGCCTGCGTGAGCGCCCAAAATTACAAATTTGACTTATGAGGGCTTATATGACGAAATGTTCTGTCCTCAGACCCGAGCTACGAATGAGAGAACGGTGACACTGTCGGGCTGTATGAACACATTCAGAAATACATCAGTCTAGAATTTGTGTTACAGGGTGAATCAGGACGACGTAGACGACTCATACACCTGGTTCCTACCTGAGAGACAAGTTTAAACACAACAAAATAATAATACATTTAGCATTTCGGATAGACGAGGATTTCCTTTGTGTGTGTGTGTGTGTGTGTGTGTGTGTGTGTGTGTGTGTGTGTGTGTTGTGTTCCAGATCCAAGCTGCGTTGCCTGAGCGAACTCCGTCGCCCTTTTCTTTGAGTTCACTCCTCGCCCGACTGTAAAAGCACCTCAATGTCGTTCCATTAAAGCCGGCTGAACCAACTTGGATCTTTTTTTGCTGTTGTTTTTTTTTAAGCGGTGAGGCAATGCGACGTGTCTGTTTGTAAAATCACAGAAGCTTCTCCAGAATACGGAACTGCGGATTAATTTTCTGAAAACAATATTAAAAAAAAAAAAGATGAGGAAAAATAATTTCCTTTTCTTCATCCTCCCTGCCGGCAGAGCAGGTGAGAGGAAGTGATGCACAAACTCCCATCCAGAAATCCCATCAAAACCGTGGAATGAGATTACGCCTGAGATAAGAAGATCTATGCAATTATATACACTATGCTGCCTTGTTTTTTTTTTAGGCTTTTGACCAAATCCCTTATGTGTGACTAAGTCAACATAATCCATGATTACTGCACACCTGGGAGGTGGTGTGTAATGCATTTATGTGCTTTAAAAAACGGGGAACACAAGACAAAGTGCTGAAGAGCATTTCCTGAGACGGCTGCTCACGATGAGAGAATTCGAATGAGGAATGGCGGAAAGGCCTGCAGCTGATAGAAATGGATAAGTTATGTCTTTGTTGAAAGGGCAATCCGGTGTCTGGGCGAGGTAATGGCTGAGATGTCTTCAGCGAATCTAGCAGCACAATGAGAAACGGGTAGTTATCGTCCATTTTAAGGCAGTGGTTTTAAAATTTGATTTTTATTTAGCTGAAAATCACAAGATCTGCAGCCATGGTCCTAAACATGGCTCTCCTATACACATTGACACAATTATTTTGTCACATTAAATTGGCACAAAAAATATATTTTAAAAGTGTATCCATTTACAGCTGTTGACATTATTGAGTACAAAAGCAGATTATTGTAAAAGCCGCATCCAGAACGGGACATTTCAAACAACACCTTAAAAAAATTCAGAACATTCGGAATCAAGTTTTTAAATACAATTCATTCATTATCATCCGCTCCCTTACTTACTTTAAAGGAAGCCGTGAATCCAAAAACCACAAGGAAAGAAAAGAAAAGAAGGGGGGGTGGACTGTTACATTATTGCTCAGATAAAGTACTGCCTCATGTACTTTACTGCTTTTATAATACGGTTACCAACAAAACAGAGTGGTCTGACTTTGTGTATCGCATTTCAGCGGCCTCGAGGAAAAACAGTCCCCGTACTTGCATGCAAACAGCATTGCACCACCTCATTCATTCTCATCGCATTATTTTCCGCCTGCGAACTAAAAAACTAAAATGTCAACTAATGGTCGGGCAAAATCTAACGTGTTGCTTTGAGTGCGCAGTGATATGGAACGCTCGGGTCAACGCCAACGTCGCTCAATAATGTGACTCCCTCTCGACCAATCAGAACGCTGGATTTCATCTACCGGCGTTATAAGAATCGAAGGAATGATCTGTCTGTTCTGCGAAACAACAGAGCACGTTTTCTCTCTAACTGGAGGAACAAAGTAAAATAGAAACTAGAATGCTAACATGGTAAAGGCCTGCTCTCGTATTCATGATTATTTTTCATGCACCAGACTGATGGGGGGGCAAAAAGCCCATCTGGGTCTGTCCTCAGTGCTCATTCATCTCAGACCCCGTCTCCTCCAGCTTTCTTTTTTTCTTTTCTATTTTCTGCAGAGAGTGATGAGAGAAAGCCGACTGTGTGATAAGAGGGGGAAAAAAGCAAAATGAAGAGCTTAGGGACAGTAAGGCCTCCGCCGCCGACAGAGACGCTGCGGCGAGCGGAGGCGCTTCCTGATGCCGGTGTCGGCGCCTTAATTCAGGGTAAAAAGTTCACTGTGTCCACGGCATGAGAGAGAGGGAGGGAGGGAGGCGAAAGGAACAAATCCTAGCGCTTTAGCAAATTATATGGAACATTTCAGCTTTCAACTATTTGAACGTGTGTCTTGGCAGGTCGTTGAACCACTTAGCATTAAAATGGCTTGTTTCTGTCCAAATGTAAAGCTTTGGAAGTTGAGGGAAACTGGAGGTGAATCTGGAACGTTCATAACCAGTATTAACTAAGAAAACATGAAGCTTGTAATATCTGACAGCGATCTCAGCCGAAACCACAATTCAATCAGCGGTGGCTTATAGTAGCCCCCCCGCCCCCCTCCGCTAGGATTGGGTACAGGATTCTGCACTTTCCCAGACCCTGAATGTCAGACTGATGCATCGTGGGTGATTGCAGGACTGATATTGAGAGGATCTGACGAGATGGCGGCGTCACGCAAAGGAATTAAACAATCAATACGTGAATACCAAGGCTAGCTGTTTTTTTTTTTGTTTACTACAGATTGAACCATAAACTCAAGTTTTTGCTGTGCATCCAGTCTCTCATAACAACTCGTGATAGCGTAAAAATGATGTGAGTATCACGCTGGTTCGCTAATGGTGACGTGTGCAAATAATTATCCGGTAAATGAAATGTGCAGACGCAGCAGTAGCACTGCTAATGGGTTAGCTCTAATCTGCGTTTGCCCCCCTGATGGTAACCGTGGGGGAGGCGGCCTGGGGGAGGCCTGGCTGTCAAAGAGGCATGCAGCGCCGAGCCTCCACTGAAAGCCCCCTCCCCAATACAGCCGTGATGAAGTGGCTCCATCCATCTTCTAGTTGTTCCCGGTAAAGAACGGGCTTGTTGGGCCGCTCCGCCGATGACGGATGGGAGAAAGGCCGGGACCTCTGGCTCCGGCTGAACCCTCGGTGTCACGAAAAGGCTCCAGATACACCTCCCCCCCCCCCCCCCCCCCCCGATCGTTAAGCGCAGCCATTTTGACACTCATTCGCTCCTCGAGCTTGTGGCTGCTGGTGTTGCTCCATCCGGAGACGTGTGGATCTCTGTTGTCACGGGCAACCAAAAGGAACGTGGTCATCGGTCGGGAGGGATCGTGTGCCCCATTTAGCCTGTTGCTAAAGGATGGATGTCCGGTCTCCAAAAAAGCGCTCAAAACAGAAGAAATCAGTCTCAGTCTACTTGACTGGTGGGTCCGTGCAGCCGGAGACACTCGCTTTACTCATCCGACGCTAATTACGTCCGATAAGTGTAAATGGTGGTCATTAATAGTTTCACACTGAGGGCCTCAACGGGGGGGTCAACAGGACTTAATGCCCAGTCATTCGATCTCGCTCCCGTGTCTGATAAGGAAACAGTGCTGGCGAGCCACAATTTTGCTCAACAGCATCCTCACGAGCGATCACACGAGGGGCGGGAGTTGGAGCTGTAATGAAGAGGTGGGGGGGCGGACGGCGGGGGGAGATGTGAGGGGAGATAATTCCTGGAACAGATGTGTTTCATCCCACAGGTGGAGGAGCTGTAATGACTGCAGCAGGAAGGTCACCCCGCTGGTTGGGAGTAATGAGGGACAGGAGACCGAGGGGGAGGGGGACTGATGAGAGGAACCACGGAGATTGTTTAACGGGCTCGACACTTCTTTTTTTGGTAAAAAACCCGGAGCCGGGCTCGACAAGCGGACTTTTAACCTGCAAACACACAGGGGGTAAGGAGCACAGGCCCAGCTGGCGGTCAGGTGGACACAAAAGAAGAGCCGAAGCCGGAGCTGAAGGGATGAAGGAGCAGGTCGAGGGAGATTTTGAGGATATTTCCAGCAAAAAAAAAAAAATAACATTCAGCTGAGAAGCATTCTCAAAGATCCGTCTTCAATCCATGAAAAAGAGGCCGATTGGCGCCCCGGTGTCCTTGGGGCCGTTTTGAGATATGGAAAAAACAGGCGCCGTTGTGTCCGGCCCGATCTTCTCCTCCGTCCCCCCGCAACATTGCCCTTCATGTCGCAGCGAAAAAAAAGGCGACCGAAGCACTAATTAAACGTGGCAAACTTCGCCCCGCGTGATTACACACCCACACTCCACAGCGCCGAGAGCGCGCCCGCTAATCGCTGCGGCACACATTTCTTTGGGTGCTTTACCCGGAAGAGATAATGGAAAGGTCAGAGTCTCCACTCCTCTGATTGCACAGGTACAAACACGCCGACCATTCAGCGTGCTGTTTGTACCTGTGCAATCAGTGCGCCGAACACACACACACACACACACACACTCACCAGCCTCCAAATGTTGTTCATCCAATAACGGGGTGTGATTTATCCGATGATGGATTTCGTGATGAATATTGAATATCATTTGTGGTTTAGGGTCATCGAGGACATATGTAAATGTTTTGACGGGAGCGGCAGCTGTTAAGACATTCGGCGCATCTCATTCAGGCTCTTTATTTAACACGATGTAAGAGGATACGGGAGAGTGAGTAGCCTGTAGTCGGTGTGCGAATGACTTCAGCTGCACACGCGTGTGTGTGTGTGTGTGTGTGTGTGTGTGTCGCCGGTCACACCGACTCGCTTCCAGCTTCCGGCTCCGCCCCCCGGGTGAGCGGGTGAGAGCCGTGCGGAGGCCGAGGCGGACGTGCAAACTGAGAGGGAACCATTTGTTCAACAGTAAAATGAATTAGAGTGCAAACCCTCTATACGTTTTTTTTGCCCGGATGGACGTTTCGAGTACATTGCCGAGCGTAAACAATTCCCAGAGGCCGCGGCGAATGGAAAACAAGACATTTTAATTACAGGCCCTCTTAGCTTGTATTGTAAATATACATCCTTCATCCACAAAACAAAGCCTGAGGGCTTATCCTTATGAGACTTAAAAATCCATATTGTACCAGAATATGATCTGACTGCTGATGAGAGACCTCAAGCCTGATCCAAAGGGCCCAAAACTGAACCGGATGCTGAGGAAACACTGGCGGAGGAACGACTCCTTCGGGGCGGTGACTAAAGATTCTCCAATGCCGATGATTGGAGAATCATCAGCGATGTGATGAGGGAAATCAGAGCCGGCGGATATATCCGTTCCTGCTCATCTGAGGAAAAGCTAATAACTTTAGTTCAGAACAACCCTCGAACATGCTGCTTACTTCGCCTCATGACGTCCAGTTAAAGGTTTGGTCAAACCTTCAAATCCAAGAGTGAACCTGCTGAGAGGGATTCGCGCTGATGGAAAAATACTTTTATCTACGATTAGTTTAGTGAGCAGGGCCTCACTGCTAAATTACAGCTGCGTCATCGTTGTCGTTGCGGCGCGAAGAAGGTTTTGGTTGCCTAGTAACGACGGGCGCGACGGCGGCTCCGGAATCAGACCCTCCGCCTGGCCACAGACGCGCGCCGTGTAGCTTCAGCTTCAGTGTTCTGTGCTGTTGCATACAGAGGGACACACAGGAGCCCCGGTTATCCTTTAAGCATTGTTTAAAGTTGTGTTATTGTTCTTTCAGTCCCACTGTAATCTGGATTCGGTTCTTTCAAAGTCAGAAATTTCAGAGTTTTCTCCTCACCGTCGGGTCTGAACCACAGTGAGGCAGAGGATCATTATCCGTCAATTCCAACCTGCGGCTTCAGAAAGTGGGTCACCGTGAGGCTGCAACTGATGGTTGTTTTTTTTATCAACAATTTTTTTCATCAATCGTTCCATCTGTAGAGGTGAATTATGCCAACACGTAACCCAATTCGTTAAAATTACATATAATAACCCGACACGCAAAAGGATCCCGTGAGGATGTCTTTTGTGTCCGTTTATTTGCGTTCTGTTTGGTCCAGAAGGCACACAAAAGAATCTGGTAATTCCTCACCATGCAAAGGGAAACAACTGAATCGCATTTTCTCGACAATGTCACGAGCCGCCATGACGGCGGGCTGCGTGGTCGGCGGCGTGATGAGCTTAAAGCAGCAGAGCGGCTTAATTTGTCAACCAAATTAAAAAAAAAAAAAAAAAAACCTGTTAAACTGCGGCGTTGAGGCCCTTCACCGGGTAGAACCGCCTTCTTCCCGGTTCAGATCCCCTCTGTGAAGAGCACCGGCGAGCTACCAGCGCTTCTTATTTCCACCCACAGCTTGCAGGCATCACGAAAAAAAAGAAATGCTTGTTTTCAGTGACGCATAGAAACGGAAGCGAGAGGGGAACAGTTGTGAAGTTCGGGGGAAACCCTGCGAGAGGATCCTGCTGAGTCTGTCACATTGCGATGCGTTTGTATTTTGTCGTCTTGTCTACGTCTGCCTTGCGAAAAAATAACAAACTTTGGGGACAAATCAAAGTTTTAAGTTAAAGTAAAAGAAATTTTAAAAAATGGATTAGTCTCAATGTGACCTCTCGAGGATTAAGAGTTTTGAAGTTAATGAGAGCACGCTGCTTTAGAAGAGACGTTAGTGGCTGTTTCGTATTTGTGCGAGAAGACGCGTCGTCGGCGCCTCGCATCCGGACACCAGCGCGTCCGCCAAAAGAAGACTAAGCCGACAGACCATTAAAAGGCGACGGATTTAAGCACTTTTGGCCAAATTCAGCCCTTGGATTAAAGAGAAGAGTAACAGCTTCTTCTACCACTGCTTTTTGTGTGCGTGCGTGCGTGACTAATAATCCTCTATCAAACATTATACTCTCGTGCTTTTGCCACAAACTGCCGTCTTACCAAAAGTCCCCGAAGCGGCCTGAGAAGTTGCCGGGACTTTTTGTGCCAAAGTGAACTCGCGCTCAGAGCTGTCACGACAGCAGATGTCGGGGCCTGTCGGCGTGTCTGCAGACGGTTCCTCGTGACCACGAGGTGTGAGCGCTGAGTCAGCGCCGCCCGACTCGTGGACGATCTGGCGCACGACGCGGCCGATCCCCTGTGCGAACTGCACATGACACTTAACACCCTAACATGTGCTGATATCTCCACGCTTTGAACATGATTGAAGATGGATACAAATGTATCTCTCAGACCTCGTCCTACACAAGTTGACTAGTTTTGCTCTTTAAAATGATGTTAAAGAGATAATAGCTCCTGACCTGCAGGCATGGCGCAGCTCCAGGTCCCGGCAGCCGTTAACGAGGCTCCCTAAAGTCGCACCTCAGAGGTTAGATTTCATACACCAAGATGCGTTGTGTACCTCGTTGGTGGCTTAATGTAGCTCGGCGTTCCGCGGCACACACCACTAAGCTCCGAACGGGCGCCCGGAGAAGCAATTTACCTGAAGGTCGCGCGAAGCGAACATAAATAGTTACTCAGTCGAGACGCTGAAAAACGCCTCGCGCAGGGAAAGGGGTGACCGTGCGAGGTGAGTTAACACGTTGCGCAGCAAAATTAACACAATGTCTTAGATCCATCTTTTCGCGGGCCAGTAAACTCATCGTATCTTGATCTACAGCCGAAACGGTGAAAGGGAGGCAACGGTGTCTGCCATCTTTCATAAAATCCATTTGTGAAAGAAGCCTGAAAGAAGAAGAAACGGGGCTGAAATGCAAAAAAAAAAATAACGAGGCCCGTGAATAAAAGACGCAGCAGCTGGCAACGAATGAAAAACCACAGAATATGCACTTCCCACAAGTCTCCAATGTAAAAAATATATTTGAGTTTGGATTACTTGAGCAGGGTCGAAGAGTACTGAAACCCCTCAAAGCCTGCGTTTCTTTCCTTTTTCGTGTTATTTTTTCGGGGGTGGGGGGGTGGCTCTTGTCTGGGTTGTTGAGGGAGCTTCGCCGCAGTGCAGGCGGCAGAGAAGGCGTCAATTCATCACCTCGCGGTGGATTAGCCATTATAATTACCTCCCCCTTCTGTGCTGCCACCATCTGCTTCCTGGTCCGGATGGGCCTCCTCAAGCAACACGCCATTCAAATCAATGGCTGCAATCTGCATCATCGCCGCACGACGAGCCGCGCTGCCACCGCTTTGTTTCCGGCCTTTTGTAAATCGCGAACACGTCCGGCGGTAATCTTTTATTCTTTGGCAATTTTCTCGCATGGTGCCGTCGTTCCCGGAAGGACCCCGTTAAGTAAGGGCAAGCGGTTTGTTGTGGGGGGGAGGGGAGGGGATCGTTGCGACACATTTAATGAGATCACCTTGCAGCTTAAGTTGATGAGCTTTTCGCCGCCGCTGTGAATGTCAGCGTGGACGACTCGGCTTCTGCCACACGGTCACACACACACACACACACACACACACACGTCGTCCTATTGGCGCCATTGATTGCTTACGTCCTGCTCACCCGGCGCGATCAATCCAGTTCTTTTTGCTTGACGCAGCAAACTGTCTCCCGGCGGTGAATTGTTTCATCCGAAGCAGGTTGCCGGGCCACGCCTCTCGATGAAACAGCGCTCTGTACGAGAGGCGGATGCGTTCGAATGCGACGGCCGCTTCGGAGGGAGTGCATTTGCTTGATCACTCACGGCGTACCTTCCCGACAAATCATTTCCTGAGCACATAAGGCGTATTTCATACTGTGCATGAAACACAAATCTGCTGTAGCTCCACTCACGAGATGAATCAATAGTCCTGAAACGCAGTAATAGCTGCTAGAAACAGGGGCCTAAAATCCATCATCCCAAGTGTTTACCTAATTAGATTTAGCTCAAAGCAGTCGCAACCGTCTCCATGGAGACAAAACGACCTTTGAACCAGGAGAAGAGCGGGCCTGCGGGGTGTCAGGGGGGGAGTGGAGCGGGGGGGGGGCGGTCAGTGTCTGAGGAAAGTAGGGATGGAGGGGCTCATTATTGGCTTCTCACTGTCAGGCTTCAATGACACCAAGAAGTCTGTAATTCCCTTTCGCTCTCCCCTCGAGCCTCCCTCGCCGAGAGCAACTCAGACCAAAAATAGAAAGGTAGGAAAAGGGGGCGTTTGGGGCGACAAAAAAAAAGGAAGAAAAGAAACGCCCCCCCCCCCCCCCCCCCCCCCTCCCCAACGAGACCACCGCTTAATTTGACTCGATAATGCCGCCCCGACTTCGGAGGAGTGTGTCGCGTATGCCGCCGCACAACTGGCATCGCTGAATAAAACCCAATGTGTTTCTTAATCTCTGTCTTCCGCTGTTTTTTCTCTCCACTCTGCGAATAAGAGCAACGACGCGGTTGTTATGGAGGCGGGCACGTGGCAACGGCGAACGCGTGTTGCAGCAAGTATGGCCATTGTTGCTTTGTCGACAGCCAGATGCAACCCTAAAAATAAGCTACGGATGTTTTTTAATCAGGATGCGCTTTGTTTGTTGAAGCGCCTTTAATCAGTACTTTGTATATTAACATGAATCAAATGATTGCAAAAGGGGAAAGAGGATATTGTCAATGATTAATCCACTTAAATATCCCCCCCTTAACTATAAGCTTATAGTTACATAGTTACTAATATATGTATGTACATATTTATCAAACTAAGCGCTACCGCTAACAAAGAAAGGGAAGCTTTTAGCAGTGAGGTATATATTTGGTGTTTTTTTAGGTACATCAACCACACAAAATCCATAATTATTCCGTTTGTGAGCCTGAGCGAGAGGTGTTTTCATCTTAATCTTTTACCTCTTAGGTCGACTTTAAGATAAGGTAAGTCTCCACCGTGATGGAGACTGAATTAAAGATGTTTGCAGGTGCTCCGTGTGTACGCTAAGAGAGCAGCAGTGTTCTAAACTCCGACACAGTCTCACGTTCCTAAATGCAGGAGCAGCAGATGGCGTCTCGTTTGTTTGCCTGCGCCGCAGCTCCCTGCAGAAGTGATGCCATTAATGAGGCCAAACACCATCTACTGGCAAACACAGGAACCATGTGCTCCATAAATGATGAGCCGTTCTGTCGGGAGTCTGCGCCCTCAGTGCTCTAAGTGCTTTAATGTTGCACAAACATTATGCAATGAAAAAAGAAAAAACACCTTTTACATCATCCTGTGTCCATGATGGACGTTCTCATCTGCCGAGAGGTGAGCGGAAGAAAGCACCTGCCAAGGACCTCTCAGTGTCCGGAATAATTAACGCCCCGCTGGTTATGGGAGAATGACACTGTTGTTGTTTTTTTCATTACGTGCACTTAATTATTTAAAGCACCGTGAAATAGAAACGAGCACGATGAAGATGAGGGTGGACGCTCCTGAAGAGCGTTGAACATTCGAGTTGTGATGTTGCACAAGGCAGTAACGTAAAAAGGCTCCGTTTACCCTGACGACGCGTTGCATGTGATGGTTTAAACTCCTCTCATTTGCTGTTCCAATTACAGCTAAAATTTTGTTTTTTTTTACAGAATAAAAGCATCATAAGGTCAGCAAACATAGTGCTTGTTTACTAAATATATAAGCAAAAAAGTGGTCTTTTAGATCAGACTGTAGATTCTAGTCTGATTTTGGGAACAACTAAACAAGTCGTGCAAAAGGTCTTATTTCCATCAATCAATATTAGTATTCCTGAATATTTTCCAAGAATTCAGGGGAGCTTCAACATCAGAACAACTCAATTTGTTTACCATAAATATAGTAACAATGTTCTTTCTGTTAAAGTTGTAAAAAAAACAGAAGTTTTGTGCAGATAACAACTTGTTTTAGATACACATACTGAAGTTGAAATGAAAGACAGAGTTTGTCCCAAACCTCCCCGAGTAATGAATATATGATAAACAATCAGAGGCCTGGTTCGTTCGAGACAGTTTCGACTGCTAGTTCAGAAGAACCGACGGCTGTCAACAGACGTCCAATTAAAGCGCCGTGGTCGACTGAATCGGAGGCCCGCGGGGGAGAAGAAGGACATCGCAGCTCGTCATTTACATCGTCCGGGACCTTCGTGGCACCAGGAGAAGAAGCTCTGGAGTTCTGCGCAATGCTGAAGGAGACGTTGATGGAACAGAAATGTCGGCAAACTCTCCCCCTTCGTCCCGGCAGATCGCATGTCCCGCGAGGAGGTCGCCCCTCCTGAACCCCCGGAGGTCCGAGAGGTCGCGAGGGGGGTCGAGGTTGAGAAGGTCTCCGTGTGCATGTTTTATGTCTGGTGGCCTTTTTCACTTCATTCCCTTCAATTTGCTCCCACGGAAAATGTTCACTTCTTATCTCTTTTCACAAGGTCACCACAATAAAACATCTGAAATAAGATTATTTTTAAATTCAAGTCAAATGTATTTATTTAAACTCCCTTCACTAATGCAGCGGTGTTAATCGATTTGTATCCTTTGTAGTTACGCGTGAAGCTCAGGGACGCGATCAGATCTGATGTTGGCATCTTACTGCGCTAACACAACATTAGTCAAGCTGTTTAAGTTATTGTTGGGTTAGCTGTATTTCCCTATTTCTATTAAATTAATCACTTTTTTATGGGGACTAATGTGTTGGTTCGAACACTGTTATTCCAGTTAAGATCTTAAGACTTCTAATCTTCCTTCTTGTGTGACATTTATCAATATACAACTTTATTACTGGGTTAAGCTTTAAAGTCACAAAATAATTTCGTAGGTCCAAATAGTTTTCACAACTTTTGATTGTTAATTTACTGAAAACATATTAAATGGCTCTTATAATGGTTGTTTGCAATGGGTGGTGACTTCACTATTAATTAATAAACGGGTCCTCTGGTGACATTAACATCGAGGAGGGAAAATTATCCTGTGATCAATCAAAGTGGTTAATGATGAAAAAATAAATGTCATTGAAATGCCAAGAGATTTATTTGTGGCTAATGCGGATATATCAGACGCATCGACTGAAGCTTTTCATTTGTTCTAAAGACGTTTTGCCGCGGCGCCAGTTTCATGTAATTTCATGTTCCATTTCAAAGCTTTGTGCAGAAAATACAACATTTGGCAACGTGCCCACGGTCTTCAAAACGCGACTGACGCTTTACGAAGAAAGGGATCTGCCGTTATAATCGAGTCACGGCTGAAACCGGGGGCCCGTCGCTGCTGGTGGGGGCTGTGAACCGCGAGAGGATTATTTAAATACAGTGTGACGAGTGAAAAGATGCTTTGTCATCGGCGTTAGTGGAGAAAGTCCAACACGGCTGAGAAACCCTTGACTATTATTATTTTTTATTCAGTTGGCACGGAAGCTCGCGTGACAAAACTTAGCTTAAAACGTCTCCTAGGTCGGCTCAACGGCGGTCTCCCAGTCGCCGCCGCTCTGAGGCTATTAGCTGTTAGCTCCACAGGTAGCAATGGGCGGAACTGGATGGGCTCTAAAAAGAGGCACCTTGTTGGCTCTGAGAATAAGCACTCTTTACATCACAGTCATCTCTCGAATGAGCATTGAGTTACAAGTTCACCGACGTCTAAAGCGAAGCAAATCGAGTATTTTTCCAGTCAGAAAAAAAAGAAGAAGACGTAAGACGGGGAAGCTGTTTGACCTTCACTCATCTCCCCCCCAGCCAGGAAGTTATGATAATCATTCAATGATGATGTTCTCTAAAAACAGCGTGGATAAGGTTTTATGAAGTTAAACCCCACGCTGACACACCGCACCCTGTTTGCCTCTGCACCCTCGCTCCCCCGCCGCGCCCCAGCACATTAAAAAACAATTAGGCCTCTCTGATTTGTGTGTTTTTTTTTGCAGCAACCCGCCGAGTCCAGCGGCTTCCCTCGGGCCTGTGCAGAGCGGTGGGAGGGGGGGGGGGACAGTAAACGCTCCTTCAAAGAGAGACAGAGAGAAAGAGCGGGAGGGACGCAGGCCGGAGTGCAGCACACGGTGAGTTAGTGTGTACTGGCAGTGGACTAAGCACTCGCGTGTGGCTAAGGGAGGGTTGGGGGGGGGGGAGGGGGGGGATACTGTTGCTGTAAGCTCTCTAATTACGTTGCCAGTCAGGCTGACGGGCCGGCGGGGAGGACGCAAAGCCTCCGGAGACACTCGATCTTAAACACACTCGCGCACACAAGAGTTTGTGCTTCACGATCACTGATCTTCTGGTTTCCAGGGAGAGGAACATATGGCTGGTTTTTCATTACTTATTTCTTTAACTCTAAAAGATTGCCGTTATTGATGGATACTGAAATATTGATTGCGTTCTTGAGCTAAAAACACTCAACGTCAAGAGTTTGTTCCATCAGAATAATATGCCACAATATAGCACCTTTTGATAACGGTTTGGTTCCACAATCTTACATCTAAAGCAGCTGGAAAGAAAGGCACTTAACCAACTGGATGCAACCCAGAAAATGAGAACATTAGAAATAAACTAAACAACGCACGTGTAAATGCAGCTTCCCTTTGGTTGTTGTGCTGTTCCATTATCCTTCTGAATAGTCCATGAAACGTTCACAGTCGCAGTCGCAGTGTTGAAACCCTTTTAGCTGGCTGAGTAACTATTATATCAGCAACTGAAGTGCTTGTAATTTGATTGACAAGGTAGAGCACTAGAAAAAGGGTTAAATGTTTTTTATCTCTGTTCATGTGAGAATATATTTACACATATATTCTTCTTCTACACGTATATATTTATATTTATATATATATATATATATATATATATATGTAGGTTGGCTTCGTGTAGGAGGGATAAATGCTCACTGCTTGCAGATTGCTTCACCTCTGTCGTTCTTGGCTCCGTCAGCAGGTTACTTGGAAGAGGATCCTACCAGCCAATCAGTTACCCTTCACAGCTAAAGTCACCGGGCGGCGCCCGCTGGGCTCAGTTCAGCGGCCGCCAAATCAAAGGGGGGGGTGCGAGGGTGGGGTGTGTGGGGGGGACACAAAGGGAAGTCAGCTTGCAGAGAGCGACCTCGTCCTCCTGCAAACGACGGATACGGGCGATTTAAACGCCTCGTTACTTTGGATTGTGGAGCTTTCTCGCAATTTCTCTCAAAGCAGACAAACCTGCTGTGAGTCGACAAGAACAAACAGGAAGTGGGGTCGCTGGGCGCTGGCAGCGTGGCAGCGTGGCAGCGTGGCAGGGTGGCAGCGTGGCAGCGTGGCAGGGTGGCAGGGAGGCAGGGTGGCAGGGTGGCAGCGTGGCATGGTGGCAGGGAGGCAGGGTGGCAGGGTGGCAGCGTGGCATGGTGGCAGGGAGGCAGGGTGGCAGGGTGGCAGCGTGGCATGGTGGCAGGGAGGCAGGGTGGCAGGGTGGCAGCGTGCCAGCGTGGGCTTCCTGCCCCCCTCATCATCCATTTAGGATTCAGTGATCACTTTTTTTTGATCACGTTTGAATCCACCGGCGCAGAGTGAATCAGCACAAGGAGCACAGTGAGCGTCCCGTCTGACTGGTGGTGCTAGTGGTTCTGGTGGTGGTGCTGGTGGTGCTGCTGCTGCTGGTGCTGATGGTGGTGGTGCTGGTGGTGGTGGTGGTGCTGTGCCTCTGTGCTTTATAATCAGGAGACAAACCCCCGAGCCACAGATACGGAGGGGACACGCACTGGATCCCGGCTGACGGCGTTCATTTCAATCGTGGCCAATTTATTCCGCCAAATCATACAAGCTCTAATCTGATAATGACGACCAGGGGAAATTGCTTCACGCCAGCGTTCCGTCACGCGGACGAGCTTCTGCTTCTGCGTACACGTGTAAGAAACACAGGCACGCCGGCGTGTTCGCTGTCTTTGTGTAAATGTGTAACTTCAGTCACATTTTGGGTTTCCAAAGAAAGATGGTGTGTGTGTGTGTGTGTGTGTGTGCGTGCGGCTGGCTTAAACTAATTCTTCTTACCATTATCATCATGAGACGGGGTGAGCAGAGCTGAGGAGGGATTACTGTCTTTGTCATCCTCTACATCACTTACTTTAATAAAACTTCAAGCCTGTGATTATGCTCCACATGCAGATGCCGGATGGCGGGCGAACGGATCGACGCAGCGAATCGGGGTTAACTCCGGCGACGTGCCGGAGCCACGTGCAGAAGCACTTTGGCGAAATGCTCCGTTAAGCAGATCTTAAGGAACCAAAGGTTTTAAATAGCACGTGATCCTGTCTCTATTTGTGTTTCCTCCATCAATTGCAGGTATTAGTAGAAGTAGTGAAGGTAGATGCATCGACCGTAAAGGTGTCCAGTGGGAAGAAACGTCCCTTTCAGAGCTGAATGAATCAAAACGATGAGTGGCAGTAGAATGAAAATCAGCAGCACTTGTGTTCCATCCTCAAAGCGCTTTTATTCTCCTGAAACTTCCCTTTGTCTAAAATAAGATTCATCAGACAAAATGTGGCTCTCATTCGTCAAATGCCTGCGTTTAATATCGCTCTCTGATTGTCAAGCCAACGCATTTCAATCTGAAGCGTTTTTTCTGTCAGTCAGGATTAAAAAATGTAGGCAAAGAAATCACTCAATTCGGTTCATAACAAACTTGAAGGCTATAGTGGTTAGTTTTCAGGACTTCCTATTGCTAATTTGATAAAGCATGTTTAAAAACTCTAAATATATCCAAATAAATTGTTTTTGACATTCAGCTAATTGACAAGTGTTTGGTATTAGTACCAAATATTAACGTGAGTTTTAAACTCTAACTGCAAAGTGTTGTAACCACCTGCCATCTGGTGTAAAACATTTTTCTTTGGACCATAAACAAAGAAGAAAAATCATTTGCACAAAATGTAAAAACTGTTCACCCGTTACAGCTATCAAATAAGTGCAGTGAGCTAATGATTAACAGATCCCGGACGAGCCCCCACTTGTCTGTATGTGTGTTCCCCTATATGCAGTCCAGGAAAAGAACCGGCATTTCCCACAATGTCAGAGTGAATTTTCTCTCTGCACCTTTTCCCCAAAAACAAAATCTCACGCCGCCGGAAAACGTCCCTCGCTCACTCTTCCATCCCGCTGCTCTCTCCTCTCCCTTATAGACTACAACCGTGTCAGGCCGACCCGCCTGAATCCGTCTTTTTGACGTTGCTCCTGCGTGGTCGCCGTGTGACACTGTGTGTGTGTGTGTGTGTGTGTGTGTGTGTGTGTGTGTGTCTGTGTGCGTGTGGCTGTCTCATGCATGTCAGGGCTGGATCAGGTTGCCAAAGGGAACGTGTGTGCGGATGTGCGTTGCCCTGACGCGCCTCACATGGGGGAGACAGAGGACTACAGCAGAGCTGACAGTGCGTGACTAAATGCCCCCCCCCCCCCCCCCCCCCCTCAACCCCCACCCGACCCACGTGAACCCGCCCCGCATGCAGCTGACTGCTCCAATGAGGCGGGGTGGACGAGACAAAGCACGCGTGGGCGGCGGGGACGGGGAGAGCGATGGAAGGGGGGGGGGCGGGATGTGCTCGGATGTGTCAATCGTCTCCGCCCCAAGGGGAGGAGTCCAGTACTTTGTGTCCAGTGGGGCTGAAGGACGAGGAACTCGCCGCTGTTATTCCCAGGCTGGATGGCGATTGGAGGAAGTTCGCCGTTGGACACTCGGTCACCTGGGCCTATTGTTGTCCAGAGAGACGGAGGACGGCATCTGCGTCGTCCTCCGTCTCCACGGACACGTACCCTGCTCCCAAAATATCAACTCACCCGTCATGCTCGAGGCCAAGTTTTGGGCAAACGCTCACTGAACTAATCAGTCACCTAATTCAGTTCCTTGCTGAAATTGGCTAATTATCCCAGAGCCCAGCGGAATAATCAATCACGCCGAGGATTCTGATTGGGCAACACCACATTCCAGTCATTCATAACAAGGGCCTGATTAGCAAAAGAAGGGGGGGGGGGTAATGCTCTCTTCTAAAAAAAGCATCCTCGTATTAATGGTTCTAGGCGCCGAATTACACTAAAAGCTGATCTCTTTTCTTATGCTTACGAGTGGGAGGTTACAGCGATGGATGTTCTTCGCTTCTCAACAAGGAGGCACGTTGTCGTCTGTGGGTTTTTTTTTTTTTGTTTGCCTTAGAAAGACAAAAAGCTCCCTGTGATTCACCCGAGGGACGCGCCGCTGTCCAATCAACAGCGAGCGCTTGATAAACTGAGTCGCCAGACTCCCGCGGAGAAAAAAAACGCTGAACGCAGCGTCGTCAGCACTCTGTGCGCCTTTTTATTATTAAAACAGCGAAAGCGGGAAAATAACTTCATGTATTATTCAGTTGCGGTAGATAATGGAGGTTAAGTTTTTAGCAACGTTTGCGTTCATACATCATTTTATTTTTTCCTCGGCTTCAAATAATATGATTTGATTTCTTATTCATTTTCCGCTGCCATCTCAATCTCATTAGCAGGGGGCGGCCGAGGCGCTGATGTCGCGCCGCATGCTAGTGGTCGCCAGTGGACACCTTCAAAACTTCAGGCCTGCATTTCGGCATTTATTCATCATTTTGAAGCAGCCAATTGTGCAAAGCCGAAAAGCAACGCATTCAGCAGATTTCAAATGGCCTTTTCCCTGTCATCTCTCAGCGTCTGTTGTGCTCTTTGTGTAGTTTTGATAAATCAAGTGAAGCTCGGGGCAATGCATCACTCTGTGTCGTCTGTCGGCGGGATATGAATGGTTACTCTCAGCCCCACTCAGGGCTTTTGTACCGCGTACCCTCTGAGAAGGGCTGAGCAACAAAGAAAAATCAGATTAAGAGTCTCCTCGGAGAAACTCATCTGCAATATTAACATCTGATATCTGCAACACCGCTGCATACATCAGGACAAAGTACACATTAAAGTTACCCAGAGAGTGCCACAGAGTCTGTGTGGGTAAGTGAAAGTAGGGGGGGGGGAATGGAAATCAATAGAAATAGAGAGAGGGGGGGGGGGGATTCATGAAGTAATCTACTAAAAATAGATTAAAAAACAACAGAGTATAAAGGAGTCAGGCAGCTCAGGGCGCAAATCTCCTCAGCCTTCTGAGTCCCTTTGCACCCTCGTTAGTCCCTGACCACCCCCCCCCCCCCCCCACCCGCCCCCCACACACACACCCCCGTTACCCCCCCTTATCGGCAATTCCCACTCCCGTCCTTGGAAGGTCACGCATCTTCCACATACAACTCCTCTCCCCCTCCCACGGCCTCTAATCCCAGTGTCAACATCAGCCTCCGAGTGCTTGTCAAACACGGGAACGAAGCGCAAACAGAAGGTCGGACGAAAGGCTCGCCGAGACGCACACGCTGCCGCGCACACTGATCCGTCCGACATTTGTCGGCACCGACCCAAACCGGGTTTGGCAGAACGAGTCCAGCAACAAAAACCACCAGTTTATTGGTCCAGTCTAAAGAAGCTTGAGTCGTTCAGCCAACAATTTCACAGACCTCGCTCTTACAATAAGATAAAATACGTTTTGGGCTGCAGTGCCGACACTGACCACTGGGGGAGAGGATGAGTAGCAGCCGGCCCTTAAGTGACCCCTCAAGCAGCTTTGTGGACCTGTGATACGACACCAGCGTCGGCGTGCTAGCATGCTGGCATTTACAGTTGCCAACGTCCGATTTGGCATGCGAACATTTGCCCACGAGCATTACGCGCAAAGCACAGCTGCCGTACATGCATGACAAGCTATACGATCCCAAGATCACAAGTACCAACTTATCGAGTAAAGTTTGAAATATTTCCCGGAAAAAGTGAAAACCTTTGCCACAACATGGGGAAAAATAACGCGGATCCTCGTGGGCGATCGTAACGATGCAGCGGGGACCATGAACGTCTGTGTTTTTAATTTCCATAACAATCCCACCGACAGTTGCTGAGACCAAAAGCAGACGGTCGCGCCCCTCCAGGGGGCGGATCTCCGGCCCGAACTCCTCTCCACTTGCAGGCTGCGCCATCGGAAACATGCAACACGGCTTTGCGCCTAAACAGCCTAAAGAGCCAATGGTTCAAACGCATGACTCTCGCAGAAGGAGCCCCGGTATCACAGCAGGGCTGCTGCCGACAGCAGCAATCTGTTACTCACACAACACCGGGGTCACGGACGGGCCAGGCGATGTTTCCGCTCATACGATTACAAATGCACGCGGTTACGTAATGTGGAGAGAAACGTGCTAATAGACAAATACCAGTGGGAACGATTGGGTGCGTTTAAATCCTCATCAATCATCCTTCACCGGGTGGCCTGATATTAAGTCCTCAGTAATTTTGGTTTCCCAATTCAGATTCAAAACACAAATTAAGATTAATTTGGGTAACTATTTGCACGGCCCTGTCGTTTTGCATGCGCTTCCATCATTTCAAGTGTAAATCGTCAAAATAATTGTTATTTGTGGAGTACACCTCGAAGCTTTATTAAAAAAACACGACTTTCCAACCCCGGATAATGGGAGCATATTAAAAAATGCTTCTACATTTTTCCGGCTGTTATACCGAGCACGGAAAAGCACTTTAACTTCATCATATGCAACGTATTAAACATACAGGGATACCGAATTAGTAAACTGCTTTAAAAAGAAAGTGTAAATACACACATTCAAATACAATCCAGATTAGTCCTCACACGCCTACAACAAACGCCTAAACGCACAAAAATATGAGCGCTAATGACCGGTTTCGCCATCACTGCAACGTGCAATTACCATCATAATTATTCCCCCGTTTCTTAGCTTTTTGCGGCAATGTGAAGAATCGGGTTTAATTAATAATTTGCTCGCGAGGAATTAATTGGAGGATGCGGCAGTCGCAGCTGTGCGAGACGTGGAGGGCGCAATTAAGTGATGATTGCCAGGGCGGCCGTGTTGAAATGTGACCCGCTTTGAAAGGCCCGAAACTCAAGGGGGTGGAGGAGAGTCGAGGGGGGGAGGAGGGGGGGGCGAAGTGACACTGACAGACAAATGGGGGGTTTACAGCCGCCGTCACTTTGTGTCTGCCGCCGATCCGCCGGTCCTGGTGCTGAATGATAACATTTGTTAGACACACAAACATTTGCGATCACCGGCGGCCTTTCAAATTCATTCAATTAAAAAAAAAAAAAAAAAACATAGCCTCATATTTTTCTAGATTTGCGATCGATTTGAAACGTCGTTTTATGGGAAAAGGAGGAGAATAGTGAAAAACAAAGAATGTCGGCGTGGATCTTTAAGGATCAGCGCGGCGTCTGTCACCAACCGAAATATGGCAGATCGTCTCTGGATGTTTGTTTGCCTTTTTTTTTGCAGATTCAAACAGGATTACAGTCAACGTCCACAATTATCATAAGTTAGCAAAAGTCCCAGACGCTTCCTTCTCTTCCACGCACACACACACACACACACACACACACACACACACACACACACACACACACACACACACACACACTCAAATAAAGACCAGTGTTACGTCGCCAATTTCCTTTTTTTCCCCTGAATCCCTCTTTAATCTCCTACTAGTGTTGCCTCACAGTTGTAAAAATACATTTGACGAGGCGTCGTTGATAGTACACTGTGAACGCAGCATGTTGTGCTCTGCTTCATGCCACTAACACGGGAAAGGCGTGTTACTCGATAAACATCCCCTCAGCTGGAGATGTTGGCTCATTCATAACTGTTCACCGGCACGCGGGACCAACAAAGCTGCTGCAGCCGTCACTTAGTGAACGTCGGCGGTGAATAGAAGCTTTCTGGTCCTCGGACCCGACACATGAGCACCTTTCACCCGAGAGGGTCGAAGCCAATTCATTTTCACGCACACTCGCACACCGATCGGAGGCTCTGGAAGCAATCTGGGGTTCATTACTTCGGAAACTGGACAGACCGGAGAATCGAACCATTGTTCTTGTGTCCGATGGAAACCACGACAGATCGCTGTGTGAGGGCTTTGTGCTCTGCCATTTTTTAAAACCTCACAAAGCTGATTGCAGTAATCAGTCGAAATGTGAATTGTTGGTTAAAGATGCATCATAAAAATCTCAAAAATCTACTTTTGCTTAACATTTTACTGTCTTTTTAAAAAATGTAATAAGACTAATTTGTCTTTTTACTGAAGTATTTGTCAAGTTAAGTTACATTGTAGTTTAACATTTTCTAATCCAAACAAGGCTCTAAATATCTAAAATATGAAGTTTCTGAATTTTGAAAGCCCAGCTTTGGAATAACACATCCGGACATTTCTTCCGCCACCGAACGGAGCATCAATATTGCACGAGGCTCACATGACCTCGTGACCCCTGGCTGCAGATCACTGATTGGACGCGCGTAAGGCTGCACAATCATTTATTATTAGTGTCGTATTTCGGAGTCGCGATGAAAATAAACACAGAATTCAATCCGATTTGTATCAAAAAGCCAAACGTGTGCCAGCCGTGTGCGCGTTCCCGGGAGGGGTGAGAGGGTGTGGGGGAGGAATGGGTGGGGGAAGGGGGGTGCCTCCGTCCTCTAATCCATCTGAGGGTCTCTCTGGGGTCGTGTGTCAAGATGACACACCAGCGGCCTTCTTCCCGTTCTTTACACGGGCCGCCCTGGACAAGAACATCAAGGAAACAAAGCAC
Organism: Apeltes quadracus; assembly: GCA_021346845.1. NCBI lineage: Eukaryota > Metazoa > Chordata > Actinopteri > Perciformes > Gasterosteidae > Apeltes > Apeltes quadracus. The sequence continues at coordinate 2,842,247 of CM037936.1, forward strand.
GAGAGGGGGAAGGGGGGGTGGGGAGATGAAGGGGGGAGAGGGGGGCTTGTACACGGGCTCGGGCCGAACACGCCGGCGGCGTCTGGTTGGACTGTTTACTTTAGCCGTGGAAACTTGGAGGGATTATGCGTCTCCTCTGTAATCCTTAAAGAGGACAAACACCTGAGGCCCGACGCGCCGACAGAAGAGAGAAGCTGCTCTCCTAATTTTACATCTCATCGTCCTCATTGACAAGTTTTTTTGTTTTTTTTCGACTCAAGGTCGAACTCCTTCCTGTTGGGAGGGGGAGTGTGTGTGTGTGTGTGTGTGTGTAGAGGGGGGGGGCAGCTGTCAGGTTTCAGGGCTGTGATTGGAAAAACAACATGTCGAGTCTTTAGGAGTGATTTTACGTAAAGTCATTGTTTGCTTTTCGGAGGCTCTTTTACCCCTTTTACCAGTCAGTCGTTTGACGGAGAAAACTGTTTTTTGTACATTTCCTCCGTATTTAATGAGACAAATTTTAGCACCGATGTGCTAATTTGTCCGCCGTTGCTCCCGCTTCGGAAAAAAAGTTATTTTTGTGCGGATCCATCACTCACTCCTGCAATTTTTCCCTTCAAGTGGCTCGATTTATGGATCACGTTGAAGCCGTCGACACAAACAGCTTCAGACACAATCAAGGAAGTGCACTCAGCTTTTGTTTTTTTTCCTTTGTTGCAGGTTGAAGTAGCCGTCTCTGCACTCTCCTCAGCACCAAATTAAGGTAAAAGTAAGAGGTTTGGGCCCTGATTCAATCTCGAGGTAAAAAAGTGGATCCACATTCGTTGAATCTTGTTGACCCCTGAATGTCACCTGAAATGCTTCGTGCGATATCGTCTCCACCGAGCGTGGCAGCGCCGTGCCGCCGCGGGCCAAACGGCGCTGCCAGAAGCCAATGTCAACCCCGCCCCACTGTAGGTGAACACAGACGATCTGGGCTGCGTGCACCACGAAGGGCCCCGGAGCTCCAAGCCGCTCCAGACGGTGGAGTACTTTCTGTTGAAGAAGAGCTGAGCTAAAATAGCTCGGCTGATTTTGGTGATTTTAATTATTTCCTTGAGATATCGGATATAGGATGGAGTCGTCTTTGCGTTCGACAAATTGTCTGGTTTGCGCGCTCGTGGCGTCGCCTCGGCACGAGGTCGGGTTGATCGCCACCGGATCTCACATGTGCTTTAATGCGTTCTGCCGGCAAAAAAATGTTAATGAAGGATGGACACATTCATCCGTTTTCTACACTGGACCCACTTAAAAATTGACTTCGCTAATCCCCCCGGATTTTTCTGCTCACTATGAGGTCCACATTTATCTGAGATTATATTCCACACAAATCACACGTTCTTCTTCATCTCCGACTGTTAGATTCCATTCGGGTTGTTACTGGTCTGGGTTCGGTGAGGTCTGCAATGATTCGAACGCCTTGCGAAAACAAATTAAAAGAGTGTGATTTCTAATTAGAGCAAACAGATGGTGCTCTGGGAGATCGGTGCTCCGTCACCATCCACTCCCTGACGGAGGGATTTCTTTGTTGGTTTTCTCTTATTTATTTATTTGTTTTGTCAAACATGCATAAAAGATTCAATTGTGTCCCCTAGGCGCTAATCTACTCCTCAAACCGTCTTAATAAACCTCGTTAAGTCAACTTTAGTCTCGCCACGGAATATAATGTACAACTAAAACCGAATCTAGTTGTGCTAATATTTCGACTATCAAGGTGTAATAATGTACTTTTACACTTGGTGTATCTGGAAAATGTTAAAGGTATTGTGCTGCAAACTACTGTCCAAATAACGCCTTGAAATAAACATGTCACTACTGGCAGGAAACCATAGTGTTTCCTGAAACAGTTGATGAAGGAAGCGGAATTGGATTGGTAGCAAATATCGTAAACTTCAACATGAAATGAAACTGCTAACGTTCCATTTAAAAAACCAGTTGTACCAAATCGTCTGCTTGGATGCGTCTTTAAAGTAAAAACTGCCTTTATCCTGCAGTCGTGGGTGACAGGAAGATGAATGATTTAAAAGAGAAAAAAGGCAGGTATCGCTTTAAAAAAAGCAGCAACCGAAGGGATAAGCCGAGCAAAAAGAAAATGGAAAAAGTGAGAATCGAGACCTCCGACCGAACGGCGGCAGGAATGAAGTCAGGCGTGGAGGGAATCGCCGCCGCTCCTTGTTTCCAGGGGCCAGTGATGGATGGAAGTCAGCAGATTGTTGGAGTCCTAACTGATTCATCCGGGAATGACGTGACACCGAATTCTAATGGCGTCTGTGTTTCGCCGGAATAAAACCTAACGCGGCCTGACAGAAGCATACGTCTTCGTTGAGCCCGCGTGACTCGGCTGGAGGGATAAAGAGGGAAGCTTCTCCCGCCCGAACCTGCAGGAGCTGCTCACATGCACGAGCGATAGTTCAACGTGTGCGACGAGCACAACGACGTCGCGTTGGCCACATGTAGAGAAACAAACGTGGTACCGGAAGACGTCAATGTGCTGCAAGTTTCAACCGGAGGGAAACGTCTCAGTGGTATAAAGAACTATTAGATCGATAACAAATGATGGAATACATGATACTTCATTTGTTGGTGCTTTACAGCCGAGTTGTCAGATGGGGGAATTAAAGGTCCTATTTGTTTTTCGTTGGAGTGACATTTGAAAAAGGACACACACGCACCCGTCTGTGCTGATAACCGGGGTCCTCAGAGGAGAACTATTCCGACATCTACGATCTTCTGACTTTTCCTCCGGTGTCCGAACTCGGCCCCGCCTTGAAGCTGCAGGAGAGAGCCGAAGGTATTGATGTTTTTTGTTTGGGTATTCATTACAAATTTGTTTAAAAGAACAAACAAATCAATTTGCTTTTCCATGTTGGGGGGGAGGGGAGGGGGGGCGTTAAAAACGTCAAAGGTCAAACAGGGGATTCAAGGTCCCGTTGTTTTCCGCGCTTTCATTTCCTCCGCCGCGGCGTGACATTTGAAAAGCAGCGCCGAGGGAGCGACGCACACATCAAAGTCCTGCGGCTGCGAGGGACACAGATGATCAACGCCAGGGCGGAATCATTCTTCAATTCCTCCAGAAAGAGAAAGAAAACTGTTTACCAGCGATTTGTCTTCCAAACGGGGCACCAGAGCCCAACTCTGCCCGGTGGAGCTCGCCACGGTTTGCTGCAGGCAAATCCCAGGTGTGAAAATACAAAGCCTGTGTGTGTGTGTGTGTGTGTGTGTGTGTGTCCGTGTGTTCACTGATCATTGTATACCAAACAAACGTCATGCTGTGTTGAAGGAAAGTTTACAATGTTTCCTGAGGCAACAAATCAAGAAAGAAGTAGAATTATTTTAACACACTTAAAAAAGTACTTAATATTTTTGCTATATTTAAGTCACTCTTTGTGTTTACAAAGAACAAGATGGATGTGTCCTTGGTTACTACGGTAACAGTCAGTGGTCCCATCAGTCTGCACGGTGCCAAACGTTCCCATCAGCTGACTTAAACATGAATGAAAAAAAAGTTGCGGAAAAGGGCGATGAAAGACCGTTTCTGAAATGCAGATGTGCAAACTAATGCAGATGTGTGCCCGTCATTCGTTTGTGAGGGAAATTTAATTTATTCATCCGCAAGTAAAAGTCAGAAAATATTCTCACTCATTTTTTAATTGCTTTAATTGTGCTTTATAATAAATCCCTCAATACATTTAGGTGTTATTGCAAGTGCCCTGTATTGTCTAATGATATATTCACAGAATATTATTGAACTACACACAGACAGCAGTATAATCTACCTGAGAATTCTCACTGCACCGACTTTTTAATTAAAAATAACATCAATATTTAAATACTCTCCTCAAAAAGAAACCGATGTATAAAGTGTGACATGATTTCTGAGACGGCTGCATCCGTTTCCACTGCTGAGGACCGTTTGCACGATCTGACTGAACTTAAATATACTAAAATACTCGACCATTCAAACCACAGAATGATAATGTTACTGTCCTTCACTTAACCGGCCACTGAATTAACCAAGAAGGTCATTCTGAAGTCTCCTCTCATCTCATCTCGTTACTTTTTATTAAGAGTATCCACCGAAAAAAGAAAAAAAAAACCTTCCATCAACGTTTGTCTCATTTAAATTATTTTCCAGGTCATAATTGTTTCTTTCTCCAAGAGATGAAACGAAAGCAAAGCTGCTGTTCCAAACATTTTTAAAGTCATTTCTCCCCCCCGTGGCCTCTACAATTCTCATTAATGTTCTATAATGTATTTGAGATTCAGCTCAACAGCTTTCCCCCGAAAAAAAAAAAAAGCTCTCTATTCATTCAGAGAAGCGCCGCCCCGCTCTGCCGCTTTCCCGCCGACTCAGCAAGGCGAAATGAAATAACACTGCTTCAATTTAGACGGCTCCTCCAATAAGCAGATACAGTTCAAAGAGGGCTTAATCCCACCTGTCACTCAAGGAGGCCCCGGGGCCGAGGGGCGCGTCGAGCGATGACGGTCCCTCTTTGGAGCGCGCTGCTCCACGTGCATGTGACCGGCAGGGATCCGAGTAGCAGCATATTAGCACGGACTGTAGCGCTCAATCGCTACAGTCCGTGCTAATATGCTGCTAATATGCTGCTATGAATGATATGCTGCTATGAACACGTTTCATGTTTGGTTCGGCGCTGTTTTCCCTGCGAAGTTCCCGTTTCACTAAAATGTTCCCATGTGTTTGTGTTCGATGACGTCCAGAAATATGCGCCATCTGCCAGAAAGCTACTGAACAGCTACTCTGATGTATTAACACTGAAGATCGTTAGCTTTCAAGAGTTTAAGTAGGCTAGCAGTTAAGTTGCATTCATCACACCCTGGTCCTTTATATAAATATACAGGATCACAGGGGTCAAGTGCAAATCTAAGGCATTGGTTAAAAAAAAGACAAAGAGATCAAAACAGTAAATAGCAGTAATAAAAATATATATATTTTGTTTACATGCAGATGTAACATCAAGTGATATGAGGAGTTGACAGATGCGATGCACTAAATGATAAAAAACTGTATGAAAAATAGAGCGAATAGAGAGAGACAGTAAATACTCCAGTTGAAGAGCAAAGAACTCTGTGAATAGGGGACAAATACTCCGGCAGAACAAAGCAGACGCTATTGGGGTCATGCACAAATCAAGGGGGAACCAAGTACCTTTTAGAAAGTATTGTAAAGGAAACAGACTCCAGATCCGTCTTCTATTGTCGGGACCGGTTCATTATCAAACAGGCTGATTGTTGAAAGAGGGATGCGGAGTCCTTTGCTTTGTAAAATTTCATCTGACTTCACCTCCAATTCTAAAAGCGCAGGGATGGAGAGAAGCATCAGCAGGACAAAGAAAAGCCATCTGACCACTTGATTTAATTAACATTCAAGCCAAACGGACTGCAGCTGTCTCCGGAGACCATTTAAACAAAACCATTAGGTAAGAAATTCGGCAGTTGCTTTGAAAAATAATGTAATCATCATGAAAGGGCCGATGATGCTGCGCGCTGAAACCATTCCGTTGTGAGCACGGTGAGCCGATCCGCCCTCGGTCTGTTTGTGCTCTGCGACGCCGTCTCCATATTTTCTTCATCTCAAATCGGCCCAAAACAGCAAAAAGAAGGTCGAAGCGAGGACGAAACTCTGTAGAGCTAAAGCTCGATGCGTTAAGAGGAGTACTTGTGAATATCTACGTGTGAATATGTTCGGAGACAGATTCACGTCCTGTGATGTCATCTGGTTTTTCCACCATTAACTTTTCTACGGGTCACAATTCAATTTGAATTCAACATTATCGACGTAAAACGAAAAGATTACAAAATTGGTGTAAAGTAAAATATGTCCTTTTATCGTGTCCTCGATTCAACATTAGAAGATAAAGAGTAGAGCTGCTCTTAAAAAATGAAAGCCAATATGCAAATTGTAAAGTAACGATAATGTGGTTACGTTCGTCCTCTTGGGGAAACGTGTGTTTCCTTATCTTCTACTCCGATGGACGTCACGTGACGCGACAAACGTCAATGAAACTGAAACTGAGATTTACAGCAGCGCGAAAGCATGAAACTCTTAAGTGAAAGCGTTGAAGCCAGTCTCCCTTCTTTACGTTTCTGACGACGCGGCTCGCACGTTGTAAAAGCGAAGTAAAAAGCGCCTTCGCGCCTTCGTCTCTAAACGGACCAAGTTCTGCCTCGGCTTTTGTCTCCAGTCAGGCCTCCACTTCCTCAGGACCCGTCGCTGCTTCCTGCGGCGGCCGTCAGATAAATCAGGGCACCTAATCAGGGAATAAATATTCATGAGTCCGGCTCAGAGTGCTGCAGAAAGGTGCAGCTCCTCACGGCGGCACTTGGCGCGGCGCCTGCGGGGGGCGAGCGGGTGAGGAAGAGGAGGGCGCCGCTCCCTTTAGCATTTAGAGAGTAACTCCTTCATGCCGCAGGGCCCACAACTTCTACCCTTTTTTTTTTTTTTTTACTTTTCTCATATTCATTTCCCGAAGTTGAAGTATGACTTGTCAAAACGTGAACAATTACGGAAAATCATAAATTTGTGACCAATTAGGAAAAACGTCAGCCGTCGAAGACGTATGCGTTTTTCAATTTGGCTTTTCTTAATGCCTGCCAGCTCCCCTCGTGCCGTTAAACTGCCATTTCTCCTTGTTCTAATTGAACGCTCCCCTGTTCGTCATGTGTTGCTCGTCTGTCATGGTTTGTTGGGAGCCGGCCGCGGTCGTCCTTTCCGCTGACTTTGAGAGAGCACTTCATCTTATTTGTTTGTTCCCCGACACGGGGGGAATGATGCACTCGACCGGGCCGGCCATTTAGAAGCTGGATGCTGCTCAAGAACAGCCTCCTCCATCATCCCCCGTTACCCACTGCGGCGGCTCTGGACCCGCGCAGCGAGGTCATTTGTCATTTGTTAAGTAAAACTATTTGCAATCTAATTTACTTAATAGATAAGTGAAGGCACCGAGCTGCAGTACGTAATGGACTGGAAATGGCTGCCAGGCATTTCGTCTCTGAGGGATTCAAAGGGAACAGAGTGTAATTCATCAACAGGTATCAGCGAGCGACGCATGTTTGTGAATGTAAACGAAGTGCCGCTGACGGAGGGCGACAGTTACAACGGTCAGTTCGTCACCGGCAGAGGACAAAAAAAAAAAAAATGGCAGTTATGTTTTGTATGTCCTCAATAACGATACAACGTGGCTACAAACAATACTTCTTCGGCAGTCCGAGCAGAACCTTTTATAAGAGCTGGGACTTCGCAGTGTTTCTAAGGCGGCGACGAGGCCAGAAGATGAGCCGATATGGAGCCGCTCTAATTTGTATTCTTTTCAACCGCTGGTTGCAGAAGTAAATCTGGCGTATGAAAGTCTGAGAAACGTTATATTGCCACAGTAAATAATATATAAGCAATTATTGGGATCTGGTTTTTCGATACGGCACAAAGTGATTTATAGTCCGTTTGAGTTAAACAGACCATAAAATGCAGGGCGAGTGTGGGGCGGGGCTTCCTTTTGATTGACGGGTCGCCACCGCTATCGTGTGTGTTGTTTGCTGCTTGCATTAATGCTCAGAAGGTCTAACTCGGTCCAAATGGACTTTTAAAGGTCAAATTATTTGTGCATAAACAGAAAAGTTTAGAAGGTCAGCAGCATCCGTAGTGTGACATGCTGGACATGGGTTTGATTGAAGGCAGGTAGCCTACATAACAGACCAAAAATACAGACCCATGAAGACACCCTGATGGGGATGAAATCATGTACAACTAAAACCTCTGACCCAGCTGGTCCCTGCTTCTCCCCTGCAGGTTCAGAAACACTAGACGACGTGTCACGAGGAACCGCCGAATCTGTTTTTTGGGTCCCGACCCTCAGAAACCAAGAAAAACACAGCACGGCACCAGGTGATGGCGGGTTATTATCCGCTACAAATAGCAAATTCAGCTGATTTTTTACCGCTGCAGGTACATGACTGGCACCTTTGCATGGCATTTAGAAACAGTCCTGCAGCTTAAGAGCCGCTCGGTGGGATCCTCGGCATCATGAAGTGTCTGTTCATTAAGGTCACCGCCTCGATCAGGGTTGTCGCTTCAGGGTTATACAGGAGGTAAAAAAAATTGTCCGTCTTTGCTTTTCTGATGCTATTCGACGGTGGTGTGGGCTTTAATTTTGATGTGTGTGTTTTTTTTTCTTCCCCAGGAGACAGTGTGGAGGCGCAGCCAGCGCTAATCCAAACCAGGGGGCAGCTCTTTCACAGCATTCGACCTTCTCTCCAAGGAAAAAGAAGCCTGGAAAGGAGGCGAGGTGACCTCAGATGAAACTAGCTCAACCCCCCCCCCCCCCCCTCCCCCTCCCACTTAGAGCCGCTGGGGGCAACTTCTCCTGCAGCCGGGCCAAGAAGCCATGCAGGGAAATGGAGCTAACTCCAAGGTCGACGCAGATAGAGTGCAACGAGGTCGGAGGAGATGCATGTGGGGGAAGCAGCTCTGTCGTTGGATGTTTTCTAATTGGCTTCCGTGTATTGTGTCGGGACAGAAGGAAAAGAACCTGCACATTTACTACAACCCAGGGCCGGCCCAAGGCATAAGCGAACTAAGCGGCTGCTTGGGGCCCCCTGGCCACCAGGGGGCCCCAAGCAGCCGCTTAGTTCGCTTATGCTGCAAGCAGCCCTAGTTTTGTATTATAAACTCACTGTATTCGTTTATAATTTTCGCTATAACAGTATAGCGTGACATTTGTGCCAATAATCTTCTAGCACAGGTGGCTGTGCGTGGTGGGAGGGGGGCCCCCAAATACAATTCTGCTTAGGGCCCCTAAGAGGCTCGGGCCGGCACTGCTACAACCCGACAAAAGTTGAAGGAATTAGATGAAACCAGAAGACATTCAGAGAAAGAGACATCGCTGTTGAGTCTGGTGTTATCTGACCTTCAGATGGCTGCTTATCTTACATGTTTGTGCATAAAGTACACGTACGTTCGAGTACCAGACAGTGAAGATCTGAACAACTGCAGCCAACAAAAGAGAATTCAAACACGGGCTCTAATCTATTTTGTTCGCTCTCTCCGTGCACCCGGTTCCATCATGTTGAGAAATCCAAAGATTGCCAGGCCCGCTGAGCCAAATTATGATTGCAAAGCTATTGGGCAATCATTGTCAAGGGTAGCCATTTTAAAGCGGTAAAAGGCACAGGTGAGCCGCGCGGTGCCGTTGGCCTTTTTCTCTCTAATACCTAAATGACTCTGGATGATCCAAGAATAATTACTGTGCCTGCTCCGCGGCAAGGAACGGAAAACAACGGGGGGCGGAAACTTCTTCGGTGACGTTCTTCTATTCGTGGCACAGAAGCCGTTTACAGTCCGGTGAACACGGTGGACTGGTTATAAGAGCGATAAGTGTCCGCTGCTCAGTAAGCTCAAGGTGTGAAAAGCCTCGCTGTGCATTCGCACTGCTTAAGGTGGCCGTAAACACCCGCTAATCCCCTTTTTTCTGCTCACCGCTCCAACTCGGTTGGTATTAAGTGGTAACAGCTCGGTGCTTCGTCGGGGGGGCTTCACCCTTTTTGTTGCTGGACCGAGCCCACCCTAATGGGCCGCATTTCAACGCCTCCTTAGGAAGCCAGATGACAAATAGGATGCGTCCGTTCCTTCGCCTGCAGACAAAATGCACCATTTCGCTCAGCTTTTCCCCGCCGACGTCTCACGTTTAATCGACCGTCGGAGCACAGGTTCCTTCCCGAAGGAACACGCTTTATAATTCGGATGTAGAAAAAACAGAAACATGCCGCGTTCCTTGTACGTTTATTGTATACTTTTTGTAAAGACAACACCAACTATATCGCGCAGGAATAAACTGCAAATTGGACTTGGACCACCAGACGAGATCATCCTACTTCCCACTGCCAATTCTCCCAATTAAGTGTCATTATTTATTCTGGTTTCAGCTCGTTTCTCGTGGTTGCCGCCGGCAGCTCGCGTTGGAAGTGTGGCGTCTCTGGTCACCGGGGTGATCATCAGCAGGTGTGCAGATTCCAATTAGCGTGTGTGTGCGACTTGAGAACGTGCACAGGCTGCTTTCTCGCTGCTGAATTTTAACACGTTGGGCAATGAAATAAGGTCACGATAATAAAGTGTAAATACGCGCTGTGTGTGTACGTGTGCGTGTGCGTGTGTGTGTGTGTGTGTGTGCGCTTACGTCACCGCGTTGATTGAACATCGCCCCCAGCTGAAGTTACACGTGGAAAATGTCGCCCTACCGGATCGATACTGCATTTGAGATGATGAATTGTGATTTCAGGCTCAGGCGAGCCACAGTATCGGAAAAGTGCTTCATGGACGTAGAAAAAATAAAATAAATGCTGCTGAGCCGCCTGCTGCTCTGAAAAAGACTCACTTGGAGGCAGATGAGCGTGTTGTTAAGAATGTATATTACAGATGATGCAGCGTTTTTGGAAATCATGTCAAAATCAATTAGCGAAGGAAAACTAGGCCAAAACACTTCAGCAGGGATCCGATGGAAGAAATGTAACGTGCAGACCTACGTCACAGGCTCGTCGTTGCACGTGTGTTCCGTTTTAGGGTGGAGCAGGCGTCTCGGAGCAACACAAACAGCATATTTCTTCTAGCAAATATTCATTACAAGCTTTTATATTGGTGAGACGTCACAGACGAAACAGATGGCAAGCATTGGTTTTTCACTCGTTTCCCCCCCCCAAAAGACACGCAGCCCAGTGAAATGAGGCCTGTTGGTGTGGCCCCGACTCCTCGGCGCGTGCGCAGGCTGCGATTCGCTGGAGGAGAGCAGCAGAGACACACACACAAGAGACACGGGATGCGCGCACGAGGCCTCCAGGCCTCGGGTGGTGTTTTCCCCTTTCGCGCGGTTAAAACCGAAGGCGGTTTGGAAGTGAGCTGCTAAACGTGCGACCGCGGGTCACAGGTCACATGGCACCTGCGGCTTCCGCAGGGAGGGAAAGCCGTCGGACTTTGGGTCCGGATGCGACACGCATGTTCACAGTTTAGATTCAGTGTGAATTCATTGCTATTAAATAGCCATAAAACACACACTGTCATCCTATCAGGCGTCACGAGCGGCCACGCAGAGCTAAATCCAACCGCTGCCACCATCTTGGTAAGTCGCGAGAACCATTCTGTAAGTTTTTCTCTCTCTCTCTCTCTCTCTGACCTTGACAAGGACAGCGAGGCGTTGAATTAGAGCAGGGAAGAAGGGACCGGGGGGGGGGGTGAGGAGCTGACGCCACCTCTTCCACTGAAGTCTGGCTTGTTATCAATGCTGCTTGGATGCATTTGTGGGGGGTGGAGCGGGTGCGGGAGAGAGGGAGAGGGGAGGGGGGGGGGTCGGGGCGGGGGCAGTGCAGAAAGGACGACACATTGATAGAATACCTGCAGTGAAGAAGACAAGAAGGAAAGAGAAGCGGCTGCGGGATGGGGGGGGGGGGGGGGGGTTGAGGATGGTTGGCTGCAGGAGAGATGTCTCCAGGAGATGGTGACCATGAAGTGTAGAAGGATGCTGCCCCCCCCTACCCCACCCTCCCGCCTGGCTGTCGGCCTTTTAAGTAATGAAGGTAAACGAGGGCCGATTGCTGGAAGCCAGGAAGAAGGCGGGCACAAGGAAAAGGGTCCGCCGGGTGATTGACAGGAGACGCAGTGCTGGCTCAGTCAATCAATAACTCCTCTCCTCTCGGGTCGAAGTCGGCCCTCGCCGGCCTCGTCAGCGGCCCCCGTGTCTCTGACCCGACGGGGGCCTCCTTCCATGTGTCATCGCTCTGAAAGGAAAAGTCACCTTCTTCTGTCAGTTAATGGGATTCTTTAATAATGGGGAGATCTGGGAGCAACACACAAAAAAAAAAAAAAAAAAAAAAAAAGGGAACCTGCCTTTTCATTCTTTAATGGAGCGGCGCCCGGTTGCTGTCGGAGCGCCAGCGAGACTCGGAGATCACCGCTTTCATTATTCATACTGTACGGCAGCGGTGTCTGGGACAAGGTGACGAGGGAGGGAGGGGGGGTGGGGGGGGGTTCCGTCAGCCCCCCCAACACCTGAATGTCACAGCTGACTAACGAGGGCGGCGAGGTTTCTCACGGCCGGTTCATGAAACAAACCCGCGGCGCGTGTGGTCGACTCCCAAGGCCGCGGCTCTGTGGTCGGGTCAGTCGGCCGCCTCCACGCTGAGAGGAGGGACACATCGACCGTAGTTTTAGAAGGTTCAGTTCCTGGAATATGGGAGGTAATTCGACTGGTGAAATTCTCTTTAAATACCTTTTGAGTATCTTGAGATCAGTCGGGCCTGTCAAAATATCTTCTTACCCTCTAATTACATTTCAATGGGGAACAAGGTCCAATTTGCAACAACAACAAGGGGGGAAAGGTTCTCTTGAGGCCTCCTTTGACAGGTGGACAATGCAAAGAATGTGAAGCGTCGGACGGATGTGTGACGCTCGCAAAGGCAATACTTCACAGGAGCTGTTTTTCCTGAGTGAGTGTTTTCTCTGTGTGTCGCCTGCATGATCCTTAATTTGACACCCATCCAGCGGTGATGAAGAGTCTCACTCCGCTTGTTCCATTAACTTTATTGCTAATAATATATTTCATTATGGCCTGTTATTGGAAAGAATATTGCAATCTGCTCGCGATAGCTCACATCCAAAATTGTTAATTAAGTAAATGAATGGTGAAGCCAAAATAAATAATAAAAGAACACACATTAGCATACCGTAATTGAATGTCACTCTTGGTTATTCTGCTCCTTGAACTGATGGATGGGAACCATCCACACGGCGCGCGAAGGAGAACCGGGCGACTCCTCAACACACACGAAGACGCCGAGACGCAGCCGGTTATCTGCGTGCGTTAATGCGGAGTGTTCCTAACTACTCGACACGACGCGAGGACTCCGCAGGCCAACGGCATCCATCGGAATGCGACCAACCCGTCAGTCAACGGAGCGGCCCGATGGACGCGAGGCCCACGAGGCCCAACGGAAAACAAAGGACATTTCAGCGGCAGAGCCGGCGTGACCTTTCCCTCCTGATGTGCAGCCAATCCGGGCCACGTCAGGGTTACTGAGAACATGAACGGTGGAGCGCTGCGGACAGAGCTCCGGAGAAAAGTGGTTGACGTTCGCAAGAGCGAAAAACAAACATCCACACCGCAGCGAGAGCGAGACCTGTCAATCACACGGTAGCCCCGCCCCCCTGAAAGCACAGCCGCCCGCCGAGTGACGAGTCAACGTGGTCACATGAAGGTCTCGATGAAGTGCAGCACCGTTTTCAAATGAAACAACATTTAATGTGATGTTTGAACACAGACAGATGGTCATATTTGTAGGTAATTTTGCTGTTGCTGAAAAGTCAATTCAATTACCGTATTTTCTGGACTATAAGTCGCAGTATTTTTCATAGTTTGGCCGGGGGGTAAGACTTATACTCTTATACTATACTATACTATACTATACTATATACTTATACTATATAAGCGATTTATGTGTGAAATTATTAACACATTATTATATCATTTCACATGTTATTTTTGTATTGATGATTTCAACACAGCCGTTGCAGCCGGCGGGGAAGAAAGCGGAGTCGCAGGAGGTGGTGAAACCAAAACCTGCAGACTTCTCGGATTTATCGCCAGACATCATATCGACGTCCGTAGGACACATGCAGGCCAAAAAACGGTACTTAACTCCGCCGGCGCGTGTCTCATTCTCAAAAAATGCGACTTGTACTCCAGTGCGACTTATATGTATTTTCCTTCTTTATTATGCATTTTATGGCTGATGCGACTTGTACTCCGGAGCGACTTATAGTCCCGAAAATACGGTAATTTTATTTTGTATAACCCAGAATCGCAAATTACAAATTTGCCTCAGAGGGCTTTACAGTCACCCTCACATCGGCACAGGAAAAGGCCTGTTCACGCAGGTCTGAGTGGAGGTGCTGCACGATGTCAGAGCCTGCACCAAAACGCCTAATATGTTGTAAATGTTCTTTACACAGAGAAAACCAACTCATTACTCTCCATTACCGAGCTGCTTCCTCACACCTGCACCTGGAATTTACGGAGAAAAAGATGTGTGATTCAACCTGAGAAGCGTATTTGTAAACTGACATTTTTAAATGTTGACAATGGATCCCATTTCATAAACTTGCATAAAGCTTGGTCTGAATTTCATTTTTTCAGATCAATTATGTCTGAAAAGGATGTTGGACGGAAAAGTGAAGCATTTCTCTGTGAAATGGAGACTAAAATACTAAAAAATCCAAATAATTTAAGCGGATTACATGTTTTTTTTTTATGTTTTCTTACCTGCTGCTGATAAACACCTCAAATGTTCACACATGTTATGTTGCCAAACTATATTGCATCCAGATGACTGTTCAATAACCAAACAAAATACTGATTTTTGGAAACGGGAATAGAATCCTAACGACCCTGGCAGCATTCATAGCCGAGTAAGATACTGAAATGGGCCTTAAGATGAGAAATTATGCCTTCATCACTTGTTCAGTAGCCACTTACTGCAGAAATGATCAACTGCGAGTTTGAATACAAAGCCGCACGATGCGAGAGCTCAAAACAGCGCGTTCTTTTTCCCTTCCTCCGGGCTGAAGTACCCTTTTCAGAGCATCAGTAATCGCCGGAGGAGATCACGACCTGCACGGCACCAGCTCCATCACGGCTCCCCTCTCCCCGGAGGAAGCTTTAACAGACAAAGGCCGGGCGGGATGGTCGCAAGAAAAACAATAAAGGGAGCTCTTTGCTTCGGCCTAATGAGGATAAGAAAAAAAAAAAAAAGGAGTCTTTTCTTTTTACTCACGTATCTCCCTGAGAAGCCTGGGTGGAGGTGATGAAGACAGCGAGAATACAATGGAGGCGGCCGAAGGCAGAGGTGGAGGTTTTTCCAGGAATAGAAAAGTTTAAAAAAGGGGGGGCCGTCGCAGCCACTGATGGACCAATGTGTCGGAGCAACCTCATTGGTCAAAGAGGACCGTCCCTTTCAACTTGAGTAAGAAGCAAGCTGCTTTCTTCGCTCACACCGGTTTGCCTTTCACTCCTGGGTGAAACGTTTTTTCTTTTGCATTTTTCCGTCATTCTCGTCTTGTCGTAGACAAACGTAAGCGCCACTCAACCTGAAGACACACACACACACACGTTGCCCTATTTAAATGCGTCCATGTGAACCTTCAAATCCCAGAACTGACGATAACCTTTTACCACATTAGGCTCCATTTTCTCCAAAAAGTCTTCACCTTCCCACAGCGACTCCGTACAACAGCTACTTCCGTTCTATTTGGTGCTTCCAGCCGGCCGACCCACCAGATGGTTTGATACGCAAAACCACGTGACAAGCAGTCATTTCAAACTGAAAAGGGGCCGACCCTTTCAAAACACGCTCGGCAGGTGATCGGATGAACCGTCTTGTCAATTTTTTTTTTTTTATCTCCAACCGGCATCGTTTTGATTCTCTCTGCTGTTGAGAAAAAAAACCTTCAGTGTCGTTCTCGTCTCGTGAGAAACACTGTGATGCAACGCGGCGAACCTGCCGTGGCTTTAACCGTATCATCTCTTATCTACCTGCTGCTGGGATGAGGTCTTTTAGTTACTGGCATCCCAGCCAGCTGCCCACAAACGTTGACCGTCGCTTCGTTACTCCCCTCGGGCCGCCGGCCTGCTGCTGGACCACAGACGAATTGTGGCTGTCGGGGAGTTTGAATAAACGAGCTTAAGAGCGTAAAAGAGCTGCAGTGTAGCTGCTGCAGAAGAAAAAGCCAGATTCCCCCGCGGATCACCTGGGTCCTTCCCCCCCCCTTCCCCCCCTCCCCCCCTCCCTCCCCGCGCTCAGCCCACACTTTCCTGGTAGCCAGAGCGCTCAGAGAGCTACAGGTGCCGTCCTGTCACTTCCAATTAGACGCCGGCTTTCCAAATGCGGAGCTCCGTTAAGCAAGTGTCAGGACATCATTAGCGACGGGTCAAACTGCATTATGCTCAGACACCCCCGATCGTTACGGCCAAACAGGCCGGCCTGTCCGCCGTGCGCATGACAACGGGTGTGAGAACAAAACTTCACTGAAACGTGCACGCCGTTTCCCCAGAAGCTTTTCCCCCCAATGAGCCTCTTTTCTCCTCAGACAGCAGCTTAAACGTTTCCGCTGTCAGAGCCCCCCCGCTTTCAAGCGTCATGTGACCCACCGTGCGTTCTTACAAAAGCCTTTGATACAATAAATGTCCAAAATTTTCAAGCCACATGGAGCTCAGTCTCCTGGACCGAACATGCCGCAGCACAGTTTTCCTAGTTTCACCTTTAATCCGTCTTAACATCCCACGCCGGTGACCTTCCGTTGACCTGTTCTGTAATTAGAAATGAATACATACGATTCAGTGTCTTGGAATGCGGCCCGCACCTGTAACGACAACACAGCAACACAATACTTTGAATAAGCTCAGTGACAGAGTTCATTAGCGGCCGTCTCTCGTTGCTAAGCGACGCTGTCTTTTTGCCCTCGGGCACTTTCCATTAACCTTCAGCTCTTTTTCAAAAGACACCCATTAATGATAAAATTCCCCCAGCGCAACTTCTTGTAACAAATCTATTAGCGGCCAATCACGTCTGTTTCTTCGGGCGCGCCTCGAGCTAATTGCTTTCCGGCGCAAACGTTTCTCGACGCAGTAATGAACGTTTAAAACAGAATCACCTGTTCAGTCAAAAAGCCTCCAAAACCGCTGCAGGGCTGAATTATTCCGTCTATTAGCGCACAGCTGCCGTCACATGAAACCCTCGCGGCCTCTAACGAATCGAATATCCCGTATCGTAGAGAAACTTTCCCGCTCTGTTCCCTCGACTGTTCGTCAAAGTTCGTCAGGAAACACAGAAAGTGGGGAGAAAAAGAATAAATAAAAGTAGGCAGAGAGGGATGTTCCTGTCCTCCCTGCGCCCGCCTTTCCCGGGAGAAGTCGAGCAGAGCGAAGCGAAAAGCAGCGGGACGTTTTTAAAATGGATTAATGCTCCCGCCGCTTGAGGTTAACAGCCTGTCGGCGGGCTTCCTTATCAGATGGCCAAGATCAATGGCGCCAACACGCCGGCCCGAGAGACGCAGGGCGCCGCGCTGAGAACGGAAACAAAAGCCTCGTGCTTTCACGGCCGTTCGTCTACCGAGGCTCACCTGCCGTAAAGAGCGGCGTCCTTCGACGTGTTGAGGGAGGCTAATAAAAAGAAAAGAACTGGCTTTAGGTTTTTGTTTGAAATCTTTGCTGGTTTATGACCTCGCACAGCTTGAATCAATTCAGTTTTTTATTAAACTGCGGTGATATTTGATGTCATCCTTCCTTTACGCCACAACTGAAGAGGATTCATTTTGTGCAAACGAGAAACTTATAGAACTTGTAGGTCTCATTGTGCATATGGTGTATATCCGCATAGGGTGTGTGCATATACGTGCATATATGTGCATATGGTGTGTGCATATATGTGCATATGGTGTGTGCATGTATGTGCATATATGTGCATATGTGCATATGGTGTGTGCATGTATGTGCATATATGTGCATATGGTGTGTGCATGTATGTGCATATGGTGTGTGCATGTATGTGCATACGATGTGTGCATGTATGTGCATATATGTGTATATGATGTGTGCATTTCACACTCATTGATGGATTGAGTCGGCGCTGCGTCGCATTCTGAACGTGGTTGATTTTAATTCTCATCGCCGTGGGAATATTCTTCTTGTCTTAGTCGTCATGTCTGGAGATAAAACTGTTCTACTGGCTCACACTTCACTCGTGTGTCGTGTCGTGTGGTTAAGTGGACCGCTGCGTGTTCTGGCTTCTGAGTTATAAATCATTAAGCAATGAGTGTAAGATAAGAAAAGGAAAAGCTTTATTGTCCTTCCAAAAGAGTTTGAGGCCACACTGAGCTGGTGCCAGCGTGTTTCCTCTTGTATGCTGTTCTAATTGTGTTGACTCTACTCATTATTTTGCCAGTAAACAAACAGCGACACTTGAGTCTGCAGCTGGAATAATCCTCGAGGGGGAGAAACGACTGCGTCAGCAACCCGCAGCACTCAGAGCGACTTGAACTGTGTCACACGTTAAGGGGTTTGAGAGTTTGTGACTCCTGTGAAAAGTCGTAAAATGATGGCTTTAGTTTGTGTGATCATTTTTGGCGTAGCTGGGCAACTGCAACGCTCTCCTGATTTTTTTTCAACAGCCTGGCTCAGCAGAGTGCTTCTTTCCCATTTAAACATTGTAAACTGATGCACGTTGTGTTGTTTTCTTTTTGTTTTTATCGAGATCTGTAAGCTGGAACAGGCGGTCCTTGTTTTCCTGACATTAATCTTGAGGTAATTGTGTTCACATGAGCTGGTGAGGTGCCGAGCGTCTCTCGGGAAATCAAACAAGGTCCTGTCCTGTCGAAATGGGATTTAAAAAAACGTTCCTCACTCCAAAGGCATCTCAAATGTTGTGTATTTAAAAAACAGACCTTTCATAGTCTCCTGTGTGTTTTGCTGTCTCAGGGAAGAAGTATCAGTCCAATAAACAGCAATGTAAATAGAGCCGGACTTGCAGAGACAAGGAGCCCAAACTGTCTCCACCACATTTCATGTTTGTCCTTCATGAAATAAATGGTTTTAGCGCGGAAGCCTTCCCAAATGGTATTTTTTACATTTTGTATAACAAATGAGGCGTAGGACCACAAATCACAAGTCGTGTTAGCCTTCATGATCAAATCATGGTGGTTCGGGTTTAACTAAATCTATAAGAAGTACATAATCCACACAGTCAAATCTCTAATCCATGTTATTGTAGGCAGGACCGGGGACGTGATGTGAGGAGGGACAAAAAAAAAATGAATGCTGAAATCCTTTTCGAGGCTTGCCTTTGGCTTCACGAACACTCCTGCAGGAGAGAGTTTGAAACAGGAAAGGAAAAAAAAGCTTTTCTCCTCTGCAGCTCATTCTCAAATGGCCCACAAGGGAATTTTATACGCGACGCCGCAGCAACTATGAGATAAAAGCTATGAAATAATTGTGGTGGAATGTTGGAAGTGGAACCCTCGAAAATGCGCCTCCAAAGCTGTGATGTAATGTGAAAAAACTGCTTCCAACCTTTTAAGGTTATAAAAATCTGATGCAAACGGATACGACTTCTTCTGCGGTTTAATCACATTACTGCGACCCGGAGTGATGCGTTTCATATTATTATGAAAAGATGGGAAAGAAACGCAAACAAACGGCTGCCATCTTATTGTGGATTAGATCATGTCTTTCTTTATCTGTTGTTATCGTGCAGCTCACCAGTAAAGGTCAGTGTTCAGCGGTGGGAAGCCTTAAAAGGTTGTCCAGCTCCATCACATTTTAATGACATCGTAGCCACTGACAGGACCGGAAAAACAAGTCCATTCAACAAAAGAAGAGAGAGAGAAGGAGGTGGGGGGGGGGGTCCGTAGCATCGTGATGCAACACGCTTGTTGTTCTGCTTCAAGCTGATCCTTTGCCGTTGGATCCTGACTTTGTGCCGCTCTTCCTCTGCAAAGCCAAAGGCTTCCGTCCACCTTTTTTCACACGGCGGCACTCCCGGATTCCTTTTTAAAAGGTCACGGACTTCCTCCCCTCGTATGTCCAGTGTTTCGTGTTAACTTATCGATCCGGTCGGCGTCAAACGAGGGGAGAATAAAGGTTACGGCCGAGGGTTCCCCCCTGCCCACCCACCACACCCCCCCCATCATTAACTATTCAGATGATTCAGAAAACACTGCAACGAAAGATGACAATGCAGATCTATCTTTTTCCAGGTGGTGCTGTTTACTTCTTTCCGGAGTTGCCTTGTGGTGACCTGAGACTCTTTCACTTCGCACAGAGGCAGCTGCAGGTGTTGGCCAGATGTTCATGCAGAACACGCGTACAGCGTTTCGGCTGTTTGTGGTGTCACGGATCTGATTTGTTGTGGCGCTTTGAAAGAAACAAACAACAAGAAAGAAACAATTACAGACTCACGGATCAATAAGTGAAGCATCCTAATCTCACGCTGATGTTGCAGTTTACACGCGTCTTCCGTCTCTATCATTTCACAGTCGGACCGCAGATTGGATTCATATTCTGTACTTTCCTTAAGTGTTCATAGCGTCAGAAAACCTGGCGTGGAGACGGAATGCAAATCACCGGAAGCTCATTCTGCCGCTGGAGGCTCCATGTGCAGAGTGTTTTCCACTCACATTTGGCAGCGAGCTGCTCTGCATCTTGTCCGCTGATTGAATTCATGTCTCGACACTGTGCAGGTTGCAGAAGTAAAGCACCGGCACGCTGTCTTTATTTTTTTAATTTGAAAGTGCTCCTCACACCACAAACACTTGTGAATTTTTTTTCATTTTTATTTTTTATGATAAGGGGCTGCCTGAACGATAGTTCATGAATGATAGAATGATTTGTATTACCCGACGTAGGAGTAATTCTGTTACCTTAAAGAGGCGAGAACAAACCACAGACAAGTCGTATATCTTTCACTTTGCAAAGGGGAGCCCTGCCACACATGCAGTGCCGGCCGTCCAGCGAACATCCCTCTACAACAGCCTTTTATTCAAAAGTTCACACATAGATAATAACAGGGCGGAACACACAAGGTCGGGGCTTCACATAATCTCCAGCCAAGTGACGAGGTCATATGACCTACAATGCAATCATTTACTGTGAGTCACTCAGGGAATCGGCGTGTGACCTTTCTTTAGTAACCGGTGACTTGTCCGAGTCCACGAGTACATTCTATCTAAACAGAGGAGTCCACAGATACCTTGATTGATCCGTATCCTGTTTCTCATCTGTTAGATTAGTGATGGACTGTGATTAGATTAATACAAAACTATAGACAAAACGCATAATAAGCACCCTCCGAGCCCTATCAATGAACTCGTTCATATTTTGGGCAAACGTGAACTGAACGTGCTGCATCAACACCTGATGGACGTTGCTGTGAACTTGTTAATTCTGGTGTCTGTGAACGGCTCGTTCTTTCACGTTCTTTTGAACAGGGTGCCAGATTTCTACAGAGCCTTCCAGCGGAAAAAACGCCCAATCCGGCAACACCAACCACGAGCGTCGCACCGCGCATGCGTCATCCAAAAAAAAAAAACATGGAGCCGAGCGTGTAGCAAAGAGGCGGCGTATAATAATTTAAAAGAGTTTTATGGGGTTACTGACAAGGTCGCTGAGGATGAGAGGAATCTGACTTTTCTTTGCAAACTGTTTTTGAGAATGTACTGTAGGGGCGAACGCTGCAGCTGCTGCTAGTGGGGAGTGAATGGACAGCAACACGGCATTAAAGCAACAACGGGGAAATGCTGTCCCCTCAATGCTAATTAAACCATGGTTGGGTGAGGATTCAAAAATTGATATGAAGATTAAATCTGATGCATAGCTTCAGTGTTAAATAACTGCTGTGTGTGGTTCTGTATGGGCTGTGGCAATGATTTTGAAAAATAATAGCTCGCAGCAACTGAACTAGTTCATTTTTTGGAACTGTCAACTTAGTTAAAAAATGTCAAAGTTTGAACTATAAACTAAACTAGTTTATTTTAAATTGTGTGAACTAAACTTTGACCCAGTTCATGTAGCTGTGAAGAGTGCTTTGCAAACAGGCCCGTCCTCTTTCTACCCTTTGCCATTTTTCTGTTGCCACACAAATCCACCGCACGCTCAATAAGCCACCGAACCTTAACACGTGTGAAGCTTGCTGATTCTTTCTTTTTTTTTTTTTTCTTTATCCAGTTGCTATTTTTCACCCCGTCGAGCCCTGCGGAAGCGGTCGTCCTCGCTCGGCTTTGATCCAGGTGTACTTAATAATAGATTGCGGCCTCTCGCCACGGCGCCTTGCGAGGACAGTCGATGCACCTCTCTCTCGTCAGCGGGGGGGCCCACGGCTCTTCGCTCTGCCTTCCTGTTTGCAATAGCCTGTGCAGGCGGGGCAGGGGGGGGGCGACGACTCGGGTGGGGGGGGGGGCAAACTATGCGGGTTCACATCCGTGGTTTGTATAACGAGAAAAATAACCACAAGGAATTGCTCTGTGTAATCTTTTATGTCTGAGTCTGCATCCGCGATTTATGAGGCTGTAAACAGTATGCAGATATTTCATCACGGCGAGGGTGTGCGCGTGCGTGTGCGTGTGCGTGTGTGTGTGTGTGTGTGTGTTGGGGAGTCGATGGAAGCAATATTAGAATGTGAATAATGCATCCAATCCACCTTTTCAGTGTAGAATACGACTTGGCCATTAAAAAGCGCCTCACTGAAATGGTTGATGAGGATCCGATTTGCTCGACGGGCCACAGCGGACTGAGATCTGTGAGCAGCGAGATGAAGCTTTTAATGTTTCATTGCTTCAGTTAAACATGCAGCGATTGACTCACAGCTCCGTCCACAACAGCTACGGCTTCAACGTCTTTGTGAGGCCAAGGTGGGAATCATTATTGTGAAATACTTGAGGCGTGCTTAAACTATTTGTGTAACATCTTACAAATAAGTTACTCGTTTTTTGTAACACTTTTCAGGCAATAAAACTCCTCAGTGAGGATGAGAAAAATATTATTATTTGGGGTAAAATAAATGCGGGAGCGATGCGTCACATAAAAGAGCACACAAATAAATAAACACATACTTGCCACACGGGACTTGAACTACGGAAAACAATGCTGTGTGAAAAGCAAAAAAAAACCATCCGGAAAGAAAACGCCGCGCTCATACGCTGTCTACCGTTAGCTAAAAACAACGTATGTATTGACCTGTGAATTAATCGCACACAACCCCCCTCCACCTCCTACCTCCCATCCCCCCTCCCGGTGTGTCAATTAAAACTAATTATTTCATTACACAAAGTGGTTTGCCTGCAGCACTTTCACAAGCTGCACCGAATAGATTAACTTCCCTCACCTGAGACGTACAACTATTATTGTAGGAAATAAACAAGATACACATAGTTTGCCTGATTATGTGTGTTTGGGGGTCGGGAGGGGACGGGGGGGGGGAGGTTCAGCCCTCGCTGGATATCAATTTGTCAGTGCGCGCAGGAGAGGACTGGGAAGAGAGCATTGACGTATTGATGAATGAGTTAAGGTGAGAGTGCAGCATGGAAAAAAACGGGGCCCACATCCTGTTTACATGGCAATCAATACTGATGCGAGTCGAAATGGTGAGAAGCGTCAGGGTCACACGGTGGGGAGGGGGGGGGATGGGGAGGAGGAGTCACACGGGTAGAACGTTTGGTTTTTTGAACACTCCGTGGTGTCATGTCACGTGTAATCGCATTGCATTCAAATAACGCGTTTTGTTACGCAACTCCTGTTACAGTCGGCCGACGAGCGACTGGGTCCGACGAGGCGGGAGCGGCGCGGCGGAGAGTTTCCGTTAAATGAATTGTTTGCCATTACAACCGTTCTCACTTAAAAATGCCCGTCTTGTGTCATCAAACATCTCGACTTTGGTTTTTGTTAGCAAGTGGGAACCCTTGAAACGGCCCAGCGGAGGGCAGACGTTCCAGAATTTGCACCAAAACCACATCATTCCCCCGGAGATTTCATCTTGCCGAAGTTGAAATGTCTTCCCGCTTCTAAATTTTCAATTGGTTGCCATCCCAGAGACAATTTATTCCGACAAGTTTTTCAAAATTTTTTCAAAAGACAGGCAGTGTGAAATGCTTAGTAACTGTGTATTTGCATAAAAAACACACCGTTGAGATGATTAGCAAATACATTTTTGTTTAGCTAGAGCAGAGGCGTGGCACCACATGTCTCACTGAAACAGCCGCCGACGGAGCCCTTTGAATATTTAGTTACTCCCCCCGCGGCTGATTCAATAAATGTGTTTTATTCTGATCCCGACATCAGCACAGATCAGCGCCCCCCCAGCCGGGAGGATGCCGCTGCATCAATTAGCCATGAATTGCCACCGTGGTGATTTAGACGGCGTTCTGACACCTCTAGTCTGAGCGGGAGGGTTTAAATGGAATGAGAGGAGTGGAGTGGGAGGGGGGGTGTATCTCATCTGATGGGGCCCACACAGCTGCAGATAAAATATTAAAGATAAAACCAATCGGCACGATATCACGTGATCCGTTTTCTCACCTGTGGTTTGAAGTCATGAGTTGTGCCACGTCGTTGTTTCTTCTTCGACTGCGTTGTCCTCCGGTTGGGGCCCTTTGCTCTCGCAGAGGCAGAGATTGCTCCAACTGCACCTCAATTTCACCAGAGAAGATATGAAAAGAAAAAAAAAATGAAATGAACAAAAAAAAGGCCCTTTTCACCGAGGACACATTTTCTTTCGGGCCCCCTCGAATGGAACGAGTCCATCCGTGGGCCCCCTCGCAGATGATGCAATCACACTGCGAGACAAGAAAAAAAAAAGAAGAAAGACCTGCAACCTGTGGCTCCGGGTTGGTGTCCAAATCAGGACGAAGGCACATGGAGAACCGGAGCGCCGGCGCTGTCGGGCATCAACAATGTCACTTTTCCTCTGCGCTTCCTCTCGGGCCTTTGATACGCTTTGATGAATGTTAATAGAATACGCGGCGCCCTGGGTGGAGTTTAGGAATTACAAATTGCTGAGCTCATTCGGCGGGGGCGTCCTCGAGGGACTTCTTGGGCTTCCCAACACCTTGACACACGTCCCCACCCCCACCCCCCCCTCCTCCCCCGTCTCCCCTCGAGGTCTCACACGGGGAAGGAATGAGAATTGTACGAGAGCGTTAATTCGACTGGAGGGGAGAGGAGGCTGCCAAGTGAGCGTGCAGATGGTTGTGTCGAGCTGGCAGAGGAGGGAGGGTGGGGGGACGGGGGGGATGGGGGGGGGCGGTGCGGCTCCTGGCACACGGCGAGCATCTGGCACCGGTGGCGCAGGAGAACCCCCCCCCAGCCCTCGCGCCGCCCTGTGTGTTCGGTTTATCTCTACGCCCAGCTTCCGGGGAGACAAAAGGGTTTGTGATAATCAAGCCTGTGTGTCCCCTCGCCGCTAGCGGGGGGGTGGGGGGGGATAGGGAGGGGCACCGGGCCAACCGTTGGTTTGGGCACCGCTCTTTTAAGGTTATTCAGCAACTAGCGAAGTTTCCGCATCTGGACTGCAGACGAGTGACGTAGTCAGAAAGTGACCTACGCAAGTCACTAAAACATGTGATTGAAGAAGAAAAAAAGATTCCCTTAAATACTTTTCTGATGTAAAGCACAAGTATCTTGAAATTGCATTTAAGTACTTTCACGTTACTTTATAGATCTGCTCAAAATTGACTTTTCATGATTTATCTACGTCTATACATTTAATACACTACAATGAACCGTTATAGGTTAAACTACGCAACAGCACATTAAAGGGGTCAGTCTCTATTTGCGATTTGAGAACATTCAATCAGAAAATGGGTTTGGATAAAAATGTTCTTTTGCCGAATAATTTACCGGATATACAACCTTAGTTTGCTTACCATGCATGTACTATAATATACGCCTTCTTTCTGTGCACGGCGGGCAGAAAGGCAACGAAGCAGTCAGCGAAAATCCTGCCTGGCTGGTTTCTTCACAGTGCATTTTGTTTGTGCACAATAACTGCAGGTGAGCTTGTCACTAGCAGAGGCCCTGCGACGTGATCATAGAGACACGATAACATGCGCGGTAAAGATTTGAATATGTGGAGGGACAGGCGGAGGAGATAAAACAGTGAGCATATGATTAACACTAACAGCTGCTGTGCCGAGGATACATGGAGAAACAGCGGGAAGCGTGAGTCGTGTTCACCACAAGGAGAGAACGCGGCTCAGCATCTCCTCCTGTGTCGGCTTCGTTGTGTATTCCAACACTCCTCACTGAACACCACTTACTCACGAAGGTTGCCAAACGACACCAGAACACAAGAATTAACAATGAAGTCAAATAGCAAAGACGCTCGTGAGCTTATTTACTGTTGCTTTTCATGGAAAATATGCTGCATGAGTTAATCTTCAACAATGTGCATTTTAGTGACCTGAAACTTACGTGTGGACAAGAGGCCAAATATCTGTTGTATTACGCGGGGACACGTGTGGACGGGATCTTTGTCCAGAGGACGGAGCTTTGCTTCACCGCAGCACACAGGGAACAAACAACGACGTCAGCATGAGTTATTGCTGCGGTTCTTGTTCGCTCTAATTTCAATATCTGCTCCATTCTGCGATGCAAATGGCTTTAAACTGCTTTAATTGTTGTTGATTAAAATGATTTAACTGACATACAAAGTTATTCTTTGAAACTACAATAGAAGCCGCTGTGGGGGTTTTATTAGGAAATTGAAATGTAATTAAGTGAATTGGGTTGTTTGGTTGTTTGTGTATCATCAGCAACCCCCTGTGACCCCACATGGATTAGGATTCCAGGTGGCGGCTCAGAGGGACTGGGACCATTTCAAGAGCTTTTCAGACGGGGGCGTTGGGCTGGAGGGGGGGCGGGGGGGATCTCAGCAGTGCGACCGGTGACCCGTACCAGCGCGGCAGGTCGCCACTTCCGGTGGTACTGGCTGTATTCTGGTTGTTCTGGGATGGAGGGTCGGGGGTCGAGAGGCCACATTTGTGTCTTAATAAATAGCCCAGAATTCATTTTGATCTGTGTATATTAGAGTCTGTTTTTAGCGGTCACAGGAGCTGCTGTCGACCAATCGGTGACGAGTGTTGCGACTCTCCCACATGTGTGACCGGGAATACTTATTCTGGTATGTTATTCTGGATGAGGGCTGTCATGTTTTTACTACACTGTCACTGAAGAAACACGGCATCATCAATTGATATTTATGAAGAATCTAAACAAAATACAGAACGTACATGTTCTAATACTACACCGAAATAAAAACAGCAGCTAAACACAAAGTCGCGCTCATTATTACCCACAAAGCATTTCCTTACATCATTGACCTGCTAGTAAGAATTACATCCCATATGGTTGAAACTGATCTGCATCTGTTGTTTCATTGTAAACGATACCTCAGCAGTGACCCCTAGGCCTCCTCAGCGTCACCGTTCACGCTACACAACCTCACGCACACACCGGAGAGCTGGCCGGCCACCTCCTGACGCATCACCTCCCGTCTGCGCCGCATGTTGGGGTTTTTTTTCTCTCTGTGTGTTCTCTGCGGAGCATCCGGACGAAGACTCCGTGACCTTGCCTCCCGTTTAGAGATCAAAAAACAAACACGCTGCACTCAGAGGGAAATAAAAACAACACAATTGACCGATTCCCATTGGGAATAAGAGCGGGAAATGGGGTGTTTACTGGTGTGTCAATGATTGCTTGTGCAATGCATCTGGGCTAAGTGTGTGTGTGTGTGTGTGTGTGTGTGTGAAAAAACTCCAAGGGGAGACCAACTGCGCAACAACTTTTTGTTGTGGTCTTTTTGTGGCTTCTGGTGTTGTGAGGACACCGTGAAATCAGACGCAGGCACGAAGAAGAATGCTTCCTTCAGCGCCTTTTCCAGTTACTAAAATAAAAATGTAAAAAAGTTTGCTTTACTTCACAGAGACTCTGTCAGGCGCACGTACACACACACACACACACACTCTCTGCTCGCCATTGGCTGCCACTTTTGGCGAATATGCGAGATGAGAATTTGAGAAAACAAAACAAAACCAGGTAAAGGAAACTCTAAAAGTTGTATTAGCCTCTTTTTCGCGTTGATCTGCTGCTCCAAAATTGCAAAACAATGCGTAACAACGCTTTGGGATCCGTAACAGACCGAGTGCCAAGTGATCGCGCTCGTGAAATGAGATGTGAAGTTGAATCCTGATTCAAGCATGAAGCGACGGTAAAACTGTTGCCAGAACTGCGACAACAGGCACAATTATCTGCTTCCGTTCAGTCCGGTTTGAGCCGCTCGGCCCGCGTGAACCAGCGTGGGGCAGATGGCAGATCAGTGAGTTTCACATAAAAGTCGGCTAATGCCGGGGCAAACGGCGCCGACGGTTGTTACTACAACTCATTCATCACTCATGCGACTGCCTTTGTTGTCCTCACTTCACCCGCTGCAGTGGCACAGTGTCTCCTTTCTGCAGATAACAACCACTTAGGTGTGAAGTCAACACAGAGCTGCAGCATCCGTTAGCAGCCTCGTATAAACACACACACACACACACACACATATTTGTCTGCAAGATGATCACATGTGGGTAGTTTGTGTTTTTACAATATACAATCAGACTAAATTACAGACTTCCCAAGGTTATTATAAGTCACATGTTCACTGGAGGTCTGTGTTAACCGGAACGCTGGTCTGCGGTGGGAAATGATGACGTCATTGGCGGTGACAAATTTCATTTTATAAGTAAAGATTTGTTTCAACGCTTCAGACGAAACACCCCCCCCCCCAAAAAAAAGACGAGCAGGAATCAAAAAAAGTAGTCAGAAGGTATGAAAGTGAACATGACGTGTCCTCTTGCATAAACAACATCTTCTCTAATTCTATTCCTACTTTGGTATTAATCTTTCGGTATCAAAGCGCCGACGGCCTGCTTACAATCCTCGGCTGACACTCCACAATCACGGGGGGGGGAGAAATCCATCACAGACGCAGCGCGAAGACGTCTTTCTTCATCAACAGCTGCCCCGAGAGACGGAGTGCAATTGATCGGCGTGCTGCGCTGGAATTGAAAGGAAAGACTCAAAGTGTCATTACCACCGAAGCTGCTCTCCTCCCGCACGCACAAACTAAACTCAAGAACCCGGTGAGTTTACTCCGGGAGTCCGTCCGCCTTAATTAGAAATGTAAGCGTTGTTTTTTTAGGGTTTTCAACTTGCTCAACTTGCATAGTAGGGTTGATTGACGTCGTCGTGCTGAAGTTCAGATCTGTTCACCATCCGGCGTCGGTTTGCTCAGTTCAGTTAAAGCAACAGAACCTCTCAGGTGGTTGTTTGAGGATCCTTCTGGGCCCCCGCACGCCATACCGGCCCCCCCGGAGGCAAATGACCTCAGCGACCTCTCGAGAGAACCTCACGCCGCCGCGGCTTCACTTCACGAGGCCGCGAGACGGAACGTTTCAGCGTAACGTTTGTGTTTGTGAGGCGAGTCACCGCAGAGCCCGAGCGGAGGAGAAGAAACGCCGCCGCGTGGCCCCCCCCCCGTGCACGCCGCGGCGCTTTGGGCTCGAAATTGTCGTCGTCGTTCGTCTATTTTTGACCTTTTCAGAATCCGCTAAGCGGATCCTTTGAATTAGCTCAGCTCTGGATGCCGTTTGCCCGTGGGCTAAAGGCATTGTTGACTGTGTCAGCTGTGCAGTGACAGACAGCAGTTACTGCTATGTGCAGGCAGGGGGGGCTTCACATTGTGTGTGTGTGTGTGTACTGAAAACAGTATCACTGTCACAAGTCTCATTACTGTATGTGACCTTTCATCCTGTTGTGTGTGTGTGAGCGTGTGGTGGGGTAGGGTGGAGGGGTTGTAGGGGGGTGGATGGGGGGGTGTGGGAGGGGAGGGCGGGGGGGGGAGGGGGTGGTTGATCGGTACACAGACCCACGTTAAAGCTGTCACATGCAGAGCTGAAATTGGATTAGTGTCATCCGTGATAAGGCAAAGGGGCGAAAAGAGGGAAAAGGGAGAAAATTGGAAGAAAGGAAACGGCTATTTCACCACCCGCCGCCCCCCCCCCCTCACCTCCGCTCCACCTCCACCTCCCCCAATAATTTCATATCAAATGCCAGGCACTGAATGCATAACCGAGCCTCCACGCCGTTATGGAGCCCTGCTGAAGTTAATGGAATATTTATATGCAGAATGTGGAACCCAGAATTTCCTTTCTTTATGAACATTGTGCAATCCCCCCTCCTCCTCCCCCTCCTCCTCCTCCTCTCCCGCTATCGCTCGCTCTAGAATTGCCTTTGTTAGGCTTTGACACTATTTTTACACCTCGGAGAGGACTATGTTTCCATCTGCTGCGGTTCGAAAGGCCTGCAGAGAGACGGGTAGCGAAATCAGTCGCTGTTAGCTTCACCGCGTGGAAATCGATGGCACAGGAGAAACAACACGCAGCCCGGCGTCGCGTCGACTTGTTCTTTTTTTTTCCTTCTTAGATTCAATTAAGCCGGGGAGAGAGACACAGCAGCCCTGACATGTGACGAGCCACAGCAATACTTAAAATCGCCCAAACGCTGCAGTAAACACTGACGCTGTTTAAGGAGTTTGAGAGCAGGTCGGTGTGGGGAAAGTGAAAGGAGAAAAGCAGCAGGTGGATTAAAGGGTGGAGGGGAGGAGGGGTGGGGGGGGGGGGGGTGAGATGGAGTTGCTGACAGGTGAAACTGAAAAGAACCAGAGAGGGAGGAGGCAGGGAGGCGAGGGGCCGGGGACGGGGACGGGGGGAGGAGGGGCTCACAGAGGAGCTATAAATACAGGAGAGAGAGGGCCCCTCCTCCCCCCCTGGTAGCTGCATGAAGCCTCAATAAGATGCCCCCACATCGTTAGCATTCAGCTAGCGTAGCATTATGGCCCTAACCAATCAGATGGCGGTGTCGTGGGAATGCGCGGTGGGTTTGAGTTTTAAGCACCCAGCCGCGGGGTCACGGCGGATCCTCCACACGGGCGCAGATTTCCATTTTTTACACATACGAAAAAAAAAGGATTCATCCCGGCAGCTTTTTATGCAATCGCACACCCGCCAGGGGATTTCTCATTTTTCATATGCAGGGGCTGCTGGTCGTAGACAATAAGAAGCCGTTTATGGCAGCACTTTGTCAGCCAAACACTGCGTGCGCTCTGTGCGGGTCAAAACCTTGCGTTTGAACGGTGAGCTTTGACACTGTACGTATACATCTATATTCATGCATATGGATTTATGAATAAATGACATCAGCGGCTCACTATGTGCTGAGGCCGAATGGATCCCACCATTGACCCTGATACTCCCCGGAGATTGGATCGGCCCGATTTAACTCCCCCTTCACCAGATAACAAGGCGGACAATATGTGCGAGTACGAGCGAAAGCTGACACCCGTATTAGTGTTGGTGTTGTTCGCACCGTACGATGTCCAGGGAGGAAAAAAAAAATGACACCAATGGACTCCTCTCTTTATCTGTCTGGGTGTGACATCTTTAACGAAAGCCTCCCCGCAGCATCCGGGTGGAGTCGTGTGGTGTTGGCACCATCAGCATATCGTTTTGTTTCCCCCCACACACACACACACAGCTAAGAGGCGAGCGGCGGCCCGGTCGCAGCGCAGGCCGTCAAAAGGCAGGCGGCAGCAACACCTGGACGAAGGGAAGGGAAATAAAGGAGGAGGGAGGAAAGGAAGGGGGGAGGAGGGAGGGAGGAAATCGCTCGTTATCGCTCAGAAGCCTTTGGTTCGCTGGTGGGGTGGATGGAGGGAAAGATTCATTCCGGCTGACGGTGTTTTTCATAATTAGACCTCTACTTGACAGGTGTGAGCCTCCTCACCCTCCAGGTGAGGATTCAAACGTAAAGAAGAGGCGAGGGTCATTGATCTTAACCGAAATCCGTCTGGCTGTCTGATCTCACCCGTCCGGCGTCTAACGAGGAGGCCTGAGTGACTCACTTCCTTTAACTTCGCAAACTCATTCACTCCAGAGGAAACGTTGGACCGATCAGTCCCAAAATCAGGGGTGTTGTAACAGTGCCCCCTTGTGTTGGCGGAAGCACCAACCATGAAGCAGGCATGTACTGTGTATACACATATATGAATAAACACACACACACAACGGAGCCCCACTTGTTGAACAAGGATGCAGCTCTTGTTTGACCACATGCCGAGATTTTAATGACTTTATTTTTTTCCCGCAGATCGAAACAAACACAAGGACTCGGGTGAAAAAAAAAACCCATAAAATGTTGTCGATGGATGTTCGGTCCTTCGGTGGATCATGTTTTTTTTTTGTTTTTTTTTCGTGAAAAGGATCGACTCAGCTTTACGCAAAAACCGCGGCAATCTCAACACACAATGTGCGTCAGCGTGCACCTGAGTGTAATTATGCAAATGTGAGGTAATTAAGCCAGAGAAACCCGCCAGCCCTAATGAGCAGCCGCGAGACGGCACAGGATAATTTGGGGTAACGCGCCTCACATTGTGCACCGGGGTTTAAATAATAATCCATTTGTGTCTCACACAGTAAGAGCCACTCACAAACTCACCAACGACGCCCGAAAGATCTATTTTTTTCTTTTTTTTCCCCCGCTACCTGCCACGAACACGCCTCGGCGCTGCTATTTTGGCCTCGTTCACCTATTGACCTGACAAGCAAGTGTCACACATGTCAGCTGCAGGTGGAAACTCTCTGCAGGGAGCGATTCCGCCGCGCCGGCTGCCTCAGTTTGGAGACCAAATTATCACCGTACAGAGGACTGCATGTAAGTGGACTTTCACACCTTTTCCGCCTCCCAATTTTAGCTTTTTAGTTGTCCCGCTACTTTGCTGCAGCGACCGGCGCGGCGATCTCCGGTTTCTTGAGCAAACGGGGACAAAGAGACGCCCTCAAACGGCTGACACACAAACAGAGATCACCTTAACCGGCCTTCTGGGATCCCTCGTTTCTTCCCCCACCGCCCCCCCTTTTTTGTCTCTCTTCAGCTGAGCAGTTAACCAAGGAATCAACCTGGAGGTTTCCAACCCCCTTAAGATGTACGGCCTGTACCTGGAAGCGGTAAACGATTACATCAACGAATCCTACGGGGAGGACGTGTGGAGGCTGATCGAGAACCGGGCGGAGATCCCCCACCTCAAGTTCAACCGCCACCAGATGTACAAGTGGGTGGTTTTGCTTTCACGTTTCCCCCGTTTATCGCCGTGTTCTGTGGCTGGTGGAAAGCAGGCTGGTAACCACCTTTCCATCTGTGCTTTAAAAGTGACAACCTGATCCTGCGGCTGGCGAAGGCGGCGGGGGAGGTTCTGGGAAA
Source organism: Apeltes quadracus (assembly GCA_021346845.1). Taxonomy (NCBI): domain Eukaryota; kingdom Metazoa; phylum Chordata; class Actinopteri; order Perciformes; family Gasterosteidae; genus Apeltes; species Apeltes quadracus. The sequence continues at coordinate 2,875,162 of CM037936.1, forward strand.
GACCCACGACGAGCTGATGTACGCCTTCGGGGTCTATATGGTCAAGCGGATTGGGAACTACGGGTACGAGCGGATCCTAAAGGTGACACAGTGCTTCCTCTTCCCTTCCCTCGATGGTTGTCTGCTTCCCGCTGTGACTCACTGCGAAGGCTCATCGTGTTGTCGTTGTACATCAGGATTGCGCAGCAAAATGAACATTGTCCTCCTTTTTTTTTCCGACAGTGTTTGAATCAAAAAAGATGGGCGACCACAAACAAATGTTAAAAAGAATAGAAACAGTGAAACATAAAATTGCGGACAAAAGTCCCATTTAGTTCATTCAAAATGAATTAAAAAAAATACACCCGTATCTACTGGGGCATTGAAAATCGAGACATTCAATAAATTTATAAACGTCTGTCGTTTGCAACTCAAAGGCCGATCCCGTCTTTTTTTTTTTCCTCTTTAAGGTTTTAGGGCGAAACGTGCGCGACTTCATCAACGAGCTGGACAACCTGCACGAGTACTTTCGCTTCTCCTTCCCCAAAGTGCAGCCACCGAGCTTCTGCGTGGAGGAGGAGTGCGAGACGAGCCTCACGCTGCACTACCGCAGCACCCGCAAGGGCTTCACGCAGTTCGTCAAAGGTAGATGGATGGGGGGGGGGGGGCTCGGCCCGTTGCATGCTGGGAAAAGGCTCCCGCCTTCAATGGACCCGAGTGTGAATTGGCTTGTGCAGTGTGTACAACACAGGACACTGGACACACACATATGTATCCATCAACCCAGGGCCGGCCCAAGGCATAAGCAAACTAAGCGGCTGCTTGGGGCCCCCTTGCCAGGGGGCCAGGGGGCCATACTATAACAAGCCCCATACTATAACAGTATAGCGTGACATTTGTGTGAATAATCTTCTAGCACAGGTGACTGTGCGTGGCGGGAGGGGGGCCCCCAAATACAATTCTGCTTAGGGCCCCCAAGAGGCTCGGGCCGGCACTGCATCAACCCATCAAGTCTCCCCGTGATGGAGCTCTGATGGAGGCGGGAACTTGACCTCCACACTGCCTCCTTCCCCCCGCAGGCCAGCTCTCTCAAGTGGGACGGCAGTTCTACAACACGGACATCGAAGTGGAAATCCTGTCCAAAGAGGAGACGGAGAAAATGACATATGTGGTAGGTACTCGGAGGGGGAGGGGGGGTCTTTACACTCGGATGGATATAAGGGGCCTTCATGAATGACTCGCTTCTTTGTCATTAGATTTAACGTTTTATAGAAAGTTTTATAGAAAATGTAAATCGATTTTCGTTCAGATGCTCAAACTCTCAAAATGTTTGTCCTACACCGAAACGTAAAACCCCATTTAGAGGATGACTTGGCACTAATGGCCTTTTATGTTATTTTGGCCTGGAGCTGCCGATCGGCGCGTGCGGTCTGATGGGAGCTTCAGTAACTCATTCTGATAAGAGAAGCTTAATGTAGACTGACAAACATTTTATTTCGGCACAAAATAAACAAATGCATTAAAAGACTGACAGATTGAAAAAAAAAAAAACATTTTGCTGGGATAAGAACTGGACGAAGGTCCTCGTGAGCTAATAGAGTTCAAAAGCTCGAAGTCATATTTTGAATCATTTCCTAAACTGCAGTTTTTGCCGCTCAGACCGGCAGCGGAAACATCCGCCCGGACTGCTTTTCTTTTTTTAAATTAACTACACGGTGCTCCTCCAGGTTTACAAGATGAACTTTGACAACGCCGCCTTCAAACACCGCATGCCGCAGCAGAGGACGGCACCGGGCTACGAGAAGCTGCCCATGAAGCGCGGCATCTTCTTCGTGATGTTCCCCTTCAGCGTCATCTTCCGCCGCGACATGACCATGTACCGCATCGGCGACGGCCTCAAAGAGGTCTTCTCCGACCTCCAGGGCAAGAAGGTCGACGAGGAGTTCACCCTAATCAGGCCCATGCTGGAGTTCAGCTGGGAGAACGTGAGTTAGCGGTGAACACTAAAAGGCCCTGTTTTTAAAAAAAAATCTTTATTCTGATGCCTTCTGCTCCTCAGATCTACACCCATTTGAACAACGTGTTCGAGCTGTTGTCCAAAGCGGTGGTGGAGAGCAAGCAGAAAGTCAACATCACGAACGTCCCAGGAGGAGAACGAGAAGGCGAGGGAGGAAGAAAGAGGTGGCGGCTCTTTCCCTTTCAATCCTTTCAGATGCATTATGTATTAAGGGGAGAAAAGGGTCGCATTACAAATAGATGGGATCACAGAACGTCAATCAAGCCGCCGACTCATTTTTCTCACTTCAAGGCGTTTAAAATATTTATGACATATTCGTGTGGAAGGAGGAGGAACCTGCTGCTGCTCACGCAGTAACGCTAAAAGTGCACAGCGTGTTAAATTACCGTTGCAAAACATTGACTCACCAAACGCGCAGCCTGCGGCCTGCTGAAACGGGAGGATTGTCGTCATTTCAATCTCCTTCTTTTGATGTTGTGTGTGAGAATGTAAGGTAATGGACAAAGAAAAAAACCACAGCATCAGCACCAGGAAGGCGATAGAACCGGCTTTGAATCGACAGTTATCACGTTGAACATTGCTGTTTCACCCCGGTTAACTCACAACCTGATCCATTGAGTCTGCTGCCCCCCTCCCTCCTCCCCTCCTCCCCTCCCTCCCATATGCCAGAGCCCAAGGAGGCGGAGGAGATGAAGGGCGCCGACCAGGAGTACAGCAGCGCTCTCACCCAGTACAACAGCTCCGCCAACTCCGGCGGGGAGGACATCGAACTGCTGGCGTTCCAGACCATCACCGGTCAGAAGCCCTTTTCCACTCCTTCCTTTCCTCTTCTTCCCGCACGCATTCGCTCGCCCACGGAACCCCCCCCACCCCCCCACCTCATTGTCCCCGTCCCCTCAGGTAAGTGCAGTGAGACCATCTTTGAGGACATGCGAGAGCCTCCGAAGAAGCCCCTGCACCTGAAGGGCCAGATGAAGTACGTCCCCCAGTGGGACTCCCTCATCTTCCTGGGGACGCCCATGTAAGACCCTCCCCCGCCCCCGCGCCCCGTCGTGGTCTTATCGGGTCAACTGTTGCTTGAGTTAAAAAGCCTTCTGCTCTAATGAGCTTTAATCTAATGAGCTCTAATTGCTGACTCAGCACTGCATCCTGTTGCCGGGTGTTTCCAGAGTGTTGGTTGTAATTGTGCAGTAAATGTGTATTAATTAGAATGAAGCAGAATGTGAGGGCATTAAGTATTAGTTACAGAGTAGTGTGAATGTTGGCGTTGAACTGATGAAATTAATTGTTCTACAGTGCGAGCTCCAACAGCGCAGGTCAGAAAAAACAAACTATAGAAATTAACCCGCATTTAATTGCTGTTCTTTCTGAATATTTGAGAATTTATAGTATATGATATTTTTTTGATCTCTTGCTTTCCTTTGAAGGACAGTTCGTTTACCGTCCTTTCTTTACAGCATAGAGACCGTGGAGGACATGATAAAGATGGGCGTGTACGTGAACGACCTCAACCTGCACGACTCCAGCAGGGAGCTGATTTTGGCCGGGACACAACAGTCGGCCGAGCTGCAGCTGGCCCTCGACCAGGTGATTTGGAAAAGCACCGAGAGAGCGTCCTACCGACAAAGCCGGCTTCAAATGTACAAAATCGCCTCGTAAAAATGTTCTGAAAAGATTGCACGATGTGAAAGGCACTGAAACAGCCAGGTGAGCACAGGTGAAAGCTCTGCTCCTGCATGGATTCCAACCATTAAAGCCAAATCAGTCAAGCTATTGAAATATGGATTAGGAGGATTAGAGAAGGCAGAGAGGGTTTTTTTGTGTGGCTTCAATAGAGGTGAGACTGTAACCGCGGACTCTTTTGTCCCCTTTTTATGATCCTCCAGGAGCAACAAAAATATGCTCAGCTGCAGGAAATCATCAAGAAGCTGGACGAGGAGAAGAAGAGAGGAGACTCCTTGCTGTACGCCATGATCCCCAAAGCCGTGGCCGACCGCCTCAGGAAGGGGATCACTGCCCTGGAGACGTGCCAGGTGCGAGGCAGCGCTGTCGATGATAGCGTCACTCCAAAAAAAAAAACCATATCACTTCCAATGGGCACAATGTAAACCTGAGGTCACGGACATTCTGCCGCCAACCTACGTAGCGCTGCGGCTACTGTGATTGGCAGCTTCTGCCGGCGTTTGCTCACAGCGTCGGCTTCTTCTGTGTCCCCAGGTCTTCCCGGACGTGACCATCCTGTTCAGCGACGTGGTCAAGTTCAACGAGATCTGCATCCACATCACGCCCATGCAGGTGGTGGACATGCTCAACGAGATCTACATCGTCTTCGACACGCTCAGCGAGAAGCACAACGTCTACAAGGTCGGTCTGCAAAAGGAGGCAGTCTGCACATTAAAATAAGCAAAACAGAAAATGTTGTTAAATTGTGAATTACAAACACGCTACAAAAGATTGTGCTGAGTTAAAGATTGGAATTGAAGACCAACGAAATCTGGAACCTGAATTCATGTGTGATTCATTTCATCCTCCGTCCTGTGCAGGTGGAGACGATCCGGGACGCCTACATGGTGGTGGCCGGCGTGCCCAACAAGACCACGTTTCACGCGCACCACATCTGCGACATGGCCCTGGACATGCTGAGCTCCATCGACCACCTCAAAGACCCCTCCACCGGGGACAACATCCAGATCAGAGTCGGTGAGCAGTAGAGGCGTGCTGGAGGTCACGGCTCGGGGTCACCTGGGCTTTTTATCAACTCGACAAACACCTTTTTAAGTAACAGCCCCCACTCACCCTCCTCTTTGCAGAATCATCTTTCCGAGGTAAAAAAAAATAAAGTTCGGGACCTCATTCCCAAAGCGCCACAAGGGGTCGCTGTTCTTTCTCCAGCCTTAAACTCTGTCCATCACATGACGCTTTTATCCATCCAGACCTTGAGTGGTTTTAAGATTTTGCATTGAATCGTCAGCTTGTTGGATTTGGAAGATTTAAGACAAAAAACTGATCTTATGGTCTGCAACTGATAAAAGTTATCCTCTCAGAGGAGAGATGCATCAACACACAAGGCGGGGATCAATTAATGTCTATTCAGTCAAGGGTTCAGGGTTGTTTTGCAAGCATGCGTCGATGTCTTTCTTTGTCAGGCCACTAATGATCCTGATACTGAACCCCGACGCCGCTCTCAGTACGAGAGAAAGGGCGTTCTGCAGGTTGCGGTTTCTGTTGTCGTCATTGGTTGCTTATAAAGACGACTTTCAGCATTTTATGAACAAACCAGTTTGTTTTTATGACCCCCCCCGCCACCCCTCCCCTCCTCTCAGGTGTTCACTCCGGTATGGTGGTCGCCGGCGTGGTGGGTCTGAAGATGCCTCGCTACTGCATGTTTGGCGACACCGTGAATACAGCCTCGAGGATGGAGAGCAATGGAGTGGTGAGTATCGCGTTTCATAAGCCGCCGCCCGGCAAAATGTGGCAAATAACCAACGAACGGCTGCAGCAACGATCTGCCGCGGTGCCCCTTTGAGAGTAGATTAGTATTGAAAACCATTTTCTGTTTAATGAAGTCATTGTGCACGCTGCCTTTTAGTTAATGCAACTGCCAAATCGCCTCATTTGCTTTCCATTACTATCGTGTTTTGATGGAAATCTGTTCTCACTATGAAAAGAAAATAAACTAAAAGGGGAGGCTGAATAACTTCACTGTACACGGAGGGGAATAAAGACCCCCGAGTGAACTCTGTTTAGAATCCACACGTGTGCTGTGCGTGTGTGTGTGTGTGTGTGTGTGTGTGCGTGTGTGTGTGTGTGTCCGTCTGAGCAGGGCATGCAGATACACATCAGTCAGACCAGCAAAGACCACCTGGAACACGAGCCCTACATCATCGAGGAGAGGGGCAAAATCTTTGTCAAGGTGAGTCCTTCGTATCAGCGAATCTGTCACTTGAATCTGGAAAAAAAAAAAAAAATATTCAAAAAAATAATTAAACTGAGTCAAAACTATATTCAACCCGAAAATATTTTTCGTCCACTTATTTTTATTTTGAACACAGGGTTGTATTTTTCAATGTTCAACAACAAAACTTGAACTTTCAGGTTCAAATGTTTTTTTTCGAATTGTGTAACCAAAATGACACCTCGTGTATTACGGAAACGAGTCAATTCTAAAGACATTTGTTTTTTTTTTTGTGTTTCCATCCACCCACACTCTTCCAGGGTAAAGGGTACATGAAGACCTACTGGTTGAAGGGAAAGAGGGACCTGTCGTTCAAGACCCCGGCGGAGATGCGCTACAGCAGCGAGCAGAAGGACTCGGAGGAGAAGAGCTCTAATGGGTGAGAGGACAACGTTGACTTTTTTTATTTATTCCCCCCCTGTTCGTTTGCGAAGATGCACGGCGAGCGTAAGCGACACAAACGCCACGAACGAGACTTTTCGATGAGGGACACACAGATTTATTGACTCGTCTAAATAAGCCTTTAGAAAGGTTTGGTTTCCTTGTATTCACACAAGACACTTTTTTTTTTTTTACGTCCTTTGTCACTGAAAACCTCCACCAATGTGTAACCAGCTCCATGAGCACCAACGCCAAGCGCATGAGCTCCAACCTCAACATCGGCGGCAGCGAGGAGCACGCAGAGGGGAAGCAGAGCCCCAGCGACCTGCCGCTGGACGCCTTGCCCCCGCCAGAGGGGCAAGGCCTTGCCTCCGCCGAGGCCGAGGAGAGGGCCAAAAAGACTAAGAACCACAAGGGGGCCAAGCTGGAGGTGCCACAGGGGGACGCGGCGGCGGAGTCCTCGTCGGCCGGCGACGGGCCGGAGAACGCGGCTCCTCCGCTCGCCGTCAAGACGAACAGCTTCCGGCGGCAGTACGCCAAGCTGCCCGCCCACCTGCCCGCCATGCGCAGCGGCTCCTGCGCCGTCCTTTGAGCGGAGGGAAGATGATGTCATTTCAGTGTAAATCAGGGAAAACAAATTAAAATAAAAATAAAAAAACAGGCATTTCTACTTCTCACTGTGCTTTTTGAATGCTACGTCGCGACGGTTCGTTGGTTTGAAATAAGTTAAACGGCAAGTTAAGGTGATGGCAAACACTTCAAGCATTTTGCTATTAGTGCCCTTTTGTTATGTGCAACACTTAAAGAAGTTTCACAACAGGTTTCGCAACATGCCTTCCATATGTCGACTTGTTTAAAAAAAAAAAAAAAAGAGGAGGTGCCGTTTCCTCTAAAAGAGAACGCACATCCAGGGAGACACTTGAAGAATTTGAAGTCTGTACCTCAGGTAATCGCAGCCACCGTTCCATAAGGCCTTCACCAACTCACTGCTTCACACATCGTGTCAAAATGACAACAAAACACAAGATGTTTTTAAAAGGTAGTGAGCCATTTTGGGAACGGCCTTACGCGGGTCTGCGGAGTCTTTACAGGGACGGAGCTCCTCGTTTTAGCGGACACTGAGAGTAGACATCCACAGAGGTTGTATTGCAGGAATTTGGGTTGGACCCTCACAACCGTGAACACAAAAGTGTTTTGGACTGCAATTCATTGTATGAGGGTGTTTGTTTATACATAAACTACGGCCACATGAAGTGTCAGGTTCTCATTTGCTTGTAACGAGGCCGTGACACTCATGCTGACCTGCAGGTTAGAGGGGTTGGTAGTTTAAACGAAACGCTGACCTGGCAGTTAAAGTTGTGACCATAAAACACCGGTTTCTTTCTTTTTGCAAGCGCAGGAGCTACTGTACGTCTCCCCCCCCCCCCTTCCTGCTGCTCAGCAGAGAAAATGAACCATTTAAACACCTGGCATCACGCTGATAAGCCGCGATTGCCACCTGCTCGTCTCTGCCCCCGGTGAAGTGGCGTTCTTCACAGTGTCTATTTACTAAATTATGCAGGAGACTCGGGCTCAGAAAATGAGGTGAAGTTGCAATTAAATAAATCAGGGACTGGGAGCGATGAGTCACTTTCGGGCTTCTAAAAAAAAGCGAGATGGAAGGGTTTTTCTTGCACGGTATCTGATCATATCATGGGGGGAGTCCCTGTCAGCTGCAGACCAATCAAACGATATCTTCGGTTCATCTCAATCCGTGCTCAACGTTTATCTAGTGACGCTAAGCCCTCCTTCCCATTCAGGCCGCCCATCTCCAGGCGTAATGTCCTGCCCTCAGCGCTTAGCAGGTCACTCATTCCTGTCTTAGTCATCCGGTGATAACAGGCTGCCATTATGACTGTGTGTGTGTGTGTGTGTGTGCGCGCGCAACGGTTGGAAGCTGAAAGGTCCACGCAATCTTTTAATGAAAGATAAGTAATATAATTGAAATTCCTCCTATTATCTCATAACCAAAAGAGGCCCGTCTGTAAGCTGTGTACAGTACGAAGGTGAGACAGGTAAGAGCGCATTTTGGGGTCAAGTGCGCACCTTTCGCACACACACACACACACACACACACACACACACGTACGCGCACCGACGCACATGAGCGCGCGCACCTTCAGAGTGCTCTCTGCCGATGTTTTCCCCCCGCGAGATGTCATTACACGATAAAGAGGAAGCCATCAGGAAACCGCTTAAGCACTACTTCCTGTCTGTTGCCACGACAACAGACCTCATTCTGCAGTTGCGAAGTCGAGCAAAACTTCCCCCCGAAGTTAATTTCTTGCAGAAGGGTCCGAGTGGGAGGCAGGTGTGTCTGGCTCGGCGTCCCGCACGCCGGTGGGCGGCTGCTGCGTCCGGACGCTCCTCAGTCCAGCTGGGTGCCTGTGTGACCTTTGACCCCCCCGAACATCTGACAGCAATCAACGTTTGCGACGGTTTCACTGCGCGGGTCTTTTTTTTTTCTTTCCCACACAGCTGGTTTGCTGTTCAGATAAACACACAGCTTGAGAATCAGGGGACGCTTACGGTTTTCTGAATGAATGACTTGGAGACGTGTCGGCCGTCGCTCCCGAGGAAGAATACCGGTCGGGACGTCGGCTTCCCTGGATCATGTGCTGTGGTCCCCTCGTCTGGATTTTTATTTCACTGACTCGAATGAGACTTTGAAATGTCTGATAGGTTTTACAGCCATCAATTCATGCCGCTTGGTTTTATCAGACTGCGAGTGCAATAAAACGCACCAATCATGTTTTTGCTTGTATAAAAAGGGGACAAAGGCCACCAGTTTGCATCATAACGAAAGTCAGTGTTTAGCGGCTGTAGTTTCATGTGCAGGTCATTCAGGTTGAACTGTATGTGTGATTTGACACCGAACAGCATCAATACACACGCGTCGTAAAACACATCCAAAGTGTGACTACACAAAAGGCTGACAGCAATTCATTACCGGGAGGAAATGGAGAGCTCAGCCATAAATGCGGGAACAGTCTGCACGGGACGTCTGCCCTGCGTCTGATATCATGGCTTTGGAATTATGATAGGATGAATGCATTATGTCAGGATCTCCAGTACTTACAAACACAGTGTGCACAGTGTGTTTAGCTTCTAAACCTGGAAAGCTGCAGAGAAAAACGAAGCGCAACTACAACCCGAGATCACGGAGCTGCAGATCTGCACAGGATTGTTATGATCACATGACCCATGGTGTTTGGCAGAGTTACAGTAAGTCATTTTTACGTAAATAACTTGGCAGATTAAGATCACAGACGACCTCAGAAATGATTACAAAAGCGTAAATTACAGAGAGAATGTGCCGAGCTGTATGAAAGTATCGCGTCGTGTTGCCGCTGCATCTCGTTCACTTTGTGTAAAAAAGCACAACAGTCGAGAAGAGAGTTTAGTTTCAGTGCAGCCAGCTGGCTGGGAGTGTGTGCACGTGTGTGTGTGTGTGTGTGTGTGTGTGTCAGACTGAGACACACTCCCGGCCACTCATTGTTTTCATTCTACCCTGAATAGGTGACACGTGCGCACACAGGGAGGGACACACTCGGCCGCACTGACAGGAGGCGCATTCCAGTGCAGGTGAACACACACACACACACACACACACACGCAAAGAAAAGAGGGGTTGAGCCGCGCCCCTTTGAAGCGGCTGCGTCCCCGGATTATTGCCAAATTCTTTCTGGGCTTTTTCACTTGTCAGAACAAGCAGAGGCCCGACGTCAGCAGTGCCGAGGAGAGAGAGACAGACAGACGGGGCAGAGGCAGAGAATTCAGCTGTTCTGCAGGGCTGCAGTTTCAGAGGGAAACTCAAGAGAGAGAGAGAGAGAGAGAGAGAGAGAGAGAGAGAGAGAGAGAGAGAGACAGTAAGGGGTGTGTCATTGCCATTTAGTTCCTCAAGGAAGTACAACTCAACATTATCTTAAGACACGGTGGCAGCACCGACAGAAGCGCTGCAGGAGGCACACTGTTTTTTTTTTCTTTTAAAAATAGGTTTTTGAATCTGCTTGTGGGGAAGATGAAGCGATCCTATTAAATCTGACTGGCCTCTGTCAACCAGAGACCCAGAGAGAGAGAGAGAGAGAGAGATTTGACAGAACAGGAGGGAGGGGGACCCAGCGACGCAGGTAAGAGAACTTGTACCGTGTTCATGTGACACTAAAGGAGGGAGTGTTTGAGTTCCTCCTTCTTTTTATGTGCTTCCCTGTGGACACATTAAGAGCGCTCGGATGATGATGACTGGAACAAACTGTGTGACTTCTCTTCACTTCCCCATCCTGAGTGCTCGGGTGGCTATGCACAGATGTTGCGCTCATACTCTGAGGTTTGCTCACACTGGGATGGGAGGTGGGGCCAGGGGGCCGGGGGGGGAAAGGGGGGGGCGGTGGACTTTTCTTTCTCCTTTTCCCGAAAGTCTGCTTTGATTTGAAGTCGTCACAGATAAAGGTGGGGGTGTAGATTCTATTCGCGGGCCTCGCCCCCCCCCCGTGTTTTAGACAACTTTGGCGGTTTTCGGTTCCCGTTCGAGCAACGGCTCCCCGGATGGGTTGTGCAACGTGGAGAAGAGAGACCGCAATTTTTTTTTTGGGGGGGGGGGGGGAAGGATTTCAAAATGCCTTCTCGTTGATCATCAAAAGGCCCAGAAAACAAAGATATCTGACCAATGCATGAGGTGAAACCCTGCAAACCACCTCTTTATGACACTGATGCTTACAGATTTGCACAACACATTCAACCTGAGACCAAAGTGAAAGAGCATAAGAGTTAAAGATAGAAACGATGCTTACACAAGTTCAAAAACACACACAGGAAGTGACATCTCATGCTGACACGGCCCCTGTAGCCTCGCTGTTATTGCCTAATAATCTTTGGTTCATCGTCAGACGTTTCTTCCAGTTAAACGCCTTTCAACAACGGCATCCTTGTTTTCATCCAATCGAGTGCAATGGCCTTTTGGGATGTTTTTTTGTTCATTGTGCTTAAAGGATGAAATACACCTAAACCCCCCCTGCTGATCCCCAGGTGGCGAAAGTCACGTCAGGTCGTGTCTTTCTGTCGCGCTCGTGCCAACAAGGTCCCGTAACGCACTCTGATAACAACAATCCCCCTCTGTGCCATGTGAGACGGTTTATCCACACACACACACACACAAACGCACAAACACCTGGATACAAAAAACAACCGGAAACCACCTTTTCAGTCTAAAAGCTCACGTCCACACGCACAAGTTCACACACGTCCGTGCAAGCGCTGAGGCCCGATGCTGGAGCCATCCGAGGAATGCCAAATATTTACTTCTCCTGACCGCCCACATGGCTCCAACCAATCAGCACTTTCCATCTCTCTTCCATGCATCTGCGGAGGAAAAACCGATGGCGAGCATCTGCAGCGTCCTCGACCGAGCGACACCCGTCGTCTAACGGCCTCGCTCTCCTGATGGGTCTGCATCAAACAAACAAATGCGGGAGGGCGAGAAAGAGGCAAAAAAAAAAAAAAAAAAAACTGGCGTCAGCTAAAATATGAGGAGTCTGAAGCAGCCATCACGCTGCTTCGCCTCCATCATCGCCGCTGAGGAAAATTAATCAAATGAACGTTCTTTAATTCCCCCTACGGCTTGTGCAACAAAGCAAGCCGCCAGAAAACGTGACACTGGGGATTAATGGCGGAGTTTGAAAATGGAACCCGGTGAGATATTCCATTAAAAAGAAGAAGAAGTGAATGTTTGCTCATTGTTGATGTTTCCGCCGGGAATCGGCGGACGGGGAGGAACGTATTTACATGATAAGATCGTTAGTTTGAGCAGCTCACGTTCCGTTTGCGTCGTCTGCTCACATCTCCGACTGTGAGTCATCGCCAGCATTAACAAGCATGGGAGGAACACATTAACGCAGCCATTAGGCCGCCATTCAGCCGACAGCTTGTGGACGAAATGCAGGTAATAAGGCACAGGCTGTCTCCGTGACAGAGTAACGGCTTTTGTTTCTTTTAGCATAAAGCAATGGCAAAAGTTGGACACCAGTTGTAGACCATGACATTAGTTATTTACACGTTGTCGCATTAAAGCCTCACAAATTAAACAGGTGGTGTCCTTTTATGGAGACAATCTGTTTTTCCTTGACGGAGGGAACCCCCCCCCCCCCCTCCCCCGCCACTGATGCAATGCGGGAGGCGCAGGCATGGACCTGCCTCAGCTATGCTGCCTCGCTGCTCCTCTTGTCTACCTGTACTTGTCCACACAGGCCAGAAGTGTGATTCAGTGCGCCGCTTTAGTCCCAGCCGAAAAAGGTGCTCGTCTGAGTGTGTGAGTGTGCGATCGGATGCCACAGGAAGTGGCAGAGGATGCACGGAAGTCTTAGTGGAACCGATGCCAGCGAGAGATACTCATTCTATGTCATTGCGAATGCTCAGTCAATAATTGAAACAGGACGTGCGTTGTTCTTTGGGCTTTGTGGGATTTGGAGATGAAACCATTGCTTTGTGCGCCACGTCGTGTCACTCTGATCCTTTCAGTCTCCGTTGTCCTCTGTTATTCAAAATCAAATCAAACGTAAAATGCAGTTTTCCTCAGTGAATGATCTCTGAATCTGCTTTCATGGTTGGAGATAAGGGGGGGCGGGGGGGACAGGTGTGGGGGAGGCGGGGCTAAAACTCAATTAGAAAGGAATTCATTGCAAATGTGTTGACAGTGGGAGAACAACAGTGGATTTCATAGTTGTGTGTCATTGCCTGCAGCATGCATGCTGATGACCTCCCCTGGGGGTAAGGGGTGATGGAGGGAGGGTTGGGGGGGAGGGGAGGGGGCCTCGTGACGGATGCTAGGTGTGGTCAAGTCTCGGTGGAGAAATTAAAGTCCTGTGTGAAGTCTCTCGCGTGACGCTTTTCCCTCTTGGCAGCGCGAAAACAAAACACAAGCTGGAACTCACGTTACATAAAAGCAGTGTTTCTTTTTTAACTGCACAATGCCCTGTATGTTCATAGCGTTAGCAAATCACTACACCCACACTTTTACTTCCAGAAACGAAAACATATTTCACTGGTTTTGATTGTCTACATCGCTCCGCCGCTAATATGGACAAGTGACGATAGGAAGGTTAGAGGGTCTGGGTAGCGACTGGATCCCCAGGTGAGTGAGGTGAACACACGTTGCCCTCACAAGCCTCTGTGACAACAAACGGTTGGCCATTGGACGTGCAAATGAACCTCCACCTACTCCACCCGAGCTGCTGGCTGTCTGCCGGTGAAAGAGAGGCGACCAGGTGTGTGTGCAGTTCTCTAACGTCCTCGCTCTGCCTATGTGTCATCTATTAGGCAACCATGGACGCCTTCAGCTCCAAGGACATGGCCTTGAGGGCGCAGAAGAAGATCCTCAGCTCCATGGCCAGCAAAAGCTCCATCCAGATGTTCATCGACGACACCACCAGCGAGATCCTGGACGAACTGTACTCCGTCTCCAAGGCATACTCGGGCAACAAGTCGGAGGCCCAGAAGGTGATCAAAGACCTGATCAAGATCGCCGTGAAGATCGGCCTGCTGTTCAGGAACAACCGCTTCAGCACGGCGGAGCTCGGCGTGGCCACAGATTTTAAGAAGAAGCTGCACCAGGGGGCCATGACGGCCATCAGCTTCTACGAGGTACGTCTCTTGAGTTAACGGAAATGATTGCACTTTTCTATGTCACTGATGTATCAATAGATTAGTGAGGTCAGTTAAACGCGGTACTAACAACGTTAACGCAAACCCGTTTTAGCATCAATTCTTTTATCTCGAGATTAACATTTTTCTTAAAATTCTTAAAAAAAGAAAATGTCAACAGGCTTCTCTGTTTGAGTAGCTGACTGAAAGCAAAGAAGTATGCTTACCTTTTATTGGTAACCTGTTACGGTTCATTGTTTCTAAAATAAAAGGGCCTGACTGCAATTTTAAGAAGAAGCAAACGTGTCATTTTATTTCATGGCCGTATTGCAAACGTGGTGGAATCGCTGAACATGAGGCTTCAAACCGACGACTGAGTCCTCTCCTTCCTTGATTACGCTTTTGTTACTGCAGCTAGCTTGAGGCTAGTTAGCCTTCCCACTCTCAGCCGGCCTCAAACTGGAAGCTGATGTTAAAGTCATGAACACCCGTTTTTGCTCAATTACCTGGGCTTCTGCAACGTCACAAAAGAGAAGGGGGGCGCCAGGTGGGACACGAAAAGGATGATTTTAATGATGTGAAGTCTAATTAAAAGAAACAACATATTCGTGTATACATCTCATGAGTTACAAGTGTCCCTTTTGGGTGGCATCCTTTGCGAAGGATAAAACAGCCTCATTGTAACACTAACATTTAACGCCCCCTCTTGCCCTCTAACCTGGTGCAGGTGGACTTTACATTTGACAAAGCCGTGATGGAGGAGCTCCTCACCAGCTGCAGAGATCTGCTGCTGAAGCTGGTGAACACACACCTCACCCCCAAGTCCCACGGCCGCATCAACCACGTCTTCGACCATTACTCCGACCCGGAGCTGCTGACCAAGCTGTACGAGCCCAGCGGCGCCTTCAGGCCCAACCTCACCAAGATCTGCAAAGGACTCAACAAACTCGTGGAGGACGGGACAATATGACCTGTGAACTCTTTCTGTAAGGTCACGCAGACGCCGGGAGGTCAACAGGGGGGGGGGAGGGGGGGACGCAGCCGAGACCGATGGACGGATTTGAGTCTTTGTACTGCTGAGGACCGAGTTATGTAAATTCTTGAGACCTTGAAATGTTTCGTTGTGAACTACTGATGTTGTGTATCCAGATGAGGAGGAGTTCAAACAGCTGCGAAGAGAAGAGGCGGGAAACGATGCCACTGTAACACTGCACTGCCCTCTGGTGGCGAAGACGGTGCCCGACACACTGGACGCGTCTACCGGGCGGCAAATGACCCACACGGTGGACAATTACACCCCAACACTGTGCGTCACCGCTTCAAAACATGTTTAGAAGCACGAACAAAAACACTCCACTCTTAAAATGGTGTTGACTGGACAAGCTTCTATGTTAACCTTATAATTTGTGTTATGCCCGGAGGTCGGATCTCAGACGATGGCTGAGATTTAGACCGGTGTTCTACTTTTGTTTTACATCAAACAAAACAATAAAAATCAACACATCCAAAAGGAAAAAAGAAAATGTATTATTACCATTTTTTAAAGAGTATTTACACAGACACACATCTAAACATACTGGCCAAACTGTCTGCCATTAAAAACAGTGGCAGGCCGCTGAGGCGTTTTGTGGTTCTTTGGTTACTCCAGTTTCCATCACTTTAAATTATAAAATAAATAGATTTGATTGGTAAAAATAAAACCAATGAAAGAAAACCTTACATAAAAGCCAGTTTATTTAAGAAACAGTTCACGTCACTGAGGCCGTTTAAAACGGCAACACAGCAACACTCACTTCTTCTTGGGTTAGTATGAATATAATAAAAATGACCATAAAGGATAAATAGTTATATAAAATGCTATCCTTTTATTATTTGTTTTTCATGATCTGTTGGGCTCAGTGACACCTTATGTAGAAAATCACATGGACAAAAGGTATTTTAAGAGTTTAAGACTTTGAGTCCTTGTGGCAATTTGCATCTTACTCATTCAATACACTACAATTGGAGTTATCTCCAATATCTGGAAATGTTCTAAGTAATAATAATAATATCAGGGGCGGCTGGCCAATAGGGATAAATAAAAACTCGTTGGGCTCAACAATTAAAATAAAGAATAATGATTATTATAAATTGTCAATATATATTTATTTTTTTAAATATGTAATGTAACCAGTAGTATTTGTAAAAAAAATGAGATCAGTGCCCGATTTATACTTTTCACATACACGTTTCACACAGGACAAACGCAGCGACGGGACATGTGAAGCTCCTCATATTCCACAGCAGCGACCTCTCTCGACCTTTTTTACCCCCTCACAGCTTATATGGAGAAATCAAAAGTGTGCTGCTCACAACATCAACTTGTACATTGTTAGAAACGGAGGTAATTCCGGTCTTACTTTTATGGCGATGTCAGAAAGGTTTCAGCCCCTGCACTCAACATTTCTAGTTCACTCTTTTCTTTGGCAAAAGGATTTTTGTGTAGTCAGTAAACGAAGCCTCTGTTGCTGCAGTGACGTTGTCAGTTTGGTAAAATCAATCTAAAAGACAAGCCAGAAAGTCCCATGAGGCCCAGAATATTTCAGCAATGGACACGATCGCACCGCAAATGTTACCCCTTCCTCATAAAATGATATCTTCAAATATATTCAACGGTTTTTGTACTCGTATTCAAAATGTGCTTACAATGTGCTTGGTCTGCCACATGGTCCAATGTTGTGGCTTCATTAATGTAGGGAAAGCAACGCAACTCAATTCAATCCAGCTGATCTGAAAATAATCATTTGTTGACAAAAGGTGAAAAAAAAAAAAAAAAAAGAAAATGACATTGTGCAAATGATGTTGTGTGTGCTTGTCGGAGATCCCTGATCTACAGCATGTCACAGCTGGAAGATCTCATCCTCCCCGTCTCTCAGTTTCTTGGTCAGTTTGGTGATAGTGAGAGGCACTGACACATGGGACGCCGGCTGCTGTTGCAATCCAGAACGTGAAAGGACACTCTGCGACCTCACTAAGGGCCGCCAGTCTGACGTCCCGCTGGAGCACGCCGCTTCTATGGCGGCAACCCTAAGAGGAACAAACAGACGAGAGGCAGACAAGGGGTCAGAAGACTGATATGATTTACAACGCAAATTTGTCTGCGGCGGCTGTCAGGGGCATCTTAGTCAAGTCACTGCTTGTTCCGGTATGAGCAGGAGTTCTACTAAATTATTGAACAGGTCTCCTATGAAATCTTTTGGGGCTAAAATGGTGGAGGTGTTTCATAACGATGACGAGGCAAAAGGAGACAGAGTGAATAGTGAACAGTCATCATCGCCAGTCAAGCAGCAATCGACGTGTAGCCGTACCTTCTCTCTGCGCTCTGGCATCCTTTGACGGCGGCGTGCTTGGACTGACATATTAATCCGTCCAGCCTCTTCAGAAAATCCACCGGAGTGAGGTCTGACTCCCTTTCTTTGCCGTCATTTTGTGGCTCCCTCTCAGAGGAGATCCCAGTGAGCCCCGCACAGCCGTCTTGATCGCTGTCCCCCCCAACCAAATCCCCCCGTTTACTGCCCTGATCCAAGTCCGACCACACTGGGATTGACAGGGTCTTCTTCAGGAATATTGACTCGTTGGTGTACAGCCTGTTGGCCCGGTTGATTTGCTCCATCTGCAAGAGATCAAGTCATCAGTTTCAAACTAGACAAAAGTCTCTTCTGGAAACAATTATGGAGCAATACTGCACACAATTGCAAGTTACCACAAATTAAAAATACAATTTAATTGCATAAAGCATGCCGCTGGTTGTGATGGATACTTCAACAATAAATTAAAAAAACGGGTGCACAACATTCAACATTAATTGTGAACATAATCACAAATATCCGATCACTTTTAGGCCTAATTACATGTCTTGCTGAGAGGAGAACTAAAAACAATTACACACCGACTTACGTAAAGTAGTGACAGGAGAACACGAATACTTACGGACACTCCGTATCGCAGGGAGAGGCCTTGCAGGGTGTCTTCTGGCTGAAGCTTGTGTTCAATGCGTCCTTGTCGAACCGGGGACTGCGAAGACCGGACCAAACTTCCGTAAGACCTGGTGCGGCTGCCGCGAAGCAGGCCGTTCCCCCCGGCCGGCGAAGGCGCTCCCTTCTCGGACATAGCGGTCGTGAAGCTCTTGGTGTCGAGTTCACAACCGAGCCACCGGTGTTAAATGGCAGTTCCTAGAAAGCTATACGTGTCACTCACATCGCGAGAATGCGTCTCCTTTGACGTTAGCCTAAATAAGCTAACGTTAAGTAACCAAACAAGCGGCTTAGTTAGCCTGTTAGCTGAGCTAACAACTTTAAACCGAACGTTAACCAGCGTTAATTTGAGTTGACAGCCGGTCATTTAGTTCCCGGGTTAAACTCTGATTTGCTAACGTTACCTGTCGAACCTGTGCGGCGGCTACAGACATACTTCAAAACAAGTCCCAACGAAACAAGCCAAGAAGTTTCCGATAAAGTGGTCCATGTGTTGGCGTCTTCTAAGCTGCTGGCTGCCATATGTTGCCATGGCTGCCAAATCCCCGCACCCGGTCCCGTGGTTCGTCACATGAAGTTGCGTTCATTATCATCGGAAATCCCGGAATAAATGGAGGCCATGGAAAACCGTCATTCCGTTAAGACAAGCGTCGACTGAATAGTTCGGTTGGCACGCAAGGCCTATGGTGAATTACAAACATACATCGGAGCTAACGTTTGAAGGTATACGAAGTTATCACGTTCTCGTGTGTGCACGCCTCACTAAATCAAAACCGGGGTGAACCCTACTTTGTTAGATGGTAAACTTGTATTCCTTAATTTCCTATTCGACAAAGAACGCAACATTGCTGTCTGGATTGAGAACGTAATAGCAGCGGGGAGTAGCTAGAGGGCGATAATGAAACTAGTTAAAGAAATTGCACTACATTTAACAAAAACAACGAAGAAGTAAAAGGTAGCGCCGGAAAAACAATAAGTTGCTACTACTAGCCAGCTAACCTGTTTTTAGATTATCAACCATACAAATTATGTCTTTTAAAAGGGAAGGTGATGACAAGAGTCAGCTGAACATACTTCAGGTATCATTTAACCTTCTTTATTCCTTTGTAGAAGAAACGTTAATCACGTTGTTATGGTTATCCACCTGGGATAACGTTAATTTACGGCTTTGAAACTGTGTTATAATTAACAACAACATTTACAACAGCAATGAGTTTTGTACCAACACTTTTGTCTTCGTGTTTCAGAAGCGTCGCGTAGCGGATCTTCTGTCTAATTTCATACCAGAAGATGAAGCGGCTCTAATGAGCAACGGAAGGTGAAATGAACTCGTTCTTGTGGGTTAAAAAACATGAACGTTTTAAAAGACAGGACGTTTACAATCCTGCGTGTTCATTCCGCTTTCTAGATACAGCTGCGTGGTGTGCTCGTACCGTCCGGTGTTCGATACCGTGGACACGCTGACGGTCCACCGGAACGGGAAGAGGCACCTGGAAGGTGAGACTCGCTGCAAGAGTCGCTCTTCCTGTTAACGTCGACGTGTGAACACGTTCTGTTCACCGGTGAATCGATCTGCACATGCATAGAACAACCAGATGGAATAGAAGCGTAAAGCTGACCTGCTCATTGGTTCAAAGTTACATGGAAAACGATCTGATGGTCGAAAAATGTTCTGTGCTGTCATTTCCCCAGGATTAAAAGCATTCTATGGCAAGAAAGCCAGACTGAAGAATGAACGGATGAAAAGGCATCACGAAAACTGCGTCCAGGCTGAAGACACAAGGCCGGTTGGTAACTTTAACTGTTGCAGTTCAGCTGAGTACCACGTGATGTTGTTGTTGTTGTTGTTGTTGTTTGGTGACGTGTTTTTTATGTTTTTATGTCTGCTGTGGAAACGATAAACAACCCTTGACGGAGCATTTAGCAGAGCTGAGCTCTGGGCGAGGCCTGGTGGCTTTTGAGACACTTGTACAGTTCTACTTCTAGTGTTTTTATTTTATTTTTTTAGGAGCCCTCCTGTTCAGCCCCTTTGCTGGAACAAACACGCCGGCTTACGCATCACGCTCTGTTGAAAACCGCACCGTATAACAGCTGCCATGCAAAAACAAGGTGAGTGGGCTTTTTAATGCGCCACTAGTCCCACAAATCATTTAAAAGCACTAAAACTTAACCTCAGCTGTGTTCTTATTTTTCAAGTACGAAATCCGAAAAGGGGCCGCCGAACACAGGCGCAGAATTCCGCCTCAACGCCTGCAACAAAACGGCGTCCAAACAACAAAAAGCTGAAGATCCAAACGTTTCGTCACTGAGCACTTCAGCAGGTGAAGTCTTTAATGTTCAGGCCTTGTTGAGGCGAACGCGGCCCCGGTGTGCTTTAATTGAGGGGGTGTTTTTGTGTAGCTGGTGAAGGAGCACCACCATCAGAAGACATGGAAGGACCTAAGGGTCCAGTGACGGAGGAGGAGGTAGAGGAGCCTTTACCCGCCCAGAGGAGGAGAGAGCTGCAGCACTATCTCAAACTGAAAAGGTACAGCGCGGCGGTTCAGCCGCGTTATCCTAATCGGAAGTCCGCTGAGTATATTTGACTGTTCCAACATGGTGGCTTTCATTTCATCCGTGCTTCGTCTGCTTCCCAGCGACGGGTGGCTGAAGGACCGCAGCGGCAAGTGGGTGAGGGACGAGAATGTGGAGTTTGATTCGGACGAGGAGGAGCCCGCTTCGCCCGGACCCGCTTCCTACGTGTCCCTGAGGAAGGACTAAGAACTGCGGGAAAGCGCAGATGAACTTTCACCCCCAATGGTGCGTTCAGAGGCCAGTCGTGGCTCAGCATCTCGGCAGATTGATGCTCTAATTGTGCAATGGAACTCACAACAGCCTTTTTAGGGTGTCATTACATGCCATTCCCGGAATCAGAACACGCAGTAATAAGAAATGGCCATTCCCGTTACTGTCCCTTTGACTTGCTCAAAATACTAATTACCGTTTTTGTTATCCCTTTGAACATGAAGCCGATTCTAAACCGTCATGATTTCATGAGAAAATGAAAGACTTTGAAAAAGGCTCTCCTCAGCACAGCAGGTATGCCCTGGGTTCAGAGTTCAACGTGGCATGTCATGAGACATTAGCACAACCCAGTCACATGCATACGGCAGGAAACGGTACGTGCTTTGTGACGGACCTTGTTTGCTTCCCCTCTTGACGTTTTATTGTAATCTTCTCCATCCTCAGCGGTTGTGACTTTAAACTTGGCTCCAAACCAACCGGCCCACCGTCATTCTCGTGCGTTTTTTACTCTCATCTACTAAAGGTCGTGAAAAACGTCCTCCGGGGGCTTAGCAGCTGTTTGTGGTCGTAAAAGTGTGCGTGCAGCCCTCCTCAAGTCGAGTCGCATGTATATTTGGAACAAGGTAACTCAAGCCCAGCGGACGAGGTTACGGGTCCCATCGGGGGGTAAAAATAGCTCAGATGCTTGAGGGGAGTCCGAGGATCTGGAGACGAAGCGCTGCGACCTGACGGTTTCAGCTTTAAAATGCTGCAGTGTTTGTCGACCAAAGGTGGAAGTGATGTTACTGTTGAGTCACTCGTGACTCGTGCTTCACTAAATATCGGACTTGTGCCACTAACGCAGATTTATATCACACAATTGGTTCATTTCAGCTTCTGCACAACCATTCTGTGCAGATGATCGGTAGGTCTTTAAATGCCCCAAAGTATTAAATATTTATGTGCATCAAAGTAGGACCCTCTTTTGTGTATTTAAACTTAAGAACGTCATATATCCAAAATGAAATGTGATGGTCAGACAAGGCGTAGAATCAATCCAATTAAACTTGCCAAACATTTACAAAATAAATACTTGAATATATATTTTTATTTAAAGTATTTACAGTTTTCCTTCCAGCAAGTAGGGCCACATTGGAAAATGTCATTCATGAATGAAAAGACTTGTGTTTTATGATGATGAGAATGATGATAAAAGAACAGAAAGAAGACACCTCGCATTTTGCTTGTGACCTACGCATGCCTTTATGATGAACTCAGCACTCTACAAAAAAAAAAAAAACCCCGGCTGCGGTGAATGAAATGAAATGGCTGCTATGTGAGTCGCACCGCGCACGGCGACCCAGCCTCGTCGTCTGGGAGGGTCGGTTCGGACGCAGGAAGCCGGCCGTGCTTCCGTCCGCGTCGCTTTCATCTCAATCTCTGCTGGCGAACTGCGGAGAAGAAACACGGTTGCTGTTACCCCGGAAACGCACTCCACACCGCGTTCTACACGGGAGACACTCAAGGCTCCTCCTCACTCATGTCGTTGTTTCGTGTGATCGCCATGGCAGCCCTGGCGCGGGGACCTTGCTGGGTGAAGTGGTAGCCGAATTTGAGGATGCTGGAGTTGTTCTCCAGCATGGCGGCGATCTCCATCTCGACCGAGTCGCCCAGCTTCTGCCTCTGTTTGGAAAAACACCGTCGAGAGTGTCACGCCCGGGGGAAAATAAGTCTATGAGGCTACGCTTCGGTTTGCGCGTCCCGGACCTGGTTGTCGATCTTGAGCTCCACCAGGGTTGCGTTGCTGGCCATCGCCTTGACGACCGCCATCATGCCGTCCGAGGTGATGAAGTTGGACTCGACGTTAAGACTCTGCAAGCTGGTGTTCTCCTGCAGCATCTCGGCACACGCCTGAATGGATGCAACAAAACAAAACGACCTTCAGGGCCTTTTTCCGGAAACGCTACGTGGCGGCGGCGCGTTTCACCATTTAAGGGACGGACGGGATGACGGTTGCCATGCCAACGGGCAGGTACGGGAGAGATGCAGAAAAGTATGTTCACGCCGGGTTTAAGCGTCTGCTGCCTGTTGGCGTGTCGTTGGCGTGCACGGCCGTACTCACGTAGGCCACCGGGTCGTTGCTGCGGGTCGCCGCGATGCTCAGAGACTCCACGAAGGAGTTTCCCTTCATGGCCTCAAAGATCTCCTTGAGTGTTGGGATGGGAATGTCCTGCAGCACAGTGAACACCAACAGCTTTATGCACGCATTTGTTAAAGGGAGAGCTGCTGGGGTTTTTATAGATACCAGGAAGTCGGCCAGTGGGAATTATTTCATTGGATTTTACACGTTTCTTTTCAACCTTTTGGGGATTTTTGTATCGTAAACACAACTGTTTACAATTTTTACGAAAAACAGGCGGTTGCTGATAAGCGACCTCAATGATACGACTAACGAGAGCACTGGCTTTGTGGTGACATGATGGGGAGTCATGTGACCGCGGTGGAGCGTCTTTAACCACAGAGGCTCCGTCAGTCAACCGACCTTGATGTTGTTGAGGTTGACTTCGGTCAGGCTGCTGTCGTTGTTGTGGATCCTCTCCAGGGTCTCCTCCACGTTGGTGGGATTGGGCAGCTCATCGGGGAAGATCTTGAACGGATCTGGTTTCACAACACCTGCAGGACACACAACGTTGCAGCTGAGGCTGCGCAGGCACGCGGGGATCCAGTCTAAGGGCGCTTTCGCTCATTTATTGAGGTTTCGACAGGTTTCCACCTGCTCCTGTACAGGTTGTTTTATTTATTCATTAGAGGTTATTAATCTTAACTTTTGTTCCCGTTGGATCCGCTGCTATATTTTTCCACAACACACCGCAGAGCAGCCCTTTGCACAGCGTATAGACCTCCATGTCAGAAGGCAATGGCGTCGTTGATAGATGAGACATTAATCCACAGCTAAAGAAAATTGGAAATATTTTTTTCCAGCTAGTAAATCGATTCGATGTTTTTCCCAGGACGCTCGGGAACCGATTTCACGGCTGAAAAAAGGCAACGTGTGACCATGAGACTTGAGGCCTCTTTCCCGATTTGAAGCGCTGCATACGTACTGTTGATGCCCTCCGTGTTGGCGATGGTTCCCGTGGTGCCCAGAGCGTCGTAGTACTGCTTGTTGCTCATCAGCGTGTACATTCCGAGGATGGCTGCAAGCACAGAAAAAACAACCGGCGTGAGTACGACGCCGAGGCGGCCGCGAGGTCCGGATGACGAGGTGTGCGGTTATTGGTGCCTGAGCTCGGCAGGAGAATCGAATCTTTAGCATTGAATTATTTCAAAAGAATAAAGAATAATAAATATAAAGTCTCCCAAACTGAATGAGTTTGGGCCTCCTTTTCTCTGTTGTTATTCCTAACGACCAGCAGGTGGCAGACCTTCTTTTGTAACCTGCCAAACCGTCCCTCACCGTTCCCTACGCCCTCCTGACCCGGCGTCGGGGAACCACGGGAAGGTTCTGCTGAGGAGAGGGAGGCCAGGGAGACAGCTGCTCGTGGGTGTCAGAGCCCCTTAGAATAACCCACGGTAGCTTTTACAACACAAACTAGACATTAAAGAAAGGCTTGATTAAGCACCGTGGGGACATAAATAAAAAGTGAGAATGAACTTTGGGCGCATTCAGCGGCTCCGCCCGGCTTTTAGTCGCTTTGCCAAAAAGCCCGAAAAACAAAAGACCGGCCGCGTCCAGCTGAGGTTTAATCCTCGTCTGGACTCCGTCCAGGCCCTCTGACAGGCCGATTCGGATGCCTGCCTGCGTGTCGAAAAAGCACATCTCCACTGCTCCGTATCTCAATTCAGCCTCATTTGTGAACAGGGAAGGCTGTCTGCAAACGGTTTTGTATCGTTCCTTACGTCTCTGTTTTACTCTGTGTTTGAAAAACCAGAAACATCACAAGGGGAAATAAGCTCAGCAAAGCACTTGTCTTCAGCCGCTGACATTAGGGGACGTCAGCTGAACTAAAGCCAGAAGTTCGATGCTGTTCAATCCTGTTAAAGCTTAATTAACTGAGTCTATATATAAATAAAGATGACTTCACATCCCACTGTTGATTCTGAGCTCTGATTAAAAAAAATAGACAAACGTTGTCTCGTCCATCTGTTGCTTCCCGCTGGTCTGTTTCTAGCAGATAGAGTATCTACCCCCACCCTCCACTCCACCCTCCACTCCACCCTTCCTCTGACCGCCGGCCAGCCTTATTTATTTCGGTGTTGCTGCTGAGCGTGGAGAACCGGAGCCTCCCGCATGCCGCCGAGCTCTTCTCAAAGGGAGGGGGGGGGAGACAAACCGAAGGCTCCGTATCACAGAACCGGGCGGGACAAAAACACCTGCTGCTCGGAGGCCGAGCGCGAGGACAGAAAGGTGACGTCACAGGACGGACGGACAACTAGACAGCGGAGCGCAGTCAGCACCCGATGATGCATCAGGACGTTGGGCCCCGGTGGGCCAACGACACCGGGGCTGCGTTCCGAATCACACACTTGCACACTCCGCCGGGGTCCGTGTTCGTCTCACCTGCGATGTCACACATCTCCGCGTCGGAGGCGTTTTTCAGAGCCTCCTCCAGCTCCGGCTCCAGCATCACCTGCTCGTGTGCGGGGATCTCGGCCTCTTTCTTTGGCACGAAGCTCTTTCCTGGAGACGTGGAGGAGGGAAGGAAAAAAAAAGGCAGAGAGGGATAATCAGAGATTATACAAGCAAAGTTTAATTGTGTTTCTTCTGTCCGAATGGTTTGAACCGTGTGTTTCATAGAGACGTCTGGAGCTGGTTTCACAGGCCAGATATTCTCGGCCCGTCCGGTAGCTGCTGATGGTTCTGGACGTGTCGGCCTGTGGGACCGTGATGGAAATTACCCTGAAACTCAGTGAGCTGCAGAAACCCCACACAGGGCAGAAGCTAAGAGGCGGAGCTGCTGTGCAGTGGTGCGTCGCAGAGTGCAACACTGTCCAGCTGTGTGAGGCAGCCGGAGGGACGGGGGGACGGGGGGAGACAAAGAGTCTCTTAAGTCTTTCCACACCTTTCTTCTGCCCAGTGAAGGGCACCAGGTCCTCCCTGTCCTCGTGCTCCAGGGCCTGCTTCTCCAGGTGCTGCTGCAGGGCGTCGCGGTCGTACGCCCCCGTCGGGCCCTTCTTCGTCTGGTCACGCTGCCGGAAGCCGGCGGGCAGCATGGCATTCTGGGAGGGCGAGGGGGGGGTCAGATGTTACGCGAATGCGGCTTTGAGAAGATGGAACGCGAGACAACATCTTCTTTTTTGTTCTTTTCTTGGACATTTTAATTTGGGAGACGCTGTTGTGGCAACAGGTCCTTTTCACCGGTCGAGTTGGCCGCTTGATTTCGCTTCAATTGATCTTTTGCCCTTCGTTCTCTCGCCAGTAACAAACGCAATCACTGCGTGGGGCTCACCAGAGAGAAGAAACCTGAGCGCCCCTCCCTCCTCTCCGAGGTCAGTCATCCTGCAGGTTTTTGCAAGATGTCTGAACCTCAGGCGGCAGATCTGACCCCCCCAAAAACCCCCCGTCGAGCGCTTCCTCGTACCTCGGGGTCCATCTCCTGCAGCTCACACTCCAGCTGATCCAACTCTGCAGCGCTGAGGCCCTTGAGGATGGCATCCTCGTCGATGTCCCGGGGGTCCGACATGGCTCCTGAGGCTCTGGCTCACGTGCACGCACGCTCAGTCATACACGCCGATGCACACCCCTGGGCGAGAGGGCACTGTGGGAGGAGGGAGGAGAGAGAGAGAAGGAAGGGAGCCTGACACAATTAGTGCAAATAAGGTATTTTGAGCAAGACACACCGGCAACAACAACAGCTTCATTCTACCTCAGGAAACACACAAGAGGCGAATAAGTAGAGTCCGAGAATCGAGAGAGAGAGAGACAAACTCTTTGTAACTCTAAACCCGTAGCTCACCGCTAAGAATAGCAGAATGGAGACGGGTGGAGGAGTGAAATCGCTTCCGTATCACTGACGGACACCCGCTCTCACAGTAGTGGACACACCCGAAATGTGTTTGCACCCAGTGATGAAAAAAAAAAAAAAAAACACGACAAAGCGAAGAGCAGCCGGTTTAAACTGTGTTTTCATTTTCAACTTGCCAGGAGACAGAAAACCGCACCTCAAGAGTCGCCATGGCAACAAGTTCACATTCACGCTCGGGGATTCTGCAGGGGATCTTCCATAGAAGACGACTGATTCTTTAAGGGATGAAACTGTGTGTCTAAATATGGTCTGGCTGCTGTTTAAGCTCAACCAAAATCACAATTATTTGTTTAAAAACTGTTCTTATCGCTGCGGACGTCTGTTTCTCTGTTTTTTTTTAATTGCAGTAGTAACCTCCCATTAGAAATCAGTGCATGAATTCATTAAATCAGTTGATCCTTTAACCAGGAACTAAGTTCCACAAAGGGAATTATTATTATGAATTATTATTATTAAAGAAATCACCTTTAAAATATCAGAGTTTCTGAATTCATCATATTGTAAGTCGTCCCAACGTTGAACTCGGCAGTCGTCTTTACTTCTCGCCAACGCTGTTGTCTACTTATCGCCATACATCTGTGGTTTCCTCGACGGCGGTGCGGGATCTCGGTCGCCATGGGGACAGAACTCTTTCCTCTTTGCTAAAAAACAAAACGAGTAATTCACCCATTAACCTTTCCCAGTGCTGGCTGACGTTTCTGCTGTATTTAACGCAGCGCGTGAATGTGACCCGACGCTCCATCCAAACGAGGCTGATGTGATTTGCCAGCAGTCGAGCCTTTGAGCCGAGCTTATTGTTGCGTGGTTGTTTGACACCTGAGCTAAGTAGGGGTGGAAATACTTTCACATGTGCAGTTTTAAAAAGGGGTCATTGGTTCACGACTCTTCTTCCTGAATCATTTCTGATTGTAAATGAACATAAAATAGATGGGATGTTCGCAAAAACAAATACTCAAATATAACTAAAAACGACCCCCAACGGCGAGCGTGCAAACAGCACGGCCCACCATTGTGTTTTCCTGGAGTTGACTGTGCTTCTTCCACCACCACGATTTCCATATGAAACCACAACCAACTGGGAGCAGCTGCCAGCTGGTCCTGGACCATCTGGCGCACCTGCAGCTGCTGTTTGTATGGAAGCCGTGATGTGAGCCTGGTTGTGAATGTCACCGTTTTATTCTGGCTGTTAAATGACGGATTTTCTCTGATAAAACCCCATGAGAGAGAGAGAGAGAGAGAGAGAACCAGGTCTGACGTTTCCTAAAGGGTGAAAACTCATGACAGAATTAGCGTACCAGCAGCCTCCTGAGGTAAATGCAGGGCCGGCCCAAGACATAAGCGATCTAAGCGGCTGCTTGGGGCCCCCTGCCTAGGGGGCCCCAAGCAGCCGCTTAGATCGCTTATGCTGCAAGCAGCCCTAGTTTTGTATTATAAGCTCACTGTATTCGTTTATAATTTTCGCTATAACAGTATAGCGTGACATTTGTGCCAATAATCTTCTAGCACAGGTGACTGTGCGTAGTGGGAGGGGGGCCCCCAAATAAAATTCTGCTTAGGGCCCCCAAGAGGCTCGGGCCGGCACTGGGTAAATGTCCTGGTAGCAACTCGGTGGGACAACGAGGGGAACACAACACGAAACACGTCAACTTCAATCGCAAGCTCTGAATCGTTGTAAAGGCATTATGGGTATTTCAAGTGTGTTCAAAAGTCGCGCCCGGCATTCCACCGGAGCCGGCGTGAACGGCCAGAATGACTCAAATCACCCGAGCGGAGCCGCCTCGCTCGGCCGATCGGAGCCAATTTACGATTCAGAGTTTGTTTCTGCCGCTTCGCCGTGACGCCGACACGTGATGCGGGCCTCCATCTTGGCCCGGGTCGCTTCCTGGTGCCATGCAGGTGGCTTCGCGATTGTTTCAGGAGTGTGTCACCGCAGCAACCAGAAGTAGTGCATTGAGGCGAGTAACTGTGCGTTTTATAAGTCAAAGGCCTTTACGAGGGTTTGGATTTCACAGTGACAAAAGGTTGCGCGCTTCTTAAATGCTCCAGAATGATTGACACTCGGCTCATGTGCTTGTTTTTACTGGAGCAGGGAAATAAACTTTGAGGTCATCTCTCCCTGATCTTGGTTCCTTTGATGCCATGTGAGCGAAAACCCTCTCTTCTCTCCTCTCCTTTAAACCGCCTGCGCAGGATGCGAGTCGCCGTTCGGCCGCCGGACCGCTCAGGAGGATTCGCTGCCGTCCTGCGGTGTCGTCTTCTCCTCGTCTTACAGCCCGAGTGCAACATTCCGAAATCTGCCCTCGGCTTAATTTTAGCTTCACAAGTCGGCTGCTTGCAGGCGCGTGAATCCTCCCCGGCTTGCGTTGCTCTTTTGAGACTTTTATCAGGGTGCCACTTGAAGAGCACCGGAGAATCACTCAAAAAAGAGAAGCATAAAAGTTTCTTTTCCAACAAAGTCAGCCGATTGGCCTGAAGTCGGGAGGATTCACAACGACTCTGGTTGTTTGGTGACGTGTTTTTTTGACTCACATCTGAAAAGATCTTCAATGTTCACCACGACAAAGTGCAGAGTATTGATCCAGTGACACATAATAAAACGGTCTGGATGTGCAGGTGCAGGACGAACTCCAAAACTCTGCAATCTACTAAGACAACATCTCCAAATCCCCTCTGGTGAATTAACAGCGCAGCAATGAGCAGCTGTTGAGCGGCTCAACCCACCGCAGGCCACACTCACGGCCTTATTAGAGCCACACGATTTCAGCTTTGGCCTGATCCCCTGCAGACCCCCTGCTGAGCCCATCGTAGTGACACAAGATGGAGAGTTTCAGCCCCGGAAAGTCACATTCACACAGATCCAGTAAGAAAATATTGAGCATTAAGTCACCAAAACGTCTGCAAATATTTTAATCGTTGGACAACGAGTCACACATGTCTGACAAAGCTGAAGAACACAGAGCCCACCTGCCTACACAGGCGACCCAGAGGGGGAGATTTAACTGGGGTCCCCCCCCCCCACCAAAAAAAAGGAAAACCACACAGAGCAACAGGATAAGCAGCCTCACACCTACCGTCACAGAAGCGCAGTGATGAAGCCCCTCGGCAAGGCGGTCTGCAGTTAGAAACTAGAGAAAGCTTTCCACCCCCCCTCTCTCTCCCTCCCTGCCTCTCTCTCCCCCTCCCACGCTCTTCAGTGGCTGCTTTGCTGAAACGGGCATACTGACTGGGCGCACTTTGAGAAGTCAGCATTTTGTTATTTTGGTTGGGGGCGGCGGGGTTGCAGGGGTCAGAGAATTATTTTAGGAGAGAGAGAGAGAGAGAGAGAGAGAGAATTGGGGCATGAACAAGTTCATCTGTCATCCAATTAAAATGTGAACTCAGGCGGAGGGAGGCTGACAGCTGGTGGCTGCAGTTGAGTATTACCTTTGGAAATTATACTTTTTTTTACATAACATATTTTATTACTCTTTTACGGGACATTTCAGCATGCTCACCTAAAAAATAAATGCATTTTCTGCATGGATTGTCAGATGAAAAGAAAATTGGAGTCTATAATATAAATGGTAAAGCTCACAGAGGACTGACTTTTTCATAGATTTATGTACAAAACAGAATTTATCTCTATTCCTATTATAGCAAAACGGGAAAAAATGTCCTTTTTTGATTACATTTTCCGCAACATTTTTGGACTTTTGACCTAAAATTCTTTTACTTTTCCTTACAATGACACAATTATGCATAACAGATTTGGACTTTTTTTTCATAAAATTATTGTCACGACGGTCGAGGTGGCGAGGCAGGAAGCAGGACTCAAACGCAGAGAATTGAAAAGAAAAAGGACTTTAATAGTCAAAAAATGAGACGCTCGACAGTGACGATCCACAATGACACCACACCGGACAAGAGACACACATGGCTTAAATACACAAGGGAGGTGCAGGTGATTGGACACAGGTGGAAACAGTCATTAACACGTCACAGGGGAAGACAGGACAAGGCAGGAAGTGAACTTACCCTGGGACACCAGAAACATGAACCTTCTTCAACGCAACATATTTTGACATTTAAAATTTATTTTCTTTACAAATATTAATTTTGTGTTTTGTTATTTAATTACAGGACGCATCTCCAGGCCTCCTCTTCCGCCACCAGATGGCAGCAGATCGATGCTAACCGTTTCAACCCATCGGCTTTTGGTGTTCTTATGAAATCGTTGCCTCTGCACAGGCAACCCAATGTTTCCACTGCACAATGCCCTCCGGTGTTTGGCACTCGGGCCTTACGTGAGCCGACGGGTGGGATGAGCAAAGCGAAATATGCAGCGAGCAATAGTGAGTTCATTATTGAAAGGGATGTACGTAACATGTTGATAGGAGAAAAAAGGAGGAAACATTATTGTGTGGATGATTTAAATCATTGATGGAGGTGGATTTAGATCACCCGCCTCCCTTTGATACTATTCAACGGAATAATTTCGATTAATGCAATGTAGACGTCAAGTGAATTGTGCAACTCAAACATGGTGGCGTGTAATTGTGTGACGGCCGCACCCTAAAGCTACACAACACCCAGATACCAAATTCTCCGCATAGTGCACATCAGAGTGTCAACATGCTACATGGATGCATTTTGTTCTCATCATCTCTCCGACCGCACACACGCATTCGTTTTTCATTTTCCCAGCAGTGACGGCATAATCCGATACGAGTGTGAACAGAAAGCCTGGGAGTTCTCACAGCGGTTGTACTTTCACATAAGCAGTTTCTTCACGGATTCAGCGTCCCTGTTATTGCAAGTCAGCAGATTCCTCTGCACGCCCTGACGTGATCTGTTGCACCTGCAGCCTTTGCACGGGAATTACTTTCTTAAAGGGTCGGTTCGCCCTAAAGATGGTTTCATGTGTAGACAATTTCATCGAGGGGTTCGTGTCTCTCTCTAAAAGCCGCCGGGGTAAAACGAATACCTCATCGTGGACATTTAGTCACTGAAAGTACTTTCAATTAAAGAAATAGCCCCTATGAAATCGGAGATGGGTTGAAATTATGCAAAACCCAAATAATGTTCCTGGATGTTGAGCTTCTCTTTTCTTTTGAGCGAGGCCATGTACTGTGTGCAAACCACCGGAATAGATATATAAAAACATTGTTTTAAGTGGATATGAGTGTATTGATATTGTTATGAAATGTTTTGTTCCTCCTCGAGTCAGATTCAACTCACTCATTTTCATTTTCAATTTAAGCTTAGTTTGTCTCAGTCCAAAACAGTGTGTACGTGCACGTTGGAATGTGTGTTGTGCGTGGGTGTTTACAGTTAAATTACTCAGTAATCAGCTAGGGGAGGGGCAGGACGAGGCCAGCAAGTTAAGAAACCAAAACAAGGGAGTGCGATCCAGAAAGAACGAGAGAGAGAGAGAGAGAGACAGAGAGAGAGAGAGCGACAGAGGCAGACAAGTAAACTTCAAAAGGTATTTGGAGGCCGGACTGAAGCACAGATATTAATGCTCAGAACAATAAAAAGCAGATTTCCTGCTGTATTCCTGGGATCCGAAGGGGGCGGGCCTCCTAGTCTGCACATTTTTTACTGTCACTCAGACGGAAACTAAAGCAGGAAGAGGTTCCACATGACTGGAAAAAAACTAAAACATGAGAATGTCGGAAAAAAACTACAACAGAAATCGACGACTATGAAGATGGAAAAATATTACTTAGACAGGCAAAGTACAACTACAAGAATACACAAAACAACTACAAAGAGTGACACAAAAACACGACTCATAATATAAAGGGAAACTTACAACAGCTGCAAAGCGAAACAAAGGGTGTGACGAAACAAAACAACCACAAGGACAACAAGATTCCAAATGACCAAAAGACTCAGCTGCAGTGTAACACAAAGAGGACAATTGGTGTGTGTGTGTGTGTGTGTGTGTCTTGCTTCAGATTGACATGTCAGCTTCAGCCGGGCTCATTGTCTCATAATCCGCTCACGTCCGCAGATTATAGAAAGACAAGTTGACTTGTGTTTTTAATTTTCCAAATTCCAACTCGAATAGCAGGAGATCGACGCAGAAGACAAAATGCAAACTAAGCTGGTGTTTTTCTGCTTGTGTCGACACTGAACGCACCTGAACGTGGCCTCTAAGGGACGGGGGATGTACCGCTTCAACAGGAAGCGCGCGGGACTCTCCCCTCACTTTCAGGGACCGAATCCAACCTCGACAACAAGGCCTCTTTGGCCTCCGTGTGTGTGGTGTGTGTGTGTGTGTGTGTGTGCGTGTGTGTGATTAACAATCTCATTTCTCTCACCCTTCTCTCTCTCACACACCTTCAGGCTGCACTTCCTCATTCGCCGGAAAGAGGAACTGCAGTAAGTGCTGTGCGGGTTTCCACCACTAGAGGGAACACATGAGCTGGGTTCTTGAACGTTCGCGAACCCGCAGACAAAAGATCTTTGTTGGTTGAAGAATTCCGCTCGTTCTCCTGCTTCTCCTTTATGTGTGTGTGCGCGCTGTGTGTGTGTGTGCGTGCGCGTGCGCGCGTGTTACAGCTGGCCCACTCCGGTTGTGTTGACAGCGCACACAGGCGCTCCCTGCGCTGTGTTTACCATGTTCCCGGCGGACGACCTCACATCCCACTTGGCACCCAAACTCCCGAGCGGATGCCAAACAGCACAAACCACGTGAGGAACATTCCACTGGGTCCACTGACTCCCGTCCGCCTCAAACCCGCCCCGAACCCGTCCCTCTCACTAATGAAAAAACAATGAAATAGTTTGGGTGTGCTATAGAGTCCTTTGTTCCGACCTGTTTAAGGCGCTTGTGCGGTTGACAGCAGTGGACATGTGATCTTTAATTATCTTTACTTCAGCTTGGTGATGAGTTATGATCAAAACGGGATCTTGACTCATCTGTCATTTTATGGTAAATGTAATTATTGTAATGAGTCTTCAGTCTGTTGTGGAAGTTGTGTTTTATTGTTGAGCCTACGACTTGTTTTGGGGAGGTTTCCCCACTTGGGATTGATCAAGCTTTTCGTCTCTAATTTTCTAATCTAATCAAGAGATTATTACCTGTAAAAAAAAGCAGTTAATACGGATATTGAGCGTTAATGGATTATGGAGTAGACTCTTCATCTTGTTAACCAGAATGCTGGATTATTTAGAGGCTACAAAAGACATCTTGTAGGCACAGATTAATGAACCGTGAACGCAGCTAAATGTCAATATTACCCACAACAAATGCACTGATGCAGGTTTTAAATAAAGGTGGCAATACCACAATGTAAAAGTGCTTAATAAATATCTAATAATGCTTGATTATTTCTCATGTTATATCTCATCTGGCATTTTATGGTGTTGTATACTCACTGATTTAAGTCTTATCAGTATAAAAATTGTAAGTAACGATATAAGACAGTTATATGTTCCTGTGCACGTCGCTGGAGGTGGAGTCGCATTACGCATCCTTCCGCCTGATGACTGTAGTTCACACCACGGATCCTCCGTGGAAAAGAGCGGCCTCTCTGAGTGAAACAGGCTTATTGAAACACAAGTAGCTTGAAAACTCTTCAAGAACTCATAGTTTGCTGTGATAATACTGTCAAGCATAATAATTTATGCTTAAGTATAGCTGTCCACGTTTAGAAGTCTCTGTGCACCGATGTCACACCTGTCATCGGTGGAAGGTGCGTTCCACCACTTTGAGGTGCGGCAGTGACGACCAGTTTCAACTTATGCAATCAGGATGTTTTAAATTCTCTAAGGATGACACGCCGTGGGAATGAAGCCGGTGGTCCATTATGAGCCTCCAGGCCAGAATGTCCCGTCTCGATGATGCACATTCAAAGAGGGGTAGAAATAAACGTTGCCAAACTGGTTTGAGAAACACATGGAAAAGTTCAAGACACACAGCACGCAGAGCCTCTGGATGTAGCGACTGTTTGCGGCGTTGGCTAAAAACAGAAGCTAATGTTTGCTAAAGCTTGTCAAAGTCCGTTCCCGTTTAGCCGTGAACTTCTGCAAAAACACTGAATTTTCTATGAATCTTTAACCTGTTTAATTTGAAGTTACAACTTCTCATATCGGTTAAATACAACATCTTATCTTGTAACAAGTTAAGTTGCAACACACCTAAAAGAGCAGCTTCCTGCATCTAGAGTTCTGGTTCACTCAAAGGTCAACACTGTCGAGTCTGTGGTTCTGGTCAAATTTAGATACAGAAGTTCACCGTCTTTGTTGAATGAGCGATTTTGCTGAAACGTGCTGTAGACACGCTTTGCTGCTCCGTGGTCAGATTGGAACGGTGTCTTGCTTGGATGTTCGGAAATCATGTGACTTGGCTTTAATGGATTACCAGCATGAAGCGTGTTTACCAAACGAGCTGGTTTTAAATGTTTGCAGTCTCTTGTGATGTCCAAACAGGGCCAACTCTGTAAAATACGTAGCCAGCGCTGGGGACAGACACTCTCTTTAGGCCATATACCTAAAATGAAAACAATAATGATAAAACATGGTTGATTAACATTAACACACACAAATATTTAGAAGCCCAAATTGCATCCATGGTCAGATATTATACTTTTCCTAGGTGCATTTTAAAGGGAGCGTTCAACAATGCTTTAAGAATGTCAGTAAAAGCTGTAAAAACGAAGGTTAACATCAAGTGCGTAGCGTTTATATTATGTGTATGTGTGGACTGAAGCCCTTTGCATCGGTGGTTCCTGTGTTGATGGAGTTTGAATGGGTGAAAAGCTGAATGGAGCCCGACGGCGAGGCATGCCTGGCGTTCGCGGTCACGTGGTGGATCGCGTTTCCTTTGTCCCTGAACCCTCGGCCCGCTCTGCGCGAACGAGGGGATCCCGTTTCCCTCTGGT
The DNA here is from genome assembly GCA_021346845.1 of Apeltes quadracus. Lineage (NCBI taxonomy): Eukaryota > Metazoa > Chordata > Actinopteri > Perciformes > Gasterosteidae > Apeltes > Apeltes quadracus. The sequence continues at coordinate 2,910,840 of CM037936.1, forward strand.
CTTTGATGTCTCCTCCTCCCACACTTCCACGCCTCCTCTCTTCACCCATTTACCCCCCCCCTGGAGCCTCCAAGCGAACCAAATACCCACTGACACGCCCTCCCACGCAGTCTCTGCCTCACACACACACACACACACACACACACACACACACACACACACACACACACACACACACACACACACACACACACACACACACACACACACACACACACACACACACACACACACACACACACACGCAGCTTTGGCTGCCGGGAAACTGGGGGGCGCATGTGGAGGTGAACGCGCGGCCACGAGCCTGAATATCTCATCGAGTGACCACACGGGGGAAAAATGCAGGATGAGATAAACAGCTGCTGTGAAAGGATAAAAAATGCGGACGCCAGCTTTGTGTCCAAACATTAACAAGTACTTTGTTGCCAAGCGGAACGGACGTTAGTGTGCTCTTAACGCCGTGAAGTTTCGGAGAACAAATCGTTCTTTAATCTTGAATTCCTGTTGAATTGTAGCCGTGCAGAACTGAAGGTCAGTCTCTCTCACACGCAGAGGACCTTGTAAAGGAAGGAAAAAACATGTAATCAATACATGTTGGTTTATTTTGACTCCAGAAGAACAAAAACAGTTCATCTACAACAATTAAATGCATCAGTAGATAGATACTAGTAATAAGTACTGACATGATTGTGTATTTCTGCCAGGCCACAATCTACAGTTCATTAGTGTTTTTGTAGCTACGAAACGCTGCATGAGAACAGGCTGTTCCATGTGAAATGTCTCAACAGCTGCAGGAATGATCGTGGTGACTTTTTTTGTACAGACCTTCATGTTCAAGATAACGTTCAATATCTTCATTACAGCATTTCATTCACTTTTGTTCAGGCCGAAAACCCACCTCAAAAAGTCATCGGTCGGAATTTAAGCATGGATTTTGAGCTAAACAGAATGTTGTGATGACTTTTGAAGAGGGTTAAGGCAAAATATTTACTCCTCGAATGTATCGTGATATTGATATTGACCATTTTAACGCCGGCATGTCTGCAAAGCATAATATTTACATTCAGCATGTGACCTAAATTTCCATATGGCCGGTCCATGCAGGGATAATCCATCTTAACCATCGGCATCTAATTTATGCAGCAAAACAAGACGCGGTATGCAAAGCATCCCTTTGCATTGTCGGGAGGCTTGTGCGGTCTGAGACGGCTTGGGGCCCCCCACCTTGGCGGGGTCCGCCAGCCAGAATGCCGGGGTCGAGTGGGGGGGTCGGGTGGGACAGGGGAGGGGCGCGCCTCTTCCCGCAAACCGCAGCGTGGTTTCCTGCAGCCGGGCTGAGGAATGTCTAAAAACAGAGCATACTGGGGGGCCTTGTTCCAAAGCACAGAAATCCAAACCACATGCCACACGCACACGCACACACACCGGGGGGGGGGGGGGGGGACAGAACTGAGAAAACAGAACCTCTTGGAGAACCTGCGTGTAGCTGAAGGTTTTAGATTCACGGAAAGCTTGAGTTACGAGAAAAAAGAAACGTCTAAAAAATTTTAAAAACAGTAAAAACACGGAGATTGTTGTTAGCTGTAATTTGGCGCAGAAGCAGGCTGCTATTTGGCTAATCATCTCCCGATGGTTGAACTATCATTTTTTTCACATGTTTGAGCATGTAGCTCCGACTAAATCCCAAAAGCGTGCCAATAGGAATAAGCTTATAACATTTTTTCGACAAAATTGCCTTTAAACCTAAACGCATATAAACTACTCAAACTGATTATCAATTGGGATTTACTCTGCAGACATGATAGTCAATGAAGGGAAACGTCTTCCAGTGGAGAAAAAAAAAGCACGTTCTGTGCCAAGTCAAATAAAACCGGCTGAAAACAGAAAACGCAGGATGAAAGCGAAAGGAGAGAACCCAGTGGTTTCGGGATTGTCGGGAAATCCTCAATTCCTCAAGACATTAAAACAGTCTTTAAAGAGCGAGCAGAGCCGGGATCAAAGAATGCATCACCAAAACAAGCACACATGTCATACAGGTAAATTACTAAGGCCAAGGAGTCTTTTGTTACACCTGACAACAAGGAGTCTTTTGTTTTTGTTTTTTTTGACTAAGACACATTCATCGTCTCATGAAAGGAACTCTGATTCGCATCATTGTGTCTGGAACTCAATGTCTCCATGTGCTACACCCTGACGAGACATGTCCCCACCCAAAGAATGTCCTAGACAGAAAGTATCACCAAACATCTGGATTCCTCTCAACATCTCCACCGATACTGATCATGATAGTTCAACGTGTTCACCTTATTCCGCGCGTCAACAAGGGGGCGCAGTATAGTTCTGGATTGTCTTCGAACTTCCGGTTGAGCAACTCTGTCCAGTTCTGTGCGTTGGCACATCAGCTACTTTTTAAAGATGTCCAGCATTACGTGTTTGGTGCGGGGCTGTCACAACAATTGGGTTAAAAGACGGGCATCCCTACAACAGCACTGTGTGGTCCACGGGAAAAATAGGGCAGAATGTTGCAGGGCAGCTTTTAATCTTTGCCCCCCGCCATCCAGCGACGAGGACCGGCGTGTGCGGCTGAAGGCGCTAAACTTGAAGAAACCTCCTTAAAAGCCCTACGTCTGTTCTTTTCATTTTGTGGACGGCAGACCAGACAAACACCCATACCCCGAGAAATGGTTGGGATATGTTACTCCTGCGCTAGCACTAACAGCTGTCATTATCGCCAGCTAGCGTCTAATGTGTATGATCAACATTATCACATCAGTACCTTTTTTCAAAACTATGTAAAGTTATGCTGTCTAACCTTTTTGTTTGGTGAGGGCTTGTTAAGACACATGTCTCGAAACTTCCTAGTTAAACCGAGCTGAAACCATATTGGCATGTGCGCAAACAGCGATAGCAAATGCCATCGACTGTTAGCGGTATGTTAGTGATTGCTACGAGATTTAGTGATGTACGTACTAGTTACATTTCCTCCCTGTTAGTCCCGACGACACATGGAATTACAAAATTGCACAGCGCATTGATGGGCAGACTTACAGCTGATGGGCAGGGCAGACTGACAGTTTCTCCTCTTTCATGTTTTCAGCCTTTGGAATGCTGCCTGACTATTAGCAGTAGCTAGCAGACAATGCAGACATGTTTACCGACAATGCGCAAGAAAAGAACGTTTAAAAATGGGCGGGGCTGCATAAGGTGAGTAGGTCATCCCAATGACTCACGAAAGTTCTGCAACAATATTGGGAGGAAATAAAGTGTGTGCGATCTGACGACATCTAGTGGTGAGGTTGCAGATTGCAATTATCCGATGTGCCAAGAGTCCGGAGCAAGATGTTGCAAGATGAATTACTTTGTTAACGTAAAATGAGAGATCTCACAGCAAACTTTCGTGAGTACATGAGCTGCGATAGAAAGTGCAGTGCAGTGGAAGTTGCGCTCTTCAAGTCCAACAGGTTTCTGTTTCTGTTTATGTTTAGGGCCCTTGAGAAAGAGTTTTTTTTAACTCTTTACATGGTACGAAGTTATGTGAAAAATACAAATACATTTCATGACAGGGCACAAACCCTTCGTCTGGTTCTCAGATGATTGGCGTAAATAAAGGACCCATGTGTATAAACGAATGTGGTTCAGATACATAGGCAACCATGTGACCTGTGGTTTGGGTTACACACGTAGACATTACAGGCAGCCCGGAAGGCTGACTGTCAGTTTGCGGTAATGACGCATTGAGTCATTTGAAAAATGCCCAGTAGCACAGTGTCTCATTTTCTCGCCTAAGAATCTCCTGTGTTATTGCAAGGCCCAGTCACGTATAATGGGGATGACATACGCTTCTTATGTAAGACTCGGCAAGTCCAGACATGGCCTCTTCAGCTGCGTGCAGGAATTTGTCTCGTGCTGCAGCTCAGAACATGATGACCGCAGCTTCGGATGCAGCTTTTATGAGGAAAGGCAGGCGGCATCAAAACAAGCTGCAGCTCTGCACGTCCTCAAACACCCAAAAGGCCCACAGGCCCAATCAAACCGCCCGTTTGACCCTGTTGACCCATTTCAGCAAGAAGGGTGCCACTCTCTCATGGTCGGTCTGCCACTTCGTTCCAGACTGAAATATCCCACAGCTATAGTGTGGACCACCATGGAATTGTTGGTTGACATATTCATGTTTACCAGAAGATGAACTGTAGTGAATGTGATTCCTTGACTTCTTCTTTATGGCCAATATTTGTCAAATGCTTTAGATTTCGACCGTAATTCTTATCAAGGTCTATGTTGTCAGTATCATCTGCCTCCTACTGCAGATGATACTGACAACAACGTGCCATAGTGTGTGTAATTTAGATATCAATGTAGGCCAACGCGGTTTGAAAAGGCTTAAAACCTCATACGGGGTCTGTTTCGACTGACATGATGCAACATTCAATTATACACAGCCTACAGTCTGAGGCGACCGTCAACGAATGAATGTAAACACAACTTAAGGGTACGTCACGTCTGCAGGCGTTGTGATTGGTTGACGCAACAAGAGACAGAGGTTAAAACATAGAGTCTCTTTTATTTCCCCTCCATAATCCAACAGACTCCCCGGAGACATCCAACAACTGTAGCTGAGAAAAAAAACATGCCCGCCCACACGCTTTCGGTTCTATTGAAAAGAAAATGAAAAGAAAAACGCTTCAGGGTAACAGGTCTGATTCCAAAATCGTAGCTCAGGGGCGTAGTGACGGATTTAAAGGATGCAAACGTTTGTTAAGATTGAACAACGCGGCGGAGAGTGTTAAAAGCTTAATTCTACAGATCCATCTGTGAGAATAAAGAATCAAGGACTTGTTTAAAAATGGAGGCATCCACCCACACAGGTGTGAAATTACAAAAAAGGAATAATCTGTGACATGTTGCAAAGACTTTAAAACATAGTGCTGTATCGCACCACTGGAAGAAAAACAGATGAAATCGTGCAGAATGTCTTCATGCCACACAATTTAAAGTTTGAGCCTGAAAGTATTTCAAGCAAATCCAACATACTTTGTACCTGAGGTAAGCTGTTCTACTGAAAGACAGCATTCTCGTAGTAAATCAGTCTTTTTCCGCAGACGAGCCTAGACGCTCTGTTTATTTGGTTATATTTTACATAATCATTACATCAGCCGTTACCCAGAGCTCTGGTTAAGAGACAGTCGGATTGCTGCGGTTTCAGACAGAAAGTCTGAAAAAGTTATCAAAAATAACTATCTTCAATCAAGCTTCCTTGCAGGCGCAGGTCAGATTCCAGTCGCATGTCGAAGATCACTGGTCCACGTTGCGTTGCAGCCGCTGCAAAAGTATGACAAAACAAAAGTCAAAACAATCCTCCTCCTACAGAACGTTTACTGCCTGAATGGGTTTGACTAATCTTTTATTGAGAAAACCCTAAAAATGTCAGATATTTGTATAAAATTCTCTCGATTAGCATATGAAGTAACCTTTGACTGTCAGATTCTACTTCGTTGAACGTTGGACTTTTTGTGCCAAATTTTAAGTTTAAAAGTGACCTTAAGACGACTAAATGTGCTTCAAACCACTTATTTCAGCAGATTCCTGAGGTATTCCTAAAAACATTTGAAAAAGTGAACAAACAGGAAATCTCACAATAAATATGAAATAAAATAAATTAAAAAAAAAGGCCTTGCCTGACTGCTCGGCCTTATCGTTTGAGCTGGTTGGTGAGCTGTTCACTGTGACGTGAATTCATAATGGATGAATGATTTGATGATAAAGAGTCATTATGCAACTATTCTGTGGCAACCACTCAGAATATTCCCACGGCACTGCTGCCTATCAGTAACGAAGGCCGGTAAACATCCGGGTTCAGAAGCACCAAACCCAAAGCAGAATTGTTTTTTATCAGCTTCCTGGCATCGGGGCCGGTGAGCTGCACCCACAGGCCTGTAAATCAACACGCGCCCTGTGATGTTTTAATCTCGCTTTGTCTTTACAGCTTAAATGATTGTTGCACTTGGTGTGGCCATGCAATGTTCTTTGCAAAGACTGCATTGATTTGTGTGTGTGTGTGTGTGTGTGTGTGTGTGTGTGTGTGTGTGTGTGTGTATAGCGTTATGGTTAAAAAAAATGAAAAGCTGAACTACATGGAATCAACACAACCACACAGAAGAAACTCTGCATTCCCATCATAAAGCTGGCGTAGACATTTCGAAACTCCAGTGAATGCACCTCCAAGTTGACGGCGCCCACCCGAGGACTTCACACTGGACGCGGTCAAATTGCTCCCCCGATAAGATACCGTGAGGTTAATTCAGGACACAAATCACCCGTCCTCCCCTCTGAGTGCGCACTATCTGCACATATTCAATGGGGAGAAGCTGGCTTTGCACTTTTTTAAGCTGCACTACAGAAAAAAGCCCCACAGGGAGATGTGTGCATTTGGAGCGGATGCAGACCGTGGTGGTTTGCAGAGCACCGCCTTTGGTCATCAGAAGGTGTAGAACGTCTGCATCCCGCCGTCGTATGTACACATAACCACAGACATTGTATCCATACGTTGACAATTTACCAAAAATAACCAGTGAACAGAGAAGTCTGTGTTCATTTTGTCACCCAGGTTGCGTAATGTAGTTACTTCTGCAGTTATTTAAACTCGAGTGACGAATCTTTTACCCAAGTTGCCCGAGAACCGTCTCAGCGACCTGCTGCGGCGGCTGGTGACTCTTCTTTAGTCTTGTTTGGCGTGTGGCGTGGTTCGCACCCGGGCGTTACGTTACGTTTTACCCGGCATTTGGAGAATTCTCTTGCCCCCCCTATAAAATAAAACACGAGACAAAAGCAAACAAACTCAGCAAAAGCCTCGACCCTCCACATGCAGGTAGAATGAAGCGAGATTCCAGTTACTCATGCGAGTCTTTAATTCAGCGTGCATGTCGTCATCCGTCTCTCCGCAGCCTTGATCCTCTCAGCTGTCGGGCTCTGCTGCAGAAACAGCTGCAGTGACACAACGAGGGGTGGGAGGTGTGCGTGGGGGGGGGTGGGGGGGGGGGGGGGGGGACACGTTTACATTAATCATCGTGAGCGACGACTGGTGTCAACATGACTATTTTCTGCTCCTTTTAAGGATCCAAAAGGATGACATACACAAGGCGGAGGCCAATCTGTGATCTCACCGGCCGTGTTGACGAATCGGCCCTCTTCCCCGCCGCCACCGCCGCCCCCCCCCTCCCCCCGTCTCTCCTTCTGACGCCCGACATACGGACTGGAAGCCGTGCAGCCTGGTTTCCTAGGGATACGAACCCCAAACTACAGATTACGATTGCTGCTTTTGGTTTGTTTTTGATTCATCACAAGTTCCTTTCTAATCGTAGTCCCTGGAATTCCACACGGGCCGAGAGGTCAGAGTGTCAACACAGGACTTGTCCCCCAGGAGACCGCCGATAACGTCCCATATGAAGCGCGGAGCTGAACTTAATTTACCCGAAAATGCCCTCCTTAACCTTAATAATGTCACAAAGGTGTTTATTTCAAGTCAAACTGAGGTTTTTACCAAACAAGGTCATTTTAGTGAGTTTTTGTTTTTGGTTTGACACGGAGCGGTTAGAGACATTTGTTGTGTAGAAGGTCACTAAACTTAACCTCAACTGCAACATTTAACGGCAAAATCTTTAAAAAAAAGGTTCGAATGGTTTAACCCTTAAACCCACAGCAGCTCTGTCGTCTTTTTTTTATGTTCGCATCTCACATTCCGCAGGAAAATTTGTTTAGGAAAGAGGAACGTACCAATTCTGATGTGAAATGTCCCGTTAGGGTTAAACGTGATGATGTCAGCGGCGGTGGTTTCGGACTGTGGAATTATAGTGACGACAAGTCATGGGGGAATCACCTGATGCTCAGGAAGTAATACGTTGGAAAATGTCTATTCTTCCTAAAGCCGTCACCAGAGAAAAACAAACAGGAAGTGAAATTTCGGTCCACGCTTTTTGAATGGCGGGGATGTTTTGGGAAGAACGCCGAGCGAATGAACCACAATGGAAACATCAGACGAGCTAATTACAAAGAAGCTTTTGATATCCTTTCATAACTACAAGCATTAACTCCTTTATCCCCCCCTTCTTTTATTCAGGTTAAATTGCCTCGTAAGAAGACACTTCTCAATGAGTCTTTTCAGGCCACAGCTGCAGCTTCATTCAAAGCGGCATTCAGTCAAATTCATCAGTAAAACCGAGGTCAAAATGGGTCGACGATTTGCACTATTTCTATCTGAGGGAAACATTTAGGTACTTCCCAAAGCACCAAAAAAAAAACACGAGCTGATACGCACCACCAAGCAGCCGGGCCGCTCCACCTCGACGCCTTCTGTAGCGCTTCAGCCGAAACGTCTCCAGCAGCCCGACGCACTCATTTAAGCTTCCCAAGAACAGGCAGGCGCTGTTTGTGTCTCAATGTTGTAAAAGATTATAAAAGAATATGTAAAAACACAGCTGCAAAAGTTTGAAATGCAAACACAGATCTGAAAGCCGGTTTTCTCTCTCGGCCTGTTCTTCTGAACTAAATTGGTTGTGTGGTGAATGTCTTGATGGTAATGGCTGGTTTTTAACTATGTATTTAACAATTTTTTTTTAACAGGGTTTTAATGTAAAATGTGTTTCAAATGTGTTTTATTTTTTAAAGGTTGACTGAATTTCAGGAATTGGTCGAGCGGAGAATTGTTGATAAGTCGCTTCCTTAAATTTAAGTGATAAGATACCAGCGTGGAAACAGACGGAGTGAAACGTGTAGGCGTTCCAACCAATCACGGCAACGTCATCACATGACAGATAGAAAGATTGAAAGATTTACATTTGTTTGTTGTTGTGGTAAAGGAGATAAAACACGGTTTCTGAAACATATTAGGTTTGTAAAACCTTCTGCCGCTGGAACATTTGCAGCGTACGTTAGCATTTAATTTACTAGCGTTAGCACCCAAAGCCGCCGACTATTCATCACGGCGTATATTTCTCTTACCCGTTGACTGTTTCTCTCAAATGTCGGATGTGTACCAAGAATAAGAGTCGCCCATTGGTTTGTCCGACGCACTTTGCGACCTTCGCCGTATTGTCTTTTAGTTCAACGGATGACCGGAGGTTACTATATTTGGAATACAGACAGGAAACGTGAAGCGACTTCGCATTTCAGCGTCTCTCAACGTGGCGACGCCAAGGACGGCGTCATCAGCTGTATGACAGCCGTGTGACAGCAATGCAAGAAGGAGCTCTGGTTACACACTCAGACAAGACGCCTGCTCGCTTCCAGAGGAATGCGTGGGAACATTATTCTGCCACTCACTCACACACACACACACACACACACACACACACACACACACACACACACACACCCCCACACACACACTTGTTTACCCAAAACAAAAGGAAAACTGGAAAAACCAAAGCCTGCTCCAATAAAAGAGCAGGTTGGATCTTGACTGGAGGTGCTAACGGCGGTTGCATAGCCAGCAGCTGGCAGGTTCGGCTTTCAATTGTCTCTTTTTTTTTTTCTTCTGGCGGCGCTTCAAAGTCCACCTCGCTATTCACAGCAGCGACAAAGGCCACGGGGGAAAAGCAAAGTAAAAGCTCCTCCCATTCCCGTCTCACTGTACGAGGTTCACAGCCTCCAAACAAACACACAACCTGCCATTTACAAGGCCCGCGGCCTTATTCCCGCAGCTCGTTTAGCACTCGGTGTTCCCAGGGTTCTCTGGGGAGACTGCCAGTCTGTTTTCCCTGCCCGAACCGGCATTCCTCAAATTCCTCCCCGACAGAGGAGAAACCACAAGCCGCTCCGCCCCCCCTCCTCTTGAGTCGCGGCTCGCTGGGTAGAAACGTACTGTACAAAGAGGGCAGCGAGAGAAAGATCAGACGGGGGGGGCAATGAAAGAGGGAGCTGTGTGCGGACGGGTGTTTTACAGGTATACGACTTTGCCAAAGACAAGCCTGCTCTTGTGACCGCTTTCAGGGTAAATTTACTTTGGGAGGAAGCAAACACAGTACGCTGACAGACGAGGCAGAACTAAAGCGAGATAACGGACGACACGGTGTCAACACTTTTGGCGTTTTTTGTTTTTTTGTTTTTCGTGAAGTGAGAACACTTTGGGAAGCGCGTGGTCGGCGTGAACGCGCCTCAAGGTTTCTGCTGCCGTGGCCGTGATGAGCGTGACAACAGGGAGCGAAGGTCATGGCGACAGGAAGGGCCGGGGCAATAAAGGGGAAGTTAATTTCATTCATTAAACAAACAATGCCCAGAAGGAACCAGGAAGAGAAATGAAACTGGCTTAGACAAACGCTGCTTTTGACCAAATGCAACATTACAGAACCGAACCATCCGATATGGCGCACCGCACAGCCCCTTTAAAAACCGACGTCGTTTAGAGATGACGTCACCTGGTTCCTTGTTTTAAGGGGCGTCCGGCTGCGTGATCTGGCCGGATGCGCCATCGGTGCCTCATCTGATCACGGGACAAACACCGGAACAAAGTTCAAGGTCCCTGTAATCGGGTCGCATGACCGCAGCAAAAGATTGAGGAATTCAATGGACTTTGAAGAGGTTTCCGTTCACATGGATGCAGCATGACCCGATTTAAACCACATGGGAGGACAATGAGCAATGAGTTGGCAGCTTAAGAAAAAACAACGTGTGCTTAAATCACGTGTCAAAATGTTCTGCTCCTCCGGACGACAGACGAGGCGTTAAAATCCAAATTCTCTAATTAAGAAAGAACTTTTTAAACTGCACTGCTGCATGGAACAAACGCGTTGTGACACACTGCTTCCGTTTGATAAATGATCAAACCCACAAAGCCATGCATTGTCTCATCTTACAGTAGATGTCCACACGATTTTATTCTGAAGGAATTCTGAAGCTGGTGCTGTTGTAAACAGACAACATAACTCTGATCGTAACTCTGCAGGGATACAAAACCTTTAAAGTTTGATCTGACATTTATTGCCGCCACAGGGGTTGTTCATCGTATGGATATTTAAATTGGGGTTAGAATGAAGTCAACACAGCCGCTCTTAACTGCAGACGTAACACTGAAATTTCTGTAGGAGTGCGTTAAAAAAAAAAAGAAAAGAAAAACATGAAACCCGAGCGGCGTTTCCCTGAGTGCGTGGGCGAGTGTTGAGAGAGAATGTGAGGAGGCCGCCGAACACAGCCTCAGATTTTCCCAACAGATGTGAATTTCCCCGTCCACTGAATTAAGTCAGAAGTTTGTGTGTGTATGTGTGGGAGGCAAACGTTGGCTCGGTACTTCACAAAAAACACACCAGAGGTGAGACGTTTCTGTATTTTATAAAAAAGGTGAAGCGCGGAACGTTTATTCCGCGGGGGCTGATGAGGCACAAAGATTTACAGGAAACCGACATGCTGATCTGGAAGTGACCCGAACGAGCAAATGACTGAAACGTAGAGAATCGAGATGTGTCGAGTGAATCATTATTTGCGCGGTGGCATCCCCGAGACGTCCGCTGGGACGAGACTCTGTTTTGCTGGTCAGCGTCGAGCGTCCAGCGGCAACACAGAGAAAACGGGCTGAGAAAGAACGGGACTGGAACATTCGGTCACGTGCATGTGATTGTTTTTCAATCATTTTACTGCCAAGCGCCTTCGGCTTCTGAGAAAATTCTGTGAATGTGCTTTGGTTTTAAATATTCATAATGAAAGTCTGCGTCTAACCGGTAACTTCTGCTGTGTGTGTGTGTGTGTGTGCGTGCGCGCCTCAGAGCACTTTCAGGGTCCAGTGAAGGGTTCTCTGCATTCCTTCATGCTAAGCTCTTGTTTTTCTGGACTCACAGGGTTTGGTAGGAAGAGTGCGGCGGAGAGGGAGGGAAGGGAAGGGCGGGGGAGCGGGGGGGGGGGGGGGGTTTGAATGCTGAACGAAGCCTCGAAAAGCCTCGGAACACTGAGCCAAAGCAACAGGGCCATGCGCACCGCCTCCCCCCTCTTTGTTCCACATGCATGTGACACGGACACCTGAGATCCGTCAACACACCGCGGGGTCATCCAGATTGTTCCCCCGCTGGATGGATATCGGACCCTCAGCAAGGGATGGAAATATCTGCATCAAATGTTTGCTGCATATGAGATACCCATGTTTTATGTGGATCTCTTTGGGTCTCTTTGGGCCGAGGTCACCTGGGCTGAAACAGCACAATCAGGAATGGATCTCAGTCCGGACACACGGGTGTCGACGCTGGGATCGGCCTCAGATCGGTCCCACACGCGGGACGAGCGCGTGTGGGACCAACTATTTTCTCAAGTCGGGCCATCCGAACCCCGGGTTGTTTCGGTTGGGGGGCCACGGAGGCCTTTTCGGATCAGACGGAAGATAAGCCAACACAGAATTGACCTGCAAGTCGAAAATATCATCAATATCCTGGCTATTTGTTCAGTTCATTCGATTGGTCAAAGAACAGGTCAACACGCCTGTGCTGACTATTATTAACTGCATGATTCTGACACATTCAGGACGAGTCGCTAGAGGAAAACTGAGAAAAGGCCACGAGCAAACAATCACATTTATTTAAGTTGTAAAGCGTCATTCTGGTTTATAACAATTATAGTCTTGTGTCGTTCGTCCGACCATTGTGCGCTTCAACTGTGAACTTATTGTACGACAGAACAATGACACATTTAGAAAGACTTCAAAACAAACCACCAAGTCGGCGGGACTTCGTCAGAAGAGAAGACAAAAGGCCAACTGTATCTGTATCAGCCGAACCATTGTTTACCGAAGGCGCTCGATCGAACCAAAAGATCTCAGATCGGCTACGAGGTTCGACTGCGACGTGTCGACGTCGCCGTGGTCGTTGGCTAAGAGTTTCCTGACTTTCTCAATTTTCAAGTGCGCAAATTCTCGCCTTCATCTTGAAATAATTTGATTTCGATAATCGAAACCAATTGTTGTTGAAACGGATCTGAAAAATGAAAGCCGAGAGCAAAGTTTGTGGTGGTGGGGAGGAGGGGATGTGAGGGGGGGTTAGAGGGGGCACTTTGTTGTTCTTCCTCACAGAAGAAAATAAAACCGTGTGAAACAAACATTACGTTTGCTAGCTTACAACATAGTTTCAACTGAATAGTTTTGCCCACTCATTCTACACGCATCGTTTCGGACGGCCTGGTGTCACGTGACCAAACGGTTCCGGTGGTCGAGTTCCGACTCCTCTTTTCTAAACGCATACAACTTTAAAAGAACCTAAGCGAATGACGTCACTGCCGGCGTGATATTCTCTGTGCCCTTGAGAACATAGAGCCGTGTGTGTGAGTGTGTGTGTGTGTGCATGCAGCAAAGTGATGTTTACACATTCAGTCATGGGCAGGATGCAGTTGCTTGTAACCCACTTCAGATTTGTACTATACACCTATTTCCTGTCTGTTTCATCTTCTTGGTTCTGTGGTTCTCGTACAAACAGAAATGTTTGCGTCTCACTGCGGTATCAAAACGTGTCAACTATGAGATGGAATACAATCGGATCAGCACGTCTGCTCTGTGGCGATTAACATGCGGATGGTGATATAGATCAGCGCAGTCCGACCACGGTGTTTATGTTTTTTGGGGGTTTTCCCAAGAAAATTTGGAACATGCGAAAAAATATACGTAAAAAAAAATAAACGTCCACCATCACAGGAGGCAGCTGAAACGGGTCAAGGTCAATGACCTACGGTCAGGTTGATTGAAAGATTGTGGTTTGAGGTAGAATGAACATGAAAATTGCGTTAACCAAGTACGAAAGGTACGTGACAAAGAGATCAACGTTGACTTCTTGTTTCACCCGGAAAAGGAACAACGTTCTCCAGAAACAAAGACCTACCTCCCACTCTGAAGTCTTCATACTTCCCGTTTCACGATGGTTCGTGGATTACAAAGAAATTGAGCGTGCGTGATATTTAAGAATGGCCGCTCTGAATGATACAGTAACAGCGTGTTGATCGCTCACGTACCCACGGTGCAAAGGGGTTAGGCACGGTTCAAAATCTTGAAAAGCGTGTCGGTACGCAAGATATTCCAAAACAGAATTTAAACTCAAGTCCAAAACAGCATGCGGCAGCCATCTTTATTTGGGTAACAGACGAAGGTGCAACACGTGAAACGTTTTGGGTTATTTACGGGAAAAACATATTTTATCGGAGGGTCACAAACTGGAGCGAACGCAATCAGGAAGGTACGAACTAAGCTACAAGACAGGTTGAAGAATCAAATAGTCGGTGTGGGAATTACAACACTATTCTCTGTGCAACTCATGGTTGCATCTTAATAACAGCAAGACAGGTTACTAACTAGCAGAGGAGACACGTGACGATGACTCTAAATGAACCCGATGTACAGACTCAGAAAATGCAAACAACTCCTGCACAAACACGCTGGGATCAGATGACACGCCGCGCGCTCCCACGGCAAACAAAAAAAAACACACACCGTGTGCACATTTCAGGCCCCGGGACACCGGATCGCAACTCAAGCGGTTTGAGCTGCAATTTTCTTCCGTTGATCAAACAGCGCACGCAACAATCGCAGCGGTCAGGTGCTTCTCGTGCTCGGGAGGCAGCAGAGCCGAGCCACTGCCAAGTCAGGCTTTACATTCAGGCTTTGCAGCAGGACTTCATATGGCCCAAACATCCGGTGTCATAAAATAAATTATGCTGAAAGGTCCATGAGAAAAATGACTGTACTTCTCTTTTATGTTATAATGGTAAACATTGTAAACATGGGTTTATGGTGTCAAGCATGAGGGAGTCAAATAGGCCATAAAGCAGAGTATGCTTCAGGACAGGCTCTAGCAGAGAAGTATCTGCATCTATGTCACTCCTCTAAAGTCAAAATAATATTTCTTTATAAAAAAAAAAAAAAAAGAAACGCCACGGTGGCAAAATGGCTCAAATCCAGGCTCCGAAACATCAGCATGATTTCTTGCTTTCTACATCCAGGAAAGGCATCCGGCAGCACAGTGCCGGCCCGAGCCTAAGCAGAATGCAGTCACTTGTGCTAGAAGATAATTGGCACAAATGTCATTTGGAATGACATTTGGCCAGGGGGCCCCAAGCAGCCGCTTAGTTCGCTTATGCCTTGGGCCGGACCTGCGGCAGCATCACTTTTGAATGAGTTATAAGTCATTTCTAAGATTTGTTTTGCCGTCCACAGGGACGACAGGAAGGGAAGAGAAGAACATGCTCACGGAAGGCCGAGCTAGACAAAACACTAACCTGAGAAGCACGCTAACTGACACTGACCCGTCTATTTGCTTTACATCCACTGGACGCGACGATCCCGCCGCCCACAAACTCAAACTTTCTTCAGGAGTTTTCTACACTTTGCCCTTTTGATCCGAGATAAGCTTTCGCTTGATTAAGAAAATACATCGTTCACGTGGCATATTTAATTGTTTCCTGTTCTTACCATTTTGGACCCTGGGGACGAACCCAAGAGTCACTTGGCACCTAATGACCTAAAGTATTAAACAAGGAATCTAAAACGAGTTTTACTGTTAAATAACCAAAGTAACCAATAAAAATACAAACTGTTGATGTTAGTTTCATTGTGAAGGGGATCAAAACAGAGGTATAGGTGATATGATCGGATATAAGTGAATATGCAGATGATTTAAGAATGCAAGTTTTTCCTTAAGCATTGGTTATTAGTTATAATAACCAAAAGATATATTTTATTTGAGTCTTCCTCCCCGTTTTCAGAAGAAGTTTCCCCAAACAGTAGTGCGCAGTGCCCTGTTTTCATCAGAGCATTGATACGGTGGGCGCAGTGTGGTTTGTATTCCCAGCATCACAATCCTGTCGGCAACATTGTCAACGGTTTGCATGATATCTTCTGAAAGTTACTCCACATGTGTCGGTTTCTGACACAAATACGCACTTTTTGATAAACTTCCGTCTTAAAAGGAAACAGCTGCGTTAGAGAAAGATGTGGAAATACTTGAGTTGAGAAAAACAAAGTGCTCAGGGTCAAATGAACCACTAAAACGTCGTTACTTATTGATTGAGTGATAACGAACATTAGAGCACACTCATTTCTGTAAGTGCAATGCCCGATGTGGGATTGACTCAAAATAAAACCGTGTGTATGGAGCTTCGGGTGCAGAGGAGTAAACATCTGGATTTGGCTACAGGTGATGATTTGGTGGAACACATTCATTGTTAGGTTCATTCTTTCCGTGAAGATTTCCATGAAAACGTGAATAGCGGCTGTTTATGGACACCGCTCTCTAAACTGCAAACCCTCTTAGCCGGTTTAACTTTGATTCAGGAGAGGGATTAAAACACTGGATTAAGCCAAAATTTAAAATATCGAAAATACTTGACAATATTAAAAGAAATCCGGCCGAGGACTATTAATGCGTGACACAATGAGCTACCTTTTTCTTTTTTCTCTGGAAAGACTGACTAACCACACAGGAGAGGGGGGGATTTACACTTTAACCAAACAGCTTTCTTTCTGGTAATATGAGGGCACCAGGCGGGAGGCGGCAGGCCTCTGGTTATCAGCGGAGCGCTTATTTTGTCTGCGCTGTAATCCCCCCCCACCTCCCTCCATCGTCATGCATGGGGGAGGATGAAAGGATTTCAGCCCTGACCCAAATTCACAGAGGCCTTGAGAGACAAAACAATAGCAAAGCACATAGAAAAGCCCTTAATTGTATTTTTCTTTTTTAAAGAGGCATCTAGGTGTTCTTTTTGGCAGAAGACGGGGGAACCACAGCATTGGGCAGCGACTAGGCAACACCTATCAAACCTTCTCTGGTTCATCTCAACCCGCCGTTAATGCTCAGCAAAGACACTCCGGGTACGTTTTCCTCGAAGCGGTTCATTTGTGTAGCATTTATAATTTAATATTTGGTAATGGTACCTGAAAGAAGTGAGGAAAAACCATAATTTTAGATGAAATTGGTTTTCTTCTCACTGAATACAATTGGAATTTCTGGCTATTCTGGAAAAGTGATTAAAGTTCTTCTGCATCCAATAAAACTGCTTCTTCGGTTTCATGTTTCCTCACCTAGACGGCCAGATGCCCATAATGTCTCATTCAATACATTTTAATCAAACGGCATAAAGAAATGTCGTAGTCTCAGGATATAGATGGAAATTTTGCCGGTAACGCTGCATTGTGGGTAGTCAGGCTTTGTTTGACGAGGCAGATGTATGTAATAAAAGATATTTGCTTCTGCTAAAACAATCAAAGGAATCCCCCCCCGAAAGAAAGCCATTGACTACCATACATATTCCTTCCGACATCTAGGAGCTTTGTTATATAAAAGCTAACAGCTACGATGCGCGTAATAATACATCTTAATGTTTAAAATCCAGCAAAGACTGAACAACATCGTCAAAGTGTAGACAGCTTTGTCGCCTTTAATGTCTCGCTTGGAGCACCAACCAGAGGAACAAAGCAAGCTCTTAGACGGATTACTCTCCCTCTTGGCTACTTGTTTCCTACTGATCAAACAATTGTTTCACTGGAAATATGAACACTGGGAATCTTTGCAGAGGAGTGATCGCACAATGATCAAACAGTGTATGAGCTAAAAACAAGTGGTGCCTGACTAGAAAATCCTTTCAAGCTGTACATGCGACAGTGATTAGGTTAGGTTAACGAGATCACGGTAATCTTCAGACAAGAGTTTGTCCCCCTGAAATGTGATGAATAAAGCAGCAAAGTAAACATTCCAAATCGACCAGATGGCACCAATGCAACATTACATTGTAAATATTCAATTGTGCTTACGAGACAGATTTGAAAATCCTTCCATAAAAGAAATAATGAAAATACCTTGTACAAACTAAAACGTGCCGGTCCTGAGATAGGGCACTAAACAGGCTTAGAAGGTGGTTTCTTTGTTTTCCGGTAAGGTGCCCTTTCCATACTGCTGAAAAGACACCAAAGTCCTCTACAGGGGAAAAACACATGTCAAATAATTGCCGCTCCCTTTCGTACTTGTTTTTACAGTTCGTCAAATTGCTGATGGCGATCAAAAACCTTGATCGACACTCATATCGTTAATATTCTCCAAAGTGTGCTCAAAAACAGGATATTAACACACTAATATCTTTAATAGTCGTGGAATGCGAGAGTTCATGTAAAAAGTCAATGACCTCTGATGCAGGAAGTTCACTGACCAGCAGACTGCCGCAGCAGCACGCAGGACGAAACAGTGCTGTCAATGACTGTCAACAACCCGCCTCATGTCTCACGCATGACAAAGGCCACCTCGGTGTGATCACGGTCCAATTTCGCACAATCGTCGATATTATTAGGGTAGGAGTCATGTTGTCCAGCCTTGAGCCTCGTCGTCTGCCTTAAAATAACGGTGGTTGTGCTTCAAAGTAGAACTGACTTTTCGTTCCAAGCCTTGGGAGATGCACGGATGGGATTTATTTCCAAAAAGGCTGACTAAGTGCTGATCCCAGCTTGGGATGACTGTAGAACCAGGAGGGGGTATAAATATCCTGCTGACAATGAGCTTCTCTGAGAGTCATCCTCCAGCTGATACAAAGGATTTCAAGAGAGTCAGACATGGCAACAACCAAAAAAAAAAAGACCAAAACATGTGATCTCATGCAATGGCAGGAATCGGTCATTGCTGGCAGCCACATGCTTTTCCCAAGGACCACATTAACAGATGACCATCAGCAGCCCAGCTGTTTATTTTAAAAACACAATGGCGCCCTGGGGCGCGTCCCGGCGGGGTTTGAGCCGTTGAGCTCCGCCGATTGTCGTGTGGAATGTTCGGGGCGGCAGACGTCAACCGACCACCAGCAAAACAAAGGAGGTGTTGGAGGGCGGGACGGGCTGTAACCGACACTGACCATTTGACCCTCAGACCGCCCTGATGGTTTGTCCAGAAATACGGACGTCACACCTTGGAGCAACGAGGTCAAACATGCCCAGACCCGTCACAGGTTCACCAAGAACGAGCCCAAGTCAATGGAGAGAGTCCCGATGCTTCTGGACACCCTTTTTCTTCTGTAAATGTGAAGTCCAGTAGTTTAACCCTGGCATGTTGCCTAAAGATGACGGGACAAAAGCTGAATTTGTGCCAGGGGCTCGACATTTGTTATTTGAACTAATGTCCTCGTACTTCCTTCCTGTCTATAATAAGTGTTCTGCTGGGAGCTTTGTTGCCCAACTGTTCTCTCCTCAGTGAAAAAAAACCTGGAAAGCCTCAAGTGGGCGGATGTACTCGGATAGAGAGCGCACCGTGACGACATGTGGCGGTGGGATTTTAAAAACAAATCCATAAAAACGCACCACTTATGAGGGAGTAAGTAAATAAACTGATAAAAGCTTCAAAATGAAAGCTTTTCCCCAATGTGACGATGTCACTGCATGTCATGTGCAACTGCTGCCATTTTTGACCTTTTACGCAAACGTTCAAGAGACTTCTCGGCTCTTAACCGAGGTGATGCTTAATATTACTTCAGTCAAGAGCTTGTTCTTAAGCAGAAAGCGTTCTCTGTGCCGGGGTCCCTGTGAATGGGAACACCTGTAGCCTCTGTGCTGGTCCTCGAAGCGCCATGAACTGTTCAACAAGGGCTCTGAATGGCTGATTTGACAAAACCAAACCTGCCTGAAAATTACCTCACAGCGAACACCAGCGCGCACACCTTTTTGGCTCGCCCTTTGAAGTAAAAACCACAAGATTTCCCCAGGAAATTCTCAGACACACAAAATTGAGAGAAGCAACTCATGAAGCGCTTTCTGCGTCTGGAAGCTAACGTTCAACGACGTCAGCAAACGCGGAGCCTGTAGGTCAACAAGAATAACCCATCTATTAATACTGCACTGTGGTCAAGCGTCCGAGAATAAAAGCTTCCATTCAGACCGGATGACTCCGCTCCGATAGGAACACGACACGTTGCCTAGTGGAGGTAACACCGGGTCAGGATTCAGACACGGGGCGCCGATAAATAAGAGCCCATTGATGTGACTATTTCAATACTTCTATTTAAAACTACTCCTGTTTCTGTATAACTAGTGTTCAACATTACCTCAGGAAAATGCATGCAAATGCATGCAGCCATTGGCATGAAGAGCTTGAAGAGGCTCGTCTGCGATTCAAAATTAGACTGAAGGGCAACTATACATTTGTTTTAGAGCGACAGCCTCAGCAAAGATTACGCTTTTTGCATTAAGGGCAATCTGCATTTGCATGGTCCCTGCCGGCGATTCCAGAGAAAAAGCTCCGAGCACACAGGATGTGCACGTTTGCATCCAATGTTTCAGTCACCCGATGAAGGAGAGTTGAGTTGGACATTCAAAACAAACTGAGCTTTTTCTTGGAATCGCACGCCTGGGTAACTATTGATAGCTCTGACTGATGTTTTTTGACAGCTATGCGTCCACTGACAACTCCACCGGCATGCTGTGTCATGTTTGTTAGCCTGGTATCTGAAAACCTGGCAGATTAGCACTTACACACATGAGGATTCACCCCACCCACTTCCCAATCCCCGAGCTAACACAGGTTGCATTGAGTGTTAATACGAATCTAGAATTAATGTTAACAGGAGGATTATCAGTGCATCCTAAAAAATAGGAATGTATTAAATTAAGTTAGAATCATGCGTCAATACAAAACCACGACTAAAGTTGACTAATAATGTACAGTACAGTGGCATCTGAGCCCCCAAAAAGGGCTTTCCCTGAAACAGTGTATTTAAGAACACTGCTCATGTGTTAGCAATAGGTTACAGAAGTGACAGATCCATTATGGCATGCACCGAGTAAAGTGACTTTCAAAACTCGACTACCAGTCTAGTTTTTTTTTTCCAGTGGAGAAACTCAAGTAACTTCCGACATGTTGCAGAAATTGGTGTGTGTATTCTTTTTGGTTATTGATAAAGGCCTATAAGCAGTTACTGAAGCTTCTAATGCAACACATTGCATTCTCCTTTTGCACAACTTCACTTCGGCCAGCATATCTTTGCATCTCAGGGCCAGAGTTCGTAGAATTCACTGCGTCTTGCGAGTAAGTCCGAAGAAATGGATTCCTGTTAAAGATAAACATGTGCGTCAGCTGACTTCCCAGAAACGAGTTGCTTTTTTTAAAACGAAGGGGGCGGGCTGTTGCTACGGGGAAGTAGAAGCTTCAGACCAATTCTAGAACTGAAAAAAAAAGCCCTTCCTCAAAGCTCAAGTTACACAAAGTGAAGCAGAGCGGTATATATATGGAAAGGGAGAAATGAATCCAGCAGAAAGCCCACTTCCCCCAAAAAAAGAAGTCTGCAAAGTGTTAAACTCATTTAAAGACCGAAAAGAAATTAACGTTGATGCGTAATGCAAACAAACTCCACCTGTCAGAAACGGGTTTGGCAGCTGGAACAATATAATCAATACTTCCTTAAGGTAAATGAGTGTTCGGTATGTGCGCAAACAATGGTTTCAAAACCACTCCTCAAGAACGATCCTGTGAAAGGAACGCGCTAAACAAGCTTTGGCATTTCCATTTGACTGCTTGGTTTAGCTGGAAAATGGTAAGAACATTCCAGTGAGCCCTGTAGTTTTCTCAAACAATGTTGCTGACAAATTCCCTAAAGTTTGTTTTTTGCTGTAGACTTTTAAGTAGACATTAGGCGTAATGACAGGATGAACCCGCCTGTAAATGCATCAATGGCCCTGTTGACATAACCAACCACAGGATCCACTTTTAGAATGACAAACATTCAGGGAGAAAAAAGTGGAGGCTGTTTAAAATAGTTGGCTAAAAAAAAAAAAAAAAAAAAACAGAATACCCCCCGCAGATGTAATGTGTTATAAAGCAGAACAGAAAGCCTTTAAAATGGGTAGAAGAAAAAAATAATTCACAGTGTTGCTCTAATAAGATACCAGCGCCTGGTTTGTTCAAAAGACATGGCGCTTTGCATATTCAGCCCCATACCCCCCCCACACCACCACAACCCACCCATGCATGCTGCAAACTGCTCTCTGCTGTTGCCTCAGCTATTCCCAACTGGAGCGGCCCGGTCTTAACAATGGGCCGCGCAGCGCGGTAACCAGAGTGGCGGGCTGACATCATTAGGCGCCGTGGAGGAAACGGGAGGAGGGGCCTGCTGTGGAACATCACCATGGAGAGGGCTCTTCTCCCATTTCCACATTAGACCTCGACGAGTGGTGTGTTTGTCTTGTAACCCGTGACAACGGGAGGATCCGAACAAACAAGGGCGCAGCCACACAGGATTCCCCCTGCCTGGAGGTTTGATAGTCCACGCTATAGTTTAGATGAGAATAAGTGCAATTATTTTATTTCTAGTTGAAGTGGCCGCACACCAGCAGAAAGGAACTGAAGTGTAAAGCCACATCAGGGATGCAAGAGGATCAAAAAGCCCTGTAATTTTGCACAAGGGAACTACAGAACAGAAGCCAAAAAATACCCATAAAACATCCAAGTACATAATCAAATGTATTGGCCTGAACATATTTTGTACGAACACATTTACCAAATATACATCTGTTACATCTCAAGATAGATCTTAAACTTGCCACCAAGTAGACTGTTTTGCAATTTTGAGGATGTTGTGAACTGTTTTTACCCTGGTTTCAAGTCTACGTTGTGCATCAGCTCTCAGCAGAAACCACGCTACCATCCAGATGCAGCCGAGAGCTCAGGCCGCCACAGCCTCATCTAATTTCTAGGAAACGACAGCCGTCGCTCTGACTCGAGTTGTGGTGTGAACAGAGATCAAAAGGCTCTCAAGTGCTGCTGCGCTGAAGTCTAACTTTAGAGCGAGGGACTCGCTTCAGCACAACAGAACCAGTGTGTGTGTGTGTGCGCATCCTGCCTTCCCAGTAAGACAGGATCAAAATGTATGCATGTAGAGTTTATTTCGTCAACCTATACAAATTTGTAAGCTCACAACCATATCTGTGCCATTAATCATTGTCTGCGTTCGTTCTCTGTGGGACCGATAACCTCCCACCCAGACCGGCGGTCAGACGACCAGCACAATCTGGGTCTTCCTTGACTTCCAGTCCTTGTTCCTGTTGTTGCAGACTCAAACTGTTCAGCCCAAAAGTCCTGCGTGTCTTTGTGCCTTGTCTCCTAGGGTGAATTTTTCATAACAAGGAAGTAGAGCTACACTCGGGCGCAAGTCCCAACCCCCCCTCCTCCTCCTCTCTCACAGGTTGAAGTGTCCTTATAAAGGATCCAGGGGTTATGCACAGGCTCAAAGTAAATGGGGTTTATAACATGGACAGAAATGCAGCTTTCCCCACCTGCTTTGGCCTCAGGCTTACTTACAAAAACACCAGGGACAAGGAACTAGGATATTATTATGAACAAACTGGTAAACATGGTTAAAATTAAGCAAAAATCAGTTCGACTGACTTCCCCTTACAGTTTTTTTAATTTGCATATAAACACATTTTTACATTTATTAGAAAAATAAACTTCTGTCATTTAAATAAACCCTAATTGTTTGCAAGTTGACTTGTGTTGGCCAAAATCCTCCCCTTTGTTGCCAACAGGAAAAGAGGTGTATTTATATTTCGGCAGAAGGCGTGTATTAATTTTTCGGCAGAACGTGTATTTATTTTTCAGCTGCGGCTGGAAGGGAGCCAGAGGAAGGATGAAAAAACTGACTGTTGTCAGCAGTTGTTTATGTGTCCATCAAAGTCCAATTTCAAAGTGGAGGAAAGGTCGCCAGGAGAAGAATCCACCAGTGTGGAAACAAGTCTCTCGAGTGTCCAGAAAAAAAAATTCACCTGATCAACAGGGCCAGTGTAGCCCCAATGCCAGCGAACCCAGCGACAGCCATCATGAGAGTGTTCCTCACCGCTGACTCTGGGTCTGCTACTCGAAAGAACTCCACGAAGCCAGCCTGGAAACGCGAAGGAGAGAGTCGAACGTTAGATATGGACTCTGATGTGCACAGGTCACGGGCCCTGTTGCACAACAAGCGCGTCCCGTGATTCGGGCGTTAGTCAGTCACCACTCACCCAGGCGTTGTTTTTGATTAGCCAGTCCCGCTGGTCCGACAGCAGGTAGCCCGAGAGCTCCTGCTCCACCAGCTCCACGCAGTTCCCCCGGCCCTGCTCCTTCAGGTGTTGACACACCAACGCCACGAAGGCCACCAGGCTGGCGACGCGGCCCCAGTTCGTGGTTCCGTCCGCGAAGAGGCTGGTGGCGACCTCTCGGACGTAACTGACGTCGTCACTTCCGTTGTCGAGTTGCAATTTGTTCAGCATACCTAAAAGAAAAAATATTAAATACCTAAATAAATAAAGCTGCCGGGGGGGGGGGGGTGAAGGCCTGCTTTGTAGGCACACGGTGCGGGGCCATGAATGCCGCGATGTTACACAACGTTAGCCATACACGCGAAATTGCGCAAAAGCAGAGTACAATCGGCTTTAAACAGACGGTTTTTAAAAGCGCAAAGCTAACGGCTAGCAGCGGCCGGGCCTCGCTCGACGTCAACGTCGCTACCCACCATTGAACGCGTATCTGTGCTTCTCCAAGACGTCCCCAATCACCCGCCTCATGACGGAGAGCTCCCTGCTCTCGTGCCACTGTGTTTTCGACAGTCCCGTAAATTCTCTCAGGAAGCGGCCGAGGAGATGCCTCGTGTCGTTATCCAGAGCCGCGGCGCCCGCCAGGGAGTCGCTGTGGTCGGTTTCGCTGTCCGACTGCGGGGTGCACGGCAGCGAGCCGTCGTCGACGTCCTCGACGTCTTCCCGGAGGGTCTTGGACGCGTAGCCGCCGTTCGCTGAGTTCACCCCCAGCGCGCTGGGCCGCTTCGGCGTGTCGTTTGTCCCCGCGTTGCCGTTGTGAGATTCCTTCGCCGAGCCGTAGCGCATGGGCGCGACTCCATTTTGAGGGAGAATAATGCAGCTCATGACTCCGGTCACGTTAAGCGCTGCCTGTTTCGTTCTCGGAATGATATTCATTTGGATTGGCTTGAGAGTTAAGGTTACTTGTGAGTTCTTGAAATAAAAACGGGGCGATAGGGAACCGCTGCTATCCAGTGTTCGGAAGAAAAAAAGAAAGACGAAGCGAGTCTTTTATTTACAGCATCGACTGAGTCTCCATGGTGGAAGTGAACATCCGTCGTATCGGCTTCTGGTATTATCTCGGTGCGTCGTGCGTCGTGCGTCATCAGCCCACGTCATCCGCGTAGTCCTTCTGTTGCTTGGTTTTAAGGCTGCTTTAAAAAAAAGACCAATGTATTGCAATGAAATAAAATGTTAAGAGAATAGTGAGCTCTCCCGAATTGGGAAGATTTTATGGCCAAGAATAAAAATCGAAAATAATCAAGACGGCTCAACTGTAGGGATTTCCCCAATTCTTACCCATGACTAGTCAAAGATATGCAGACCAAGGAAGCAAAACCGGAAACGCTGCCCATATTAGACTATAATTAAAAATCGATGTCATAAAATACGCCCTTTGTACTAGAAATACATTTCTAAGTGGAATTTTACAGAAATGATAGCAAACTGACCCTGTCACTAGAACAATGAATACAAGTCTTAACCGCGTACAAACATATTGCTTATATATATATATATATATATATATATATATTTGTATGGATAAATTATATATATGATACTATATCATATAATTTATCCATACAAATATATATATAATAAT
Organism: Apeltes quadracus; assembly: GCA_021346845.1. NCBI lineage: Eukaryota > Metazoa > Chordata > Actinopteri > Perciformes > Gasterosteidae > Apeltes > Apeltes quadracus. The sequence goes on from CM037936.1 coordinate 2,936,462, forward strand.
AAATAAATTATATATATATATATATATAATTTATTTATTATTATATATATATATTTGTATGGATATATATGGATATATATATATATATTTGTATGGATATATATGGATATATATATATATATATATATATATATATAATAAATAAATTATATATATATATATATAATTTATTTATTATTATATATATATATTTGTATGGATAAATTATATGATATAATATCATATATATAATTTATCCATACAAATATATATATATATATATATATATATATATTAATATTATATTTGGGGGTGTTTATATCTATATATGAGGGTGTATTGACATTTTTTTTAATTAAGGGCGGCAGACTTCTTGTCATCCCTGTCTCTGGTACATTGTAACCACTGGTGCTTCTCTACGCAATTAGGAATGATGGAAAAATCCGGAACTCTCCAGTCTCGACCAGATGTCACGTATTAGAAATTAATGATGGTGCTTCCCCCTGGTGGGCGGAAGAGGGAAGTTATCCTCCAAGTACCAACATAAAAAAAACAAGAAATTGTTATTAATGTAAAAGTTTATTTCAAATACTGACAAAAATCCTCTCACCTTCTCCCACACAACGGAAACATTCAAAGTACACTAGTACTTTCTGAAATCTTAAAATCATTCCTCTATTCTCCAGTCATCCTCTTTTATCATGTAAATCCTTATGTGTTTTGTTGTTCCATGGAAGCAAGGGTGCCTCAAATTTCCCTGCAGTTATCTTGGGCGAGGATGAAATATACTAATGATGGAGTAAGAGAACAAAAAAAAGAAACAACAACAAAAAGTGAAGATAAAAGCAGCACAAAAGTACTTCAGAGCACACAGCCTGTCATTTCTTTATACATTCTGGCACATGTTTATATAGCTCAAGGAGACACCATGTGTGTTAGTTTCCAAACAAACCTCGCCATTTCCTCTCGTTGAACCGCTCTGTGCAAAGCCAAACATCAAGTAGCATTCAAGAACTCCTGTCCACTGTTGTTTCGTAGAACATGTTTATCCACCCCACTTTATTCAGGCAATCGTTACTTGATAAAAAGGATAAAACTGGTGCACAATATGATCTTAGATGATCGTTTCTTCGTCAGTCAAATTTTGTAGTTACATCATGGTTTAGTCTCAACGGAATTAACTTTGCCACAAGAGCTATTAGGATCTTGAAACGGAGACACTCGGGCAGCTGGACTGGTAGAACCAAGAGGACAGGGGTTCTTTGCAGGGCATCAATGCTTAAGATTTGTCTTGACTGAAATCAGCAGCATTTACACATATTTTCATATGATACAAATTCACATAGCCTCTGGGATTCACGAAGATGGAGCAGAAGTCCTTTTAAACGGAGAGGAGAGACCAGTGAATCAGAAAAAAGTCCAGGCTATGAACGAGTGAAAAGCAAGTGGGAAACAACAAAAAAATGGTAGCATTCCCATCCTGTTGAAGTCTATTTACAAATGGCTAGAACAGAGACCGCATAACAAGCACATACGTACACGTCCGTTCTCTTTCTACAAACGGGATAACGGCCGTGGGCCGCTGACACCCCACCGATCCAAGATCAGTTTGTGTAGTGTGTCGGTTCTGGGAGGAAAACTCTTGTTCTATGGGGCGCTGGTAGTAGAAGCAGTAGTAGGAGACTTTTACTGCATGAAGCGTTTGTGAATGTGAAGGTGTTAAAACAGGGGGAAACCCATCTCCAACGCAAAAAGATGAGAAAGAAACGTGAGTTTATAGATCCTTTTTTTTAGCTTTAACAAGCAGCTTTAGTATGAACAATTATTCCGGTCGCTCCCACTAAAAGGCGAGGACTATTTTTTCACTTTTTCACTGGGACTTTCTGGGATCGCATGTAGCGTTCTAAGCCAAACACACGTGCTGCCGTGTCCCACTGAAACGCCAACCTTCAGTGGGATTTGCATCGAGTTCTCTATGACGACAAGAAAAACATGCTTTTTATCAACAAGCATGTAATTCTTGCTTGTAAATAAGTACACAAACACACACACACACACCCACACACACACACACACACACGCCTTGATGCAACTCAACAGAGACCAAACTAATGGCGAGGTGTCCGGTGATTAAAAAGAATACAAGGACAGACTCAGCCGGCTCTCGCTCTATGAGGAGCGTGCACGTGGATTGTCAAGACAGCAAAAAGGAAAGGCAAGCAGGAAGTGTGATAGTGGATGATTTAGGGTTCTGTGTGTTTCTTTTCATAATTCCTATCTCTAAACAGATACCCCACTCCTGTTAAAAACAAACCCATGTTTTTGTTACAATCACGCAACATATTGAGATGGACCAGGATTGAAGGGAGTCCCGAATTTAAAGAAACACAAGCAGAGAGAATGAATTAAAAGACGCGCTGCTTCAAAATCCCCGATTAACTGCGTCCGGAGGAGGGTTTTGTTTGTCGGCCGAAGGATGACATGGAGGGAAGCCTCCGTTCATTTTGCCCGTTTCACCAAAAGTAGCGCCAGTGAGCGCTAAAGAGCTCTCGCGTCGGGCAGCAGTCCCCGATTCACATGCATCTCTCCAACCCCTCCCGCTAAAACCAGCCCTCAGCACTGATCCACGATGACGAATCCTAAATCCCTCACACACATCATTCTGGTGTTGTTTATGATGCAAAATGAATAATAAAAAGAACAAAAAGCTTACTACACAGACTACAAAGTGCATTAACTCACCCCATCCAAACCCCCGCCCGATGACACATCTACAAGATGCATCTTGGAACCCCAAAAAAACCAAGACGTGAGGGAGTCGGGGGAGCAGAGTGAGCGCAGAGGGGGCAGAGCTGTGCGTGGTGGGAGGGCAGAGAAGGCTGCAGCCACCTGAAACCTCCGACCCTCCCAGATTCAAGCAAATGGAGTCTCAACTCATCCAACTCTGCCCGACATGTTAAAGCCAGTGGTGCCTGGGGGATGAAAAGGGGATGGGGAGGGACACGGGTGAGGAGCAGGGAGATTTAACGGGAGCCCCAGGGAGGGGGGGGGGGGGGGGGGGGGGTGTGAGGGTGCTTCTAGGACGATGGGAGGCTAGCCGGCTAGCTTGCTCGTCACCAAGGAGGACTTCCGCTGGGGCAGGTCCTGCGGCGTGGGGATGTGATCGCCGGTCACCAGGTTCTTGTCGGGCCCCGCCACGGGGAGCTTCTTCATCTTGGCCTTGGCCATGTTGTAGTCGCCCGAGTCAAAGTACTTTTGCTGTGCGAGAGAAAAGATGAGACGTGTCATCACAGAAATGTACTTATCATCTGTACTAGTGAACTAGTGTTCAGTTATGTCTGACGCTATTGTGCAAAAGTGGCGGAGTATTGTATTGCATGTTGTGGAATATTTTTAATAAAATTCTTTAATACTTTTTGATGTTGTTGGTCTCCATTAGGAAGTTGTCTTATGATTAAGTACCGCAATTTACTTTACGAAGAATGACTTTCAACCATCTCCAGAGGGGACGTCCTCTGTATCGTACACAGCACGAGCACGCGGAAGAGAGAGAGAACGATGCCTTAATGATCATGTGGTTCATTCGTTCTTTTTACCAGGTATGTAGCCACAGTTACTGGCCTGAGGTGGTGAGGTGGTGCTTTACTTGCCCAGCGTAAGCGAGCTGGGTGAGCGAGCAATGCTTAGTGTTGAAAAGAGCGAGAGAAAGAATAACAGAGTTCATGTCTTAAATGAAGACATTCAATCAGACTTCAACATTTAACCCATCTTGAGCATTAGGATCAGTAGGCTGCTGTACGGCAAGAAGGGAGCAACTCGGCTCCCTACCACCAACCATAAAAGGTTAGAGGACACTCGTCCCACCGAGTCAGATCATGTTTCTGTAACGTAGTGGTTCCAAAAACCTTTTCTGTCGACCCCCCCATTATGATATAGGAACATTGATGGCCCCTCTACACCCCCCATGGGTCATACCTTCTTAGTTTGGCATGAATTGCAATATAATATATAAACTCTATAAAATACAAATGTTTCTTTCTAAAATAAGTACATATTTACATTACAAACGTTCACATTATTATGTTCACATAATCCGGGTGGGGTGTTTCCAAGTGTTCTGCCAATTTAGTCGGCTTCACACTGTCTGCCGCCAGTGTTTTTGAGACACCCAACCCCCTGATCTCGCTCCTTGGCCGCAGTGCTTGTAAAGCCAGGGGCTTGTATTTCTTGTACTTTAATCTTTACTTCTTGGGTGCAACCGTATGATACAGGGCCCTATCTTTACAACTTGTTTGCAATCATTTTAGTTTATATTGTTTTAGCAGTGTGTGTGTGTCTCCATGCCCGTGTATGGGTTGGTCCCCTCTGCAGTTCCAATGTGCTCCCAGTTTGAGAACGACAGCTGTAATGCAAGTCATTGTTTTCTATGTAATGTATATTTTTTATAACAATGCAGAAAATTACATGAAAAAAACCTGACCGCCTGTCAGGTTTGAGTACCGGTAGTTTTTTTTGTAATGCATTAAATGATTAAAAAGAATAAATCCCTTATATAAATATATATTATGAATATAAACATAAATAAACGCCAGCAGTCTACCCCTTTCTGTAGTCTCTTCATCAGGAAGTCGGAGCCGCCGGGCTTCTGGCCCATGGCGGGGTACTTTGCCTTCAGCTTGACCTCCTCTGCCTTTACAGGGTTTGCATTCTTCTCCTGGGAGTCCTGTGGAGACCAGAATAAACAGACATCAACACTCGTCCTCTGAATAAAACAGGGCAGACCCTTCTCAACCCAAAAATGTTCATGCACATCCGGAACAGCTGCTTAAGTGACAGACGCTCAGTCATGGTCGAGCAACAATTTCAAAATTGCTGCTCCCACCAAACAACTGAATTCCTGAACCAAAGCCTATCGTGATGAACAAGGCCTCTTCACTCTCATTGTAATCCTCTTCTATGAAGTGCTGTAAAAAATTATATGACTGACTGTCGTGAGCTGAAGGCGTTTTAAAGGTAGTATGAGTCACACCGTGAATACTTTTTTATTGCATTATATTGTGGGATCTGAGATAAGGAAACAATAAGCCCACAAAGCTCCACAGCCCTCTACAACACCAGGATTGGGTTACAGAATCCTGACACTGGCCCTACTGGTCAGACACCAGTTGTTGAAGTCCCTGTCAGACAGGTATCCAGGTCAGTTATTTGGGGCACCGAGGCACAGCTTGTTAGTGTACAGAGCGAGAGTCACGACTTCTGACTGCAACCGAAACTGTCGGTGTAGAGTGCACGGAGGACCACGGCGGCCAAAGGCCATTTCTGCACACAGGCCTACGCCATGAGCTAGCGGCACACTGCTTATTAGACACGCTTCCACTGGGAAGTTAGGGCCCTCAGCCTGCAAAGCTTGCTGGGACATGGATAAAATGTGACTCAGGACACAAAAGCTGATGAGGGGGAAGGGAGGGGAATACTCGCTGATTCATTTGGGCCTGATGTGGTGAAATTTCTGAGCTACAATGCACGGCCCCATTGCAGGGAAACAGCAGAAACAGGTTCTCCTTGCAATGTTTTAACAGATGTAGGCAGGACTGTAAACACCGTCTGCCAGTTGTATCACACGCCAACGAGTGGAGAAATTATTTAGTAGGATTCATAACAAACATACAAAAAAATGTAATCTAAACACACAAAGCTTCATTGTACATTTGGTATCTTTACTGACAATACTTAATATTGATACACATGCATACAAATACAGATAAATTATGATTATTAACAACTTATTATCATAGTAAATCAACTGCTTTTTATGGAAACTATTGCTCAAGTTTATGATATGATGGTTGCTATGTTATAGATACGAGGATGTAAACATTATCAACCATCAACAGACAAACGCAGGGGGGGGGGGGGGGGGGAAAGCCTTCAAAGTTGAGAAAAACAAATCACACCAAATGCATGTCCTGACGATACTCAGGTGTCAACAGGTGATGCGAATGTTGGATGCTGCATTATGAAAATGCGGAAGCACTGTCACACTGCAGTTGTCGTCACTGTCAGGAGAACACCACCGGGGTCATTCAGCCATGTGCACGATGGGACGAGCGAACACAGTAACGTCTTTACGCTTGACTAAAAAAACACCAAAACATGTCTTCACCTAGACATGGTCGGGTTCTCCGCGACATCTAGGACGGACCAATGAGGCCGCAAGCTGCTGGGGACTCGCCAGCCAATGACACCGAGGCAACGGACAAAACAAAGTGACGGACTGGCAGGGGTGCATCGTAAAGTGGGACTGCTTCGATAAAAAAAAAAAAACATAACATTTTCAACAGACAAAAAGGCGTATCCCCCCCGCACCCTCCTCTCCCATGGCTTATCGGAGTCCTGCCTTGCCCTTGTGCAGAAGCGCGGAGCATACACACACTTCACTTGTGCTAGCTAGCTGATGTTAGCCCCCTCTGGCTCGTATGCCAACAACGATTAGACAGCAGTCACAGAACCCACCTGTTTTTCGTCCTCGTAGTCCACCGTAGTGTCCGAGTCCAGGTTTTCTGACGACATGGCGTGGGTGTGATGGACCAGCAAAGTGTCCCGTGGGGCAGTGGACTCGAAGAGATGGATTCCCGAGCTCCCGTTTTGGTGTACCTGTACTAATTCTAATCCGCCTATTCTGGACACGACTGCTCCCCAACAAAAATGGCGTAGGGAGATGTGACATCATCAACGTGTGCGTGTGTGTGTGTGTGGAGGGGTGTTCCTACTTCTAACCGACATGTACAGTAACCAATAGGAGAGCAGTAAAGTTCAAGCGAAGACCATAGCATGTGATTAATAGGGCATTCTTTATGATTGACATCCCTTCGCCCAATGATTTTACGACTAAGTGGAGTCTAGGAGCGCTGCGCTGAGACGCACTGCATCAACAAAATGCACTTGTAACATATTTTTTTCCCATTATTCAAAGTTCATATACTTCACGTAATATGAAATAATACACAACAATTGGTTCAAAATTAGGATTCTTATTATCTATAAATGTATGAACGTGTATTTTTATTTTTTTACACTAAACTTTTTTTACACGCTGCGTTTCTGTAACTGCAGTTGTCCGTCAATCAAATAATTAGCGGGAACCGTTGTGCGACGCGAACACCCGTGAAAACCGACCGTTAGCGGCAACGTTAGATAACGTTAGCTTACAAAGCTCTTTAAAATAAGTTTTACTGATTGTGTTATATTGTCGTTTTGTTGAAATAGTCTTTCATCCGTTGCCATGTAAGTACTTTAACAGTAACATCTTAGTGTGTCAGAAACAGTTTTATGACCGAGATAATTAACCTAACGTTTGCTAATTAATAGTTAAAACAGTAACGTAGTGGTAATAAACTAGTTAGCTAACTAGCCAAATCAATCCATAAGTTCATGCGCCTCACACGGTTTCTCGCTCTGGTTTTCTTTTTTATGCAGCTTTTATATGTTATCTTCTCACCACTGCAATGGCCTGCACACAGCAAGTTACCACATCCCAGGTAAAGTCACTCCGAAATGGCAAATGATGGTTCATGACGTTAACTACACACAGCATTTTTGAGGCCAAGCTAACGTTAACTGTGATAGGTAGGCCAGCAAGCAATTCAGCTCCCTTTTCTGGTGTACTAGGCCGTTGCACCTTTTGGTCGATTGTCCAATAAATGCTACTTTAATATTGTTACCTAACAACATCATTTTTTGAGTAGTGATTGAAAGTTTGTGTACAAACTATATTTTCATCCTGATTTTATAAACTAACAGCTGAGACTACCTGGAACCTGGGCTTTCACTTATTTTAAAGTCGTTGCCAAATACTAAATTGAATAGCCTGAAAATCACACACAACCTTTTTTTCTTTTTTTTAATATTATGTTCCACACCAACATTCACAACCGCCCATATAATGAAATTTGTATCATTAACATTTTCCCTACATGTGTTTATCATATGCGACTAATAATCCTTCCCTCTTTGCAATGAATTCTCTCGTTTTGCTGAACTCTCGTGTTTGCGATGAACTGGGAGGAGTGGGTAGAACGCCCTTTGCAATGGACTTGTTTCCCCACCAGGTCGCCCTCGAGCAGCAGTCCCTGGTTGTCATGAAGAAGCTTCTGGCCATCGCGGTGTCCGGCATCACATACCTGCGGGGGATTTTCCCAGACAAGGCCTACGGTGCTAAATATCTCGCAGGTTAGAAACGCGCATGGAAAGTCCCTAGGTCGCTTTGCCATTTGTAAATATTTCCATTGAGATTTGATTTCTTCCTCCAGGTCAGAAAGTGATGATCCTTAGAGAGGAGCGCAGCTGTCCCGGTGCCAGTCAGATTGTTCAATGGTGAATAACAACAACTTAAGTATCCACAGTCCATATGTGTCACAGACAACGAGGTGTGTGTTATTTCGTGTTTTTTTCAGGATGATGGGATGCTTTGAGGCCATCCAGAAGAAGTATGTAAGTCACATTCAACCTTTTGCACAAATCCAAAGATTTGATTTATATTATCTTGTCCTGGTCAAAGTTATTGTTAATTTTTTCTCCCACCAGCTGCGCACCGTCATAATGTCTGTGAGTATTTTATTAATAACTTCTTTTGTGTGGTGTTTTTGAACGTTTCATGGGGATGGACACATTGGGGGAGGATGCTTGTTTGGGAAAGTCAGAGAGGCAAAGACATAACCGGGCAGATGATTCATTTAATAGTGATGTTTCTTTGCCACGTCGTCCTTTTTTTTTTTTTTTAGATCTACACTGACCCAGAGAACCCTCAGGTAATATACAGGCTGTCCCCCTGCCTTTGTTTGTTTTTAACAATGCTAAACTACTTTACCGATAACAAACTACTGTATTAATAGGATTATTGGATATCTCGTATACACACCTGTCTTTCAGAAAGTGACTGAGTGTTACCAGTTTACGATCCAATACACAGCAGAAGGAGCTCAGATGGACTTTGAAAGGTGGGTTTTTCAATCTTCATGCTTGGGTCAAAACAGAAACAAACAATATCGTCATATTCATGCAAGAAACCGACATAAGGAAACAGAAAGTTGCAATAAGCTCTGGCTTTGAATTTGCACTCACAGAGCTGTAAGTAACTTGATTTTCTTTCTAATAAGTGCCTTAATTACCCCCAACCTAACAAAAATATTCATCAAAACTATTAGATATGGATAAGAGCACCGTAAAGAAAAGTCTTGGTACAAAAAACACTTCACATCTGTCAGTGTGGCTCGTCATGGCAGCGACCAGTCAATCACAGTAAGCCCCGCCCTAATGCTAACCCTTCTTTATGGTCTATTCGACTAAATGGACCATCATTTTCGAAATGAACGTCGGGGCTGTGTTGAAGGAGACTTTGAATTAGAGGTTGAGACCATAAACTGATGTAGAAGGTCTACTGAGGGAATACATCACAAGAGAAGTAGAGTGGTGACGTTTAAGCTGCACACGGCTGACGGCGAGTGTTTCTTGTTTCTCATCCTGCCTCCTTTCTTCAGCAGCAACAACGACAACAAGGTGTCGTCAATGCCGTGCGACGACACAAAGAAGGCCAGCATCCTGCTGGTGAGGAAGCTCTACACTCTGATGCAGAACCTGGGTCCTCTTCCAGACCATATCTGCCTCAACATGAAGCTGGCTTATTACGAAAACGGTAACTGGCAGTGGTCATGATTTGATGAAGTGTGAGTTAACTTGAGCCAGAACATTCTAAAGCTTTACACAACAACGTTGTTTCTAACAAGAAACAAATTTCGTGAGCTACAGCTTTAAGCTCGAAAAGATTTTATGCTTCTGTGTCAAATTATTCAACTGATGCTCCAATCTGTCGTATCCTCAGAGTTGGTGATAACCAAAGCTTAAAGCTTCTCTCCTAGTGTAGATATTTGCTCGTTGTTTCCACCTTATAGTAAAAAGAATATTATTTTTATCACTCGTCTCTGTTTACAGCTGTTGAAATGTCACCTGGTCATATATTTGTTGCAACTGACCAGCCCGCACACAGACAAACACGCTTCCCTCTATTCAATGTCAGCAAGAACATGCGTGTGCGATGTGGAGTGCTCTGATCGATGATCCGTTTTGTTTGTCTCACGGCGTGTCCCTCTGTCCTCCAGTGACTCCTCAGGACTACCAGCCGCCCGGCTTCAAGGAGGCCGACGGCGACACCCTGGAGTTTGGGAAGGAGATGGTGGAGGTCACCATGGGCCAGGTGGCCACTCCCTTCCACTCTCTGAAGGTGGACATGGCCACGGAGACACACAGACTGGAGCAGGTGATTTACAGGAAGCACGAGAAATAAAGATTTCAATATCAACAAGGCTCTCTGCTGGAAGCCAATTTGTGATTGACAGCTGTGCTTGTTGTTAAATGTCTGCAGGTGGAGGAAAGTGTTCGTGTGACTGAGAAGTGGCTTCTGAAGAGAGATGCGATTGGAATACAAACAGTTAACTATCAAAAGGACAAAGTGACCAAAGAAAAACTTAAAAGGCTTTATATAAAGACCCCAAATAAATGATGTAGTGGGTGGTAGGTTTGGGGTACTAAATATATAATGCTCTTTAACTTTAAAATCATACTAGTTAGTTATATTATGTTATTAACCATTCTATTCAACACATTAGTTAAGCAAATGTTGCATATTTTATGGGCATGTTGCTTTGAGATCGTGGCGTCCAGATGACACGTTTTCATCTTTAGGCTCATGTGATTGAAGATGTGGAGAAGCCTGACAGCGAGGACGCAGACTTGGACAACACTGGTAAATCCGGTATGTGTGATTGTTTGTGTCTCCTAAAGTTATCCGTTCGTATTCATCTCTCTAAACGGGTGGATCCAGGCGTGATGAAGTTTATTCATAATGTGGATGTCTCCACTTTGTTGATTTCACACCATTTACATCAGAAGTTATTGTACGAAGATCCTCATTTGCCAGAAATAATTGTAATTCATATAATATATCATAATAATAATTCATATCATTGGCTTTGAACATTATCTTTTTTTGTTCTTGAACTGAAGTGATTCATCTGAGCAGTCATGAGAAGATGGAGAGCTGGAAGAAAGCCACAGAGGTATGTTTGACTTTTTACTCCAATTTGCACGCAGAAGAATTTCAAGCGTCCGCTGCCGAGGGAATGAGTCATACGCAAACAAAAAAGAACCTGTCTATGATTCATCTGTGTTCCCTGCGTCATGGACAACATGAGAAAATCCAGCAATCAGGCCGCTATTGAGAAGGGTGGACAGTTTCTGGCACATCTGGTGGGAGCACAGACACAATCGAAATATAAAGAAAAGTGTTTTCATTAAATAGAGATATAGTTACTATTAAAGATAGCAGCATTTATATTTACAGGTAAAGAAATAACAGTAAAAAAATAGCAAAATGCACAAAAGAGAATGATACTAAGTTAACTAACTAAACAACAATGCAAAAGTGTAAAAAATCAAACAAACAACAGTGGGGCAGTGTAAAATTAGTGTGATTGATTTATTGTATATATCCTGTTTTTCAAAAGAACTTGTTAAAACGTTAAAGATATTATTTTCTCCCATAATCGTGAAGAGTTCCTGTGCAGAATGACTGAAGTTTGTTTGCCGTAACTGTCCATCTGTCTCTTAGATGGACACCAAGGAGAAGAAGTCCCCGGACGTGGACCGAGCGAGGAGGACCAGGAGCGGGCGGAACATAGAGTCTGTGAAGGTCAGCCAGCCAACGACCAATCAGAATTCAGCCCTGTTAAATGGCTGTTTGTGTTTCCCCTACCGTTATAACAGGGTAGCCCTTTTGCCCGACTACCCCCCCCCCCCTCCTCTCCCCACATTCACTTAAAAATATAGGTGAAAAATGATACTAAATCATCAGAGAAATAAAAAGTATAGTACAGCAGATGATGCTCTGAATAGCTCTGTGTGTGTGTGTGTGTGTGTGTGTGTGTGTACGAGACAAGCCTAACCAAGAACACATTAGATGTGAATAATACATGAGTTCGTAACGCAGCAGGCCGGTAACACGGAACCTTTACATGAGACGCGGTTTTCTGCTGATTTTTGAAACGTAAGCTGCGTAGGAGCGCCGCTCGCTCCACCGATGAGTCAGCAGCGCAGGGAAGTTGTGTCAGTCCGTCGACACAAAACATTCTGCGGTCGGAATTTTATTTTATTTCTTTACCAGTCGGGTGTTTCCTCCACTGTTCTCAGGTCTCTCGGTATGAAATCCCCAGCAGCCAGGACACGCCGTGCACCTCGGGGGCGAGGAAGAGGCGTAAATTCAGCGAGCCCAAGGAGCGCTTCTGACCTCACTCCCCCCCCCCCCCCCCCACCGCGCTAAAGTACCCATTTTACATTGCATGTTTTTTAAAAGTCTGTTTGTAAGTTACACAGCCGTTGCTCTTTTCAAAGGGAATCTTGCTGCTTGTTGCTTTTGTTTGTTGCACCAGTTGCTCTGTGGTTTATTTGAATGGGAGCCGAATCTAAGACGTGGATTTGCAGTCAAACTGCTGATAAACAAACATTTTCATTAACACGGTATTTTGTTTGTTTTACTGTTCCTCATTTACTAAGCAGCACCTTGCTCAAATACAACAAAGGTCACTTGGGCTTAAAGTCGAGGGAGCTTGATGTGTCTTGTGTTTCTACTAAAAATAAATATAAAGATATATGCCATTGGACAAAAACAACATGTGTTATATATATGTTGATATAATCGTCATCCGTTTTTGACTGAAATATAATAAATTACTGTATATAGAATTAGTATTTATTGCAGTCGTTGTTTGGTAGTTTATGGAGAATAAGTACCTAATTTTCTTATAACTATAAACTATTTTATCGAAGTGGGACGGAGCTCCATTTGCCTTTTCCATTTTATGTGAGCGCTTCTTCAAACAGTCGTATCACTACGGTTACGAGCAGTCCGTTAGGAGGAGACAGGCAGTCGATGGCAGTTAAACAGACAGTTGCAAGATCATCGATAAGTAATAATAATTCCACTAATTCCAAGTATCCACTATAAAATTTTCATTATTACAACCCCTCCTTTTATAACAAAAATATATATAAATGTTTGATTCTTAATTGGAAAGGTATGCAATGTTTGTGTCACGCTTCTGCCAAAACGGTCACCCGGTTAATGCCAAATATAAATAAAAGGACAGCAGTTATCAGGGCTTCCTGATCATTTTGTCTCGAGAGACTCGTCGTCTTAAGGAGACTCAGTCCGTTCTTACTTAATTACCCTCTACATGCCTCACTACAGTCGTGAGTATCATGAGTCATATTTTTATAGCTGTACGCTAAGAAGGTATAGATGTAGAGGTTGCACTTTTTGTGCGTCTTGTTCGATTTCTTAATTTTTTTTTATTGTGGCTGGAATTTATTTTGAGATAATTTATTAGGAATACCCCAAGATGTAGCATCTTGTTCCCAACGAGGTCCTAAATAACAAAAAATACCAACAAGATTCTTTAATGATACCAAATGAATACAAAACAATACGACTTACTAAATGAGGAGCACAGAGCACGAAATGAGTCTTAGTGTCACAGAGAACTGGGGCAGAAATGAAGACGTCAGGCCTGCGCTCAGTAAATACAGTTGTCTTCGTCCTTGTAAAGATTTAACAGTTTCAGCACCTGCCAGTAAAGGATGAACGGCCCTCTGAGGACGGGAAGCTGAACTTCTCCTGCCTTAAAAAAAAAAGAAAAGGCCTCCGTCTTTACTGGGCCCAGGAAATGCCACGCATTTTCATGCAAGATGCCTTAAATGAAGCTGTTAAGTGAAAGTGGATTATATCTGTACACAGTGACCTTTGTGCCCAGATGAGGCCCCTCCCCCTCCCCCCCCTCCTCCCCACCATCAGCAGCCTCCCAAGCTGTGTGTTTTTAATCTCCCATTGTTTTTCCCAGAGAGAGGGACATTTGCTGATAGACTGCCTTAACCCACTGCGGATCGATACTGCAGGAAGCCTTTGTGATGCATATCCAAGCAGCCCCACCTTTCCGGGGGGGGGGGGGGGGGGGTGCGGTGGGGGCGAGAGGACGAGAGACTCCATCAAATCAGCCCTCACCTCCTTAGACAGGGCATTGTCTCGGCCACCGCGTTTATTTTGTGTCTGTGCGTTCCCTTTATGGGTATTTCTGATAACAGAATGGACTGTGATGTCCACACACACACACACACACACACACACACACACACACACACTGTCACACTCTAGCACGCATCGACAGCGCTTTATGAGCTGTGAAATGAATCAGGGTTACCTAACCCTCCTCACCGCGCAGCCTCCGCTGGCATTTTTCAACACTTTTCCTTTTTATCAGGCCTCGTCATGTGCGGTGGAGAAGCGGTGTCTCTGTCATAGAAAAGAAGCCTCGGGGATTACCGAGTCAGAGCCTTGAATACGGGCCACTTTCCAATCACAAAAACATGTTTGAGCGGTAGACCATGGGTTGGTGTTCACGTTCCATATCTCAGCGGAGGGGGGGGTTTATTCCGCCTCGACTCTACATCATTTCTGTACGCACACGTCTCCCTGAAATGAATTCTGAAATTAAATTCAGGGACACACGTCCAGCGGTCAGTGTTGACAGATCAATCAGCTGGCCAAACAGCAGCGGGTTGGGGAGGGGGGGGTGGACCAATCAGATAGCTCGGGTCCACGGCAGGCCCTGGATGCGGTCGAGGCGAGACCTCCTGACAGACAGTCCGCACCGAGGCGCCGCAGATTAAAGCCGGCTTCTGTGAGACTACAGCAGCGCCTCGGTGATTGTGCCTGCAGGGCCTAAGGGCCCCGAGGGTGGGGTCGGGGTCGGGCACGAAGGGGAGGGTAGGGGTGGAGCTCAGTGGACGTCCAGCCCAGGGACCGTGACCCCTCTGACCTTGCCAGAAGGGCAGCAAATGTTTCCGAGCTGATTAGCGCTTCCCCAGCAGAATACGCCGGATGCCGTTAACCCTTTGGAGACAGGCCGAGCGCACGGACGCCCCACTGAGATCCAGGGAGTATGCCACTCAAATGAAAGAAAGAGGCCGCCCTGTTAAAACAAGCATGGAGGCATTTAAGATTTACGGTTCCATGAAATGGCAATGAACTGTAGTAAGTCATTAAGTTATACTTTCGCTTTACTGCATTTTAGAGGGAGCTTTTTTATTTCGTTTGGCAGCTACAGTAACTCGATAAAATCAATTGAAGATACAAAATAATGGATTTGAACAGTGAGGAGAGAACAAAAACAGCATATATCTCAAAGTATAAATTAGTTTGAACAGACCATGTGTTTACACGGAGAGCAAGAGCGCGACCTGTAAAAGCAGGTGGGCGAATTCACAAGCAGTGATGAAATATTGTGATGGCCACAGGGGGGCGATGAGTAGCCACGGAGAGGAGCCGTGTGTGACGACCGAGATGACAGAAAGAGAGAGGGAGAGAGCATCCTCTCCCCCGTGCAGGCCTTAGTCAGCTCGTGCAGTTGGCCCTCCGCACTGTACGCAATTTAAAAAGCACGCGATCCCCACTAAACAGTCAACGTGGGGCTATTCAACTCGTCTTTGGAGAGACAACGCGCTGGAGTCAACAGTATTGATCCAAATACGTAGATGATTAAAAAAAAGTGTGCGTGTGTGCGGGGGCGTGGGGAGGATTGGGGGGGTGGGGCTAAGAGCAGGTGGCAGTGGGCCTGCGGATTCAGGGATTTAGCCGCTCTCCGGGTCTGTATGGTCAGCGGTGCCGAGCACCCACCAACCAAGCAGATGCTCAGAGCGACGGGATGTTCCCCGCTGTGATCAGACTGGACAGCTGAATTGTTTACCACCAAAGGGCCCTTTTCTTCTCCGGCGGCGGGGCCCCGCGCGCACAATGGGGGCCCCCACCGCGCGGACACACAGGATTTCTGCGGAGGTGATTGGGGGGCTGCGTGCATGGAGGGGACAGGGGGTCTATAGGGCGAGTCTCTGTCCATACCCCCTTTTTGTGTTCCATCTCCGCGCTCATATGGACGTCCCCGTGCAGCCCCCCGCCCTTCTTTGCTCCTCGTCCACAAAGCCCCCCCCCCCCCCCCCAAAGCTACCAGAGGGCAGGGGTTTAAATGTCACGCTTGGCCATCAGAGTCCCCCCCCAGCCCCCGGCTCGTGTCTCCTCGAGGGGGGGAGGGCGAGAGAGAGAGAGTGGAAGGGGAGGGGGCCACTTGCCCCTTGCACCCATTGTCCACTACGATAGGCATGAGCTGCTAACTGACTCCCGATGGAGTGTGTCCCCCCCCCTCGCCACGCGCCGCGGCCTTGTCCCGCTCGTGCCCAAACACAAAAGGCCCTCTGTGTTCCGCGTGTTGTTTCTTCCAGGCCGATCGGGGGGAGTGGGGGGGGGGGGGGTGAATAGCGGCTTTTGGTCACGGAGCAGCTTAAAGGGGGCCGAGCGACGGACGCCACCGAGTCGTCCGCATTGCTCTCCGGTGAGCCCTTACGGGACAAAAATCAATGGTCACATGAGTCCAAAGCGTTAATGGGGGTAGGCAAGGAGTGCAGGGGGGACGGGGGGGACGGGTGGGGGGTGGGGGGGGGCAAAGTGTCGAGCTGAAATACAGGACGGAAAATCGGAGCTGCCAGGCCAACTTTTATCCCGGCCCAAGGTCCCGGCCCGTACTTAACCGACCCGCCAGATTGAGTGCTTTATGTATCTATTTGTTCTAAATAGTGGCTCGCTTGACCTTGAGCCAAGATGTGTTTGCGCCCCGCGGCCCCGCGCCCCGGGAATCATCCCGCCTGTCAGGAGGGAGGGAGGGAGCGACCTTGAACCGCCAAAGGCGCGGCGTCGCTGAGTGCACAAACTCATTTAACTCCCGCGTTCGCTATCGACATGCTGTAATCGTTAACATTATGGACGATGAATGACTACCGACTGTGGTACACCTGCACGATACGTCCCCGTGCCAGGCGGACTATAGTGGGGGGGGGGGCTCTGATGGTCAGGTGAATGGGGGGGCACTTGTTTTTCAGGCCAATCGCAGCAGCAACTCATCGAGGGACATAGATCACTTGAGCGCTTTACACTTGTTTCCCTCGCACGCACACCTCCATGTGAACACTTGACCCCCAGCATCAGCTGTTCAGGCATCTGCAGTGTGTGTCTGTGTCTGTGTGTGTGTGTTTTCTTTGTCTGTATTGATCGTCTCAAAATGGGTGAATTTACTGTAGTTTGTGCAAAGACAAAGACATGATTACGGTCGACACTGCCAGAGCTGGAGGCATGAATGTTCACCGGTCGCCGTGTGAGAGCGGGATGAGGATGAGCGCTAACCGAAGGTTCATTAGGGGGACTTTTAGAAACACCGACCGCGTCTCCCCCAGAGTGACTGTGTGTGTGCGGGTTGTTGTTGTGATTTGGCTATTGTTAAAAGGCCTTGATGACTTTGTGGTAAAATGTTTGTGTGAATGTAAAATGATTGTTTATGAATACTCACTTTAACACTAATTTTATAAGTATATATATTTACTGTTTGCATATTAAATAGTTTAAGTCTGCCAAAGAGGGAATGAGGGAGGGTAAACATTACCTTTTCACTGTGTCTTTAACCTTAATTACCAAATGGGTGTGACTTTAATAATCAACAATGCGATATGGCATCATGTTTTGCTGCATACGTAATAATACGTAATAATTTGGCCATAGTGTCATTTGTCCTCAATGAAAGAATGACGCCGGTCTCCCCCTCCGGCTCTTAAAAACTTTGCCACCTTCAGCAGATTCAGGTGGAAAAGTTGGTTCCAAACTCTGCACATCCATCATTCCTGTGGTCAAACATCCAGGTGGATGAACAATGAGAAAAAGACAGACTTTAAGGGCTTCGCTGTAATGTGACTAAATGTGCAGTAAAGTTAGTAATTTAAAGATTAACACTCAACATCAGCACTGCAGGGGTGTGTTTGCTGATATCATTTGTGATTTGTGCTTGTAGAGCGTTCATTTTGTACATGAGCGTACTAACATTTTATAATCCACTCGATCAAAATGAAGTGTTAATGAAAAGAACAAAATGTGTAATCAAATAAGGCGAGTAAAATGAAACCTTCCTGAAAGTGTGTGAGCGTCCGTCCGACGCAGCGGAACACTGAACCGGGTCACCGCAGTTGCCCAAGAACTTTGCAATCCATACACACCAACTAACTGCAGAGTTTCCATGCCGATCGTGTACGTGGTTTGACCACGTACACGATCTGCTGCGGGGCGAGACAGGAAAAGTTTGTTAGCTCTCCCTCTCTCTCTCTCTCTCTCTCTCTATCCGATGGCCTTGGGAGTTTGACTTCTGCCCTGCCAGTGTTTTCCTCGTCTCCAGGCTTCGAGGGCTTTTCATCTCGCCGCGGTGCAAGGGGCAAGCCACTTCTCTCCTCTCCCAGCCCGCTCCTCCCATCCACAGCCACATTTCCATTTTTTCTATACAGCGCCCGAGATTAGCCGCTCCACCGCCCCGAGGCTGCTTTGAGACAGGGGAGGGGGGGGAGGGGGGGGGGCAGACGTGTAGCGGCGTTGGTGGGATGCGTGCAGGGGAGAAGATCCTCAGAACACGCGTGCGGTTTGCTCCGAGGATTTGCCGCTTGTCAACCGGACGGCCGGGGAGAGACACGCTTAAACGTCCATGCAGGGGGTTTGGGGGGATTTGGAGAAAGTTATTAAGTTGAGGGATTTTATTTTTTTGTTTTAATTGTCCATCGTGTTTTATTAAACTGTAAACCTTTGACTCCACGACAGATTTTTGCTCTTTTTAGTTAAAGCCTTATTGCTATTTTGAGGAAAGATTAGGCAACTTAGGAACGTCATTATTCTTCATTTCAACAAGGATAAAGGTGCGATTTTGATTCCGTATGTGTGCACTGTAACTGTGAATGGAGACGGTCACCGGGTGATGCTGTCTTTGTCATCGTTCTGAAAGAACTGGAGCACTACACACGTCAGGAAACAAACACTGCTTTGAACCCAAAGTAGAAGAATCTACCTTGTGTTCAGTCATTTTCATTTCATTCATTCCTTGGAACTTTTTCACAATCCGTGTCCCTGTAACTCAGGATAATTCACTCAACGCGAGAGTTTTAACAGCACTTTCTCCCATAGTCAAAAAAATGGCAAAACAGCTAACATACAATCGGCATGCGTGTCTCAAAGCTTGTAATGTCAAAAAGAAAATTTTGTGTTTTTATTCTGATGAACCGACCCTTTAAGTTAAGGCCTCGCCTCTGACACTGATGCACTGTTTCATCTTAAATGAGCACAAGAGCCTGTAAATAAAGACCTAAACAGCCGTCAGCACACTAACACGTATCGGCCTATTAGTGGAACCGCAACGGCAGGACATCACACCATTTGACCACAACGCCCCCCGTGTCCCCCCTCCAACAAGCCCATCAGGCAGATCCGGCATCCTGTGGCAACAGCAGCCGATGCAACTGACCCGTAACATGTGGCCCAACTACAACTAAATTGTGGCTGAATTATTGATACAGTGGCGTTGGCCGCTTTGCAAGTGGGAGCATGAAAGGGAGCCAACATGGGAATGGTCTGCTAATTTCATATGGGAGCCTCAGGGCACATTCCTCCCAGTGAAGACCAAACATATTGACATATGTGTGCAGGGGTACAGACGCTGTCTGATATCAGCCTGTCATTAGAAGGAGGCGAATGGACAGTGGGACCCGACCTGCGCGCTGCATCTTTAGTGTCTTATCGTTTCCTTGTACGGTTGATGCATTCAGTCAGAGTAGAAATGTGTGCCGCATGTTTTTCCCTTTTTACTCATCCTGCTTTTTTAATCTTTTTTAACTCGCTCCCCTGGAACCTTTGCAGCGAATGTCTGACATTCATTTGTCGGTGTAATATCGTTACTGTACGCAAAAAAAGGAGAAATGTGTCGTTTAGACGGGTATGGACCACGGGGGGGGTCGGTGTCCTGTTTGTAGCTATAAGCCAAGGTTTTTGACCATCAGTGAGCTTGCCGGCTAATTTGCCCAAAAGCCTTTGTGTCCTCAGCGCACTTTCATTTCCACCTCTCTTGGAATTGTGATGACCGTGCCTCGGGGCGACGGAGACACCTTGAGGAGCTGCCCACCTTTAAATCCGCCGCTCCATGACTTCAACCGTGACCCCTCGCTCGGAGGGACCCCTCAGGCGAGATTTAAACGAGCTCCCTCAGGTCCGCGGCGGCTCCTCTATTCACCGTCGCATTCAAATAAAAAAAAGGAGAGAAAAAAGAGAGACGTGGGCGGCTCCGCTCTGATGCTTCATTGTAAAAAAAAAAAGAAAAAAAGATTTGGATAAATTGAAATATAACCGTACATATGTTGGTAAATGAGCCGTGACATGAATGTGTAAACAGTGTGCCGGAGAGAAGAAGGGGGCCGACTGTGGAGTGACAGACAGACCGCCGAGGCCCCCAGCAACACCCTTTTGCTTCCCCTTCTCTCCCTTTTTATTTCCTGTCTCTCTGTCGAAAAAAAAAACACCTCCGGCTCTATTTGCATGTCATCAGACTCCAGGCGCTTTCCCTTTCAGTCCTCATCTAATCTTTTCTCTCAGATCCTCTTCTTTTATCGTTAAATACTATCGCTTGCATTTTTCACAATTCTCCCCCCTCCATTTTTCCTATTACGCAGGACGAACGGCGAGAAAAGGCATACAATATACAGCCTATTGATCCACGCCCATCACTGCAGAAAAAAAAGTCGGTTCAGGGGGGTTGGGGGGAACGGAGGGGGACTGGACACAGCGATCGATAACCTACTCTATCAGCCGTTTCCATGGCAACCGGCCGAGCAAGGACAGAGGGCTGCCATGCATTTTGCACCTGTCTATTTCATATACCTATCGTGATAATGAAAGTGTCAAGGAAACAAATGCAGAGGGGCCGTGGGGTTCCAGCCCAGCGTCAACTTCCACAATTAAAGAAATTACATAAAGGTTAACAGCGAGGGCGGCGGCCGTGGCGGTGGTGGTGGGGGGGAGGGGCAATTGGAGGGGGGGGGATTTTCTGTGACCTCCCCCTGTTGTGGGTTGGAGGACGCTCGAAGGCAAACTAGGTTGCAAGTGGGGTGCAAATCCGGGTTCGGGGGTTATTTTTTTGAGAAAAAAAAAACCTGCACACAGAGGACAGTTCAGAGTCGGCAGTTGTTTCCTGCCAGCGGAGACGGGCAGGGGGGGGGCCTCTTTTGTGTGGTCGACCCCAATTTGGAGGTCGAGCAAGCGTGATCAACGTGGCGGCCATTAGCTCGCCGTGAGCGACTGTACGGGCGCGAGTGCAGATAAATACGGCAGGGCGGAAACAGAAGGGAGGAGTGAGGAACAAAGGCGCCGTCGGTCGCAGACGACGCCGTCCCCCCCTCCCCGAAATCAAAAGCCAGCAGGCCGAGCCAGACAGACTGTCAGGAGAACTCGACACCCGGACGATCACGGGCCTGCGTCTGTCTGACCGTGGAGGGCGTCGAACCTCCAGCCCCCTTTTATCAACCGGAGGCTCTTTGGCTCCAGAGCGCTGGCGCTGAAGCCGGGTTCGGCCCTTAAGTGAAGGGGATGGATATCATGATCCGGGGGCCCGTGTTGATCATGTGCCGTATTGATCGCCAATCGAAACTACTGCTGAAAAGGCAGGATTTGGCTGGGAGGGAGCGTGAGAGAGAGAGGGAGGGAGAGGGAGAGAGTGGGAGGAAGGCAATCAGCTGTGGCTTTCCTCGCCCCTCGCTGTGGTTGCCGCCGCCTAACCGGAGGAAATGGCGGTTTCGCAGAATGTCGTGCACCGCGAGTGCAACGTGAACCCGCTTACATGCATTTCTTCGAGCCTCCCCCCCATACTCCCCCGCCTCCATCCGCCCTCCCCTTGTATAGCGGTGCATTCGGGGTCCGTTCTCATCAATGGCGCCGGCCCTGAACGACGGATCACGAACCGCTGTGGATTCGGCTAGACGGCCAGATGCAGCAGCGATCTGTGGACTGCGGTTGTCCTTTACAACCCTCAGGGCCCCCGATCCCCCCCCCCCCTGCCCCCGTGTTTGGTGAGCCGTGACTATGAGCTATCGACGGTGCACGTGGCTCTGCAGTGTTGTTCAAGCGAACACTGGGCGCTGCGCTGACCTTTGACCCCCCCCATCGGTACACCGGCCTTCATTGTTAGGCGGAGCAGGAGGAGAAGGAGGAAGAAGGTGGGGAAAAAATGGAGCTAGAGGAAGAGGAAGAGAGAGTAGAGCGGGGAATAGATGACCCTTGGGTTCCTCCCTCCCCCTAACCCTCACCCCTCCCGTGCACACGCCCCCCCCCCTCCCTTCCCCTCACCTCCCCGCACACACTCCACCTCTTGCCGATCAATGACAGTTTCATGTGGCTTCTCTGGGCCCGCAGTGACGTGTGTCCTATTGATTTATCGACATTACTCCAGGCAAGCGAACCCCCGAAGCCCCCGCTCTCAGTAGGCAGCCGGGCTCCAGCCCAGCGGAGACGTACCTCCCCCAGCGCCGGGCGGGCCCACGCCAAGTCATCCAACTGTACCGGCCTGTCCGGAAGCAGCCGCGCATTAGCTGCACACAACCGAGCAGTAGTTTTCCAATGGATGCATGTGTGCGTGTGTCACTGAGAATGCTTTTAAGCATCAGAATCCCCCCCACCCCTCACCCCTTCCTCCCTCCTCCCTCCCTGCACGCCATGGGACATGTAATGGGGACAATGAGCGAGACACCCCAGCACTCACAACACATTTGCCGTCGCCCCAGATTTCCACAGGCGACTATTCCACTTTTATGGTTAAGAGGTTCTTTTCTTTCGCCCGTGTCAATGTCATGCCTCCGTGGCCATGCTCCATCCCAGTGGCTCTCATCTGCCCCCTCTTCCTATCTTTTACAGGGGTGGGGGTGCGAATCGGACAAGCCCATCCTTTTACATTGGCCCCCACTTCCCCGCCCTTAGGCCCTCCTGTGTCCAGTGAAAGGCCAGTGGATCCAGCTAGAGGAGGGGTAGAGGGCAGCTGGACACTCCCCATGGCCTGGCTAGCCGCTGATTTTGGGGTAGTAAAGGAGGGTGGGGGTGGGGGGGTTCAGTACTATTAGGATAGAAGTGCTACTATGGCAGCTGGCTCTTAAAACAGAAGGAGGAGGAGGAGAAGGGGGGTCGGGGGGTCAGGGGAGGCTCAGAGATCAGTGACCTGGCCACAGTGTCCAGCTGGGGGGTCATTTCACGGCCCACCTCCGGCCACGTGCTGGATGACCATCTGGGGATCTGCCACCCACCACAACAGAAGTAGCTTCATCTTCTTAGTTGCAAGGCTGACCAACAACAAAAGTCAAGAAATCTGCAGCCTGATCTGGGGCGGTGGGGGGGAGGAGTGGGGGGGCTGCAGCTGCCTGTTCTTGCTTGGCATCAAGTGCGGCGCACATCTGCTGTTCAATGTGATGCGCTGCAGTGTTTGCACCTCAGAGGTGAGCTGATCAACCTTTGGTTTGTAGCTGATGATTATTCTTGGTGTAAATTAACATTTTACAGAGATCACGCC
The DNA here is from genome assembly GCA_021346845.1 of Apeltes quadracus. Lineage (NCBI taxonomy): Eukaryota > Metazoa > Chordata > Actinopteri > Perciformes > Gasterosteidae > Apeltes > Apeltes quadracus. Next base: position 2,959,996 of record CM037936.1, read on the forward strand.
TTAAAATTCTCTTTTTCTTTCCTTTTAAAGACGTTATTCCTTTTGATAGCGTTGATAACACAGAAATGTAGCAAAGTGTGGCCCCCTTTAGCTTGTTTGTTGATTTGGAAGTTTTACTGATCGAGTTACATATGAAGCTTGTGTCTATATTAGGAAAAAAAGGCTACAGCTTCGGTATCCGATGGACTGCTCTGCTGAAAGGTCAAAGGTCTTTTAAATTTCTCCTCCAAAGTGCAGTAGAGCACAGAGGGAGGGAGAGAGGGGAGGGGGGGGGTCACTCAGCAGTCCAGATGGACCACCAGATTCTCTTTTAGCTGAGCAGCTCAGTTTGATGGCTCTGACCGGAGGACAGATTAGCACTGGTTTGTTGTCAACGCACAGGCCTCATCCATCTCCCCCTTTTCCTCCTCCCTTTCTTTTTCTTCCTCCTCCCCGCGCCATCCTCCCCCATCCTTTCATCGTCCCCCTTCCTTCTCTCCGAGCCTTCAATCTAAAACTGTTTAAGGTGATCACATTTTTTGCCCCTCCTCCCACTATGGTCGGAGGGGGGGATCAAGGGTTGCTGACCTCCAGCCTGATTGTAAAAGGTTGAGGAGGCATCTCCCTAATAAATAGAGGTCCAGCTAAACCGATCTGACCTTCTAGATGTTCTATGAGCCTAAAAATCTCTCGTCTTTATTTTTTGGGGGGCCATTCTGTAATCCCTTTAACATTTCTCATTGTTCCGCTAATGAAAGTGATCTTTGCGTTTTGTCCGTACGGTTTTCTAATTAGATTCACATAGCGGGTCTATGTGGAGGTGATCCGAAGGATGAGCCATGGGAGGATTGGGATGGCAGAATTCATAAATGTGGCGGCGGTGCGGTGGGGTGGGATGGGCTGCAGTTATGCCCCGGTGTAATCTTTCGGTCAGCACTTCCTCACGGCCGATACCGCGCGAGCCGAAAGAAATCCTCCTCTGAAATTTGATTAATTGCCGTTTCTCCGCCTCTCAATCCAAACATTGGTGGCAACGGAGGCCCGTTGACAGGACAGATACATCAGCCTGGAGAGCTGCGAGCCTCCTGGCAAGCAGAGGCATTTCTTATCCTGTAACAGGATATCCACATACGAGCGAGGTGCTGAAAAGTGAGAACTGCATCGTCTTCATTTGGCCATAACAAGGGAGAGGAGGGGGGAGGAGGGGAGGAGGGGGAGTCAGCCAGCCAGCCAGCCAGGCAGGCAGCTCGCTAGGTTGGGCCGAGGCGTATCGATTGATTTCCCAATAGCCTCTGGTCCATGAGCGGCGAACCCTGGCCCCGGTTGCTAGGTGACCACACCATCCAAGATGGAGAGCAGGGTGATGAAGGGTGACAGCAGCTCTGAGGGTCAGCGGGGCCACTGGTCATTCTGCAGCCCCTCTGGGACGCGCCGGACATGCAGATAATGCAATGAAACTGGACCCTCGGCTTGCAAGGTGGGGAAGCAGAGGCGTAGGAAGACAACCTCGGAGAGGAGGGCGTCGTCCGCCATCTTTGTACGGCGCGGCCGTGATCAACGCAGAGCTTTATGTATGTTTGTGAGAAACATCTGGGCAGGTGTGGCAGAAAGCAGCCGTTCGGTCGGTTTTATGGAGATAATTTGGGGTTTCAGGCTTTTCCACAAAAATTTGATTCCTTAAAATACATTTACGACGGCGGTGTGATTTCAGAGGGGCCGTCGACCTCATATGAAAATATTGATTTGACAAACAAATAGCTATTCAAATAGTCATGGTGCAAGACAAATGAATTGAATTTGAAAATGAGGGATATTGTGTTTCTTAGAATCACAGTAAAAACACATCACAGGACCAAAAGGAATCTACACAAATGTGCAGTTTACTTAACCACACACAAGGTCAAAAATGATGGTCGTAGTTGATTCAAATGACTAATACGAAGGAGATTGTTCACCGTGGCTTCTTGGGCCTTAGTCGTATAAATGACACATCCACACATTTATAAAAATGACACCTTGAGTCATTTTAGGACATTTTACAGCTTTTTTTTATTAAAGTATGACTCATGACAAGACCTCTCCTCATAAAATACAATTATTTTTACCCATATAATCTTTTGGTTTTTCAATGATAGAGCATAAGAACACATCGCTCCAAAGCTTGCTGGCTTCTCACACAACGCAATCCGAACACATACAAAAGAAAAATACTGTAAACATGAACTGGCCATAATCTATGTCACATATTCCACACTGATATATGATACTGTGGCGCTTTTCTACATATCGATTGTTCCACTGTGCGAGTGAAAAATGATACGGAGGGCAAGGGAGGAGAAGAAGAAGAAGAAGAAGAAGGAGGAGGCGGAGGAGGAAAAGAAGAAGAAAAAGAAGCAAAGGGGTGCGGGGGGCAGGGGGGGGGTTGTCGGAGACAAATGCAAAAAGATCTACATCACACTGTGCGCTGTGTACTGACAGAGAAGTTACCAGAAGGCAACAAGAAAGCAGCACAGAAGGGGGGTGGGAGGTTTGGTGTGTGTGTGTGTGTGTGTGTGTCTGGTTGAGGGTCACGGGGAGAAACCCATCCAGTCGGCCCTGAAAGGCCACCTTGCATTCTGGCTGCTTGTGTTCTTCCTGTGTGAAGGATTTCCCTTCATCCCGTGCCATGCCTCTCATGTCCTCCTCAGAAGGAGCCCGAGCGGTTTCATGTCTGTTGGAGTTCCATATCCCGAGGAGGGAGGACTTATGTGTCTCAGTGAGCGCTTGTGTATTTTCCTCCCTCCTATCTATTAATAATATTGGGGGGGTTGTTGGGAGAGGGTGGGGAGGGGGTGGGACAGGGAGACAGAAGTGGATGTTTGCTTTGGTCCAAGGCGAGATGTTTCTCTCTGTTTGCAGCCCTAAGCTGTGCGAGTATTCAGCTCTTAAATATTCCCTTCCCTTGTGGCTCCCAACCATCTCGCGCCCTAAAGGGCTGCATGGACCTCCCTGGCCAGATATCAACGTACCTTTAACAGCAACTGGCAACCGACAGTTTTCAAAACGGGAGGATTCAAGGCCCGGAATGAAAGGGGGCGGGGAGGGGCGGGGGGGCTAGGGGAAATGTAGAAGAGTAGAAAATTGTGTCGCTCCAACGACTCCAACGGGGACATTAAGTGAAAGTCCTTCAAGATGGCGGAGTATCTTCAGCCCACAAACCTGCTGTCGTTTTTTTTTTTTTTATTCCGGTCTCGGCTTTGAGGAAGTAAATCTGTTTTGACAGTTCAATCATGTTTGATACAAAATGAACTCTTTCTTATGTGCTCCCAAGATGGGGAGAAAGTTCTCCGTGCTGTTGTTTCTTATCACCAAAAAACAACTCTTATGTTTTATTCTTTTTACTTATTGGTATCAGTCCTCTGCGCCCACTTCGCTTGATTTGCCTCCAATATTGATTTTTTTTAGCTTTTTTAGGCATTCGCTCTCTGACCTTATTCACCCTCAAATCTCCTATCGGTCCAGATGTTGGACAGAGGCGCCGTCAAAACCTAAGGACAAAATCCATAGCTGTTCCCAAATACTGACAAGAAAAGATTTTTTTTTTTGTCTTTGCCCTCTAAAATGTGTTATGCTCTGGTCGTGGTCAAAAGAAGCGTACTGCCAGTGCTGTCGTTGAGACCACACAACGAGACTCATGAGTTTTGTACCGTGTGAAATTTCCTTGTAAAATGATCAATCGAATTAGTTGAAAATCATTGAGTATCATCCCTTCCCGCAGCTGCGGTCTTGACCGGCGTTGAAATAAAATCTCCAGTCCTCTTTGTCTGAGACCTTTACAAAGAGACCATTAGAAACCTTTAAGTACGGCCTGGAAAGGCCCTTTTTTATTCGTCGTCGTCGTCGCGCCGCCCTGTGTGCTCTGCTTCGGTGTTTTGCTTATTCCCGCTGGGCAGATGTCGCCGGTTTGAAATGTGCTTTCTAAATAAAGTGACTAAATGACCTTTGAGGGCCTCTCCAAGACAGCTGTTTACTTGTGTGTGTGAGTGTGTGTGTGTGTGTGTTTAGCAGCAGAAAGCAAAGGGGGAGGTGGATGGAGATGGTATCAATCGCCAAGCCAGGCCATTGAATGTATTGATTAGTTACCTTTCTTATTAACATGCTGATTAAAGAGAGAAGGGAGAGAGAGAGAGAGAGAGAGAGAGAGAGAGAGCGAGAGAGAGGGCGAGTGAAAGAGAGGCGGACGAGGCTGCACACACACGCCTCGCATCGCCTCGGACGGACGGACGGATGGAGAGTGACGCCGCCGCCGAGGACGCAGAGTGGATTTAACGGTCGAGCCGGGAGAAGGAGGATCAGAGGAAGGACCGGGAAGAGGAGGAGAGAGGGAAGCGAGGTGCACGAGAAGACGAGGAGGAGGAGGATGATGAGGAGGAGAAGGAGGAGGGGGGGTTGCAAGGGGTGGCGGTGGTTGAGGGGAGGATGAGGGGAGGGGGGGGGGGCGACTGGAGAAACTGACACACACCGTTTCCTCGGCTGTGAGACTCACACACTCGCGGACACACACCTGCATTTTCACTTAAACACCCACACACACACACGCCGTGAGGCTGACGCGCCGAGGCGAAAGCGTGCATTATGGTGGCAGAAAATAGCTGTGTGTGTGCGTCTGTGTGATCAATATGTCGGGTGCTTTTATCAGCGAGCGGCCGTGTTAAGCAGGCGGGCGGGGAGGGATTTCTGGAGATGCACGCCGTGGTTTTCCGAGAAATAGATGGGGGGTGGGAGGGGGGGTTCTTATTCTCAGAGTGACCGGAAGGTGTTGAGGGTCGGGGGTCGGGGGATGGGGGAGGGGCAGACTTGTTGATTTGTGTTTGTGCAAGTGTCTTTTTTGGGGCTTGGTGGAGGAGACGTCTTGTGTAATCGGGTCGCAGTGGAACAAACTCCCGCCGCGTTCGACGTGGCGATGCAGCAGTGTGACGCGTGTGTGTTCCCTCTGGCAGTTTGATGAGCTGCATGTGTTTTAAGTGTCTCACTCTGCTCATGTTTTGCTTGCTTTTTTTGGCTTATTCACTTGCTCACTTACTTACATAGGCTACGTTCACACTGCAGGCCACTTGGGTATGTGGACCCAATTCCGATACGTATCCGATGTTTATAAATGCGACTTCAGTCTGAACGGCCAGGTCGCATGTATCCGACCTGCACGTCATTGATACTCGACAAACGTCATAATTCCGTGACAGTATTAATTCGAAGGCGCTCACAAACAAGCAACTCACATCAGTATCCCACCACTCCTGGCTGTGACTCCGCACCGACACATTTCTTTGTACCGACGTTGCTACCACTGCTCCACAAAACGCCAGTGCTAAAAACCATGCTCTCCTCCGTTTTAATTTTTTTCTTAAAACGAGAAGATTGTAACTACTGGCACTGAAATAACTTCCACTGTTGACATCCATGTTTAGCTAACAAGTGACGTCATTGACCGTTGAGTACTCTTCTGCGCATGCGGGTCACTTCTGGGTCATTTCACGTTCACACAGGAGATCACATACAGGTCGCATTTAATTAGAAATGTGAACGGCCTTGCAAAAAAATCGGATTTTTTCAAAAAATCGGAATTGAGCATTAAGCCCTACAGTGTGAACGTAGCCAAAGTTACCCAGAAAATACAAATGTTCTGAGATCAGATCAAACAATCAAATTGCCCTCATGGTCGTCATGGGGAAGCATGTTGGTTTTCACTTAATACCCCGGAAAAGTCAAATAGATGAATCTGTCGTGATGCTTTCACTCAGTGGAGCTGAATTGGAGTGTCAAGAATTAATATTGTAAATAAAAAAAATAATTTGAGAAAAGCCAAAAAAAGGATTGTGAATGACATTTTTCCATTTAAGTCGCCTGAAAACCACACTAAAACCACACAGCTGTGAAACTTAACTTTCTCCTCCACTAATTGTTGAACTTTTAAAAAACTTCTAATGAGCTCTGACTCGGGGCTGGAAGAGAGAGGGACGACAGAAAAAAACAAACTCAGACTAGTTGCAACTTATCGACCTTTGCACCCCCCTTAAGCTCCATTTTGCATGAATTAAACGCTCTTCCTTTCCTCGCACGGCTCGAGCCACCAGCTAACGTCATTTGCATGAAGAATGCGGGGCCAATTATGAAGGGAGATATTTACATTTTATATGAAACATGGTTCTAGGGCAAACGGGAGACTGTTTAAAATGCACGGATCGATAATGGGGCGCGCTCTTTCTGAACGCGCTTCCACCACGCACACACACACACACACACACCCACACGAAAACACTATGATTCAAATAATAAATAATAAAATAAAAGCTGTGTTTTATTATTTTTTAATAGAAGAGAAAAATATCCCTGCAGCAATTTTTTGACAATTAAATGTATTACAATGGAGCAAAAAAGAAAATATTAAACTAAATATTTAAAAAATGAAAAATGTGATTCGTGAAGGTGAAACTAGTTTTAGTAGTTCAGTCTCACCAGACACACACACACACACACACACACACACACACACACACACACGTGCTGTTAAATCGCATCATTGGCTCATCTACACAGGAGGCGAATCCAGAGAATTAAACCACCGCGTTTGCATGAATCCAGATATGATCGATAATAACATTATTCACGCTGCGAAGTAAAGTCCCGCATCACGGCGTCATTACTGCAACTAAACCCGCTAATAACAGAGCAAAAATGATGTGCTTATCGTTAGAATATTCTACACGTTCGAACTGTCCCATGTGTGATGTTTTATTTCAGATCTTTATTTGACTTTTTTGAGGAAGGCGTATGTTTTGAATCGGAGCGTATAGTAAGACAGACTACTGTGAATACACGAGAATATTCACATAATATCAAATGACAAAACTATTCATTCAGTTATAATGTGAAAACAACAGCTTTAAAGAGCTGCTATTTATCAGAATGTGTTCTGTGAGATATTCCGGTGTGTGTGTGTGTGTGTGTGTGTGTGCGTGTGTGTGCGTGTGTGTGTGTGTGTGTGTGTGTGTGTGTGCAGCAGGCCACGCGCTGTTAATGCAGATAAATCGGGGGCCTGCAGGTCACATGTGCTCACATCAAGCCCTGTAAAAATAAATAGGGCAAAAAATCGTCTATCCGATGACAATAATTCGAATTTCCTTGTTGCATAATTGCTCGGATGAGACGCGTTTTTAACTCGTAATCATCGATATTCATGTTGCGCAGGTTAACGTGAGCCTCGATGAGCCAATGTGGCTGTTATTGCTGTTATTACTATTATTATTCATTTATTTATTTCAATTCCAATCATGTTAAATTGATTGAGTTATTGATTATTCACATTGCAATCTGTGTAACGGCAGGTCACGTGGTAATAATTAATTTTATCAATTGGTTTTGGATGAGGGGGGAAATAAAAAAGGGAGTTGACAACAAGTAAAAAAGGAAGTGAAGATCAGAAAAGTGTCAGAGGCACACATTGGCATTATATCATCTTGATAAAGTATTTATTTTATATTATATTCGTGTTTAAGTAGAATTGACACGAAAATGCATTAATTTGAATGATTTTTGTTTATTTATTTTATTCATATAATTGATTCGCTGTGGTCTCTGAACAAAACATGTCCAATAGGTTAACGTAAAATGGAAACAGATATGTATATGTATGTATAGTATTTACAAATATATGGTAGAAGTACAGGTTATCTTTTTTATTGTATTTATTCCTATTTTATAGAAATAAAAAGAAAGACTTTAGTGCTGAGTCACTTTCATCCCTGTCTTCTAAATCACGATAGAAAGTACAATCCCAATAATATGAAATGTGGTGGTAATAACGAGTTTGTTACACAGATGTGCAACGCGTAGTTAAACTGCCTACAGCTGTTTTATCCCATCGAAATCTTTTTCTGCTGTAAAACTTTTATTTTAAAAAAAGAATAAAATATCATCACACTTAAACGCCACGAGCTGAAAAGTTCACTTTATTATATATGAGCCAATAAAGTAAATAAATACAACTTTAGAGTGAAGTGGATTTCATTTTGAGTGGAAATACAATTGATTCTGAATTTTAAAAATAAAATGGAATTTGATGCCCTCTAACGAGCAGAAATCACATTTGCATTATTTTATGATCACCACGTGCAATACAGCTTCCGGAAGTTCAAAGGGGAGACGTCGGCAGTGTGTTTGCGTGTTTCTCTGGAATGCTTTGCGTCGCGAACCGGCTGCACAACGTATCTACCAAATGTAACACTTCGCTGAAATGTATTCAGTTGAAATTCAGGCTCTATGCTATGCCGGGTAATTCCCACGGTTGCTATGGTGATGTCAGGGAAATTAGTGCATGTGTTTTCCATATGCGGATGCTTTTATTCTGAAGGCAGTTTTGTGTTAATTAGTTTGGTCGCTTGGTGTTGAATAACTTCATTTGACTTTTTTTCATCCCAGTGTCAACGTTTTGTTTCCCTTTCAGAATAAAACAGCAGCATACGGAATGTTCCAAACATTTTGTCATATGTTTTACATGTATTATTATTATTATTAATATTATTATGAATATTAGCTATATGACAATAAATAACGTGCGGATTTAACTTGTGTTGTCTTTTCATTTTGTACTGTAATTATGTATATACACATGAGTGGTTACCAATGTTCAGTTCACACTCTCTCACCCACAAACACACACACACACACACACACACACACACACACACACACACACACACACACACAGTGCACAGGCAGAAAACCAGTGTGTACATTCAGGGTTTCAGGTTTCAGGCTGACGTGTGTACGCGCGTGTGAGTGATTAAGTAATGCACGGAATATCCAGATTAGATGAAAACTAAACGGTTTATTTAGAAAATCCCAGCAGGAAGCACAACGGCAGCCCTGTGTTGGCCACAGCGTGACGGTTATTATTGTTATTATTACACGTTGCAATTGAAATGCATGTGACAAAAGTATCATTGTGATCTTTTACAGTAGGAAGCTGTTCGGTTCCTCTTCTGATCCCTCAGATGAGATTATTGTTCCCTCGATTAACGCTGCAATAAAACAAACCGTCGTTTAGACGCTTTCTCCCCTTTTTTTGTTTAAGCTGCAAACAAGGGAGTCAATATCTCATTCAAAACGGCAAACCCCGCGCGTGCGCTCCATCCATTATCATTTGCCAATAATTGATCACGTTTACTCGGTGATTAAACAGCGGATTTGGGGGGAGCGAGTGTAAAAGCACAGGATGAATAATGTCGCACTGTGTATTTCTCCTCTGTCCTTTGCTGCTGCAGCCCGGGCAGCTTTGCAGGCCTCTTTCTTTTTCGATGAGGGAAGGGGGGGGGGGGGGGGGGGGGTGCGGGGGGGACGTCCACCGCTGCAAAGAGCACCATGCCTCTGCCTATTTATTTTTCACAAATAAAATATGAATTTATGAATCTCGACAAGTCCCCGTTGGCATGCGGACTGAATCTCCCTCCCCGCCCCCCACCCTCTCCTTGCAAAACCTCAACATGAACCCCCTTCGTTGGCTTATATTCCAGTGCACTTACATGGTCATTTTACGGTCACAGCAATGCCATTTGACCCCTGACCCCACTGCTATTGGCTGCTTGTAATATTGGCGATGCGGGATTTGATGCACGTCCCTCAGGATGGAAGCATCAGCTAAATGGTTCGAATATAAAAACACGCTCGATATTGGTTTTAGATTAAAAGCGTATTTGACGCACATTGGAAGTCTCTGTGCTAAAAGAGCTGCGGCTAAATGTCTCACAATGTGAGTTTATTTGTGCTGGGGAGGGACTCTCCGAGAGCATCCGCTAAATAGATGAGGTGTAGCTATGAGGAGGGCCCGGGATAACAATGGAAATGTCATATTGAGCAATCAGAATCATCACTTTCTGAAAGACATATTTCAATCAGAAATTACGAAAGGTTTTTATTTCACAAAATCGGACCCTGAACACCCCTCTGGGTGTCGGTTCCACTTCAGGGCCGCAGAAGGTCGAGTGTGTGTGTGTGTGTGGGGAAAAGTGTGGGGGGGGCTCCCAGCTCTTGTGTCAACCTCAGAAGGTGAACTTTCACCCCGACCCCCCAAAAGGACCTTTTTTTCGCTCTACAGCCGTTGACCATTTTACCTCGAGCCATCCTCGCCGTCCATCCGCGCATCCTTCCGTGCAGGCTGCGTGCGCGCGCGGCGGATCGATAGGGCAGCATCTGCTCCGGGAAGCCGGCGGTCCCACACCGCGCAGCCCGCTCCGCTGTTTTCCGAACGCCAGAAATGCTCATCTCTGAAAATGAGACTGACAGACAGATATGATTAGTATGCGCGCCGCCCCCCTGCTACTCCGATCATGCACGCGCAGTGCATGTGGAATACAGGCTGGATGTATATTTATGCTTATTGCACTCACGCGAGGGGGGGGTGGTGGCACAAACACGAGAACACGCAAGCATGCACGCGCAGGGACACTATTCTCACTCGGGAGGCCAGCGTGCACGCTCTCGTGGGGCAGCTTGGCGATCACACACGTGCACACAAACCCAAGCATATGGCCCGCACGTGGCACGCTAACTTAAACGTACACGCAATTATAGGCATGGGGTGCACTTGCGCGTGCATGCTGATGCAGCAGCAGGTCGAGGTTTTTCATTTTGGAGGGGGGGGGGGGGGGGCACTGATCTTGTTGAGGGACTTTCCAGACTGAAGTGATGGCTGCTTGGGTGAATGTAGGCGCGTGCTGAGTGCTGATTAAGGGCTGGGCTGAACACCAGCGTCACTTGACAGCATTTATTCCTGAAAGGTTTCACAGGAGGACTCAGAAAAACTGCACATTAAAACAATAAATACAATGTTTGGTCCTGAATGCGGTCCAGGACGCGGTGCGGTAGTGGAGCAGGGTGGAGATGGATAGATTTGAGTCAATAAACCAGGTGATTTATATACCATTAACCTTAATTCATTTTTTAATAACTCAATGGCCTTCCAATATAATCCTTCACTGATATAAGCAATCAGAAATAGAAAATAAGTGCAAAATTCAACGTAATGAAAATGATAATAACAAGAAGAAAAAAACCGAAATGTTTATATAATCTGTAATTCCATATCCGTGTTCTTCACAGTGACAATAAGCAACAACAGATTCGCTTGTCACGTAACCCCCCCCCCCCCCCCCCCCCCAAAAAAAGGACATAACGACATTAACTGCAGCTCGTGAAACCTCCATTGATCAGATCCAATAAACAGCCGAGCGCAGCAGAATGACCGGCATGTGCGCACATAATTCATAAATTGTGCATGCAATCAGCTCAAGTAGGCTTAACCTGTGGGGTTGTGAGAACGGGAGCATCTCCACCTCCCCCCTCCCCCCTCCCCGTCACCCCTCTCTCCCCCTCCCCCCGGGAGAGAAAGGGTTAATTGGAGTAGGAATTTCATCGCACATCTGTCAGATTTTTAAGGCCGTGACGCACTGAAAGCGGAGAGTCACTGTGAGCAAGGGAGGAGGGGGTGAGGGAGTGAGGATATGAGGGAGGGTGGGGGGGGGGGGGGGGGGCGAGGAGGAGGAGGAGGAGGAGGAGAAAGAGTTGGTGGTGAGATCGATGAAGTGGCAGGAGGAGGGAGGGAGGGAGGGAGGGAGGAAGGGAGGAGGAAAATCTCACGAGATAATGAAAGAAAAAGAGGAGCGCTGCTAGTGTAGAGCAGGAAAAAAACGCGCACACATACACACACACACACACACACGGGGCCATAGACCCGGAGATTTTTTGGAGAGGAAAACAAAGACCCGAGAATCGGGACCGACGAGTAACAGACACAGATCTCCGTCTGTAACCGCGGATGGGTGTGTTTTTTTCCTCTCTTTTTTTTTGCACCCTGTTTTCGGTGAGCGTAGCACCCCGGGGCGCGCAGTGGACCAATTGTGTGAATCTGCAGGGCTGCTCGGCGACACAGATGGAGAGATGCACAGGACGGACAACGGCCCCGGACGCGCTCTGAGAGGTGGATCATAAAAAGGTAGGAAGACGGAGCTTTTTGTTGTTGTTTGTGTGTGCGTGTGTGTGTTTTTGTGTCTCTGCACCGCCGTCGTGTTTGATAGTTAGTAAACGCGTCGTTCAGATTCGTTGCATGTGGCGTAAACACGCACACGTATACGCACCTCAATGTCCGGCGCCTCGCAGGCGCGCTTCCTTTCTGCGTTCATAACTTTGCATAAGAAGGGAAAAAAATCTTATCTGAGGATTCGATGAGATTTGGTGATTAAAGTGATTAAACATCGGTGTTTTGTCATGTGTGGGTAAATACCTCCAACGATTCCATTATTCTTCATGTCCGGTAAATGCACCGGTGTAAAATTGGCGTTTGAATCCAAATATTATTCGTCGTATCCCCCCCCCGTCCCCCTCTTTTCTGTGACGGTTAAAGTTTTAAAATGCAACCGGAGTAACGGCGCCTGTCTTGTCTCAACAGCAGGCGCAATAAAGCGAAGCATCTGCCGCGGGAGGAACGCAGCGGATCCGCGGAGAGACGCGAGAGAGAGGAACCCCGGCGCGGAGGCACAAGGCAGAATAAAAATCACAGCTTCGGCTCCCGATGCGACTCGCAAACTCGTTTTCTGCGAGTTTGAGGGGAGTTTGAAGACAGTACTTAACGTTATCAGATAATTAATTAGACACCGCCGTAAGCCCGGAAATCAATTAATTCACAAATCAATAAATCCATAGTCTGGTGTAACGAGAGACTTTCCAGACTGTTAGCTGCTGAACAACAATAACAAGAAGAGGAGAAGGGGGCGGGGGGGTGCGGATTTTGGGGTGGGGGGGTTGCAAGAAAAACATCCTTTATTCTTCGAGGTTTTGAAGATGGATGGGGGTCTAGGGGAGATGTCCCTCCACGGTCACCCCGAGCTGTCCCACAGCCACAGCCAGGACGGCCGGGCCATGCTGCACTCGCGGGACCTCTCGGCGGCCTTCCCCAGGCCCTCCCTCGGGGGCCCCTCCATGTCCCTGGAGCCGGAGCCCCGTCCGCCGGGCTTCGACCACTCCATGTCGGCCCTGGGCTACAGCGGCGACTCCCCGTCGAGCTCCGGCAGCACCTACACCACCCTGACCCCCCTGCAGCCCTTCGACGACAAGTTCCACCATCACCACCACCACCACCACCCCTGCCTCCCCGTCAGCAACGTCATCGGCAGCTTCACGCTCATGCGCGAGGACCGGGGCCTCGGCGCCAACTTCTACAACCCGTACGGCAAGGACCTGGCCATGTCCCAGAGCCTGTCGCCGCCGTCCACGGGCTCCGGCCTGACCTCCTCCATGCACGGCTACGGCAGCCCCAACGGCAACGCGGGCCAGATGCTCCACGCCGGCTACGACGTCCACGGGGGGAGCCTCTTCTGCCGGACGTCGGATTTCGGCCGCGAGATGTCGCCGCCGGGCCTGGGCGGAGGCGACGTGTCGGCGGGGCACCAGCTAAACAAGATGGAGGCTCACCAGCACGCCCCGGGCCACCACCCCCACATCTACGGCCAGCACTACCAGCCCCACCACCACCACCACCCGGGCCAGCAGGCCTCCAAGATGGGCGAGCACCTGCACTCCTCGTCGTCGTCCGCCTTGTCCTCGCCCGGCGAGGGGATGCTGCCGGGCTCGCAGGGCGGCGGCGGCGGCGGCGGGGAGGAGATCAACACCAGAGACGTGGCGCAGAGGATCATCACCGAGCTGAAGAGGTACAGCATCCCCCAGGCCATCTTCGCCGAGAGGGTCCTGTGTAGGTCACAGGGCACGCTGTCCGACCTCCTGAGGAACCCCAAGCCCTGGGGCAAGCTCAAGTCCGGCCGCGAGACCTTTAAGAGGATGTCCCGCTGGCTGCAGGAACCCGAGTTTCAAAGAATGGCCTCGCTGCGGCTGGAGGGTAAGACCTGGCTTTGCTCTCTATCTGCCTCACACACACACACACACACACACACACATGCACGCTGGTGGAGAAACAACAAACAGACACACTTGCTCTCGTTTGTTTTCCCCAAACACCTTGCTTCTCCATGTCTTCCAAACACACACAAAAAAATCTCCTGTCCAGCAATCTGTATGCAGCTCAGGGTGAGACGCGTGGAAACGCAAAAGCATCACGCTGGTGTTTCCTCCTCCTGGCGCCGCGGGTTCGTCCATTGTCTCAAACAGCTTTGGACAATGGGACCTCAGCGGCACGTTGAGGACAGTTTGAGCCGGCGACGGCCATATGTGCCATTCCTTTGTTTACTCTGCTCCCAAACAGCTCTTATTGATTTGTACAGTAGCTAAAAAAAAAAAAAAAACACACACACACAAAGCCACAGACATTTGCCCTCCTCTTAAATGAACCGTGAAGATCAGCGTGAGCAGCGGTGGGCCATTTAATCGCTTTTGAAGCCCACGAAACAATTTGTGCAGATGTGCCACTCTGAAACCGTTGATTGACCCGAGCAGTGATTTATGCCGGCGGCCCGGCGTGCGGCTGAAGTTGAGTTTTGGCGAGGCGGCCGATGCAAATGAGACTTGAGCCGCTGCCAGACGTCTTTTATCAACGTCGTCACCGAGGGCGATTACAGCGAGGGCGAACACGAACGCATCTCTGGGAACACGAGAGGTCATGGCAGAGAAAACGGATCGACATCTGCGGTGATAATCAATACCAGTTATTCAATGCTCCTCAAATTATAAATAATACATTCTTTGCAAATTTAATTATTTCATTTTTTTCACATTTGATAAACAAATGTAAGTAATACATAGATGGGAACAATATATTTATATACATTTGTTTTTTGAGACGGGTGGTATTGTACACAGATTTGGCAGGACATTTAATACTCTTTGGGGGAAAGTGGACGGGCGACACGACAGCGCGCGGCGCTCGGGGGCCCCGTTACCGCGCCGACCCTCCGCAGGGACCGAGGGCCCATCTGATACGCGGCGCACAGAGAGAGATCCAAGTGAACACAGTAATGTGAGACGAGCACAGGCGACTGTGTGTGTGTGTGTGTGTGTGTGTCTCACTGCGGGGGTCTGCGAGGACTACGTGTGTGTGAGCCGGCCCAGTTGATCACTGCGTTTTTCGCTCTCCGTCTGCAGCTCCGCTGATTAAGCCCAACGACACAAAAGAGTTCATAGGTAATGATTGTGCACTCTTGCAATCCCTTCACAATTATTGATCTTTGATTGTTCGGGCTCTGGGAGCACATGTGTACGTCGCACCCAAGCCTCTTATCTAAAGATGAGTTATCTGGGTTTTTTTGGGGGGGTGGGGGAGTTTGGTGTTTTGTTCTGCAATTTGACACAAATGTTGGCTGATCAACACTTTGTATGCAAAGTGCATCTTTCTGTCACACAGAGAAAGAAGACCTTAATCATTGTGATAAAAAAAACACCTCCTTTGTTCCCATTTGAGCAGATTATTTTTCTTCTAATCACCAAACTTGCTGCCTTCGTCTGCAGCATCTTTTGTCTCTTCGTCTTTCACAGACATTCTTTTTCTAACGCGTCGATGCAGCAGATCAATCTGGGTTGTAAAAAATGTCGGTGCCCTGCACAGAGAAGTGTGCTAACGTTGGACAACGCTGCTCCCACACACTCTGAAATTGCATATTTAGTTATTGGCAAAGCCACAATTTGGACAGCTCTGCACTTTTTCTACGTAACCTACTTTCCAAAGGGGGTTGTTGTTCCCCCCCCTCTCCTCTTCTGGCCAACCCCCTTTTGTTTAATTACAAGCCTCTATTGATTTCCATGGGAAAGAGCAGCACTTCTTGCCCACACACACACACACACACACACAGAAACACACACCTTGGCCGCATCGGCGAACCTAGACTGGAATTAGAATGCGTGGTTCTCCTCGCGGTCTGAAGATAGCTCAAGTGCTCTCTGCGCTTCACGCCTCAAGTTTTTAAGATGATCCTCCTCAATGCGGCACTCGCCTAAACACGTGGGAGGCCCTTCAGCGTCGGCCGGCCGAACCGCGTCGCCTTCGTACCCGCGCGTCTCGGTTTTTAAAGCGTTGTTGGAATTGTGGCCGCTGCCATTTTGTATTTCTTCATTTTTATTTTTTCACTAATTTCTTTCCGCAGAGGCGCTTTGCTAAACGCCAAGGCGGTGGTCCCTCGGATTTATCCGCAGTATCTTGTGTGTGTGTGTGTGTGTGTGTGTGTGTTTGCTGTATGGATTACTATGCTGTATATGAGATGCATCTCTCACCCAACCTCCGGCTGTGGAGGAGGCAATCAGGATTTAGTCACAGGATAAAGACCACGTAGCCGCGCTCTGACACTTAAAGTCAAGGAGGGTTTGGATGGGATGGGTGGAGGGGCGCGGGGGGGAGGGAGGGGAGGGATCACAGACCATAACTTTAAAGATGATGGCCGTAGCCCTTGACTAAAGGTCTAAATGAATAAGAAAGGTCAATGCGGTTTACGTGTCGGCTGCGGCGCCTGCACCGCCCCCACAGAAAAACCAAAGCGGCGGAGCTTCGTCCACCTCGCGTTGCTCGCCTCCCGCTCGCCAGGCTCAAAGGTCAAAGCCGATGCCATTTGCATAGCGGCGCATTTGAGAAGAGGCCTACGTGGCCAACACTCAGCGAGCACAGTGGTTTATTTATTTTGGTTGTTTTCGTTTCTATTTTTTTTATTTTTCTTTTTCATAGCTCTTCCAGCTCCCCCTCCTCCGGCGCTGAAGGGGTTAACCAGCCTCTGTGGGTCGAGGAGTCTGAGCTGCACAGATTTAATCAATAATTTCTATCAGCCCCTGGCCCAAGAAATCAGCAGGGGGTGGGCTGGGGGCTGCGAGTAGTGGGGTGGGGGGGGGGTGATGGGCTCTTCTGGCGGGGAGGGGCGGGGTGGGGGCGGAGGGGCAGTTTGAGTCGCCGGGGGGTAGGGAAAGGGCTTTCGATCACGTTTCAGCAACACGAGACAGGGGCATACATCATGATTAGGGGCCGTTCCCACGATCATAAGAAGCCTATGGGGGAATATTTATGTCTCCAGGAGTAGCCGCGGCGCCGGGGATTTACGGCATGGTAATTGTGCGCCTTTTACACATGATTACCGCATAAGGAAGCATTTACTTAATGCCCGGCGCTGTGATCGTCAGAAAGGCAGCCGGGGACGAGGAGGATGCGGGCCGAGGAGGAGGAGGAAGAGGAGGAGGAGCAGCAGGACACCCCGACTCCAACAAGCCATAAATCCACGCAGCATACGAGCTATCCAGCACTATCATGTCATCCTTTTCATTACTACATGAGCTGAGAGTGCACCGCTGTATATCGTCCTTAGCCGCGGCTCCCAACCCCCAACGCCAGAGATATCGACGAGGGTGGAGTGCTGTAACGCCCGTGAAAAATGTAGCATTGGGTGAAACATGTTTTTTTTCACCCAGTAGTAATATTGATAGCCGCTGACATCCTGGCCTGTTTGGATTTTAATGATGCGCCGGTCAATAACTCTCAGAAATGCAAACGAGCTGCGGAGGCCCAAAAGCCAAACAGGCACCTGTAATCTGGAGCCGACGAGGGCGCATCCCCCCCCCCTCCCCCCAACCCCCCGCCAGTCAAAGCATTTCCCTCACGTAATAATCGCAGACGCGGCCAAATCACAGCCATATTTATTCATGTTGAGTGCTTAAGTTTCAGAAACTCAGATGGATGTCGGAGCAGTCAAAGTCCGACACGTCTGCACACACACACACACACACACACACACACACACACACGGGCCCCCTCCCGTCACTGATGCGGCTGTTGCGATGGCACTCGTGTGGAAAAGACGGCAGTAGGGTCACACTTATCTTTCAAGCGCTTCGGCTAATGAGAGAAATTTTGCGCTGTGCGTTTGAGGAGTGAGGAGCCGGTCATACAGTAAACATCATCCCGCGCTGCGTGAGCTGCTTCTCAATGGGGAGATGTGAGCCAATCAGTCGATCCGGTCAGCGCTGTTTTTGAGAAGGAGGAAGAAAGAAGAAGAAAAAAAGAGGCAGCAGCTTTGGTTTATATAATGTATGTCTGCAGCGTGAGGTTTGAATATGACTGTGTGTGTGTGTGTGTGTGTGTGTGTGTGTGGTTTGAAATATGGAACTTTAAGGTTATTGGTGCTGGCTGATTTCTTTATTTTGATCACATCATTTTGTTCCACTGTAGGAGATGAAACTCTGGAAATCTGCCTGTGCAGCAAGATTTCTTAAGATTTTTATGAGATTCCTTTGCGGCTTTCCGCCTTTTCCTGCGTCGTTTGACAATAAAGACACTTATTTCTGCAAAATGTGTGAAGACAAAATGCATTTAGGAAGGAAGCAGGTGTGAATAATATGACAAACATTTTTCGTGATATATTGCGACATTCAAATCTAATTCAACTCAAATAAATAAAGAAATAGTTTGAATAAAAAAAATATTTTCATCATCGATTAACCTGCCAATCATTTTATCAAATAGCTGATTAATTGTTTTGGTTCATAAAATGTCAGCAAATCGAGGGGAAATGATCTCAGTGTCTCAAAGTCCAGGGTGATGACTTAAATACATTGTTATGTCAGTCAAAACCAAAAAATATGAATTTAAAATAAGATTTTTAAAAAACATCTTTTAGTGGCTGAAAACACAATTTTCCAACATATTTGCCCAGAAAATGTTCTTAATTAATCAAATACCAAAATAAAAGTCTCCGTAGAAGGACTCATCAATTAGCCGCATAATCATTGCAGCTGTTTAATATTAAAAACATTTTCATATAAAGCCAAACAGAAATCCTTTTCAGACTTTCAGGCCAGTGCTCAATAAAGCGTGTGTATGTATGTGTGTGTGTGTGTGTGTGTGTGTGTGCTGGTGTGAATGTGCGTGCCCTGTTGTGTTGTGTGCACATACAGTGCTTACACTCAGAAACACGTTTGATACCATCAGCAAAACAGTCGCTCAGCCGCACACGGCTGATTGAAACCTCTTAAAAGTGTGCATTTAGGTAATTGCGCGACTCCCCCACCCCTCCCCCCCAAATATGTTTCAGTCCACTTAAGGCTTCTAAACACCCGGGGCAATGATGACTGCGCTTGTTTCACTCACCCCTGACGTAACCCGACTTTAATAGAAAATAAATTAGTTCCCCCTGAAGTGATTATTACTCACTCACTGCCGCCACATGTAAATGACTTTTATAAGAAACTAATGATGTTGAAGTGTCCACTAAGGGAAAAGGAGGAGAAGGTGGAGCAGGCGGAAGGGGGGGGGGGGTACACAAAAGCAGAGGTTGGTGTTGTGTTTCCTGTAAACACAGAATTACAGCGTGTTGGAGGTGAAAGGTTCAGCGATGGATTTGCAGACAGCGACGTGCGGCCTGAATTCAAAATGCTCGTCTGATTCTCAAAATGGAGTCCGACATTCATCAGGCGTTTTTTTTTTTTTTTTCCTTCCTCCCTGTCTTTTTCTTTTGAAACTGCAGACTTTTTTTTTTGAGGAAATATTGATTACATAATTGGACGGGTTTCTGCAGCGGCGGCGGTGTTTAACCCGGACCTCGTTGTTTCGAGGTCGGTGGAAGCAAGACGTGCTTTGAAAAAACAAATTACCAGGAGACCTCATTACCTCTGTCGCCGCTTAAACAGTTCAAATTTGGCCAACTTTGACATTGACATAATGTTTCCTGTGTGGCATGAAAAATATACAGAATATAACACAGGATATTGAGGAAGGCAGAGTCCATCTATTGTAAATAAATGAACACGGACTAACTAATCCGTAAATCCATGTGTCTGGGGAGATTCTTTGGCCTTATTCTTAGTTTGCACTTTAAAATGTAAAAGAAAGACAGACGGGTAAAATAATAAACCAATATGTTCTCCAACGAGAAATAGGCTGCAGGAGTCACGTCACAGCGATCGACGATGCGTCTGTTTGCACGTTTGGATATGATAATCCTTTGGAAGCCGCTATTTATGCACTTTGTCTTCAGGCCAGACACGTGTACAGAAACACTCTCAGGAGTGTAATGAAAACCACAGAAGAGCTTCGGCCTCAATGAAGCATTTTTTTCCCAGCAGGCCACAGCAGCTCGCTGTAAACAGGGTGCGATGGGTTGAACATCTTGATTCTTTTGCCGCACAATGAAACAAGCTGCTGATTCATCTCTTTTAACTAATCAAAGTTGCTTCAGCTAATCGGTTTTCTTTCAACAAATCCACTTTCCCTTCCGCTTAATCCATTTGTCCTAGTTAGCCAGCCGCTCCGTTAGCTAACCTGTTTTCTTTCTTCTCCTCCGTCTCATCTGCTCGCAGCCTGCAAGCGGAAGGAGCAGGAGCAGAGCAAGCTGGAGCGCAACCAGGGCCCGAAGCGGACCCGGCTGGTGTTCACGGACCTGCAGCGGCGCACCCTCCTGGCCATCTTCAGGGAGAACCACCGCCCCACCAAGGAGCTGCAGATCACCATCTCCCAGCAGCTGGGCCTGGAGCTCTCCACCGTCAGCAACTTCTTCATGAACGCCCGCCGACGCAACGTCAACAAGTGGGCCGACGAGGGCCGCCCGTCCTCCACGGGCTCCTCGGGCTCCAGCGTCTCATCCTCCGCGGTGTCCTGCAGCACGGCGTGATGATGACGGAGGGGGCCGGGGGGGGGGGCATGTAGGCTGTGTCTAGGCAGAGATCAGCCGTCTTAAAATGTCCTCCTCGTTATCAGAAGGAGCGACGGAGCCGAAGCTGTTGGAGATGGTGTTATGAGGACGAAGCATTTCTTTTTCCCAACCAAAATCGATCGCTCCCTTGATAAAGAATGGGGGGAAGAGGAGGGGAGGGGGGGCGGAGGGGGGGCGATACCCAGAGAGTGATATGACCGCAGGGCGAGAGGTCCTGCTTGTATATGTGATTTGACTCACACCCTTGCATAGACGCCATCTCATTGCATTATTTTGGTTATTTAGATTAGAGATAATGAGGGTATCACGAATCAGGAGGATGCATATTTTGGCGTACCTTCTAATCTGTTGTCGTATCTCCAAACGTGGGAGAATCGAGAGGCGCCGTTTGCTCACAGGCGGCCGAGCTCCATTGTGTATCTTCTTAATCATAAGTGTTCACCATCATCCAAAGACGTTAATCCTCCCCCGATGTCCTTATGGTCCTGTTTTTTCCTCAAGAATCAAGGTGAACGAGGAAAAAAAAAGGCTTCTTTTTTTACACACGTTTTTTGTTTCTTCTTCTCTTTTTTTTTCTTCTTATTTTTCTGATGAACCTAATTCTTCTTTCTTAGCATGTGTTTCCATGGTGATGGTTCCCAGGACTGGATGGCGTTGTTCCAAGACTCGCAGCCCGGAATTACCGGGAGGGTTATGTAGCGTCCGAGACTCCCAGCTGTCAATCATTTACCCTCCACGGGAGCCTGTATTTTGTGAAGACGGTCTCGCCTTGAATGAATCAGAGTTTTCAGGGTGGGGGTGGGGCGGGGCGCTGCATCTCGCACGCCAGGACGGAATCAATAAACACAAGTAGGATGCAGAAACAGACTCGTCGGTGCAACTGTCTAGCTTTAAGACTCTGACTGAGCTTCCAGTTGGAAGCTCCACAGCCATTTTTTTTGGACTCAAAAATCAAGCCAAAAATAAAAAGAAGTGAAAAAAAATGAAAAATTCAACACAAAGGCTCCGGGGTGAAGAGCGACACAATGTACAGTGACATTGTAGTGTTTTGTCTTTCCACTCACCTCCAGATAACTGTCCACACCTCAATCGCAAAACCTTTTTTTTTTCTTTTTTTTTACAGAAAATGGAGGAATGTGATTCTTTCAGCCCTTTTTTGTACAGATTTCAAGCACATCGCTCTATTTATAGAAACACGATGGAAGCGCCGGGCAGTTTGTTTCAGCCCCGCTGACGTAGAGGTCATTTTTTGGGTCCACAAAGGAACGGATTTAACATGCCTCCTTATAGCCAATAGTTAAATCAAACCAACAACGTCTCAAATGCAACTGCTGATCTGATCAATGTATTTATTACTGAATTTGTGTATTTATTGTTTTCTCTTTTTTTTATCCTTTCCTCTATTTATTTGGTTATTTATTTATGCTATCTATATACTGTAAGTATTTATTTAACAATGCTCTGTATGTTTGTGTGAAACTGAAGACTTTTTCTGATGGGCAATTTTAGCTGTAGAATCCCATCGTAATACCAAAGATTAACATTGCCTCCCTGAATGTACGGCCTGAATCCTTAACCCCCCCGCACCCCCATCCCAAACCCCCGATTCAGCCCGACCCACCCAGTGATGTTGCGTATCTCTCTCTATCTTTAAGGCCTGGCCTTTGTTTTGTTTTGCTCTTCTTTTCGGTAGAATAATGGGGATTTCTTTACTCTTGCAAATGTCTCTGCGGTCCGCTCGCCAAGGCCAAAGCTTGTTTGAATGTTGTGATAATATTTATAAATAATGCTATGAATAATAATAGTAATAACGACAATGATGTGGCGTCCCACAGGTTCGCGGGCTGCTTGTAAAGTTGTGTTCAGACCGATGACGTCTGGCGGAGTGAGTAAACCCACTTAGAGCGCCGCCTGAAGCCACCATTGAGGACCCCCCCTCCACCTCCAACCCCCGCCACCTTCACCTGCCCCCCCCCCCCCCATCCCGAGTGCAGCGCAGACACTCCTGTCTTTGTCTAACTCTCACCCTCCTCCACATGCTCAGCCCTTCTGCCAGTTGTCTCAGTTCCAAGACGGTTGGATTTTTGGTTCCCGGGTTCTAAAGGCTTTAGGATCAGCACCTGGACCCTCGAGGTTCTTACGGCGTGTTCCCTCTTGTGGAGATCTTGGATTTTTGGTTCCTAGGTCTGATGGTTTTAGGTTTTGTCCGTGGCCTTCTTGGGTTCTTCTGGGTTCGCTCCTCATCGAGTTTCGAGGCATCTCAGATTTGTCCTTCTTATAAAGGGTCTAAGAGTTTATGTTCTCCATCTGGTGGGGCTCTGTAATCACGCTACGAGGCATTCTTGGAGTTCGTTCCAGGTTCTCTGGAGATGTTGGGTTTCCCACAGTACCTCCCACAGGCACATGTGATTGCATTTTCCTGCATTGGTTGTGGATGCCTAAATTAGCAGAAAAAAACAGATCCTCTGACCCCAAAGTACGCTGCCAAAGAGTGGCAAGGCCAGCATTGCCTTTTGCAATCCTCTCTTCTCTCTCTCTCTCTTTCTATGTCTTTAACGTCGGGAGGGGGGCGGATTGCTTGGGCCCCCCTTCACAGCATGCACTTGAAAGACGGGCGGTCATGAAAGAGGCCATCGACTTTTTTGCGGACTTCAAAGGGGAGGCTTTTTTCATCCCGTCTCCTCTCTGGGTATCTGGTCTGGGGTCCGCTCCTGGCCAGACCTGTGGGCTTTAGGGGGCATTCAAAGGGGGCGGGGGGAGATCAGAGAGGCGGCTGAATCATCCAGAATGAGGAGGGTGGTAGTGAATTGTGTGTCTGTGTGTGTGTTTGTGTAGGAGAAACAGGAAGGGGGGGGGGGGGGGCTGTTTGAAGAAAAGGAGGTGTCGGAGTAGTGGGGCATGGATCTGAATTAAACTTTAATGAGCAACAATTGTAAGCATGCTGAGAGCGAGGGGGGATGTGATGGAGGGAGGGGGGGGGGGCGAAAAAAAAATACAAATACAAGAGCTTTGAGGCTCGCCCCCCCCCCTTACCCCTCCCACCCCAACCTCTGCACACCACTGTCATCTTATCAAAGCTGAGGCGACACCTTTCAGGTTCCTCTTTGTCTCTCTGACTGGGAGCCTAAAATGGAGACAGAGCTTTTTGTATTGAGCCACCTTCTGCTCCGTGTCAAGCGGGGAAGCTTTTCCCTTTCTGTACTGATGGGCGGCTGGAGAGGGGGGGTGAATCAGAGTTGCCATTTGAACCTGCGGCACCCCCTAGTGGCTTCTCTAGTGACTTCACTCTAAAAAAAGCCGAGGCCGTCGAAGAGCGAGCGTGTGGAAAGCGTGAATGAAGAAAGAGCAGAACTGAAAGCTAATGTTTACTTTGAGAGTAAAAAAAGACCAAAAATTACTAATGTTTGAAACCAAAAAAAAACACAACAATAACCAAAGATCGATGGGTAACTGCTGAATGGTTATGTATCATGGGTAGTTTCAGTAGTTCCCTATCAGAGCTCTCGTAGCACTCAGAGGATTCAAAAAGCACCAGTGAGGTTCTGCCTGCTGATTATTTATGTCACATAAAACAGTATTATGTTCAACTGGAACTGAGAAACTGACACGAGGCAGTGTCTTCAGATGGAAGTCTTATGACTCTGTAAACCCCAGTGCCCCCCCCCCCCCCCCCCCCATCCCCCCACACCCCCACCCCCACATGTGTACATGAAGACTTTACCCATCTACCTCAACTTTGTGAGATGTTGTGTGGCAAAGATGTTCCTTAACCAAAGAATCCATCCCGTCAGGGTGTCTGACTATCTATCTATCTCTATCTATCTTGTCTGTCCATCCGTCTCTTCTTCACGCCTTTTACTCCAAAAACCAAATGTGCTGGAATCAATCCGTAACGGGGGGCCAAACAAGGCCCCCGTCCAGCCGAAGCTCGAGTCCAGTATGCTAGTGTCCCATCGATACATGTCCTGTATATAAAATCATTCTCAAGACCAAAAAAAAGAAGGGAGGTGACAATCCAAGCAAGGAGGATCTTGCTGTAATCAAACGTTGCCTATTCCTTGTTTTTTTTTTTCAACAAAAAAAATAGAATCATGTGACTTGCTGTAACAGAAAAGCCCAAAAATCAAGCGCTCATCCAAAAATAAAAAAGGTCGCCGGAGAAAGATGCTATTTTTCCACATTTGTAAGCCACCCCTTCAACACCTGTTTTTTCCAAATGTTTAGTGTAGTTGAAATACTGTTTGATCCCACTGTTGTAAGTAGGAATTAATTAAATCCATACAAAAAGCTTTAAACGGGGAAGAGTTGAGGGAAATATTATATTTGACCGAGTCTGACTTTCCTCAACTTGGACTCGACCCACCATGCTTTATCGTGCCATTATGTCCATGTGTTAGACTTACTAATGAATGTGGCTAACCAACCAAAGGCTTTAAAAGAAGAAAAAAAAAAGATACACAACACTTTAAACGTCAATCATGGTGGGACATTTTGTATCAACAACTAAAGAAAATCCCTTTGAATACCTCATGTGAAAATTGTTTGTTGTGATGTTGCACTAAAAAAATAAAAATGACTCATTTGTAACCCAACGCGGTGCTCTGGTTGACTTTATTCTGACCTTCCTTCAGGTGCTGCGGGGTCTCTAAAGGCCAAGACGGACCACAACGGGCTCTGAAAACGTTGTTATCCAGTACGCCGACTTTGCAGCCATAAATGTTACTCTTAAATGTTCATACAAATGCAACAAATCCCGTTACAAAGGCACAGTGTTTAACATCTTCTGCTGTCAGAAAACAGTTTATTTTATCTACAATGTAATGTTAACATCCTGGTGCTGTTTTATGATACTTTTCAGATTTACGGAATGATGCTTCACCACATAACATCATGTTATTTTATTTGAAGATGGTAAACACGTTGTCTTTACAGTTGAGCTTTAGCTGCGTGTTAAACAAAGGAGACGTGTCGTGAGCTTCAGATGAATTAGTCTCACCAGCAGCTGGCTGTGTTTAATGTCAGATAATAACTGACACAAGAGCAAAGCTGGTGAACTGGAATCACGCAATGTTCATGTTGCAAGACGAAAACATGCACACCGCCGGACTGCACTTCTCCCTGGCAGCGACCCACTTGCAGTAAGCCCCGCCCACCGGCCGGCGCTTGTCTTACGGTCAAAGTGGACCGTGACTTCAGAAATGAACATCGTGCTGTCTTGAAGACTTAAATGTAGAGATCGAGACCATAAACTTGTTTACAATGTTTACTGAGGAAATAAATCAAGAGAGAAGTAGTCATTTTTTCATAGAATTACATTACAGTGTTTAAATGTATCTTTATTAAAAATTCAAAACAAACACATAGATCAATGCGGCTGAAAAGAAACACATTTAAAACCAATTCAATAACCAAGATTTAAAGATTTCCCATATTTGGCTTTTCTGCTTAAAAAAAAAGGTGCATTGAAAATAGTTTTGTAAAACAAAACGTAGAAAAATGGTTCAATCAATGTGGAGTTAAACTGAATGTACTGCATGCATGAAAGGGAACAGATGGACGTCGGTTCCCTCTGCCGCTACATGGTGGGGTAACAACCCCACAGAGCGATGCCACACTGGTTCTTCTTGTTGCGCGCCATGCGGATGTAGCCCCCATCGCCAAATCGACCCCCCCAGCTGGATGGAAAAGGGCACAGACGCACAGAAAGGTGAGAGACTCGCCAGAAGGTGACCGGAAGAGCCGCCCGCGTGCACCTTTAGCGCCGCATGCTGGTAGCTCAGCACGTTACAAATTAGCATTAGCTCGACAATTAACATTGTATGGTTTGAGTCTGGTCAGAAGCTAAAAGGGATTTCTCATTTTTTAATAACAAAGTAAAGTTTGTAAAATAAATGCATCGAGTACAGAATGATTTGCACCGTTTCTGATCGTCCTGAACTCAACCAGGCTACATTTCTGGGGTTAAACCCACCGGCCATTTCACACCTGCATGTCCCTGACAGAGAGAACACGTGAACAAAATAATATCGATATTATTAAAAAAACGTAATTCTGCCAAATAGATCGGACAGTTATAAAAACAATTCACCCTTTATGAAAATAGAATAATGTCACCACTTTATTTTTTAACTAAAAGGACAAATCACGGTTGTTCCCCTGCACCAAAAACTCCTTGGAGAAAACGATTCGTGTGCGAGGAGACTCGCGGAACGAGGAAGCTGCAACAAGCAGGCGTGTTGGACCTTTAATCACGCGATACACCACCAGATGGAAACTTCCTTCTTCTCCATTGCGAGCTATTAACCCTTCAGATTTAGACCAACCGCGTGGTCCGATGTGAAAAAATGTCCCACCTGTTCTTCACCAGCCAGAAGTCCTGGCCGCCCAGCGAGCCGTAGCCCACCGCCAACACGCCGTGGTTCACCTTCAGGGTGCAGCTCGCGTCATCGTACACTCCTGAAGAAGAAGAAGAAGAAGAAGAAGAAGAAGAAGAAGAAGAAGAAGAACCCATTATTGTGATGTGTAGGGTTTACTTTTTAAAATACATGCAAACCTGCTTTCCCCTTTTTTTACGTTCTGGCGTATTTGAAAACAGATCAAGTCAAAGCCACGTAAGCAGAGAGGGCAGCCTGAGCGGCGGGGGAAGGTTCGGGGGAGGGCGTCTCACGTACCGCTCTTGTAGAAGGCGAATCTGGGCCGCGTGGCGTCAATGGCCACTGAAATGGGTCCGATGGTGGCGAGCGCCTCCTTCAGGGCCCCCTCGTCTCCTTCCGGCAGGAAGCTGTAGCCGGAGCAGTTGGCGGCGCGGTGCGCGGCGTCGTAGCTGCACTGCTGCGACTGGAGCGAGAGGACGGACCGGGGTTCAAAAGAAAGAAGAAGAAGAAAAAAAAAAGACACACATTCATTTTTGGGCCCCTGATGAGGCAACAAATCAACCTCTCCTGGGTCGGGGAATAACGGTGAACTGTTACAATGTACCGAGTTTATGGAGGGTCTCAAAAAATAACACGTTTCTGTTATAAAACCAAATGCTGCATTTCCCGTTCCCTGAAGACGTCACGGTGGTTGCAGATTAGCATCCACGAGAAACACCATCTTTGCATCGGATAACTTTTAATTTGTCAGCGTAAATTGTGTCCGTGCCTAACAATGAGTTAATGATAATGCATATTGGTAGATGTTGAGCAGTATCTTCCTCAAGCACCAGGGGGGCAATTTCTCACCCAAAAGTGGGAGGATTTCGCTCAGTCTCGTTTTCTAAAAGATACAAAAAAAAAACTGAATTTATTTTTCCATGTCCTTCCCTCTCGTTTCAGACGTTGTTATACGGGTCTGCGTTATAGTTCCCTGTGATTTAACAGTCTGTCACACAGGTGATAAACATCACGTCCCGTGTTACTAACTTGGATTTATAGCTGCATACAAAGTGTGTATATTTGAGCTGACCTTTTAGTTCTTCCCATTGCTTTTATCCCTCATTGGGTTCTTCCCGAATCCCCCGCGGTGCGTCTTTGGGGCGGCCGGATTAAAGCAGTTACTCACCTGTCCCCTGTACGGGTACGAAGCGTCCGAGTCGATGCCCTGGTTGTCGCGGACGTACTCGAAGGCTTTGTGCATGAAGCCGCCGTCGCAGCCGTGGTTTCCGTATTTCCCGGAACAGTCCACCAGGTTTTGGGGGCTGAGGTCCACCAGCTTGCCGGTTTTCTTGGCCAACTGGCCCTCCAGGGCCCCGACGGCACTGAAGGCCCAGCAGGAGCCGCAGGCACCCTGCATTCAAAACGAGGGGGTGGGGGGGTTAATGCGGCGCTGCACGTCTCATTTCCTCCTTTGTCATCGCACGAGTCGTAGCTGAAATGCTTTACATTTCCATGTTTTCCAAAAACCAGTTTGTAAAAGAAACTCAGCCAGTAGAGTTTAAGAGTTTAGAGAACCGACACTTTTGGAAATGTCCCTGTTGATCTATTATATCTAACGTGTTGCACAAACAGAATGAATTGCAAAATCAATACTTTGTCTTCACGTTGCAATTTCTACATTTTGTTTTTTTTTAATACCTCACTTTTCTTATTTTTGACTTTTCACATCAGGATCTGAAGTCACTAATTGATGATAATCTATTGGAGAGATTTGGATTTCAGTCATTTTAGAGGTTTATTGCCTTTTGTTAGTCTTCATATCTTTACCCACTGGTGTTTGTCTGTTAAAGCTTTGTGTTTTTTACATACTTGAGAAATAGTTCTTTAAGTATTGTACCATAAGTGGTTCTTAAATATCCCCCTTTTGGCAGATTTCAGACAATTACAGATCAAATTAAATATCACTAAATACTGAAAAGAATTTAAAAAATACACACTAAATAATCTGAGAATACACCTATGCCGACTTTTAAACGTTGAAATAAAAAAATAGAATGTAAATGATTGCGTTTTGTTTACCTGCATCTTGACGCCGGTGACGCAGCCCTTCTCTCTCCAGTCCAGCGCCTCGGGCACGTCGGCGCCGGACGCCCCCGCGAAGGCAGATGGCGCCCTCTGGAGGTCGGTGGGGGGACTGAGTGTTGCGTAAGACTGCTGGACCTCCTCTGGCGTCTGTGAGGAAGGAGATACGAGCACAGCTGGGGTCAGTTTATGGAAAACGACTGTTCATTCGGCAGGAGATGAACGAGTCCGTTTTTAATCCAGATTGGATTGAAATTCATCATTTTAGGGCATGATTAGGGACTATTTTAATCTCCATGTTTGGTTTTATAATTATTGTTATATATGTTGCCATATGTCGTTATAATGATACATATACTTCATAATAATAATAATAATAATGATAATAATAATAATATATAACAATATTACTGGAACCTGTAATAATCATAATTATATTAGTAGTGGATTTATTATTATGGTCAGTTAGGGTTATAATATCCAAATTAATATAATTTTAAGTTTAATTTTATATATTCTAGACTTTATATTCAAGTGAATTGTCTTAAGTTTATGATTTTAAATCTGAAAAAAGTTTTTTGGGAATATGACCCCTTGGCTTTCTATTTATTTATTTATTAATTTCATTAAACCTAATACTTAAAATTTGTGCCTATTTATTACCTGCCTCGGAGCCTCTGGACCCTGTACGGTATTCATATGCATACAGAGCAGCAGCACATTTACTCCAATGTTTTTTTCACATTTTAAATTATTCAGAACTACCACTTCCCTTCAACGATTAAGTTTTACGCCCGGCAGTCCAAACTCGTCCCACCGCATCCCTTTCTGACCTTCCGCTAACGCTGCATGGTTAATAAAACGTACGAGCTAATCATAAACCAATAAAAAACATAATAAAACACCCCCCCCCCCCCCCCCCCCCCCCCCGCCTGCAGAATGAACCTGGAGGGCTGGAGGGCGAGTGTGTCTCACCAAGTCGCCCATGAAGTTCATGCTCAGTTCGTAGGTGTGGAGCCCCATGGAGGCCTCCAGGTTGTGCATGCTGATGAGCCTCAGGTTGCTCTCCCACAACTCCCTGCGGCGCACGTCCTCCACCTCAACACGAGAGCGCATCGGGTCAGATACCGTTTAAGTTAATGATGCATCTCACGCATGCATTTGCGCCTATAGATACGATTTTTAAAAAACCTCACACCTCGTTTTGGTACTTTTTCTCGTGCGTCTTCTTCCACAGCTCCCAGTGGACGTCCAGCTGGCTGTCAAACATGGCCGCCGCCCCGACGCACAGCGAGACGAGCAGCAGGCTCCCCAACATCAGGCCTGTCAAACACACACACACACACAGAGGTCACACAGGTCAGACCTGTGAGCCGATCCTCCAGGCAGCGATCACGTTGGGTAAAGTATATGCCGCGCGTTGCTGTTGATTCGGCGGCGGTTACTGTTTGTGGTTTAGGCCGCGGTTCTGCCTGTTAAACGTCCTGATCACCCGAGTGGGCTTCTGATGCGGTGGACAAGCATCACTTCCTTCAGACTGGAAAGCTACTGACATTCACATAAATCCCAGAGTGAGGCAATCACCACAAGACCAGAACCGAAACTATACGAACAAGCAGGAAATCTCATCAAAGAGAATCAGCAATGATTAAGTAATCTAGAGTTTAGAGAGAAGAATTAAAAAAGAGGAATGGCTGTGTAGATCTGCAACCGGAAGTGCTGCAAGATGCTTGACAGCCAACAAGATTGAAGATGACTGTAAAGTCACCTGATCACCCGACTGACTTGATTCCACAGCAAATACGTGCGAAAAAAACACACAAAATGAACCCAAATCCAAGCCTTAAATGCCGCGAACTATCACCACAATCTGACACGCTGAGGACTCTTCTCTTCCCGCACACACCAGTCAGCTGAGTTCCTCATTGGTCACTTTTATCGCCCTCGGTTCACATTTTAGTAATGAAGTGAGATTTCCTGCTGGGTAAATGTGCAGCAACAACATTGAAGGCCAGATGAAATAATACAACGTGTTTAAAGTGTTTATAAACCCCATTCCAGCCCCACCAGACCTGCGTGTTACAATGTTATAGCAAACATTACTTCTATCCACTTTGTTCAACAAACCTGCAGCGCGACGAAGAAAGAAACTCACGAAGCCTCAACGGGACGAAAGCAAAATCAAACGAGAGGTAAATATGTGTTTTATTAGCGGATTACCTTTAACAGAAACCAACACAAAAGGCTGAATATGTGCGTGAAAGCTGTAGATGTGTTGATACGAAGTTTTTGTGTGTGTGTGTGTGTGTGTGTGTTTTTTTTTTACTTGCCTTGAACGGTCGCTGTCATCGCTGCTTCTCTGTGTTGAACAACCTGCCGAGTTTCCCTGCTCGCTATTTATGAGGAAACGTGTCACGTGGTCCGGAGGCCGCGCTTCCTCTTTAGAAACAGAAAGCAGCGTCGCAGCGATGAATTTCAACCTGAAGCCTCTGAAGGGAAAGAAAAACCGCGACGCCGAGGAGCTGAGGTTACAGCGACGCGGCTCAGAAGCCTCACGACTCAGCTGGAGAATAAACCAAAGGACGGTGTCAAAACACATAACTAAAAAAAACAGAATGTATATTTTGACCGAAAAGTCTAAAAGTGCACTAGCGACTCCCAGAGGCCGTGATGGGAATTACAGCAGTTAATGCAAACATATAGGATACAAATACAATATTTAACAGGGTTAAATGTTCAGAAATCCTGAGTGCCAAATATCTATTTAAAAAAAGGAGATGAAAATAATTCCTCCATTTGTGCAAATGAATATGTAGAATAAATAGTGTCTACGGTAGACAGGATTTGCTTGTGTAAATAAGAAGGGAGATGTTCATCTTGAACAGGGAGATGTTCAAGATGGGAGAATTCAGCGTTGAGATGTAGTCTGTTGAAGTGTCCTTCTAGATCCAGAGGTTTTGACCTCATGAACACGCTGTGTGGCACTCTGTCAGATGTTTGTCGAGAGCTTCCCCTTTACATGGTTTGATTTAATAATCACACAACGTTTGATATCGGTGTTACAATGCATGTTTTTCTAACATAATTTCAAACCGTGTGAATAGTTTTTGAAGACCCCAGAGGTGATATTTTGTTTCCCGACTTTTCTTCCTTCTTTTTTTATTAGAAACCACACAAAATATTACATTTTCCTGCTGAGATCAACTTACATGAACAAATCCTGAAGTGCTAAATGCCTCTGTTAGCATTGGTAGCTGGTGGCCTTATTGGAATATTCTAACTTGTTAATGTTCAGAATAGGAATTTATTTCAGGACATCATTTTCTTTAGTTTATTTACTTAATAACTGTACATCAGCTCTTTCTCTGCTTTTAAAAAGTTAGGATGAGGAATCCAGATGACACATTTAACTTCAAAAAGGAACCTTTATTTATAGAAAACACCAGTTTACAGTTTGATCATCAGAAAAAAGTCGACATGTAAAACGTTTAAAGAACTGACTGCGTGGAAAGAGAAGCTCCCCATTGTCCAGCAATGTCTCCCATCACAGTGCATTTCATCTCTGTTGCTTCCCACACAAACTGTAATCGACCAGATCGTTAGTTTAATTTGGTACTTTGGCACCAAACCAACCAGTGTTCTGGTTAAAGGTTTCTGGTTTTAACACCCTGCCCTGCAGGTACGCCGTGTGTTTGCGGAGCAGACCAGGGTGGAGGTCGACACTGGGGTTCAAAGTGCTTACAAAGTGCTTACAATGTTTGGATAAACCGAACATCCTCGCTACACACCGCGAAGGACTTTGGAATCCAAGACGTCACACAACGCGTCGCACTTTTCATCAATCCCAAAGAGTTTCCTTCAATGCGCGATTCCAAAAATAAAAAAGAAGCCCTGATTTAAAACGCAGCGGGACAAAATAAAACCTTTGGTTACTGTTTCTAAGGGCTTGGTATGTTGGACTTGTGTAGTTGTGCGTTTTTGTGTGTACTCGTCTAAGCAAAGTCCCCCCCCCCCCCCCCCCCCTCCCATTCTCCCCTCTCCCCGCATCCTTCTCTCGTCACACGATGGGGTAGCTGGCAAGGTTGGCGATGCCGCACAGGTTGCCACGGTTACGTGCCATCATGATGTAGCCCTTCTGGCCCCAGTTTTTGCCCCAGCTGTCAAAAAAAAGAGAGAGAGAGAGAGAGAGAGAGAGACGCATCAGGGCCGCCACACAAGTGATGATGATGATGAGGATGATGATGCTTCCCCCACCTGTTCTTGACGATCCAGAATTTCTTCCCCCTGGCGGTCACTCCGTAGCCCACGGCCAGCACGGCGTGGTTGATGTCGTCCTTGTTGCAGTTGCTGTCGTAGTAGATACCTGCGAGCAACATGGCGGAGGAGAGGACGAGTGAGCGCGAGGAGAGGCGACGATTTGCACAAAGTCAAGAGCCGCATTGTACGTATACAGTGTGGTGTTGTTTCAGTTCAGTCGTCTATTTCCCTTCTGGCTCAGCTGACCACAATCAAAAAGTGCTGAGAGCAGCATGAAGGCAGCGCACAGCTGCAGTCATCATTCGCTGTTGAATTGTTGACGCACTTCCTGTGAACGCTTCCTGTTATCATCCTGCGAGTGCCTGAAAGGTCCTTTCAAAAAGGTCACGTGAAAAGTATTGAAAGTTAAATGCACATTTCGTAACAACACAACCCCCCCGATACACACTTATGTTTTTACTTCACCGCTCTCTCTTCTACCTTTCCTCCCTCACAGAGCCCAATGTGCACATTTAATAACGTCATTTCACTCGGAAAGAGCTGCCTCCGCTCATCAGTGGACCCTCGTGGGACCTCTCTCTCTCTCTCCGCCACCGCTCAGCGCCTCACTGACCTCTCTGGTAGAACTGGAAGGTGCCGAGTCCGGCGTCGATGCCCACGGAGACGGGCCCCACTTTGCTCAGCGCCTGAGCCAGCTTCTGCTCGCTGCCCACCGGGATCTCCTTGAAGCCTTTGCACTGCACGGCCACGGCCGACGAGTTGTAGCGGCACGGCTGGTCCTTTTGAGGAGGAAACGTGCTGTGTTACGCTTCGCCCGATGTGACGCGACGATGGCGTCGATGATGCTCACGTGGCTTTGCGCGCCTGATCGCGGCCTCGGTGCGTTGATGGTGTCCCAACTACAGGGGAGGGTGCGGCCTGGAATTATTTACCAGAAGTACTTCCTCGTTCCGCCGAAAATTTATTTAAGAGCAATCTGTCTTCGCTCTTTAGGACGGTGGGAGAATTTCTACCAAACATTTTCTAAGTAGCAACCTCCGATTATTCAAATATCGCTGCTGGTTTAAAGGTCAAAGTGGAATAAAGAGTTGAATTTGCTCTTCTGAATCCTGTTGATAGTATTGTTACTGAATATAGTGAATACCCTGCTTTTATGTTCAATCTGAAGGTAGCTAGCGACCACTTAGATTAGCTTAGCATGAAGACTGGAAACAGGTGGGAACAGCTAGCCCGTCTCTGTCCGTAGTCCTTTGTACACTTTACATCTAGTATTTATTTTAACAGACTGATTGCTGGTGGCGCCAGAAGTCAGGAAACCCTTCCCTCTTTGTGTTTTATCAGCATTGTACAGAAAACACACAATACAAATAAAAGTTTCTCGCACACTTTATCACTTCCTGTCAAAGCATCATGGGAACTGTAGAATAAAAGCTCGCAGCAGGATTATCCTTCAGGTAAAAGTAAGACACATCCGACCAGATGAATCTTCTCAGAGCGGTGACCTCGACTCGCGTGACTGGTTCGACTGGCGGGTTGTGGTCACGGAACAGGATGTCACGCAGCAGTCACGTAGCACGCGACAGGGAAAAGAGAAAAGATGTGGTCGACCACGCGTGGGGGGGGGGGCGCTTTGGCTGCTTCTCGCGTGCGGCCTCGGGGGCCTCTCCTTACCTCGCCGACGTACGGGTAGGCCGCCTCCGAGTCCATGCCGCCGTTGTCCTGGACGTACTTGAAGGCGGTGGTCATGTACCCTCCGCCGCAGCCGCTGTTCTCCGTGACGCAGTCCACCAGGTTCTGAGGACTGAGGTCCACCAGCTGCCCCGTCGTCTTGGCCAACTGGCCCTCGAGGGCCCCGGCGGAACTGAAGGCCCAGCAGGAGCCGCAGGAGCCCTGTCCGGAGTTGGTGGAGGGCAGGAGAGCGAAGTGATTTCAGTGTTTATGATCCCCACACGCGAAACAGGCCCTCGTGTGCACATTTAAGACATCAAACAGGTGTCGAACTCAAAGCCAGTCAGGACGCTGCATTATTCAGGGAGGGTGGGGGCACCAGCAAGCCGCTCAATAATTCCTGTTCTGCGGTTTGAGTGCCGTCCACCAGAGGGCGACGACGTTCTGACTGACGTTCATATTTAAATTACGTTTCAGTTAATCAGAAAACTATGAATATGACACGTACACAAATACAAATACTTCATGAACTGCAACATGCATTTTTCGGTCCAGTGTGCTCACACGTCCTTCGGTGCTTACTGAAGTGGAACTATTTAATCTTGTGATATGTCTTGATCGTGTTGGAATTTTCTGTGACACAATCTTGGTCCTGACTTTTGGTCTTTTGCTTGTTTTGCTCATTATCACATCCAGTTTCTCTACTGAGTAAATTACAGTACGAAAGCACGTCGCTAGAATGGAAAACTTAATTTCAAAGCAATTGAACGGCACTTTGGGCTCAGTGGGTGGAGCTTGTGTCCTTTAAGGGTCTTTGAGAAAAAGTCAAACTTCATGTTTTTACCCAAATGGGACGTTTGCATTACAGTAAAAGTCTCCTGGTTGGAAGTGAGTCCATGTGAGGGCCTCTGGGTGCTAAACGCTGCATTGGGTCCGTAGTTGAGGTCCCGGGAACGAGAGCGAACTGTCTGACAATCACAAGATGGTCTCGAGATAACTCAGCTTTCCTTTTTCAACCCTTTGGGGATGAAAAAGGGAACCAGAGGGGAGGCCGCGTCAGCTGGAATAACTGCAAGACCCAGTGTCAACCACTGTTATTCCAGCTGACGAGGCCTCCCCTCTGGTTCGAGGATGGGGAAGCTTTGATGGAAATGTGTACAAATCTTAGGCAGCAAAGCGAAAGCTTCTGGAAGCTGCTTTGCACTGATCTGTCTCGAAGGTGGAGGCGCCGAACAGACGGACCTTCACCAAACACAGCTGTTTTTGGCGTTGTAAAACCAAAACGTACACTTTTTATCGGCGTTAAAGATGAGGAAAATAACCGCAAGTGAAAAAACCACGCAGTTAAACCCCACCCATAGGCTCTCGTGAACTGAGTATCGCTTTGATTGCGTTCATGTGCGCGTGACGATCGAGGCGCGTGCCGGATGACCTCTGACCTGGTCCTTCACCGGAGTCACCATGCCCTTCTTGCGGTAGTCGATGGATTTGGGGAGAGCGGACACGTGGTCGTCCAGGTCCATGGGGAAGCGGCGCTCGCCGTCCATCGGCGCCAGCAGGCCGGTCATCTTCTCGGTCACTTCCTCCGAAGTCTGCGCGAGCGGAGACACAGTCAAAGCTTTACGGGGTCGGGGGAAAGACCATGAGGAAATTGTTGATTTAAAGACAGCATCTCTAAGGATTTGAGCAAACGTCTCTTGGTTCCTGGAATCATCTTAGAAATAGAAAATATGTGTTTTTCTGCACTGCACAAAGGTCACAAAGTTACAAGAAAAACATTACAAGATCAACAAAACAAAAAGCGGAAGAGGAGGGTAACAGCAGAAATGAAGGCACTGGTTGCTATTTATATGAAGAAATCACTTAAATAAGATGCTAGTTATTATTATCAGAATTCCTCTGCGCTTTAATTAGTGTGCGAAGCCAAGAGATCACCAGCAGAAGAAGAACACACCATCTGGTCCTTTTTCTTCGTTGCACTTCAGTATGAGATGCAAGTGGAAAAGCATCTTTTTATCTCCGCGCCACCTGTTTCTACAAAAACATTTACATGTTCCCAATGAATGAGCCTGTTTTTTTTTTTTTACCCACATTGCTTTGCACCCGTGAACGATGTACGGCTCGTTACAGCCGGATAAGGCGTCAGTGCCTTCACCAAAACAAAAAAAACGACAAAAAAAAGCCTTTGCTAGTCGACAGAAGTAAGAATTTGGTGCTTTTTTTTTCATTTCATGCGTGGAAAGAAATCTTGAATAGAAACAATTGTTTATATGAAATCATCCTGAGGCCTGTGAACAGCAGTTCCTCAGCGTGACAGATGGTATTTCTTTACTTCATTTACCTGAGACGGCCTCCTGGTGTTTGCACCGCAGCAGCTGGGCCGAGCCAGTGATATTATTGTCACATAAATAATGATGAAACAGCGACGTGATTAAACCAAAACGCTATCCTGAAATTTTGTGTAAAAGAAGCTGGAAAGTGTCTGATTTCTGTCGGTGGCATTTAGCTGTCAGTTAATGTTTATGGGCCACAAACTCCATGACATTTATTTGACTTAGACTTTAGATAGACTTTTGACACAAATGTAAAAAAAAACACGTTGGGGTTGGTTTCAAAGTACAGAATGAGGAAACAGAAAAGAAGCAATCCGTCTGTCGTCTCCCCCCTTTGGCGAGGAGCAAATAACAGGAGCGAGCGGCTCAGTCTCACCATGTCGCCCAGGCGGTTCATGCCCAGCTCGAAGGAGTGGATGCCCAGCGCCGCCTCCTGGTTGTGAGCTTCGATCATCAGCATGTTCTTCTCCCAGATGGCCCTGCGAATGCTCTCTTCATCCTGAGAAAAGCGAATGCAAAAAAACGAGTGCTGTGAGTCGAGACGATAGAAGTCTGCATTTCTTGTTGTTTGGAGCGTCAAGTATTTTTCACACACACACACACACACACACACACACACACACACATGCACGGATTCTTTATCTGGATGTTCTGATTCCTTTCCTCTCTTTCTGTTTTAAGACCCGGCGGCTTGGGGAAATGAATCTGGGGCAAATGGGGCAAATAAAAGTTTAATAAGCAGACAAAGGAGGCTTGCCTGTGTTGTAGCCCCGTTACATTAATGAGGTCACTTTAACCAGCGCACGTTCGCACAGCGATCTCCCCTCCAACTTTGCCAGCACTATAACTGTGTATAAAAGTTGCATCAACGTGTTGCTGTATCCTTTATTTTTGTGTCTTTTGTGTGCCGAGGATTTGTTCCGTCTCAATTTGGGAGAGAGATCGTGGATTGTTCGGTCGGCGACCTAAAAAACCTCCACGCTGTACTTGGTGTCGGTGGTCTTGACGACCATTAGCATAACTACAATGATTATTATTATCTTGAGATCCATTTCAGTAATGGAAAATGCAAATGATGCACAGAGACATTGGTTCTATTTTAGTGCTGTCAGTTCAAGCAGGGGTTGAATGTGCGGCACCGCTGAAGAAATACTGATTGAAATCGAGAGAGAGAGAGAGCTGCTGACACAGACACACACCAGTGTGAACAGTACACAATGACCACATTAACACACACATTCAAATAAATGCATGCATGTGAACACTGATACGGATATAAACAACACAAGAAGCACACAATCACACACTGTACATGAACCCAGGCACATGCAGCACTGTAGATTAAATCCACACACGCACACACACACACACACACACACACACACACTCTCCACAGCTGGGGAGGGGTGACCTCTAGCCAGAGGTGAACAGATGTGAGACTTTAACACCAACTGAGCTACGTTTCCTCTGCGTATTCGCAACCGGGAGAAAAGATGGGAGTGTGAGAAATACATTGAGTCAGTTAAAACCAAGATTACAGTTAATAATCCCGATCAGATGTCTTCGTTTGCCTGTTTAGACCTAAACAGAATCTACTCACACTGGAAAATGTCCGCCGGATAGAAGCGTCTCTACTCGCCTGAATCACCGGTGAAGGACGAGAGACACAAAGCGACTGAACGTCCTGCTTTACTTTTGGTTCTCTGGTCTCTGACTGCATCAGCCTTTTTTTTTTTTTACTTTAAGTAGAGCAACCAGTGCTTTAATCTTATGTCTTATATTTCCAGTCAACATTGATTTCCCTCAGCGCGCAGCCTATTTGATTCGCTGAATTACTTGTGGAGGAGAAGACGCCGCAGGCCGTCCAGGACAACGCGTGCACATCTCGTCGTGTTTTAACATGCAGGGTGCTTCTCGTGTATTGTGCTCTGATATCGCCATAGCAACTAAACACGAACCAACATTTGCATGTGTACGTGTTGTATTTAGACACTTCCAGTTGGATCATTGCGTCATTGCAATGTTAACGCTCGGCTGAAACCACGTATTTGTTGAACCTCAAACGACGTCCTTTGGTTTGGTGAATCTGAATCACACGCTGAAGGATTACGGCCGCAGAGCCTGGTTTCTGGCGTCAAAGTCCTGCATTCGGTTATGCTTTCCCACCATCCGAATCACCTCTGCGAGCCGCTAAGGGAAGTTACCCTGGCAGCAAATGTGCATCCGTGCAACAAAGTAATCGGGGAAGCAAATTAGTAGTAGCAGACCTTAAAGCAACGACGAGCCCTCTGAATCATTTCCAGTGAGAAAATAAAGTCTCAATGTCAAAACTGAAAGTATTTTGACGACAGCAGAGAAGCGTGCCTGATGAAGAGCTAAATAAATGCTCACCTGTTCTTCGGAAGAGGGCTGTGAGGTCAATCCGACGGGCCACAACTGGCACATCAGGTTTAGTAACTTGTCTGGAAAGTCATTAGAGAAGAAGAGGTGGGCGGCTCAACACGCCGCAACGTAGCGGACACTCACCAGGCCGTTGTATTCCTTCTGGTAGGTGATCTTCCATTCCTCCCATCGGGCGTCCAGAGAGACTTGGTCCAGGTGGCTCAGGGCCGCCGAGGCCGCCAGCAGCAACAAGCACACGCACCGCAGCATTCTGGAGGAACGGCGACGGGGGAGGCCTCACGTTACACGGGCAAGCGAAGGCTTCACCGCCACGTGACATTCAACACCCTGCATCCCTTTCCGGAGTGCAGACTTTAAAGATTTGTAACAGAAATCTGAACTTTGTTGTACTTTTCTTTCCTGCCCTCCGTCCTTCATCAGCTCCTCCCTGTTCCTCTCTTTGTTTTATTACATCTTGCCTCCAGTCGGCATCTGTGTTGCAGTAAAGGCCACCGACCTGTCGAGTTTAACTAAACCAAACACTCCCGCTCTCTTTGAGAGACTTTGAACTGAGCCACGTCCTGTACGCAAATATCGATCGTATCAGTCTGGCTTCACTCCAGGGTTATTTGATGGAAATGCCATTAGTTAAATAGGAGGGTTTGATGATCAATGCAAATCATTTGCAGTTAATCTGCAAAAAAAACACAGAATCTCCCCATGAAAACGCACTGGCCCTTTAAAAATCAGTGCCTGCAGGTAAAGAGAATTCAGCACAAGCTGCTTTCATTTTAGTGTGAGACAACATGGATCCCTTCAGACTTTAAACGAGCCCCGTCACGAGAAGCAACGCACCAAACTCAAAGTAAAACCAGTCAAATGTACCTTGAGTCCAAAAGTCCAAAGGGTTTGGTGTAGTTTTTCCAGAGTGCGACGCCGCGTTCCTCAGCTGCCAGACCAAGAAGTCCCTGTGTGCGTTTATATGGGCTGGATTTTGAGGAAGTGCAGTAACAGCTCCAGCTCAGGGGAGGAGTTTCTTTTTCTTCTTTTTCTTCTTTTCCCAGCAGGGGAATCACATCTGGTTTCACTCAAATAGCGAAGATTCCTTCAACAGATGATGTCAGGTGTCGGATTACGCAGCGGCGCCTGAAAACCACTGGAAGGCCGGCGGTGAACTCAGCGCCCAGCTGCATTCTGGGACACGGCTCGAGAAACGGAACAAAGACGCCGTCCCGAACCACGTCTACTACACACATATCACTAACCCATAGTGTTGTATTATATCATGTTTCATTCCTTGCACTATGTTGTCTTGTTGTCCGTTGTCGTCTGTTGTTATGCACCAAACGACAAGTCAAATTCCTTGTGTGTCTGACAAACTTTGGCAATAAATGCTTTCTGATTCTGATACTTTCTCTTCCTTCAAAACCCCCTAATCATCTCTTCATTAAATCAGTCCGTTGTAAAATGTGGACGCATGCATCGCTCGGAGGAATCAAAATGGAAAGAAAGAGGTTGAATCGACGAGACAAAGTTTACTGTATTTTATTGTTTTTTCACAAGCGTTTTTTTCCAAAAGCTAGAAGTTTGGAACATGTTGAGTTGTGTCAGACTGTTCGACCTGAAGCAGCGGCACCGGGGAGGTCGTTTTAAAGCCTGCAGTTTATCTAACAGTAGTATGAAACTTACTCACTTATTCATGTATTTCCATTTGATGCTACTTGCAACTTTACATAAACCTGTGTTTTTCGCACGTGTACAGACTCGCATTCAAATAAACTCCCTAAATAGACCTTTACCTTTAGTTGATGTTTCTCTGCCGTGTCGTCTTGCTCTCGGTCTACTTCCTCATGCTGTTAGTCAACAGTTTAACGTGTCCGGTCTGCGGGTATATATGAACATGTCGTGTGACTCCTATAGTCACACAGTAGTCTAGCACACGCAGTCACTTGTCTAAATATAAGAACGTCCCGTGTAGCTCATATGTCCGATGAGACAGGGTGACTCATACGTGTGCTAACGTCTGTTTGAATGGAAAAGACTCGGCTCTACTGCTCATTATATTTTCGCTCCTAAGCTGCTTTGATAACGAGGAGCCCCGAGAGGCTTCTTTCTGCTCATTAAGAGTGTGATGCGTTCTCAGTTTGGCTGACCTCATTGTGTTGGTGTGTGGAGTCGGATGAACACTGTACCGGTTCGGCTAACAGCTAACAGCTAACAGAACACACTACAACCAACTGCATAACATCTCAGGGGTCCTCGATCACCACTTTACCACGACTGAGTGGGCCAACAGCTGGCCAGCTGTTGTTTGCATGCAAATCAGTCCATCCGTACATCGGTGCTCACTGCACCTTTCTGGTTAAATCTTTTTCCCTCCAAACTGTCACAGCTCGTCGCATAAATGCAGCGATTCATCTTCCGCGTTAGCTTCTTTAGCGCCCCTCAAGGTCATCGACAGCCAGGCTGCTGCCGGTGCCTCATAACTCGCCATCTGATCGATAGGTGTGGGGTTTTTTCGGGGGGGGCGGGGGGGGGGGGGGGGTTTCATAAGAAGCTGCCAGCTGGGCCTCACCGAGGCAGCACAGTGCATTTGAGCTCCTTTAAGACTCTTCCTCCAGGTTCCTCCATGGGCACTTTAGGTAATGAGACTCACGGATGATAGTGTCACAATTGATCCGTCATCAAGGCGGCCAGCCCCCCTCTCAGCACCGAGGGAGCGGTAGCAGGTCATGACCTGCGTGTAAATGTATGGGGGGGGTTGGATGATGAAGGTGGCTGCAGGCGGAGATAGATTTATAATCCAATACTCCTGACTAAGGTGGTTACCGAGCGGTCAGTTTTTATCTGCCGTGTTTAATACCTCTGTGCAGAGAAGACGTTTCTATAATCCAAACGTAGCCGTTTTCTGGAACATGCTTCGCTGACTCCATGATGTGACAATATTCTTAATTTCAATTTCAATTTTTCACATTTACCTACGAGTAACCTTTTTTCGAGACCTGTGAGCCCATCGTTGTTCCGGTTCTTTGGAAAAGCCCCAAAAAAATGTAGAACAACAGGGGCCTAACACGAGAGCAGCATGCAAAACACCATGTATCGTATCTAAAGTGTGTGCACACTGAGAGGAAATCTGACCCTGTATCATTGTTCCCCATCTGTTTCCTATTTTGACGAACGTCGACCAAAAACGTGGAAAACCTCCAGCTCCCAGGATCCTCTTCTCCCGCCATGTGATCAACCCGCTGACTCAGCCAGTCACGGGACGCATCGCTATTACAGCACCAAGTTGGTCCTCTGATAGCAAAAAGTCATCTTTCTTCCTCCCTGAAGAAAGAAACATGACATCCCATTTTCTATATGCAGCCTGCTCCGTTATAGTCCCTCTGCACGGCACAGATTACGTAACAACAAGGCTGTTTCCTGATGAAATGAATTATGTTGGAGCACTAAAAACATCATTCAGTTTTTTCTCGCCTGCCAATCTACTGAGAGGCTCAATCCTGATCTGAACTGTGTGCACTTTTTACTGACCAGTTTAGAGATTAAAGCTGCAGACACCAGAGAGGTTTTGCAGGCTTGTTTTGATTCCGACAGATTAGACGGTTCGTCTTTTTCATTCGGAGCTCAGATCTTTTCTCGAGGGTGAATTAGGATCGTTTTTTTCTGGTAAGTTGTTGTTGTTGGATTCACACACACAGATCCTTTCTCTTTTTCTAGAAAACAGAAAATCGTCAGTGGTCCACTGAATTTGACATTTAAAAAATATATTTTGCTACATATATCAAAATGAAAGAATGAGCGCAGAGCGAAGTTTTAATTTTCACAAATTAATCATTTTTCCCGTTCTATTTTTCCAGATTTTTTTGTTGTTCTTGAATCTGATGAATCAATACTGCCCACTGCTGGAGAAAAGGAACCCCAAACTAAGACAAGAATACCAATACCGCTCTCGTATCTGTCTGGTGACCAAAGACACACATACCGCACTTCCCATAGAACCACACATTTGTCACTACAACTAACAGAATATAAGAGTGTTGGTGCCGTTGAGTTATTTCTGGACCTTGTTAATAACATTATTATGATCACGTAAATCATCAACAGAATTTGTGATTTTTAGAGTTGCTGATTTTTGTATAATTTCAACCTTCCAGTCATGCTAAGCTAAGATAAAGATTTTTTCCAAAATGCAGATTCTTCAACAGAAAATGAGGTGAATTACAAAAATGCTCATACTGAATTGTCAAAATAGTGTAAATTGAGCCAATATATGTTTGCCGTGCTCCATCGATGGATGGTTTGTGAAGAAGATCTCGAGTCCTTA
This sequence comes from Apeltes quadracus, assembly GCA_021346845.1. NCBI lineage: Eukaryota > Metazoa > Chordata > Actinopteri > Perciformes > Gasterosteidae > Apeltes > Apeltes quadracus. The sequence goes on from CM037936.1 coordinate 3,004,037, forward strand.
GAGAAATTAGGTCAACCCCCCCTCCCCCCTCCCCAGGATACCCAGCAGCTACAGAGCAGGTGAAGGTTGTTGGATGGAAGCGGCTTGGATTAAACTAAAAGAACAACCGCTTAAAAAAGTGACATCTGTTTGACCTCTCCCCACTTTAACTATGCCTTCAATCCAAATCAGATTACGTCCTGAGAGAGCACCAGATAACACAAAGCATTTCAGATTCTTGTATTCATCCACGCAGATTAGATCGTAGACTGAAAAGATCATTTAATATCTATTCAGATAGAAAATGAATAAAACACAGTAATGCTGTTATTGAACCCAATGATTCAAGAGATTCAATTCCAAAGACAGTGACCTGATTTTCGTCGGCGCAGCCACCGGGTGGGCCCCGATGCCTCGCCGGCGTTCAGCACAGATTACACTAAGCATTTGCCTAATAGGGGTTAAAAGGGTTAAGGGAACTTTGCAAAAATCAAATGTGAGGTTGAATTTACCAGGAAGCGTTCAGCAAGTTCATTAGAGGCGGTGGAATGAGTCTTGAGGACCACAAAGAGCCGCAGACGTGTCCTCTGAGCTCTGGTCATTGGTGGTCGTTTGGATGAACTGTTGGCAAAGTTACTTCGGTTCCAATCTTGTAGACCTTCAGTTATGGATCTGTGTTTCTGGGTTCCGCTGTGGCAGCTCGAGATGCGAGAATTACAAGCCACAAAAAGCTAAATAATCGTCGGATGCTGGTTGGTGTGTTGCAGGATTTGCATTTCATCGCCTCTTTTGTTCTTCACACACCATGGGCCCACCTGCCCGCCTGCGTGCAACCAAAGCCTGCTGGATCGGTCAACACCACTCGCAACGGAAACCACTGTCTTTTGAAAGAAAATTGAACTTCCAATGTTTGTTAACCGTTGGTTTAGTTACGCAACAGAAACTATGTTGGTTACATAAAAAATGTGGTAAAATAAGTCGCAATTGACTTTATTAAAAGTCTCTTTTTCAGAGTTGGCTTGCATGCTCCCCATAGGTTGAACTCCACTGGAATATTCCATTAGCTCCCTCTAAGTTTGATACTCTGAAGTGTTTACACCGAGCGTGAGAATAGAAACGGGGAGACAATGAACAGCCTGTGAGGGGTGTGCACGTGGATTAGAATAGTCCTCCGTGGCCTTCACGCCTCCGGCGGGCCGTTCATCCAAGCTGTGCGACATGTTTACCTTGATGCACGCCATTAATCAGAGTCGCCTTCCTCTCTTGGGCGCGCTTGGTGATAAAGTGAAAAAACGGTCGCAAGCGATTCCTCATCTTAAAGAGGTTTTGTTGTTGTTCACAACTTTAAAAAAGCTTCACAAGTTGTCATTGAAATCTCTTTGAGTCTGAGTCAATACATCAGGCATGAATCATCGAAAGGTGTTTTATAAATAGGTAATATTGCCTCTTAGTTACATTTCTCGCTGTGGGTGTGTGTGTGTGTGTGTGTGTGGGTGTGTGTGTGTGTGTGTGTGTGTGTGTGTGCGCTTGATTCTTGCACCATCAGCACATTAACTTTGTCGTTGAGAAAATCATCAACGAATCCCCAGTGACGGAACAAAGTCATTCATGGTTACTGTGATCTAATCTCTCTAAATGTCCCATGTGCCCCATCCTATCATACACGCTAAACTAAACGCTAAAAAGCCCTACTCAAAAAACACAAGCTTGCGGCAAACATTCATAATTGTTCGGTGGATCCGTCACATGCTGCTTCGTCACGTTTGCTCTTCAGGGATTAGCCGACGAGGATCACGCACACATTGCTGACTTCTTGTGTCGTCCCAATAATTCTCCACCTTCTTAAGAATATTGGCGCTCTCCACGTTAGCTGGTCTCTCATCAGAGGAGGCAACAGCTGAGACCTTAACATGGCTTTAAAGAGCTAAAAGGTCTGTGCGTGCTCGTCCGTCTTGGTCTGTGGAATAGCGTCAGTGCGACCTTTGAAACCAGCTTCCATTCATGAGGACGGAGACTTACGTCGCTGGGCTTACCGAGGTTTAATTATCAGGAGCTTCAAGGCTTTGGGGAAGAGCCATGTTGGAAAATGTTTTGATAGAAAAACAACAAGAGGGGGATTACCAAAAAAATTGCTGCCAACCTTCTATGACGTAAACTCTTGGAGGACTCAGTGTCCCTGCTGACAACGTGTTGCAGGTTTTGAATGCCGATCCATTAAGAAGAAATGATTCAGAAGTGTTAGGAAACCATTAGTTCTGCTTTTTCTCTGTTTTTTTTTTTCAAAAATAGCCCTGTTTGTCTTATATGGGCCTCCATTACCCTCTGGATTTGAGGGAAGAGGCAGTCGGTTGTTTGTCTTCTCTCTGTCTGCACTAAAGAGGGATACAGGACGGCTCAGATCTGCTAGAAAATGAATAATCCCGGCATAATATTGGTGGCTATGGGACACAGCCTGTGTACGAACAGCAGGATACCCAGAAGTCACTGGCAGACGTTGCAAAAGGAGCCCCGTTCTCAAACAGACATTAAAGCAGAGCGTGCTTCAGGACGGGTGCTACACGCTGATCGCCAGGTAGCTTCCTCGTTGCCATCCAGTCCAGGAGTTGTCAGTGTTTTCTTGTTACAGCTTCAGCCCTTAAACGGTGCATTTTTGGTTTCATATATTTAATTTAGGTTGCGCCTCGCTGCACCGATGTCAGATCTGAGCTTTTGTGTTCTGTCAGTCGGACCAGGTGAGCTGAATCTCCCCGATGTCCCAAAGAACGAATGCGATAAACTACACACGCCGGAGATTGTGTGTTGTCGGTCCGGCTGAAGTTCCAGCACCGGTTCATCTTTAAGACAGAATCGAACCAAGGAGAGAAGACATTTACCAGCTTTGTGTTATTCCCCCAAACAAATACACACAAACCCTCGAATTCTCCTCACAGGATGGACGTCAAGCTGTCGATTTCGCTTAGCGGATCACCCCCAAATGCTGCTGAGAATCTGGTCACGTTTCTGCCTAATCGAGCTGAAACTGCTGTCGACAAATTACACTGATTCGAAGGATTGGCGATGTTAGCGAATTAGGGTTCAGGTACATTGGGAAACTTCTCTTCTACGTCTTATATTTACAACGTGATTTCCCTGATCGACTACGGTGTCAACATACATTCACGGGTGAAATAAAGAGCTCTCTATCAAATGACTCATCTTGTCTATGCCAATGCTTATGTTGGCTTTGGGGCCAAAGGTCAGGCCCTTATGAGTTCTCCTTCCTAATTGGCTGCCGTCACGGAGGGGCAGATCTAATCAAACCCCTCCGCAGTGCCGGAGGGGTTTTAAGCAGAATTTTATTTGGGGGCCCCCTTGCCACCACGCACAGTCACCTGTGCTAGAAGATTATTGGCACAAATGTCACGCTATACTGTTATAGCGAAAATTATAAACGAATACGGTGAGGTTATAATACAAAACTAGGGCTGCTTGCAGCATAAGCGAACTAAGCGGCTGCTTGGGGTCCCAAGCAGCCGCTTAGTTCGCTTATGCCTTGGGCCGGCCCTGCCCCTCCGGAATTGGACCGGATTTGCTACCGTCCCCAAACTCTGACTTCAGCGTTGCTCCAAAAAACTTCAAAATAATTCAATCGTGGGACGCTGCTTTCGTAATTGTTTTGGTTCCTCTCGTCCGTCAGGAGCAGCTTCCGTCCTTGCAGACGCTTTGCGTTCTGCTTCGGGGGGGAAGAAAGGAAGCGCGAGGCTGCACCGCTCTAATCAGAGAACCGCAGGCGTTTGAGAATTTCATTAAAATTTAAAGTGAGGTTGAGCCCCAAAGCAGCGTCGCCTAGCGGGGGCCAAAATGCTCTGCGACTCTGAAAAAATCTGCTTACGATCAGAGAAAAAACAATTACGTTGAGAAGGAAGAAAATCTAAGACTCCATCTTATTTCCAAGGACCGAGGGGATACTCAACTGGAGTCGATGACAATGCAAGACTCTCCTCTGGTGCATTTGCATTCATGGTGTTTGATCTAAAACCTCTAATAGGGCTCATAACCAACGACGAAACGCACTGAACCAAAAACGACGTGTTTCACCCGGTTTGCAAAAGCTCGCCTTATTATTGCGCGGCTGTTGTTCAAAACGGACATTTGGCTTTCCCTTCCATCCAAGCGGTGGTAGTAACACACTGTCCTGCACTCACTCACTGTGGCGGATAACAAGAAGAATGAATGAATGAATAAAACAATCACAAATCCCTTCAGAGCTGACAGCTTGCGGACTTTGCCGCATGTGATGATTGTGTGCACGTCTGGCACCCTGGGTTTTGACTTTGTTGACAAAAAAAGCTGCTGTCATGTGCATCATGGAGCACTGCTTCATTTACCTGCAGAAATACATCTGATCGGTTGTTTAGTTGGATAAAAACCATAAATGTGTTTTTTCTACATTCATTTTTAAGTGAAGTAAACTTTAGAGAAGTTTTTGAAGTGAAATAAATCATGCAAACTAGAAAACCAATATGTTAAACAGCCTATTCTTCAAACTTGAAATGAAAAACGTTTCATTGTCAATGAACAAGGAATATGACTTCATTTAAACAAAGTGAAACATTAATAACCAATGTAAAGTCTGCGAAATGACAATACAATATCATATTTTATTGTTTGGTTCCAGATCCATAACTCTGTTTTTAAAAAGCAGTTTAGGGAAAAATCAATTTAGTTACTGTGACATTAATCCTTGTATAAATTTAAATTAATGAATTAAGTTAACGACTTGATTTGCGCTTTTTACAACAGTAATGGAATCCTGACGTCTCGGCCGCGACGTGTTGGCGCAAATCCAGACTTAAATCCGTGATGTTTGCGCTCCATCGGGCGGGGAGGGGGGGATGCAGAGCAACCGACAACCAGAAGCTTCTCCTCAGCATTCCCACTGCACACAACCCGGCACACACGCGCACACGCACACACACACAAACGCGCGCGCGCGGACAGGAGTCGACCTGAATTATTCTACTAGCGCAATTATAACTCCCCGGAGGTGTTTCTGCAGCCTGGAAAAAGGAAAAAACCAAAACGGGACACCGAGGAGGGAGAAGGAGGGCGAAAGTGAACATCGCGACTGTTGTGTGAGGGATGTTGGAAAAGTCCAGTTGGATGTAGGCAGAGGAAGAGGAAGAGGCAGAGGAAGAGGGGAAAGTGTCCCGCGCAGAGATGAACGCGTCTTTCAGTTGGAGACGGACGGCGGGCATCGAAGAGGCGACGTGTCCTTCACTGAAGAGCTTCCTCCGGTGAGTTTCCTCCGCACACGAACCCTCGGCGCACTTTTTCAGGTTTGCGTCAGTTGCACTTGTTGTTGAACGCGAAATCAACGACAATATTCTTGCGTCATTTATATTCGTTATCCCTCGTTATTTATCACGTTCCTTTTGCGGCTTGGCTCCCTCGTTTATCATCGTGTAATCGGTATAATAATCCCCAAATGATCATTGACGATGCCCGTTTATTTTATTATCGTATTTGTGCAGTTTATTTTTTTTTTTATGTGTGGAAGTGATGTAGGATGTTTTTTATCTGAAACACGTTTCCATGTTTATATTTTATATTCAGCCAGTCGTTGTTGCCACTTTGTGAGTCTGTCTTTGATGTAAGTCCTGGAGACAGAAACTTTAAAATCAAGGCCGGGTTCCAATTCGTGGGATGAAGAGGGCACTCTGGTCCGACATCGCTGCTGGGCCGTCTCTAATTACATTTCTATTTTAATTGCTGTGGTGGTTTTGTCTTCACCTGGATGTGTCGACAACCTAGTTAGATATTCAGAGGACTTGTTTCTGTCTCATTTTGAGAAAGCCTGATACAATAATGCCGAAAACACTGCTGTAATTTGGGTTGGTTTTGTTGTGTTTGGGTCTTAAACACTGACCTATATATTAATATTATTTTAATCTCTGTGCATTTATTAAATCTCTAAAGATTAACATCTGTAGAACACTAGACAAATTACCAATTACTACTTTTACTTCCCAGCTTTGTTGATTATGTAAATGTCTTTTTGTTGTTGTTGTTGTTGTGGTGTTTTTTGTTTCTGCACTCTGGCCGTCCTTGGGAGCAGTAATCCTCAGGATACTTTGTTCCATAAACCCTAAAAAGGGCTTCAGCAGACTACAGATTACAGCCATCAGTCCCGGCAGCCTCCTTGCCTCCCTGTGGGACTGTGAGACAGCTGGTTGAGGTGGGGACGCGTCCCGCTCACCTCGACTCTGATCAAACCCTCCGTTTGTCGCCCCACCCAAAAAACAAACAACACAAAACCCTGTATCGTTTCCAAACACGGCTCCTCCCGTTTGATTTGATCATCACCTCACCTGCGGCCTGACGTAAGCCCGGATCAGCATTTCCAGCAAAGGCCGGAGAGGTGGACTCAGCACCGAAAACACTTTGTCCTCCCCCCTCCGGTCACAGCGAGGACACACACGTCACATCGGTCCCACCGTGGCTCTGAGGAGCAGATCGCCATCGAGGGAGAACCAAGGATTTTGACGCTTGGGATTCCGCCAAGTGGGCAATTTAATCAGAGGGCGTTCCATGCTCAGGAAGTGTGTCCATCTCCTTGCCCGGGGCCTGATTTGTGTGGTCCTACTCGGCAGAGGCTCCGCACCTAAATTGATATTAGCTCGGGACAAATACGCGCACGACGAGTCTTAAACGTGACTCTTTGTTTTGCCTTCCTAGACATCGTCTCGGCTCGCTGTCTTTGCTTTGGATGTATTCGTAAGCTTCCTACCTTCGCGGACAGGTTTTAAGAATTTGACAAAGTCACCCAACTACGTGTGAAATGCCCTATGTCGCCATCTTGGATCCTGGCAGTCGCCCTGTTGTTTTTCTGTTTGACTTTGGTGTTTTAAAGCGTCAGAATATACGTTTATGAAACGTAAATGGAACATCGATGGATGAGTCCTAACAATCCCTTTAACCCTGCGCTCAGAGGACGTGAGGGGACTTCAGAATGCTTTTTGTTCACTGTAACAAACTTTGGTTTTAAGTGAGGTATAATTATTTTAAAAGCTGTGGTCCTCGGTTCACTTCATTTGCTCATTTCATTTGCTGGTTGAACTCCAGACTATCCAAAATATTTTATTCCTGTCATGCAGCCCCAGATCATTATTTCAGTGACACACATTCTGTAGTTTCTTCATTTTTTACTAAAGATTCAGCTGTTTGGCCTCAACTTTAATGGCAAAGATGTGGATGTAGTTTGTAGTGCAGTGTTTAAAAAGTGAACGTCTTCAAAAAAGCCACGAGGTCTTCTCAAACTCATTGTCCCATTTTAAGAAATTAAAAAACAGTGTGACGAAGGAAGTCACTGCAGCTTTGACTTCTATCCAAAAGGCAGCACTTTAATACCGGGCTGAGCCAAATGTGCTGGCGAGCTGTCGGAGAGAAGATTTATCTGAGCCTGGAACAATGAATCCGCAGATCTACTCATCGATTTGTCAGCCTTTACCGGTAATAAGATTAAGACACAGCTGTGATTAGGACGTCTCAGGATACGTCTTCGCTTTCATAAAATGTGATTCTTCAGTTGGTGTTTGTTGTCTTTTACATTAAACTGTCGAGCACATCTGCTTTTACAGGGTTCGTACATGAAAACATCTGGTCGGGAGGCAGAGTCTATTTTGCAAAGCCCTCTTAAACCCACCAAAGGCACAAGTGCACACTATTCAGGCCACCCAAACAAGTGCACAGTATTCAGGCCGCGCAGTCATTTGAAGGCTTTTTGAAGGATGAATGGAAGGATGAGATGTTCGCTGAAGAAATGCAGTCAGGGCATGAATAATGGGCTAAATGGCTCTAGCCTTGGGCACCTTCGGGCATTAATAAAAGCATATAGCATCTTTAGATTAGAGGCTGTCTTTCGTGTAGATTTTCCTTTACCAGGACGCGTGTCTCCTCAAGGTTATTTATACCTCTAAATGCATTAGAACAACATCTAAAAATAAGTTTAAAAAAAGGGTCAGTATTTTAAAGCGGCATCGTGAACCCTCTTGTTCCACACCGTTCCATTTTCAGAACGTGGTGGTAAGTTCAGTTGTGATGGGCCACGTGTTTGGGGTGGAGTTTCATCCTCCCCCACAGCTCTTTGTTTGGTCACACAGCTAAGTGTGTCACTGTTTGCGTGATCAAAAAAGTAAAACACAACGTCTTTGACGACGGACCGTGTAAAAGTTCTACCGTGTCGCCATTTGCTGGACAGATTACTTGAAGACTACAAAGTCATGCAAAAGTTTTTGCAGTGGGATCGTGGTCAAGGTCGCATGGGCTGCAGCCTATTTAGCATGCGATGGGCGGCAGGGAGAGACCTTGGAGGGGTGGCTATAGTCCTTCAGCGATACAACGATGTCATAGTTACGCAAAACATCAGGATAAAGGGTATTTATAATGAAACCAAAAGCCCCTGCAGGCCAGTCCAGGTGCTTCAACTGTTTCCCTTCACATCTGTCTCCAAACAAGGTTAAAGGAAAAACCCTCCGAGGGCTTTAGTCACCAGAAACAAATTGCAAATTGCTCATTTGTTCCAAAACTTGACCAAAGATCTCTCGCAGCGCTGCACTGATCTCAGAGGGCAAAGGTAATGTGACGCTGTTAAACCACCATAAAACCTCTTTTGGACTCTTTTCTCATCCATATTAAGGGTCTACGATGGCAATGGATGTGACTTATTGAGGAGGTCAGGGTGGAGAGTCAGGACTTCTTTGCATTAGACTTCAACACTGGAATACACAATGTGTCCAACAGTCAACGCTCCTTCCTTTTAAACACCATTGTTTCCTAACCATGACCATACATTCGAGTTGCTAAATTTTAGCATCTCATAGGACACCAATTTTGCTCCAATTACATTTACTCCAAAATTAGCATGACGATACGAAACAAACATAGAAGACTTAAACCACGGGGGCCACACTTTTTGGGCTACTTTTCAATCGACCAAGTCACGGCGATCCCTCGTTATCCAACCTTCCATTGCTTTCAAAGAGACAACAGCAATGGACACGCCACCTGAGGCCTCCGAGGCCCGCCCACACACGCACGGCTCTGTTTTATTTTTACTTTGTGCCACTTTGTCTGGCTCAGGATCCGCTGGAAACCCGGTGGGATTGTGCTCCGGCCCCGCTGGATTAAAACAGGGGGCGGTGAGTTTGTCAAAGAAAAAAAAAGCTCCACCTGCAGAGTCGAGAGAGGAGATTAAAGAGTTGATCGCTTTTCTATGAAATATGCCCCCCCCCCCAAAAAAATGATAAATTACAAGAGTGGTCTCTTCCCATTTTAAGCTGAAGCTTTTCCTCACCTCCTCTTAGGCTGCAGGTCACAAACCTGTGAGAAGAGCCTCATTTCTTTCTTTGACATGAACTTGAGTTCTTGGAAATGTGAAAAACTACAGAAAATAAGGACGTTTACTTGATGTTGTACTTGAGAACAGTGTTGACTTGAGTACCTGTTTCTCCTGTGATGCTATTTTACCCTCTTTTGTCTGCTTATTGATTCATTTATTTGTTCTTTCTTCCTGTTGTGCGACCTGTTCCAGGTCAACGCGTGACCTTCCCCTCATCCCTCCGATGCACGTCGACGCATCGGACGCGGCGCCGCCGTTAGCTGAGACGACCTCATTTTGTCCCGAGGCACAGGCGCCGCTCTGAGGCTAATTCCCTCCCCTAATTTATTTGTGCTATTATTAATATTGCAGACGGCGCACTTTGCGGGACGTCGCACAGCGTCTTAACTCCCTCCTCGTCAGAATGAGGAATTACAGCAGAGTGCTTCAGAGAGACGGATGCGCGTGGATCCGTCACCGTGACCCACTTCCTCCACGCCGTTACAGCGGTGTCAAGATCCAGACACACACATGTACATAGTCAGTGCGTCGATAACATTACATGTTCACTTTTTCACATGCAAAGAATCACTTTCGTTCCCTTTACATCACATGGTGTTTTTTAATTACAGGTTAAATCAATGCGAGGGACATTAAGACGCATGCAGCAAAAAGTTGAAGCAAGAAAAGAAAAGAAAAAACACTCTTACTCCGAACTATATGAACCACAAACCCAGTGAATCTTTTTTTCTGGTTCTCTGTGATTATGTAAACTGTCGTGACCTCATGTCGGCTTGTTCTTCAGTCAATACTTCAAAAATAAGCTTTGTAGAAACAATTCAAACTCTCTGAGGGAACACTCTTGTTTCAAAGTGAGGCCACAGAGGCTAACAATTAAGATAATCCTATTTGTCACGGACACAAACACACACACACACACACACACACACACACACACACACACACACACTTCTCCATATCTCTCCTTCCACATGCCAGTTGTAACGACGCCGTCGGGCATCGCAGCCTTTAAGAACTCGGAAACGGCTCTCTTAAACTACCAACGCTCTGCAATTTGTGCCGATATTCTGTAACTTCAACATAAATTACGTGAAGATTACGTTCCTCCACACAAACAGGACTATGTGGCTTCCACGGATGCTCAGTTCCCCCCCCCCCGTCCAACATTGTACTGCTCAACAAATTTAGCTGATGATACAGCTACATTGTGACAATTAGAAAATGCCAAAGATATCTTTTTGTATAACTATGTGAACATGCTCAAACAATACGACAATGAAAATAATTTGTCAACACCTTTTCAGTTTTTCAGCTATGATGATCATTTTAAACATTTTTTCATATTAGGATTATCTTGATTAATCTGCTAATCTAGGGTTATCGTTTAAGGTCGGTAGTCTTTTTTTCTTTAGTTTAAAACACCCACTCAGATGTTTGTAAAAACAAGTGACGTTCATCAATAGGAAAAATATGGTTAGTTTGGACATAGAATTTAATGTAAAGTTGACCTGTATTTAAAATACAACGACTTAGTTTGTTTGACACACTTTCCATTGGCAGTAGTTCATTGACACAAGAGAGCTGATAAGTGGAGAACTTCAGACGGGATGTCCTACAACATTTGACCAAACACGTCCATCTCCCTTCCGATACAAGTCCACATCGTGTTGTTAACGACCGATCAAAGTCACGTGCCCACTTACAACATCCAAGAGCACAACTCATGAGCCTGATGAGTTGAGGTGAGTGCGAGTTCGCCCTGCTTGGTCGATGAAACACAGTCTTGTTGGCTGTCTTTTCTCCATATTTCAATATTGAACTTGTTTCCTCTTCTTTTTTGGTTGCATTCTTCACACACTCCCCCTGGAGTGGGACATGTTGTACATGTCCTTTACCTTGCATGTCAAACATGCTCTTGTTTACTGAGAGACCAGTGGACTCTTCTGCTACGCTCGCCGACAGCTGTTTTTCTAATATCTGCTGCTTGCATGCATGTGGTCTCAGGGGCCGTCACACTACAGCAGGTGCCAGAAGCCCCAAAACACACACACACACACACAAAAGTGCAAAGACACAAGCTTGCGCTCTGTGATCCCCACAGTGTTGTGCCGTTTTAATTGGGGATTTGAGCCGGACTCTTGATTCTTTCTCACCGTGACGAGCTAAAAATAACGATCTGACAAGTGTCAAAAAAGCCAGCCGGGCTCAGACTGTTGCTGTCTCTGTCCGACGGGCTGCTCGGCACAAGGATCCACGCTCGGGGCTTCCAAACCCGGAGGAAAACAAAGGAGGTGGCAGCCAGCGACCAGGTGTGTGACCACGTTGCTGTTTCATGCACACGTTGAGCAAAGGTCCCAAAGTAACAGGCAGAGATTGAGTGGTAGATGGTAGACAGTAATACTTAACAGAGTGTACGTGGAGAGAGAGCTGATGGACCCTTAATGCAGACAGGAAGACGTCCACTGGGAATCGATGCCTCCTCTTTGCTGTTGGCCTTGTTACAGCCAGGCGATGATAACGCACCGCTGTCCATGCTCGCTCATCATTGATTGTTATCCGGAGCAGGAGCGCTGTGGTACTAAAAATGTTCCGATCACTACACATGTCCATAGGAACACTGTGTGTCGCCATCATTGACGTCATTCCTAATGAAATCATAGTTTTTTTTCTATTTCAGTAGTTTTTTTTGATGGGGGGAATCTGCAAAAGGGATTTAAGAGGATTCTGTTTGCATACAGGCACTGGGAAGATGTATTCAGTAAAAGTTGGCTTTGTGTGAGTAGATTTTTCTTTTTAATTTGAAAAAACTTAAAGAGAACCCTACAGACCTCCCTTAAGTAATTGGTATAAGCAGTATATACAAATAAAAAAAAGTTAAATGAGAAGTAGACCACAAAATGTAGAAAAGTTGAGCTTGACAACTGAAAGATTTTTCTTTTGTTCTGAAGTTTTATTCCTAATAGGTTTAAAAACTTTGTCGTCTGCTCTAATTTCATTAACAAACAGAAAATACTTAAGGTCATTACCACGGCAACAGAACATGTGACCACATTCCAGGCAGGGTGAGAAATTCGTGTCGAAATTACAAATGCATCTGTTTCCTCACTTTCTAATTTGACGGGCCGGGTCAGTTGTGGCCGTGACTTTTGTGACTTTCGGCCGGACCGTCGCTTTATGATGGGTGCGGAAACGCAGCGATCCTTAGTCCTGATTGGCTGGAGGGGCTGAGCAGCTGACAGTATCACGCACCTGCCTGTTTCTGTCTCTCACAAGTTGGCTCAGGGGGGGAACCAACTAGAGTCACATTCGGAAGACCGCCATTGAGTGTTAAAGGCTAGAAGCCAATGTTTAGTGTCAACACTGTTGCATCCAGGCCAGAGAGAGGCCGCCAAAGTGTCTCCAAAGACGTCACGCAACAATACAAGTCAGGTTTTTAACTTAAAACAATTAAAATATTTCTTGAAGGCAACATCAGAATGACTTAACAAAAAACCCATCTAAATGGACAAATTAACAAGGACAAGGACTCCCTCCCCTTCCCCTCCCCCTTTGTTATCGGTGTGGTGAGTCAGCGCTCGGACTCATCGGTCTGAGGGGAAACCCGCCAGTCTCTGAGTCTCGGTTGTGGGTCAGTGCAGCCAGACGGTATCAGCAGAGACGAGATAAAGACGGAACAGCTCGGGGACGTTCAAACACGGCAGGGGGCAGGCAGGGGGCAGGGGGTGAGTCCTCACTCCGGAAACCGTCTGATGCCGCAGGTCAAAGTCGGTCTGCCGTTGGGATTGTGCCTGCTGCATTGTTGCAGCGTGGTATGTTACATCTCTGCCGGTTATGAAACAATGTTGCTGCATTTGAGTGCTGTTTGGATTTGGGGCAGTTGTGGGACACCGTTGCTGATGCTGTTTGAAGAGCTGGGATTTTTCTGAAGGGTTGGTTATCTATTTTTTGCACGTACTGCAGCAGCTCTCGTGGTGCTTTTTGAAAAGAGAAATACATAATTTACATCACATACTTTCCCAGCATCCATTTATTCAACTAGAAAGGGCAGAAAGTACATAATGTTTCACAGTGCAGCACTTCACAGTAATGAGGTTCTTTTTAGACGCCTTTCCTAAAAAGGCTTAGGTTACTTTCTTTCCTTACAGTCAAATTATCATTGACATTATTATTAGTTTCAAAATGTGTCTTGATGTTTGTCATTAATAATTTATTCTACTAAAGATGTACATGAATCCTATTTCATTTTGATACGAATATTAAAATCCATGCATGTTTTAAGTTTATTAAATACCTTCCTTCAAAGGACAGACCACCTAATTGGGATTTTACCTCAGTGAATATAAATGTTTATCGTGAACTATTTACTTTAAAAACTAAAGTGTGTTGACATAAAATCTTGTGACAGATATTTTTCCATACATGACAAAATATGTTTTCACTTTGTTTAATTAAATTCATACAGAATACCAGAAGTTAATTATGGGACAAAAATCTCTCAATAGTCTTAATAACATACCCCAGGGCTCTTGGGGTGGAGGAGGTGAAGATGGCAGAGCTCAATTTATATCAAGTTCATACAGCAACAGAACAGATGGAATAAGTTTGTCTTTTATTTACTTCAGAGCTACATTGGGAGCCCAGTCACTCGTCTCGCTGGGACCGACTCTGATGGGGTAGGATGACTTTGAACTGAAGGGGAACAGTGGATGAATATCCACAAGTGAACATTAAGTTAAAGTTCAGCAATTGTTTCACTCATGTTGTTCAGACTTGTTTTTCTTCTCTCTGTGTTCGGTCCAGGCCACTCTGAATGTTATTGACCGAACCAGATCTCTACAGAGGACTTAACTCAAGTCGGATTTCAACTTGACTGCCGCTGGTTATGAAAATCTGCACTCCGAGTCCGAAACGGTACGTCTTCAAGCAATTTCTAAACCTTTTCAAGAAATTAAATGAAACACAACAAAATAATGCTTGGGATTTTAACAGCGCATTTCTTTTAAAACATGGGATTAAGCATTGACATTTCTGCATAAATAGGCAAACATCGACAATCTTTATGTCTTTATGTGTGCGTGTCTCTTCTCAGGCTGGGGCTAAAATGTTTGTGGAGTCAGTCCTCCGATGGGGGGCCTGGATTATCCTGTTCCAGGTTGCATCAGTTCTATCTGCAGGGGGTTGTCCTCCGCGCTGTGTGTGCCGACCTGAGGCCACAGACGTGATCTGCTCTGGCAAACATTTGAACTCAGTGCCAGAGGGCTTTTCCGGTGATGCCAGACGTTTGGATTTATCTCACAATAAGATTAAGACTGTCGGGCGCCGCCAGTTCTCTGGCCTCTTGCAACTTCAAGAGTTGGATCTCAGTGATAATATAATCTCCATGATTGAGGTGGAGGCTTTCCAGGCCCTACAGAATCTCAGGACGCTCCGGATTAAGAATAACCGACTGAAGATAATCCCGGTCGGGGTGTTTTCTGGACTGTCGAATCTGCGTCTTCTGGATTTGAGCCAGAATGAGATCCTGGTCTTCCTGGACTACACCTTCAAAGAACTGGTCAATCTGCAAACGCTGGAAGTCGAGGAGAATGACCTGGTCTTCATCTCCCAGCGCGCTTTCTTTGGCCTGCAGAATCTGCAGGAGCTCAATTTAGACCGCAGCAATCTGACCTCCGTTCCTACCGAGGCATTGTCCCAGCTCAAGAGTTTGGCGCGGTTTCGCATGCTACGCCTCACCATTTCTACACTCCCCAACAACGCTTTCCGCCGACTACACCGTCTGCACAGCCTCCTGATAGCAAACTGGCCGTACCTGGACACCGTGGCTAGCAACAGCCTAATCGGTCTCAATTTGACCACGCTCGTCATCAACGGCTGCAACCTAAGCACTGTTCCTTACCCAGCACTCCGTCACCTGGTGTATCTTCGCTACCTGGACCTGTCCTACAACCCCATCACTGTCATCCAGGGCAATCTGCTCGGGGACCTCGTAAGACTTCAGGAGTTACACCTAGCAGGGGGGGGCCTGTTGAGAATAGAGCCGGCTGCCTTTAGGGGACTGGCCTATCTTCGCATGCTTAATCTAACCTGCAATCAGCTGACCACATTGGAGGAGAGCGCCTTCCACTCTGTGGGGAACCTCCAGGTGTTGCGGTTGGACGGGAATCCCCTGGCATGTGACTGCCGGCTTCTCTGGGTGGTCCGCCGCCGATTGCGCTTGAACTTTGATGGACATCAGCCCACCTGTTTGTCTCCTGCGGTGGTGAGTCGGCGTGAATTCAGAGATTTTTCCGAAAAGGAGCTCCCCCGGCTGTTTACGTGCCGCCCGGCCCGTGTCAAGGACCGCAGGCCGCAGGAGGCCAGGGTGGAGGAGGGTGCTACGGTTTTCTTCTCCTGTAAGGCCGAAGGGGATCCATTCCCATCTATCACCTGGATCTCCTCCCTCAAGAATGTGGTTAGTCCAACGGGACGCATCCGAGCTTTGCCCAATGGTACTCTAGAAGTACGATTTGCCCGAGTGCAGGACAGTGGCACGTACCAGTGCCTGGCGGGCAATGCGGCCGGCAACGACAGCCTGACCGTCAGCCTGTACGTCAAGGGGCTCCCTCGTAACCGAACCATCCCCTTCTTCTCGGAGGAAGGCTGGCTGGAGCCTTCAAACTCCCAAGCGGCCAACTCCTCGGCTCAAATGTCTAAACCGTACCCGTTTGACGCAAAGACCCTGATAATCGCCACCACTATGGGCTTCCTGTCTTTCCTCAGCTCGGTGGCCATTTGCTTCGTCTTCATGTTCTTCTGGAGCCAAAGCAAAGGTCAGATCAAGCACACGGCGACAATCGACTTCGTCCCTCGCTCTTCGATGAGTGGTGCGGGGGAGGGAGCGGACGGCGGCAGGTTCACCATGAAACTTATCTAGAGGTGAAAGGGGGCCTTTATTGCAAGGCCCCCTTTGAAGGCGGGTTAGGGTTAGTTGGGCTTGTGCAAGTTCTCTTCTAATTTTAGAGGGGAAAGTAATGTCTCAGAAACCACTTTGCTATCAAATAATAATCTCATGATCTTGGAAAAGAAAGATGTTAACAGATTGAAGGCAGAGGTCTCACGGAGTTGTATTGCATTTGTTTTCAGCGTTTTATTTGAAATAGCAAATGTAAATACTAATTTTGTATGCAGCACGTAAGTATAAAATAGTTTAAATTTTCACAGATCTTTGGATTAACATGTGAAGAACATATGCGTTTAACACAGGTTTCTGCATTGTCGAAACATATCAGGTGCCTGTTTAAACTTGCACATTGTATAGGTTTGCTTATATGTCTTCACTTGCCAACACAAGCCATGCAAACATTTGCCCTTTTGATCCTTGGGTTGCTATTTATGCTCTGTTATGTTATGACAAAGACTGCCAATTCAACGTTGGCTCTAAGTGTATGCGGCTACAAAGCTTTTGGTACTTGAAATAAATATTTGGGCTAGACCAGCCAAATCAATTCTGATCCTCATCTTTATGGTTACGATTTTGGGCCTCCGCAGTGTTCTTCAGGTGTGCTGCATTGAAGAATGGGCTGATTGCTGAAACGAGTATTGCTTACTTTGAATAGATTGTGTAGCAGTGAAAAATGACTGATAAAATACCGTAATGTACATAATGCTCCATTTCACATACTGAAATTTGTAAAGTGGATTCATACATTTTTCAAACAAGATCACTTTTTTTCTCTTTAAGTTATAACGACGGATGACTCTGTTCCATGAGAAAATGCTATGATTTCTCTTTTTTACATTCAAGAAACTTCTTTTTTTACCCACAGAAATAATTGAGAAAACATGTGCCTCAGTGACATTCTTACCATCGACAGAGAGGATGCTCGCCTGGATATTGTCATTTTGTAAATATTAGGTCAAGGGCGTTTGTGTGCGCTGCGTTTATTCTATCACTTTATCTGGTTCTGGGGATTAGTGTCACTCAAATATTGCGCTGTAGCATGAAGGTGACTGTGTAGATGCACTACACACACAAAGCAACGCTTTAGTACGCTAGTAAAAGACAATGTAAATGATGCACATATACAGCATTGACACATTTGTTTAATTAGTGTCTTGTTCATAACGTACATACCGATTGTTTTCATTTTACTGTATTAAATGCCTATATTTAAACCTAACTTGTGAGTGTGGAATGCCTTAAATTGTTTTACATTCTGGAACGTTCTCCAGCGGAGGAAAACCCGCCGGATCCAATCATCTCAGCTTAGATCTTCTTCGGAAATGACTCAATTGTTGGGAAATTGGCAAGAGAATGAGACATTCTTGCATAACCAAAGCACTTAATCTCTGCGCTGTGAGTCCATTGTGGGGAGTTTATGTTTCAATTTGAGACAGAAAGTGGCCCTGTTGGCCCTTTGTAAGACAACAAAGCTACAGCTAGCAGCCAGCCTCACAAATGTACGCTTGTCCTCCCGCCCCTGCTGGGAGACAAACTGATCTCTTTTGACATTTACTGTCCCCCCTGCTGCATGTAGTTGTCACTGCTGACTCCCTGTTAAAAACATACCATCACTCAGTGAAATCGGTGATTACGGAAAGGAACATAAGGCCTGATGTGCTCGGGGGTCGGTTCATTGGACAGAAAATCTCCTCTTTCGTTTAATGCAGTTGACCAGAATAACGATAATATGAAAAGAAAAAATAACTAACAGTAAGGTGTGTGAGCAGAGATTTAAATCCAGCAGGATTACCTCTGCACATCTCAATCTGTCATATAGGTCTGTCTGGCGGCTGCAGTCCTCTCGGGCCGTGGTCATATTATCTTTTCTAATGCAACTATTTGCTCCCATTGGACATAAAGCCAAAGCAGCAGATTAAACTGGAGTTCTTAAACCACTCCCCACCCCCCATGACTGCCATGAACATCATGGCTATTTGCATCTGCTGTTACGTTCGCATTGGCGACAGAGACCTAGAATTTCTTTACAACACAAGATGCATTCAACATTTACGTTGCAGGCGTTTGGCTGACGTTGTTAGGCAGAGTGACAGGGGAATGGGACTAAATGATTAAAGGACCTAAATTAAGCAGCTTACGGCTGGCAGGGCAAAGCTGAGGGGCTGGAAGGCTGGAAACAGAATAACATTAGTAAAATATATTTATTTTAGCTCTGGGTTTTACATATTGGATCTAACGAATATCACAAAAGCTTTTTGGTCACAACACAATATTTAGGTGATCAGATCAGGCGATTTCACCATGAAATCCTTCCACTGGACGCAGCTGATGCAAAGCGACAGGAGGCTGCTTCTGTGATGATCGAGGAGGTGAAATCCTCAGCTTGGAGAGCTGCGACACCGATGGAAACTCTCACTGTTGCTGCCCTCTATTGGTAAAACACCCCACCTCAGCACTGCACGGCCTCCATCCACAATGACATCACTGACTCGGATAAACATAAAGCTGCTCGGACTCAAGTTTTAATGCAACCATTTAATTCATCGGGATGAGGCAGCTGAGGATGTGCTGGAGGAACAGCCTAACAAGCCGTATGCCATCTCAGGGGAACACGAGGAGGAGCAGAGGAGGAAGGAGCAGCTCACAACAGAACAATGTAGTGAGATTAATAATAGTTCAGTGAGGAAGATTTGGTTCATATATACACATGTATGTATGTGTATATATATATGTGTGTATTTATGCTTATGTGTACGTATTCTATGCTCTGATAATCTCTCCAATCATCTCTTCCAGTTGTATCTGAAAAGGATGACACAGGAATACAAATATAAAAATGTTAAGACAAAATAACATGGCCGCTATCAGTTGTAAACTAAAAGATTGTTTTGTTGTATAAAAGAAAGAAAAGGAAGAAATATCACCTTCAGCTTCTCGTTGGATTCCTCCAGTAACTTAATCTCTTCATTGCGCTCCTTATTCCTCACTCGCCTCATTTCGTTGTTTCTCTTTTCAGTAGTTTCATTCAAAGCTCTTAGCTTTTTCACTTCCTCTTTCAGTCTTTCTTTCTCCTCCTCCAGATCAGATATCTTGGCATGTAAAAGGACAACTTTGTGAGTGAATTATGCAAAGAGCACTACCAAGGCTTTTCCTGATGTTATGTGCTCTCGGCTGGATGCCTTAGTGAAAAATAGTTCATTATTATATTCCGTTATCTTAAGATGAATGAAAAATGTAATCTCTTTTTGATGAAATGTTTCAGATTTGGAGTCCTCCTGCCGCTTACGTACTGGCATTTGTAAGTCATCATAAATAATAATAGTAATTTAATTTATAGAGCACCTTCACAACAGTTTACAAAGTGCATTGACAGACAATTCATCAGAAGCAATGCAATAATACAAGTTTGCCAACAAAGCACAACGACAATTAAATCAATTCATCTGATAAAAATGAACTAAGAAATTATGTTAAACAACTCAATTGTGTAAATGACATTGGACGAATCAATTCTGAAAGTAAAGGAGCAAAGCTTCTAAATGTCCTTACAGTTTTGCTCCTGTCCTTCTTGTCCTCCTCAGCCTGCAAGGCTTTCCTCATTCCATAAGCGTAGCCGCTCTCAATCAGTTTCTGGTGGGCAGCAAAAGTCTTTTTAATGTCATCTCTGACCCTCAGGAGCAACAGACCCCTCTCAGTGCAGTTGATGGTATTCTGTCTGATCAGCTCATCTGAAGGGGAAATGAGGAGAATGTTGATGAATACAGGATTCATGGATCTTGGATCAGACAAAAAAAGCCAAGTGAATTGATTAATCCGATCATATCGTTAACAAAACAAACTGCAATGCGTCCCCCTTGGCTCTGTACGCATCGCCCGTGTATAAATCAGTATTGAGTATTGATCGGCCATTGCGACCACAGTGATCTGCCAGCATCGCAGCCTCATCCCCACCGAAGCACTGGGAATAGAGGCCTCTGCGCTGAGGACACAGTCCTACTTCCATGGCCTGCGACTGCTGCAGCTTCGCCTCCAGCTGTTCCTGCAGGCAAATAACGTCTCTTGTGGTGGAAGGTGCAATGGACACCTGCTGCACCCAAAGTTTGTTTCCCTTCATCAACTCCCTGCAACGCAGTATAGTCACAATAAATGAGACTTTGGTTTGTACTTGTTGGATGATATGTTATCAATGGAGCTCTATACCTTGGTGGGAAGATGAAGTTGAGGATCTCCCGACATCCCTGCCTGTGGGAATCAGCGGCTGCTGCGTTTGACTGATGAAGGTGGGGTGGGGGGGCTATTCAAATTATATTTTTCAGCTTTATCTTTTTTTTGTTTTTATCTTCTACCATGTCAACTTAACTATAACGGTATAACTTTAAGTCGTTACTTTCTAAACTCACCTTGTCTGATTTCTCACAAAGTTATACCGTCAACTATAACGGTTGACTAAAACTTTGAGTCGTTACTTTGTAAACTCACCGTGTCTGCGTTCTCGTCGGGTTTTTTGGCGACCAAAAATGGATGCTCGTATTTCACGAGAGTCTCGGCCGGCGTATCCATTTTGTGTTCTTAATCAAAACAATGAACACATAAACTACAGGCAGACGAGTGTGTGCACGACTCAGCAACAGAAACGTTTGCGCTCGCCTGTTTCGAGTTGTCACGGCAACGGCGTCCGGGTGCGCAGATCACCTGTCCGGGTGGAATCGGTGTGTTTGGTTTACCGGTTCGTTCTGGCGACTCTTGTTAAAGTTATAGAGCGAATCACCAGCACGAACAAAGAAGGCTTTCCCCCCCTCCCCCTTCAATTTCTTCAATTTTAATGAGAGACGTTTGCATACGGAACCAAACGTGAAAAGGTTTTGTTGCGTCCCGGTTCTCGTTCTAACCCCAAAACCGGAAGTTTGTGACTTGAACAGTCGATTTTAATTGATCGCGCCGGTTCACGTTTGACAGTGCGCACAATACAACGTTCTCAATGCCAGATAATGGAATCTTCCAGAACAATAGTTAATTATTTATTGTGTGATGTCAGGGCTCAAAAGAAGAGCTTTGCAGGACACAAATATGTTGTCTACGTCATCAACGTACGTAGTGTTTAATGTGTAAAACATGCCAGCGATGTATTACAAGTTAATCTTAGCGGATCCGTGTTTGAGCACACCATATTTCCCTTTACATACAGCCAGGGGTCATATCGACTTGACATAGGAGTAAAAACCATAGACATATATAATAAAGGCCTTTATTATAAATGTAAGACGGACTGGGAGACGTGAAAGTTTTGAACAGGCATTGACACCACCACCTACTGGATCCTTCACTCTTCTCTCCGCTAAGTTTAGTGTGCTGCTCATCTCAACCAGAACCGTGTTTTGGATTTTACAGCGAACCTTTTTCGCTTAAAGTCTTTCGCAAGAAACCCTAAAAACAAACCGAAAGAGAAAGGCGAAGCTATCGAAATGTTTATATTCTGGTTGTTTTGACACCGGTTTCCGCCAGGCCACGCCTAGGACACCTCTGCCTCAAGCACGCGAAAAAACAAACCAGTTAATTAAAAAAAAAACAGTTGATCCCGCACACCGGTAAGCGATGGAGAAAAAAACCCGTGTGATGGAAGGACATATCGATGGGCCTCCTTTTACTGCCCACTCACAATAACTATTTATCTATTTGACGTTAAGTAACCGTTCCATTCCAACTAACGGGGCTAGCGTGCGAGGCGGCGGGCTATGCTAGCTAGCGGTGCAGCGGGTCTGTGTTTCGGTGTGAGGATATGGCGCTATGCGAACACGCGCCTACTCTGGGATTATTTTCTCATGTATCCCTGTTGAATAACACATTCTGCTGTTGAGAAAGGCCGGGCTTTGAGGTTATCTCGCCTGCTGGAGAAGCAACAATCAGCTAACGCCGCTACTGGCTGCGTGGAACTGGAATGGAGCCAGGCGACTTGCGTGAGAGCCCCGCCGGCTCCGGGGAGTCGGATGCGGGGGATTGGAGGGAGGTTGTGCCCGACGAGGAGGTGAAAGCCCCCGAAACTAACGGAACGACACTGGAGACGACGCTCAGGGATACCTGCGAGGAAAGCGGCAGTGAGAAGGGAGTTGGAGAGCAATTACACAGCCCCTATGAGGAGGAGCTGGACCCCAGAATACAGGTATAAGAACTCCTGTTATTGTTGTTTCACCTCCATCGAGTGGCATAGACTTATTAAGCAGCCGGGATGTAGCCGGTGTTAACTTCGGCCTGTGTGGAGGAATTTGGTTAAGCTTAACCGTTTGGTTAACCGCTCAACCGTTTAGTTAAGCTTAGTTTACGTTATAGTGTTTGTAAATCCGGTAGTCGAATCGAAAGTAACGTTGGTTAAACCATCCTGTCGGTTAATTTCCCCAAAACCATAGTCCCATGACGTACATTTCGTTCCAGCCCCAGTTAGTGCCGCCCATGCATATCGCACTCAAACAATTTAAGCTCATGACATTTAGCTGTAATGATGACACATGAGACATTTAGAGCTCATTTCAGCCACACTAGGAATAGAAATATCCCATTTCTATTTCTAGTTGTCAATAAGGACCTAAATCTGTAACCTCCTCCCTCTCCAGGAAGAGTTGGAACATCTCAATGAAGCAAGTGCAGAAATCAACAAACTGGAGCTGCAGTTGGATGTAAGTGAGAACTTTCTGTCTAATTTAGTTGTATTTTTTCAGTCTTCCTTCACATATTCCAAGAATATCAAGAACGGGTTGCATCAAAACACTTTGATTATGACAAAAACAAAACTCATGAGAAATGTGATAAGAACACTCACTACCACCCTAAGTGTTGCTTGCTCTCTGTTGAACATTTTATTTACATGCCCTGACTGCTCATCGATATGAACTCTTAAAATAGAAAATGTTCTTGTACAATGTTGAATGTTCAACACTCGAGTGAATTGTTTTACTCTCTTGCGGCCACTCGCCTGTCATTCCATTAATGTTGGATCTAATGCTTATTTTTTTTTTTTTAAAACACACATTTACCATCCAGGATGCCAGAACAGGCTACCGGAAGATCCTCACAGAGTCTGCCAGGAAGCTAAATGCTCAGAGCTCTCAGCTCGGTGGCTGTATTGAGAAAGCGAGACCGTACTATGAAGCTCGTCGGCTTGCGAAAGAGGTACGCGCAAATTACATGGGCTCCGTCTAAAGCACATGGGCACACAACCTTCTGGGTTCAGACCCGGACCAAGGTCTGCCAGACTGCACGGAAAGACCCCCTGTATTTGTTTATATCTTTACAAATCCTCTACACACCATTCTTCACCTGTGACTGATAACGTTGATGGGGAAATCTTCTTCATATTGCTGGATTTTCAGTTTTCTATCGCTGAAAGTTAATATGCGCAGCAAAGGGAGAGATCTGATCACAGCCAGTCATTCATTATTCATGTGAGCCTCATTCTTGTTTGAGCTGTGATCAGTCATAGCTGAATTTAGCCCTCCACCTAGCCAGTACACCACATACTTCTTTTGTTTTTCCTGCTCTATATAGGCACAACAGGAGACCCAGAAAGCAGCACTGAGCTATGAGAGAGCGGTCTCTATGCACACAGCTGCCAGGGAGATGGTCTACGTGGCGGAGCAAGGTCTGATGGCTGATGGCAAGAACACCCTGGATCCCACCTGGCAGGAGATGCTGAACCATGCTACCTCCAAGGTAACAAAGAGGAACCACCAGACCCGGGCTGAGTGGGCCACGCACAGTCAGTGCAGGGTCGTTCCGCAATCTCAGTAGAGCTGAAACGCGCGTAAAAGCGAGGGTCTCAAAGTCATGAACACACAGCGGTAACCTCCTGCGTGTCTGCGGCAGGTGAACGAGGCCGAGGAGGAGCGGTTGCGCAGTGAGAGGGAGCACATGCGGGTCACACACGCCTGCCAGGAGGCCGAGGCTCGTGTTCAGATGCTGCAAAAGTCCCTCAAAAGAGTCATTGTGAAATCCAAACCCTACTTTGAGCTCAAGGCCCAGTTCAACCACATCCTGGAGGTAATGCAGTCACAGGGAGTTTGTGAAACACTTACAAGACGCTCTTTGCATTGTACCGTGTTCTCCCAGTTTCCCCATTCTCTCCAAAAAAAAAAAAAATTCAGCTGTACAATTATGTTAAAGATTTTATTGCTGTAATTATGTTGTTGTTGAATTAAGTAGATATCACTGGTGGATCACACGATTGTTTGGCATGGAACCTGTGTTGAAATAGCTGTTAAAGGTTGCTGTTCCCCCTGTGTGACTCCAGGAGAACAAAGCCATAGTGCTGCAGCTGGAACAGCACGTAGCCAAAGTGAAGACCCGCTACTCCATCGCCTTACGGAACCTGGAACAAATCAGTGAGCAGATTCACGCTCAGAGGGGCAGAGACCAGGCAGAGGGAGGGCGCACCACAGTCTGCGGCGGGCGCAGCCCCCCCGTTGGCGCCGAGTCCGACGTCAGAGTTCAGAAAGAAGACGGGGCCTGCAGTGGTGGCGTGGCTGCGACGGATCGGGTGGACGCAGCCATCGGCTTGGAGAAAAGCCGGGAGGCCGAGAGGGACCGGGCGGGGTCCGACTCCCTGTCTGTCTTCAGCCTGCAGACAATCGCCTCCGACTTGGAGAAATACGACTCCATCGAGCACCTCGGGGACCTCAGCGATGTAGGGAGCGTAACTGGGGATGAGGGGGAGAGAGAGAGAGGCGGCGCGATGGATAGAAGGGAAAAGCTGGCCGAAAGCGGTGCCAAAGAGCGCCAGCTGCAGTTCTACAAGCAGCATCATCGGAGCTTCAGTTTGTGAGGCCGTCGTAGATGAACGCGCTATAAACGCTGCAGGAGCAAAAGTGAGTTGTCAAAAAAACAACCAATTAGGTCAAGCGTCCCAAAAACATGGGTACCAACCAAAGTATAAGACATTGAGCTAGCTGTGAAACTGCACGGAAGCAGATGTGTGATGTATTTGACGTTGTAAATAAGCGCCGGTCGGTGGACTGACAACCCGTTATTCTAGCGCTGACACTGATCAATAGTTAATACTGCTTCCTGGTTACAACACTACTGGAATCTAAAGCGCTTTCCACCCTTAAGGAAACGTGCGCGGTATATTGAGGGATTCTGGGTAGAGTTTGTTCCTTGAGCATAGATCTAATGTGGTGAGACGAGTGAAAACAAAACCCTCCAGTCTCGTCGATTCCTGTCAGCGGTTCCTTCAAGGTAGAGGGAGTGAGGGGGGGGGAGTTCGCACGGTCTCAACAAACACATCCGCCCTCGTAATGTTGGTGTGTGGGGAAAAATGACAAATACAATTCTCTATCGGTGGATGTTTGAATTCACATCTAAAGTATTTCAAGCAAAATGCTCCGAGCGGGGTTTTGTTATTTTAAAGCACGAGAGAATGCGTTTTTTGAATATTCCCGAACTGAGTCAAGTCTGACGATGATATTGTGTGGTTCCACTCCAACAGCATGCACTCCTTGATAGCTATGTGAACAGACACTTCCGACATTTAGTCAGGGCTTCATGCTGGAACCGAAAGTGACAACATCAAAGCTGCAGCCGCGTTTTCTTTTTTTAATGTTGTATGATGCAAAAACCTTTCCTAAACTTATGCTATTTGGATATTGTTTACAATTGTATGGCTGAATTTTTTCAGCATC
This sequence comes from Apeltes quadracus, assembly GCA_021346845.1. NCBI lineage: Eukaryota > Metazoa > Chordata > Actinopteri > Perciformes > Gasterosteidae > Apeltes > Apeltes quadracus. The sequence continues at coordinate 3,030,000 of CM037936.1, forward strand.
AAATGCGTCTTTTCTTTTGTTTCCCTTTTTTGGAAAAAAAAAAAATTGCCCTGGTTGTAAATTAAAGTGTGCCTTGACAGAACAAGTAACACATTTAGCATGAGCAGCACTTTCCTGTAATCTCGTAGTTCTGTTTTAAAAAAAAACCTGTTTGTTTGTGTGTGTCTGTGACAGTCTATGATTTTTGGAACACTAATAATCAAAGTCAGCCAGGCTCTGTATCCGCTTAGACTTGAAGACTTTTATTTTTGTGGCATTGTACTTTGAAATTTACGTGTGAAATGCAAATCCACAAAGTCAAAAACTGACCTGTAAATGTATGTAATTATTACAAAGCTGGAAAATATTCACATGTACAGTTCCGTGTGTTATTTGATGTGAATGGTTTGTTGTGCGGATGCTGTGAATGCTCTGTTTGTCATGTGTATTTAAATCCTTAACGCAGTTCAGCCGAAGAACCTCGCCTTCACTGCCGTCTTACCAATTCGCCGTACTAGTAGCATTTGTGATTTAGTCAGAATGTCACGCTCCGATTTATGCATCGTCATATCTATAACCAATAAACCAAATCCTACGTCTCCGGCTTGCCAGATTCTCATATTTTACTATTTATTTGGTGTCTTGATGGATTTATTGCAGTGCCTGATTCATACCGAGGGAGAGGTTACGTCTTACCCAGCCTCCCTTCAATTATTCAGCAGCTGTATAAATATGAAGCAGGATCTCAGAATAGATGGCTGGAGAGGAGCAGATGAAGACGGTTGACACACTGGTTTAAGTAGATAACCAGGGTCTTAGAAATGGCTGATTGTTAAGCCCCCCCTCAAAGTTAACTCGACAATGTAGTCAGTGTTACTAGCACCGCGCCATGTCCGCACCTCCATCCGTGCCTAGTCCTCCCTCCGTGATGTTATGTTTCCCCCCCCTCGTCCCCTCCGAGCTTAATGGTGACATTTTACTGTTTGCCGGCCCGGACCGTAGCGCGTTTCATCTGGGGAGGAGAGGGACTGTTACGCACGACGCGTCTCCATCATGACGTCGTGTGTTCGCTCAAGATTGTAGGGAGGGAGGTGGGGGGAGAAAAAGGAGGGGAGTGTGGTGAATCGGTGTTTCGTCGTTCATGGGGATGCGTTTGTATATAGTGCATGCATATTGTTTTTTGTATGGATCTTTCTTACTGGCCGCGCGTAACTGCAATACGTGAAGAACCCGGAATGAGATTTGTTTTTGTAACACTGTGCTTACGAGAGGAGCGTCCTGCACATTTATAGCCATACTGAAATAGCCATACAAAAAATCGTTGTAGGGATGCATATTTTTACCAAATAATCTACGATTGGGCTTTTCCCTCACGGATCCACCCCGGACGACGCACTGCTGTCTCGACCGAGCGCATCGAAACTAATAGTAAGTGCACATGCTACAGCTTTGCGGCTATGCTACCACCGCGACGCGAGACTACGTTTACCCGAAGGATAGCACATTTGCCTCGCAGACCATCCAGACGGATCTCACGTTTGGTTCTTTTCATTTCTACGCAAAAGGTAAATTCACACTTCGACGCTTCACGGGCCAGATTTTGTTTGGGATTTCTCCCCGAGGGAGAATCCCGTCTTCACGTTTGCGTGTTGGTGCTTTAAACAGAGAGGCTAACGGGGATGACATTTTGCAATTTTTCCTCCCTTCAAACAAACGCACAGCAGGTTTAAAGACACGATCGTTTATTCATGACGCCGCTTCCTTGAGATCCACTCCCACGAGCACCGCGCGGGCTCGCGGGTGTCCGGTCGGCCTTCCTCTGCAGGCCACCACGGATTCCCTCGTCAACGGCCGACAAGTAACTGCCGGCAGCATACGGTTGGTGGCACCCTCGACTGTGACCCTCACGTCTCCGTAGTTCATGCTCAGCCAACGCAAAAACACACACGCGCACGCACGCACGTGCGCTCCGCGGGGGTTCTGAAGAGCCGCTTCTCCACGGGAAGCGGGCTCTGGTGCTGAAATGGAACCGATCGCAACCCGTTCCGATGCAGCTTCCGGCATTGTGAAAACACCGGGGGAAGCAGAGGCGGTACCTGTGCTTCATCATAGGTGGATGTGTCGGATGTAGTGGATGTTTGGATGATGGGGATGTAGTGTTAGTCTCCCCCCGCCTCCACCGGGCTGCAGTGTGGTGGGGCGGTAAAGGCGCTGTCCGTGGTGCTGAAAGTCTTAATTACATTTAAGGCAACTTAAGGCTGGTCTTGTGCTCAGTGCCCCTTCAGCCACGAGTCAGCTGCTTCATGCTTCCTCCCCGCTACACTCACCCGCGTAGTTTGCTTTTATCCGGCTCAGCGTGGAATCCCTGATATTAATGACTCCATGCCGGGCTGCACCCCTCCCCCCAACAGACCCCCCCTCCCCTTTTCTCTCCACTGCTTCCCTGTCCCTCACAGGATAGACACTGTAATCTGCTACACTCACACACATTATACACACTCTGGTGGTGTCTACCTCCTGCTTGCGTCTTGTCAGTAAACTCTAAAAATACACCGGATAATGCTAATGAAGTATCCAGCAGAGTTGGTCGGTCTTCCACAAGCAAGCCTCGCTGCCATCTGTCTCCCCTCGCTGTGCTGCTTTGCTTTGTTATGCCCCCCTACCCACACAGCCACTTCACCACACACGCACACCCACTTCGCCACACGCAAACACACGCCCCCCCCTCTGACCACTTGCTACCTCGTCTATGGATGTGCGACACCCTCATAAAGCAGCATTTATTATTCAAAGCTTCGAATGAGCAGCCATAGTGTGTACGTGTGTGTAATTGATGCAGTTGTGTGTGCGTGCGTGTGTGTGTTTGTGCTCCCCTGCCAGCGCTGGAGGCGATGTGGCTCGCGGGACTCGAGGCTCATTTTGAGTTTCGGCTGGTTTGCATATCACACTCATTCTGTCCTCATGGAATCACGTCAGGCGGCAAGTGTGGCGACCAAGTGGCCTGTCGTTTAACCATTTCTGCAACGCAAACTGAGCCCTTTTTACACATTCAATGGAGTTAAATCAGTTAAAACAGTTTCATCGGGAGGTTACTTCCTATTTGATATTTGTTGATTTCATTATCTAGTCAGAGGAACTCTAGTTTTACACATCCAAGCTGATGTGAAAAAACCCCAGTGTAATTCCTTTTGAGCCATGTGAAGACTGGTAGCTAATCGAGTGATGTCAGCAATCTGTGCGGCTAATGAGGCCAATGTTTTGGCTGGGACGATGTAGGTATTGGGGGGGGGAGAAAAAAGTGGTTTTACTGCATCAGACCCCCTCTTTTACCTCCCCATTTTCAGTCTGACAATGTTGGCATGTGGCGGTGTCCTGGTGTGCTGGGTTGTTGTGTCTTTAAATACAATCGAACACACAAAGCAGCACTTTTACACAATCTACAGTCGGCTCCAAACACATTCCTACCCTGAGCTGAAGAAAACTGTCGAGTCCGCGCTGTTTCGTTTCTGTGTGCAGCCCGCTTGCAAAAATCGAGGCCGTCACAACCTAAGATGACGCTTGTGGGGCTTTTAAAAGCCAGGTTGGACATCAACGACTCAGCTTCACCGTAAATACAAACTGGAGGCATGGAGAGAGAAGTGGGCTCATCTTGCAGCATCTTGCTGCTCGTCCTCTCCGTGCACAGGGAGGCAGGTGGAAAAAAAAGAGTTGATGCATCCCCTTTTCTGAAGGACAGTCAGCGGCGGACCGGCTAACAGTGTTTCTCAGTATCCCTTTTATCTTCGTGCCCCTTTTTTTTGGCGCATTTCACGCCTCTCTCTTCCTTCTCTTTCAGAATCCAGAGATGGCTCGAATATTGTTCCTGATTATTCTGTATGGTCTTCCATCTCTGGTTGTGCCCATACATAATTCATCAACTGGAGGTAATTTGTTTGTGTTTGTGAGTTTATAACATGACCCGATAGACTCAAGTAACTCGCTGTAATTAGTGCAGGGAGGAAGGCATCCAGCTAAATGGACAGTATGTCCTGTTGCTCTAATGCATCTGCATTATCTAAAGAGCAGCCACCATCCCCGCTCTTCTTGTCCTTGATTGTTCTTTCACCTCTCTTTTTCTTTAGGCTGCGCTATCATCCGGCCTCCCAGGGATGGTGGGATCCGCTACAGAGGCCTGACACAAGAACAGGTACAGAGGAGGCCCCACCTGACAAATCTAGCAGAAGTGGCAGTATTAAGCAGCTAAAACCCTTAAACCCAACTGTGATGTAATTTATTCCTGATTGATTCAAAAATGAAAGTATTGACAGCCTGTATATTGTATATGACAACTATATACAAGTAGTTATTATTATTACTCCATATGATGAGGGATGATTAGAATAGTGATATAATACTATTCACCAATGCATGTCCTAGAATAATAATTTGAGATGATGAAATTATTATTACACCATGAGTCAAATACAGGTATATTAGTATTGGTGAAAAAGGAAAGAAGACTTGATTTCTACTCACTGACCCAAATGGCAGGTGAATGAGATTCAAACAAATCCCTTGATTTATATTAATCCTTGACTATGGATTAAAAACAATAAAATCCATTCTAACCTGTGTCTCCAAAAGAAAAGCTGCATTGACGAGTTTATTCTGCACAGTGATTCAGGTGAAATAATTCATTTCTGAGTGGACGCAAACTATGAATACTGTACTGCAGCAAGGCTCAAAATGGAGAGAGGCGTTGGTTCAGTTTCAAAGTCTTGAAGCTGAGCCAGTCAACAAATGTTTGAAATCCGACTGCAGCAATCCGACTGCAGGGCTCTTTGGCTGAGCAGCCTCTCTTCGGGAACAAAAGGTTGATCCTAATTGTTGTTGCATAAATTTGAGTAACCTGTAATTGCTAATGTAGGAGCGGATTTAATCCCCTTTTCTTATAAACATTCAATACGTTTAGATAAGGGTGCGAAAAGCACAGATGGGATGAACCAAAGCTGTAAAAAAAACAATAATAATCGGATCACGTGATCGTTTCTTGAAGAGTTTATCCAGGTGTGAAGAGTATTTATTTTCATAGTAACCCGGGTAACTTCAGACAGGTTTTTGACACACGCACCTTAAAATGCACACATGCACACACACCCTGGCATGACGCCGAAACGTACCAAAGCCAAACACCTTCTCAACCAAAGAGAAGATGTGTTTCAGAGCGTGACAGCCCATCAAATCCAAAGCCATGAAGTCCTCCGAGTGAAACTTCACCGCCGCAGCCACACGGCGCCGGAGTCTGTTCCCCTGAGGCCGAGTGAATGAGGAACAACTGGTACGAGAGAGCATCCGTCACGCTCTAATCACTGTCCCTTCTTCTCCCCGTCTCTCTCCGCCGCCGTTTCCCTGACAGATCCGCAGTGTGCAGATCCTCCCCGTGGATTATGAGATAGAATACATCTGCAGAGGAAACCGGGTGATCGTGGGCCCCAAGGTCAGGAAGTGCTTGCCCAACGGCACGTGGACAGACATCACCCTGAACAGTACATGCTGTGAGTCATTTTTCTTTACGTATGTTTCATCCCTCTTTAATCCTCTTTCTCATTTCTTTTCTACTTTTCTCATAAAGTTAAAATAGAAAAAAGGAAAACCTGTTGGGCGCTTTTGTTTTTCTATACTTAAATTATTGACAGTAAAAGAGGTGTAATGTAATTTGAAACTGTTGATCTGGAAACTAGAACAAAACTCTTGTCTAAGCAAATTTAAAGGCATGTTTTTGGCCAGCTGACGAAAGTCCAATATTCACTCTCGTTTTGCTCCGTCTTTGGTCTCCTCCATCTTCTGAGGTAAATATCTGTCTCTAAGCCTCCAAATAATCGACTTTGTTTACTAGTGAGCTGTTATCTGTTACTGGTGCTGAGCATGAAGTGTTTCTAGAGCTTTTTTTTACTGAAAACAGCTGAAACCAAAAACAGCCAAATGAGAGCGTTGAATTAGGTCTGTGAAGGCGAAAAGAAAAATAACAAGCAAACGTGTTTGAAATTTTCCACATGCCTTAATTTGTTCATTTGTCCTCCTTTCTCTCATTATTTCCTATTTGTAATAATAGATTTAACGATGCCATGCAGGGCGTTCAAAGTTTCAGATGAATATTCATAAGCCCACCCTGATCTGTGCTTCTCCAGAACCTGTCTGTCCAGTTCGGAGATCCCTTTGGTCCTTGTGGGGCCACTTGCTTAGTCTCGTTTCTCTGCTGACCTTCAGACCAGTTGTATGATTGCACACAGGTTGACTTTATTTAACTAAGGTGTCGGACACACCAGGAGGAAATTCCAATTTGACATAAACATCCACTTCACTTTGACTAGAGAATGAACAAATTAGAATTGTATTGCCTCAGGTCAAAGGTCAGTATGAGTAAGCGATTCGGTTATAACAGTGTGAACTGAAACTTTTTCTGGTTGGTGGATTAGATTATAAAAGATAGACACCCTTCTTTCACTTCAAATCCTCAATTCATTCATGTATAAATCCATGACATGAAACTTAATTCTTGAACCAAGGAACAATGCGTCTGAAAAAGCTTTGAAAAGCTTGTAAGTGGACCTTTGAAGTGGGATTATTTTGTAACAAAGCCCTGGATGACTGTTCCAGAATATTTGGTGTTTACTCTGAGGTTTACTCTGAGGTATGTGTGCCTGATGAAGGGATAAATTAATAACTGTCAATGTGAACTTATTCGCGATACATCCACAGAAAATAGTGCAGGGTGATGGATTGATTTGGAGTTTTGGGGATTCTGCTCACATTTAAACAATTTTAGAAGAATAATAGAGTTCTGCGGGTGCAAATATAATGTAATTATGACTCATATCACATATAAAGGTTCTTTGCAAATACTGAAGAAAAAAGGTCAGAATTCAAATCAAATCCATGTTATATCTCCTGTTTTTCTTGTTTCAATTCAAATTCAACATCCGTGAAAAAAAAAAAACTTCTCCCCAAGAGAATATTCTCCAAAGCAGGCCTTTTGTTTGTCTCTGGCTTATGTAACAGCACACGCTGCAATGTGCTGATTGAAGTTTCATTATGTGCTCGCTTGCTGGAAGGGAGATTCAACAAACTCGGCAGCTAAACAAATTATATTCAACAGCCGGGCCGTTGTTTCAGAAAAACCGAGAGGAAGGTAGCCCGCGAGCTAACGTCACAAATGTGGGCCAAGACATTTCCTACGGGTCAAAACACAAAAGTAGCTTTATTTGTATGGAGTTCCTGGGGCAGTTTGTACTTATTGTGTTGTGTCTGTGTTGTATTACATGCTCGAGTAGGAAAATGTCCGGATTCATGCAGGAACCCAATACCTGAAAGATTCCTCAGAGGCAAAGCTGCTCAAGTGGCAGAAGTAATCTCCTCAACCTCGGAAGGCAAAACGTTTTTACCTTTTTATTGCTCATTTCCATCTGTTTGGTACGGGCAGAACTTTGTGATGGTGCTTCTCTGTTATGTAACCTCTGTTTGACATCACATTTAGTGCTTATTAGAAGAGATGTAATCCAGCTGTAAATCAGCATGTTAGCATGTTAGCATTGTCCTTGTGAGCGTGTTAGCATGCGCTGTTAGCTGTAGGACTGTAACTCTTGAGTTGTCCTTTTTGCTATTTGCAAGAGAAGGCAAAACGTTATATAACTAAATCCTAAGTGACTAAAGAATTAAAGCTCCAAGAGTTTTCGTTACCCTGCAGCAGGTATCACAGACCAACGCAGTATGCATAGCAAGTATGACGAAAAGCTGAGTGTGTCTAGGCATTTTAAACTGCACAGTGTGTGGATGGTAACGGCGGGAGCGACACCTGGATGTTTACTACATGAGTAAGGATTTGAAAGCGTTGCAGCAGCTCTTCAGACTTGGCGAGACGATTTAAGTAAATTAACCTGTGGAAAACGTATCGCGAATGATGACAAGAGAGGTTAGGATTACATTTAAAGGGAAAAACCTCTGTTGAAAAAAACGTATTTAGCACTAAAATAATACTGGAAAATATCAAATTGTGTGTTTATTTAACATAAACACCATTCGGACCGGTGATGGGACCGGTTGCGTTCGGTGCATTTGAGTGAAGCAGGGAGATCTTGTGGCTCAGAGTGACTCTGCAGGTAATTGCCTACTTAATTGGTATTTTGGGAGAAAATACTCATTGTATGTATGAGTATGTAGTTGTAGTAGCAGTTTCAACTTTTACCTCTGATAAATGTGAGCGTTACTGCAACCCATCTATTTTCTGATCCCTCCCCGTGTCTCCACCTGCTTTTATTTTGTGGCTCCTCTGGTTCCCAGTGCTGCTGTGCCCGCGGGTCTGGACCTCCCTGGAAAACGGCCGGGTGATGGCGAAGCCCCCCGGGCCGCCCGTGGAGGGCACAGTGCTCCATTACAGCTGCCACGCCGGCTTCATCCTAGAGGGACGAAACGCCAGCCATTGCACTAAACTGGGCAAGTGGGACGCGCCCAAACCCACGTGCCTCTGTGAGTGTCTGAGCCGGTGTGACGACATGAGATTTTACATTTTACACGCCACGGTAGAATCTGAGAAAACTATGTGGCATGGTAGGATGCCGTTTACTGCCTCTGGGGGAGAACATTTTCAACACAGTAAGCAACTTTGTATCAATGTTTCTGGTTTGTTTTCAATAGAAAACAGGTAGAAAATTAGAATGGGTGATTCTTTGTGGTATGAGAGTCGCTTTTTTCTCTGAAAAGAAAAAAATATCTATTTTTATATCTATTTTTAAAAGATTCTATTAAGAATTTGAGCTGAAACGCACATTCTTTTGATCATCAATGAATTGTGCCAAGAAAAAATCCCAATTATGATGTAGTTCCAGATTATCAAATGTGAGGACGAGAGGCTTTTCTTTATCATATGTGTTACTAAAGTGCATGTTGGCATACGGTAAATATAACGGCATTCCGACATTTTAAAGTGAAAATTAATTATTTCATGAAAATGACTGTCAGTGTATTTGAATGCCCCACTGATGCTTTATTGCCAGAAATGTTCCTTGACGTCCACAGACAATGCTCACTTATGCAGCCTGCCTCGCAAATATGGGAACAGGAGGTTTTAAAGATGACAGATAATTGCAAACACCTGCTCTCCCGATGGAGAAGCGTGGTTGCTAGGCAATAAATGGTCCAGCCAATCAGAGGGAAATCCAAGAGAGGGCAGTTTGTACGGTTGGCGCAGGCAGGTAAAAAAAAAAAACAGATTTCAGTTCCACACATTAATGCATGTGGACTGGATGAATAGGCAACAAATGTAAGAGGAACGTGTGAGAGGGTATTTGTGATATCAACGTTGTCCAAGAGAGATCTCGCTTGCAGCAGTTGGCGGGTCCAAAAAAAGATTTGTTCAAATTAGGACGAATAAATGAGGATTTACTGAAAGATATGAGATCGCCAACTGGTCATCACAGGAGTTGGCATGGCAACCAACTAAAGTTGCTAAGGAAATGGTCGTATTTAAAGAGATACAGTACAGCAGTACAGTAAAAGTAGGAATTGTTAAGATTTATAATCGTCTATGATTCATTGTGTACTATGTTGGGTTATTGATTCATACTTTGCTTTAATGTAGTCTGGCAAATCTACACAATTTAACTATAAATTTGAATATACTACATTTTTGGAGAGTTTCTGTAAACTATCATAGAATTACATAATATCTAGCACAGTGCGTTTCTCAGGTCAACTACAATGTTGTGTTGCTGCCGATCTAGTGGAGGAAGATAATACAAATTTGTTTTGCTTTACTTCATTAAATCTTAAAAATTAAAATTAAGCGTTAACAATGTCAATCATTAAATAAAGAACCCTTGAGGATTTTATATACAGTAATTTCTTCGTCTTAGCCGCTCTATTTAAATTTGTGTTTGTGTTTTTTAATTAACTGTTATTTTTTGCTTCTTTTTGTCTTTGCTGGCCAAAGATGACAGAAACTACACAGGTAAGACTCACTTCTTATTATCATGTCTATGATAACCAAATGTCGCTACAATGTGATAGTGATTACGTTATGTTTATTATTGTGTGATGGACATGCTCGGCCAGCATGGTCTAATGTGTCATTAAAACATTACAAATATTAACTATGCATAACAACAAAGTAAAAAAAATAAACATGGTTCCACGAAAAAAATGGAAATCAGAAACACAAAATCCTTTACCCAGAACACGTAAATGTACCCAGAACACGTAAATGTACCCGGATGTATATTTAGTAATAGTAATAGTTCAGTAATATGTGCTGCAGCCACAAGAGGGCAGCAGCAGCCTGAAGCACAGACGAGTGGCTGGAAAGAAACGTGACTGCAGGGGAAAAGGGTACTTGAACAGGTTGTCCAATCTACTGTGAGAAACAAGACGATTGAAGCAGAACATTTAAATAAATTACTTTTCACGTCCAATATTGGAGTGTTCTCATGAGCCCCGCACCTGCCAAGGAACACAAAGAACTTTCTTCTACCCCTGAGTGTTGAGCAAATCCTTCCTTCGTGAATCCAAAGCACGGAGAAAAGATTAAGACTATTTAATCTGCTCATAAGCATCATTTGTGAAGAACCATTTTCAACTCAACTCATCCACATGAAGCCTTAATGAAAATTGCATATTAGTCTGATTCTCATCATTTTTGCAGCACACGCTCCTGCCCTCTAGAGTAATAACCAGACGGCATTTTGAAAATGAAGGTTAGCGATGAGTTTGTCGCCGCTCAGGTCTGTATGTAATCAGGTGTGAAAAATTGCGCTCGCTGACCCCGGTACGGCGCAATTGCACCTGCCGTTTGTAAGAGGTCATCTCTGAAAATGACCTTCCTTCTCCCGGAGAAATAAAGAGTCATCTGTGGCGTGGACATTTCACCTGATCGAGGCAGATGAAGATGAATACATATGTTGCTGTGGCCGGACGGCGCGTCCTCTTGCACAATTAGTTCCACCACATTTGGATTTTCATTTAATCATGAACGAGCTGCAATCGTTGGAAGGATCGCGGCCCGCTTACTAATGAATTAGGCTCGAACCTGTTGTGACCTTTTAATCAGACAAACACACCTGTCCCATGACACACACACACGTGCTGCTCACGCACACACAGGACGCACACGCCAAACGTCAGCTTTTCAAATGTCAGAGACAGACTTGACAAAAACATAATTAACAAAGCAGTAGCAGGGAACCCTTTCCTAGAATAGACGTTTCCATCTTCCGTCTCAATGGTGACCTCCTGCTGGGTCTGCTCCCTCTCTCCTCCCTCTCTCTCCAGCGCATGTGCCATCGCCACCCACTTACTGCCTCCTCAGCGGGAGAAAGGTTAATACCCTGCTCCTGTCTGTGTATGCTCTACCCTTTGTGAGTGTGTGTGTGTTTCCTAACACACATATGCAGTAGGATTTCATTTGTGCTTTGTGTTTCCTGCAAGTGCCGTCCAACAAAAACCGCTAAGGTCAATGGAAGCAAAGCAGCAAACAAGCTACGTACAGTATACACTAAATAAACTATATACCGTATGCATTTGTACTCTGAATTATATATTTTGATATTCTATTTAATGAAACAAAATGATTGTTTTTAGAATGCGCCTTAAAGCAAAAGCATGGCACAGTTATAGATCTATGTGATGTTTTTAAGGCCGTCAACATTATCGCGTTAATCCATGCGATTTATATGACATTTAATGCAATAAAATATTTGAATGCAGTAAAATGCAACTTTGTTTACTTCCGGTCAGTAAACAAAGTTGACCCGGGAAACGATCCCGCCGCTAGCTTTTTACACTGAAAGTGAAGCAAACAGAGGCGCGACAGCGGAGGACTGTGCAGAGAAATTCCTCCAAGTGTCCACGAGAATTGGGGTGAGTGGCCTCACAGGAAAACTTCATGCACCGCTAGGCTAAGCTAGCTACTACGCTAAACTAGCTGCTACGCTAAGCTAGCTGCTGGTCTATGCTCCATCGCAATATCAACCCTGCAGAGGAAGACCAGTGTGTCAAAAAAAAGAAGAAGATAACTTTTAATCACATAAATAAACATTCAAAGTGAATGTATTTCAAGATTAGCCATTCATTTTTTTTTTGTTTTATTGTCAGCCCCAACTGTTTTATATCTCTCTTGTCCAAAGATGTAATGCATCCCTCCTTCTCCTATTTAAGCTCAAAACATCATAAAAACAAGTGATTTCATTTTTTTTTTAAAAGGTAGTTTGTAGCAAATGTTACCACAACGGGTGGGGGGGAAAAGGGGGGGGGGGGGGGGGTTGTAATGGTTGGTGTACAAGGGAGTGTTCACAGCGACGGGGCTTAAAATAAACTACAGTAGCCATGTACATCGTAATCAAAGCACAGGAACGCTCATTGATGTGTTTTTAATAGTTTCGACGAAGGCCGGACCAAGACTTTGGCCACAGAGACAGCGCGAGTAGTCGTTGAGAGGGATGCGTTGGGTTTCTGTCCTTCCTCCTCTTGTGATCTGTTTAAAATGAGATGCCCCCCCCCCCCCTCGCCGAGAGAAGGCTTGCACCATTTGTACCATTTTAGCGGCGCTTTAATCTTGTCACGTGACTCATCTGTGCAGTCGTGTGTGGCCACAAATGGGTTTTTATGGCAGAGGAATTCAGTCTAAAAGACTGTGGTATTGAGATTGCTGAATATTTTCCTTCTTCGTATCTATGTTTATAGAACTAGTTAGTACATTTCGCAATGAAACTACACCCTCGGGGGCAGGGTATTTTTTACAGTGGAACAATGAACTTGTTATTCTCAGCTCCCCCCACTGTGATACTCAGGCATGATATATTACTCTAATAACTGAGGCGCTGCAGAGTATTGGAAACTAGTGTTTGTTGCTGCTGCTGCTGGACAAATTATATAATGATGATGCTATATCTAAGTCAGAGGTTTTTACTGCATGATGAACTGTCGTTTCATTGCATCCTGGCCAACATTTATGCTCCTATAAAATGTTTTTACAATAATTCCGGCACTACAATGTGTAAATACAGGCTATATTTTCACCTTGCTCATCTGGCACAAAAGGCAAAGTTGAACACAAAGAAAGCTTCATGGACCCACTTGACCACTTCTACATAAAGAAATTCTTTCTTTTACCCACAAAAACAACCAAACAAAAAGTCAGCCTTGCGCAGTTCAAACCGTTTGATTGCTTTTCACACAATGCATTTTGTCATCACAACGACTCCCATTGCTTGGGTAACATGTGCTCTGCAAGTGGAGGCCATTCTAATCAAGTGCTACAAAAAGGGGACATTGAAAACGGTACGTGCCCCGCTAACGCAGCTGCCAGGAAGAAAAACAGGCCATTATCCTGAAGGAGGCTGCGTTAGCGAACAGCATCCAGCACGGGGCCCTCATTAAAGCGGCCCGGGCAGCGCGGTTCGGCCCTCGCGCGTCTCCGCCGCCTCTTCTCCAGGCTGTGCCACCGTTAATGTCTCCTCCGAAAGTGCCATTTGCCGCCGTGGGGGTTGTTAACACTGTGCCGTCGCCGGCGCGTCTCGCATGTGAAGGCTGTAGGATTACGCGGCCCACAAAAACAAAAAAAAAAGGAAAAGAAAAAGGATATAAAGTTCACGCTGAATAATTGATTGAGCGCGTTGGATGGTTCACGGGTGGCAGCGAGGAAGAGGAGGTGGAAGTGGAAGTCAAATGCCAGCAGATGATCAGTGGCCTGCGAGGACTTGTTAGCAGCTGGATCAGAGTAGCTCTCTGCTACACAGAGATATCCAGATAATGAGGTTTGGGTAATGAACTAGGGTGATATAATAGTCATGCTCCCTCGCCTAACTACACGGTGTTGTTAATTTAGACTGGAGAAATAATGGTCTTCTTCTCCACTGCTGCAGTAAGTCATTTTCAAAAGGGAACTTTAAGACTGACATTACAATTGCAGTTAGAACGCTTGCACAGGGACTACAAGAGCCGGAGCATGAAATGAAAAAACAGAGTAGTGAACCATAGTTATAAAAAGACACTGTTTGCAATGTAAAGATCTCTGGTAGCAAATGACCCTTTAACCTTTAGATGAAACATCCTTAATAGGATTCATCGAGATTAAATGATGTCCAAAGTTTCTCCAGAAACATTGTTTCAAGCTGTTTCTTCTCTATTTTTCAAATAATCTTTTTGTTTCGCATTCGTTATTGTGTGTCGAATGTGCAAGCCTAAAAGAGAGACCACCCAATCACAAGCAATTTCTTTACCAATCTAGTGACCTTCCTTCTTTTAAAGTCCATTGTGCCTTTTCTTTGTGTCCACCTGTTTGGGTTTCACATGGTGTGTTGCTTGCATGCCTTTGTGAGTCAGAGTTACGCATGGAGACTGTGCCGGGTCTGAAAAGAGGATTCAGACAGGTGCGCAGAGAGGAAATGGTCTAGGAATTAGCAGAGGTGGTCACAGAGATCCTTTGCTACCTGCTGCTGTGTGCAGGACCAGTTAGAGCAGAGTTATTGATTTGCAGGTGAAGTGGCATCCGGTGCTAAAGGTTACATGCTGACATTGTTGCGGCAGCATTTGAATGAAATATCTGAACACATATTTAATGGCTTGGCATATATTCTATACAGGCATCCATGTTCCCCAGAGGATCCATCCTGCTGACTTTTCTTTGTGTGTAGATTGCCGTGACATTTACGTTTACGCGCTCCTCCTCAGAGTGTTATTGACCTTCACCTTTAATCACACATTTTTATTTATTCTAAATGTCCCTTCATTTATTTTTTTCATAATTATTTTTCCTTTTAATTCCTTATTATTTATTGCCATAATATATCACACATGCAAGGAATTTGACTTGGCAGTTGGTGCATGACAACAGACGACAATGGACAACAAGACAACGTAGTGCAAGAAATAAAATCTAATAGTTAGTAATCTAAGGCTATGGGTTAGTTTAAAAATAAAGGAATGCGAGTTTTAAAAAGATATATAATTATAAAGTGGCATTTCAGGTAAACAAGGACTCAGACTTTAGGGCAGTCAGGCCTCTTATTTCAGAAACAATGAACCGTAACGGTCAGGTTACCAATAAAAGGTAAGCTTACTACTTCTTTGCTTTCAGTCAGCTACTCAAACAGACAAGCCTGTTGACATTTTCAGACAACAGTCATCCATCCATTTTTCGAATTATTTTTTTTAAAGAAAACGTTAATCTCAAGATAAAATGATTGGCGTCTTTAAAATGTGTCGTTAATAACACTGACAGCACTAGCCAATGCACCTTGTCGCTCAAGTCCTACCGAGACTGCAAAAGAAGAAAATTGTGGCCAAAACAAATCCGACTTCTCTGATGACGTCACGGACTGAAAGACCCGATGCATCGATCGGGAACTGATAATGGAGCCACTAGCCTGCAGCCTGAGCCAAAAGGCAGCCGCAGCAAGTGGTGGGAGTAAAAAAATAAAAAAAAGAAGCCAAACTGCAAAGAGGAGCACGTGACAAAGAAAGAGGATGTGAGGGACTCTGGTTGCAATGGATGCTCAGTTTTAAGTAAAGCGCAGCGTGCAACTCATCGGAGAATCTTTGAGGAGATTCAGCCCGGAGCCCCCTCCCTCTGTCTCAGCTTACATTTCAGAATAGTGCTCTCTCTCTCTCTCTCTCTCTCTCTCTCTCTCTCTCTCTCTCTCTCTCTCTCTCTCTCTCTCTCTCTCTCTCTCTCTCTCTCTCTCTCTCTCTCTCTCTCCTCTACACGCACTCAGCCTTCGGTGCTGCAGTGGATCAGACGCAGAGCTCTCCGCGGAAAATCGTCTCATCTGTTGGAATACGGCCGCGTTGAAGGGAAGGAGGGGGGACGGCAGTTTTTTTTATGGGGGGCAGGGGGGGTTGGGAGATGCTTCGTGCTCATTTCTGCTGTTTGGGCTTCCTTATTCACTCGCCAGTTGTCTTTGCGGTGATTATTTTAGCCGCGCACTCATCTGACCCGGTTAACGCGTCCCGCGCGGACTCCACTGTCTGATTTTTTTTTTTGGAGCGCGGGGGCTCGCGACGAGGGACGCGCGCGCGCTCCGATATTCACGATCGATAGCGAGCACAAAGCGATGCTTTAGTTCGGCATTGCGTGGATTATGGGCTGGATCGCACGGCTGAAACTCTCTGAGTTTGAACTGTGTCTGACTTGGCCCCCCCTTCCCGGCCCCCCACCCAAAGAAATATCTATCCACTATGCCATGAATAATTAACCAAGCCGTATGCTAAATTATACGCCGACCCAATTCATTGCCAGATTCGCCAAACACTCGCAATTAAAAGTAAACAGATCGCGCTCAGACCACTTTGCGGGAGCCGGACACGTGTTGAGCTCGCTTTACGCTTTAGTTCCCAAAGAGAATCGCACGCGCTGTGACCGGAGACCGGCTCCGGTTCAGCTCACCTGGAACCATGGCGGAGGTCCGCAGAAGCCCCCCGCCGGCACCTCTCGCGACCCGCGGGCACCCGACGCTCCTCCTGCGGGCGTCTCTCATCGCTCTTCTCCTCTCCTGGCCTCGGCCCTCCGCAGGCAAGAAGAAGCTGTACATCGGCGCTCTGTTCCCCATGAGCGGGGGCTGGCACGGGGGCCAGGCGTGCATGCCCTCGGCTCAGATGGCCCTGGACCTGGTGAACAACAGGAGCGACATCCTGCCCGACTACGAGCTGGAGCTCATCCACTACGACAGCATGGTGAGTGCGCGCGGAGAGGAGGTGCGTCGCACAAGACGAGATGTGCGGTGTCAGTAAGTGAGGGGGGGGGGGGGGGGGGGGGGGGGGGGTCCGAGCATCTGCCTCTCCAATGAATTATGACGAGGAGCAAACTGGGTCTCTTGTGTCATCTCGGGTGTGCCCAGATGTGTCATCCGTCGTCATGTTTCACATGTGTTTGCTTCCTCTTGCAATGCACGATGCTTTCACACATCCAGAGACAATTCTATTTCCCATATTTTGGAACCACGGCAGGTATATGAAATGTCGCTTTGCCAAAGTCAACAGGCCATGCTTTGAGTCATGCTTCCCGGATCTCAAAGAGGAGCCCGCGAACCCTGAAGTCCCCGCTGTGTTTGCTCATCAATCATTAATCACACTGGTATTTCAAAATGTCAATGTTATCAACCACTATGAATCCAATATCCGCCCCTCCTGACTGGTTTCATTCCCCCCTGGCTGCCCCAGATTACCCCCAACTACACTGACATAGATTTTTTAATTAAAAAAGCACATTATTAATCTGTGTAGAAGAACATGCTCTCGCTACCTGCCATAATTGTTATTCTGACTTTTTAAGTTTTTACCCTCAAAGGGAGCCAGTTTTTCATCAGCAGGATGAGTCCAGACACATTAAAAAGATGACTGGCTATTGCCCCTGTATGGTTATTATCCATCCTGCTGCAGGAAGTGCCTGGAGAGCAGCCGGGGCAGCAAAGAGTTAACTGTGCTGGGACTGGTTAGAAATGTGCTACGAGCTTTATCCTGATTGGTGTACAAGGCTCTGCATTGGAATCCTGTTAAACAGCATAGCAGGGGGAGAGCGAATATATGTGTTTGCATGTGACAGAGCGAGAGGCAGAGGGAGAGGGAGAGTTGGCATGGCAACACAGCTACTCTTGAAGCAAACCACAGAAACAAATACGATTTCAGCTCTGTAAAAATATATGTGCACAGATTCATAGGCTGCATGTGAAGCAGTGCAGTGCCTGCTTTTTGTGTGTCACGCATACACCTTGTTTCTTGAAATGAAATGCTAAACAGATCAAATCAAACGTGTGCGTGTGTGTGTGCTTCCTCCTGATAACCAGACGTAGCTGCCATGAAACATAAATATAAAGCAATGGCGTGAGCACATTTCATCGGGATCGGGGGATACGTGCCTCCTCGCGCTCCAGGAGTCACTGGCGACTATACGGCTCGATAAATAGATGCAAATCCTTTGAATAAAACGGCTAAAACAATCCGGCATCACGTTGTCGGAGCCACGCAGGCTGATACCTTGAAGTAAGTCCAGTAGGGAATTCATTGCTCTTGCTAACGGTACACAGTGTGTTTGTAATGAGTTGAGAAATATGTGTACGTTTCCCCGTCTCGCTGCAAATGCGTCTCACCTGGCTGGAATAGTAATAAGGATCTTACTCTTTGAGAGGTCGGAAAGCTATTAAATGAACAGGGATGAATAAGCTGAGATATTTACATGCGGTTTTGACGGCTCACGTGCATTTTGGTCAGAGCCAATCGGAGCACAATCTTTTGTTTAACCGTGAGATTAAGACAGGGGCGTAACTCGCCCCCTTTGTTTGCGTCTCAAGATCAAGGCTGGATGAAGTGTGATTACGCAGCAGAGTCTCTTGACCTGAATTCATTACCATAAAAGGACGTTTTTTCTTTGCGTCTTTCGAGCCTAACAACTCGTTAACAGCAGCTTTTGGGGGAAAAGCCACGTGTTAAAGTTTGACCATCGAGTCAAGCGGTGTCCTCGGCTTGTCCAACATCATGCAATATTCATGAAGCTCAACGCTTACTGCCAGCCTGTCCCTTTAAATGGATGCAGATACCCCGTGGTAGCAGAACGCCGTGTTTCTCCGGCTATTCTGGCGACAGCATCGGACTATTTACAGCCTTCTGAGATCCACACACACACACACAGGCGTACACACGCAGTACGCGCAGACACACACTCAGGCAGGCCGTTGCCATGGATATATCAAAGCCGAGACTGCAAACTTTGATCAATTATTAACAGTGATGGAGCGAGACAGTGGGGAGACAGAGAAATGGTGAAACAAGGTGCTTCCCTCACTGCCGTCCTCTATTTTAATTGGCTGCGGTGACACCATTTCCCCATCCGCTGTGGCATAACCAGTATTCATCACTGGTCATACAAGCCTCAATTCGGGGGTGTCGGGAGGTGTGTGTGTGTGTGTGTGGGGGGGAGGGGGAGGGGTGCGGGGGGGCACATCATATTGAGAAAATTAGAAGATGTAGCAGCGCATGCTTTGGGATTCAACACACAGTCTGTCCCCCAGGCCCTTATCCCCTTTCCACACTCTCTTTTTATATTATTCAATCTGGAGTGTAATTAGAGAGGTGTGTTTCTCGGCGAGCCGCTGTCTCCTGCCGCTCGCCTCGGTCCGGGGAACATTGGGATTGTCGCGAGCCGGGGTTGACTGATTGGAAAGGCAGAGGCATGTTAACGACAGCACTATTATTGGCTCTGGGAATTTCAGCACCAAGGACAGCGAAGCAGGTGGCGGCGCTACGTCATGTGTGTGTGTGTGTGCGTGCACATGCAGCCGTTTTTATGACTGGTACACACACCTGGTGCGCACTAATAATTTCCTGTGCGTTTGTGTGGCTGCTTGCACTTGTACTTGCAGACTTGTGACTACCAGATCAAGTTCACCTTCAGAGTGAGGACATTAGCCGGGCAGCCGTGGCTTTGTTGAAAAGCCTGTTTGGGGGATCGGACTTTACGGTTTGGGTTGTTATGTTGATGTGGTTTCGGTGACGAAAAGGAGCCATGATGTCAATGTGTGTCCTCTCAATGGTATAAGTATCGCGATGTGTGTGTGTGTGTCGGTCAGTGTGCACGTGATCAGGCTGTCAATCCTGGGCGCTCTCATGAGCAAAGGGTCTCTATGGGGTTGGAGAAGACAGACCTCCAAGAACCTTTCTGTCATACCTGCCAACACCTCCTGTTTTCTCCCCATGTTTATTTCATAAGGGATACTGCCGGCTTTTTCACCTTTTACTGTTTCCCCTTTTGTCATAAAAAAGCTTTATTTATTTTTTTACGTTTGTCAAAACACGAGGTGCACGAGTCTAATTAAGG
The DNA here is from genome assembly GCA_021346845.1 of Apeltes quadracus. NCBI lineage: Eukaryota > Metazoa > Chordata > Actinopteri > Perciformes > Gasterosteidae > Apeltes > Apeltes quadracus. The sequence goes on from CM037936.1 coordinate 3,049,813, forward strand.
AATAGACGATATTCCTGGACAGGACGTCAGACTGTAAAGGGCGATTGAATGAATTCCGTGAAACACCAAAGTCAAGTGCACTCTTTTGCATATTAAGGGATAAAGCAGACTTATTTTCTATGTGACTAGGCTTTGCCTACTCCAGACAGTTTTGTTCCAATTTGTCAAGAAATAAAACGAAAAATAAATATTCTAAACATGTACGGATAGGTAGTAAGATAATGTCGAGGACTCATTGTGTCAGGTATATTAATGAACTGATCCGTTGTCAAAACCTCTGAAAAGGAAGTTGTGTTTTCGTTTCTTTTTTTTTTTGTTAGTTTGCCAACGGGATTGTGGAAATAATTACCAGCTTCATTTCCCTGAAAACCCAGTTGAAATGCTTGGCTTTGCCTGCCGGAAGGAACCTTTTCAATGATTTCCCTTTTGTTAACATGGCGTCCCTGGGCAAAGGGTCTGTGCTCTCTGACTTCCCTTCTGACAGCATTTTCATTTCTACCCCTTATGAGCTGCCAGTGATTTGGAAAATGTATGCAAACAAGCCGTTATTGAACGCCGTTGAACGGGTTGCAATGACTGATTTGCCATACTGTTAAAATGTCTTACCTCACCGGGGTACAGCTAAATAACACTGCAACACCGGGCACCTAACCAGCTTTTCCTCAGCATGCAGCCCACAGCCACAGTGACAGGGAACACAAACAACCTCCAGCTAAAAGCAGTGTTTAAAAAAAAAAAAAAAAGCTCTGTGCGTCAATCTCTCCAAGACAAAGGCGGAAATTTCTTTTTTTTTTATGAGGCGGAAGGCAAGCGACAGGCTGCGGCTGATTTAAACAGAGAGGAGGACGTGATGCGTGAAATCCGCCGGGCTGGCGATTGATCCGGAGGAAAACCTGCAGCCTCTCGGCCCCCGCGCTGCACAGGGCTGCCTCTTCCTATGCGACATCAGTACTGTGCAGCTGCTTCACCCAGTCGACGGGGATGGTGGCTTAGCGGTCACTACAGACCGTAAACGGCTTCCTTTAGGTTAAATGTTGAGTCGTTACAGTGATGCAGTGAAACAAATGCAGGCCGACAATGTTATAAAAGTATTTTAAAGACTGAGAAGTTCTCTATAAAATATATTCATTTAGTTTGTATTCAATGTACAAAACCATAGAATGATCTCAAAGAACCTTTGGATTCTCTTACCAAGAAAACATACTGTATCTTTATAAATATGGTTTTGAGGTCATGAAATGAGCTACATAAGAGTAGAAGATTTTGGCCATAGTCTACCCGGGCTTATTAAAAAAAAATGTGTATAGCTGAAAGGTTTAAGGGAGGGAGTAGGGAGTGCTTCAGAAGCAACTGCAATAAGCAAATATTAATATAGGACGCAGTCTTTGCTCAAAATTAAAACCTTGCTATTCCCTTTTCTCCTGATCTGGTCCCTTTAAAGTTATTTCATCGACGGTAACGAGACTCCCGCTGCATCTGCACGTATGCAAGATCATTTAAAGATGCCTCAAAATCTCCACATCTGTACAGCAGAACTGCTTCATGTTCATCATGTGAGTAGTCAGAGAGGCCCTTAACACGCATGCATTGGTCTTTGCCTGGAACTATTGGTAAATCTGTTTTTATTGCAGTCCAAACATGGAGAAATGGTGTTTTGGAACTTGCACAAAATATGAGTTTTTCTTTGCAGAAGTCTCCAAATCTGTACAGCAGTAATGCTTCATAATCATCATGCTAGTAGTCAGAGAGGCCCTTAACACACATGCATTGGTCTTTGCCTGGAGCTATTGAGCAATGTGTTTTTATTGCAGTCCAAACATGGAGAAATGGTGTTTTGGAACTTGCATAAATATGACTTTTACTTTGGAGAAATCTCTCAATTGTTACAGTTGTTACAAATGTTTAATTTATTGTACAAGAGTAGTCGGACTGGTCCCGAAAACACATACTTCAGTCATTGTCCAGAATATTTAATTAAATATTTGCCATATATCATTCATGTTACTTGTTCAATACCGTAAATGTCAGCATACACGTGCACTAAAATTCAAGCGTCGGCTGAGTTGACCGCAGTTCATGACATGCACAGTTTTAAAAACCAAAAGGTCCAATAAATTAAAGTTATTCAAGCAGAATTCCCCACACGGAGTTGGACGTGGAGAGGAAACCCAAACACACGTCTCACGTCTCGTGACAGCTTCCTGACGCTCCCCCCGCGATGACATGACACCACTCTAATTCCTCCCCATCTAGAAATAATGGAAAACACATCAATCAATAACACAGCCCCTGGTTCCCGAGTGGTAATTACCTCATCAGGGCTGCCTGAAGGAGACAATTCAGCCTTTGATACACCCCCCCCCCCCCTCCCCCTCCCCCCGTACCCGCCCCCCAAATAGAAGCCGTATCGGTCAGCGGCATCATCGGGCCACGGCCCAATCGTTGGTGACACTCACCTGGAGTGATTTTTTTTTGTTTTTTTGTGTGTGCATGCTTTGTTTGTGTTTGCGAGCCGCATCTCCTCCTCGCCGCCGAATCATTAGAGGCGTCGAGCCGCACCCCCGCCGCCTCCACACCCTGTAAATGACTTCATCGCAGGGTTGTGTGACGACTTGTGGCGGACGCCCTCGTGGCCCGTCTTTGTGTCCTCTGTGTCCTCACTCAACGTACTCCAGCTTGTCTTCTCCCTTCACATTTGCATTTTGGTTTGCTCGGTGATCCCTGCTGCTTCTGTTCCCGTTTTCTCCTTCTACCTCACCGTGACCTTGTCCGTTTCGTCCTTGGCCTTTCTCCTCGCTCGCCACCTTGTTTGTCGCGCTTGTCTTTTCACTCTGCGCGCGCGTCGGCCCCCGTTAGTTGGCTCCTGCGTCTTCCGTGTCGTTCATCCGCTGTGTTTTTCTCTTTCCATTTTCTGTTTGCTGTCGCCTCCACCCCCCCCCCCCCCCCCCCACACTCCCGCGCTCCATTTCCTATTTGTTCCTCATCCTCTGCTCCCAATTCATCTGTCTGCCTTACCTTTTATCTGCCCCCCCCTCCGTCTCCCCCCCCCCCCCGCCCCCCAGTCCTCCCGCTCTGATTCATTCCACTTCGCTCTCTTTCAATCACCTCGAGTGCTTTCTCATCCCTATTATTGATCAGCGCGGCCCATCTGCTCGGCCGGCCGTCCGTTGAACACTTTGTCATTTTGCCCTTGCAGTGTGACCCCGGCGAAGCCACCAAGTTGCTGTACGACCTTCTGTACACGGAGCCCATCAAGATCGTCCTGCTGCCCGGCTGCAGCGGCGTCTCCACGCTGGTGGCCGAAGCCGCTCGCATGTGGAACCTCATCGTGGTGAGTGTCTCTCTCTCTTTATGCACACAAGTGCACACACTTTCAGGCTCTTGTTTTTTTTTTTTTTCTTTCCAATCCCCAGTCAGTTTAAAGCAGCGTATTTTTAAATTCTTGAAGGCGGGGTGCGCACAGAGAGATGTGAGACTCGAGCTGCAACTGGCGTCAATATTTGTACCTCTTCTTCCTCATTACTCAGTCAAATGTGAACACACGTATTTTTAGACACGACTTACACTTACAATATATATATATATATATATTTAATTTGATTGCAGATGGAACATCAATGAATCCGCTTGGATGTCAGGAAAAGCATGCTCCTAAAACCTCTTTTTGGAGGATTTCTCTTTTACAGATATATTTTGATATTTTGTTTATTTGATGCAAACTGTTAATTGGTGATATATTTTGCCGTAAGAATAATCACTCAACTCATTTCCTTCAGCATCAGAGCGATCCAGTGATGGGTGTTTACACATTGCTTCTCTTGCCTCTGGCAGTATCCACTCATGATTTTGTTTATTGGGTTCGGACGCTGATATATCCGATGCTGAGGTGGATGGAACTTTGTGAATCATCCAGACGTCCACTTTAAAAATCCAGCTTGCTTGTTCCTCTAGACATCCGACAACACTTTTCAAACCAGGGACCATTTCTCCACTATGGATTCACCTCCACTCTAATTCGCTGGAGGCTGAAATCCTGCAGATAAGACGTCTCAAAACCTGAGCACGTAAAACCCAAACTACCCTGCCTGGCAGCCGCGTATGAAGGCCATTTACCATTCTGACCCTTTTGCTCCAAAACAACTTAAGTGACGGCACTGATCCTCCACAGGGAAGGAGGGCGGGGTGCCAGACAGACCGCGGAGAAGGCTTTCCCTCACATGTCTCTGCCTCTGATGACCTTTCCCCTCCCAGATAACCCGGAGAGGGATGCGAGCTCATAACCGAACCTTTGAAACTGACACGAAAATCGCTATCTCCGTTCGTTACTCCCCCCCCCCGTTCGGCCCGGGCAACCGATGCGGGACTGGCCGTGCGAGCTGGTGGACGCCGGCATTTATCTAAGCGGTAATCTTTTGTACCTGCGGTAATTACAGTTCCCAAAATCGATGCTCTAGTTGTTTATTGATTTTCAAATACCTCAAACGCCGGCTTTAATTAGCGGCGCTTAACGAGACACTTCAACCCGGCGAGGCCTGTTGCGTGACCTACATCCGGCGTCGTGATGACAAACGGTGAGGGATCGGACCTGCTGTCCGCTGTCTGCTGCTGTGGCCTTTCAAAAACACTTTTCATGCCTTCATCACTGAGTTGATTTTGTTTATCTCCGTCGGCTCTCTCGATCCGCCTCTCCGTCACTCACAGGCCTTCGCTTATTAGCTTTGTCCAGCAATCAAAGTTTCATCAAGAGATTAGTCATCGAGAACAATCATTTCTAGTGTTTGGCATGTGCACCCCCCCATCCTCCTCTCTTTGTTCCCTTTTCTTGCCCTCATCATTAAAAACTCACACACTTTTGAGTCCCTTCCTCCCCTCTCAGCCCGGACCTTTCATTCTCTACTCCGGCCTCATTTATTCCTTCTTTTCCTTCCCGTCTTCCTTCCTTCCTCCCGTCCTTCCTTCCTTCCTTCCTTCCTTCCTTCCTTCCTTCGTCATCCCTCCCACAGCGTCTCTCTCGCTCTCTCCCCGCTCCCTCCACGCGAGCAGTCGATTCTCCCGGCACACAAAGGGATCTGTCTCTCTTTGCTCCGCGCCACCACCGGCACAACCTCCCAACCGCCGCACTCAATTATTTCCGTGTGCCGCCTGCGCGCAGAAGCCTCCTCGCATGTCAAGCAGCCCCGCCGGCCCGCCGCCCCACCGGCCCGCCGGGCGGAGGGCGGGAGCAAACCCCCGTTTCTGGGCGCCGATCAAGAAAGGGGGGAGAGAAGGGGGGGGGGGGGAGTCTCCCTGTTGGCCCAGTGTTAATTTGATCCCCCATCTCCCTTTTCTAAAAGCACTGTAAGCCTCAGACGGGCATTGATCTGCTGCTACTGAACTGAGGAACAAGAGATGTTGTTTGTGGGTTTTTTTTCAACGTGTCAGTTTCTGAGTGCCGCTCCGTCGCTCTATTTCTGCCACGGCCTTTTCTGCTTTTTTGCTCCATTTTAGTTTTCGTCGCTGCGTCTGTGTCTGGGAGAAGTTTATTTGATGGGGGAAAAGCTGGCTTCCGGTTTGTGGAATGAAATGGTTGAATTCTACCTGCGCGCTGCAGGCGTAGTAACGCACGCCAAAACCCGATCGGACAAACCACTCTTTAAAATATGTTGAATCTTTGACTTGAAAAGGTTGCAGAAATTCACACTCAACTCAATTCAATTTATTTTATTTTGTATAGCCCAAAATCGCAAATTACAAATTTGCCTCACAGGGCTTTACAGTGCGACATCCTCCGTCCCGAGACCCTCACATCGGCTCGGTAAAACTCCCCCAAAAAATGAAAAAAACACTGCCTGCTATTTTAGTGTTTGTTTGTTGGTTTTATTCAGTTTGAGTATTTTTTTTCTTTTGAAATTCCTAACAACAAAGTGCGTCGCCTATCGCGGGCGGGTCTCGTGGTTTTGCGCCATCGTTGAGTTTCTCGTCTTTGAGTAAACGGGGGGCATTGATCTCCGACTCTCTGAACACACAGAGTTTATTCCTCCGAGCCGAGCAGCATGTTCCGGAGCTTAGAAATGAAGCCAGCGTGCCAAAATAACCACGGATCCTAAAAATGTCCACTTGTGATCGCCAAAGAAAATACACAGCAGAAATATACTTTACCCTCTTCATGACAGCTGCCGGGGGCCGATTTACAAAAAATATATATATAGGCTGTAAGTTAGACCTCATTATGGACAAGATGGAGACAGAAAGAGACAAACCTTCCGCTTCCCGAAGGCTCTTCTTTGGGTCAGCGGCCGTTAAATAACCTCTGTGTCTCTAACCCCGCTCAGGAGAAGCGCCCTGTTAGGTCAAAAACTTCATGTCAAATACATGTGTTGGCCCCTCAAATTGTGTGTCAGACAAATACATTTTGACTTTTCATAAGGAAGCATCATCAGGTCAAAAACTGAGAAACATCTAACACTTTAATTCGAGACTATACACCTTCAAAGCGTCAGCTAATTAGCGAACGTTAGCAGGGTGAACCAAACCCTCACAAACGAAGCTCCGTTCCCATGCATTCGATTAATACGTCTCAGAAGGACAGTGTGTGTGTGTGTGTGTGTGTGTGTGTGTGGGATTGACACAAAAGTGGCTTTCTTCTAGGTATTGATCGAACACGTCAGACGTTAGACAGCTGTCACAATAGCTTCTTTTGTTTCTGCACGTTGTTTTTACACTCCCAAACATCTCCCGCCGCGTCAAAACTCCTGCTGTGCCACATCTGCCCGTCAGCCGCCTTCGCTTAGTCGGGAAACACGCTGCATTTGCTTTCTGCGAAGCACCGCATCATGTATGTGTCATGAGCGCTGATCATGTTTACTACCCAAGCGGCTGGTTCCTCCACGATCCTCCAATGCGGCGCCCCGGAACCCGGGAACCATCTGTCGCCTTGTGCTCGTCCCCCCCCCCCTCTCCCCCTCACCCTCCCCCCTCCCTCCCTCCGCGGAGACTCCTGCCTGCGCCCACGGGGATCCGATACCGTGGGGAGAACACACGGGACGTTTGTCATCCTGGCCAGGCCCCCTCGCCCCAGGGGGTCGGGTAGGTGGCAGGGAAGGGGGGGAGGGGGGAGGGGGGGGACGCGCTGTCGGCACCCACGTTGTAAACGAGGCCTGTCGAGGATTTGATTGGTTGTCACCGTGAAACTAATCGTGAGAGGAGCTGGCGGTTTCTCCCTGTTCCTGTCTGCCATTTTCCACCTCGTCCCTGCTGTTTTGAGCTCGCGTCTCAGCGCCGTCGCGGGAATTACGCCTGAAAAATTCAAATGATCCGGGTCCAAAAGGAAAGAAGCGAGGACAACAATTAATGCAACAATAATTAGATCCTTCTGTTTTATTTGTTCGGTTTGTAAGCGCGTCACAATTTCACAGCGGTGCATGCATGGGAAAGCCTGCGTGCATTGTTTTTGTGTTTATCTGCACACCTGATACGCCGGAGAGAAGCTACAAAGAGGGAGCGAGTGTGGAGAGCGTAGATTTTCTTTCTGGCTCTGTGTCTTTCTGGCTTTCCTGTGTGTTCTTCATTGTTTGAACCCGTCGCCATCAAAAGAACGCTGTGTGATGAACAACAGAGTCCCAATTTGAACACATTCTGATTGAAGTCGGTCCTGCGGCTGACGGAGCGTCAGAAGTATGTTTTCCTGCTAAACTTCTAACCAAACGCTGCCTTATTTTTACTCCTCCTTTTATTCCCCCGTGTGTCCCAGCTGTCCTACGGCTCCAGCTCGCCGGCGCTGTCAAACCGCCAGCGCTTCCCCACTTTTTTCCGCACGCACCCGTCCGCCACCCTTCACAACCCCACCCGGGTGCAGCTCTTCCAGAAGTGGAAGTGGACCCGCATCGCCACCATCCAGCAGACCACCGAAGTCTTCACCTCGGTCAGTACCGCCGATCCCCTCGAATCGCCTCGTTTCGATTGCCCGCCTCCGTTTGACCTCCTGCTCGTTCTTTAATCTCTTTTTGTTTCATCACTCGACCTTGCCTCCTTGCTCTGTTGTTTTGCGGTGAAGCTTTGGGGGTTTGCCTCGGGGAGCTGTTGTGATATTTCTCCCCGTCCTTCCAGGGAATTGATTGACTGTTTGTGAAGTATTGGTTGTTGGTTCGATATGGATCGGGACACGTGCGTCTAACGGGCACGGAGGTCGAAACCATGACAGTGGAGCTGGTTCCTGTAATTGAGGTTAATGATCATGTACCTTACGTGTGTCTTTGGTGAAAATAAATCTTTATTTCCCGTAAACACCGTCCATCCCTCGGTTGACAGTTCTCACACACAGCTCAGTATTTCAGTCTCAGACCTGATGCTTTCCTTTTGTCTCCACCTGTAATCTCTCTGTCTCGTTTCAGCTGGCTGTCTAACCCCCCTCCTCTGTCTGTCTCCCTGTCTGTCTCCCTCTGTCCTTCCCTTTGATCTTGCAGACTCTAGACGATCTGGAGGAAAGGACGAAGGAGGCGGGCATCGAGATCAGCGTTCGCCAGAGCTTCCTCACCGACCCGGCTGTCGCTGTCAAGAACCTCAAGGTGCTTTGATTAAAAATTCACCTCAGCTGCCGGCCGTCGTCATTCCCCCCCCCCCCCCCCCCCCCTCCTCCTCCTCCTCCTCCTCCTCCTCTCGGCTGCACACGGTACCATTACCATAGGAGCGGAATGAAGGAAATAAATGCGTCATGCGCTACGTGGCGTCCTGCGAGGCAGCGGGAACTTTGGTTACCCGCCGGCGGCGGCGCCACCTCATGCTGTGCCATCGCGACGCGATGTTGCTGCTCCTGATGACGCTAAGAGACTGCTTTGTTTCCTTGTTTCCGACACGACGCAGCGCCAGGATGCGAGGATCATTGTGGGGCTGTTTTACGAGACCGAGGCCAGGAAGGTGTTTTGTGAGGTCTGTTCCCTTTTCTCCCTCTATGCGAGATACTGAAGCCGACTGGCTATTAGCAGGAAGTCAGCTGTGTAATGATGCCGGTTGAATGTCTGGATGTATAGCTTTGTTTGGCAGTGATGCAACATGCACCCCCCCCCCGCCCCCCGCCCCCCCCTCCCTTCTGCCGCAGGTTTTCAAGGAGAAGCTCTACGGGAAGAAGTACGTGTGGTTCCTGATAGGCTGGTACGCAGACAACTGGTTCAAGATCAAAGACCCGGCGATCAACTGCACCGTGGAGAACATGACGGAGGCCGTGGAGGGTCACGTGACCACCGAGATCGTCATGCTGAACCCGGAGACGGTCCGCGGCGTCTCCAACATGGTGCGAACACAAAGAACCCCCCCTCCCCACATAATAGTTGCGTTAAATGAACTTAACACGGGGAAGGGAGCTCGAAACATCTATAAGGTCTTGGGAGGAATGAACCACGAAATGAAATACTTAAAGCCAAATGCAGGTGTTTAACGAGCGTTTAATGGCATCGAATAGGGCTCTGTCTAATAAGCACACCAGGGAAATGGGAGCTGCCAATTGTATTTCCCGATGTGAAAATACACGGGGAAGCTGGAAACACGACATACATAACAAAAACTGGACACCATATTGATGAATCAATACAGAAAGCAATCGGGGAGTCAAAATATTGAAATACGAGAAGCAATAAAAGGGCCAGAAAGCTTTCCAGCGACGTCTGTACATCCGTCACGCAGCGCTGTGCCAATAACCCTCAAACGCGTTAGTAAGCCCCATTTACTGGTTTTAATGGGTAAAATACCAGATGCACAGAAAATAAACGTGATCGTTTACACTAATCATCACCTGCATTTCATGTCTTCCGGCAGCCAAATGGTGACAGAAATGATGAGAAAAGGGTTGAGCCCAATTTGGAGGATCTGCAACACAAAGCAAAGCGATGCGAGTAAAACTGGGCTCTTAATTATTGGGGGATAACAAATCAATCACATGAATAATTTGCCTCTCATTACTTGCCAATTGGAGAATATGGACAATATGACATTTAGTCTTTGTCTAATAATCAAAATGGCAGTTAAAGTAACAAATTACTAGATGTTTTTTTGCTGCATCAGGAATAAATAATAAGAGCAAATACAGTTAAATATCATTTTATGTCTATTTTCTTTTCCCTGCAGGACGTTTTCTTGTGATCGCTTGAGCGTATCCGTTGTTTTGGATTTTCTGTTGAGTCGAGTTCCTCACAACGACAAACATCTTCCGCCTTCCGTGTAAAATAGATTCATTCCCACAACACCGTTTTTTGTGTGTGTTTATAACAATGATGTCATCGCTTCATTGAACTACGTTCGCCCCCCGATCGATCTTACGCTCCATAAAGCTCATGTTCACCAGCGTCCCACCCGCTGCCAACGTCTTCCCTTGTGATCTCTGCCTCCGTTTCTTTTCTGTCTCGTCCTTTCACCTCCTCTAGTCTCCCCCCTCCCTCCCCCCAGGCTGTCTCTCCCTCTCCCCGTCTCCCCCGTCGCTCGCCCTTCTCTCACCGGCTCACGGTTGGATCATCCCTTCATTCTTCTTGTTTAGCCACCTTTCCCTTCTCCTCATCCTGTCCTCATCCGCCAACTCCTCGTCCCCCACCCCTCACCCCTCTCCCTCCCCCCCCTCCCTCCCTCGCTCGCAGCACATCGGCAGCAGCTGTTGTTTATATTCATAGAGCACCTTGGCGCCGGCCGCCCGTTTGGCTGTTGAAGTGCGGCTCAGCGGGCGATAAGATGTACAGCCTGAACTTCGGCTCATAGTCGATCCATTCAGATTCAATTTTCCAAGTTTGAGATTGTCCTGTTTTTTTCTTGATGGAGCTGCACCAGCACATTCCGTAGGTGAGGGGGGCGAGTGGGGGGCAGATTTAAATGCCAAATGCCAAGGTGGAATTTCAATGAGACGGATTGGGCGACGACTGGCCTCGGAGAATCCACGGGGACGCCTCGGTGATCGGTGGTAATAATCTACAACCACAGATGTCTCCTCACGTTTCAGGGGGAAGATGGGAACGCGTCTAATGGCGCCTTAATTACCAAAGCGCCTTAATCGAGAAAAGGAAGATGAAAATCACCTGGAGTTTGATTTTGTTGCTGCAGGATCAGTTGCTTTGGGGCCCACATCTTAAGATCCTTCACAGATCCTTTTTTTTTTAATTTCACATCCTAATTCCCAAATGTTAACATATCACACTTTTATTTAATTCGTTAAAAGCAAAATAGAAACGGCATTTCTCCTTTGGCTAATTTCCTAATGTAACATTACAAGAAAACTGCCTCCATTTATGAAACACAGACAAATATGTTGGCTTCCCCCTTGAAGTGCTGCACGTTTTAGGGAAAGACAGAGAGTTAGAATATTTCATCAAGGCGGTTTGACAATGCTGTAACATTTCTTAAACATATCTAACCTTAAATTCAAAGAAAAAAGCAGCGCAGGCTTTTATCTGACGCGTCCACGAAGGACTCACCTGTGATCCTTTGAGTGACGGACGTGCTAATGTCTTAACGTTATCCACCCCTCCCTCTGGACGTTGCATTGCTTTTGGAAGGACTCCTCTCTGACAGCTTTTTCTTCTTTTTCCCGCGTCTCATCAGACATCGCAGGAGTTCATCGCCGCCTTAATGTCCCGTCTGGGGGGGAAGAATCCGGAGGAGACGGGCGGCTTCCAGGAGGCTCCGCTGGCCTACGACGCCGTGTGGGCTCTGGCCCTCGCCCTCAACAAGACCGTGGCGCCGCTGAAGGCCAAGGGCCGACGGCTGGAGGATTTCAATTACAACAACCACGACATCACCTCGGAGATCTACAGGGCCCTCAACACCAGCTCCTTCGAAGGCGTTTCGGTACGTGGAGAAAATGGCCAATGGATTTACGTTGTGAATATTCAGTACTTAGGAATAGTTCCCTGAAATAAGAGTAATTCAATTTTGTGTGTTCACACACTGGACACACTGTCACGCCGGTCAGATCTACTGCAGCACAACAGCTCTGCCACATTTAGTGTGTTTTCGAAGGTAATCGTGTTACCCAATGACGACCAGAGGATTCATGACTTGCCATTAGGAGTTTTCTGAGCAGTTTATAGAAAAGGGCTCGTCGTTAAATCTCTTGCAGAAGAAACACTTTTTTGAAATGAAATTTTACACGATGATCCTTCGATATTAGTTCTCAAGTGTTTTTTTGCAACACACCTCTGTAATATATAATATAAATCCCCAAAATTGCAGCAACAATTTATGGTTAATGGACGTTTTTCTGGTGTCGGAGAGACAACCCTAAAGTGGGCGGGTCCAAAGTGTCAATAATAATGCTTCATTATACAAAACGATCATGTGGACCGGCTGTTTGTTCCTGATTCCAGTCGTTGTGCTTCTCATCTGCCTCTTGGCTAAAAAAACAAATTCATTTATTTATCAAAATGTCAGACCGGCAGTTTAATCATTTGTAGAGGAAAAAAAAAAAAAGCATGCAACAACAACACTTCCTCCCGTCTGTGTCTCAGGGCCAAGTGGTGTTCGACGCCCAGGGATCCAGGATGGCAATGACTCTTATCGAGCAACTGCAAGGTAGAAACACTCCCACGCCGGCCTCCCACAGATGTTGCATCGCGGTTAGCAGTCACTCCATCAGAGGAAAAAACAAATACCACAGCTGAATGTGTTTCTCAGCTCATTTCCGAGCACAACCTTTTTTTTGGGGAGGGGGGGGGGGGCTGGGGCTGGTTTGTTTGCGGTATTCTCTGGCGATTGAGGGCGATATCCTTTAATTGCACACTCAAAAAGGCTTTGGTTCGGGGAACGCGTCGACTCGAGGCTTCGCTCTAATTGGGCACAAGTCTCCCGTTTTTAAGCCGTCTCTGGAAATGGCATCCTATTTGTCACCAGTGACTTAATGACTTTCCCCCGCGCGGGATAAGGTTGAGGATTATTCTCTACTTCTGTTCCCGTTGGCGTCCTAGAGGATGAGGATTTATAATCCTGCCTCCCCTTCCCCCCCCCCCCCCCCCACACTCTGTCTCACATTTCCTGCTGTGGTGTCGAGGTAATTTCACATCCACAATGAGACGACCTGACTTGCATCCCTGAGTCACTGTTGGACCTCATCAGTATTCCCGGTCAAGACGGCCACATAAGCCCCGCCGCCCCCCCCCCCCCCCCCCCCCCCCCCGCCCCACCTCTAGTGCTTCTTCGCTTGCCCTTCCTTATGCACCTCTTCATCCCTCGTTGCTCCACCCACGCATGCCATTAATATGAAAGCCCGGGAATAATGGAGACAAAGCTAGTGTGTGGTTTTATGAATAGAGAGCAGTGCTGTCAATGTAGTGACCCCCCCCCCCCACACACACACACACACACCTCATCCCTCCCCTCCCCCAACCACCATCCACCAGAGTAGGACATGAACTAAACTTCTTTCTCTCTGACCCGTCCAGGAGGCAGTTACAAGAAGATCGGTTACTACGACAGCTCCCAGAAGAACCTCTCCTGGTTCGGCAACGATGTCTGGATAGGTAAGATCCACCGCGCCGTCGCCATGCGTCATCGTGAGTCATCGGGGGTTCGCATTTCCGGACTTTGACGTTGGACCCTCCTCGGTGTGGCTCAATTTAGACTTTCCCACTGTGTTAATGGCAGGCAATCACGCTGGACTTTCTCTAACCCCCAGCTGGTTTGAAGCTAGTTATTCAGACGCCCGACCGAATGGAGCCACCTGCACACTCCCTCTCTAGCACGTGTTAAAATGGTAAAATGGTTCTGATCTATTTGTGATGGACAAAGAGAGATCCTCAGAAAGTGTTCGATCTAAAGATAAACATGTGTTGGTGTCCGTAGGTTTGGATTTTGAAGAGATGCTGCGAGTTTGGAAGCAAACTGTTGAAATGGTGCACTTTGTTGAAGGAGTTTAAACCTCGACTGCGTCCGTGAGCCGTGCGTCACAGTCACTGCAAACCAAACGCTCCCCGTAGTCTCACAAACACTCACAACCGAACCTCGCTGCCTGATGACGAACACTCACGAACCAGAACCTTCCCCCTGACTCCCGCTGTCCGGATTGTAGTTTGCTGCTTTTCTCTCGACCCTCCCCGGAGCAGTGACACACTTGCGCCTGGTCACAGTGTGGCCCGTAATCAATGCTGCGCGCCCCGCTGGTCCGCGGAGAGACGCCTTTTTGGGAAACGATCGGCCGCCGCGGCTTAGCCCGAACCCGGAGGAGGTAGCGATTTCGGGGTCAGCTTCGGCGGCGAGGGACATGTGACCCGTATGCGTGAAGGCAGCCGGTCCTCCGCGGGGCCGGCTGGCGGCTCCTCGGTCTGGCATGTGGCCGCCTGGTTGGCTCGGTGCTGAAGCCCAGCTGCAGCCGCCGCCGCCGCGTGGAATCGACTCGCTCTCCTCAATCAATCGAAGCTCGACTTCATTTTCCACTGTTTACCAAATAAAGACGCATCCGTCTGCCATCTACTTGTTGAGAGGAAAGTAGTAATTTCCTGCTCTGACTCCATTAGGTGAATTTAGTTTTTTAACCGGGAGGAGGTCGGGGGGGCGCGCTTGATTTGCTCCACAGAACCCGCGGGGATTCGCAACTTAACCCTGCCGTTTGTTTTCTCCTGCGTGTTTACCAGGCGCCTCCCTGCCTCACTTTCTCACTCTCTTCACGGTCTCCCTAACAACCACTTCAGCTCAGCTCTTCCTCTAATCGCTGTGGCAACTGTAATAGAGATGGGTCTCCATGGCAACACCCTGTCCTGATTCCTTGATCAAGGACGGAGGAGGGTTTAGATGGTGCAACGTATGACTGAATGGGCAGCACACACATATGCACACACACACACACACACACGCAGCATTAATTATGTAGCGTTCTGTGTTTTACCCGCACTCATTAACACATATGAAGCGTGCCACACTGCGCGCTTTTGGGATGTACTGTTCCAACGATGGCGTTTTAAGTTTAGTTACAACAGGATTTGAATGAACTGTTCCCACCTCCAGTTTGAAAAGGTTTGGTACTTTATTTACATTGATACAGGTTCTAAAAAAAATGTATTCGAGAATTTTGTTTTTTGGGATAAACTAGGAGTGTGACGGTTTGAGCGTGCAGGAACATGTATAATCATCATCGTCAGACCTCGCTAAAGCACTAAGCAAGGGGTTGCATTAATAACATTGATTGTGTCATTCGGATTCATCGTGGCACTGCGCTCCGAGGAACAGTTCTCGGCCAGATTTTACTCAACGAACCCCCCAGAAAACAAGACCCCGCTTCCATCGCCGCTCCTCAGTCAGATGAGACCAGAAGCCGCTGGGGTTGTGTGACTGCAGTGACGAGCATCTGAACAGAGAGCATGATGGGAGTTCTGACACCCTGCGACCCTCGAAGGGACGGCGCTCTGACACTTTCCTCTGACATCTGACACATCAGCTTCACGCGGCGCCGACACTCCTGCTCTGCTTCCCCTCTGACACGCTCACACACAATCTGTCACCCTCCCTCCCTCCCTCCCTCCCCCCCCTCTCTCTCTCTCTCTCTCTCTCTCTCGCACACGCAAAACACACGCCTATCACACACATGTTCCCCTGCTCTCAGATGCTCCCTCATTGGCATTCATGCTTTCTCTTTAGGTGCACACATATACATATATGTATATGCACAGTTACAGTCTAGATTGGCCTTCTCTGAGCACACACACACACACACACACACACACACACACACACACACACAAATCGGCCAGCAGTCCCAGATTTAGACGGACAGACAGGTGGAGGCTGTTAGGGGGCAAAACGAGGCTCCCTGCCCATCTTCCCCTCTCTGAAATGCCCTCCTTTGGGTTTGGGAGCTACACAAGCATAAATAATTGTGTGGTTTGTGTAACTGCGCACACCTTTCATACTGAGCAGCAATCAAGAGCTATAAATACTTTAAAGGCTTTGTCAACGTTTTAAGAATTAGTTGCTACTGTAGTATGTATATATTTTCTATAAGTAATCTAATGGATTGGCCGTCAAATGGTCATCCAATTTGTATTCTATAATTGATTTGGCAATTCCACAATGTAAAAATACTTATTTGCAAGTAAAAGTCCTGCTTTCCAAATGTCACTTACAAACTAGCAACAAAATGGCTGCCTTCAATGTTTTCAGTTTTATATTATTTAATCATTATCATTGGTGTATTAATGTGTAAGCTGGTCTCTGAAAAGGGTCGAGGTGGAGGCGTATGTCCATATGACCTCAGACTTTAGTCTGTCATAATTCATTGTGCTTTAAAAACGCACACAAAGTGTACTCAAGAACAGCCCGAGTGTCACTTCCCCCCTCCGTGCGCATCATGACGCACAACTCTGGACGCTCAAAGTCACGGTTTTGTTCGAAGCATTAATGCAAATCATCACATTGTGTGTTCTTTGCTGATTAAAGACGTATTTGCCGCGCGTCACAATAATCAGGGATATTAAATGCGGTTTGAAGAGCTTTTGATTGCTGGATACCACATGTGAACGTCCAAAAGTCAAATCAAGCTCCCACAACAACAACAACAAAAATAATAATCACCACGTTTTGGAATGAAGTGTTGTTCTGGACGGATTAGTTACTCAGGGAAAAAAAAAAGGATGAAGTGCAATCATGTGTTAACTCTGCAAACGGTTCCTTCGGACATGGCTATTTGAAGTACCTATTTAAAAGAAGTCAAGTTATTAGCCCCCCCCCCCCCCATAAACCTTCGTCTCTCTCCCTCCTTGCAGGCGCCGGACCCCCCGCTGACCGGACCGTGGTCATCGAAGTGTACCGCTTCTTGTCCCAGAAGCTGTTTGCAGCCGTGTCCGTCTTCGCCGGCCTCGGCATCCTGTTCGGCATCGTCTGCCTCACCTTCAACATCTACAACGGCAACGTCCGGTGAGTTCGCACTCAATAGATCATTTACAATTAATCCATTTGCATTTTTTTTATCCTTCTCAAATGTAAAAATGTGTTGCTTTTTTTGCTCTTGAATGATGACAAAATGGTTATTTTGGACAAAAGAAAGACACAATCTCGCTCTCTCGTTTTGCGATGTTTTTATTCCCATCATAAAAATAAAAAAGTATCAGCAGATGAATTGAAAATGAAAGTAAGCGTAGTCGCAGCTCTTGTGTTCTTCATCCTACACCTTTGTCAGCATCTTGTCATCCTGTTTTTTCGTTGTCGCCTTTTCGCTCTTCATGTTTGTCCTTGAAGGGTAATCGTGACAATAAAGTTGATATTTTTTTTCAAACGATGAAAGTAATGCGGGTCTCAGAGGTTAAAGACACCGCTTGGTTGGATGAAGGTCACCTGTATGAGATCAGCGAATGGGAATGACCTCCTGTAACTGCGGTTGCACTCCACGTGTGACTGAAGAAGGGAAAAAATGATTCCCCAGAGCTCCTTCCCCTCTGTTGGTGTAAAACGGCGCCGCTGCTTCTCCAGTTTAGGGACCAAGTCGTGGATTTTGGGGGGCGGCTTTGCTCCATCTAGCAGCTGGTGTTATTGTCCCGGTTTAAGCACCGCCGCAGTCCAAATGCAAAAAGCCTTCTTTAAAAAAACTGCCTTTTGATCGTCATTTATAAGGCTCATACATGCCTGTGAACCCGCTGCCGCACGTCTCCCATGTCTCTTTAACGTAGTATATTTATGTCTGACCCGGGTCGAAGTGATTTTAAAGTCCTCTTAAATCCAGCGGCTTATCGGGAGTTTTCTTAAAGCTGCAGAGGTTTCTTCCTTCGGGGATCTTCGGCTGCCTGCGTCGGGCCTTCTTCCAGCTGCGATTATATTTCAAACGCAGTTTCACCGCAGGCTGATCTCAGCGGACAAACCCCTACGAGTCAAATCAAATCATGTTAATTCAGTAAGCTTCTTTTACAAATAAGGTTTGCCACCAACTGTTGAACTGGAGAAGAAAAAAAAAAACACAAAACTACTTTTTTCCTTGATCGCACTCTGAAAGAAGCAATCCGTTAAAATAGTTTATCTAGAGGGTCGTGACTTACACACTGTAAAAGAAAATCTGTGAAATATACGGTAAATTACTGTCAGCTGTGGTTGCCAGAGGTTTACCGTAAAAAATAAAGTGACACCGTGTAAGACATTACGGTATGTCTTTTTGCATCCTGTAAAATTCCCAGTTGAGAGGCGACATAATGTTATGAAATTAGGACAACTGCCTTCCAGGACTGATGCTTCCAGACATGGATCCACGGCGGCTGTGCTGCAGGCGCCGCGTTCAATCCATCGGTGAAAATGTGTCGAAACCCTTTTTAGAATTACGACGTATCAAAGGGAGAGGAGTCGCTCTCAGTCACGATCCTACAGGGAAATCACATCTAATTCTGAAGCTCCCGCTGGCTTCAGAGGGCTTCGTAATAGTTGCAGCTCATTATTTGGCTGCCCGGTCCGCAAATGTCCTGTTTTTATTATAGCGATTACTCACATACCTTCATTTTCTAAAAACACAAGCGTGCACTAGCTGCTCAGAGGCACATTTAACACCCAAATGATGAACGTTGTGGAGCAATTAGCAGCTGAAATTACAGATATTTTGGTAGAGAGCAAAACAAAGCCAGAAAGGTGAACATTCATCACACATTGACGGCAGCGCGATGTTCAAAATGCCAAACTCAAAGTTTCAAAAACTCGGAATGGGTGACATCGCCACAACTAAATTCAATGCAATATTCATGATAAAACAACTTATGGATCACAAGTGGTAAACTGTCAATGCTGCATTTCCACTTCCCAAAAGTATGAGAAAATAGATCCCCTCTTTGAGAGGTTGAATAGCTGCCGTTACGTCTGCTTGGGGATGTGATCTTCTGATGTTAGAAGCCGTAGTGTTGGCACAGAATATCTCCCTGTGATCTAAAACATCAACACCAAACAGCAGATTTCGGTCCCTTAAAACCACACAAGAACTTATTTTTATCCAAACTATCCCTCAATAATTCAGTGAGGCATGCACATGAAAGAGACATGTTTTTTTTTTCTTCTGATAGTAGCCTTGATTTAAAGCAAGCTGCGCTGAACATAAGCTAAAAAAAACAAAGAGAGCAGCAGAAAGTCCCACCGATCATCACATATTCATGCTACGAACCTGCATTGGAGGTGTTTTTGGACTTATACCGGCCCAAACGTTTTTTGAGAGCGTGACAGCGCTGAGAATGTCTCTAATTGTAGAAACGCCGTTGTTTAAACAGGATAGAAATCCGTAGTGGTGGAGTGTACCATTTATATCTGCCATGTTGAGGGGCTTTCTTGGGTTTTTCCACTTTACGCTTACTTTGTACTTCCACTCCAAGACACGATGACACGGCATTCGTCTGACATTATTTAGCATTTCAGAGTTCATACTCTTCCCGTGAAGTTAGAACCACACATCTCCAAATTGGCTGATATTTTTTTAAGATGTTTACGATGAAATATATGTTGGGTTTTTCCGAGCTGCAGTAGTTTAAAAAGCAGAAACAGACGCAGCAGTAAGTGAATCCAAAAACCTCATACGTGAAACACTTACCAGAAATATTATATATATATAAGTACTGAATGAGTTATTTTACTAACATATAGAATTTTTAACACCTCTCTCACAGAGTCTAAGTCTTTGGACTTATTCTCACCTTAATGGGAAATAACTCGTTGCTTCATTCTCCTTTAAGCTCCTGTCTGAACCTCCACACGGAGCAAACTGTGCGTGATTACCACGGCAGCGCTTAGTGCATTCACCACGTTCAAAAAAACGTTCATCTAGTGTCAAAGATGCAGGCGGAGACGTTTGGATCAGGAGCTTAAAACGCACTAAACCAATCTGTGCGGCCTTTGACTAAAGCAGTTTTTTTTTTCTCCCACCAAAATGTTTTTATTATAGGTTTTTTTAGTACGGATAGTGACAGCTTCATGGAAAATCGAAAATGATCACTTTCCTGGTCGCTTCATTAACGAGTATTCCAGTTTGTTTTATATGTGATTTCCTCAAATGTCCTTTTTATTTGCGCAATCCTCTGATGGGACAAACCTTTAACCGGGGCGAATGTCAGTCACACGTGAAAGGAGAGGCCATTGCCGATGCGATTTCTAAGAGCAGACGGAAAGGGCCCCCCGACGCAACGACGCCCTGATTACCTGCAGATTCATCAAAGCAGCAATTATAACTGCCAGTGTTTTCCCTTCCTTAAGGCTTTTTTGTTGTTGTGTGAATCCTCAGCTACATCCAGAACTCTCAGCCCTACCTGAACAACATGACGGCCGTGGGCTGCATGATGGCCCTGGCCGCCGTGTTCCCGCTGGGGATCGACGGCCACCACGTCCACCGGTCTCAGTTCCCCGTCGTCTGTCAGGTGAGAGCGAGACGCGCCGAGGCGAGGCGTGTTCTCTCCACAGCTTTGGATTTCACCCCACGTGACGCCGAAACAGCCCTTTCCGGCTTCGAGGAGGAGCAGAAGAAATGGAATTTACATTCATTACATTTTCAGGCAGTCAAATTGATATTTTAGACCTCCTGTCTCACTATATAACCCCCCCCCCCCTGTAGACAAACTGAGATTACATTAACAATATTAGTTAAAAACAAAATGAATTTATAAAGTATGTTTCATGCGTTTTGTTGATAGAAGGTTCAGGCACACAACAGGCTGTTAGACGATGTATTTAAACGGATTAAAGGGATATTTGCATGCATGTTTTATAATGAACAGCTTATTGAGTTAACTAATGTTGGCACGGCAGCACTTTTCACTGGTAAATGGTTGTTAGGCTGCTCGTTCAACGAGCGGATGAATAAGCTAAATGAGAAGAGGCGGGAGCGGCAAAGCCAATGCGGGTTGTCAGTGTAATAAAACCCGACACGTTCCTGGTTCCTAACTTCAAACTGCACATTTCCATTAATGAAGACATACTTTTAATCGTTGATATCACACATCTTACTACACTTGCTTCCTCTCAGATTGGTTTTGGTACTCTGTGGCATGGACATGATTTGCCGGGTGCCAGAATAGCACAGAGGACGAGCTCACTAATGAGGAGTCGGACTCCTTCCTCTGGCAGCCGCGTTGAGTCTTTCTGTCGCCAGGCGAGAGGGAGATTTCCATTTCTGTCGGGTCTCTTCTCTTTGTCCCTGTCCAGTCATTCTCTCTCATGGTCGTGCCTCTATCGCGCTCTGCCCCTGACCTCCTCCTCTGGATAGGTTTTATTTATGGTTCTGCTCTAATCTCTTCATTTCATTGAACACATATATTCTTATATTGTAGCTCTACCAATCTCTATCTATATATCTATATATCTATCTATCTATCTATGACAAAACAACATGAGGCATGCATGATTTCGGTAAACAGTAGAGATCATGCAGCTTTATCGGATGTAAGGCAACAAAATGCATATAAACAACATGTTTGCATATTTCACTAATGTTGAGAATTATGTTAATTCATTTCATAATTGCTAGATTAATTTACTTTAAATGTAAAACATACAATTACTCTTAAATTATTTCAATTAAATTATGAATATATAATTAAATTGTGCCACTTCTGAAACTAGACCCACAGCCTTGACTAAACGATGCGTAAAGTACTAATTAAAAACGCTCCTCTCCCCACTTCCCCAGTTCCGCTTGTGGCTCCTCGGCCTCGGCTTCAGCCTGGCGTACGGCAGCATGTTCACCAAGATCTGGTGGGTCCACACCCTCTTCACCAAGAAGGACGAAAAGAAGGAGAAGAAGAAGGTAGGGAGGAGGAGCGAGGGAGGGAGGCGTAAGCCTCTCGGCGGTCCTCGGGAGAGAAGAGCGACGCTGGGAGGCCGGGCCGCCCGGCGTGTGGCTGCGGCTGATAAAAAAAAAAAAAAAAAAGTTCTAAACTTTGCAGGCTTCTCAGTGAAATAAGCTTCTGAGACACCAAATCGACATCTTTCACTACGGCAAGGTTGTAGGCAGAGAGCAGGTGCGTTAGACACACGCTGACTGGGTGTGGAATGCACACGCGAAGCTCATGCGTCTACACACATGCAATATTTATGCATGTGTGTGTGTGTGTGTGTGTGTGTGTGTGTGTGTGAGATCCTCCTCTTGAAGATATCGTGGCGCCAGCAAGATAAGTTTTGCCGGACTGTCCAAGACCTAATCAGAAGAATACAAGATGAAGCCATTTCTGGAATATTTATGAATATGGATGAGTATTAAAGTTCCATGCAGAAATCCAACCTTCGGGAGGGTTTATTATTTGAGCCAAAGCACAACGAATCGGGGTGACTTTCAACTCTCTTCACGTCCACAGAAAGGCAATTTTCCAGAGAGCTCTGCCTTGGTATTTATAAAAAATGAGCGCTTTTCAAATCATTTTTCATGCAACTCAAGTGAAGAGGCACCCAGGACTGTGTAATGTGTTTTCGCCTTTATTTTATTTTCTCAGTTTCAGTCGTCGCACGCTCGAACGGCCGTTAGCGAGTTGGAGTTAGAGAGAGGAGGCAGCACACTGGGACAGCTCATTCCCGGGACTTGTTTTTCGGTTCCGGCTGCATCGCTTCCATTATAGGTTAAGTTAAGAATGATAGAGTTTAAATCAGCTGGCCAAGGAAACTGTCCACACAAAAAGCAGCGTAATCTCACTGTACATAAATGACAATTTCAGGTGGCAGCCCAGATAGTGCTGCTGCTGCTGTGTCGCCACACACACACACACACACACACACACACACACTCCTCCTGCTCCTAAAATATACTTGGACACAGACGCTCGTTCACACACCCAGAGACACACATCCAGAAAGACAATTCGCGCCCAGTCATCCAGAAATCACAAGGACGCCTGTCGAGTTATTTGTCTTGCTTGTTTGTCTTTGTTAGTGGACTGGCTGGTGATGCCCTTGGATAGTGATGACTGTTGTGCGTGCGTGCGTGTCTGTGTGTGCGTGCGTGCGGTTTCTTTGCTTTCACAGCAACACTTGGAGCCGTGGAAACTCTACGCGACAGTTGGGGTGCTGCTGGCCATCGACTTCCTGTCACTGATGATCTGGCAGATCGTGGATCCTCTGCACGTCACGGTGGAGGTAAGACGGATGACATCGTTTGCGTGTCATCACCTGTGTGCGCGCGCGGGCCGCGTAGCCGCCGCCGCGGGTCGGTGACGCAGCAATGACACGCCGCGATTGTTAGATGAGGAAAAAAATGAACAAAATGTTCCTTCATGTTGATGTTTCACTCAAAGAGCAGAATGTAGAACAGGAATGGATGTCAAATAGCGCAGCCGAACAGCGGCGCCACAACAGAGGACCGGAATTTTTTCATGTATTTGTGTTTGTGTGACGGTGTAAACACTTTCAGCGCTGTTAAAAGTACCTTTGCATTTATTGTAAACAAAAACCAGCATTCATTGAGCAGCCAAACAAATTAAGTTCCATTTATCGTCAAAACGTTTGACTTCGTTAAACCTGCTTTATTGTGTTCATTGCTGAACAAAGGGACTCGCTCGCTCAGCACATACGACTGTCAAATGGCTCCGTGATGCATTTCAGTCTCTTTGAGAGCTCATTTTTGGGGTTTTACAGCACGTTTACTGTGAGCTGCTGCCATCGACATGGATGTCGTCGTTGCTGGGACAGAAAACGTTGGTTCCCATTAAATAAAACATCCATACTAACACACGCTGATCAAAATCAACTCCTTTTGAGCTTAATTTTATACAAAATGAAAAAACCACAAGTATCTGAACTTTGAAGATGCAGAGTTTCTACAGGTTTTGGAGCTTTCAGTCTGAATGGCATTTAAAAGATCATTTTTTAAAAAGCTCCTAAAGATCAACTGTAGACTCCCTGCCGAGCTCCAAAGGGTAGATAACTATAAACCAAGACATATTCCTCTGCTGGTGGAGACCAAAGCAGAGTGAAACCTGTGTGATGCACGTAACCGGGACATAATAATGTGTCATCATCAGCCCTAATCTGCACAAGTGCCGGGCCTTGTATTTAATGTTTAAATTATATTTATAATATTTCCTCTTTTCTGAAACCATTTTTAATTGAGTGATCTGCGGCTTTCTCGTCGTTTCTAACTGTCTCCCTCTTCCCTTCCGTCTCTTCATCCTTCCATTTCTCGTCCCCGTGTCCGCCGTGCGAGTAGAAGTTCACTAAGGAGGCCCCTAAAGAAGATCTGGACGTCCTGATTCAGCCGTTGCTGGAGCACTGCAGCTCAGAGAAGATGAACACGTGGCTCGGTATCCGTCTCTTTTTTACCCTCTCGTTGCTCAATCTGTCGCTTTATCACTCTTTGCCCCGCTCTGGTTTTATTCCTCTTTGATTCCTCTCTCCCTGTCTGTCTGTGTCTCTTAGCGTTGCAGCTCTTATGAAAGTATAATGGTGGTGAAATTCAAATAATGTGGGTCACAAACTGGGCCATTGCCCCATAGCATTCCCTTCCTCAGAGGAGAAAAGATGGCGCTTTAATATCAAGCGGTATAAATGCAAAATGGACAGAAGTGTCGAACTCACTCAGTCACAGAGGCTCTTTTCTTCTCCGTGTCTCCGTGTCTCTCTCCCTCTCTGTTATTTCTTCCCGCGGTCGTTCTAACTGGCTTTTAGAACATTAAACCACTTGGAAGTTTTTGCCTGGATCTTTGATGCCTTCTTCTTATATCAGCCCAACAGGTGTGAAGATAGCAGCTAAGATTATTACGCTCACCCTCGGTTAAGATTATACTGCACCTCTTTTTATTCAACACAGCATCTGGGTTACAAATACTGGGAGAAATAGGGTCAAATGTTTTGTTGATGTAATAAAAGGAAAAGCTTAAACTGTAGAAAAACATCACAACCAAGTTAGTTATTTATATAAATATGTAATTAGTTATTTTCAGCTTTTTTTCCCATCTATAAATGGATCCTTTGACCTCTTTTTTTTCCATACAGTACTGTGTATTAGGTTCTGCCTTGCTCACATCATTCTCCATCCCCACCTGTCCCTGCTCCCCCTCCTCTTTCTGTAGGGGTGGTGTACGGCTACAAGGGTCTGCTGCTGCTGCTGGGAATATTTCTGGCCTACGAGACAAAGTCTGTCTCCACCGAAAAGATCAACGACCATCGGGCCGTGGGGATGGCTATTTACAACGTCGCTGTGAGTAAAAAAAATAATAAATGAAAATGAAAGAAATGGCGCCATCGGGCCTCAATTCCTGTTCCTGGGTGCTGCTGTTTGTTAAGAGCATAGCATGCTGAATTAAAGTGGCAATAAAAAGGATTTATATTGCCTCACAGTCCATAATGGCTGTAGTAAATCTTTGGGGGGGGGGGGATAATCAATGCAGGGGTCTACTTGAGATTACTTTGCCTGGTGCTCAGCTTTTGGGCTTTTAGAAGCCACTTTCTGGCTCGTTTCAGAGCGAAACAGTCACCTGACCGGTGCGTCGAGAGGTTTGGGCTGCAGCAGCGTGGCCGCCTGGCGGCTCTCTGCAGCTCCTGCTGGTTGTTTGTAAAAGTTAACGGGGTTCATAGATGACTCAATGCAGCCTCGGGGCCTGTTGTGGAGTTTCCCTGTTTGAGCATGACTGGCTGAAAGTGAAAGGGAGACATTGAACTGAAGGGCTTCCTGTGCAGCTGCAATTAAGTGTTAAGAATTCTACTTATTTTAGCTGCAAGATCGAGGTTTCTTGGATTCCCTTTTTGTATTTTCAGAAATTGTGGGCACAACTGAATAATAACCCCTCTCAAAAGGACCTTTGGGATGTGCCCAAACTGACGGATTTATGAAAATGCAGAAAAGTACATGTTGGTATGATGATCGGTGGCAGCGATGTGAGACACACAAACGGGCTTATGAATAAATTAAGTATCCAAGCTTCTCCACAAGTTCGCCATGAGATTTGATTCTTTGGAAAGCAGATCCCTGGACGCAGTTCTGTCCAAGTGATGATTCTGCCAGCAAAGGCTGCTGTCTGCCATGAATGATGCATTTTGATTGCTTGTGTGGCCTGTGCTGATACAAACAATCGTGTTTCCTTTATAAAAAATGAAAATGTGTACGCTAAATTAAATCAATAAGATGCAAAACATTCGCTGTGCTGCAAATCCCACGCAACCCAAGCATACATTGCAAAAACATTTATATCAACGTTAATTATAAATATAATAATCATAAATGTTTAAATGTCAAATAAGCACAGTGTACACAGTCTATACACATATATATATAGGTAGATACTAGATCTGTGTGCCTTGTGTTGGGAAATGAGTTTCTAATTGTCCTCATTTAGCGGCTAAAGTTCAGTGGTAAAATCCAGCCGTCAGTCATAAACATTTTCCAGCTCTTCTTAACATCAAGTGAATCATTTCAAGCGGAAGCACCTGGGATGCTCTCTGCACGGGAATAGCTGCCATTATGTTCACTCCAGCCACTTCAGACAAACACCTCCCTGACACTCGTGACACAGTGTAACTTTCTAATTGATGTCAAATGTCAGAGAAAAGTGTTTTCTGTCACTTTAACTGTCCGGCCGGCTTCTTCTGCTTCCATCAAACGGCAGAAACGTTTTCTTTACTAATACTTATCTCAGGATTTCCTGCCCTCGTCTTGATTCCCATTAACCGTTAAAACCGAGAGCATTGACATTGATCGACTTTGACTTTGTTGGTTATTATATGCATTTATCTCGTCTCCTCTGGCAAGAGGGAGGATTCATCTTTGATCTGTCATTCACGGTTGTATGTGAGAGCATTTAATGCGGCTCGCTCTCATTTCATCGCGTGGTTCCATAATGCGAGTCTTGTTATTATTTCATGTTCTGATATACATATTTCAGTTTTTATGATGATGTCAATAGTTAATGGTGTCTGTGAAGAGACCTCCTTTGTCTCTGCTGAGCTGTGAGCTCCAGGCCAGGATGAGATGACAATGTGGTGATTGTCAGCGCGCCGTCGCCACTTCAGTCATGACTTTTTAATGCTGTTTTCACATGGGAGCGCTCAGCGGAATGATAAACAGATGCCTAATGCTTTTATGGATGTGATTTTCCTCCCTCCTCATTCGCCACCTTCTCGCCTCTTACTCCCCCCCCTCCCCCCCGTCGCCCGTCTTTCTCCCTCGTTCGTACTTCCCCTCTGCTCCTGCAGGTGCTGTGTCTGATCACGGCTCCGGTGACCATGATCCTGTCATCGCAGCAGGACGCCTCCTTTGCCTTTGCTGCCCTGGCGGCCGTCTTCTCTGCCTACATCACCCTGGTGGTGCTCTTCGTGCCCAAGGTGCTCCGGCTCGTCACAGACGCCTCTTGACAAACGCTGAAAAAAAAGTGTGATTGTTTTTGCAGGAAAATCAAAGGTCAGAGGTGCCACGTGGTGCCTGTGAATCAGAACCGTCGGCAACTTTAGCTCGGATATTTCTGGTGTGATTCATGAGGGCGATGCGATATAAATCAGCATCAAATCAGCTACTTAAATGTTAAAACTTTTAATCCGTTTAATTTCACCATTATTTCCTCAATAAACTGTGACTAAGGATAGTTAACAAAACCAGCTTAGGGATGTGTAGGTGCTTAAAACATTTGGTGTCGGGGAAAGAAAATCTTCTGGCACACACAAGAGTGAGACATGAAAAGTGTCTGGCAGCGGCTACAGGGATTTGTTTGGGATAAATAGAAGGAGATCTGGGTACAAGCACTGCTGCGCAACGCGCATGCAGAGGAAAGAGTGCCACCTACAGATGTTCCAACTACATGAAAACATAATCCCAGGGAAAAAAAGCGACAGCATCCTCCCCACTGTTTGTTTTTTTCGAGCGCAGCAGCGAGCGCCGAGTTTCAAAGTGCGAGCGGGTTTGGCTGACAGTATAGAAATAAAAATGTTCCCCCCACGATGCGCCGTTCCATCGGCACGCCGCACCTTCCCTCATTGACTTCCTGTTCCAGATGCGGCGCCTCATCACGCGCGGCGAGTGGCAGTCGGAGCAGCAGGACACCCTGAAGACCGGCTCGTCCACCAACAACAACGACGAGGAGAAGTCCCGGCAGCTGGAGAGGGAGAACAGTGAGCTGCAGAAGATCATCCAGGAGGTGAAAACGTTGTGTCGCCGTTTAACCGGCGTGTCCAGAGGCCAGACGTACAAGTAGAAACATCACCGAGTCATTGCAATTAGATGTGTGAATGCTATTCAAATGCTAATGAATGCTACATTTGGCTTAAGTGTTACACCGCTACTACAATCTCTAATGGCATTCATGTGCAGTTATCATGAATGTGTATATTTGATGGTAGAGATATTGGAGAATGCGGCGTTATGTGAGAAAGCAGAGACATGTACACAGACCTGTGCAATCATTACTTTATGGATTGCCTTTTATATTTTTGAGATTTTCTTTGATTTGCTTTGACACCGTGTTGCGAGGCTTCCCTCTTTTACTCAACAACAACATGGAAGAGCTGCTCTGTGAACACATAATATAGAAGTGAAAAGGATTAGAAGCGTTCATGTCATGACATTGTGAAATGGAGCTTCGGAATCCCTCAACAAAAGGTTTCGCTGTTTTAGCTGCAGTAATTAATAGCGATCCCTTAGCGCTACGAATGCTAACAAATGCTAACTGAGTGAGGGGGGGGGGGCCACGCGTGACCTCTACAACGACCTCTCTCTCCTCACGTCGTGTTCTCAGAAAGAAGAGAGGGTGTCGGCGCTCCGCAACCAGCTGGCTGAGCGCCAGGCCCTGCGCAACCGCCGCCAACCCTCCTCGGGCCAGAACCAGAACCACAGCACGCCGCCGCCGCCCTCCAGCCAGCCGGACCCCAAGTCCCTGCTGCCGCCGCCGGGCTACCCGAACCCCACCGCCGACAACCACCCGCTGCCGCCCTCCTTCTCCAACTCCTCCAGCCTCTATCCGGCCGACAGCAAGATGAGCCGCAACCACTGTCACAACAGCCAGATCCCGCTGCTGTACAAATAGAGAGGTGGGGGGGCGGGGGGGGAGGGCGCACAATACACACTCACAGGGGGGGGGACACAAAACACAATGACACACTGTGACTTTCATGCACAAATATCCACGCAGCGAGGCGGCGGGAGCGAAGAGGTACAGAGGTGGATCTCACAGTCATTCCCCCCCCCCCCCCCCCCCAACACTCTCCCCCCCCTCCTCGTTCGTTGTCTCGTTCCGTTGTGGAGACGCCGGAGGAAACGTTAGTGTTCGTGTCTTTGCTATATCGTCTCCTCTCTCTCTCTTGTTGACTAAAGCACACACGCGGTAGTGGTTTATATAGTTGTGTAATATCCGATCTGTTTTGTCTTGGAGTTGTTGTTAAAATGATTTGTTTACTTTTTTGAGGAGCGAGTCGTGAGAAGTGGAATTAACAAAAGGGAGAAAGCAACGGACAGTTATCTCCCCTCCGAGGAGCGGCTGAGCTCCACTCCGTGGACATCTTAATAATGTGCATTATTGAACAGCCATAGTTTAAAGTGGGCCTGGGAGTTTGGCTTTTATGGATCTCTGTTTTCAAGACTGTGTACCGACCCACAACACTGAAAAAAAAATCCCCCTTTTCTTCTAAATACTACGCCCATTGTGAAGGAGAAAGGGACACAAGCTTGCTCGTGTATATGGAAACATTTTTGGCATTTGGAATAATGTTTTACAAGGTGTTCCTTTCACGTTGTGTTTGTGTTGTAGCCGTCAGAAAGACCCCTCCGCCTGCATCTCCTGCGTCGCAGACTACTGCTGATTCTCACGTTTTACAGGGAAAGCTTCCAACTCGCCGGAAGGATGGTTTATACTTTCTGCCTCTTTGAAATGAAAGCCGATTTATATTTCTACAGCAGCGGTGGGTTGCGACGCGGGGCTTCAGCGATGGCTTTTCCTGTGGATACGTTCAGAGGAGGCACAGTTTTTACACTCGTGAATCTGTTGCACGTTATTCTCGTGAGCTTTTTTTTTATTTTAAAAGAATGTTTTTTCTTACGTTTTCCTATAACAGACAATCTGGTTGGATGCCATTTATTTTTTGAATTTTTTTCTTTCCCATTTTGCTTTTGGGTAAGCTGTTAATGTATCAAAAAAATAGTATATGCGTAACGTAATGTGACATTCTGTATTTCTTCAGCAGTTAATCTGAATGTACTATTTCATTCATGAGCTATTTACAGATTTTATAAGGAAATGTATCAGCAAGTAAAACAATACTTTATCAAATATAAAATATGTAATACACAATATGCCAGTGTGCACTTTAAACAAACTACTCCACTTTTGTTTTGCTCTAATAAATATTATTATTTCTCATTTTAGCTCGGTGTCAAGTGGAGGACATCAGTGAATGAAATAGGCCATCTTCATTAAGTGTGCAGAATCTGGATCAGATAGTGTAACATATGAATGCAGAAATAATTTAGGAAATACTCACACATATATGACAATATACATGGATTTGGGGATATTTTTATTCACTATATCTAAGATCTTAAATGTTAATCTATTTCAGAGTATGTGTATGCACATATATGTGTATCATAAATAAAATAATTGTTTTTCCATTCGTTATTTTTGTGTTGCATTAGTACATTTCACATTAGTGGAAACAGTGAAACGATAAGAAGCAAAACGGGAACTGTAGTTTCTGAACAAAGTTTAAAACTATTTATTGGATTATTCCTCCTCTGTTTTCCTGCTGTTAAATTTAAACTACACATTTTAACAGCATTTTAGCAACTTAGAGACATGAAAGCAGTGTGTCCTGTGTGTTACACAGCAGAGCATCATTGCATCATCCACTAGATGTCACCACTTATTTGTTGCTTTTCTGACTCCCAATAACCTTTTGAGCAATTAAGCATGTCGGGTTGAGTATAGATGTCAATGCAACTTGCTATTTTTCTCCAGTTTGACACGAGGGAGTCGGGGAGATCATTAAACTAACGTGGGAAGCCGTTTTCAACGCAACAACCGGCTGCGAAGGAACCTCGTTACTCAGACAACAGATAGCAATAGAAACTAAACTAGACAAATAGCCTCTAAGTGCATCCAATTGGTGTGCGTTGTGCACTTTAACATGATGACAATGTGAAAAAACCCTGCTGTGCTGCAGTCCCACACACGCTCACTCCCACCCATCTCTTTCCAGCTGACTGAAGACGAACCATGTGGCAGCGTGGGAAGGGCATTGGTGGTGTGGAGGAGGGAGGTTGTGTGTGGGAGGGAGACCGGAGGTGGTGTTCTAGGGGGGGAGGGGTGGGGGGTGTCATTGGGGAAAACCCGCTCTGGGTTTGAGGCTTCTGTGGGCCTCCACCTGACGCAGCACTCCGCGAGAGAGCACAACAAGTAGGAAATTCCCCTCGTCGGATCCAACAGAGGAAGTATTTGCTGGCTCGGGAGGAATTCGATTGCGAACTATTGCCAAATAGTAGTTAAACCTGCTGAACTGTGTGTGTGTGTGTGTGTGTGTGTGTGTGTGTGTGTGTGTGTGTGTGTGTGTGTGTGTGTGTGTGTGAGAGAGAGGTACTTTTAATCTTTTAATGCCTGCTGGTTTGCCGGCTAAACTTTCTAAATGGAACCTGAGCTTTGAATTGAGTTCATCAATGTTGACACACACCCGTTTTTACTTTTTGCAGTTTAATTAAATTCATGTGCTCATAAAACGTATAAATATGACATTTAGTACCAATCCCCAACAATTCAAATATAAATAAATACAAATAAATACTTACAGGTGGAGAAAATGCATAGTCCTTTAACCTAAACTCTTTAGTAGAAGAGCCGTGTCTGTATCTGATACAGCAAAGACAGTACTACATTCTCAGGTCACCATAAATAATGTAGAAAAAGTGCCA
Organism: Apeltes quadracus; assembly: GCA_021346845.1. Lineage (NCBI taxonomy): Eukaryota > Metazoa > Chordata > Actinopteri > Perciformes > Gasterosteidae > Apeltes > Apeltes quadracus. The sequence goes on from CM037936.1 coordinate 3,081,563, forward strand.
AAAATAAAAAACAATGTTGCAAACTGTTACAGTTCATAGGATTTCTTAAATGTGCACCGCCTGTTTCGCTACAAGCTTTATCTCGATAGAGATTTAAACCTTTCTGCTTCACCATGAGATGAATAATAATAAAGAACCTACATGATATAAAAACAAAAGGCGAAACTTGTGCCACCGTGCAGAGCTTCGTCACTTCAAAGCGCAAACACCCCGAAGAAGTTCCTCCCGTCGTCGCTGTCCAGCTCCGACAGCTGGTTGGTTTCCGTCCACAGTCGGTCCCCTCTGTTCAGCTGAAACATGGCGCCCAGGTAAATGGCGCTGTACCAGCTCTGTCCTTCCCGGTCGGCGCCCCCAGAACACGCCGACCTCATGCCGTTCATCAGGGAGGCTTTGCGGCCCATCGACTCTGTGTAGCGCCAGACGCGGTGGCTGAGCGCCGTGTGGCTTCTCTCCGCGTCCTCCTCATCGCCGCAGGACACCAGGAACGACGACTGGCTGTAGACGAAGTAGAGGCCGGTCTCCGGGATAACGATCGAGTTGTTCAGCAGCTTGAAGCCGCCCTGAGCAAACGCCTGGCCTTGACCGCTTTTCCACGCCAGCTTGCCTTGGCCCCTCTCGCAGTCTTCGCAGGTGCCTGGAAACGAAGCGAGAAGAAGCGCCGTTAAAGCCTTGGAGTACTTTGGTGCTGGTCTCCACGAAATAATCAACAGGTGTGTCGTAAGGAAAAGGGTGAAAACATGAAGAGGTGCAACTATCACACAAGGGGTATAAGAGAGGGTCTCTTTTGAACCCTTTTGACATCATGAGCACAATGTTGGCTGAGGACCAATTGCAGTATGAATCACCTTCTAGATGGATGGCTGCCTTGGCTTTGCTGCTGATTTGCCTCAACGTGGAGTGGTGATCTGAGGCGATCAACGCTTCTGTTTGCCCCGATTGCGTCTGCATGGAGAGAAGAAAACACTTAGAGACGTTCACTCAGTAAAATGTTCTGTTTTTGGACGAAGATGAAAGATGAAGTGAGGACAGGCCGTTTCCTACCGTTAGACCTGGCTTTCCACTCCAGTACCAAGCAAGCAGCAGGACGCCCCCCAGGCAAAGGGCCGCGACCAGGAACACCACGGACATCTTCCAGAGCAGCCCAGAGGAGGGCTTCTTTTCCATCAAAACCACCATCCTCTCGTCCAGACCCCTCTCCTCGTCCCCCGGTGCTGTCGTGTAGGACACCATGCTGAACACAAGCTGAGGAATTCTTCACTGAGTGCGGTTTAGAAAAAAATATATATAATCTACCAAATAAACACTGGACGCGGCGTGTGAGTCTTAGGCTGCTTCCAAGTCTCTCTGTCTGTCTGTCTGTCTTAGTGTTGCTATTGTGTTAAGAGTGAAGTTCTGCCAGGGAGCCCGTAGTATTTATGATTATGCAGAGGGGAAACTCCAGTGATGTCACTCTGTAAGTGGAGACAGAGCGCGAGGCAGCGGCGCTCAGCGGCCGGGCCCACGGAGAGAAAGAAAAGTTTTCTGTGGAGTTTCTCCAGAGAGTGGAGCAGCGGTTTTCAGGATTGGAAAGTGGTCAATCTCTACTTTGGGGGTTTTAAAACCACAGACACACACAGAGAGAGACACAGGCATTCGTGCACACAAACACAAACACCGTGCACACAATGGGTCAGACACAAACACATGTTGGCCGCAATTAGCGGTCGGACGAGATGTTTTGAAATGCCGCAAAAATGTGTGGAGTCTGTAAACAATTCACCTGTTCATCGCCTATTCTGGTAACAGTTGGGTTTAACCGCCCATATTTGGCAATTAAAGGAAAACATTTTTAAGAGACAATCTGTAACTCTGGGGAGTTGTTGTAAGCAGATATGAGGACAGTTTCAAGTGTGAGTTTCTGGTTCTATGCACACTGATGCACACGTGGAGACGAACAATTAAAAAAGACTTCTATCTGCTGGATTTTAATGTGTTAATCATAAAATCCTGATGTTCAGTGGTCTGATGTTTGTCACGTGCTGTGAACGATTTACAATTCTTTAAAAGGTATAACAAAAAGATGAACGATATCTAAAAAAGACAAGACATCAGTTCATATAGAAATGGAGAAAAGGAGTATCGAGGCCAAACGCTCGACTTCCTGTTTCACACCTGAAAGAGGATGCAACTCAACAAACTCGTTTTCACACTTCTTCTTATTGGCTCTGACTCCGTTTCCATTTCCTTTTTTTTCATCTGACGTTTTTGTGCTCGAGACAACTCAAAAGTCTTTGGGCTTTTCCTTACAAATCCTTCAAAAGCCCAGTTATCCCACTCATCTCTTTCACATTTACTTTCCCCTTGACTTCCACCAGCTGTGTTGTTGGCTTTAAGTGAATTGCATGTTTTGTTTAATCATGCAAACCTGCCAAATGATAATATCTAATGCTTCCAGGTTAAATATTAACGCTGTGAAACGCTGTGAAACCCGCATGTGTGGGTTTCCTTCATGTGTGACATCGGCGGTGAAATCTCACCTCGGAGTTTGAATGTTTCATTCCGACGTGTAAAAAAACCACCACAAGATGTGTCATTGTTGCCACCATCAAATACACACACACACACACACACACGTACCTACCCACTATCTTCCTTATCACTAATGACCCACCACCCCATGATTACTCATAAGAAGAAGGATCTATAAATACGGTTGGTAGTCATGTATCCGGTGACCTGAGACTATAAGGTTATCCATGTCTCCCTATGGTATTCTTCCAAAAAGCAGGTCCATTACGTCAAGAACACGCATGACAATAAAAATGATTTAGAAAATATTTTTATTAGATAGATTGCATCCGGCATGAGTCAGAATTAAATCTTTGGCGGTGTGGCTCTGTTCAGGGAGTCCTCCGACCTTTCATGAGCACCATGAAATGGCAGGGAGTCAGAGGACAGCAGCGGCATTAGGCAACGCTCACACCGTTTTAGGACTGTGTGAGCTGAGCTATTCCCCCACATGAACAGAGCGGCAACGATGACATAAAAGCAAATGGCACGTTATGCATGACGAGGAGGAGCTGGGGAGGTGGCGGGCGGCAGAGAAGCGAGCTGCAAGCAGGTAGGAGCAAAGACTGAATCTGCTTAAAATAGGGCGCCCTGTTTGAGTGTAGCCATTAGCAAGGGGGTGGTTGACCAGCTGGCGCGCTAATCCAGATCAGCTGATGTGGCTCAGCTGGAGCAGATCAGCTGATGAGACCGTGTGTTGGCCTAATAGCGTAGCAGCGCCTTGACTACCCGGCCTGCCAGAACTGACGCTGACGCTCAATTTCAGGCGACGATGTGGACAAACGAAACGCTCGTCCTTCAAGCATTTTCCGCCCAAGTGAAACGATGTAGATTTCTTAAACCCTTTTCGGTAATAGAACACCTGGACGGGAGGATTTTGGAATCTTGGATTTATATCGTGATTTATATCGTAAATCTTGGATTTATATCGTCTTTGTTAAACTCTACTGATGCTTGAAAGAAATGATGGATCATCTTTATAAATTAAATAACACCAAGTCAGCAGACCGAGACATATATAACTCACTTGGTTATCTCTTGTAAATATAATAAGCAAAAAGAAGGCCATTTGCAACACAGTCAAGGTCATTACTATCGTGCAGGTATCTGTTGAACCTCTCCGAGTGGAAAAAAAACACACCCTTCCCCAGTCGGAGGTGATCTGTAACATGTTACTCAAAAACTCCCACTGGATTCCTCCCACAGACAACTCATCCTTCTCACGTAAAAAAAAATAAAAAATTGAGCTGCTCTCACATGCAGGGAGCTTTTCTTCTTTTCCATGTGAGCCTGCATCATCATCAGCTCTCGCCCATTGCGTGTGACTCGAGTGACTTCACCTTGCGATATCCAGAACACTTTGAAACCCCCCCCCCCACCCACTCCTTTGTTCTCTCCAGATTAAGCTCTTGGATTGCATCATGACAACCATGACCGGCTCCACAACCGGAGCTCCCCCACTATTCAGACGGAGATTACATCACGCAAACGGAAGAAAAGGGGGGAGGAAAGAAGGAGGTGAAGGGGGACAAAGGCAGGAAGAGGCGGAAGGATGCCGTTGCAGGCAAGATGCAGAAACATCCACAAAGTTTCATTTTCACATTGGTGTGGTGACGCTTTCACGGGTGTCAGGAGAGCCCCAGAACGTCCACATCAAGGGAGGTGCAGGTTCCCCTCTCCTCTTTCCTTCTTCGGTGCTGCCGTGTGTGGGCTCGGGGAGGTGTTGTACTGCTACCGTCGGTAGAAAAGGGAATAAACTGGGCCAAAGTGGGGTTTCACCACAAATGCAAGGTTGCTTCTGCTCCATCCAGACTGTTTAGTCTGGAGGCCTGGAAACCTCCGCTGTGGAAGACAGTCGCTTAAAAATCTTTCAAAATTAGTTTGAAAGGTGAAGGTAAAGTTCAAATAATTGATTGATTGACCATCAATCACTACTTGCAGGCAAATGAGTTGATTAAAAGTGACGATTCAGTGGCATAATTAGCACTAATTTAGGAATCAAATGGAAAATTCTTAATTTGATTTAACGGTTTTTACATAATTTGTGAAACATCAAACCGGGTGCACACACTCACTCACACACACACACACACACACACACACACACACACACACACACATACACACACACACACAGTTATCATATCACCTACTTCGCTGGAAATTATATTACCAAAATAAAATGTCTAAACAGAAATTGTTACATTTTGGGGTCAAACATGCTGGAACCAAAGCTGTTACGTGTCATAATTTATTAAGTCCATGCAGGGAACTTATTAGCAAACAGCTGCCTATTTAACCTGAATATTCCACATCCTACATGGAAGGAGCAACATTGACTTTGCATTAACTCAGAGTCTCAAAGTTTCTGTGCATATGAAGCATTTAAATCAGACAGTCGCTCGCTTTTTAGCTCCAAATTGTGTGACTGCTCAGCAGCTGCTTAGGTAACTTTTATAAATAAACCTCAGAGGACGGGCATCAATCGAAACATGCCAGCCGCCCACGTAACTGAGCAGTCAAACCGGTCAACTCGAGGACAGGGTGGAAAATAAAAAAGGCCCAACCAGCTGAAACATGTTAAAGCACAGACAGTCGTCATTGTAAATTTATTTATTGCGCCATTCACACAAAAGGCGATTCCCACTCCTTTTAAAAGAACAAAGATATACGTAAACATCAGACCTTTAGAAAACACGAAAAGAACCTTCGAAAAGACAATAAAAGCCCAAACGCCAGATGAAGCATTTAAAAACGTGTATCTGATTTGATTTGATTGGAAAGGCAGAACTGAAAAGAGCTGAAGGTTAGAGCAGATCTCAGTTTGTTGAGGAAGTTTCCACCACAGACGCACAGGAACTAAAAAGCTTTTTCCCCTGCTTGGGTCACAGGATTTTAACACACAATCATGGACTCAAACCACCAATACATTCTGTCTCGGCTCCGTGAGGCGGTTTCAGGGTTGAATTTGAAGAGATGCAGTTAGTGCGACTCGAACATGCAGCACCATGTCAGCAGAGGAACCTCTTTGACCTTTGAGAAGACGTTGACATTAGTTTCACATCATCTGTTGTTTGTTTTTTTAGCAGAAGTTGGTGGTTAATTGCCTTGCAAAAGGGGATGCCTGAAGTATTTTTGGAAGGAGACAGAAAGTAGTCTTTCAGATGTCACGGGAGCAAACTTCCTCTTGAAACTCTAAAATTACAGCTTTATTCTACATCCAAAAGTCCTTCCTTTGTAAACACTTTTTCCCAAAAGTTGAATATCACAGGATAAATATCAGATGATGAACAGCGCGCTCATGTGTCTATGTCCTCATTAAGGATCACACTGGAATACAGGAAGTACGTCCGGTCATCTGATGGAACGTCTGACGATTGATGAATAACGTTACTAATACATAGGAAGTGGATTAGTGGATGCCTTCCCCTTTTTAACGCACGCAACGCCCATATACATAAACAGGTGATGCTATTGAAAGAATTTGAATATGAGGCTTACTGTGTCATGGAAACAGGAGGGAATGTGGCATTTTTTCTGTCTTAATTCACACTGATGAGATGACTTGATGCAGCTATTTGAATCATCAGGTTGACGAGGATCGGCATTTTCCACTAATACTATTTCAGTTTATTGTAGTACTTATTTCTTTCTTATTTGACTTGTCTGCTGTAACCCATTCATTTCCCTTAAACGTTGATGAACTAATCATATACATACAGAAACATCTGACGTCAAATTCTGCTTCCATCTGAATATGTCACAATAATCAAACAATATAGTCAAATTAACTCACAGGGGCCGCTGAATTAATGCTTTTATTTTTGAAAATACATTTTTTTGTTTTGTGTTAAAATAAAGGTTTGCATATAAAAGCTTAATAGAAAATATTTAATAATAACGTTAAACACTACAATTTTAGAAGCAGACCAGAAAATGCGCACAAGTAAACTCTCTGTAAGCATTACTATACTATTCCAGAAGATTATACCGGGATTATGGTTTACAGACCCTTAAAACGAACACAGACCCCTCTGTGAGTGTGCTCAGGAGCTGAGGAACAAGTGTAATGCATCATAAATAATACATACAGTACACCACCATATGCTATGTGGTTATATGATGGCTATCTCATGCTAATCTCCCCCACATAACCACCACGAGAGTCATTTATCTCCACGTTGTTCAGTGTTTGACTGTGTTCAAACCAAAAATGAGACCGCTTCTGTTTCCCTGTGGAAGTGAAAATGTCATCACAGTCCTGGCCAAGAAGCGGATTGCTAATGACCAGCCGGAGGAACTACAGAGGCCCGAGAGAACAAAGGAACGAGTGTGGTGGAGAATCAGGAAGTCGGCGGCCCGGGATACCTGCTGGAGGTGACGTCACGCCGCTCGCTTTCTCTGAATCCCACTCGCCAAAAGGTCGGGTGAATGCCGATAAGAGCAAGAGTGGGCCTCACACAAAGGGGAAGTTTGCCGAGTCAATAAGTCAATACTGGTCAGAAATTGTTGACAACAATTAGGGAAATCACACTATATTTCCAGCATAACAACTTTTTCCTCCTGCATGTCGGTGACAGTTTGGACAGTCGTGAGGTTCAGCGTTTGGTAAAGTGTCATTAAGGTCAGAATTAGAGCTTTAGAAAGGACGTTTACAGTGGCATCACTCTCAGGAATGGCAGGTGAAATATCTGAACACATGATTGATTAGCACACACTTTACTTCCAGCCAATGTCGATTTGTAATTTTATGACAAAATCAACACGAAAAAAAAAAGATCTGAATGTGAAAATATATCAGTTTTGAATCTAAAAATATAAAATCTGCAACCAAAAAATATAATACGGTGAATATTGTCAAGATTGTCCACTCATTTTTATTTTGAATACAGTGTTGTATTTTTCAATGTTCAACAACAATACTTAAACTTTCAGGTACACATTTGAGCTGAATTTGGCTCCATATCTCCACATCTTGGGTCCAAATGTGAATTGGTCTAACTATAGTTTAAGACCAAGTACATATTGACCTTCACATGCCCCCAAAATTTTACTTTAAATTTAGTGTTAACCAGCGAGCGTTAGCATGCTAACACCCTAGACTAAGGTGGTGAACGGGGTAGAACTCTGTGTATACTACAAACAAGTAACATCTTACTCAATACGTAGCTGTATATTGAGACTACAGAAACTACATGGATTTATACTACTACTACATTTTTGAAGGCAATAGGCCTGCCGGCCTTACATTGCAGCACTGTGTTGTAGAGCACCTAGCATCCCTGTAGCCTCTTAGGGTTCTCAGGCATATAAACATATTTAACTTCTGGGTTTCGGAGCTTTTTAAAAGTCTTAATGTCGGCTGTATTGATTAAACCTTTTTACACCAGCAAAAAAAAATCAAAATCTAGCTGCTTAAAAACCCACTGTGTCTTGGGGCACAGAGACAGTTTAGATGCTTAATTAGGTCGGGCCGTGCCGAGGTCAGACGTACACATCGTTGATGTCATATACGTCTGCTTTATTTGCACTCGGCATTGACTTTAACAAACGTTTCAGGTCTCATGGCCTCAGAGGGGCCGAGCTGCTCACACGGCCTTTTGAGTTCACTTGTTTGTCTGTGGATGCGCTGTAGGGGAAGCGACCGATGTTGCACCAAATAAGTGGTTTCCTGTTCTGCACCTGTTGATTCTAGCCTGCTCACTGCAACTCCTTGTCAATGTTGTACTGCGTCGTCCCACTGTGCGGTATATGTGGGGACCCCGTCAGCACCGGGACAATAAAGGGGGGTTTCGCGTACGCTTTGAGTTGGAAAAGGCTCTTGACATTATTCTTCCTCTATTGGTTCTTCTTTGTGGTTTGTGTCATTCGTCTTTTTAATTGATGAGTGACTAGCGTGTGTGCGTAAACAATAGTGAGTGGGGGACTCTGTCGTATTCAGGGGGAGGTGGCGCCACCGTGTGGTCAGCTGGCAGCTCTCGTTGGAAATAAAATGTGGTTACGGAAATCAGTTTTTGATCACTTTTTTTTATTTGCATCCCCTCATCGAAATCAAGCCACAGCGATATAATATTATAGTTAATAAGTTACACAAGACCACACTAGTGAAAACAAAGACACAGTTTAAGTTAATTTACAATGCAGTTAGCTTAACATTTTAACAAGAGACCCAACAAAGTTGGGTGTGAAGATTGGACCTTTTTACTAAAAGTTGTAAGAACCTTTCTCACCCTGCCTTTTAGCACAGTAGTGTTCCACGATTTACTACCCTGCAAAAAAACTTGGAGTGATTTGAAGTGAATATCTGGCGCAAAAATATTTGAAGAGAATTCAGGACATTCATAAAAATCAAATGAGCACAGGCCTACAAACAACACACCAGTCCAACTGGAGATGAGTTCCGGGGTCCGGCCGTGCTAACGGAGCTCATAGGCACCCCAGAATGTCAAACTGCCCTCTTCATGAAACTCACCCGTGACATCTAAGCTGACACTGTCTTCCTCTGCGAGGCTGACCACTTGTGCCACCCACACAGAGCCCTCCGTTTTGTCTGGGAAGGTACCCTCTACCAGTATCTTAATAGCTCTACCAAACGCTTTATCTCTTTTCAAAATCACAGATTTTCCTCCATTGACTTTTTTGTCTGACTTGAAGGTGACCTGGGCGTAGATGAAGTAGAGGCCGCTCTTGGCGAAGTGGACGGAGTCGTTGCGCAGGACGAGGGAGCGTCCGGGCGTCGAGATCTGCCAGGACGGTTTCTCTGGAACTGCAAGAGATTCGGCAAACGTTTCTTTAGTCTTTTTTTTCCGGCTACAAATCTTTGAGATCCCCGGCGAATCTTAAGGCGGCGGCGGCACGTGAGAGCTCTTCGGCGCGGAGTGTAGTTTTTCTCTCATCCACCGAGACCCTTTGAATCATTCACGCAACGCTCTCCGCCTCTACCTGGACAAAGGCATCGGCTTAACGAAAAGGGCTCCTTTCATTACATCTTGGCCACATCTTCGCCGAACTGTATGATACCTGCTGCTGTGAGCTGTGATCGTGCGTTCAGTCAGTGCAGCCCACATTACAGCCCCCGCTTCAGGTCTGTTGAGGTTTTCGCAACCCACTTCACAGAGGAAAAAGGCAGTGTGGTGGCAGGCGCTCGATGAGTGAGACATGAAACAAAGCTGAGCTGTGCCTCCATCCCGGGCTGTGCATGCATACTCCTGCATGGGGGTGCGAATGTATCTGGTTCACACTCATCTGGTCACATATAATCTTTTTTTTTCAACTGACAAATCGGTTCGCCGAAGGCACGCACAGTCAACGTAACCACACTTTGAACCAACGACGAAACAAGCGGGTACGAAAACAGGAATACATCAATCGTATGTAGGCCCTCATTGTCGTAGCATGAAGCTGATTAAGAAGTCTAACTGTGTGTTCCACCTTTCCACCCCAAAACACATCTGTACATAAATGGGATTGCGGGACTGCAGTTGAAATTAATCTTAAGTGGCTGAACTGGTACTGATAACACCCAGTAATGTTCACTTTCCCTGTAGCTTTGAACTTTGTGTTGTTGTTATTTACTCTCTGAAGCAACCACTTCCCCTCAGTGGGCTGTGTCATCCTCCACTTCACTTAAATACTTCCCACGTTTCTCAGAAAGACTTTTGTCAGCTCCCATAGAGCATGTCTGAACTCGTTTCCTCCGGCGCCTGTAGGCGTCAAATGTGAAGTCATTCTTTTTTTTTTTAAAGCAGTGGAGATGACAGAAGTTGAGGTCAGGCAATATCCTCAAAAAATATCCTTGCTTTTGTGTCGGTTAAGACTTCTTATTTAAATGACTTAGACACGTGCCATCTAAAGTCACCTAATACACGCAATATGTTTCCTTTATGAAGGTATGGTCATCAAAACACATCAATTCAGCGCACAAAAAGATGACGTGATGGGAAGTGCATACCTGAAGTGGAAGTGTAGGCGCTCTTGGTAAGCTGGATGTGTGAGAGAGAAGATCCTGCAAAGCCACATAGTTTTAAAGTTATTTGATGATTGCATAACTGTGGGAATCATCACAGTATATTTTACTTCATCCCGTTGAAACCTTTCAGTTTGTTATCATTTCTTCTCAAAGAAACGGTGTGGTAGACTCTGGGGACCTATCCTCAAAAATCCAATATAAAGTAATTGAGTATGTTTTAAGTATACTTTAGATCAGTGGTTCTCAAACTTTTTACACCAAGTACCTCAGAAAATACCTGGCTCTCCAAGTACCACCACAACACTATACAGTAGCGTAGTAGGCCTAAGTATTCATCAAAAACAAGGCAGAGGTTTTATTCCTAAAGAAGTATATTTAGTATTGTCAGCAATTGTAACATTTTACACAGTTTCAACAGTAAGACTGCGCTTAAATATAGGAAGAAAAAAAACTGTACTTAAATAATGATTCAATTAAAATGTATTGCACATAAAAGTTAAATAAATATTGTACTAAAATACATGTAAAAACTGTTCTTAAAGATTAAATGTTTAGTAAAAACCCAAAAAATGTTTTTTAAATGTTATTATTAATTTTTTTTTTCTGTGATTCTTTGCCGTACCACTAGAGGGAGCCCTGCGTACCACTAGATTTACACTTTGAGAATCACTGCTTTAGTGTATTATCCCCTAAAATTAAGAATCATGGCGTTTCCACTTGGTTTTAATGTTTTGTCTCATTAATAGATGCCACCTGAGAATCCACAAACAAGACCGTATAAAGGTTTGAGGTATTGGTAATAAAACCATGTCTGACTTACCTGTAGACGTCAAGCGAGCCACATGAGTGGTCTCTGTAAAAGATTTTTAGATATTTATTTATTGTTTTTATTAAAAAATCTGATTTGTGTTACTTTTAAAGGCACTGTTCGAAGGGAACAGTACTATTTGACGTCTAACCAACATACCTGTTGTAATGACATTAGGTGGTTTCACTGTTGAGACTCCTTCCTAGAAGAATGGAAAGCAAATCACCATCATATAAATCATCTTGATTAGTTTGTCATCTCAATGGCAAATGGCAACAGGGATCTACAGGTCACGTTTTGTGTCCAGGAAAACCACGCCTCTCCAAAATGTGTGCATTTTATTTTGTATGATCCAGTGTGTTTGGGAGGGTTTATAAGATTCGAGAATCTTCTCAGCCAGTAAAGGAACACGTTATCTTTAGAAATGCCTGAAGAAGAATACTCCTTAAATGCAAATACAACTTTCTGTCTAATGAGATGTTGAATCAGCTGCCTTTATACTTTTTCAGGGGGTAGTTTTTTTTCAGATGTTTGTATTGAATTGCATTAATTTGCAGAAGTGTTCAGTTATTGTATCGGCTTACAAAGTGGACATGTGCCACGTAGCTGAGGTCCTGTTGCTCCCTCCCAGAGTCCGCTACTGGGAGCCGAAACATACAGAAACAAATGCTATTGAAATGAAGACTGAGATCGGACAGGAAGTACTTTATCATACCATAAAATAAAATAAAATAGCAATGCAATTAATCAGACATTACTCTTGTTTTTTTGTGACAAAATTATGATTACACAAGTGGAATTGTAGAACCGACACCTGACTGGACATTTGATGCTATTCAATTACAAAAAGTCACCATTCCGTTGACTGTTGATTCACTGAGCAGTATTTCACAATCTAAATGTAATTTCCTCCTCTCCGGTGACAAATGTACTGACCTCAGTTGACTGTGGTTTGATTGAAAAGAGAAGCGCAGCCATGACCACCAGGGCCACAGTGAGCACACCACACCACACCTCCAGCACCAGGTACTTACGAGAGGACCTCGAGGGACCCTCCATTCTGTCAACAGACAAAAAACACGTTATTTTTACAAACATGAAACATACAAAAAATGCATAAACATAAAACGCGTTACAGTACGAAGACATGCACTGTCCTTCAACCACCAAATGTCAAATCATTTGTCTCTGTCAGACTTTGACCCGGGCAGCGTAGCCTGAGGACACACAGCAGCGACGTTCCATCGTTCAGATCAGCTGTGTTGCTGCCATCGCATTGTGTCCTCAGCTCAAAGCCACGTTGCTCTTTGACCTCTTCGAGTGTTCGAACTCTGAAACTTTACATGATCATGATGAACGTTTGACAGCAAAAAGACCAGTTGCCATTTAATCTCAACGCATCGTTATGTAAACTCAAAAAGGGAAAACCATATGTAACTGACCCTTTTCGGCGTCTGCGGTTGAAAGAGACACAATTAACCTGTGCTTATTGGAAAGGAGTATTTTAAGTCATAGCATCAGGTGTGTGATCCTACATCACAGGATAGGATAAACATTCATAGGTTAACCACCCAGCCAATCCATCCAAACAGTATTCCAACACGTCTTGTCATGTAAATCTGGCCATTTGATGCTGTTGAGAATTCAAAATTTCAAATTTTACGAAAACATTCTGACCCTCGGGGGTCGCCGTGGAAATACTAAACTTTGGTTGACTCTGATTTATGAATACAATATTCCTTTAAAATGTTTAAATCTTCTAGTACAACTTCATCTGTAAACACATACTTGTATAGTTATACATGTGCGGAATATTGTCTGTATTTAAAACCATCATAAAAACCTCTGTTCTATAAAAAAAAACAAAATGATCAACTCACATCTCAGACAAACTAAATTCACTCACTGAATCTTGACTCACCCGGTGTGTGCTTCACGGTCAGTGTCCAAAGTGATCTGCTGCTCATCTGTGACAGAGAGATGTCATGTTGACAGGGTTTTCCCTCACACATGGGCAACGCACCGAAGAAGAGTCGGAGTGTGGAGTGTGGTTGGAATGCGGAGGAGGGGGGCACCACACGGCGACACATGTGAAACTTTTATCAGATTATTGACACCAGATTTTAGTTTCAGATAGTGCAACTTTTATGTGGAGACAAACAAACGGCTGTGAAGTCTTTTTTTTTAATTATTTTTCTAAAAGAAGTTGTGGTATATGTTATAAGATATAAAGATAAATACAGTGTTTGAGTGACTCATATAGAAATAGGTCAGTATGGCCGCTGTCACATTGTGGGTGGTTTTTGATATCTTTTCCCTGACAGAGTTAAAAGCGACATCCCTTTTTACGCGCGGCTGTGTGCTTGTTATGCCCCGTTTTCTCATTTCCTTAGAATGTTGTCTCAGGAGGAGACGAGGAAGAAGGAGCCATATGTCAATGTTCCGGACTAAAATGATTAGACCAGCTCGGCGAGCCGCTCCAAAGTTAAAAAAGAAGCTGCCCTGCTTTTTACGTGAAGGCATTTGTCATGTTTTCACAAGTCAACAGCTATAAGGGACGGTTTCAGTTGTTGACGTAAACATCAGGACGAGAGAGAACAGAAGTGAGAGTGTCACTTGTGTTTGAGAGTGTGAATGGAGTCAACGGGCGAAAGGGAGAGAGTTTCCATTTTCGCGTTGCTGTTTTTAGTTTCATGCTTCATGGGACCCCCCCTCTCCCCCTTCCCACCTAACCAATCTGATGTTCTTCAGGATGTCGCCAAATGTCACCAACATTCTCCGACCTATTCTCCGTCAATTAGACACACAGGCAAACACTCGCACACCTACACACACGCTCCCACACACTCACCGCGACAGACAGGTGAACTGGACTGGGTTTCGTTAGGTTCTGCCCCCACAACAACAAAGGGACAAACTTTTCTCCAGTGGATCTCGACTTTAGTGGTGCGATAAATGGTTGAGGACAACTACAAGAATGAGTCGTCCTTTCAAAAAATGGCTTTCTAATTCCCCCGAGACAGAGAGAGAGAGTGCAGAATCGTTGGTGTTGAAAGGAGCTCTGGTTCTACGAGGATTTGACAGGAACGAAACTCCGTGTGGTCTAAAATAAATAACTGTTTCCCCTTCAGACTCAGCGAAAAGAAACCCCAGTTGTTCAGGTGTTTTGTTGGTCATCCGCCAACAAGAACGTTATGTCACTTGTGGAGTCCCACAGAACTCACAGTTCTGATTGTGTGATCTCATCGAGACGCGCGGTAACATTGCACACATTATTAAAAACGCACGGGTGTATCTTTAGGCTTTGATGAGTTTAATTCTTTATGCGGGTCTTTTCTTCCGTCTTTGCTCAGTAGCACCACTTTGGGAGAACAAAGTCAACGGCTGTGCTCTGTCTTTTACATTAACAGCGACCTCCTGTCTGCGTCCAATCTGTGTGTTGTGAAGGACCTGTGCCTGTTTGTTTAATACACACCTGAAGATACAGCATGGCTAAACAGACCTGGCTGAAATCATGTGAACAGTTCAGTTCAGAGGCATCATGGGAATTCCCTGGGTTTTTCTGCTGGTTGGTAGAGGGTCCTCCCCCACAAAGGTAATTTTCTTCTCTCCGCTTGAACTACAACGCCTGTGGTTGTTTGGGCCAAACGTGAGAACAATGATTGGTCGATGAGGAAACCACCCAAACAACATCACAATATTGGCTTCCTTCGAACACAGAAGGAAGCCAATATTTACAAATAACATTTTGACTAGGATGTAATTTGATGGAGGAGTTCCATAGTTTCTGCAGCATCACATTTGGAAAACCTTTCAAGTTAAAGCTAGAAGCGGCGTAGTCCGGCCTCTCATTGTTATTTGTTAAATTAGGCCACAGCCAGGCGGCAGTTTGCTTTGAGTACAAAGACTGGAAATAGGGAAACAGTGGTTATGAACAGAATTACCATCTTTGAAAAGCTTGTATTTTTGAGACTGTGGCTTTTAAGTTGCATGTTGTTGAATACAACAGTTTTCCAATTTAAGAGTTGAAAGGAAGTTAAACGGCTTTGTGGGTATAATCCTTCATCTTATATATCATATGCCTTGTTGTATTGAAGTCTACAAAATTATTTTTCCCTCGTTAGCTTTAAAAGTTGCACCAGAAACAAAACCAAATCTTAAATGGCTATTGTTTAATCACAATGTTGTTAATGGACAAATTGTTTCAATAAGTGCCACTTAGACATGAGTATTTAAAGTATTTGATTATTGAATAACAGCTTTTTTCTTTCAGGTGAAAAACAAACTGGATGGCATGAAAAGCTAAGAGGCTTGGTAAATAATGCTTCAGTAAATATAAATAGTTCTTTGGGTGTAAATTGTGGAAGGACAAATGTAAATGTAACAAATAAAGATTATATGAACAAATGTCAGCTGTTCTCATAGATTTATGAACTGAAGCGCAGGGATTACTTGATATCACAAACATTTCTTGAGATGTACTTTCAGGAATTACTGTGAGAAAAACAAAAAAGTCATATCACATAAAATGCATTTTCAAGTTTAAAGTAGAACGTGAACTTATCCAAACAGCTTGATTAATCTATCTTTATTAAATCTATTCAACTCCATAAATTCTTTCATTCACTTTCTGGCCGCGATGTCGGATCAGTGACACCGGGCCGATCTGGGCATCAGCAGTGGCGTCTCGCAGGTCCTGGTGGAACCCCAGATCCACCTACGACTCCCCCTTCAGCACCGACACCAGGTCTCCGCTCTCCTTCAGCTCCTTGAGGATGTCCAAACCTCCGATCAGATCTCCTTTCACATATAGCTGGGGGTAGGTTGGCCAGTTAGAGTAGGTCTTGAGCCCCTGACGCACCTCTTCGTCCTGCAGGATGTCAAAGGTGTCATAATCGACGCCGGTGCCGTTCAAAAGCTCCAGCGTCTGCCTGCTGAAGCCACATTTTGCGGCCTCCTTGTCGCCTTTCATGAACAGCACGACTGGACTGCGGGTGATGATGGCCTTCAGCCGCTGCTCCAAGGGGACGGCCTTCGGGCAGGTGTTCTCCAGCTCGCCGGACTCAGCCAGCTCCTTCACTATGTCCAGTCCCCCCACCAGCTCCCCGTTCGCATACAGTTGAGGGAATGTCGGCCAGTTGGAGTAGATCTTCAGCCCCTGTCGGACCTCCTCGTCGGACAGAATGTCGAAGCTGCTGAACTGGACGCCGTGCTCTTTCAGCAGGGCCACTATCTGCCGGCTGAAGCCGCAGCGGGGCTCCTGCGGGGACCCCTTCATGAACAGCATGCATGGCGCCGCGTTTATCAGCTTCTTCAGCCGCTGGTTCAAGTCGGCGGCGCTGCTCTCCGCGGCTCCGACCGGACTGCCGGCGACTGCCAAGCGCTGCACCTTCTTGGTCAGCTCCGGAGCATGGGCGCCGTCGATGCGGTCCACCTTCTCCCCTGCCTTGAAGAAAATGAAAGTGGGGACCGAGATGATTTCATACTTCTCCGACACCTCCGGCACCGCTTCGGCCTCCAGCTTGACAAACGTGGTGTGAGCGTGTTCCTTGGCCAGCTCGGCCATCACTTCATTCATTTGGCCACATTGGGGAGCCCACGCCGCCTGGAAATGCACTACAGTTAGGCATTTTCCAGCTTTGGCTAAGAAATCTTCAAACTGCTGTTGTGTTGTCGCCTCTACAAGATTCGCCATTTTTCTTTGCTCTGTAAAGCGCATCCGCTGTGGGCCTTACGTCACATCCGTTCCGCACGACAGCTCCTCGAGCTTGCACTAGGAAGTCATTTGCATGTTATTTGGTAATAAGAAACCGCTTCATACACTGGATAAGTTGAAAGATAGTGTGACTTTTTAAGGTAACCGTTGGACACCACTCCACTTTTACACACACTCAAACGTATGTAAAGTAATGCATAACCGTCGCTTGCCTATTCGTGTTGTAACGTTTAGGTGATGTAGCATTAGCTTAGCCTTTCGTTAGCTGGTCAAATATAGCATTGTTGCAAACGTTCCTAACGTAATTTAGGTTTAGCTAAATCCTGCTAGCAAGCTGATGCTAGCTATCGGTAGCTGGCTAGCGTTTTCCGTAGTAACGGTTAGAGGTTCACACCACTGTTGACACGGTTTAATTGATGCTAATACCTGTATGTCGACTTACCTAGTTGGCAGGATAAAACTGTTCTGCGCTCTTTACTTAGCTAACGTCAGTCGTCAGGGCTGATAGTTAACTGATTAGTAACAGTATGATGCTCACCTAGCATATGATCCTTACCTAGCAAATGAGCTTAGCTAACGTTAGCGGCTCAATCTCTAACGCGAACGTTAGTTATTACTATTTTACCTTCAGTTTGTAAAAATTAGCTGTTAACTTATACATGGAAGTGGACACTATTTACGCTAACTTTCAGCAACTGATACAATGTAATGTATGTTTTACGATAGTAAAGAAAGCAACATTCAGCCACTTTCGTACATATAAAGGCTATTGTGTGTGTATTTGATTGCCTTTAAAAGTTTTTCACGGTGCAATTTATATCTAGACAAAAAATAAGTTGTGTCTTAGTTGTGTTTTTTCTGTTGATCAGTCAATTACTTCCTTTTATTTATTAAGCAACTTCGTAAAGGCCAAACGTTTTTCCCTAGTCCTCAGTGTTTGTTTTCTAACTGCTTATTTAGTAAAAGTATTCGAAAGACGTCCAAAAAATTGAAATTGAAAGTTCTGTCAATTTGAAAGGTTCATTAATAAACAGAAAATGAAGTCTAAATGTTGAACACAACTAGTGTTATCCACTTTTAATTAACCTATTATTAAAAAATACACCAAAAAGGCTAAACCTTTTGCGTCTTGCTGCTTTTCTTCTCTATATAATTGATCAGGGATTGTTATGTGCGTTTTTTTGTTATTTTCTTCACTTGATTATTGCTTGTGTAATAAAGAAATATGATTTATTTAGAGTGCTGTTAGTTGTACACTTGCATCAGACTGCCACAATTTTTAGTTTTGGAAAAATATTAGTTAACGGATACTTTGTCAGTTTATATGTCAGCTCATGAGTACCAAGAAATTACAATAAATTAATTCAAGAGCAATGTTTAGAGTTTGTGTAGAAATATTTCTTCAATTGACTTGTGTTGTCAGCTACAAAATATCCTGCAATGTTCACACTTAAACTATTTAACTATTTAAGGGATCCTAATAGAAGGGTTTTTAAACTTTCAAATAATGATTCTTGCCAATTGGACTTTTTTTATTATTTAGAAACGCCATGGAGGAACAACCTGCAGACATCGAGGTGACGGTCAAAACACTAGACTCACAAAGCAGAACCTACACAGTTGGTGCTCAGGTAAATGATTCAATATATTCACCAAACTCCAGTGTGAAATTTTCATCAACCTTTGTGGTAGACTAATTTCTGATCCATCTTATTTGTAGTTGACAGTGAAAGAGTTCAAAGAGCACATTGCCCCTTCAGTGGGTATCCCTGTGGACAAACAGAGGCTGATCTACCAGGGCAGAGTCTTACAAGATGAAAGGACACTGGCAGACTACAGTAAGTACTCACTGGGTAAACAAATAAAATACTGATTTAAAAAAAAAATCCTTATTCAGGATTTGTTTTTTCATTTTGTTTCTAAAACTAAAGTGTGATATCAATTCACCATGATAAGTTTACATGTGAAACGGTGGTTTTCTGTTTTCACAGATGTGGAAGGCAAGGTGATACATCTTGTCGAGCGGGCGCCCCCTCCACCCTCCCAGCCTGGCTCGGGGTCAGGAGGCACTTCCGCTGATTCTGGACCGACCTCATCCTCCCAGGGAACATCTCAAGTGCCTCAACATGATCGCAACGCTAACAGCTACGTAATGCTGGGAACCTTCAACCTTCCTGTGAACATCATGGACCCCCAGCAGATACAGGTCGGTCTGCTGTTGGGCAATGTGATGTGTATCTGTTTGCGCTGGTACTAAAGCCTACATTTTGACTACTGCGCAGACCGGTCGAGACTACAGATGCATTGATCGTTCGACTGCCACTCAAGCGATCCCTTTGTCAGCTATCTTCCCCTGACCAGCAGAACCGATTGACGGCTTTTATCGTTATCAATCATAATTATATTTATTGTGAAAAGCTAACAAGAGATCTCACAATAATTTCTGACAAGAACAGCAACTTCAAAAGGCCCATGTGTGGAGGATAATTGTCTGAGGGTTTATATTGAAGTATTGTTTCCAATGTCGCATTTGTTCTGTGCTGTTATTCTTTAGATGTCGGTTCAGCAGATGGTGTCTGGTATGGGAGAGACAGCCAGGAATGCCAGAGTCACAACCAGCACTGGGGTAAGATGCCTGCTGATTGCGTACAATCCCACTTAACTTTGCTTTGCAGTTTTGTTCATTATCCTCATTTCTATTTCAGAGCAATGGATCTGTGAATGTGCACATTGATATGGACCAACCAGTGCAGAGCGAGCCTAGGCTGAGGCTGGTGCTGGCTGAGAACCTGCTGAGGGACATCAATCATGTCATACACAGGATGGAGGTGAGGGCCCCACTTAAGGGTATTTGTTAGAAATCATACTTTGATATACCCATATATATACAGTCCCCTCCAAAAGTATTGGAACGGGAAGACAAATTCCTTCATTTTTGTTGTTCACTGAAGACATTTGGGTTTAAGATCAAAAGATGAGTACGAGACAAGAGTTCAGAATTTCAGCTTTCATTTCCTGGTATTCACACCTAGATGTTTTAAACAACTCACAACATACCGCCCTTTGTTTGAACCCACCCATTTTTCAAGTGAGCAAAAGTATTGGAACATGTGACTGACAGGTGTTTCTGGTTGCCCAGGTGTTGCCTTTTAGGTTAATTATCCAAACATTACCCATTTTTCAAAAGTATTGGAACAAACAATCTTAAAGTACATACCATTTAATATTTGGTGGCATAACCCTTGCTTGCAATAAGTGCCGCAAGCCTGCGACCCATCGACATCACCAAACGGTTGCATTCTTCATTTGTGATGCCATTCCAGGCTTTTACCGCAGCTTCTTTCAGTTCTTGTTTGTTTCGGAGTGTTTCTCCCTTCAGTCTCCTCTTAAGGAGGTGAAATGCATGCTCTATTGGGTTAAGGTCAGGTGATTGACTTGGCCAGTCTAAAACCTTCCACTTTTTCCCCCTGATGAAGTCATTTGTTTTGTTGGCAGTGTGCTTTGGGTCATTGTCCTGCTGCATGATAAACTTCCTCCTGATTAGTTTCAATGCATTTCTCCGTAAATTGGCAGACAAAATGTTTCTGTACACTTCTGAATTCATTCTGCTGCTACCGTCATCAGTTACATCATCAATAAATATCAATAAGCCTGTTCCAAAAGCAGCCGTGCACGCCCAAGCCATTACATTACCTCCACCATGCTTCACAGATGAGCTTGTTTGCTTCGGGTCATAACCAGTTCCTCTCTTTCTCCACACTTTGGCCAAATGTCTTCAGTGAACAACCAAAATAAAGGAATTTGTCTTACCGTTCCAATGCTTTTGAAGGAGACTGTATATATGTACTTTAAACCATTAGTGAACTGTTTTTTACATTTATGGAAATTATTCAGCGATGGTTCGAGTTGTTTTCAATCTCAGTTCTTATCATTCACAGTTCTTATCAATTTGATGCTGATGATTCTCTTGGGGTGCAAAAATTCACATAAAACATTTGCTTGTTGTCTCGTATTTTTTTAGGGTACAACAAGTGAGCCATCTGCTCCAACAGAGACCTCTTCCGCTGCTGCAGCGGCGGCGGCTGCTGCTCCTCCTCCTCCGTCATCTTCATCTACCAGCTCCACCCCTTCTCCTTCCACCCAGCCCATGGACACCTCCCCACCTCCAACAACTCCCCCTCCCGCACCTGCAACAACTTCTTCAGCACAACCTGAGGGACCAACACCCCAACCTGGACCTAAGTGAGACATCTTTTCTTTCTCGATGACTCAGATTGTTATTCATGCTACATACTTAATTAATGATAAGCATACCATATTTTCTTGATTATAAATCGCTCCGGAGTACAAGTCGCACCAGCAATAAAATGCATAATAAAGAAAGTCGCATTTTTTTAGAACCAAGTTAAGTACCGTTTTTTGGCCTGCATGTGTCTTACGAACGGCGTTATGATGTCTGGCGATAAATCCGAGAAGTCTGCAGGTTTTGGTTTCACCACTCTCATGATATGAGGCAGGACGCGAGTCGTGATCCACATTAAAGAGGGTTATATTTTTGAACAGCCCAGAGTAATCTATGCGTTACACTCCAACAGTTAGCATCTATGGTTAGCATACCCAAACTACGGTAGCTCAACATGGACAAAAGCCAATCTCGCAACAACCACCTCCTGCGGGAGCGCTCCGCCATCTTGCCACGGGCTGCAAGGGCTGTGTTGAAATTATCAACACAGGCCTAGAGTGGCCTCTTGCGGTTTAGTGTGAAAATAACATATAAAATGAAGTAATAATGTGCTAATAATTTCACACATAAGTCGCTCCAAAATATGAAAAAAACTGCGACTTAGAGTCCGGAAATTACGGTAGTTATAGTTCTGTCTGAATAAATAGTGATGTATCTTTGTGATGACTAGTTTGGTTACCAGTTGTCCCCAATTTTAATCTGCTGTACCTTCCTTTCGTCCCCTAGCCACCCGAGCCCAGCTGAGTTGGCGGAGATGCTGTCTGAGCTTCGGAGGGTGGAGGAGAGACTGCAGCCCTTCATCCAGAGAGCTCACTCCATCCTGGAGACAGCCACCACGGCAGAATACAACAATAATACAGTAAGATTCAAACAGCTAAAAAACACTTAACTTATGTTCTTTGATTTCTTCTGAAATATATCCTTTTTAATTTAGTCTTTGATGTATAAAAATCCACGTTTATGTCATCAGTCTTTAATGTTCAACGTTCACTTTAATATCAAACAAGAATACTAATCGTACACCCGAAATGTGGAACCTTTTCTTTTATGCTTCAAAATATTGTGTATTTAGATTACATAGCTGCAATTAAGAGGTTGCCTGACTGTCAATTAAGATGGTTTCTTAACTGTCCTAGGAGAGAGAGGAGGACCAGCGCACTCTCATCCTGACATGGGAGTGTCTCCGTCTCCTTGGCAACGCCCTTGTGGCTCTCAGTGACCTGCGATTGAACCTCATGAGCCCTGTGCCCCGCCACTTGCATGTGGTTCGGCCTTTTTCCCACTATGCCACCCCAGTCACTCTGCCTGGAGCTGTGCACCACCACATCCCAATGCAAGTAAGTGAAGGCCGCCGTGGTTTGGTTATTAATGCAAACGTTGAATGTAATCACACTGACTGCACTCGCACATTCACCGACAGATGAACCTGGGTGCCACAGTGACTGTTGCGGGTAACGGCACTGAGGGACAAGCCCCGCCCACGCAACCGGCCACCCAATCGGAGCAGGCAGGTCAGGGACAGACCCCCCCCACACAGACTTCCCCGTCCAATCAGCAGGCTGGCCCGGGACAGGCTGGCCCACGTGTCATCAGGATCAGCCACCAGGCAGTCCCGGTGGTTATGATGCAGATGAACACGGACGGTGTGTTGTCCCCTACCCGCCACTGATCGAATGCTCTACTACCGCAAAAGTGTTTGTGTGTCATATTGCTGGGCGGCAGTGCATTTAATCATCGCTCATACCACACTTCTTCATCCTCCGTGCACTGCTACCACAATCCGAGTGATCTGAAGCTGGACGTTTTGAGCTCATCCGATTCACAGACGACCGTTAAATGTTATGTAATAGATACTGGGAGTTAATTAAGTACTGTATTAAGGAGTTCAAACTATTTGTGTGTATGTATGTGCAGGCTCAGGTGTTAACCCCGGCGCAGCTGGACAGCAAATGCCTGGACAACCAGGTAAATTTAGCACAATCATTTTTAAATTAAATTTAATAAAACACGCTTGCATTGAGTAAAATACCATGAATGACTTTTTATATTTGCCGAATCACCTTTTTTATTTCCTGGAAACTCATATTATTCAATACTCTGTTTCCCCCTTTAGGTGCCCTCCCCCCGGACTTTATGCGGAATCTCATGCAACAGATTAGCCAATACGCTGCTGCCGTAGCTACTAGTGCTGCCACCGCCACCGCCCATCCCACCGCACCCCAGCCCCCCCCTCCTGGCTACAACTCCACAGCCAACTCCTCCACTACCACCACGGGTCCTAACACACCCACCACCACACCCACCGCTCCTCCGCCGCCTCCCCATGCCGGCCCCCAGCCCCAGGCCAGGGTCATGTTCACCCGACCCCCTTTTGCACCAAACATGCCCCCGCCGTCCTTTGGCACTCGGGGAACCACCATCAATGTGAGAGCTGCCATGCCAGGCCAGCAGCCAGGACAGGTGGGAATAAAGGAGCTGATTTGGTTCCTTTCTTCTTGATGATTGTCAACGTTTTGAGACCAATTGAAAAATCTTGTCTCTACAGCCTTTCAACCCGGCTGCTCTGAACCAGATGATAAGTGGACTGGTTGGACAGCTTTTACTACCAGGACAAATGGGGAATAACGGTATGGTAATCTGGTTTTGGAATCGGTAACCACCATATATTTGTAATAGTTCAAACATTAGTCAGGGACTGCTGCCAAATTAGTAATATGTTCATCTGTTGTTTTTTTTACAGCTGGTCAAACAGTCACATCCTCCTCCTCCATTTCCACATCCTCCTCCTCTCCCTTTTCTTCCTCCTCTACATCATCCTCCTCCGCTTCCTCCTCCACCTTTTCTTTCTCCCACTCAAGTCCAACTCCTCCGCCAACTACAACCACTACTGGTCCAGCGAGCCAATCTGAGTCGAACACCAGTGAGCCCCAGTCCCAGGAGATGCCCCCAGACTTTAGCCACTTCCTGGATTCTCTCCTGGGGGGGGCTGGCGGGGCCACTGTGGGGGCTATGGGAGCCCCTTCGGTTACCGTCACCACATCGGGGGTCCCAGCCTTCATCCAGGGAGTAAGCGAATTCATGCAGGTCAGTATGTGAATACTCGACCCAAGTGTATTGTGTCATTGTCTGTAAATTGTATCTAAATTTATTTTACTTTGTCATTTCTGTGGCCCTCTGTCACCCATTCAAAGATCATTTTGTCTCACAGCTTCAGTATTCATAGTCTGTTAGATAACAAAAGTTGGCGCTAAATGCTTCTGATTTAGAAAATTATTGAGATTGTTTTTGATTCAACAAATAAAAAAAAATTGAGCAAGCAGTACAGTAGAGTACTGCTTGTCTTTGTTGCTCAAATTCTTTTACATTTGTTTTTCACAAAAATCCGAAAGGGGTTTTATACAAGAACCTTTTATGATAAGTATACAAATCACAGGTAAATAAATATTTCCAAAGGCCGGCAGTGAGTGAGTCTGCAGTGTACTACCGGTACATGTATTAAAAAAAACGCTATTTAAATTAAAGTAATGCCAACAAATCACTTACTACTTGTTTTCCGTTTCATTTCTAGGGCCAACCCATCTTCTCTCCCCCCCCACCGGCCTCTGGTACCGCTCCTGCTGCAGGCACCACACCCAACCCCCCCGCAGGACCCGAGGCCCTCAACCCGGAGTTATTCACAGGCATCGTCCGTGGCGTCCTGAGCAGCATGATGGGCTCCCTGGGTCAAGCCCAGAACGACACCGAGAGCATTGCCCAGTTCATGCAGAGGCTGTCGCAGGCCACCAACATCTTCATCAGTCCCGAGGATCCTACCGGTAACCAGCAGCAATATTATGTTGTCGATACTGCAGCCGAGGAAGCATATCGGAAGATGATTGGTCTAAATATTGTATATTCTAAATCTTTTTTTAATTCCGTGGGGGGCGGGGTTCAGGCTTTTTTGGAGAGCTGCTGATGTTGGTGTGCCAGACGTTCACCATGTCAGACCTGGTGATGCTGCTTCATGGTCAGCACCAGCCACTTGGCCGCATCCAGCCTCAACTGTCCCAGTTCTTCACCCAGAACTACCTCAATGGCAGAGAGCCCACCGACGACAATATTACTGTTCGTAACTCCTTTAAATTATTAGTATCAGATTTTCATACTAAAGAGTAGTTGGAATTACACAGGGATAACTTGACTTTAATTATTGGAGCCCTTTGAGGATTTGTGTTATTCATTTTCTTCTTTTTCCATATTCGGCTCGGTTTCTACCCCCCAGGCTGCGGCGGAGAGTCTGGTGAACGAACTGGAGGAGTATATCAGCGAGAGTTTTGTAAGTACTTCATGTCCACGCCTACAAAACCATATATGATTAAAGGAAGGCCTACTCATTGTCGACATTTTATAATGAACTTGTAGCCCGTGTGTAAATGTGATGTATTCACAGATAATGAACAAGCCATCAAAGGAGTCTTGTAGATAATACATGACACTAATGGCTGCTGATACAAAGGAGTTTAGTGCTACACAACACACTCGGAATTTATAGATTTCTCATACTTCTATTTAAAGGTGAGGTTTATCGAAGAAAAGATGTAAGAGGAAAAAAAGCAAAAAACGCTAAATAAATGACAGTAGTTCGTTTTACAAATGTGTTTCATCACTGCATATGACATTTTAAAGCAGTTTAATTGAAGAACTCAATATGCTGCTCCCACAGAGAGAGTCTTCAGTCACAGTGTTGGACGGCGTCGACGCCACTCAGACCAACATGTCCTTCTTCAGACAGCAGCTGATGCACATCGCCACCCACATTCTCCGCTGCACGGGTAAACTTTAAATGAGGTCATCCTGTGATGGTTGATGTTTAGATATTTTTTTTCCTGTTTAGCCTCTATGTGTTTGTTTCGTGTTGAGTTTTCAGCATCAGAGCTAAGATAATGATTCTTAATCAGAAATACTGCTGCTGATGTTTATTGTCAACGTCTCTGAAGGAATTGTAGTGTTGTGTTTCTTTCTTCTGATTAGTTGTTGTCAATATTCTTCTCATCCAGATGACACATTTGGGCCTCGGCTGTTGCAGATGTGCAATCAGGCATTGTTTGAGTGTCTCGCCCTCAACCTGCACTGCCTGAGAGGAGATCAGAGAGCCCTCACCGCCGTCATCAACCACCGCATAGTCAGTACACAAGCGCTCACTAATTGTCCGCTGAGTAGGCAGTAGACGTCAGACCAAACAGACTTTAGGTTGTTTGTCACACGATATCAAGTGTATTGCTTTGTGCAAAGTCATCTTTACTTCTTTACTAAAACAACAGCTAGATCAAGTCATGGAATTATTGACCAGGTGAATCTATTCTATTATTATTAATACATGGCATTAAACAATTAAAATGGACATCATAGTCAAAAATGTAGCAGATATCTTGTTCTTGTATCTCGTTGTTGTGAGGCCACAATGGTCGCGTATAAAGAAGCAGACAAATCAAAAGCTATGTCGTTTTAAAAAATCCACGAGAAAACAAATGAAATGAAGGCTTAATTTTCTCTCGTTCCAGCGGAGGATGTCCAGTGACATCAGCCCCAGCCTGGTCAACTGGATGACCAGCATGATGACGATGAGGCTGCAGGTGATTCTGGAGCACATCCCCATCACAGAGGAGCAGATCCAGAACTACATAGTTCACACACAGGTAACAACACCGCCGCATACCTATTTTAAACCATCGCTGTATGTTTCAGCTCTAGATCCATGGCCTCCTCTGACATTGATGGACACATGTTGGCGGAAATGATCTACATGATGGCACTAACACTTGTTTACCACACATTTAGCTTTGAGTTTAAATTGATATATCTTATGTTTTTAAGCTGCATCCGTTTTTCTTCAGAACAGAATACCAGAGTCATTATCAGCTGCCGGTTACATATCCCGTTACTCAGGAGACCTTGTCTGAAAAGGCTAATAAATATTAAATGAAATTCTTTCACAGGCGGTGCAGTCTTCAACTGGCACACAAGAGCCTGAACGAGCACAAAGTGCAACGGTGAGCACAGCTCGTCTTTAATGATCTCTGTGTGAAGCGTTCGGCGGTGCCTGCGCCTTTTCGGTTTCCGTCTTTTCACTGTTCTCCGCTTCCAAAGATCGGGGACACCCTCTCGCCAGCGGCAGCCACCACAGCGGAGGAGGCCATGTCAGTGTCACACGACACGAGGGCGCCGTCCCGGGAAACACGGGTGTTGCCTGGAGACCTCGGGGCCTCCGGAGGAGCTGCGCCACTAGGGGGCGACATGGCGGCGGCTGGAGCTGAGGGAGGGAGCGACGAGTCAACCCGAGAGTCGGAGACCTGGGCCGCTGCTGTTCCGCCTGTGAGAGCCCACACAGTTTGTATCCGCCTTCAACAGCAATCTCTTCATATTTGTAGCCCTGCCCTGCTTCACATTTGCAGTGTTTACTTGTTCTTCTGGCTAATCCAGTCAACAAACTCTTTTGTTTCTGATTTGTTGCACTTGTACAACAAAACTCTTGTTTGTCCATCTCTCTGAGCGGCAATGGAGGAACTGTAACAAAGGGGGCTTTGACTTGAAACAGGCTTTTGTAGGATACTCAGGATCTCAGTCTTCATTGATAACTGTGGGCGTTGCAGGAATGGGTGCCCATCATCAGGTGCGATATGATGACGCAAAGGAAGATGAAGGCTCAGCCCCCGCTCTCTGACGCTTACCTGCACGGCATGCCGGCCAAACGCAGGAAGGTAATTGGATCGGTCATAACTCACCACAAACGTTTGTCACTTTGTCCAAACCTCCTTCATGGTGTCTGTGTGCGTCTTTTGCAGACGGGACTTGGTGGCGGAAGCCTCCTCTCCCTCTCTGACGCGGTGAGCCAAGCGGCCAGGGCGGCGGGAGTGAAGCCCATCACTTCTGCGGAGCGATTGCAGGACGATCTGGAGAGCCAGGAGCTGAAGGAAGCGTATGCAGAACAGGTGAATAATTCCAGGGACACGTCATTTCGGCCACACAGTCGCCTTCTGAACACTCCATGATAATCTAATCCGTGTTTGATCTCAGGTTAAAGCGGACATCAAGAAACGAGTGAGGGAAGACCCGGATTTCAACTCTCAGCAGTCCCCCAACGCACACAGAGCCTTTTCATCAGACTCCTAATCGAGTGCAACGGATATGAAAGCTTCAAGATTCTCGCTGTTTTTATTTTTATTTCTTTCCCTCTCACAATCCCAAAACGTTCTGTATGACTTGAAAAGCAGTTAGGAGCTAATTTGACTGATTGCCTCATGCTCATGTGACTATTCTCCCAGTGCCTATTTATTTTGGTCCAACATTTTGCTGAGAAAATGTTCCTAATGCGATGGGGTCAGATTATGTTTGACTAAATCAGGTCACTTTAATTCTGCTTAGATACTTGTCTTTTGCCCTCATATCCTCGTGTTACTTTGTTAATATGAAGCCCAAATTCTCATTTAGTGGATTTTAGACTTCCTGTAAATACTCTTGAGTGCAAGAGTATGCTTTCATGTGACGAACAAGCGGTTTGGTACATGAATGTAAAGTAAGCTTAATAAAAAAATACTTGATACAGTAAAAAAAAGTGTTTGCTTTGAGAAAGTGGAAAAAAACAAATCACTTATCACTAAATTCACCACCATTGATATTTGTTGCAAGTACCAATATGTCAGAATTTCCTTGATGAAATATTACTCTGAAGATCCTTTCTAGAGTAAAGTATGTTGCATTTTATTTGTTCAAACAACCTTTGACCCTGAGAGTACTATCAATATTTTCTATGCAGTCTTCCCTTTCAACTATGAAAATGTATGAGCAGAATAACATTAACAGCAGATTCTTGTATCATCCCAAAAGGTTAGTTATCTTTAAGTGCCAAACCTCAGATATCCAGTAAGCTACAATCCCCTAATTCCGTAAAACCTATTCATGTTCAACTATAATACTTAATAATAAAACCGTGGCCATGTGCTAGTGGTTCCACGCTGTCAATGAATGCAAGTAAAGACTGAGCCAGTTACAGAATGTATCCAAACACACCGCTGTGTGCACAGTCACACACTTTTTACTGCAGCAGTGAAGGTCACAGTCAACTTGGTGAACCGGTTGGCCCAACCAGTCAGTTGTGCGACCAGATTACGATTGCGGGAGTAGTTTCCTGTTGGGGGGTGGGGGGGGGTGAGCGATTGACGTGGCACCGAGTCACCGGCCTGCTGAGCCAAAGTGCGGTGCTCTATTAGCTCCAAATATGACAAGCAAAATATAAAAACACATTTTTCTTACAGGTTTATTTGTGGACGCAAAGTTTGTTGATATTGTTACAGATGATGTAGTGTGAATCCATAAGACGCCTTTCCACGTAAAACAAAGAGCAATAAATACACATAGAACAAAAACCTGGTTTTCATAACAGCACGTCGATCAAGCTGCAACAGGAAATACTTCAATTTCATATTTTTCCTGCCGTTAAGGAAACCCATCCCCCCAAAAATCCACTGCCCGTTTCCCTGAGAGGGGAGAGCACATAGATTCAGCCATCATGGGATTCACCGGCAGGTTATTTGCGTAAGCTGTGTGTGTGTGTGTGCGCGTCATATCTGCAAGAATCAAGTCACACGGAAAAGAATAGTTTGATAATTGAACAAAAGTCCAGAGTCATCCTGCTCAGCAACAAAGAGAATTTGAAAAGACAATTAATACACTCATCAAGAACAGTATAATGTCAATGAGAGGAATCAAATAGCAAATGCTAAAAGCAAACCGATGTATTTATAAGCAAATGCACACAGGTTTTTAGTTACAGCTAAACGGTGAGCCACTTCACGACTAAAAGAACTGTTACACTGGAACCATCCGTGTCATATAATGGTCATGTGTGGCTCTCAACAAAAAATTCTTCCTTCAATTATCCAGATAACATTGATTTACTTTGTTTTGCCCCTGGGCTTTATTGAGCTGCGAGTGGTTATAGAAATGCTCCGGGGTTTGAACGAGGGTCTTTCAGGTTTCTGTATCTGTAGGCGAGCCAGACTCCAAGGATCTGAAACCAAAAGACAAAACGAACATCAAGGGAGGAGCGTGGAATGAAAACTTGCAGCGTCACGCGACGGGGGAGGGGGGAGGGGGGGGATTTCCCACACTGACGCGACAAGTTTTTCTGAATTACGGCCGACAAAACAAAATCTACCGACCTCCGTGGAGCTGAAGAAGAGTCCGATTCCGCCCACGAAGCGCAGCACCTCCCCGGCGGCCCGCTCGATGTTGCTCGAGCACGTCGTACACGTCGGAGGCACGTCGTTAAAGCAACTCTGGAAGAAGAAGAGGAGGAGGAGGAGAGGGTTGGAAATCATAAACTACAGCCCGAGACTTCCCGAGGATCCACTCACGGCAGCACAGGAGTCGTTGACGGGAAGGGAATTGAAGCCACAGCAGTTGAGGGTTTTCTCCACGTCCCTCTGAGTGGCCTCGGATCTGTTCCAGCCGGCCTCCAGCAGCTGGTTCTGGGAATGAGAAGCAAAACATTTTGTGAAATCAAGAAACCCATGTGGGCGCATTTGACTTTAACTGAAACAAATACAAAATGTAGGCAAGAAAAACAAACACACCTGTTGGTCTTTATTCAGGGACAGGCAAGCGCAGGACACGGAGAACTGCATGACAAACACTATGAACAGGATTATCATGTACTGGAGCAAGTTCAGGAAGTCAACATTGGCTTTAAAAGTCTGACATCTCATTGCGTCGGTGACCATTTCAAAAGCACCGTCACAGCACGAGCTCACGAGGTGGAAGAGCGGCCCGCTCGCCGCGCACCGAAGGATACGAAGAAGAGCAGAACCTGGTGGTGCTTCAGGGCGCCGCACAGTCCCACGAAGGCGACCACGAGCAGGAAGATGCCCACGCCGATGACCCCCGCCACCACCCTGATGCTGGAGACCAGGTCGAACCATTTGCCCCAGGCCGCCACGCCAATCAGCAGCAGGCTGACCAACTGGAGAGGAAGTAAACAGGGTAACCACGGCGATAGGGAGGAAGCAGGGTGCACGTCTCCAGGATGTCAAAAACAATTTGCGCTCCGATAACATGGATGCAAGTGTGGAGTGCACGACGGGAAATAACAGGTCAGTATAAAAAAAAAACAGTGAGGTTTGGAGCAGAAACTGCGAAGGGATTCTGTTCGCAACGCCAATCATATATTGCTTTTGTAATTTTTTTGGTTGAAGGAAAAAATAATTGTGTCCTTAACATGTTAACATTAGTTAAGAATTTAATATTGGCCTAATAATGATTTCCCTTTACGTTTAATCTAAAAGTCAGAATGTCAGAAGATTGTGGAAAGTAAACTCTAAAAATGTTTTGTTTTATCAAACCAAACCCTAAAAGAAGTCGGTTATTATCATACATGACAAAAATAAACAACTCTATAACGGTTTAAATCGTCGATATAGATTTAAAGCTGCAATATGATGCTTTCGATGGAAATGTATACATACATTTGCCTAAAAAAGGTTTAAGGTGCCGACAACTGGATTTTATTTAATTTTTAATTTGTAAAACTTTCTTTAAGTTGGCGCAACAGAATACCTGTTGGAAGCTTACACAAGAAAGTAACACAACTGAAACCAGGCTACATTAAATTAATGAAATACCGCAAAGACAACAAACTAAAGCGGCGTTAAGTTTCACACATATTGAAGAAGTTAATGTATCATTAAGCCTTCGGGGACTGGGAAATATCGACCACCAACACCTGCCGCTCGGAAACGCTTCATTCTTATCTTGAACTCGATATTTGCGCAAGGCGGGAGAGCGAGAGACGGAAGCAGGAGACAGCTGTCGGGCGCTTTAACGAAGTTTGGCCGCTGTGACGTCACACTCACCACGTAAAGAACGTTCAGGGCGCTGAGCGCGTTCTTGGTGCAGATGAATCCGCCGCACACCATCGCTTCGGTCCGCGGAAACACGAATAATTCTGCTTGTCGGCAGCTTCCAGCGACACTGCGTCAGTCCCGAAACTCCGCGGCTCCTGGGGGCTCCTTGTGTGCAGGTGAAGGCGTTTCCTGGACGGATGCCGCTCGCTGATTGGTCGGCTGCCCCCATTAGGCGCGCGTCACTGTGTTTGAGTCACCGAGGGGCAAAGGTTGTCTAAACGTGTGCTCTTTGCTGAGGCCCTGCGTTTATGTATAGTTTAATTACACGCCCATAAATAATAAAGTGTAGCAGGGTTTGCCTTGTAACTGGACACTTTGTGCAAGCCGAGTGCACGAATGCGTTGTCTGCAAATGCAGTTGTAGATCGCCACCTGCTGGCGTGTACCTGTAAGGTCTAAAAGGTCAAATCTCCATTGCCTGGTGTGGTGAATTCAGAACTTGAGAATAAACGTTCTCAAACCTGTTATGATTTATTTTTTATTAAGGGACTGGTATTAATTAAACATTATTAATTATTATTAATTATTGTTATTATTATATTCTAATCACAAAAATAGGACGTTGGTAGAGCTGAGTGTTGGCAGAGGACGTAAGAGCAAGTGATTTGCATGAGGGAAAAATCTTGCTCACTCACGTTGGTATAATTATAGCAGACTAGGTGTTTCTGTTTGGGAAACGTTCATAGTTCAAGATTGCATCCGTAGAGCATAATACTTCACAGATAAAGCAAAAAGAATAGGCGATAAGTTATTGTTATAGACTTATTAATATTATAAAAAGAGTCTATAAAACTATCTGGTGTAGTAAAGAGAGAGATTTCACTAATAACTCTGCTAACAATAATAATAAGAGCGAGGACGGCCTCTGCTCAGAGTGAAATATCTGACTGTCCAACAAACTCAACCACAAAGGAACCGCTTTATCTTACAACATTCTGCCAAAAAGAGGAAGCCGAGCCCACATGTCCGGTCGGTTTCTGCGTGTCAGAAACCAAACCGAAGTGCGCTCCCAGTAAACTTCACTTGTCTTTGAGATATGGTGACCGCTGTCTCTCAAACACCCGATAAGATGATGGAGCAAGAACTGAATTACGTGCGAGTGAAGTTCAAGACGAGCGGTTCGCCCGCACGCGGTGAGTCAGGTGGGCCTTCTGGTTTTTGGGTTGTATTTTGACTAATAACTCATTCCGTCTGCCGAATAATAACCCGGAGCTAAAGAAGCTGTGCTAAAGTAAGGCCAGATGTGAGGTACTTGGGTTTGATTCCTTCTATGCCTTGTTGTTACTGCAAATTGGAACAAATTGTTAGCTTTTATTGGATGTGTTTGACGTGCTGCATGAACGCGTATGGATGAGTATGGATGAGTATGGATGAGTATGGATGAGTATGGATGTGCGCCCTCAGCAAATGAAAGCTTACCGGCAGACAAGGGAGTGACTCTTGAAAGTCTAAAATCGTAGAACTTAAAGTTCTCATTTTCTCCAAACTGTGTCGTCTTTCGCAGATGGACCATGCGAGATAGAAACCATCTACGACGAGGTGAGGACCTGTGAGGAGCAGGCGTGGGATACGAGCAGAGCCACACCAGGTTATTAAAAAAAAAACACGATTGACGATTAAAGTTAAATAATTATAGTTTAATAAAATGTATTTTTTTCCTGCTCTGCGTAGAAGACAGAAGGAAAGCCAGGCTGCTCACACCGATGCATCTGCTGGCTTCAGGTTTGGGGGTCATCTGTGTCCTCTTGGTGTCGGCCGTCATCACGCTCAGCGTCTGCTGTAAGTCTTTCACGCCCGCTTTCATATTAAAAGCGAGCGTCAACAGCGGCGTTTTTTTTTTATTATTTTGTATTCCCTCCCTCACTGCAGTCAGCGCAGTCGTGTCAGAGCAGCGCAGAGAGAACCTCAACCTGACAGCAAAGAACCTGCAGCTGTGGACGGAAAAGACCCATTTGGAGAAAGAGACGCAGGAGCTGAGCAGAGAGCGAGACGGGCTCAACTGGACCGTCGGAGTCATCCTGGAGCACGACGACTTCCCAGCGAAGGAACGCTGCCCGCAGAAAGGTGGACACGTGTTAGCCACTGAGGGACATTGACGTACATGAAGATACTTCACTTGAGCTTTTCTATTTCATGTCACTTTAGTTGTCAGTTTGAAGCTCTGGTGCATTGATCACGTTCTAGCACTCAGCAGGAAATGATGGGGATGCATTCAAATGTCTGTGGTTCGGTCGTCTCTGCCTTCCTTCGCAGTGTGTAAACCTTGCCTGGATGGCTGGATATCGTTCCAGTCAAACTGTTACAAGTTTGAAACGTCTAACTTTTCCAGCGAATGGAAGTATTGGAAGGAAAGTCGCGATGAATGCCAGAGACAGAAGGCAGATCTGGTGGTGATTGGAAGTCGAGAGGAACAGGCAAGACTAAGCCTCACTGCTACTGAAACTATTCTGTTCCAAATGTCCTTTGTGTTCATTATTACTAATTCTCGAATATCACTTTGTGAGTAATGTGTGAATCTACTTAATTGCTATATTTACTAAATATTGTTTCAAATAACACCTGCACGACACATTTAGGAATTCCTCAATAAGCACACGAAAGAGTACAATAGTGACCGACATGGCTACTGGACGGGTTTGAGGCGAGAGAAGACGTGGACGTGGGTAGATGGAAGCAATCTCACTGTGACGTAAGCGCAAAAGAACACACATTGACCTTCAAAAGTTGCCTCACAAGCCCTTTGAATGCCGGTGAATCGTGACCACAGTCATTTAGGCACATCGCTTTAGAATAATTGCAATAATAGTCTCTGCTTTGCTGCCGGGTTGTAGAGAAATCACACAAACGTTTGCCAAAGGTTAACTTTACATTACTTTAAAAAAATCTATACCCCTCTTGTGCACTACCTCATCCATCGTCTCGCAGCTCAAACGTGGGTAACAAAGATAGATGTTGTGTGGTTTTCTTCTACACACAGGTACTGGAAAACAGAAAGCACCAGCTCAAAATTGTGTGGTCTCATTCAGGCCAAAGAAGCTCCTCTGGCCAACTGGAGAAGAGCCAGCTGCACTATGAAGAACCGCTGGATCTGCGAAGGCCGAGCTTTGATCAAAACAGATCGGGACTGATCAATATGGTTGATGCAACACCTCAATATTCTGTTTTCCCTGATCACTCGTTTTCTATTCAAGACGCGCTGTAGTTTTATATGCGTGTAGGAATCTGTGACGAAGTTTTGATTAAACCATAGTCAATAGTTATTGGTATTGGTATTGCTTATTGGTGGTGTTGTAGTGGTCTTCATTATATCTAGATGAGTTTCTAATATTCTGACCCCCTTATATTTGTTAATAGAGATCACAAAATTGATACAATATAAGCAGTATAACGTTAACTATGATCTCAATTATGTATTGAATATGATTCACATTGTTTTGAACTGGTTCAGATTGTACATAAAGTTGCTACTGAGTGTAAATTACCAACATTAAAATACTTTAATTTATTTCGTCTTTTTCTTTTCATGTACCTTACAACCCCCATTGGCTGCATGAACGGTTCCATCTTTACTGGGAACCTGTTAAATTATGAAAAACATGCAGTTTTATTTGGAGGCAAATACACATTCCCCACGTTGCTGCAATACATACTCATATTCATATTATATTCATCCACTGCAGAAAATAGTCCCCAACAAATGCAAAATATACTCCTGTTTGAGGAGCGTTTGATAAAACCTACAATCTGTTTTAGTAAACTACTAAGTCGTCTTAAAAACAAGTAAATTATTCTCAGCCGGGGAGGAAAGTCACAACATTTATTGGCACATGAACAAATAAACGATGGGTTTCGGCATTTCATGGGATTTGTTGACAGTCAAATAAAAACCCTGATTGAGTAACTTTCCAGTGAGGATGATGAAGACAATTCAGTAATGTTGTTGTTCCCCTGACGGATCACTCACCCCAAATAAGCACGTCGGGCTCAAAGGTTCACTCCAGAATGAAATCAAAGGCCGAACTGTGTCAACTTCTGCTGTTGCAAAAGTTTGTACACTTTCTCGTAACAGAAGCGACGGTACTTTTGACCACAGAGACGGCGTCTTGAGTAATCCGCTGAGGGCGGGGCCTCGTTGGCCCTCGGGCATCCTGTCCTCTCACGTTGTCCGGTAAAAACGTGTGTCACAATGTTACGACCTGCGAGCTGCCATTCTGGTTCTCCGTGAGTATATAGGCGCGGTGCCGCAGGGACGTGCTTCAGTCCCAGCCCTCGGCCCCTCGAGCATGGAGGCCGACGTCGTCTATTCCACGGTGGTCTTTAAGGGTGCCGCTCCGCAGAGTAAGTGGCTCCTCTCCATTTTTAAAATCGAGCATTCGGATCATTTCAAACGCGTTTTGTGTGGACTGGTCACAAAATGGTTGTTACTTTAAGCTTTAATAATTGTGCTGAAACATAAACATTTCATGGTGACATTTTGAAAGTTCTCATTTCTTTCTTTTGTTAAGAGAAAACAAATGAGCTGACAATTGATCCTAAAGGGCAACCTGAGGAGGCTACGCCAGGTAAACTATATACAGCTTAAATGTACTCTTTACAACCAGCTTGAGGCCTTTTGTCAGCAGTATTATTCAATACTATATAGTACAGTATTCATTTAATTTTTTCCAAATTTACTCCTAAATGCTAAAAAAACATGGATGTTTATATGTAGAAATGATGACAGCACTATTAATGTGATAGAGGATTACAACACAAAACGACATTTTCCATGACAATAATGAGTGAGTCGATTTTAATCACAACTCTGATTTGAACTTGTTTCATCCCGAGCAGATGAGAAAGAAGCTGCATCCTGTGGCTTTGCTGCGTTGGCAGTGTGGTCGGGGATACTTTCCGTCCTGCTGGTTTCGAGCGTCATCGTCATTATCTACCGTGAGGTTTTTTTTTTTTACGTCAACACACACACACACCAGCTGAGTCGGTCTGGGATGTTTTTTTTGGGGGGGGGGGGGGGTTTGATTCACCTGCCGATCGACCGCCTGACTGTGGCTCCCTCCTTCACTTCTCTCAGTCAGCTCCGTGATGAAAGAACAGAGAGGAAACCTCGGCGAGCTGCGAGCAGAGAAGGAGCTGCTGCTGATGCAGACGAGCCTCTTGAGCTCCTTCGCAGACAACCTCAACCGGACGCTGGGAGTCATCATGCACTTCGACACCTTTCCTGTGAGCGACTTCTGCCCGGACAAAAGTAAGTGGGTCTTGTTTAAATGTGGATGAAGCTGCACAACGTACTACAGGGATGATTGTGAGTTATTTGCTCTGCTACGGAATCAAAAGGTGGGCACGGCAGTTGGAATAGTGGTAGCACTTTGAAAAGAAGTAGGATAAAAAATATAAATTCTGAAAGATATTCCGTAAACTGGAAGCGTTGTAAAACTAATTTAGTACAAACAAAACCAGAATAAACAAAACACTAGATTCAGTGCCGGCCCGAGCCTCTTGGGGGCCCTAAGCAGAATTTTATTTGGGGGCCCCCCTCCCACCACGCACAGTCACCTGTCCTAGAAGATTATTGGCACAAATGTCACGCTATACTGTTACAGCGAAAATTATAAACGAATACAGTGACGTTATAATACAAAACTAGGGCTGCTTGCAGAACTAAGTTAGCTACCTAGTTTGCTTATGCCTTGGGCCAGGCCCTGACTACATTATACGTCAAAAGAGATAATTGTAAATAAATGAATTTTCTCCAGACAAAGATAAACATTAAGTCCACCTTGTAAATGTCCACGAGTAAAAAAGAGTAAAATACATGAATCAGTCCCACATGATATTAACACTTCATGAGCTAATTGCCAGCTCGGTCAGTAGACAACTAGTCTAACAGAGTCTAACGTTCAGGAAGCGATTCACTTGAGGTAATAGCTCGAGTTATAGCAGATATTACAGATGCATCCAAAGAAAGAAACGTTCGCCTGCTGGCGGCGCTGCGGGGCAAAGGTCAAGGGGTTGACGTCTTTTATAAGACGGCGTCGCAACAAATCAAACGATGGTTACGACGCTTTGATCCCGAATCCTCGTTGCTTCCTCCCTGAACGCAGAGTGTCAGCCGTGTCGCAAAGGCTGGCTTCTGTTCCAGGAGAAGTGCTACCTGTTTACCAGCGAATACTCCCGTTGGAGCACATGGCAGGACAGCATAAGGGAATGCCGAAATGCAGCCGCGGACCTCGTTGTTATCGATAACCTGCATGAACAGGTGAGCTCTAACAACACGAACCTCCTCTCAAAGAGTTTTTAAACTGTGTTTCAATTCAGAGGCAAATGCCAGTAAGACCAGGATGCAATGGAGGCAAACACCTGTTTTTAATGTGTGATTAGATGTGAAACGCCTGTTCATCACTGTATCACTGACAGGAATTCCTCCACAATCACGCCAAAGTCTACTACGACCGTTTCCATGGATACTGGCTCGGGTTACGTAAAGTCGACGACACAAACTGGCTCTGGGTTGATGGACGAAATGACACTCTCGGGTAAGAAAGTCTTTTTGTTCTCCTTTTTTCATCTCATTGCTCTCCGCAGAGCGTTGAACCGAGTCAATTTAAAGCCACCCAACAGATAAAAAAGATGAAATCATCTTGTGAGATATGATGGATAAGGATGATCAACATGCACCTCATTTTAACCAGCCACATTAGAATGCTGATTGAATGTCAATAAGTAATTATAATCCCCTTCATAGCGTTTTAACGTGTCGTTTTACTTAAATAAGCCGGTAAATGAAAGACTCTTTCTTACTTTGGATGGATCATGTCCTGATCATGTTAAGAAGTATTTACTCATTAGCAGCAGAGGTGGAACATTGATATATTTTTCTGCCTTTGAAGGTACTGGTTAGTGCCAAACTTCGGTATGTCTCCCCAATGTGGCCTGATGATCCCCGAGGCGAAGCCCTCAGCCAGCTGGAATCCAGCCAACTGCTTCATGAGAAACAGATTCATCTGTGAGGCCGACGTCCTGGTGAGGTCCGATTTGTGAGATACGTGCAAAACTGTATCATTGCAAGTGTTATTTATTGTTTATAAAGCACCTCAGGAGTCACAATAAGTGGAGGAGCTCAACTATACAGTAGTTATAGTTAGCTGACGCTTCATCCAAAGCGACTCACAATGGGTGCATTTCAACCATAAGGATGCAAACTCAGAACAAGAAACAAAAGTGTGATTTCATCAAATAAGCTGATTTACAACTCGCTATAGATAAATTGTACTTATAATGGCTCCTAAGTGCTACAATTTGTGAGCGTGTTATGCCAAGGTGCAGTCTGAAGATGTGTGTCTTTGGTCTGCGGCTCAAGATTCAAAGGCTCTTGTGAATTGTGCAAAGTTCACTTCCTATATTACATTTGCAAACTGATGCAACATAGTCATTTTCCTGGAACTGACTTGCTGAATGTTTCTGGTGTTACATAAAGACTGATGAGTCAAAATATGTTGTGCAAAGAAGTGTTCATTTTAAATGGAGGACGTTATAAACTGACTTTTTATTCACATGTATTTTATATTGTGTATTATACTTTTGTCTGCTGTGCTTTTCTCATGTTAACACTTTTACGGTGTATTAATACACCTTAGTGTGTACATTTATAAAGATACATACACACAATTGATGCGATAAATATTTAATTTCTTATAAACTCCAGAAGTTAATACCAGTAGTTTTATTTTCATCTCGCCCGTTGAATAAAAAGGAATTCCAGTTCATGTTAGTTTACTAAAATGTATATTTTACATTTAGTGGTCAACAAAGACAGTTAATTGACTCCAACAAGGATTTGATAACGCGTCATACCCTAAAAGCATCCGACACGGCACTGACTCATGAACTGTGTCGGATTCAGATGGACACTTCCCACATTGTATATTATCAGTCATCATAAAAAGTCTGCATCACCAGCTGAACTGAAAATAAAAACCTGCCTTCTCTCCTCCTCAGCGGCAATTAAACAGATCAGATCGATAAACGGAAGCATTTAAGTGAGCTTGGTTAAGCGGCTGCATAGGCATCAATTCTGGAGGTCGTAACCTTGTTGCTGGTCTGAATTACATATCAAATTAAATATAAAAAAAGGCCTCGTCACACCAGAGAGCTCAGCCAATAGGAGGCCGTCGCTCAACCAGGCCCGCCAAGCGGATTTAAGCGAATTCAAACAGCCAGGAGCAGTTTTTCAGGTGCAAAGCTTTTAAACTACTCTGCACTTTTTTTTCTTTTCTTCTTTGGACAAAGTGTCTCCTTGTTTGTATCATCTGCATATGATTTATCTTTTTTACACTTTTTCCTTTTGTGCCTCAGCGTTGTGTCTTCCTCGGCCACTGATGCAACTGCCGCTTCGCCCTTTTGGGGTTTTGTTGTGCAGACCGGCTCGGATTCCTCCTCAGCAGGTTCGCTGTGTGAGGATTTCTTCTTCTTCTTCTTTTTCTTCTTCTGCCCTTCTGTGAGCAGCTCAGCAGGCTCCTCCTGGATATCGCTCTCTGCTGCAGGTGAAAACGTTCCTTCTTCTTTGTCCTGCTGTGCGTCGCGTTTTTTCTTTTTATGCTTCCTCTTTGTTTTACGAGAGCGGTCTGAGTCACTGTTTTCTACATAGATCACATCCCCATCAGAGGAAACGGTATCAGTTATCGGTTCAGTTTCCTTGTTGCCCCTCTTCTTCTTCTTGTTCTTCTTCTTTTTGGGTTTAACATCCGAATCGGGACTTACAGGCGACTCGTTTTGCTCGTTACCGCTCCCGGTGGGCGGAGTCTGTGTGACACAAACCGGCGCGG
Organism: Apeltes quadracus; assembly: GCA_021346845.1. Taxonomy (NCBI): domain Eukaryota; kingdom Metazoa; phylum Chordata; class Actinopteri; order Perciformes; family Gasterosteidae; genus Apeltes; species Apeltes quadracus. Next base: position 3,122,604 of record CM037936.1, read on the forward strand.
CGTTAGCTGGTTGGCTCCTCTTGCCGTACTTTGCCATGAACTCTGCCTCCTGCTGCTCCAGCCTGGCTAACTTGGCACTCATGGTCAAGCCATGCCTGGCTCCTCTGGAAAACACAGGCCCATCGGAAATATCAGATCCATTTTGTTTTCCTTTTCAGTATTACCAGACACTTTAAGATCCACTTACTTGTGAGCCGTGCGGCCGCCACAAGCCTTCATCAGATCAGCATCAGAGAGCCTGTTGAGCATAAACATAGTACAATTTTGAGAAAAGACCATTTATAAATCCGAAGCATCTCAGCATCAGATGATGTTCTCACTTTGTGCTGCTGGAGAGATCCAGTTTCTGGTCGTCCGAGTCGTCCGAGTCGTCCGAGCTGCTGCTGTCCGAGCTGGAAGGCTTCGGATCGGGCTGCTCCGCACCAGACAGCAGCGTGGCTGACTGAGAAGCGCGGAAACAAAAACAGAGACGGTCATTACCCGGTCGGACCAGAAACATTTCAAAGCAACGTAAATGTAAAATCATTTTACAGCACGTTTTAGTGGTTTATTCAAACATTAAAAAAAAAAATTAAAAAAAAAGAGAAGCTTCCTTCAATTCTTAGAAAACAACAAAACCAACAATGACCTCATCCCCACTAAATATTGCTTGTGAAGCTTCCTCTGCACCATTTATCTCTATTCTTAAAGCCTCCATTACTCATTTACCGCCAGTGCTGAAAAAAAAGGCACAAACAACTTACCTTGACGAAGCATCCATAAAGTTTGCCTTTAGCCAGAGCGGCTTTGCTTGGCTTTTTATTAGAGATCATTCCACCCTCTTCACCTTCGTCCTCTGTTGTCTTCTTCAACTGAATCCCGTTCTGAATCAAAACAGAAAACTCTTGACCTTCTTCGATTCATCCTCATTATCACTAAACTCCCTTAAATTAACGTTTTCAAAAATTGACAGCATCACTCAACACTTTTAGACTGAAAGTGTCCCGTGATCGTGTTGTGTCCCAGTGACTGAGCGCGCTTAACTGCGTGTTGTTCGGGACTCACCTGATCAGACTCCACCTGCAGACTGGAAGAAGCCTTATTGAAGACATGATCCCACCAGTGGAAGGTGAACTGATCCCCTTCCTTATGACCAATCTGAAAGAAAGGAAAACCCCATCAGTCTACAGAATAAACGAAGAGTTCCCGCCACACCAGTGACAGAAGTGATGAGAGGAAACGCTGCATTGAACCAAATGACACTCACCCCGCCTTTGTCACATTTCACTTTGACCTTGATAGCCTCCGATATGCCGTTCTCCCCTCGCCCGAGTCCTTTACCTGAGGAGGGGGGACTGGATGAGACCCGTGCATGTGGATCCGACCCGCTGTGGATGTTTGGGCCAAAGACACAAGAGCATCTTACCGTATTCCCAGCCGTGACGCAGCAGCTGCTGCTCTGCAAACTTCAAGGCGCGACTTTTCTCTGGTACAACGTCCGCCATCTGTTTAGGAGTAGTTTGCAGAGTGTTAAAAATGAAGGATGAAGTTTTAATTTGTGAGAAAATGAACCTACATCATAAGATTAAAGAAAAAAACTGAATAGGCCTGTAATCTGAGAACAGGGCTGTTTTTCTGAGATCATATAAAGTAAACTTTATAAAATAAATATGGATGTCACAGTACAGCAAAACAGGATTTTTAAGAATATGATAAAGTACAATTCAAGGCAAGGCTCCGTTTAGAACAGGTTGTGATTATGCCTCATTGTACTTAACGATAAACGTTCTTCTTTGTGTTGATACTTCGTCACATAAATATGAATTCAACGGTTATATGATTTTTCTTTTTAAATGTCATGTTAAGCGCGCTAACATCCGGTAAATAAGCATTTCAGGTGGACCCGACATGCATCTTCTCTCTGGGTTGAAGTTAGCAGCTAACGTATCATAAACGCGTAACAACACGTCGCCCACATTTTTCACACAACGTTAACACGCCGGGAATCACACACGGTAACATCACCTCGGACCGTCTGGATTCAGTAACACTGCATCATCACAACTGAAGCGGAAAAAAACGCGCTGATGCAGCCGCTAGCCATGAGGTTTTCACCAGCTGGCTGACATGACACCGGAAACACGTCACGAGGGTCCCGCCCTCTTCTTCTTCTTCTCGTTGTTATTTTACAGCAGAGAGCCGGACCACTGGTAGCACAGGATGCTCTCTATAAAATAAAAGCCCCCAAATGGTTGTTGACGTGTGTATTAAAAAAAAAATGATATACAGTTTGAAACATATTTCCTTGAAATAATATATCCACTTTTCACCGTAAAAAATGTGGTGGCTACAGAATTAAAAGTCCTATACTTGAAAACATTTGTTTCAAAATATACTTAAAGTACCAATGGAATGGCCCATTTCAGAATAATATATTATACATCACAAGATCATTATTATTGATGCTTTTATGTGTGAGTATCTCTAATGTTACAGCTGTATAGCTGGACTCAGTCCAGCCGCTTTATATAGTATATCCCGATGAACTAAAACCTTAATTTCAACAAATGGCTCGCAGGCTTTGATATCTCCCTTTATGAGATTCATGGTCAAAGGCCAGTTCAATACCATATATGGTTTCATACCTGACTGAAAACTGGTTCAAGAAAACTGGTTTAATCTAACGATAAAATGAATAATAAAACAGCCACAGATCATTTCATGTTGATTTTGGTGCTCCATGTTGACACTATGCAGAAAGTTCGATCCAGAATGGATTACTGTTGTCTTCAATGCCTTTTCTAACCTCCCAAAGACAACTAAAAGTAACTCTGAAATGACGACATGAACTCAACAGCCCCCATTAGATCAACAGGAAACAATATAATTCCCCCCCTTTCTTTGTTTCCGTGCAGTGAGGATGTTTGTCCCACCGGGCCTCCATCCCTGAGTGGTTTATCTGTGTTCTGCAAGGGACGGACGTCGGTCCGGATCAGGCTGGTTATCATGGTCGCCCAACAGTTTAGGAGGAAGACCTCCGACTGCTGTCTGTCGGAGCTGATTGACAGCTACCTCAGCGCAGGATGTTACACGGCTGTCGATAGATCATGTCACGGGAAAATTGTGTGACGCACAGAAAGAGTATTTGGACCCTCCACATACTCTATTTTATGGCAAAAAGTATCCTAACAAAGTAGATCTACTACAGCATTCACTTATATTTTATGCAACAGTTTGTAGTAACAGTTTGGCGAAGACCCCCTCCTTTTTGAACATGACGCATGCTTAAATCCAGATCAACACAGACATTTTGGGAATTAGGTGTCTAACCACTAGATTGGCGTACATAAAAATCCCCCATTACTGTGCTAATGTGGCTAATGTGGCTAATGACGTTCTGACGTGGCTCTTGTGGCTGAATGGGTACAAAATCTCTGCAGCCAGAAGAGTGTAGGCCATTATAGCAGAAGAAGGAAGAGCAAATGAAACATGGATATTATGATACATTATATTTCATGCATAAAAATCAAAATGCATATCAATTTGATTTTTTTATCTGTCTATTTTTTTAATCTATCCATCTATAAATATCTCTCTACCTCTAATCACCAAAGTCTGCAGGCCGGCCAAAGATAAAAACAACTCTCTCTATCTCCTTTGTCGACCTCCCTGAATCTCCTCTCTACCCCATCCCTCTTCCTCTCTGTCCCTCCTCCTCCTCCTCCTCCTCCTCCTCCTCCTCCTCCTCCTCCTCCTCCTCCTCGCTGTCACAGTCCCTCCCGTTTCTTTGGCTGCGCTTCAGGATCCTCCCCCGATGGACGCGTTCTCTCTCTCTCTCTCTCTCTCTCTCTCTCTCTCTCTCTCTCTCTCTCTCTCTCTCTCCTAAATGTTTACACCGCGTGAAGATTTTTTTTTTTGAGTTGATGAAACCTTAAACACAAACGCGGGTGTTTTTCCGTCTCACGCGCGTCCATGGAAGTTGCTTTCTAATCACAAGATTTTATAATCCCGAAGTTCTCGGCCGTAAAGGTGAGTAAAATGTAAAATGTCAAGTGTTTAACGGTGTTTTTAAGAGACGCAGCTTTTAATTCATTGCGTTGCTTCATGGGAATTCGCTGTAGCTCCGAATGAGTTTAAAGGTACTTTAATAAATGCAACGCTTCTTGTTGGCTTGAATGTGTCAACGTCAACGCGTTTATAGCTGCTTCTGGATGTGCATTTACTACTCGTTATTTCTGTCAAGATGGTTCTACATTTGTGCACTTGTGAAGAATATTGCAAAATCTACCTTAACTTATTGGAAGTAAACTAAATATTGCTTAGCTCAGTGGTGGAGTGTTGCAATAACTACATTTATTCAAGTAAGTACTACTTTACTACAGGTACTATTATTCTTCATTATTCTTGTTCTTGCACTGCAGTTTAGAGGAAAATACTTTGACGTTGGATGAGCTCATTCAAATGTGTTACGTATTACCCAAAGCGCAACAGTGACGTGCTTCTTATACATCAGTTTATAACACTCACATGGTTCTTTGGAATAAGTACCTGTACCTGTGATACTTCTTTACTTTTACTACTTTTGCCAACAATGATTTACTTTTACTTATCTATATTTCCACTACACTTTTACTAGTGTTTATACTAAGGCATAGCCAGATGTACTCTATACTGCTGTAAAAGTACTCTTTAAGTAAAAGTACTCTATTATAATACTGTGGTAATACTTCATTTGCGAGGTAACTACAGCTGTTTAATAAAGGTTTTGGCGTAGAAGTCGATAAAGGTGCAACTGTCTTGCTGAGTAAAGTAAAACAAACTGAGGTAAAGTACTTTCCTCCATCAGTGGTGAAAGTACACCGTCCTTTTTATTTAGCATTTTGGCCAGATATCAAAACAGTTTGGAACTGATCGTCACTTGAAAAGACACACCGTCACAACAAAACCATCTGTCAGCACACAAATCAATAAAAAAAGGGGGATTTGGCTCGGTGTCCCCACTTGGCTGCTCCGAGTCTTCTGGCGTCTCTGCCTCTGCTTTGGAAACCCGAGCGAGTGACTCAGACGGTCTGTCGTCTCCATCGGTTCCTCACAAAGGGAAGGCTCCGGGAATCGGTCTGTTGTTTCTTCCTCCTCCTCATCCTCCTCATCCTCCTCCTCCTGCTCTTCCGTGGCGTTTGATTTTCATTAAGTTGTTGATCCGGGTCGTGGACTCCGGCCTGCGAGACGTGGCGGCAGCGGCCCGGGACAAACGTGTGACTTCCTGTGCGTGACGGCGTGACTCACCGCTCACGTCCCCGTCGGTGGAGTTAATCAGGTGAAGCAGGTGGAGCGCGGACTCTTTGTCTCCCTCCACATCTGCGGGGCTCCTTTTCGTTGTTCACAGTGCGACAGGGAAAACGATTTGGACCGCAATCAAATGCGCTCCCGTAATGATGGGGGTCATTTGGACATTGTGACTCAGAGATAAAAGGTATTTTACAGGTTGCTTGTCAGCGCTACATTTAAACCCGAGCTACTTCGCCACGTTGTTTAGATTCACGCGATGACATTTATACCTTTACATTCTTCATCCTCTGCAGGTCGGGAGTCATAAAATGATGAACCGCTGCACATCCAAGGCGCATGTTTTAAAAAAAAAACGAGCTCGCTGCTTTTTCTCTGCAGAGCTGTGAAATCGCCCCGTAAATCCAGCGCTTATCTGTGACACTCAGTGTGAGTGAATGCTTTTGGAGTGGGGAGACCGCGGCGGCACCATTTAAGGCGTTTAAGCGTCCGTGAAGGAAGGCGAGATATGAGTTACTCAGAGTGAATCTCAGCCACCTGCACTCACGTCTGCGCTGGCGCCCGAACATCATCCCTGACAGCGGTCTGAGCTTCCCTTTGTCCTCCTCCAAGTGTTCCTAAAAGCACACGGCCAGTTCTGAACGCGTCATTATTCACATGGACCGGCTTTTCATGCATGTGAGAAGCTAAACCGTCCCTCCCGTAAGCCGTGGAAATGTGTCTGAACCTCCTGGAGTCCAGCAGAGGGTCCGGTTTCTGGCCGGCCATCGGATATGTTCTGGTTGGAGGTGACTCTGGCCAGAGAGACAAAGAGATAGAAATAAAACAGTAGAGCCGAGGTAAGAGACGTAAGAGATCGTATCAGCGTAGCATATTAACCCGCAGTCTCTTCGCATTGTCTTTTGAAGGCCACAATTTCTCTTGACAAGTTCATGCACGATGGCCACACAGCACACGTGTTTTATTCCCCGTGTTGTGTTGTGCATTGAATCGTGGACTCAGTGCTATTGAGTGTCGTTTTAAACGATGACATGCTCATTTCCATCCACCACTTTGGTCCTGTCAAATATCTCCATCCATCTATTAAATAGATGTACAGACGGATGTGATGACTTTCATGAATCCAGGCTTCTCCTTTTTTTTGTTGATGAGCAGCACTATTGTATCTGAGGGTTGTAACAATCAAACAAATCAAGGACGACAAAATGACTGATACAGTAAAATAACCTGTTAGAAGTGAGAGCATCTTTTTAAGGGCGTCTTCCTTCTTGTTTCTTCAGCTTTGCGGCTTTTTGTGTGTGTTTCTGCCTCCTCATGTGGGCGGCTCTGGGTGGTTCTCTTTTGATTTCATTCTCTGTTAGACTGAATTTTATTGACGTGTAAAATCTTACAAGAAACTGGAAATTCGGTTTATTCACCCCACACGTTTCATCCGTCAGCTTTCCTCGTGAAAGTTAACAAGATGAAACGAAACAAAGGCCCCCGTCTACTCCCCGAGCTTCTATTTTTGATGCTAAAAAACAGTCGTGATTAAAAAGACAAAGAGCACGGGGGGAACACAAAATAAGGTGACGTGGGCTGAATATTCCTGCCGCAGGCTTATATAACAAGCCTCTCAACGCCATGTGCTCCGCAGCCGCGCAAGTAATTTGCAGCAGATTGGACAGCGGCCGTCCGGCTCGGGGGAGCATGTACACTTTCATTGGGCCGCGGCTCGAATAACCGATCGTAAAAAGCAGAGGTCGGCGAGTTTGGGGCTGGAAGCGGAGGAGGAGGAGCCGGCAGCGACCGCAGGCGGCCTGCATCGTGGTGAGGGTCTTTCCTCGAGCTGCTTGTGTTGGCGGTTGGTGGGTGGGGTTTTTGGGGGCGGTGGGCGGAGTGGCAGTGGAGACATTGCTCATTAAGATTTCGTGGGCTTTCATTTGTGTGTGTGTGTGTGTGTGTGTCTCTGTGTGGCGTCTCTGCAGAACCAAGTGAAACCTGAGATGCGGAATTAGAGAAAGTACTGCGTCAAATTCGAGGCTCAGGGGGCTTCTGGCTTTTTGTTTTCATATCGGCGCTGAAGACTTAGGGGTTATGCTTTTTTTCATTTGTTTTTAATACTTTCCCAAGCAAAAAAAAAGGGCTGTGCAAAGGGAGTGCTTAATGTTTATCCAGTCAGTCGTGAGATGAAATGTCATGAGTTTACCATGCAGGAGTTTGGCGTGTGGAAAACAAATGGCCTTTGTGTCATACTTGGCACACGGCGGACACAAACTGCTAGAACACTTGATGTTTTTCTTGAGCTCATACCCAAATCCACTGCGCCAGCTGCGCCGAGCTATGGCTCTCGCTGTCCATCTCGCACTTTATGAGAGGACTTGTTTGCTTCTTTTTCATCCCAGTTTTCAGGGCGCTTCTGAAAGACCAACCTAAGATCAAAAAAGCAGCGTGACAGATTTTCACTCTTTGTGAGCTTAAGTTATTAAAATTGTAACTCTGATGGAATCTTTCAAGGACATTTCCTTTTATCACCAACTATCTCCTGTTTACATGTCAGAGGAAAGAATGTTTGGATGGATACCGGCTTCCTATTGTTTTCATCGCGCTGGTGCCGCCTGGTGTGAGGATGATTGAAGGCAGGAGACAGAGCTTGGACCTGAAACAACAACAACAACCAAACTCAGCTGGAGAGGTGGAATAATTGGTTGGAGAAAGATCATAATGAACCCAGGAGTAGTAGTAATTAAAGAGTAATGAGGAAAGCATGTTATCTTCAAAGACATTCTCCATAAGGTGCTCACATTGTACTCTGTGGTATCTGGTTTTAGCAGTGTGTTAACAACAAAACTGCTTATTTGACTAATTAACTGGTAAATCGTTTAAACTAATCTGCAGCACTTTTTGAAAAGCTGCAAGAATCGTCACTGCAAAAAATAATAATTAACAAAAATAACCCCCTGACTCTCAGGCGACCTGCCGCGTTTCCCCTTTGCCTCTGGGCGTCCCAAAAAGGAAAAGTGTCAAACGATTTCCTCTCCACTTGGTTCGCTCGGGTTGGAACATCCCACCCAAACAAGGCGACTGGCTCCCGGACCGTGTTTGCCCTCCCGCAGCGTTGCCCAGGATGTCCTGTGTGGCGCATTGTCTCTGTCCTCTGCCCCCCCCCCCCCCCCGTCTTCCTGTTGTGTCGGACAGACGCGCGCGCATTGCACCAAAAGGCCCCTAGAGGCCAACATGCTAACACAGTGCAGACGCGATGCAACGCATCTGCACTACATGTTTCCAATCTCAAAAACAATTAAGTAAAAACAGACGTTGAAACAGTTAACAAGAATCAAAGTTTTTGAAATGAACAGGAAAAAAAAAGCCACTTCCTCATCCACTCCATCTTTGAATCTGGTAAAAAATAAAGCAGGCGGTTTAAGTTAAGCACATTTTACAACACGTAGTCTCCATCCTTCTTTACCTATGAGGCCTTCCAACAAAGACATTTAACGGCGCCACCTGTGGAGTGGAAGACAGTTTCGCTTCAGTGACACTGCTTACACGCAGGATACGACCGAGGAAAGGAAAATCTGAGGGTTCACCTTCAGGGTAGCACACGTGGCTTTTTTTCACTGAAGAAAATATGGCTTTAACTTCCAGATGCTTTCTGGATGAGGCCGATCTGAAGGGAGGTAGAAGGAGCTTTTTTTGGGGGGGGGCTACAAAAAAAAGGGCCAGAATCACATAACAAGTTGCAGATTTCCACCTTGTGCTCCAGTGAGGCAGCGCTGAGCTCGGCCTGTAAATCAATGGGCTTTAGCTTTTAAGAATTTACTGGCCTGAACTGGACTTCCTGAAAATAGTGATAGAGAAGGAAAACCAAACTGTCCCGGTGAACTCTACCTGTTTGGCCAAAGGTTTTCCTGCGTTACTGTGAACGCTCGACCACACGGGGGTAATTGAAAATGCACATCTGTCTCCCCAGAGTGCAGCTCGCTCCCTCCCTCCCTCCCTCCCTCCTCGCATAATGGCTGTTCCACCCGTCAGGCAGAAGCACTAAGACCGTCGGTAAATCACACCTTCGTTTTCCACCGTAGGAGAATAAGTAGCCTGAAGGAATCCTCGACACAGGTGGCAGAAGGACATCATAGATTACAACAACAGAAAAATATGGCCTCACAGTTCCCAGCTCGCTGCACCAAAGCAGCTGCAACAGGGAGGGGAGAAAAAAAAAAACCCAGAAAAAGAGCTGCCATCCAGTCCCATTAGAAGTGTTGTCTTAATCGACACCAGATGTGACGTGGTTGAAGTCTGTTACTGTAAATCGTAAAACTCTCTTTCATACGACCGTGACCCAAAAGCTCACATCGAGGGCGGCTGCATGGGAAGGTAATCCCGCGGCATGAAATGTGTCCTTCAGGCACACAATGCACACATTCACAGGGATCAGCATAATCCCCCGAGTCGCCACGGACCCCCGAGGAAGAACACATTTCTGCTTTTAATACAGAAAATGTAATTGTTACTTATTGCGGCAGTAATTGTTCGATGTAAGTTCACAACTCTGTTTTCGTGGGCTTTCAGCTCTTCTGCCCGCGGCGGCGGGGGGGGGGGGGGGGTTTTGGGCAAAGCGGACAGTGTTCAATGTCACACCTCTCCGACAGAGTTTGGGTAACAGCTCCCCCACCGCGAGGGTCAAAAACCACAAGAGTAAGCAACCTGCACGGTCTCCAGCAGAAAAACAAAGGTCGGAATGGAAAGAAAAGCCAGCCAGTGTGGCCCTGTGTGTGTGTGTGTGTGTGTGTGTGTGTTGAGGGGCATGGAACAGGCGAGGTCTGTGTTGCAGACATCTGTGTTCAGGTCGACGTTCGACTCGGCAGTTTTCTGCGGCCTGCAGCGGCTCAGCGTTTCCTGGTCGCCTGTTTCCGCTCGTGAGGCTGCGAGGTTTCTAGCTGCTCGTTGATCCTCGCCATACAGTCGTGTAATCTTCTGGATTTTTTTCCTCCCAAAGAGTTATTTCTCGGGGGACACTAATGTGACTGTTACAACAGTCGAGTGGAGAATGTTTCTGTTTTGTTGAGCTGCTCCTCTGAACATTTCAAAGGCTCTTGACCTCTGCGGCTGCTCTGTTTATGTTGACGGAACAAATATCAGCGAATAAGTGTCGCGTATCATGGGAAGATTAAACAAAGGCAGTAAATCTCCTCATGGTGAATATTTTTAAAAGCAGCGTTTCCCTGAACTTTTCGAACCCACAAAGAAAAATTGTGTTTTTGAGGGGACATTCAGCAAAAAGAAAGATATTGTTATTGAAGGAATTTGCTGCTCGCGGTGGGAAAATGAGCACGTGGGTGATTCTCTTAAATAATAAGAACCAAGAGCTCACAGGGGTCAGTTGTTAAGAGGACGGATACGAGCTCAGAGAACTCCCGATGTTTCATACAAACTGTAAAAAAAAACGTGACACATTTCTAAGGTTTCTTAGTGTGCTGTAATAAAGTACAAATCTTTAGTGTTGCAGTGCAAGGACAAAGAAACATATGTAACAAGAGCGATTAGGTAATCATTCCCAGAAAATCATAATGTACAATATCAAATATTGTTTTGTAAATTATCTCCCAAACATCCGCTTTTCGACAAATACGTCAGTCTGAAAGGATTTGAATGAATGAACTAATCATCTAAAGCACAAAACGAGGACTGACAAAACTAACTATTTGATGACGTCAATTTGGGCTGCAGGAAATTTTCTATCAATTTTATCAATGAAGAAAATAATTCCCAGTTAATTGCCAACATAAAAGGTCCTTTTTCCAACCAGCAAACAGATGGGCAGGTGTTTTTATTTTCAAATACATTACTATTCACCCGTTTTGAGATTACGAAGTAATAACACAGCATCACAGCGCTATTTCAGTCGGATCGCAAGAATCACAACCTCGTTGTAAAAGTCATAGAATCCGAGTGGAACAACCGGACAAACATCCACGGACAGAGGACAGGGAGCTTCCTGAGTGGCAGCTCGACGGCGAAGCACAGGAAGAGGTGAGGAGGAAGTGTGCGTCTGAATCAACAACTCGTCCCCGATACGCGGCGAAAAAACAGCCGCGCAGAGGCCATTCCCACCGATCAATGGGGCGAGAGCAGATACCCCGCTGGGAGTCACCGAGGCAGAAGGTTCTCTTCGAACAAACGTTTGACAATGTTGTGCAGTTGAAGCTTCGATGTGTCTTTTACCTTGCGAGGCGGTAAAAGGCGCATTGTCCATTTGACGTGCAACTTGAACGTGACGCTCGGTGACACTGAGAAAATGTCAGTTTGCAAGAAATGCTGAATTCCTGGTTTTGTCGTTCTGAACCTTTTCCCCCCGTTAACATTCTGGTTTTCTTGGTTCCTCTCAGAGAGAAAAACAAACCAACACAAGGCGATGTGGATTTTAAAGCCCGGCTGACGGTTCTAACGTTGCGGACCCTGAGGTTTGCTGCTTGTGTTCCTTCGGTGAGAGTTTACAATGCAAAGCTATGTTTTATGGTCACGGTTTGTGGAATAACGCTGTGCCTTAAACAAGGACCGCGTGTGTCTCCACACCCGTTCGATCCACAGAGCATTACAGCACATATAATTACGGCCGTGCATGGTCAGGTCCCTTTGAAACCTCAGCCACGGCTTCCATTTTGGGTTTTCCACCATTTCACTTATTAAAGTTAGCATAAAACCCTTGTTGTGTGGATGCCAGACACGATCTCCACCGCAAGGTGTGTGAGTCTGTGTTTTAGTTCATTCCGCTCCACGAGGTGAACCGGTGTATTTTTTTTTTTTTTTTACTGCATCTCAATGTTGATGTTTGCCTTCTGACCATCGAAGCCGCAGTCATCCTGCCTGTGGTTTCTGTCTGGAGCACATCGACCAGGCAGCACTTTGCAGCGTGGGTCCGTGCACAGGGAGAGTAATGCGACAGGGAGAGAGCGGACGGCACGCCGGGACATCGGCACAAAGTAAACGTTGGATTCGTTGAGAAAACGAGGATTATTCGTATGATTTTTCTCTGAGGTCCCCAAAGGCTGCGGTTGCAGCGGATTGGATTTTATTCCATGTGCCGAAATACTGTTGAATCTCTGGTAAAAGGGATCAATGCAAAACATCGTTGTTGAGCACGAAAGACATGGTGGTCTTTAGAAACATCAGTAGGTTTGATTTAATCAGAGTTGTCCAACTGAAAAGGCCTCTCTTGGGTTCTCCTGCTTTCTTTTTAGTGCTCACAGACTCGCATGGGAAGAATATTATACATACATATTACTTATCCCTGCAACAGCCCAGCCTGGCTAACGTCATACTCTGATCTCAAATGAGACTGGGTCTGGAAACCACATGTTCATTTCCTCGTATTGGAGGCGTGGTTTACGAATGCCCAGAGCCGTTTATTGGGCGCTACAGGGCCCTAAGCAGCCGCTGAGTTCGCTTATGCCTCGTGCCGGCTCTGGTGACAGTCGCACAGGAGTCAGGGCAATCAACAAGTTCCTGCCAGCGCATATTCGACGTCATCGTCTTGCTGCACCTTCCCCGCTCTGCCCTATCTCAGGGGCAAATTTGCTCCATGCTTTGCAGCGCAAAATAAATCACGCGTGCAAGGCAGCATGGGAAAACCCAGGCTAGCAACAGCCCCAAATAACACATTTTGTATTTTATTTAATCTCAGTGTTTGATTCAATTAAAGGATCCTGGAATTCAATTTATAACTCAACATTTTTCAAAATATGCCAACAAGAAAAACTGCCACATAGCTTATTCATAGTATTTTACTTTTTATTGATCACTATCCAAACACTCTTCCTAATAGATGTGTAGCTCTGTGCATTCGGATGGCAGATGGACAGTCGTTGCCAGATTGAGATGCCAAAATAACAGAATATGTATTATTTGAACGTATTAGTAAAACGTCACATTTAAAACATAATCCCTGACAAGCTGTTTATGGGGCAGTTCTCCATTACGTAACGGAATGTATTTAAAAAAGGCCAGATTTTTTTTTTTATGACCGAAATGTAACAGTTTAACGACCTAATTTTGTGAAAGCTAAAGGAATGCATGTTGTAGGCAGGAGGAGTCAATCAAAAAAGTCAGCTGTGTCCTCTGCTCAAGTCCCATTGATGTCCTCCAAAACAACAGCGTTACCACGGCGACCTTATCACTCCAACCACTGATATCCACGAGCTCTGTTCTCCATCACTTTGGAGACAGATGGCCTCAAATACCTCCCGGCCTCACTCGTGAAGGCCGTCTCCAGCGTGAACACACACTCACACACACACACACACACACACACGAGTGCTGCTACTATTTACCACAACATTGCACGTTGCATCCCGCCATCTTAAATCGGCTCATGTTTTCTCAAGTTACATTTTTTGTCTTTGGGGTTTTACAGAGTGCATTTCATATATCGATTGAATGGAGTTAGTTTGACTGGTGTTGGCCGTTGCTCGGCGATATGGACCATCGATAAAGTGAGCTAAACAACCTCAGATGCGCTGCCTGATGAATCTGTGATTGGTTTCCTGGATCTTTAGCTTGAATTCATCCGCCACGGAGACGAGGAAGGGGACACACACGAAAACACTGCCTGCTGTTTTCACAGTTAAAGGATCCCAGACCACAACGACTGAAGATGTCCATAGCGTTATATTTTACACCTTGTTGTCTACTGTCGTCTGTTGTCACGCACCAATCGCCAAGTAAAATTCCTTGTATGTCTGACATATTATGGCAATAAATGTTTTCTGATTCTGATTCTGACAGAGAGGACATATAGTGGACGTGCTCACACAATTATATATAAGACACCGTTTAAAAATGAGGACTCAATAAAAAAAATAGCCCCCCCCCCCCCCCCCCCCCCTGACCCTCCCCCTCCCCTTCTGTGCTCGGCAGAGTCATCCTTTAGTCACGCAACTTCCCAGAAAATCGTCAGCTGCATTCAAGCAGTTTTCCACTGAAAAGTTTATTTTTCCAGTGTGGGGGATCAGAACCCCCCCCCCCCCTCCCCCGCCCCCCCTTCTCCGTTCCCCCCTTTCAATGTATACAATGTCTCTACTGTAAACGGGGGAGCGTGTTGGTGTCGAGTGGTACTCGATTGAAACACAGTGGTGTGTTTTTGGAACTTTTGTGTGTCACTTTTTTGGGTGTGGCATAGATTGGTCCATTGTGTTGTTGTTAAGGGACACCCCCCAGCCCCCCACCCCCTCCCCCCCCATCCCCAATCTCCCACCCAACATGAGGCGTAGCGGCGCCTGGGGAGCGTGGGCCAGCCTCTTAGCGGTCTCGCACCCGAAAGCCGTCCTGCGCGCCAAAATGAGGCCCCATATGCAAAGGATTGTGGGTTTTGTATATTCAGTTTACAGTAACTGTGGTTTAATGTGAGGGTGAGGTGGGGGGGGTGGAGGGGGAAGAAGGGTGGGGGGAGCGAGGGAGGGGGGAGGGGGGGTTGGTGACTGTGGCTGCTGTCTCACACGGAGGTCTCTGGCTAACTTGTTTCAGTTTCAGATAAACAGATTTGTGTTTTTCCGAGAGCTGAACTCCAGCAGAGCTCTCGTTGATTGTCTCTTCTTTAGCCGGAATGATCTCTAATCAGACGGCGATCATTTAAATCTCCTTAAGGGGCCGGTACGCACTTCACAGGCCGACCTGTGAGCGTAATTCCCCCGCAGAAAACGCTTCAACCACGTGCAGCGCCACCATCTCGTTGCCAGGAAAATTTAAATCTTTTGCTCTTTCTTTCTTTGTCCTTCGCTAGCAGATTTGCCAAATCATAATGCGAACCATTTTGCAGACGCCGTCGGCCAGCCACTCCAGTTTTCATGTCAAGGACGCTTTAAAGGGACTCCTGCGGTCGGCCACAGATTCCTGTTTGCTGAGATTGTGTCTCAGTGAGTTCGATTGGATTTTACCTGCAGGTTGGGTGGGCAAAGGAGTAAAGTCTGATGCAGGACTGATGATCCTGCATTGCTGCTCTCTTGTTGTTTTAATGGTATTATAAGGGAGTTTAACCACTCCTTATCCCTCCCTTAGGTTGATTAATTTTCCCCTTCAACCGCATACTGATGGTCCGGGAAAGCTAGGCTTTTATTTTGAAACAAAGAGTGACTGATTACCTCGTTAAAAATGTAATTTAGTAAGCCCAAGAAATACAAAAAGATTCTATAGTAAGATGTTTAGTATACCTAATTTCATTTAAATGCCCTTCCAAGTTTCTTTATTGTTTTTTTCATACCTATTCCCAGATATAATCCTTTAATTATTTTCACAACATGTATAATTGAATGGATCTTATTTTACGTTACAAAACAATGTCCACTTCTGTTTTCCGTTACAATACTCAATGAAAAACGTTGTGCTTCAACCTTGAATGGATCATAGTCAAGTCAGCCGGTTTTATTAAGTGACCCGGTTGTGAACTTTTTAGAGCAAACATTAAACTGTTTATAGCACTTGGTGCTGATATTAAAGTGACTTACTACCAGGAGAGCACGAAACAAGACGTACGTTATCTGCACTTTGATTCACACTTCTAAGGCGGAAAAGAATGATGCCCTTCAGCACCAAGTGTGTGATGAGCTGCAGTATTTCATGTGCTTCGTGTGTCTTTTGTAGCCTTGTTTAATAAAAAAGATTTTATGCCATTGATTCTGGATGAAAATTCTGGAGTCTGAAAAGCCAAGAAAAGCTCAGAGCGCCTAAAATAAAACCGTCTGGCAGATGTGAGACGCGCTGTGTAGTTTCTGTGTTGGACAAAGAAGCTCGACATCAAAATGAACTTTTATTTGGGCTGTTTCTCTCTTTCTTTCTGTCGCTGTCTCGCTTAACGCCGCGGCCAATGTCAGTGGGTCTGTTTTATTTTTATTGCCCGTATGGTATACACTTCTAGTGTAAAATGCAATGTAATCTGTTTTTAGTCGGAGCGCTGCCCAGGCAGACAGCCTCAAAATAAAGACGACAATTCAAATTATCTTAAACATGCACCTAAGATTGTGAGACGAGTCAGAGATGCAGCGGAATATCTCAACATCTATTCTGGATTTGTAGAATCTTTGGTGCAGATATGGATATGGATGAATCCTAATGATATTTTTAATAATGACACTACGACTTTAAAATGTACAAATTGTACATTCAAGTTCTCCTCGTTAATCCGTCAAATACTTTAGCCCCTTTCTGAAGTTCCTCCATCACGGCTCATGCAACGAGTGGGTGCGAGTGGTTTCATTTGGTACCTTTACGTGTTTCTAGATTTACAGCTACCATAAAAAACCCAATTGACTGCTGATTAAATTGTTGAAGGCGTAGTTTGACATTTTGGGCCAGAGGCTTGTTTCCTTTCTTGCCATGGTTCAGATAACAAGATATATATTCAACAGAATTCTCACTGGTATCACATCTCTGTGAGAATCTGAAACCAGCAGCCAGTTAGCATAGCCTAGCATAAGGCATCTTTGGAAATCCTATATACTCCCACATAAAAACATATTAAGCCAAAATAATATAACTTTTAATTAGTTAACTTTACAGATACTGGTAGGCAGATTTATTTACAGACAGAACCAGCCTTGTTGTTTTTTTCCTGTCTCTTTAAGCTAAGCTAAGCCTAGCGCCCTGTAGCTCCCGCTTCAGGAGGTGCACAGACAAAAGAGTGATATCAAAACTTTCATTTCTTTCCCAAAATATCAACACGTTGTTGTCACTTTATTGTATCAGTTATGCTTTTATCACGACGGTTCAACTAAAGCGAACGTGCAGTTTTGTTCCCATTTATCTGTCAAGTAAACAGCCCTCTTGCAAACCATCTAATCCAAATCACTCCTGAATCCACCCTGAAGGGCCCTCGATGCAGCAGCAACATGAGTCGAGCGGGATCGATTTGAAACCGGTGCGTCTGTCTTCGTTTGGGCTTTGTTTTGACTGAAGCCCCTGTGCGGTTCCGTTAGGGGCCTTTACACATCACGGTGCATTCCTGAGGTGGTGCAATGCGCCCGCGCAGGCCGCTGCTTTGGGCCTCGACACGATGAATCACTCAGGAGAAGCTCTGTAAATTAGCAAAAAAGCTCTTAGACGCTAAAAATAGTTTGTGACTCATCTGATGTGTGTGTGTGTGTGGTTCTTTTCAGTACAAACAAGATCCGAACATGTTGAAGAAACCGCTTTACTGTTCACGGTCCAGCCCTCTTTGACCAGTGGATGTGAACAATAGAAGTGCGCTTTCAATTCTGCAAGATACCGGCATGCTAAATGCATCAAATATGAAAGGAAAAAAAAAACGACACGGTTGCAATAAATCTGCAGCCAAGCCAAGATTGTCCAAACGCAAAGGTTCCGAGCTGCAGTTTGGAAAAAGCTCAAAGGAAATAATGATAGCCTGGGGCTGCATGTAATGGAGGAGAAGGCTATTATGTGAAAAGGAGCGAAGGGGGAGAATCGAACAGTCCGCGGTTGTGGTGGAGTTTTTCTTTTTTGTGTAGAACTCAACCTGCCCTCCTTCGCTCCACTAAGAGGAAGGGCAGCCTCAAGTTTCCAGCTGATGACACTTCCACATGGAGCCCCAGACGTCTACCTGTCCCCCCCCCCACCCCCACCCTAACCCCCCCCCCAGTGCAGCCGACATGGGACGCAAACAACATCTGAGCTCGACTTTGGGAACAAACAACACTCATTTAGCTCTCCTTCTCAGCGGTTAAGAATTCCCGTTGCGGTTTGAAGCCTCTCCGCTAATGAAGCACAATTCCAGTGCAAAGAAGGTAATGAAAAATATTTACCCGCAGTCCAATGAAGCGGCTGGTGGAGTTGACGGCTCCTCCGTAATAAAAGCCATATGCTTGTTTCTCGTAGAAATCGTTTTTTTTTTTTGTGGCACACGTTTCTGAGGCGTGTGCCAGCGAGTGAAGGAACTCCTGGCGGGCGAGTAGGTAGTGTTGGTAACGCGCTGCAACCCTCACCAAGTTTATCAAGCCGATGATTGCTTGCAGTGCGGTTATTCTGACTGCAAAGCACCATAAAGAACAGGTTTAAGTGAGCATACATGAAACCAACCTGGTGGAACTGCTTTCACACACATGTGTCATTCGCCACGGGCAAAGCTTCCAGAGAAGAGCGGCTTAAAAAGCAAATATGTGCATTAAAAAAAAATGAGGGGGGGGGTGGAAATATGTTTGTCCGCCACGAATTGATGACGTGACAGAAAGTGGGCTAAAAAGGCAGTTTGACAGCGAAAGGATGCAGTGGAAACCACGGCCAAAGAATCGGGTCAAATCATACATGGTTTTCTCTGGGATTTTCTTTTGTGTCGCTCTTACTTCTTCCTTCTTTAGTCTCCTTCACAGAAAGCCAGAAGCACAACTTCTTTTTTGTGTGTTGCACATCACGACATTTAAAAAAACGTCCTTTTAATTTGAAAGAAAGTGTGTGTTTTTAGTCCATCTTGAATCATAATGTTAACATCTAAGTCACCAGCGTGTTTTGTTATTATTCTATCAGTGAGCATGTCGGCCTTTAGCTCACAGAAGCGCGGTGCTTAAGAGACGCCTCACAGGGCTGCAGAGTGTTGATCCACTTTGTCGTACTAGACTGAAATGTCACACTAATTCCTCGGGGAAACACTGCGTCCGAGACGTTTCTTCGTGAAGAACATAATATTAAATGGCGTTTACAAGGTCAGCGTCCCCTAAAGAGAGACCTCCCTAAAGCCACCGTGAAGCCCGGCAACAGTAATCCCGTCTGCCGTGACTCGTTTAGAAAAGACACGAGGGACCCGGCCGGACCGATCTCACGTCACCACCGCGTTCTGTCCCCCCCCCTCCCTCCCCTCCCCCCACGAATGCCTTTACATTCCCACGACGCTCGGAGGGGGCTGGCGACCAACGGCCCGCTGGACCTGTGTCCGTTTCCACGGGATATTTAAAGCACTGATGGGATCCAGATGCCGGCGCAGCGCGGAGGGCCTCGGCGCGTCACTGATTGATGGGGCTCGGGGTGAAGTGGGGGAGTCGGAGCCCGCTCCTCTGTGGCTCTCCTGCTCGTGCCGGGTCGCCTGTGTTTTATGAACCCCCGTTGAGACGCCGCTGAGCTTTAAATCTGGCTCTTTAGCCGTCGTGTGCTACGTCCGCCAGACAATGAACCTTCCTGTCTGCCGGGCTGTGAAAGGTTAATTACAGCGAATGAATAACACAAATTTGACCTTCGCAAATTGCTTTGCATCGTGCGAATGTTTTGTTTATTGTGTCTCTTCGGCTACTGCTGAAGCGGATACGGCGCCGTACTCGCCGAGAGGACTGTGAACCTCCGTCCCTTTTCCCTCAGGAACATGCCGAACGCGCAGAGCTGCGCCGCCCTGCTGCTCTGGAGCTTCCTGACGGGTCTGAGCTTCTGCCTGAACCCGAGAGACCCCAATGTGTGCAGCCTGTGGGAGAGGTGAGGCCTGTTCCACTGTGGCGAGCAAAAGAAACGCCGCCTTTTGTTGTATCACGGGTTGGTCAACAGATTCATCCATCGCTTACTGACACTGTGGACTTTGAAAAACCGAATCAGCAGGATATGTGATTTTTTTTTTGTTGTTGTTGTTGTTGCTTTTCAGCTTCACCACATCAGTGAAGGAGTCCTACTCGCATCCTTATGACCACGTGACGGAGGAGCCCTGCTCCGACCCTCGGACCTCCTACAGATGCACGCGCCACAGGTAGCGCAGTGACCCGCTGCGGCCGACTTCCTGTTCCTGTCGGAGGCGCCGAGCGTCCTGATTGACTCTTGTCTTTTCTTTCAGGATCACCTACAAGACGGCCTACAGGCAGGCGGTGAAGACGGACTACAGGAAGAGGTACCAGTGCTGCCCGGGCTACTACGAGAGCAGAGACAAATGTGTCCGTAAGTAATCATGGAAGACGTTTTTTCACCCATCAACTTCTTCTCGATTCACCGCGACAAAGATGAGGAAGGCTGAGGAGAAGAAGTTTCAAGATTCATGCAGAGAGGTTTGTAAATGTGGTAAAAAAAAAACACCGGAATCCGCTCGGTAAATTTCCACAAAATGTTACTTTTTATTTATAGAATGTACACGTCTCCGTAGTCGCTCAACAAAGCCCCAAAAGCCCAAATAAAGACTGAGGATTGCCCTCGGTGTCCTCAATTGTAACCACGCCCCCAGTCCCACCCATGGGTGGGCACCATCGGCACAACGTTGTTCTCTATAAACAGAAATATAAAGACAACAAATACTCAAACAATGCACCGTCCATTTATGCTGTTTTCACCACGTCTGATTCCTCTGAACCAAAAAGAGACACACATTTCTGTAATCAAGTGAATTCCAGGGTTTTCTAACAGGGTTTAAGTGATTATGCTGCATTCTGAACGCCGATGGTGCACATGTGAAGGACCGCGTAGAAATCCAGCGAAACCCAAGTGTCTTCGTTGACGTCTTTTTTCCATGAGACACGCGGAGTCGACGCGAGCGGCACGTGATACTGGAATTACCACAATTATGGGTTCGGCTCCCACTGGGGCTTCGCATGCTGATACTGGCTGTCCCGACTGGAACTTAAAAACTCCACTCAGTGTTGTTGACACTTTAAAAAACCCTCTTCATGAGTTTCATGTTAGTTCAAGGATTCCTCGTAATTTCAGCAACTATTTTACCATCAACAAAGCAGATGGTATATGTTTTGATGAGAATAGTTAGTTTCCCCCGACCTTTGCCTTTTAACTTTGGTTTTGTTTTTGTTCTTATTTTTATTTTAAATGACATTTTCTGTGACCGTGATGAGAACAAATGTACTTTAACACGTCGTCCTTTCGATTCTGTACGTCATCTGTACTACACATGGCGCCAATTGGCATGACGTCACCCGGATAAACAGAGCTTTATATGTGATGAAAGTAATCATAAGCCCACCGCCTCACTCCAAAGCTTAACCTCAAACTTTTAAGTTCACCGTCTATTTACGGTAGCTGGTAGTTGCGTTTCAATGTAAATGTTTGAGCGCACTAGTTTAAAAAAAAAGAAAACAAACAGTCGGTTCACTGTTGTCTGAAAATACCGAATGATGCATCGGCCCCCGGTTTGACACCGTTATTGTGGCCAGTCGGCGGTGACATACATAAATAAAGTCAAACCCTACGAGGTTTGAGAAAATTCTACCGCGGCTACACAAACCTTCACATACATCACCGGGTGATCGCGATGGTAATGACAGGCTCCTGACGTTTCGCAGAAGACGTCTTCATTTGGGAGAGAAAATATGTATTTTTGGTTGCTTATTGTTGAGCCACCTTCCACAGCAGTCGTGTGTGTGTGTGTGTGTGTGTGTGTGTGTGTGTGTGTGTGTGTGTGTTAAAGCCTTTGATTTGACATCTGACTGACATCAGAAAGCAAAGACCGGAGCCGCCGATCGCCCCTTTTTAAGCTTTATGATTGAAATATCGCAGCCGTCCCCGCGTCTCCTCCCACAGTCGCTTTCTGTATACCGCCTCTTTATTTCATAAATACGTATAATTTGATTTAATCACCTCCTTCAACCCACAAATCTCCAGCCTTTAGTTTTCAAACAATTTCAACAAGAGTCATAATCAGTTAAACTTCTGTTTATTTAAAAGAAAATCTCCGCAGCATTTGGTTGGAAAACGCAGAAAGGGAAGGTGATTATTAGTGTGCCGTAATGAACGCAGGTCTGAATTCACATGATTTCAGAGAGACGCTGCGAGAGGAGCCTCCTTCACGGGGTGAACGGATGCAGCTGTTGGCCGACAGCTCGCACGCCTGTTTGCGATCGCTTAGAACACACAGAGCGAAAGAATGCACCTCGGCTGAACAGATTTTCAATTAAATGGAAAAAAACCTTCCCTTGAAAAAGTTGAATTTTTTTTTAAATAGATTGAAGGTTTGTGGTTATTGGTATTATTAATGTTAATTTCCTTAACACACAGACACACACACACACACACACACACAGACAGGACGTATTTAATTAGTAACTTGGGGATGTTACAAAAAGTACAAATCTGTGGAAAGTTGGAGTCTGATGGGAAGACGTGGCCGATATTAAGTTGATTGAGTGAGTTCTGTGTTCAAAGTGACTTTCTCATCTGTTATAATACCAGAAATACGATACGCCTTACACAAGGTTAAGAATAGTGAGACTCTCTCTCACACTTTTCCATAAATTCTCATCATTCTCCTCCACATGCTTGATATAAAGACGCTCTCCACAGAGGTCAAGGAAAAGTCGGTTGGAAAAGACATCAGAATGTCATTTTCTCAAACACTCGACCGAAGCCGAAGCCTTAACGCACGCGATTCGTCATTTATAACGATATCCCCCTCCGACGTGCAGCCATTAGCGCTAGATGACACGCGGTTGGAAGACGACAGGCGCCGCTGACGAGGGAGCTCTTCAGCTCATCTCCCTGGGCTCGTCCCATGAAAACATAAAGGGGGGGGGGAGGGGAGACCATCGCTCTGCACAAAGCCGCCCTCTGACGTTCGCTTGTCTCGCCAACAGCTCGCTGCACCAGGGAGTGCGTCCACGGCCGTTGCGTCGCTCCGGACCGCTGCCAGTGCGAGGGAGGCTGGCGAGGCGACGACTGCTCCAGCGGTATGATTCATCCTTTTTCCCCCTTTCGCTCAGACCTTCGCTGTCATTCTTCTTCTTTTTTTTTAATGTTGCACGCACAACGTAACAAACGACACAGCAGGGAAAGACAACAGGCCGTTACTAAGTCAAGTGGCCGGTCTCCCGTCAGCACGCCACTCACGCAGGAAGGCCTCTCCGATGGAAGGATCCACAGCGACGAGTCCCGGACGTCACCTTCAGACACCAACAGACAACGAGGAGCCTCTCACTCAATGAACAACGACAACGAACTTTGACTAAACTAACAAGGTTTTATTAATTGGTTGAGTAAAGTTGAGCCAGGCGTCAGAGCGGCGTCTCCCTCCTCCCTCAGGTCAGGAGAAAGGAACCAATGATAGTTGCTCCCGTTAATCCGACCCAGCTCGTCTCCATCTCCTTCAAAGTGATCATCCAAACAACCGCGTTTGAGTTTTCCACCAGCTTCAGCCCGTTTCAACGCAGTCGGCTGGGTCAATAGTACAGCCCCCCCCCCCCCCCCCCCCCCCACCCCCCTCCACTCCCCTGCAGAAAGAGGGAATTAGCTTTAACGGGCAGCGGTTGGTGTCTTGACGGGGGGATGACGGGAGAAGGAAATGGAAAAAGTTACCCCTCTCTCTCTTTCTCTCTCTCTCTCTCTCTCTCTCTCGCACATGGACCGGTTCTCTCCATCTCTCCTTACCCCCCACCCCCCACCCCCCCTCAATTAAAGTTCAGTTTTCTTTCACTCCTCCTCCTCCTCTCTCCAGCCTTGGCTCCACGGTACGGTCCTGTAATGGGGTATTTTGGCAGAATGGGCTCCGGATACTTCCTGCATGCCTGTGTTGAGCTATCCAAGTATGGGAAAGAGGGGACTGAGGTTCTCCGCACTGACCGCTTTCAGGACTCTTTGCCCATGAAAACGGACAAAGTAGGAAGGTGAGAGAGAAGTGTGCTCGCTCCACACGCGGCAGAAAGCGGCGAGCAGCGTTTCGTGTTGATGTTTCTGGATTCATATTCCAGAAGATCATCGTGTTTGTCTCTGTCCTGCGAGACTTTCCATGATGTCACAGAGGCAGCCCTGTTTTCAGCTTTGTGACAACGCAGCTGATCCAAAAGGCCTTTTTTGAAGAGTTGACTTTAGCCTAAGAAGTGGAGGAACACTTCATCAGTCTACCAGGAACATCGAACCACATTTGCACAATAATTCCATTTAAGATTTTGAGGCGCCAACGATTGTATGATTGTCTTCGGGCCTAAAGTACGGTGCTGAAGTGAGGAGCGGATGGGAAAAATTAGAATGAGTTGGTCATCCCGGTGGTTGAGGTAAGAGAAATCCAGGAATGTGGAAACGTAAACGCTTCACGTAAGCACCGCATCACAGCCGATCTGAACGGAGGGACGCGAAGTGCTGCGATCACAGACGAGCAGTTAAGATATCAAGAAGATGATGTGAACCCAAGCGGCTGCTCGGACAATTCTCAGGGGGGAGAAGCCCAAAAATGTTCCCACCATACAAGTGAGCATTCCTGCTGAAAGACAGCGAGGAGAGGCCGGCTCTGGAGTTTGGGGATTGTTGTTACAGCGATGAAACCCGGACCGACTCGCGCTTAGTTGATGAAGGTAAAACGTGGACGAGGCGTCGCCCGCGTTTGCTCGACGGTAAACAAACACGAAAAAAAAAAAGGCCTCGGACGCTTCCAGCTGCTCGCTCGAAAAATGAACGACGTCCAACCTGCGGAGCTGCGCAGCCTTTGGTGAATCTCCCCCTGTCGTCCTGCAGAATGTCTGTGCAAACACTGCCGCCGCCGCGGCTGAGGTTCTCATTAGTCAACGTGACACAGCCCCCCCCCCCTCACCCCTCTCTACTCCCCCTCTACTCCCCCTCTCTGATGCCCACAAAGAGAACCAGCGTTCAAACAAAAAGAAGCAATAAACACTGCACGGTCTGCATGCAGCTCCAGGCCAAATTTGGCCGTGCTCGACCGTCTGTGTAGCTGTTGTCAAAGCAACGCTGGGAGCCAGCGGTGGAAGAGGGGAGGGGGGGAGGGAGGGGGACGGGGGGACGGGGTCTTGGACAATGTCCGCTGCTCAGATAAAAGAAAGATGATCGACAGAGGTCGGCATGAAACTGTTTGGAGTTGTTTTTGTCACATTTTGTCCTCGATGTCCGACGCAGTCTGAGTGGAAACGTGACGAACGGACGCTCGACCGACCCGTCCGTCGTGAGACGAAACCCAAACCGTGGGAGTCTCCCGCTGCCCTCTGACCCCCCCCCAATCCCGAAGCTTCTGTAAAATGAACCGTTCATAACTCCGTCTCGTGAGCTCCATGCAAATCTCCCAGGCAATTCATAGTTATTTGTTGGAAACATGAGACTCCGAAGGGCCAAAGGGGGGAGGGAGGTTTGGATGTGAGAGCAGGAGGGAGGAGGTCGACCGCAACGTCTGTAAGGTCACAACTTTAACTCTCTCTTTAGCTCTTTCTCTCTGGTTCCTGCTCTGCTTTTCATCTGTTGTTGTTGAACGTGATCGGATTTGTTTCTGTGTGTTTGCTTTTCGTGACATCACATGTTACGCCGCGGCGTTTGGGAGGACAACAAAAATGAGGGAAAACCGACACTGAATGATCACAATGATATTTAGCTTTGGGGTTATTTCATTTCCAGCGTTGCAGAGAATGTTTGACAGTGTTTAGAGAAGAACGCGACTTGGTTTGAGTCGTAGGAAAATGCGGGCAATTAAAGTGAGAGCGTGCAGAGTGAGACGAACAATTCATTTCCAGGTAGAATCAAACAGACCAAACGCCTCCCAGCCCCGGTTTGCTTTTCAAAGACGCCGCTGTCCACAGTCACTGAACGGCCGTTTTGCTCCGTCACCCCTTCAGCCTGCGACGACGCCCACTGGGGGCCGGCCTGCCGCCAGCGGTGCAAGTGTGAGAACGGCGCCGCCTGCGACCCCGCCAGGGGGGCGTGTCAGTGTCCCGCGGGCTTCATCGGGCGCCACTGCGAGGAGTCCTGCCCGGCCGGCGCCTTCGGGACGGGCTGCCTGCAGAGGTGCAAGTGCGGCACGGGGGGGTCATGTGACAAAGCCACCGGGGAGTGTTTGTGTCGCGACGGATTCACCGGGACTTTGTGAGTTTCACCAAAAGATCTCATGTTATTTTGATTTTGTAACAAAAAAACTTTGGATTCCAAAATGAATTTAGTATTTTGTAATAGTTCCTCTATTATCAATTGAGATCATATTTTGCATGCTTGGACCTAAATCCTAATATCACAGACAGCAGGAAAAGTGTTTCTAACGTTTATGCAGGAGTTATCGCGTCGTAGCTGAAATGACACCGTCTACTTTAAATGAGCCATTTTGACAAGTACGTATAATTCATTATTTGATACTTCACTTAATCACTCATCCCTGCATAATACATGGTGACCGTGAGTGTCTCCAGAGGTCCCTTCGTCCAAGATCTGTCAAGTTTTCGGTTTCCACAGCTTTATCATCCATGAGCCATTTGTTACGCCCCGTTCTTAGTCGCCTCTGAGGATGAGTAAGCGATGAAAACTCCTCCCGACGGAGGACGAGTGGAAACTCTCCCAATAAGAGCGGCTGCTCCTTGATGAATTGCATAGTCGAAGTTTGTTCATGTTATTTCACCCCAAAGGCGTATTAGAAAAATAATGTGACAGTGGAAGTTTTAGCCGGAAAACCTGATTGGTTGAAGACACGTTCCAAGCGTGCCGACGATTCCCACAAAGCCGCTGAAATGCCAAATCGTCCAGTAATCAGAGAGCTGCTGCCAGTTTGTTTGACCTGAGTTTTGTTTAATGCGGTTGCAAAATTGTTGTTTTGTTGCAATACGCACAAAGGCTGTCTCAGAAGGTGATTTAGTCTATGTTTAAAAAAATGTATGCAAAAGTACAACTATGCCAGCATACAGATATACAATATGTACATAAATATAAGTAAAAGCAGTGAGTTTTCCAAAACCTCTGTAGAACATTTCAGACACAGTGGTAATCCAGAGTGCTTTGCACAGGAATAAATAAACCTCCATCCTCTCTCCCCTCCAGCTGCGAGAAGCCGTGTTCCGGGAAGTGCCAAGCGCGATGCCCCTGCCAGAACGGAGGCATCTGCAAAGGCAAAGGGATCTGCGATTGCCCTCCCGGCTGGACGGTATGTTTCCGGGGTCAAAGGTCGACGGGCGCCGACCTCCTCGTTATCTGAGCAGCTCGCCAGAGTTTGAACTGCAACAAAAACAACAACTTTGGGAGACTTGCATGAGGAGAAGAGATTGTGATCTCATCAGGGAGCAAACTCACCAAATGTTCAGTCATATCGAGTAACTGTGGAAGTTGCATATTTGGTTTTTAACGATGCATTTGAGGTCACTTGGTTTTTGTTTTTTTTTTCGCCGCAGGGTCCAGTTTGCACGGTGCGATGTCCAGAGGGAAGGTTTGGACAAAACTGTGCTGAGGAGTGTGTCTGCCATAACAGAGGCAAATGTGACCCCGAAACTGGACAGTGCCAGTGTGCTAAAGGGTTCACGGCCAACAGGTGTGTGTGTGTGTGTGTGTGTGTGTGTGTGTGTGTGTGTGTGTGTGTGTGTGTGTTGGTGCCGTTCTGAAAGTTCAACGCCAGCCAACACAACCACAAACTGAAAAACAAGACCACTACTCCACTCTGGCACTTCCACGTGTTCATCCGGCCTCCTGTGTTGCCGCCCTCAGGTGCAACGAGGAGTGCGCTGCAGGCACTTACGGTCAGGACTGCAAGGGCGTGTGCGACTGCGCCAACGGCGCGCGCTGCTACAACATCGACGGCGGCTGCCTGTGCGAGTCGGGCTTCAGCGGGCCGCACTGCAGGGACAGAATGTGTGCGCCGGGCCAGTACGGCATGCTCTGCGAGAACAAGTGTCTCTGCCAGGAGAAGCAGACGCTCAGGTGAGCGCGGGGGGGGGGGGGGGGTCCTCAATGCAAACGTCCAGACAGATTGTGGGTGTGGGTGTGTCATCCAGCTGCTGCTCATTCGCTCGTTCTTATTGGCCGGACAACATTTGCGCTGCTCTGAGAGTGGTAAACATTTCTCTTGGAAGCAAACGGCTTACCTCCTCCGCCTCCTCCGCGGCTTAAGTGAAGCACAGCTCGTTTGCTGGAAGAACTTTTCAGCCGCTCACACGTATCCAGCTTTATTCTCCAGGCTTCGACCTGTGTTCCTAGAGCCGCCCCCACCTTACACACCCTGTTAGAGCCACACAGGTGTTTTTGTCTGCAAGTGTCGCGGCAGTGGGCATCAGTTACTCTGTGCCTGCTATTTACATTGAGCGCCAGCAGCATTCCTTTGTCCTTGTCGTTTTTTTCATGGTCCAGCTGCCACCCGATGAAGGGAGAGTGCACCTGCCGGCCGGGGTGGGCGGGACTGTTCTGCAACGAGACGTGCGCCCGCGGTTTCTACGGCGCCGGCTGCCTGCAGCCGTGCCTGTGCGTGAACGGAGGGGTGTGCGACGTCGCCACGGGGGAGTGCCGCTGTGCCCCCGGGTACACGGTGAGCGGCGGAAGCTCAGCATCCTTTCTTTCTTTGGGACTTTAAGAGACACTTTCTGTGCTCCATGGCCTGTTTCGTTGTATCATCTATCATCTGTCCCGCCTGTTGCACGTCGTTCGGGCTCATCACTGAAGTCAATACCTTTTATATTTTTGCAGGGGGTTCACTGCGAACATCTTTGTAAAAGTGGCACCTACGGCGAGAGCTGCTCGGCGGAGTGCTCCTGCAAAAACTCTGTCGACTGCTCGCCTTTTGATGGGACTTGCTTCTGCAAAGAAGGTAAAAAAATAACCACGCAACCTGTGAAAGAGGAGACGCTTCGACTTCCCGACGGCGAAACGACATCCGATCAAACATGGCTGTCGGCCCGTTGTGTGTGTGTTTGTGCAGGCTGGCAGGGGTTGCAGTGTTCCACCCCCTGCTCCGAGGGAACCTGGGGCCCAGGATGCAACGCCACCTGCCACTGCGCCAACGGGGCAAAGTGTGACCCTGCAGATGGATCCTGCGCCTGCACGGCCGGCTGGCAGGGGGCGCACTGCGACCACTCGTGCCCGGTAAAGGAGCGCATCAGATGATCTCATCTTTTACTGTGTAGCTGTTCATTTTAATCCAAGAGAAGTTGAAATACGGTGCACAAAAGTGTGTGTTTCAAGAAGCCTACACATTTGACTATGCACATGGCTACGGACAACTGGTAGGTTAACAATAATATCACTTTAATCAAATGAATTGATTTGATCAAATGAATGATAAACGGCAAATGAAAAGGTAAAACCAGATCAAACTTTGCACCAAAGATGCTTGTCTAAAGATAGAATAGTTATGTATATATACATATTTATTAAAAATAAACTTAGTGTGTATGCATTGCATTAGAATACAATGAATGTACATAGTAGGGTGCCATGTTTCACTGAAAGCGTTTGTCTGCCAAAGCAACAGAAACGGTCTTGGACTAAAGCCACGACGATGCATGAAAACATATTGCGCTTTGTGAAATAATAATTAGAGAGGACGATGAGACAAATGAGCGTTGGGGCTGACAGAGGTTCGGGCTGAGCGGAGTCTCTTTGATAAAGACGGCTGCATTTGGCACAAAATTGTCTTCAGCGACGATGTCCAGCCTTTCGTCTCTTACCTCACCCTCTGTGCGTTTTAATCTGTGATTTGGACGCGTGCCCCTCTTGTTTCCTACATGCCAATTCCCCCCCGCCTGCGTCCATACAACCACCCACTGCCAGTGTGGTATTTAGTCTGACTCTGACCGAGCTGGCCGAGCGTGGAAGAGGTTCCCCTGACGGTTCTTTTGCCCGTTGGCATTTGCTCACATGTGCAGATGGGCACGTTCGGGCCAAGCTGCCTGAAGAGGTGCGATTGTGTTCACGCCGACGGCTGCCAGGCAACCACCGGGGAGTGCCGCTGTCTGCCAGGCTGGTGGGGTAAGCGATGACGTTCCTCGGCTTCGCTGGCGACAGAAATAACGGAGTGCCCGGTTTCAGACCCTTGTGCCTCTGCTTTGATCTGCCCTCTCGGACCAAAAGGCCTCCAGTGACTTCAAATCACCGGAAAATGAACAGTGTGAACTGCTTTGCATTTTCCTTTTAGGAGCTGTGTGAGACGGGCAGTGCATGACACAGCGTAAATGTTTCATTTCAAAACTAGTCAGTGCTTGAGGAAATATTTAAATATTTTACCTAAAAACACAAATAATGCTCATTGATCCCAAACCATGTGCAGAAGTAGCATTGTCTCTCTGGAATTACTCGTTATCAGCCGCTGGATTCATTTTGAACATTGAACATTTCCCCCTCCAGGTCCCCGCTGCGTGGAGCCGTGCTCGGACGGCCTGTGGGGGCGCCACTGCAACCAGACCTGTTTCAAGCATTGCCCCAACAGCGACACGTGCCTGAGGGAGACCGGGGCGTGCGTGTGTCGCCATGGCTACTGGGGGGTCACCTGTCAGAACAGTGAGTGCTGCGGCCAGCAGAGAGCACAAGCGTCCCCGGGGGCCGCCGTAGTCCGCTCCGGCTCACCCCATGTCTGCTGTCCCCCTCCCTCCCCCCCAGAGTGCAGAGCGGGCATGTACGGGGACCAGTGCGGCGAGCCGTGCCCGTCCTGCGGCCAGTCGTACCGCTGCCACCACGTGACGGGGGAGTGCGACTGCCTCCCTGGACACACTGGACCCGACTGCGATCAAGGTGGGCGTAAAAACGTCATCACGTGCTCGCAACCTGCGGACGTCCAATCGGCACGCGGCGACTCTTCACACCGCGTCCGTTGTGTGTGTTTTTCGCAGTCTGTCCGCTCGGCTACTACGGCAAGCGGTGCTCTCAGGTGTGCGTCAACTGTGCCAACAACTCCACGTGCGACCACCGGGACGGTCACTGCGAATGCCCGCCCGGCTGGACCGCCACCGACTGCTCCATACGTGAGTACAGCGCCGCGCAGCGAGCACCGGGCCGCTCGGGAAGGGAGAACATGGGAGGCTTTTTCCCCAAAGCCCAAGTAAACACATATTTAAGACATTTGTTTCAAAACATCGGAGAAGATCTCATTTGGAGCGTAGAACCCGCTTGTCATTTTCTCAGCTTTGTTCTCACCCTTGGGGGCCTTAATTATCTGTTCCATCATTATATACTTGTTGCATCGTGCATAATGCGTGGATGCAAAACGCACCTTGTGTCTTCCAGCCTGCAGTGCAGGACGTTTCGGTCCGTTCTGCACTCAGACCTGCTCGTGTCCGACCCACCTGGCGTGTGACCGACACACCGGAGACTGTGTGTGTGAGAGTGAGGGAGAGGACTGCAAGCAAGGTGCGCGTACAAACATGTGGTGGCCTTCTCATGGAGAAGTAGTCATGTATACATATATATATATACAGATGTATATAGTTATCTCGTCCACCTCCTGTTTGACAGTGAAGTCAGGCAGCGTGATGGTGCCCCTCCCGCCCGGCGAGAGGGAGTCGTGGGGAGCCATCGGCGGCATCGTGGTGCTCGTCCTCTTGGTGGTCCTGCTGCTCGCTCTGCTGCTGCTGTACCGCCGCCGGCAGAAGGACAAGCAGAACAGCACGCCGACCGTGTCCTTCTCCGCCGGCCGCACCGCCGGCTCCGAGTACGCCGCTCCAGGTATTATTCGCGCAGGTGGCGGTAGAGGTTATCTAGTCGGTAAACAACAGGCGGCCTTCTTCAGCGAGGCTACAAACCACAACAATCTGTTTTTTTTAGAGATTTATGAGGAACATCGATTCCGTTGATTCGCCCCGAACGTGATTTGGTACATTTCCAAACTAGACTTGCAGGTGGTTGCAGGTAGACGATATGTGAAAAAATGAGACGATGGCACGATGATGGTATTCCATTTAGCATGTTACGTCATCCATCGTATGCTTGTAAGAAAGTGAGACGTGAAAGTGTGATTGCATTGCAGATGTGATTGCATGCGTTTGTTTTTTCGGGCCTGCAGATGTTCCTCACAGCTACCACCACTACTACTCCAACCCCAGCTACCACACGCTGAGCCAGAACAGGCCTCCGCTGCCTCACCTGCCCAACAACCACGGCCGCGCCATCAAGGTGAACGTTGCATCGCCTCGCTGATCGCTCGCTGATCGCTCGCTGTAAATTCAACCAGTCAACAGCAGACGTTTTTCAGAAGTAATGATGAACTGACCCAGAGTTACACATTTGTTCTTCACATTTGGTTTTACTACCCTCTCTGCAGAACACCAATAACCAGCTGTTCTGCAGCGTGAAGAACACGGAGAGGGAGAGGCGGGGCCTGTTTGGGGTCGAGAGCAACGCCACGCTGCCTGCGGACTGGAAGCACCACGAGCCCCGCAAAGACTCAGGTCCGTCAGAATCAGCATTCAGAGCCGCAGCGGTGTGATTAAAGCCAGAGGATTAAGGTTTAATTTATCCGTAAAATGATATTCTCATTCTGGAGAGCTTCAATGCATCAGAATGAATTTTATTATTAGATCACATTCTTAAAGCAGCGGTAAATATAAACTGTCGACGGAGGCCGTGCGAGACGTTTTCTTTCGTTGGCCAGAAGAGCATTCCTGTCCACACTATAAAAACCACGAGGCCTCCATAAAAGGTGCTCGTCGAGTTGTTGATTTATTTTTGCCGGTTTCCAAAGCAGACGATCTGCCCTCGACTCGTTTGCCATGAACGAAAAAGAAGACGCCAGGTTTGTCTCTTATTGCTTACAGGAGCTTTTGGAATCGATCGGAGCTACAGCTACAGCGCCAGCCTGGGGAAATATTACAACAAAGGTAGTCCATCGCCCACCAGCAAGCGGAAGTTTTGTCTTTTCTTTCCCTTCGGTTTGCTCAACATGTTCCTGACCTTTTTTTCTGCTTCCTGTGCGGCGGCGGCAGAGCTGAAGGACGCGGCGGAGGCGGCGAGCAGCGGCTCTCTGAACAGCGAGAACCCTTACGCCACCATCAAAGACCTGCCGGGTCTGCCCTTCGGCCCCCCGGAGTGCAGCTACATGGAGATGAAGTCCTCCGTGCCCAGGGAGCGAGCGTACACCGAGATCAGCGCGCCGGCCTTCAGCGCGGCCGCGTTACGCCGAGGTGAGCGACGTCCTTATCACAAAGGAGGAGCAAAAAAAAAACCAGGCACGTTGTGAGACGATTCCTGTGGGACCTCAATAAAGACTCAATGTCTTAAAGTAGGAAGAGGAAGAATTTAGAGACAAAAGTAACTTCCAAAGATTCCAAATTACGACACAACTAACAATAAGATTCACCCACTGATGATTTTCTTGAATGGTTTGGTTTATGAAATGCCAGAAAAAATAATTCATTGTTTATTTGATTAAAAATACTGTGAATTCCCACAATGTTGAAGCTGTGAGAAGGAAACGTTGTGCTCGATGAGTCGTGCGAAAGAGGCACATCAATCAATGGACTAATTGTTCCATAAACCCTGTCAGGTCGATGAGGGAAATCCTTTTGATCAGCATAACACTAATTAAGAGAGTGCGTCATCTTTCCCGTCCTGAACACCGAGAGCCGAGACTTCAGAATAATGTGAAAAACTCATTAAGTCTCCCCGTCAAACGTGGGAGTGGGATCCCACTGGGGGGGGAGCCTGGTATCGCCCTGCCTCCCCTCCGTCAATGACTGTTATTTATGCTCCATGTATTGCATGTAATGGATTCTCCCGTTGTCTTGTCTGTTATTTGTGTACGATGTTTTCTCATAATAAGCTTTAAAGCTGTAACGGGTGATTGTGAGGTTGAAAAAGCGTTGTCCTTCTCCCCCTTTTATAGAGCGTCAGAGCTCCCTCGGCCACGCCCCCTACGAGGACCCCCAGAGCCACTACGACCTCCCGGTGAACAGCCACATCCCGGGACACTACGACCTGCCCCCCGTCCGCCGGCCCGCCTCCCCCAGGAGAACAGCCCCGTGAGACACCCACCCCAGGGATGATGCTAGGCCTGGGCAAACTTTTAGGCTGAGCTACGGACGCCGCCCACCGTCTGTCCCACTGAGGAACAGTTTACTGTGGGTGCCCCCGCCCCACCTCCCCCAGTCAACTCAACACTGCCTCTCTGTGGGCTTTAAGGGGTACTGGCCTCACCGTGACAGACCTGTCATCCAGGCTGGGGACCCAGCGGGCGGAAGGGAGGGGGGGATTCAACTGCATCCACATCTCGGAGGGGAAACCAGCCGGGAGACTTGACACTTAAAAGCAACGACTGGGGAGGGTTTTAGGGTTTTTAACTCTGATAAATATTCTGCAGTTTTTTTTATTTGTGGGTATTTTTCTATTTCCGTTTGCATCAGGCAGCTTTAGATGAATTCGTCATAGCTGGTTTTCCTTTGAAAAGGAAAAGATCTTTGTACAGATGTCCTCCAATGCATGTTTTGTTCAGCTAAAGTCCTGCCAGTCTTCATCGGAGACGTTAAACGTTTGTTTGTTCCCCAACGTGCCAAAGATGAATTTTATCATTAATATCACTGCATCCTCCGAGCCTGGGCTTTCCCCATGCTGCCTCGCCCCCCGACAGAAGAGGACAGAGGTCATGTGGCCCTCTCATGTTTGCCTTGCACAAACGGCACTAGTCGCTGAACGACATCTTGTACACAGAACTCTCTGACCGATCGCCTTCTTCCGCGTAGCGCTTCTGTCGCTAGGAACAGGCGCATCTGACAGACATTCGTAGCGCCCAACATGTGGTTTCCAGACCCCGTCTCGATTGAGATCAGGGTATGACGTTAGCCAGGCTAGCATCCTCCTGCAATGACGTCTCTTGTTAGAACAAATGTGGCTCACTTTTTGCTGACCATAACAACTTTGTAAATATAGAAATGAATATATTATTCACAGTTTAAGGGGTTGGTGACCAAAGGTCGCACACATTTGCTCAATATTCACAGTCAATAGACACAATCATATATTTGGGATCACAAGCCACACCGGAGCAGCGTTACGAATGTCAAAGCAGTGACAGCAGTTTAAGTGGTATTTAAAGGGCCAGTTCACCCACAACAAATAAATGGACTTTTAAACCTTTTTTTCCATTGGTAAGTTTTGTGTAGCTAAACTATTTTAGAAATGTCACAAAGCATTTTGTGTTTGATGAGATTAAGTCCTACAGTCAATTAGCTGTCAACAGACGCTGCATACCAGAGAGCATGTACATTGTGCTTTAAATAGCTTTGTGTATCAACATATCTGAATGTAACGAAAGATCAAGGGAACTTGTGTTTAATGTAAATAAAAATGGCTGTACTTTTTATCTGGTTTTCAATGACAAAATAACTGCAGGAGTCAGTGACTGAAAGAAAATGTTTTTTTACTCAGCATTATTTTAGAAAAAGCAACAATTAACAACCATTTATTAAATCGACTTAATGGCTCTTACATGCAAACAGCGTCATCATTATAGGCAAATAGCAACTTTGGCATTAAATGTTTATTATAGGAAATCTCTCAAAGCAACATTAATAATCCTCAAAAGGTTCCTGCAGCCATTTCATGAGACTTCAATCCAAATGATTCAGTTAATTGCTGCTTACGTTTCCCAATTACACGCAGGAACCATGTCTCATATTTGCAGATAAGATTTTTCATTTAGAAATCTTTAACAATTGTTTTTAAGGCACTTTTGGGATCATAGAGTCCGAGATTTCCGCTTAATGCAACAACAAAAAAACAATAAAAAAAGTATAATACAAACAACGTTGATGTATTTTCTGTAAATGCTTTGCTAAGCTTCCCCCTGGAGTATAAATGACTTAAGCTGCCTACAGTACAAATCTACCTGCTGTGCATATTTACCCAGTCTCAAAAAATGTATATAAAAACCCACAATCCCACTCAGATCCCCCTCGAGTTATTATGAGCAACACGAATCGAACCGCAGAGAGTCCGAGGACTGAACGGAGCCCAAAGAGCAGCGATTGTTGTTTGCTGTCCTCAAAAAAAGGAATGAAGAGCTCGATTAAATGTTTCCAAAACAACAACGGCTACACGGTCGGTTTGGTGGAGTAAGCAGTCGAATCCTACAAATATATACTTGATGTATGGCACCAGTAGAGATTACAAACTTACTACCTACTTTGCCATTTCTCCTTAGAACATAAATCCAACCTTTTCCAATCATGACTAAACACCTTTGAAGTTACTTAATTAACAACCAACATGTTTAAAGGTTAAACTGAGAGTTAAACGTTCAACTTATTTGGTAAACGATTCCTTATTTCCGTAAACCTACGTAGCAAAATAATCTCTGACAAAGCCGTAAATCAGAGAACCTGATACGGCTAAAATATTTTTTTCCTGTGCGCATCGTAGCAGCCCAAAAGTACGATCTAAATCCTCATAAACATGTTTGTCTAAGGCTTAAGGTGAAAAAAAAGTACTTGCTGAACACCCTGAGCTTCAATTACTTTGGCTTCTTACACAACATAGTTTATCGTCAGAAAACACAAACAAACATTACATGCATTTTCATATAGCACAAAAAGAAAAATAAAGGAGATTTAGATTAACGTCAACAGCATCTTGATTAAAGATTTGATCAGTTTGATGGCTGATAAACATGATTCATGTTTCCTGACAGGGTCACTCGCTGCAAACCTCTGCTTGGATTGAAGCGTGCGTGCGCGAGAGCGAGAGAGCGAGAGAGCGAGAGAGCGAGAGAGAGAGACAGAGAATGTGTGCAGACAGAGCCGGACAAGCATTAGCACAGCACACGAGCAATAACAAAAGTGAATATAAAGCTGAATATGAAAGTCCTCTGCCAGTTACCCAAAATAACTCCAAGCAATGCGAACCTGCAGAATAATTAGAATACAAAAAAACTCTATGATAACGTGAAAAAAGAATATGACAAAATAAAGACAAACAACCCGAAAGGGAAACGGCTGATTCTCCTTTGCAGGCTGCCGGTGTTGGTTCAGCTTTTACATGATGGAGCAGTTCTCCGGTTTGATTCGGCCCTGAAAGAGGAAGTGACACATTGCTGCGTTAAAAACAATGAGGACACATGAACCAGGGCTAAAGATGAAACAAGTTGGGGATTGGTATGAAAATTATATATATATATATATATATATATATATATATATATATATATTTTTTCATATCAACTCTTATCCATTAAACCTCCGCACGATGGACTGAGCCGTGGTCGATGAAGGAAGACGGATTTCCTTTCACCAAACAAATCAACAGATCTTTGCTTCTGCATCTTTTGTTCTTGTATTTAAAAGGGAGGGAGGGAGCGTGGGGGGCAGGAGGTGCTCATGTAGTGCAGTTACATAACTGTACCTGTCTGGGCTCGTTGGTCCCCATGAAAGAGGAATGTCCCACGAGGCCCTCGGGGAGCCCCCCAGTGCGGTCCGAGGTCTGCCCGCAGGAGTCGCAGACCACCGTGCGGCTACGCAGGTTGTACTCGTTGTCTCCGCCACTCGTGCTGTGAGCTCCCTGCGGCGGGCGAACGGACACACACACACACACACACACACACACACACACAACAGGGTATTGCCACTGATGCTCAACTGGGGAAAAGAAACAGGAAGTGCTTCAACAGAAGAAGAACTCACCATGTCGTCGTCTTCGTCGTCGTCATGGAACAGGGTGCGTGTCACTTTCCTCATGGCCATTTCCTGATAAATAACATATATATTATATGTAATAATAAAAAGGGATAGCATTTATCTCTTTTTTTTTTAAAAAAGGGGAAAGAATACAACGGAGAATACAGGTGAAGCCGCACCTCTCCGTTGGCGCTGATGAGGAAGGTCTGCATGAGGTCGCCGGTGCCCCAGGAGCTCTGGTGCTTCCACACCAGGTTAGAGGGGGGGCTGTGGGTTCCACCGCCGGAAGCAGCCCAGATCTGCAAAGGTCGGAGTTTGCAAGAGAGCTTAGATGTTTTTAATAGCTTAAAAACTGTTCATGACAAATTAACTTTAAGTAGGTTGAGTTTTCTTCTCAAATCAAATCCTTCCGTTTGCATTTAAATCCGTACAACAGTCAAACAAACAGAGCGACCAAAACAGACGAAAGTAGAGAAGTTAGTGAGACTTACAGTGACGGTTTCTCCGGCCTTCAGAGTGAACTTCGGAGAAAACTTGTAGATGATGGGAGGAGTGCTACCGACTTGTCTCTTCACCTGCCAGTTGCCCAGAGATTGGTCCTGTGTGAGAGAAGGAGGGCGGGAAGACGAGAACACGTTTAAAAACACTCAAAATGTGAAAGCTGAAGCATCAAACTACACTTTCCAAAAGGAGGTTATCACAAGGTAAACGCGTTGATATTAAATCCTTTAAGAAGCTTTAGCAAAAAGCCCTTTTGACACGTCAGAGGGTTTGAACAGACTCACTGACCTCATCGGCCTTGTTGCTGAGACGGATGAACTTGCCCTCCAGGTCCACCTCGTCTACCGTGATGCGGCCGCTGGCTGAGGCTTGCTGACTAATGCGAGTCTTGGTCACAGTGCCGCCCACCATGCTGGAGGCCTCGCTGTCGTTGCGGCGGCGCTTCTTGGCGCTGGCCGTGCCGGAGGAGTTGCGGCTGCTGGACGCGGCGGCGGCGCCTTGCAGCAGGCGGCTGCTGCTGTGGCTGTGAGCCGAGCCGGAGGAGGAGGGCACGACGCGGCTGAGGTGGCCCGATCCGGAGGTCCTCGTCACGGTGACCTTGGCTGTGGGGCTGGGGGACAGACTCAGCCTGAGGGACAGGAGAGCAGATGACGGATTCAGATCAAAGCAGTCACACGCTCTCCTTTTCACCTTTTTTTAACCGCACTAACCACCTCCAGGCCCTCTGGTGTCTCAAAGTCCAGCTCAATGGGTTTGGCTTCCGTTTCTGTAAAAACCCTCACCTCTCCTCCTCTCCCTCCAGCAGCTTCCTGTACGCATTGATCTCCATGTCCAGCGCCAGTTTGATGTCCAGCAGCTCCTGGTACTCGTCCAGCTGCATCAGCAGCCGCGCTCGGATATCCGCCATCTCCCGCTCTTTATCCTCCAGCCGCCGCCGCATCATGTCCCGCTCCCTGGACAGAGCCTCCTCCAGCTCCCGCACCTTGGACTCGCTGGCAGCCAGCTGATGGAAGAGAACACGCACACAGGGTTTAGGCAAATGAGACCAGTGAAACACTGAGGCCTGCTTCATGTGTCGGGTGAACCTCAACGGAAATCAATGATGCTCGATCAGCTGCCCAGCAGAGTGTGAGTGTGTGTGTGTGTCTGTGTGTGTGTGTACCTGTTTCTGCAACAGGCTGAGCTGGCTCGACATGCCCTCCACCCGCACACGGGTCTGCTGCAGCTCTTCGTGAGCGGCTCCCACCATGTTGCTGTTCCTGTCCGCCGAATGACGAGCGTTCTCCAGCTGAAAAGATCAAGTCCCTCAGCCGCGGCTCAACGTGAACGTAATCCTCATTTTACCCATCCAAAGCATTTAGGGGGCTGTTGTGATTTAGGCTGCTTTGATGTACAGATCATTAACACGCGGTTGTGTTTCTCACAACGCACTGATTATGGCTGTGGAATTAATTCCCCTCCTGGGTTACGATAAAAAGGAAAGAGGCTAAAATAAATAATTTTATGCACTTGGAGGGTAAAAATCACGTTAATCAATACGCATTAACTCAGCTGTGGTTATCAGAGTGATCTGGCCGACAGCCTCCACTCGGCCTCTAGGTGGCAGCAGAGCGCCGCCTGCTGCGGCATCCACGCCCACCTTGGAGTTGTACGTCTTCTCCACCTCCTCCTTGTAGAGGCGGACCTGCTCCTCCTGCTGGGCTCTCATCTCGACCAGAGCGGCCGCCAGCTTGCTCTCGAACTCCAGCCGCTGCCCGCCGTCCAGCTCCACCACGTGGGACTCGAAGCGCCGCCTGGTCTCACGCAGCTCCTGCAGGCAGAGCAATTAAATACTGTGTGTGGAAATGAAATAGAAAGGGGAAAAGCAAAGACGAAGAGCTGGTTTCCGAAGACAAAATGCAAAACAAACAAGCAGGATGTTGGAAGAGAATCAATATGTTGTGGAAGAGATGAGAAGGGGCACAGCGTAACAGAAATAGAAGGGTTGAGGTGAATTGCAGAAACCTCGGTGGCGATGTTCTTCTGGAACTCCAGCTCCTCCTTCACGGTCTGCAGGCGGTTCTCGGCGTCCACTCTCCTCAGCATCTCCTCCTGCAGCTGCCTCTTGGCATCGGCTAAGCTGCCTTCCAACTGGGAGGGAGAGAGAGAGACAGAAAAAGAAAGAAGGGGTCAAACAGCTCGAGGTGTGATCCAGCCAGGCATTCTGTAGTGTTACAGCGCGGCCAGTAGGGGGCGCAGGGCCACAACTGCATCTACATCAGTCCTGAAGCAAACTTCATTGATAAATCAAACGGCAGAGAATGCAACTTCATTCATCGTTTACATAAAACTACTACTTCCGGCCGCTTTGTTTCAGAGGTCGTCCACGGCAACGTCACTGCAGACCTTCTTCAGACAGTCGGCCAATGAGGATTCGAATATTTGTTTAATTTGCAGCAGAAAAGGTTTTCTGTTCAGTTAAGACGTCCTCAAGATGCTGAAATCGTCCTGATATTACGCAAACAACCATGCATTCATGTCATTTCTCCGTGCTGTCTGACCCAGTTTGTATTTCTCCCCGAGCCATGAAGCGTCCTGGAAACAACAACAACGACGACGACCACGTTAAGAGACGCGCGTTACCTTGGCCAGCTGGGCCTTGAGCTCCTTAAGCTCCGCCTCCAAGGTCCGCTTCTCCGCCATGGCGGTGGAGAGGGAAGCATCTTTAGAGTTCAGCAGGGCCTCCAGCTCCCTCAGCCGGATCAGAGCCGCCTCCAGGTCGGACTCCTTCTTGCCGTTCCTGGAAAGACACGAGCCGGAGAGGAGGCGCACGTCAGCGCCGGCTGCTTTATTCAAGACTTCAGTTAAAGCTCATCCCAAGATTACCTGCCTCCCACTCCCTCGTTTTTAAATGTCATTCTAATAATTTCTTTACTTCACCCTAAAAGCGCTGTGAATGTGGTTATTAAAATAAAGCCACATGCTATTTGTGCTTAATGGTTTTCTGTAAAAGGTTCACTTTAAATAGTCTATTCCCCCCCGCAAATTGGGACATTGGGTTTCAAGCCTGCTGAGAGAATATTAAAACATCCGAGAACGCGCTCCTTTATTTCTACCAGGAGTGAAACTTGAGAAGCGGCGGGGAGCCGAGCTGCAGCGACAGACGCCGCGAACTACACAAGCCGCCATTGTGCCGAGCACAGCAGTTGTTGTAACCAACTGGACTCAGTCCAACACATCCACGCACCGTTATCGGCGTCCTAAACAGGAGCCCGGTGACGTCGCTCTGCAGGGAACCATCGTTGGCTAGAGAGAGTTCACATTTGTTGCGCCTGTGTGTGTGTGTGTCTCTTAGAGTTGTGGGTTGGAAGGAAAGTTACTTGGATACAGCCATGGAAAAACAATAAATACAAGAGAGAGAGAGAGAGAGAGAGAGAGAGAGAGAGAGAGAGAGAGAGAGAGAGAGAGAGAGAGAGAGAGAGAGAGAGAGAGAGAGAGAGAGAGAGAGAGAGAGAGAGAGAGAGAGAGAGAGAGAGAGAGAGACACAGCAGTGTGGGTGGCTCATTGCAGAGTCATAGAGGAAACGAGTTCCCTCTCATTCTGCTCGGCCCTCAGGCCGGTCTCCATTGTCTCTAATAACGGCCATCTGCCGGGGCAAACGGCTTCCAGGCTGCTCGCACAGCCCTCGGTGCCCCGGGCAGAGCGTTCCCCAAGTCAAACGTTACCCCACAGCGGATTGACCATTAACAAGAGAATAACAACAAGCCCCAGAGGTGCAAAGGTCATTTATGGGTTTCAGGTAGTGAAATTAAGCTCATTAATAAGAAGAGCTGTGGAGGAGCTTCTGCTTCCTGTGAAGAGGAGGAAGGGAAGGAAAGCAGGACGACGCTTTCCTTCAATAAGTCTTCTATGACCAGCAGAAAGAAAAAAAAAAAAATCTAAAATCTAATCCAGAGAGTTCATCTGTGATGCTTTGCAGATGTAGAACCAAGCTTGGAGAACTTGAAGGGTTAATTACAAAAGAGCCTCTCAGAGCGCTCATGTTCACTGAGCTGCTTTTTTCTACATTTAAAGCTGGAGTGGTTGGGTCCGAGGCAAATAACCATCGTGGACAAACACTCAAACCGCTGTTTTTGCTGAGTGTACCTAGTAAAACTAGCAAATAAAGTCTACATCGACCAGTATGTTAATAAATGTATTCTCCAATAGTTCAAATACAGTTACAAATGCATGTTTAAATTCATCATTATGGCTTAGAGGATGCCAGAGGATGTGCTGTTCAGTTGCATTATATAGAAATGTTTTTTTTACCCGAACGTGAAAAGGGAAATGTGGTTAGTGCTGTAAAAATGTGAATCGTCTTTACGGTTTAATAACCTCTGGTGTGAAGAAAGCCAATTTTCTAAAAAGCAGCAAATACTGTGGAACCTTTTAAATTCACAGCAACGCTGCTGATCGAATAATTACGGACCGTAATAATAAACCCAAACAGCTCGGAGACAAAGCGAGACGTTTCGGTTTTCTCTTAAATGTGCAATCAAGTGGAAAATGCGTTAGAGATGCACACACACACACACACACACACAAACACTCATTAGTCTACAGCTTGAGGTAAACATTACATGAAACCTTTCAGACTAAACATTTTAACAGTTTGAGTGAACACAAAAAATTCCCTTCTATTAAGAAGGGAATTTTAGAAAAGTTCTCTGGAAACCAAAATGCCTTACAGCTGTATTCCCTCTACTGGCCACCAGGGGGCGAGTTCTAGGATCGCAAAAAGTAGTCAGATTGTCCTTTAGTGTCAGATGAGTTTTAAGCGCCATAAAACGATGTTTATCGCCTCAATCACAAGTTTAAAGCCTCTGATACAGGATGATGTTCATTTCAGGAACTTATGTTTGGATTTAATGTAAAATCATTGCTGCAGAGGGGTGTGGCTACCTTGTGACTGGCGGCTCTCTACCACGGCGTTGTGGGGTCTGGGAGTCGTCCATGTTTTTCGTTTCACACCTTGAACCCTTTCAGAGAGAGTCTCCAGTTTCAGGGAAAACCATCCAATAAGTTATTTTCCAGGAAAACTCTCATGGTGCTGCAGGCAAAGGTCAGAACGCCATCCGAACTCACGAGGCTTCATCCGCTCAGGAATAACCAACACACATTTAGAGCCCCATGACGCTTACGGTCTAATAATAAATAAAGTGTCCCAATACCAAATCACTTTTAATTTAAGGCTTTTTTTTTTTAGAAGAGCGGTGTGAGGTTCTGCAAAAGAAAAAACTCAGCAGCCCAGATGTGGTCCCCGGCATGGGAGAGGACAACGTAGGGCAATGCGGAATAATTAAACTGTCAATTCATATGACAAGAAGTGCCTCAGATAGGACTTCAAGAGCAAGATTTATTTTAACGGGGACTTTAAAAAAAACGGTAATGATTAATAACTGAAATAAGTACTATTATAAGCCCAATAACGGGGAAATGGACATGGGAAAAGGGAACACTTCCATTTCCAATGCAACTATTAACCAGCAAAAACAGCCGGTGGAGTTTGGACTCGTCACCAAAGCGCAGCACAAATGTTCTCAAGATCGGATGTGGGTTCATGACAACAGCGACCGTTAAAAGTTAACCGCGGCGCGATGGCGAGCGCCTCCAGGCCGCTGCTTCTGAAGGCAAACGGCGGCACCCTGGAACAGCTCGTCAGTGGATGTGTTGGCATTTCTCTGCGTGGGCGCTTTGAGTGGGTTGTGCGCTGCGTGGGAGTGTTGGCTGCAGAACCGGTGTGTAGCACCTTGTGGATACGTGCGTTGCGTGCGCCGCATGTTCGAGTGTCCATGCTTTGCGTCTGGTATGTTCACGTGTACATGATTTACATGATCCAGTGCAGGGAGTGCGTGTGGGCCATTTTCTGTGGACTACCTGTTTATATAGACCAGTATGAGGAGCGTAATTAGAGGCCCCGGCATGAGTAGCCTCTGACTTCATGTTTACATTCGGTTCCATAAAAAGCCTCCCAGCATGAGCATGTGAGGAGTCTGCAGTTACTGCCGGAGAACCACTCTATTAATATTTACAGAACAATACAAAGTCGGCGTGAGACCAGCGAGTACTGAGAATGGCTGCGAGCCAACAGATGAGCAAACAATTAGATTACATTGGGGAAAATTAGAGAGATTAAGCCCCCAAAATATAGCAGCCCGTTTTCATCAAGACGAGGGAAATCTGCTGCAAGTGTAAACAAGGCAGAGTCGTTTCTGAGCCACCGAAACGCAGGGAAGAACTTTGTGGCGGAGGAGCAGCACCGGTCCATTTACATTCTGCTCAAACAAAGGAAATGAGGTGTAAATTTGGGAAGCGTAGACCACCTCATCTCTCCTCCCACGC
This sequence comes from Apeltes quadracus, assembly GCA_021346845.1. Taxonomy (NCBI): domain Eukaryota; kingdom Metazoa; phylum Chordata; class Actinopteri; order Perciformes; family Gasterosteidae; genus Apeltes; species Apeltes quadracus. The sequence continues at coordinate 3,166,931 of CM037936.1, forward strand.
ACAAATCTGCACTTGTGAAAAAATAAATGCATACATTAGTACTAAAAAAATAAAAGGTGCGAATGCTGTGTGTGTGTATGTGGTGGGGTCGGGAGGGGGCATGGAGATGGGAGAAGAAAGAAAGAGGCAAAGGAGAAGAAGAAAAAGGAGAAATGTGAGGAGGAGGAGGAATGTGTTGGCTCGGCGCCCGGCCTCTTGGATGACTCACAGCTATCTTTGTCCGTCCCAGTGAGGAGAAACGTTCCTCGTGGAGCGAGAGAGAGAAAGGAGACCGCCACACAGCCCGCCCCCTATTTTGCTATGCCGTTGCTGTGGTAACCAAGGCCCAGTCGACAGGCCAGCTAGTATGCAGCCTCTAGCATAGTGCCGACGCGACAGAATCACAAAAAAATACTCAAAATCCCTCCACAAAAGAGGGTGCGGTTTCTTTTGTACTCTTGTTAAGGAAAGTCGGGGCCATAATTTCTACGAGATAGCCAGATTGCAGCCACTTTGTAAGATTGATGCCCAAGTAGTTGATAACATATTCAGACATTATAAAGCTATTCTGAAATTTTAGTTGAGACAAAAAAAAAAGAAAGCCCTGCGATGTCTGAGCAGGGCCTGGGTAGTGCGGGTCAACGTGGTGCACTAGTCTGTCCTGAATATGGCTGCACAGTTCAAGCACATCAGCTTCCCGGCCTCCAGTAGGATCTCCACACGCAGACGCGTCTCTACAGGCTTTGATATAGTCGCTCCCGCCACAATATAATTAAGGGCAATGGCAAATTTGTTTAATTCGTAATTTAATTTGACATATTTCCGGTAAAAACTAATTAGTTTGGGTAATTCACAGAACTCGTCAACAGTCATCAGAATGATGAGTGGAATACAGATTAGCGCAACGTCTGGTAATCCAAAGTGCAGCTTGCTCACATCTCCATCGATTGAAGGGTCGCAAATTAAATTCACCTGTATTTGACAGGGGCGATGGCAGAAACCACAGATATGAGCACAATACATTTTTGTTATCTTTTAAAAAAGGAAAGTTGACTCACACTATTCCCATTTACAGAAAAGGGAAATCAGCAGCTGGGGATTGAGTTACACACACACACACACACACACACCTGGGAGGTGCTGCTTTGTGCCGTTTACCAGAGAGCAGCCCCCCTGCAGCAGTCGGGGGTTCAGTGCTCTGCACACAGACACAGCTGCTGAGCTGCTGATGGAGGGGGGGGGGGGGGGTGGATGCATCTATATTCACCCATGAGGTGTCTCTCAGCAAGAGCTGCTAAAGTAACAACCAATTCATCCCCTCGTTCATTTCCTGTAGTACTATTCAAACAACCCCTCTGACGTGCATCAAAGTGTGGATCCATACGGCATGTTCCAACACACACAAACACACACAGGGTGGGGTTTCCTGATGACTCACAGCTAGAGATGAGGGTTAAAAAAAACAAAAAAAAACGATTCACCCAAATTCCCTGCAGATTGTTGAAAATGTTCCCATGTCCAGTTACATCCCCCCCCCCCCCCCCCCCTTTCCATCCTCACTGTTCATTCTAGCCGTCCCCCGGGCAGCTTTATGTGGAGAACGCTGGAGGGAAAAGGTGACTAAGAGGAAGGCTGTTGAATAACGGCGTTCTATAAACAAGCGTGGGGGGGCCCCGACGACAGGAACCAGAAAAAGAAAAGAAAAATCCCCCGTCGGGTGTAGTTTTAATACTTTGTTGTTAATGAGCCTTTACAATAAAACACCTTCGTTGAAGCCAAATAACATTTTAATGGTCGCAATTAGTTCTTTTAGATTAGTTTTGTAGAGATCATCACGTTTTCTTCGTAGCCGGAAGTGCAGAACCCTCCGGTATCGAATCCCTTGACAAGCAGCGGCTCACATTCTTTCTCGGAGGAGGAATTTGTCTTTGGACCGAAACAGGAAGCCACACTGGAGTTTGAGATGTGATAAACACAACTCACCGAACTCATTTTCAAATCCCAGATTCTTTTGTAACAGGATCCAAGTCATTTCAATTATTCATAAAAAAGGAAAAACCAGGAACCTTCGACATCATTTTTTGGACCTTGTGAAAATACTGGTGGCTGCGGAGTTCAATATTCCATTTTAGACAATTTAAATAAAATAAAATAAAAAACAGAATCCACAGAGTTGAAAATATAGTCAGTGTTTTGCATCGTTTTCTTTATAAATAACTGCTCATTAAATGCTACTAGCGATTAAAGTTGCCGATCCAGCGTCAGTCTATGAACTAATGAAGGTTTCAGCAGGGATCTGACCTGATGACCTTTGACTCGTTCTGACGGCTGCAGATAACGTTCAACACGCCGTTCCCCGTACAAGGCGTGAGACGATGAGCCGAGCTGTCAGCCCCCCCATGCCCCCCCCCAAAAGAAGTAAAATAAAAACCATACAGGCTGGCACATGACCGTCTCCTGTGTGTCTTCAGCGGCGAGGAACACAATAACAGGGATTGTGTGTGTGTCTGCGTGTAACAGCTTTAGCTTGGGGAGGCCGGGGGGGGGGCACCAGGACTCGTCCACACGTGGTGGATGGGAACAGGGTCGCTAGTGTCTTCTGTGTTTAAGCCGTTAGGTTTGTCAACTGCAGAAGAACCACGCGTCATCTCTTTGGACAATTTGCATTGGTTACTATTAGTTCCTCAAACACAGTCGGTCGCCTGGTGATGAAAGGCAGAGGTGTCCCGCCTGTTAAGAGAAAACAGACGCGTCCACAGTCACCAGCAGACACATGAAACCCCCTTTGTTCCTCCCTTCGGGATTCGGCGATGATTCACCCGAGAGCAGGCAGGCGCCGGCCCCCGTGCTCGTTTAGAAGCTTCATTCTACCGCTTCTACGCCAGATGAAATGCCACGATAAGGACAAAAGGGTTGAATCTTTAGCACTTATTAACTGTGACAAGAGCACAGTTGAAGGCGGGATCAAAAGGACTGACAAATATATATATATATATATATCAGATAACCGGTTGAGCTGCATTGCCTCCACATTGCTGCTTTGTGCCTCACTCGAGCTCCACGATCGTCAGAGCCGAGTTACAATGAACAAAGAGCGCTGCTAACGTTCGCTAAACAAAAACCCATGTGGAGTTAATGGGAGTGACGAGCTCCAGCTTTTTCCAGCCAAATAGAGGCATATTTGCGGTTGTGGGACTCGCTCGGCGACGGGGGTGGGTCTCACTCACGAAACAGGAGGGAAAGCTCAGCGAGAGTAACGAGCGCTAGCAGCACACCGTGCAAAGAAGTGCCGCGTAAACTCGTGCGGCGTCGGGTGAGCTGGAAAACGCTGGGAAAAAAAGGCCGCGTCGAGTTTCCTGCGATTGTCGACGCTGGCAAAGTGTTCTGTTCGCCGGGGCAAACCCCTCCCGCCTGCCAGCAAGCAGCACAAACATGCAAGCTATGTCCTAAATACTTTCTGAGTCACAGTGTGACTGAAAAAGTAGTTATTATTGTAGTTGGGAGTAACAACAGTGACACCAGAGAACTGCTAACCAAGTGAAGAGGAAGAGTACTACACTTAATGCAGAACATCTTTCAAAAGGTGAAAGAGATCACAGACTTTGAGTAAATTAGCTATTGCAGATCTGCAATCCGAATGTTTTATTACAAAACAGACTAGATGGTAACGGGGGAATGATTGAGGGATTGGGGTCCAGCCAGGGGGGGCTCTTTTTGGGGGAGAAAGCGCAAAAAAAGAAAGACAAAAAAGGGAGAGCAAGAGAGAGTCTGGAGTTCGACCACGTTAAAGTGATTTACTCTGTAATCACGCTGCGAGTGAGTCATTGTGGGCTTGGCCGGCTCTGAAGGTTCTATGGAAACAAACACGGAAACACACACACACGAAGTCCAAGACTAACTCCTGTTACTCGGGCAGTAATAAAGCGAGCAGAGACGGCTCCATTCATTTACAGGCCTCGCCATCTGTTTTCTATTGCAGAGTATTCTGCTAGCAGAGATACATTTAAAAAAATATATATTATATATAAAATTTAAGCTACAATACGCAAATCAAATTTGCGTCAAAAGAGGAAATTTTTCATATTATTTGAATATATTTGAGTGTTGTACTTTTGCAAACTGAGTAATCCCAAGAGACAACCTTGAAACAATTTTCAGTTTGTCATTATAAAAACGTTCGTCTAAATGCATTACTGGTCTTATGTAACGTCAAACACAGCAAAGAACCTCGGGAAAAATATGCCCCGCCCCCCCAAAAATAAAAATAAATCATTACTGTATCTCCTAAAGATAATTCAGATCAAATTATTTACTCCTCTTTTGTACTTATTGAACAAGTCGTTGAACGTGAAGCGCGTCTTCCATCTCTCCCTCTCCAATCTGCGCTCACGCAACACAAGCTGAGCTCATCGTGGGGGAACGCGGGGTTCCCCCCCCCCCCCCCCCAGCCACCCCGGGGCAGCCGGGGGAACAGAGGAGATGCTCCGTCAGACTGCAGACTCGGCATGTCGGGCCTCGCTTCAAACCCATTCAACGCTGAGACGCTGCCGTGTTCGAACAAAAGAGACGGATCGTTCACGGGAGACGAGGTGATGGATGTCGCTGCGGCGTCGTTAGCGGCGTCGAGGCCGCGGCAGGCCGCTGCTGGCGGCGTGCGCTCACCGGGAATTAAACACATTGTCCATTTAATGAGATCTGTCTCCTCGTACGACGAGACAAAACAACCGCTGCGAATGAGGTCTGTTACTGATTAAAAGCTGAAGGAGAAAAGAGGTTTTCTAACTGCAGCCGGCTTTGTATTACGGTGATGAAGTCAATTAGGAATAAAGTTGTCGCACTACGAGCGGCTGCATTGAAGGAGAAATTTCCGTCCTGGTGGGTGTTTGACATCCAAACAATGATTCGCCGGGGTTTAAAAAGAACCATGCAAGCCCAATTCATCATCCCGCTAAGTACTCTGACCTAACAGCAGCTTATTACAGTCATACATTTATTTTTGCAATTCTGCATAATTAGTCCTTCAGATGTTGGAGGAAGGTGCTGCATATTGTGTCGTAGTTTTGAGTGAAGCTCCGGCATTCTCACATTGTATCTGCTGCACTACAGAATATCCACATGGTTATCTTTGCAGGGCGTTTGGCTCTTAAGACTTAGCTTGAAAATGTCAAGATGTGGCGCTTTTGGCGCAGCAATTTGAAAACAACTTCCTCTGGTTTTGAGACGTCTAGTTAACATTTTGTCCTCTTTGGAGCAAGTGCAGAATTGAAAAGAACCCTGCAGATGAAACAACGATGAAAGTTATTCGTTAGGCAGAGCTTTAGCCGTTACTGGAAAACACATGTATATTTAAATAAATAAAAGAATGAACCAGTTTGACTTGTATCATCTTTTATGGCAATTCCCCAAATGTAAAATAAATCATTTTATTTTGAAATTCCTTTCTTGCGTCAAACAAATTCCCCTTTTGGGACATGACAGATGCAATAAAAGCACGGTTATATAACGCGTTGCCTAAGAGACGCATTAAAAGTAACCCTCAAGTTAAACATGGGGAACTTTGTCAGTGAAACGCAAGCTGTGACTAACATTAGATCACTTTTTATGACATTACGTCCTCTCCCGTTTCCCCTGCTTCAGGTTTCCCACCAGGACAAATGTTGGCCGAATATGAAAAAGCTTTTGTTCATCTCATTGTCAGCGAGGTCTTTTCCTTTGTATCTTACATTTCCTACTGTGCAACTCGGGACAATACAAAATACACAAGGCAAGAATCAAAAAGGTCAGAATACAACTTAACATCTACTTTGGAAATTTACAGTACGCTATGGGACGATAAAAAAAAAAAGTCGTATTCGATAGAAAGGAAACGGTAAAAGCTTTAAGATAACAGCACATCCTGCTGTGCTCACTGATAGTGCGCTTCAACATTTAAGCACAATGTCTTTAGTTAATTCTGGGCCCGGACACGTTTCACCATGGCAACCACTGCAGTTGTGCAACTTTCTTTTTTTTTTTTTTTTTATTAAAAACATTGTTCCAGCGTCCGGAAGCAGAAAGAAGTGTCTGCGAGCCCCGTGCGTCTGCGGCCACACCCTGAAGCTCTCTGCAGACGCAGCAAATCCCTGCGCTTATGTACCTTTACAGTCAAGTCCCATCAGGCAGAGCAACAGGAGCCGCTTAGAGTCAATAGAGGGGAGTTTTACTTCTGATTTCAGACAGCGTGACAAGCAGGAACAAAACACACACACACAGGGCTAATGTATACTAAATTAGGGAATTACTTACTAATAATCTAATTAAACAGTGATCAGCTCGAGGTTAGACTTACTCGGGAGGGAGGGGGAGGGGGGGGGGTTACCCCACCAGACTCCACCCACACCGAGGGGACGCGCCTCTCTCTGCTCCCGCTCTGAATTATGCACAAGTCCAATAGTGCTGCAGGGGGAATGCTGGGCCTTGTGGCTCAGCAGCTTGGGGGAAGGGGGAAGGGGGGGGGGGGGGGGGGGGGGGGGGAGGGTGTTGTTTGAAGCATGTGTTCCCAGTAGTAGTTATGCATACAGAGACTCCCCTGAAGAGACGCACCGTCATGCCTCTGGGCTAAACGCGTCTGCCGAGCTCCCCGACCGCCCCACCTGTTGCCGCGAGTCCTGTCTGACAGGGGGGGGGGGGGAGGAGAGGGGAGGGTGGGTACGACAAAAAGTCATTCTATTATGCCGCACCTGAGGCACGGCGTGTATTAATAACCCGGACTTCCCGTTACAGGGAGTCGGCCCATTCTGAAGTGAAAAAACCTCTGAGTCACCACCCAGTCACGTGGCCGCCGAGGCCGTCGGAGCGCCATGGCAACCACGGACACCAACACGTCGGCTAAAGTGTAACAGATAAGGCCAGTCCTGGCTGGAGGGGGAGGAGGGGAGATTCTTATCCACCGCCCACGTGCAAGAGAGCCGCTTTCTTTAGAAAACAACACTGCTTGGGGAGCCATTGGAGCTCCTCCTGCCAAGTAGCTGGAGAGACAAGTAGCACAAAGGCATGTGAGAAGGGAGAGGGGAGGGGGGGGGAGATTATTGTGGAAGGGAATGGAAAATTCAATACTGTTCTCTCATCACATTGTGTGTGTGTGCGCACACACACACACACACACACACACACACACACACACGATTGAAGAGCCCGGGACGACAAACGTGAGCTGCATTAAGGGGAGAATTTTTACATCCGTATTCATTTTCCCACACAGAACTGAGCCAAACCTTCAGGAGTTTTCAAATCTCATTGAATAATAATGTCAACTTTGTGAAGGTGACACAATGGTGCTTATTGGGGGCGGGAGGGGGGTGGGGGTTACACTGAAAGTATTTGATTTGTTGCTTATAAAAAGGAGTTTTCGGAATGTTTCCCGCCGGCTGAGGCCGACCAACGTGGTCCGACCTGCCGACCCCCCCCCCCCCCCCCCCCCTCAGGTGAGAGCGGGAACTAACGAGACTCAAAAGACAAACAAATCAGAGAATCGCGCGCCGTTAAGACCTGAAGTTAATCATTCAATGCCCTCCACACACACCTTCGATGCACCAGGTGACTTCACGACTATAGAATTGCGTTTCCTGTTGAATTATTAACTTGTACTTTGGTCGATGTCTTAGCTGTAGGTAGTGAAGTTTTTTTTGTGGGTTACTACAATACAGTGTGTATTTTAGATTTCGGGGAAAACTTTCCCCTTTAAATGATGCAACTCCATTAAAAGTGCCAGAGACGTGAATGGTAAGGCGTGCGTCGTTTCCACACGCTGCTCCATGCAGCAAAGCCAAACGCGCAAATGAAAGCAGTCCGTCTGAACAGGGCGGGCTGTTTGTTCACAAAGGTACAGTCAGCCGCCTTGGCTCAAAGGTGCGTCATTTCAAACCGCCTCCGGGCTCAACGTGACACGACAGTGTCAACATTCTATGCATTCCTGTATGCTTTGTACCCAGCAACAGGTGTGAATAAGAGGAACTAAATGACAACAGCGTTAACCGCCAAGATGAATCTACGAGGTGAGGAATTTTAACACAAACCTGCTCAGCCAACGTGCCTCTGATACAGAGACATGAGGAATGTGTTTATATGAAACGGTGCAGTGTGTACTTTCTGTAACGTAAATAACATACACCAACAAACCTTCCCTGCTATTACAGAGCCCCTCCTTCTCTGGCTCCTCCCCCTACCTGGCTTTCAGGTCCTTGTGCTCCTCCTTCAGCTTGCCGAGCTCCAGCTGCATGCGCGCCCGCTCCTTGGCCACCTGGTCCAGGGTCTTGCGGGCGTCGGCCAGCTCCGCCTCGTAGGCCGCCTTCACGCCAGACACGTCGCGGGTGGTCTCCGACTCCCACTCGGTGATGCGCATCCGCAGCCCGGCGTTCTCCGACTCCAGGGAGCGCACTTTGTCGATGTAGACCGCCAGCCGGTCGTTGAGGTTGCACAGGTCCTCCTTCTCCTGCAGCCTGGTGATGCGGGTCGGGGAGGCGGTGGCGCCGCGCCCGGTGCGTTTCTGGCTCGGGGTTTCCATGGTAATGATGGCTCAGCGGGAGCGGGGAGGGCGGAGGGGGCGGGGTCTCAGTCACTAGCTGTGGGGGGGGGGGGGGGGGGGGGGGGAGGGAAGAAGAGTTGATGAAAACTACACTCTGGGATTAAGGAACTATTAAGGAACACTTCCCTCCTCTGCTTCCCACAAACGCTTTGGGTAAAATGGAGACAGACCACATGTTCGCCCTCTTGCCCAATACGATCCTGATACCAAAGCGCTGACTCACATCAACAAATGCTGCTCGACGCCCCGATATGGACTTGCATCTGCTTTGGACGAGAGACAGCGGAAGAATGAATGAAAGAGTAGTTGTGAATTTGACAATGAGGAGAGACGAACAAAGTGTCGTCTTTGAACTGTTGAACGGACTCATCAAACCTGTCGAATGCAAGCCAACATCTCGAGATGCAATTCCCCGAAAATAAATCACAAAATTGTAATTTGGCAAGTCATTGGCACCCGTATGTCTATTTTATTACAGCCGTTATGGACCAGGCCTCCAACAACTTTGAAACATGACTCAATATGGTTATCAGCTGCTCCTGGGACTTCTAAGCTGCATATTATGCCTCATCAGCCAACCGCTGGCAACCAAACCGACATTCCTCCTCCACCGATCGGCGGGGACGCAGACTACAATTTGCTCCAGCAGTGGGTGGACATTGCGTTCCATCCCTCCACCGTGCACCTCAGGACGCCCACGCCCATGTGGGTGTCTTCGGCGCACACACGGAAGACGCCCACAGGAGAGAACCCACACACACACTCACACAAGTGCTCTCTGGCCCGATTCTGAATAAATGCAGCATCCACTTACGCTGCCGGAATGTGGCGAGCGGTTAACAGGTGCGGTCTGACGTTCCCCCTCTCCTACAGCGGCGGGCGGTAAAAAAAACGGGCTGAAACTTTTGAAGTCGCTCCCTGATCAAGTGAACGCAACTCTGAAGCTGGCTGAAGTTAAACAAGTTACACATTAGGAGCCCATTACCGGAACCGCAGCGGCGAATAAAGTCCTTCGGCTGAACAAACAAAGTCTCACAGGGAGACAGAAACCTGAGCCTTACCTCCTCCTGTGTGTGGAAACCTCTCGACTTCAGCCTGCCGAGGGAATTAAAAGGGGGCGTAAGACCCGGTTAGAAGTTGGTGTGTGTTAACATACCCCAGAGGAGAGTAGAGGAGAGGATCCGTTGAATAATGCAGCCTTGCTCTCCGCTGGTGTGTGTGTGTGTGTGTGTGTGTGTGTGTGTTCCTTTGGCTCGTGCCCTGAACTGCTCTCCGAGCTGTCGCTCAGCACACATGTACCCACTGCTGGGAGAGGGAGAAAGGGGGCGGGAGTGCATGAGCGGGAAGGGTGGGGCTGTGAGGAGGAGTCAGGCCAGACAGTTTGTGTACACACACACACACACACGCACACACACACACACACACACACACTCCTCATTGCTCTCAGACAGACTGACCTCAGCCACCGGTGCAAGCGGTCTGTCAATAAAACGCAGGGACGCGGCGATCGCCAGCGGCTCCCGGGTGGGCGGACGCCTGCGAACGTGCGGCTCTCGCCCTGCTCCTGTGAGGAATGCATTCTCTGCGCAGATATCTGGCTTGTAAAAAAAATAAAAATAACAAAAAGAGCCTTGACATCGGACTTCGAAGTCGGATGAACGGCAGAGAGAAAAGCGGCGACCTCGGCGCAGACAAACGGGCCGCCGCAGGGCGATCGAACACATCCAGAGTACTTTATCCACGGGAGAAAAATAACCTGTCGAAAAGCTCGTCCCCTGAATCCAAAGAGGAAAAAATAAAAAACATACATCTGTGGAGTTATAGAATAATTGCCACACGTCACCTTGAAGGTCTAAAATGATCTGACACTCGAAAACCAGCTTGATTCTGGTCTTATACCGTCTCCCTCTGGGTGGAGTTAACGGGTCACGGGTCCAATCAAGTTCTGATGCAGGAGGAAAACGACGTGTTTATACGTGTGTGTGCATCTCCTCACCATGGAAATGGAGGTTAGCCTGTTCACTTGTGTGTGCGTGCGTGCGTGCGTGTGCGTGTCCGTCCGCCCGGTTTACCACGAGGCAAAGACGGCCTCTGTTTTGGGCATGGGACCGTCCCGCTGGCTGAGGGAGTATCCCGGCTCGCTGTGGCCTTCCAGTGGAAAGGAGCGGTCAGCCTGTGAAGCTGAGTCACACATCTTTATACAAACAGCCTCCTCCTCTTCTTCTTCTTCTTCTTCTTCTCTCGCCTTCTTCAGCTCTCCATTAGGAAGTTTCCTTTTGTTATCATGGAAGTCACAGTGAGAAAAGAATGCACGGCTGGCAGAGGAAACATCCCCCTTCAAGGCCTCCAAACAGCCTTTTCTTGTGCTGTGTGTGTGTGTGTGTGTGTGTGTGTGTGTGTGTGTGCGTACCAGCAATAGTCAAATCACATCACATTTGCATTCACACTGAAACGCGGATGTTCGGGTAAGAAGCAGAAAGAGTCGCTAATGGAATCCCTGATTTGAAAACGAATCTGACTGGGTGATTATAAATTAACATGCGGCCTTCTGCTCATTAGCACTTGAGTACACAATTTATGCCCGCTATTGCCTAAATACGTTTCAGTTTTTTGGTTCAAGGAAGGACAAGAAGCCCAAAAGGGGTTTTGAGAGCTCAAAACAATTAGATTACTGCCAAAGCAAAGAACATGGGAAACTAATATAACGAGGCCCCATCGGTGATCAATTTATTAAAAGAAAAATGGAAACTTAAAAAAAAAAAAAAAAGTTGCCCTAAAATATATATACTTGATTTAAATCTACGTTTTTTGTACTCCATCCATCATATAGTTAAGTGGTGTAGTGGAAAACTGGATCTCTGCAAGTCCTCTCGGCTCGCGAGTCTTTCGCGTTCTTTTTGGCTCGTCTCCAGATGCACGTGCCCCTTGGGGAAGGTTTTGATACTAATCACAAAGCAGTTCCGACAGTACGAGTAGAGAAACGTGTCTGAAGCGTCTTAGAGATAGCGATGGAGATGGGGGGGCAAAAGGCTCACGGCCACAACTAATTCAACTAATTCAGGTTCAAGTTCATGGAGCCAGAGCCTCCAACTACGGATATTCTCAAAAGAGCTTTACAGGCCTGCGAGTTTGGCAAACGCGCTGCCATTTCTCACAGAGCTGCGGCTCCACAACCGTATTGAGATCACAAAGAGTGACGAGTACTCGTACAGAAGAGCAGACAGCGTTCGTCATGGCCCGGGCGGTACCGCTGAGCCCGCCGCAGACGCGTGAACCAGAAGCAGGACTCAGATCTCTGCTTCAGTGACGTTTTAAAGAGGAGGTTCTCGGACTTTGTCCAGGTCCCGCCAGAGTGAACACAAAATAAAAAGTTCCTTGAAGTGACTTTAAGAAGCTGGTATCAGCAAAACGCTCCACTCGGTTTTCCCAAAGTCCAGTGGTGAATTTTTAATCTGTGGGCTTTCTGACTATAATACTGTTGTATGCACACTGGGCCAAAAAGAAACTAAATGTCCAACCAGTTATTTGCCGTAGGTTTTGGATGCTGCTTTGACTACGAGATGTGGCAACTTACAAAAAGCAAACCACCACTTTGCAACAACCAATGAACGCCGACGCATTGGGTCTCAGGCGATATCCGGTGGGACGTCGGGAGCAGGCGGGACCGACTGTGATGCAACCCAGCGTTCAGGAGAGGCAGTGAGCCACTTCCAGACGTCCCTCACCTCTCGCTTCCTCTCTCTGACCTCACAGCATTCCAAGCTGGCACAAACAGGGCCCTAAAAAAAGACAGGGCAGGGCCGCTGTGCAACCTCCCGGGTTGGGATTCAGCGTGAGGATCTCTGCAGTGGAAGGGAGGCTCAGGTTGGCTGCGTGCTGCTATGAACCCTGAGGAACACCCCCCCCCCCCCTTTTAATCCTTTAGAGACCGCTCTCTCGCGCATTGATTAGTGTTTTTTGCCGACGTCGTTGCGACACAAAGACTAATTTGTGCAACCGCTCACTTTTCGTTTGACAAACCGGCGCAGTCAGTTAGTCAGACGTCAACTCGAGTGATCTTTGTGCATCAGAGGCCGCAGGCAGCTCAGGAGGCCATTGTTCACGCAAAGTGCATTGATCAATAGGAAGAGTCAGATATGTTACCGCACCAGAGCCTATTCTTCAGGCTTCTGCTCGTTTGCTTTTCAAACTGAAGCTCAATGTTGGTTCGATATTCTGTCCACGTCTCGTACAACGTAGAAGCCCGCTTGCTTTGCTTACCATGCAAATTATTGTCAACGTGATCGTGACCTTTAACTCTGATGCGAATTCATTTTAACGCTTTGGAATAAAGTAAATATGGCCCGGACAGGCAGCACAGCGTGGCATCTCTGATGAGAGGCTCTTCAGTCTCGAGCAGCAAAAACGTGTACACAAACCATGTTGGAGGAAGATCTTCTCAGGGAAAGTGTTAACAGAGCAGAGTCCTCACTCAGGAGGAATCATCCTCAACAGTCTGTGTGACGTCACAGCGGTGAACAATGCGATCTGTGGATTTCATTTCCCCCAGTACAATGCGGAAGTTCTTTTACTACACATCAACATTTGTTTTTACTGCCCCAAGCACCAACGAATGAGAGCACAGAGGCTGCAAAGCGCCCTCCTCTGGCGGACCCCCATAACCTCTGCGAAGTGGGTGACGTCCCCCCCACTTAGTGCACGAGTTAGTTCAACGTCCCGTCTGCTCGAGCACTAACGACGCGAACACACGCCGTAAAAAAAAAAAATCAGTTTAGAGATATTTCCACTTCGTGCGGTCTTACCGTCGCTCTTTGGAAAGATCTCCTTCAAAGCGCCTCCCGTCCTTTCCACGGTCGCAACGTCCACGCGGGAGGGAATCACGTGTCCGCGGGGCTGGAGGGGGATTTTTTTTGTTTGTTTTTGTCCTTAGGACGAATCGGTGAGGGAAGAACTCCTTTGAGCCGAGCGGCCAGCCGGCAGCCACCTGCGAGTCAACACACTTGATTAGTCTGACGGTCTGCGCTAATTAGAATGCAGCCCGCGCGCGCCCCCTGGCGGCCACTGATGACGCGTCGGTCCGCCGGTTGGGGAGATTATACCGAGATTATGTTGAGCGGGTGAAGGGGGGGGGGGGGGTAAAAAAATATTACATGCATATACATTTGTGTATTTATTTGTATTCATTTATCTTTTACACACGTGGTTCATGTGTACTTTCTATAAGCGTTATTGGTCATGTGACTGGTCCCGCCTTCCCACCTCCTCTTCAGAAGCTGGTTCTGTGGATGCATTAAACACACAATCGCGATACCTGTTATCCCTCCACAGGGACCCCACTTTGGCAATGATTTATCTACTGACCTGAATTGATCATTTAATTAAAAACTATTCCTCAAGGCACCCAGTGACTGCCACCACCAAGCTGCGCAGATGCACAGTCCAATGCCGCAGTCAGATTCATTTCCTGTGATTCCAAACTCAAACAAACAATCGCAAATGAAAAACTACTCGAGTGTGTTGCTGGAGGTATTTTACACACAGCTCTGTTACTGTGTAACCGCTGAACGCGAATATAACATCACCTATTTTAACTGAGCTGTAAATGTTTTTTTACACTCATGATGATCATAAATGATGGAACCCAGCAGGTCACCCGGAGGCCCGGTGATGCAGAGAAAACAAGGTCAGGCAATGTGCTCTGGCACTAAAGCTGCACCTTCAGGACAGTAGCTTGTGCTCTTTTGCGTTACCCAACCCACAAATACATCTGTTTTTATGTGTTGACACCAATTAAAACAAAGTCTTATTTTCATATTTTCTGGCTTTGTTGTTTATCTTTTCATATTGGAACAACATTGCTAAGGAAGTGACAAAGCTTTTAGAAAATATTATATTATACCTGGAAAAATGTCCGACGGCTCAAGATGAAGATCTCTTCAAAATAGTAACTATTACACAGAAATGTAAGAAGCCAAACTCCCAGCGCAATCGTAAAGGAAATCATTTATGGAGAAATTGACCTTTGCGTTAAGATTATGAAATGTTCAATAAGTAGTTACTGAAAGAAGGACAACGTGTGTGTGTGTGTGTATGTCACACTGAAAGACTATTTTCTTTTCAAATTGTTATCACAAAACACTATAAACAACACAAAAGAGACTTTTGTTCGATGGCCTTCAGATCGATGTAGTGGAATAAAAGGCTCGGACGTCCCTGTGAAATGAAATTGAGGTGAAGTGCTAAAGTCCGTCACTTACACTGTGTGAAAGTAGGACAATGTAAAACATCCATTCTTCAAGTAAATGGAATATTATGCAAAATGTAAAGCCTCAGAAGTGTCAGGCCCCTTTCAGTCTGTGTTACTACATATATATTTATAATATTATGTATGTTGTACTTTGTAAAAGTGGAGGTCATTTAACAACTTTACATAGTTTTGGTTTGCAACATCTGTGATATTATTAAAATGTTATTAAATTGAGTGTAACATATATTGATATGTGGAGTAGAGGTTTAAAAAAGCACTAGTGTAAAGGTACTAAATTACTTTGCGCCACATCGTTAATTGTTTTAAAGCATAAATACTTTACATTTTGTCTCTGTAAAAAAAACTAATATAATAAAATAATTATAATCTTAAAGTGCACTAAAGCTGCATCATGTGAAATAATGTAAAAAACATAATAATTCATCAACAGCATTTTGATTTAATCTACAAATAATAACACAAAATAAGCATAGTCGGCAAAAGGAGGAAAGGAAAGTCAGGAATCCGAGTGAAGAGCTCGCGCTCCTCAAAGCTCTTTGTGTGGCGCGTGAGATCACCGCCATGCAGGAAGCGAGCGGTGAGGTGAGCCTTACTCATCACTAGGCGTGCCGCTGACTGCACAGCATCAATGTGATTAGAGAGAGGGAGGGGGGGCGAGCGGGGGGGGGGGGGGGGGTGAGAGAGATGACCTAATGCCCTGTAAAAAGCTATGAAGTCATACTACCTGACTCACATTGCCATCTGACACCAGCTCTCCCAATCTCAGCATCACCGTGCATTTGTCTGTTTGTTGTGCTTGTGAGCTGTGTGCGTGTGCGTGTGTAGCACTGATGTGCGCAGGGTTTAAGATGGAAAGTAAGTAGAGACACGATTGTTGAACCGAAGGATCTGCTGCATCGGTGAATCATTAGCGATCACAAAAGGAAGCGTTTTAAACACGTCACCGCAAAACTGTGTTTGATTTATCAATACTATGCCACCGTCTACACACTGAACGATGAATTGACTTATAAATAATTTGATTAATAAAAAAGAAAGAAAGCTATACGCCGTCATCTTGTATCCTTCAATAAATTATAATGACAATTGTGAATACTGCATCACTTTTAGTCGTATTTAGTTTTAGAGGCGGAGCTTTGTGTGATTTCAGGGTGAAAAAGGCCTCGTTATCTTTGTCTCCGCAGAACGCTTCAGGTGTGATGAGGATTTTGCAGCACCTCCCCTTTATTATTCTACATTATTCTATCTATCCTTCGCTTGCATAAATTTCATTGTATCATCACGGAAGAAGCAAACCAACAAAAGTAAGAAAAGTATAAATAACGCCACCAAAAACAACACGAGGACGCCTCTGGACTTAGAGTTCCATCCGGTCAGCTGATCGTCAGTTCATGGGCGCACGATGTGGTATTGTTTGCATGAGGTCTTACGTCATCCCTGAGAGGCGGCGCGCTGTGGCATCAGCACGTGGTGCTCAGCCAACACGGCCCTTTGTGCTCGCAGACGCCTCATTCAAGTGACAGCGGGGCACCAGAAAGGTCTTGAAAAGGACATCTGGCCGTGGAAGTCAAAGGGACGTCCTTGAGGGATTCTTAGACGTGTCTCTGCAGCCCATTAAGCCCGGGACTCTTTGGGACACACACACACACACACAGACACACAGACTGTTCATCGGTGAAAGCCGTATTTGCAATGCGCTCTTGGACAAAGCGCTTGGTCGGCGCTGGGTGTGTGTGTCTGCGGCACAGTAAACCACAGCATCTCCCTGAAGATGCTCATCGGCCTTTCATCATGGGGGAGGAAGGGGTGTGTGTGGAGGGGGGGGGGGGGCAGGTCCATTGTGACGACCAGATGGTCAAGATCATTGAGCGCTTTTTTTCTCTCTTTTTTTACATGTGCAAGTAACATGACCTCAGCTCTGGGCTTCACAAGCACCCCGCAGACAACACACACACACACATGCACGCACACGCACACGCACACACACACGAACACACAAAAATGACAATTGTAGCCGCAAGCTAAAGAAACTGACGTCTAAATGAAAACCAGATCTGCTGTGGTGCATTCAGGGGCCCGGAGACGGTCTAGGTCAGGGTCACCGAGGTTATGTGGTAGAAACAGCAGCACCAACCAGGCCTCCAACAGGCCACACACAGGAGGTGAGTGAGGGGGAGGGGGGGGGGGGGGGGGGTCCTTATTGATTGGGGCTTTGGACTCCCAGCAGACCCTTTTTAATGGAAACCCAGACGACCTCTTGGGCGCACTGGCCTCATCGGTGCTCGTTCCCCATCGTCCAGCCTCTCCACTGGGTGGGGAGACCTCCGCAGACCTCTTGCGCCCCCCCACCCCCTCTGGTTCTTCATGCATCACCCAACCCTGTTCTCCTCCTGCTGCGACGGTTTTATTTTGTTAAGTGGGGATGTTTTTTATTCCTGGTCTCATACCGAGGGCCTCTCCGCCTCTTCTCATGTGCACCGGACCCGTAGGGAAAGAACTCCGTCCCGATCGGAGCCCAGAGGGCAGTCTAGACTGGTATTACGCACGTGGAAACATCCGCTCTGCCTTCCTGGGTCCTTTTTGGTGCAACATTTAAGTAGGTTCCACTCTGGGAACTGGTTTTTGAATTATATCATTGCACAAGTCTATGTGTTATTAAAAGGCAGCCGGCGTTGTCACTAGGAATGCTAAAATATTCATCACCGTAAGAGTTGCATGCCGTGCTCATTCGAGGCCAAAATGAAACACTGTGTGTGTTTTTCTCATGTTTCAGTGGACACCAGGTTACAATAGTGAATTGAATGTAAAGGACGGGGTTAAAATGCTGTGTGGGTAAAAAAGTTATCTTCCCTTTGGGAAAACAAAGCCAACGCAACACGAGAATTGCAATCTAGATATCAGTGAACATCAAGCGTGCACAAGCCTGCAGAGACGTATGTATGTTCTGGCAGGGGTGGAGGAATAGTACAAAAAAAAAAAAAACGACTACCACAAAACAAATGGTGGATCAGTGAGGCACTTTGTGTTTTCTTAAACATCCCCAGAGCTCTCCTTGTGGTGCAGGTGTGGCCTCACGCAACAGATAGTCCCTGTACATCCCACCGTGCATATGCACAGATGGTAACGACAGGATCCGCTTTAGACTGACACTTTATGAGGAAGCTGAAAACATGCCATCTACCGCCAATACCGGGTCCAATGTCCCCTCAGAGCTTTAATCTGTATGGTGCTGACTGAAGTCTAGGCTAATAACAATTTACAACTCAGTCAGAAAATATTTATATCGTAAGAGGATCTCCCCCACTTTATTTCCTGTTGATATTTCATTGTGACGAGGTGCAGCCTAAATGTCCACATGGCAATAAATAGAAGTTGCAGGTACTTTTCTCCCTGTTTGAACAACCAGACACAAAAAATAAAACCATCTTCAGAATGGTAAAACGTCTGATTGAACGTAAAAACTGTAGTGATGAAACCGTTTTTTTCTCCCTCCCTCAATATCGTTATTATGATGATCATCAAAACTGCAATTTGGGTCTTTGTGTAGCACTGCGAGCGCGCCGCCAGGCGTGGTTTCTGTCGAGGACATCTTGGGGAGTCTGTTCGCGAAACGAACGGCGCGGTTCTTTGTTCACCGGGGCTGCTGCTGCTGTTTTTTTTCTTTAACGGGGAATGTGCGAGGGCTTTTCTGATGCCCCCCCCCCCCCGCGCATAGGGTCTGCAACGCCTGTCTGACGACTCCCTTTCTCTCCCCTGCTCCTCGTATGCAGCCCCCACCGCTCCAGACACCCTCTTTCCCTCCTATACATAACATCCTCATGCGCAACGGCGCCGGAGACACACACAAAAAAATACCCGCGGTGACCTGCCGCAAAGCACGGCTACACAGAGGTGGGCGGACCCCCCCCCCCCCCCCTTCCCCCCCGCCCCCATGCAAAGATAAATGTCACTAACTCCTTTACCCCACTGAAACATGTCCGATGCTGCACGATCCCAACAACCCACGTACAACAGCACGAGCCGCGTGCGCTAAAAGTTGACATCATCCTTTCACCGCCGGATGACCATGTGCGCACTCCTGCTTGCACCTTTTCGGGTTAACGCAACTGTTTACATCCGGCGACCGTTACATAAGTCTCCCAAAATGCGGGGTTTTTACGTTTGTTGTCTTTTTTGGGGGGGGCTCTCACGTCGCCCGTGAACGAGTCTGCGGTAACAGTGCGGCGGCGGCGGCAGGCGGGAGGCAGAGGGGGGGGGGGGAAGCGGGAAGAGGGGGGGCGGAGGCATTTCTTCCCCTCTACCGGGCAGCTCTTTTTTTTCAGATGCCACGGGCTCGGGAACCCGAGACGGAATGGTACGACGGGGGAGGGCGGCTCGATTTGTCTCGGCGAGGAGTGGGAGCCGTGTAAAACCAGACTGGGTGGAGCAACGCACCGCCCGCCCCATCCGTCGCGCAGACGGCCTTGTGTCCCGTTCGCCCGGAGCACTGGAGGAGACTACTGTACTGAAAAAGTCTGGCGGATGGAGAGAGAGAGAGAGAGAGGGGGCCGGTCGATGGGAGGGACTAGCGCAGAGGGGGGAATCGGAAGGAGGAGGGGGCGAGGAGGAGGAGGAGGAGGAGGAGGCGGCACGGGTGCTGTTTCTCCAGTCTCTTTCCCCTGTCTTTGTCTCACACACTCTTTTGTTAGCCATGCCTAGCCTGCTGGTTCTAGCAGGGATCATGGAGAAAAACGGGGGCTACGCCGGGGATCTGGCCGGCTCCGGTTTCGGAGGCGAAGGTCTCCTGGTGCCGCCCGACGAGGAGGAAGACGACTCCCGTGCCCTGAGGGTCGCGCTGGGCCAGCTGTCTCTGCTCGGGCTCGGGGAGGGCGAGGACGGCGGCGGAGCCCCGACAACAGGAGTGCAGGACCGGAGCAACAATAACAACAACCACCACAACCACACCAACAACGTCGGGGGCGGCGGCGGCGGCGGCGGCGGCGACGCGGCGATCCTGCAAGGGAAGAGCAAGTTGTGCGCCCTGTACGAGAGCTCCTCGAGCGAGACGAAGGGACGCGGCTGCAACATAACAGAATGCGTCCCGGTGCCCAGCTCGGAACATGTGGCCGAAATAGTGGGGAGACAAGGTAAACCGCTGGCTTGCACGTTGTCTGCCCGCCTCCCGCCCCTTCAAACTTGTGCTTTTATCCCGCGAGCAGCGCCGCATTGTATCGCTTTGTCTTTTGTGTCTTGTTCTCTAACTGTTACCTGGTGTTATTTGACAAAGAAAAGGGAGTGGTGTGTGTGTGTGTGTGTGTGTGTGTGTGTGTGCTCGCGTGTTTTTTTTTTTTTAGTACTCCCCCGAGACATCAGCCTCCCACTTTTTTTCCCTCCTCCAAGCTAGCAAGTTCTCGTGGTCTCATCGTTTCACTCAGTCACATGGCGACGAGTCGCTTTGTGTTCATCCGTGTATTTATTTCGGTGCGAGTGAGTGAGTGATTTTTTTTTTTTTTTTTGAGTGGGTATTGCACCCGTCTCTCCTGGGCGAATTATTCCACATCCACGCCATCAATGTCAGCGCACACGCACGCACGCGCGCGCACGCGGCTTGTGTGGAGAGAGCACTTGCTTCCTTTGTCGTCTGCGACGCGCCAGACTGTTGGGAGAAAAAAAAAACGGCAACGTGCGGCCGGAGAAAGAAGCGAAAGGGATTCTTTCACTTTGAATCCGCGGCGCAGAAAACACACCAGATAGAGACATTCAAATTGTCAATGGCGGGGAGAGGGGCTGGTTCGTATTTTTTGTGTATTTGTCTCGTTGTTTACGCACTGCCCCGGTGACACAATCGGACAATAGAAGCGTGCTCCACTTGTGCGTGTTTTTGTTATCCAACGAGGAGACTTGTGAAGTTGCAGATTCTACACCTCATTCTTACAGTTGGATGTTGTTTTTTTTTTAGTGATTACTGAACAAAGAGCTCAAGTTGAATGACAGCAGCTGTCAAACAAAGGTGTGAAAGTCGGATGGGAGGGGGGGGGGGGGTTAAGGGGATGAGGGGAGGGGCGCATAGAGGCGGTGTGGATGCTCGGGACAAGAGATGGCCTTAAAGGGGTGACTCAGCGAGAAGTTGCACCAAAAAAGTAGGGGAGTCCTTTTTTAAAACAAACTATCCCAGAATAATAATAACAGAAGAAAAAAACGGAAAATTCCTCTTTTTTTTTTAAAATTCCATCCGAACCCGAGCTGCTAATGAGCGTCAACATGAGCGGTGTTGGATGCGCCCGTTAATAACTGTCGTGATGAACCCTGGAGGTGAGAGGCTGCATAGGAGACCCCCTCCCCCCCCCCCCCCCCCCCCCCACACACACACACCCTCCCCCCAAAAAACAGACAGGGGACGCGGGGGCAGCATAGCATCTACAAGCTGAATGGGAGTCACGCCTTGGAGCTGAACACAAGGGGCTCCTCATGAGCCCCACTCCACTGCACACTCTCAATACCACATGGTGGCCCGTCAGGAGAGGGGGATTCGGGGGAGAAGCACAAATGCTGCAGGGTGGGTGAGGTACCTTCAGCAAATTTTGATTTACCCCCCAAAAAAAATTGAAACAGGTCTGGCGTAACGTCACGCAGGGTTCAGATGGCTTCTTTTTCCCCCCTCACCAGCACCTGCTCTTTCTTCTGCTTCTGCTGTGATAATGTGGATCTACTTTGTGCGGCTAAGTGCCCCCTTGTCGCCCATCGCGGCGCCCGTCCGCTACTCTGAAGTGTAAGTTTTGAATTTTAATGGGGTAACCATAGACAGCCGGAGGGTGGATCTGGTGAGCAAGCCGGTGCAGATAGAGGGGCCTTTTTTGCCTGAGAAGCAGTGCAGATTTATTTTTTTAGGCGGTGGAGAAGGAGAGGGAGGATGGGGGGGGGGGGGTTGAGAACGAGCTGCATTTGATTTGGTTGTTGGCGCCACGCACACACCCCCTTCTCCTCGCCGCAGCTCATTACAGCCCGCCCGGTTGAGTTCTGGCAGACAGAGCTTCCTGCCACGGAGGAAAGGGTTGGACGTGATTCCCGTCCCCCGTCCTCACCCCTCCCACAAAGACGACGTCGTACCGCTCAGTTTGAAGGAGGGGCTTTGTTTTCAATCACTCTCGCCCCACAGTTCAGTAGCCTGCGAAATGCATTTGTCCCCGGTGACCTTAATATCGGGCTGCGATTAATTAATCTTCCCCTGTTTTGTTTTCAGACAATTCCTTAATTGAGGCGTTGAGTTTGGACTAATTAACCGGTGCAACGTAGTTTGAGAAAAGGAACTCGGCGATGCCTCTTTGATCCCACGTGGCAATAACAGGTCTATTAGCCGAATGCAAGGCAGCGGCCACAAAGGGGATTTTTAGATCTCGGGATACGAGCGATGCCGAACCGTCGGCGCGTCTCTATCCTTCCGTCCGTCCCTCCGGTCCCTGAGGAGTCGGCGTTCCTGAGCAAAGTGGGCCTATTTAGTGCCATTATAGCGACATTCGTCTCGTTAGCTTCGGGGGTGTCTTGGAACCTTTCCGAGGCCTACTGCTGTGCTTTTTTTTCTTCTTCAGTGGAGTAAGGCGATGACGTGCCGTGTGATCCGGGGCACCTGGAGTCTGGCAAGACGAGCTCAGCTTCGTTCGGGGAGTAGACGCCCGTCCTCGTTTGTCCACCGGAGAGACAGGGCCCGTGTGAGCCGTCAATAAATAAATGTGGACGTCTTAATGAGCCAGCGGCCTGAATTTGTGAATAAAAAGGGGCCCGAGTGATGCCCGATGCATTCTTGGTGGACTGTAATATAAACAGGAGTCTTACCGTGTTCCCTCGTGACCTCAAACGTACCTGACGATCCGCCAAAAGAATTCCAGGATTTACAGTTCGTACGGTTCGGTCCCATTACGGTGTCAAGTCATTTGTGTCGTGAAATAACATTAACCTGCACTCACATTGAGACTCGGCCCTAAAAGCACTTAATGGAACCAACTCTGATCAGAAACATGGCAGATGTACGGCAGGACATTTTCCCAGAAACAAAGCGCGTGGGGGCTGACTGCATTGTCTCGTGAGTTCGAGGAGAGGTCAAGCGCTGCATCGGCTGCGATGCGCACAGCTCAACGGTCGCGCCGCTTAAAGCGTCTGCAACTCCCCTCTATCGCTTTGTGTGGCGTGAGAAGTGTGTCTGATTTAGAACAAAAATAAGTGCTCTGGATGCGTAGCCTAGTGCTTGAGTGCTGCAAACCTCATAAATCAGCAGTTACTCGGTGCGTCCTTTTCCAGTAAAAACCAGCACGTTAAACTGGTCTTAAACGATGACGTTATCATCATTTTGAGGGTTTCTCTTAGCAGTAAAGTGTGTGCCCGCCGTTCCACTCGATTGGCGATGTATCATGTTTTCTTATTTTATTTTAAAATGTATGTTGTTGACTCCGCAGGTTGCAAGATCAAAGCCCTGCGGGCCAAGACCAACACGTACATCAAAACCCCCGTGAGAGGAGAGGAGCCCGTGTTCTTGATCACCGGCCGGAAGGAGGACGTTGCGCTGGCTCGCCGTGAAATCATCTCCGCCGCGGAGCACTTCTCCATGCTCCGGGCGTCCCGCAACAAGCTGGGGGTGTCCTTTAGCGGATCCCCGCCCACGCCGTTGCCGGGTCAGACCACCATTCAGGTGAGAGTGCCATACCGCGTCGTGGGGCTGGTGGTGGGGCCCAAGGGCTCCACCATCAAACGCATCCAGCAGCAGACCTGCACCTACATCGTCACCCCGAGTCGAGACCGCGACCCCGTCTTCGAGATCACGGGGTCGCCGAGCAACGCCGAGAGGGCCCGCGAGGAGATCGAGGCGCACATCGCCTTCCGAACGGGAGGCCTGCACGACCACAACAACGAGAACGACTGCATGGGGCCCAACGGCGGAAGCAGCCCGCCGGGCAGCGGCGGCGGCGGCGGCCTGGAGAGCCGGCTACAGCAGGTGTGGGGGCTGCAGGGGGGCCAGCGCAAGCCTCTCACCAGCAGCTACCGCCAGAACTTCTCAGACGCCATGGTGGGAGGGGGAGGCGAAGGAGGGGGAATCTACAGCAAGAGCAACTTCTCCAGCTCCGGGGAGAAGCCGTGTTCCTATTTCGGATCGGAGGGCACCCAGAGCTGGGGCGACCCCGACTACCCCAAACAAGTGGCCTTCTACGCCCAGCAGCGGTCCAAGAGCTTCGGAGGCCTCCCGCTGCCCCTGACCAGACTCTCCCCGGGCTTACCCGAGTCCTGCGGAGGCCTAAGCAACAACAACAACAACTCGTCCGTCACCAGCATCGTGTCCGTGTCCGGCTCGCCACACGCCCAGGCCCGCCGCGCACACAGCGAGCCCACCTCTGCCGGCGAGGGCTTCCCGGGCCGCCTGCCGGCGCCGGGCTCGCCGCCGATCACCGTGCGGGACTGCATGACCTGCTTCGAGAGCAAAGTGACGGCTGCCTTGGTGCCGTGTGGCCACAACCTCTTCTGCATGGAGTGCGCCATCCGAATCTGTGAGCTCAACCACCCGGAGTGCCCAGTGTGCCACACCCAGGTCACACAGGCCATCCGAATATTCTCTTAAGGAACCACATCCGTTTTTAACCATTTTAGTTTTGTCAGTGTTTGTTCAATAATTATTTACTGTTATTATGGTTATTGTTATAATACACTTTTTTTTTCTTTTCTTTTTTTTTTTCAGAAAATTTACAAACAACCAAGCAGATATTTTAGACGGCACTGCTTGCTTTACTAAAAAGTATAAGAAATATTTTTAAGTTTTTCTTTTATATATATATATTCATATATATTTTATAAAAGTTTTGTTTATAAGAGAAGTATAGTACCTTGCATTTTCAGTTTTTGGACTGCTGCTGTTTTTCATTCATGGATCACAGAGTAGGCAGAGGTAGACAGCAATGTGAACATTTTATTATTCAAATTTTTTATTTTACCATGAAGTGGGTTTATATGGAAGGAAGAAGATGATTGTTGAGATAACCAATCTGCACCTGACTGACCCAGAGAGTCAATTTTGTTATTAGAAGGAGAGAGAAAAAAACAAACGTAGACTTGTCATTGCACCTTACAATCATCTTGGTCTAAAATAGGATTTTCAATCATACGTTAATATTTCGGGAGCTGACGTGAAGGCGGATTCCGGCCTTTCAGTTTTTTACTGTGATTGTGGTTTGATTTAATTGGTCCAACATAGATATCCATTTTAGCAAAATGAAAATGTGAATAGACTGGTCCGAGTCAAAGCCATGTAATCTTTACAAGAATACAAAAGACATTAACCAACCCCCCCCCCTACCCCTCCCCTTATTTTATTGTTATACCTTAAAGTCTTACAAACAGGATTGATGCTCAAGAGGAATAGGACACCGGGTCGTTTATTAACAGTAATCAGGTACATTTTATTCCTGTCATCATTCACATGGATGGATGGAAGTTGCTTAAGGTATCGGTCACGTTTTCCTTCCTGCAGCCATTGATTACACATCGGCCAGTGCAGGTTCGCTGTAAAGATTCAGCGGCGCTCGCTCCCCGCGGCACTTGAAAAGCGTGCGGTTTCCCCGGTTGGCTTAAAGCACCGATTTAGTTTGTGAGGCCGAAAAAGCCTTGGAGTCGGCCCAGTTTTCTTCCTCCTCGATATCCGTCTCCCCCCGATGGACTCGTTTCAAAACCACCTAAACCGCTTTGTTGTCCCGTGTGGTCATTTGGCCGCGTGTCGCCCGAACAATGCGGGGGCCCGGTCAGGCCGTCTCGCCGACGAAAGAAAGGGGACAGAAGCCGACTGCACGGGACGACTGCACGGCGGCGGCGCCCCCCCCCCCCAATCAGCAGCAGGCTACCGATTTTTTAATTAGTCGACACTGTAAAATAGTCCCAAATTACATTCCCCACAATGACATTATGCAGGACCTGCGTGGGATGGAGGGAGTGGGTGTGGGGGGGGCAGCTGCCTCCCCTTGTGATTAGCAAAGCTGTACGGGAGCAGGTGTTTCGTGGCCCACTGTAGCTGTGACCCCGAGTCCGAGGTCTCGCTTAGCCCCCTTTTCATTCCCTCTTTTCTTCGGGGAGTCGCCCTGCTTACAGTTTGATCGCTTGCTTTCTTTTGTTTTTTGAAGGCTTCTCCCCGGTGGCGGGGGCGTATTGTCCGGGCCCCCGGTGGCAGGGGGGGGGGCGTGGGCCGCAGAGCGCCTGGACACTGCCCCCGATCCGCTCATTGACAATTAGGCAAATGCGTCGGTCCAGGTGCGGACCGTGTAGGGGAGGAGGGGGGGGGCGAGCCCCCCACCGCACCGCCCAGACTGTTACAGGCCCGGTTTGGAGCTGGATGGTCTGGATGCAGCTGGGTGAATGGGGAGCCCCCCCCCCCTCCCCTGTTTCCCCTCCCCCTCCTTCCAGCGCCTCCCGCCCCTCCCCCCAACTTATTTTCCCCTCCTTTGCCGCGGCTCCGAGCCGTCCCTGCTGGGGAGAGGGGGGCCTCTTTTGTCCCAAGACACACACTCACACAAAATTGTAAAGACACTAGCTGAATTGGCAGCGGCTGTGAAATGAGGGGGGGCGGGGTGGGGGGTTAACGATCTGTAACTATCAGGGGATTCCCCTCTTACCTGCTTTGAACGTTACTTTGGCTGCACAGCTTTCCCAAATTCTGAAAACCGCTCAAGAAAAGAAATGATCCTGATCACGTGCAGCGTTGACTCTCCTTCCAACCCCCCACGAAATTTGGGGGTCCGTTTGTGCCAGCGCCGGTGTAGATCGTGTCAGCCCCGCTCCTACTGTATGGGACATCCTGCAGCTGCCCCCTTTACTATGGACACACAGGCTTTAGCCAATGCCCAACCCCCCCCACCCCCCCTCTCCTTCGCTTGGAGCTTCCAGAATGAAATCAAACAATTGTAATTGACAGGAAAGCAGAGGAAACGCCCCATTTAACCAGCACTTATGCTGAATCAAATTACACACCCTCTGCGTCTGCGTCTGCCTCAGCCCCAGCCTGGGGATTTCTGAGGCCTAGAGGAGAGCGGATGGGGGGTAGGGATTAAAGCTGTTGAATGATACTAGAGGAAGGGGGTGGGGGTGGGGGTTGGGGGGGGAGAAGCATGCTTCCAAAAAAGAAAGAAAGGAAGAAATGGTGCAGGTCTGGAACTTGTGTTGATCCTTTAAGCACTGCCCCCCCCCAGGAGCAGTGGTACCTTGAGGGGGGAGGGATGGGGGGGGGGGGGCGGCAGTGGTACCCGGCTTCTGTCTCAAGCTAAACATTTAGCAGTTGCAGCTCTTGTCTTCCGTGACTCAAAGGCCCCTCCCCCTTTCTCTCTTTTTTTTTTTTACTACAAAGAGAACACCACAAACACAACGCGTTGCGTCTGGACCGCCGGGGAAAAACAAAAGTACCGTGAAGAACGGTTTGGTTTCCATGGACGGAGAACTTGCACAGCGGTTTGGTGAAGCTTTCAATGTCAGATTCAAGGCAGCGGGACGCTGCTCTTACTTCTTTTTTTTCTGCCTTAATATTTTGTATTCAAATATTGACATTGCTTTGGCATACAAGGTAGCAACTCTGGGCTTCGATAGCGACCCCCCACCCCCCCCCCCCCCCCCCCCCCCCCACCCCCGAAACCCCAAAAAACAACTGTTGAAATACTATTTTTGGAGAAAAGAATGTGAATCAAACTGCTCTGGTGGGGATTCGAGGGATTCAGGAAATTAGGCTCTTAAAACACTTAACTTCAACTACAGAGTAAAGCACCTTAATATAGAACATCTGATTAATACCAAACCGACCACTGATGGTGGAATACTTTTCATAGATTTTTGACAAGACATGCACATAAGGATTCCCTATCATTTTTGTGTATTATGGTGGTTCTTGTTATTCTTCATACTAAAGTAGTGCTAGTGGTAATTTGGGAGACCTCTCGTGCATTTGGTCCATGCTGGTGACTTGGTTGAGTTTTGCACTGGTTGCATGAAGAGAGGGTTTTTTGGAGATTCTCCCCTTTTAGACGCTGTAATGAGTCAATGAGTATTGTATTTTATGGGAAAGCATCTATGTAAATACAGTATGTGTATCGGTTATGAACATCCAGACAAAGGCCCCGCTTAAAGTGAGGTTTTGATTATTTTTACAGGCCGAGGGGGTCATCGTTAACGTTTTAGCAGGAATTCAAACTGTCTGAGTTTTGAGGGAGAGTAAATCTTTTATATATGCGTCCGATCAGCTTTTTGCCTATAATAGTATATTAGATGGATCCTTACGTTTAAGAAATATTATTTAAACTAATTAACTTAGTATTCCATCCAAATATATAGATAAGAAATTAACCAGACACTACTTTAAACTGTAATAATGAATATCCTTTATGAAGCCGCTGATGTATAAATCCAATCTGAATAGAAAACGGGAATGAATAGTACGTGTAATAAGCCCAAATGAATAAATCTGTTTCTATGTATACTAGGATCAAAAGCAATAATAGGACTATACTGGGACAATAAACAGAGGAGTCTGCTTAGTCAGTTCTCCAAAAAATATTCTATTCAGCAATTGACCTTGATTATTAGCATACCAGTGCGTTTGTGTCTCATATCTGCTTAAAATCCGTCATGGATTCACGCCAGTGTAAAAAAAACAAAAACAACCGGAGGTATAATGACTTAATAACGGTTCAGGATAAGTATTTGTTCTCGTTGTGTTCATCAGGGTCTTAAGTCTTTGGATTGCTTCGTTATGTTTTATTTACGTTGAGTATCAATCAGATCACAGGGTGGGGTCACGAATGAACTGAAGCGATTGGAACGCAATTGGGGGACTTGTACGATGTCCTCGAGGCTGCTGGTGAAAATGAGCGCAGCAGGTGAGGAATGGGGGGGGGGGGGGGGGGCGCACTGCACCCCCATGGAAGAGCTTTGGATCTTTACCCTCACCGTTTGTTTGAGGAGCTAAGCATATCGTAAGAAGTTACACCTTGGCGGTGCGTTTTTTTTCGGAAATTCACGGCTCTATTTTATACTTGATTTGCACCAGCTTTTCTTTTTATCTGTGTTGGTTTTTTTTTTTTAAAGAACAAAAAAAGGTCGGACGTAGCCAAAGAACAAAACACAAGGAGGAGGACTTATCACTTGAGTTAGTTTTATTCTAGCATTAAAAAAAAAAAAAAAATCAACTTGGTTTAGAGTTTACCCAAAAGTCTCAGAGGCCACGCGATCGATAGCTGTGAAATGAAGGCATATCATGTTTCAGTGTTGTAAGATTAGTTTAATACTACGGAGGCACCGGCAACACACTCACTTCCCCCCCAAAGAGGTCAGCTCAAAGCACATCCTGGCACTTACGCGGTCCTTTGGGGCGTTTTTTTGTTGTTGTTGTTGCTATTGTCACATTTAGGTTGACAGGAGAACAACTTACCTGATCTGGAGGAGTTCAGCTAAAATGATTCTCACGTGATTTAATATGAAAGAAAAACTAACTAGACTGAGAAGTAATTGTGTCGACAATGACAAGCCAGCGAGATAGTCCTAAAGTTCTGAGGCCCTCGGAGTAAACGCTGACTGTAAACAAGGCAAACAGAAACAACACTGTTTCTCAGTAAATACCGTTTGAAGGAGCCGCCGACTGTATCCTGAAGTTTAACTGCATGCTACTCAAATATAGTACAGTAGGTAAGATTTATCAGAAAAAAAAGTTAAGATCGCTTAAATTATTCATCAGCCTGATACCTGGTTTATAAAAAGCTTTAAGACCTTAAAGTCAACATAGGTTTAAAATCATATATTTACCGTGTAGTTTGACTAAGTGATACATAAAGTTTAATTATGATTCTTAAGAATATGCCACGACGTAAGTTTCATTTGTCCCAACTCACCCAGTATGAAACCCGTTTTGAGTGGAGCAGCGAAAGGGGGGAGACATTTGATTCATTAAGTTCTTGTTAGTATTATTTACAATATTGTATTAAGCTTACTATTATAGTAATGGTAGAAACTGTTGATGTTTTTCTTCTCTTGATATGAAAAGGTCTTTATGCATTTATGTGGAATCCCTTCTAAGGAGTGATAGGAAATCCTTATTTTTAATGGATGCACTTAAGCAATTGTACCAACCTGTCAAAATCCACATTGAGGAAGAAATGCATTTGAATGTAAAAAAAAGCAAGAAAAAAAAAAAAAAAAAAAGACCACTCGACTCGATGCACTCCTTATGCTGATTGTTTTGTCAATTTACAAGTGAGCTTTAATTTTTTGTTTTTTGGAAAGACTTTCCGACGGTTTTCAACGTAGACTATATTTGAGTTCTTCCACATACATTTATAGAAAGTACCTTAAAATGAATTAAAAAAAATAATAAAAACATACAGTTTCTCAAATCTATTTTGCTAACATGGGTTATTATTTCATAGAAAGCAGAGGGAAAAAAAAGTCAGTATCTGGATGTTATTTATCAAAAGTAAAAAAAAAAAAAAAAAGCAACATATTTATGAGTAACCTCGAGACATTTTTTTTTTAATTAAAATGACAAGAAGTTAATATATTTCTAAACCCAGGGAGGTCAGTTTCTACTAATAAGCAAAATGAGAAAAGAAGTTTAGAAGTTTTATTTATAAAAGTTGTGGGCGCTCGACTCCTCCGTGCACCTGGTGCTACGTGACGTAAACGGAGGGAGTCCACCGTGGCTTAAATTTTAACTTCAGGCGTGCACGACTTCACCAGTGCATTCACAATGGAATAATTACAGAAAATAATATAATATTTTTTAGAATTTGGATATATTTTAGTCACAGAGCATCAATTTTGTGCCTCAATTATATATATTTTTCCTGCATCAGCACTCTTTGTACAGTGCTGCTTGCTGTAACCCCGCTGCCCCCCCCCCGCCCCTCTTCAACTAACCCCATGTTACTGACTGAAACGCATAACTCATTTCCTCTGTAATCTAAACTCGCTTTTACTTATCAAAACCTATGAATACATGTTACGACTGCTTAGGATGAATGAAGCAGCCGCGCGCCACCCCACCCCCACCAACCCCTCCCCTTCTCGCACACAACTTGTACACACTTTCATTCAAACGTTTTCTACACCCACTACTCCGAAAGGTTTGTGATCAATAGCGACAGAGCGTAATCAGCTTAACGGACGCCTTCCCCTCGTGTGTCGATTGGGCGAAGTGTGCGGAAAAAAAGAAGAGAGAAAACAAAGTGGATGCACCTCGGAGAGGACGGCGGCGCGCTGTGTCGTAGATCTATGTAACTAGACGCACACATATTACACAAAACAGGTTCATTACCGTACTAGCTTGCATGTATGTTGTATGGTCACTTAGGCGGGAGAAACGGCGCAGGGCCCCGTTGGCGTGCTTGAGCGTCGGCGCACTTGGGCCGTTTCTCCTCTGTAGATTTTCATAGTTGGGAGTCTCTTTGGAAGTCGAACAGGAGTTTGGAGCCAGACAAAAAGAGAGTCCATTTCAGTCCCCACATCAAAAGTTGGATTTTTGTATTCTAAGTTCCCCGTTTAAAAAAAAAAAAAAAAAAAAAAAACGATTTAGAGAGACTGTCGCCGACTCACACGAATCAACTCGCCATTCTCAGTTCTGCAATAAAAAGACGAGAAAAACATTAAAAAGCACCACAGCGGTGGCGTAAAAGGACGGGGGACTGAAGTGGCGCTCGCTGGTGAAGCTCGCGACCTCTTCCAGAGGGGGTCAATACAGTCTGACAGTTTGTCTTTGGTAGCGTTTCCAAATGTTCCAGCACAGTAGAGGTGTTTCATGCCGGTCTAATAGTGGTCGTAGTGCATTAGTTTTTCAGGTCAGCAGCAGCTGGCGTTAGTTTCTGGTTTCTCTGTGAATGGAGGAAGAGGGGCGCCGACGTGGCCCCCGGTGGCTGACCGTCAACTTTGATGGATGAAAAAAGAGAAGTCTTTGAACTCTGTTACAGTATGCCGTGCCATTACAAGGCATGCAATATTGCAGGTTTATTTGTTATAGCACATGTTTTTTTTTGTGAATTACATTTTTGGGGACGTTTTTATTATTATTGTATCTGCGCCATGTTAGTTCTGGTTCTTTGTTATTTTTTCAAGATTCAAGATGTATTGTAAATGTTTCTAATAAAACAAAAATGAAATGATCTCCAATTTTTAACACTTGCATTATATTTTAATTGTGTGGCTTATGGTGACTTCCTATTGTAATCCTCGTGATCATAGGAAATATCATTTTACAGCAAAGATTATTAAATTCTTAATGTCTGCAGTTATTAAATACAATTCTGTATTCCACCAGATTCATTGTTGGGAATCTTAAGAGACATGAGAAGAGTCAGGCTATGACAAATAAGATTTATTTATACATATGCAGTCCAAATATACATATATTAGAATGTTTAAAAAGCCCTAACCCTCAACACCCAGTTTAAGACCTGTGACGTCAACAGAAGTTTGTGTTTATGTGGACAAACACATAATAAGGATAAACACCATATGTGTGCATAACCTTTGGATTTAATTAAGCCCTTCCTAACGCCAACCCTCCTTTCTCCTTTCCCTCGATCTATTAAACTATTAGATACTAACAAACCCAATCCTGGCTCCCTGAGTACAACCCCGCCCCCTCCACAGGAAATAAAGACAAGTGAGAGCGACGGCAGACCTCAGGGAGATCCCAGAAGGCAGAGTCTTGTTCCAGATACATACAGTGTAGAGAGGAGGAGCAGGTAGCAGGCAGTGGAGGATTTCACTTACAGTAAAACAAGCCATCTCGGCTGCATCAGAGACCAGCAGCAGGGCAGGGCTGAGTGCCCCTCACTAACTCATCCCCTGAAACAGTATCCAACCATCTAGCCCCAGCAAGCAGGCGGCGGCGGCAGCAGCAGCAGCAGCAGCAGCGTAGGATTTTCTGTGCACTCAAACCAATTCCCCAAACCCTCCCACTCCCCCCCCCCAACAGCAGACTCGTGAGCCGTTCAACGCGCACACTAGCAACGCAAGCTTTGCACGCCGTTAACTCTAAATGAGACGGGATAGCTGCAAGAGCATGACTCATCTGTAGAGCACAGTGTGCAGGGCAGGGAAGCCTTCAGATCACAAGCTTTTAGAAATACATGACTTGTAACCGGTGGCGAAGGAGGCTGTTGCTCTCCAGTGGAACACAACTTCCCTCAACCGACTTTGACCAACTTCCAGCATTAGCATTTAGGAAAAAAAAAAAGAAAAAAGAAGAGGACTTGAAATCCTCATTAATGCGTCAGTGAGGGAGAGATGATTGTGGGCATCGAAATGCAAGAGAGCTTCCTCCTCTGCAAAGCCATCAGTGGGGAAGATCTAAACCAAATAGTGTTAAAATTGCAAAACCGTTTGGCTGGAGAAGACCTTAATCTAGTGTTCAATAAATATTGTACGTGACATTATTTTTCCAAATACTATACATTTAAGTGAAAATAGGAATGACTGCAGCGACAGAAGGGTAGCAGGTCAGTCTTTTGGATGTGGATCTTTATTGCCCAATATACTGGTGGTGGGAAAATGAGATGAAGCATTTACTGGCAGAAATAGAGCTTTCAAAAAGTGAGGACAGTTTTGAAAGACAGAAATCATGATGACATACAAAAAAAAGGAACCTTGTGGCGCCTTACATTTTTCATCAGATTATGAATCGGGCCCCTCTTTTTTTTTTTAAAGGCTTAATGCACCGTGTGTACGCAGCATCTTCCCGGTTTTCCTCCTATTGATTCTTTTCCCCGCACACCGCAAACCCCGTCTAAACATCTTTACCACCCCTCCCTTACCGGGCCCCCTCTTCATACTCTATCACGTTGTCTTAACAAGACAACAGACAAATAAACTGTTCTGTGTGAAATGGTAGTCTGTACCTGCCTCTCCTTTCTCCCCGTCCCATCTGCCTGTCTCTGTCTGTCTGTCTGTCTATCTGGTCGTTTCTCCAACTGCTCGGAGGTGAAGGAGGAGGTCAGTGGTAAGCCCTCAGTTGCTCTGGCAGCAGACGCCCTTATTGGCTGAGTTTTGGGTGGGCTCAACCGTGATGGGCACGACGTTGGAAGCAGGCGAGAAGTCTGAGTCACTTCGGCCTGACATCTGCCGCTGTGACACGATGTTGTAGATGGCTGTGATGGAGAGAAGGGCGAGAGGGAGTGAGTTGCGTGTAAATGCCTTCATAACCATGCAATAGTGGGACATATTGTGATGAGGACAAACAACATGGCAAAACTGAACAACAACTGTTCTATCCAGACTGCGGGCAGCAGGGAAGGATTCTTTTCCTTCCTAAACTGGCATCGTGTGGCAGCGCTGCGTCTCATTTACAGCATTCAACGCTACAATATGCAATACAATTAAAAACTGCATGGCTCAAATAAATAGTCACACATTTAGCAGACAAGGGCTGTCCACACAAACAGTGACCTTAGAGGGTACGGGTCCCCAACCTTTTTCTTCTGAGGGCCACATAACTGTTCCCTTCTCTGATATTTTAGAATCCAGTCGCGGGCCGGATCGAACGGCTTAGAGGGCCACATTCAGCCCGCAGGCCGCCAGTTGATGATCACTGTTATAGGGGAAGGCTGTGCTATCAGTGTAGATGGTTAATTCAGCCGATCAACGTAAATCCCTCACTGTGTGCCTCCCCACACAGGACGCAGTCAGATTGGTTGCTCTTCTCTTCGCCAGCGACAGGCGGCGATGTAGTCGATGGCAAGAAATAACTAAAATGCACTTTCAGAAATTCAGCGTGTCGAGATGCCACTAAAACATTTGAAAGCACGTCGTAACCATCTGTGGCATTTTTGTGTTTGCATCACCTTAAAGTGTTTAACTCAAAACTACAGGCAGATGTGGAACAGAACAGTCCTATGATAAAGACATCTTATGAAGCAAGAAGCTTTAAAAACAAGTCTCCTGGCTAACTGTGACGTGACACATCAGGTGGAGAAACGATGACTCATTACTCCAGGTCCTCCACAGCCAACGTAATCCGCGAGGACTGACCTACGCTCTGACTGCCGCCAACACACACACACACACACACACACACCTCTGTTGCGCTTGGTCTAAAGTTTAGCTCAAACTGGGCCGCTAACGTTCCTCTTACTTCCCCTCTTCTCTTCCCTTAATGAGCTAATTAGCTACGTTAGCCAAATGGAGGCTTGTTGGTCTGATGTTACCGTTTAAAAGTTACTGATAAAGCTGCGGTAGGGGCTGAATGTCTCAAGCGGCTGAAGCTGAGGCTTCTGGGAGATGAACACAGAGCAGAAGCAGGATACAAACACTAAGTGGCGCAGATTGATAGCCCTTTGGAGCAATTGAAGTGGAAGCATCACTGGCTGTTGGACTGCTCCTTTATGCACTCGAGGGGTTGACTCCGTCACAGCAATTGGGTTGTTTTTTTTGACATGGTAGCAAACTAACATCTGATGCACTAGTTAGTGCGTCTAGATTTCTCCAAGGGAAACCGTTTGTAGACATGTACTTGAGAAAACATCTGAACCAGTATCTTGAACAGATGCATCTGATACAGAGAGACTGTTTGTTAATGATCGTCAGACATCCTAGCAGCGCTCTCTGCCACTGGTTGGCTGAGCGCCCTTTTATTGTGCAAACCCATCGTATTTTTTTCAGGTGGTGTTCTTACCACAGACTGCCCATTCAGTAATGGGCATGGTAAACTGATGTGATGGATTTTGCTGCCATCTAGTGGCAGAGGATCCTTTGATGGCTTATGACCCCTACACTTACACTCCTAATTCGACTTAAACACTCAAACTGGCACGAAATAAGTGGGAAACCCACCTGTAAGAATCGTCTGGAAAGCCAACTCCACATTGGAGGAGTCCAACGCTGACGTCTCCAGGAAAGAAAGGCCATGCTTCTCTGCAAAACACACATGCAAAAAAAGTCAAAAGCCGGCATTATTTTAGACTTTCATAAGTATGCTGAGCTGAGGTGTGTTGTAGTGGCATTAACACAGCACAGCACTGATTCAGGGATTGATTTCCTCTGCATAATGCACTCACTCCAGGGTTCCCCCGTAGAACGTTAGTCATTTCAGCTGCTTCCTGTTTGAGTGCTCACAGTGAACTGCTTTGTACTTATATGACATCTAATGGGTTGTGTGACAGCAGACTGGTCTGCCGTATATTTACAAAGTGCTGAAATACAATGGTGTTATTCACAAAGGCAGAATAAAGAATGGTTTAAATTCTGACCATGAAAACCCGTTGAAAGCAAATAATACAGTCTGCTGGGACACAAATTATATTAAAAAGGATATATGGACTAAGGCACGAGTAATCTGTATCCAAATTGGGAATAATGGTTTACTCTGTACGTTTCCATTTATGTATCCTTGTGAGGCATTGTGAGAGTGGGCCAAGACCCTGAA
Source organism: Apeltes quadracus (assembly GCA_021346845.1). NCBI lineage: Eukaryota > Metazoa > Chordata > Actinopteri > Perciformes > Gasterosteidae > Apeltes > Apeltes quadracus. The sequence goes on from CM037936.1 coordinate 3,203,138, forward strand.
ACTAAAGCAGCTTAAAGAAATTCAGCCATCATATCGTTTCCCAACGTGAAAAATGTAAAAATGCCTTCCATTTAAAAAAAAAACGTTTAGAAAAATCTGGGACTGACAAAATCCTATCAAAAAGTCAAAAACATTCTTATGCCAAATTTATCTCACCAGACAGAAAACAAAAACATATGACATGACTAAGAAGTATGTCCCATTTTGGACGTTAGCAAATATATGAGCTATTATCTTGGCAACCATCATACATCATTCTCATTATCATTATCTCAATTTGTCCTTTATTCGCAATCTGTACATTCTGACTCAAATTATAGAGCGGAACATTTGTCATTGTCACATGCGAGGGGATCGTTGTCACACAGTGAGACATCACATTGGTCCACTGTCGGGTTCTTTAGGAAACCCTTCACTTGTGGCATTGCCACACACTTTGCATGGACATGTCTGCCCCCATGGTATTCATGCAAATTAGACAATCATTCGTTTTTCTGTGCTCCAGAAAAACAAATCAGTTAAGAATGCACCAAACATTCCTCCAGCAGAGAAAAGTGTTTTTTTTTTACAGCAATATAAATCAACAAGCTGGACGTTCTTACAGGTCGTCCTACCAAGAGTCATTTACCAGTCAAAGCAAATGCATCACTGACTTGGACCCATGCCAACAAACTCAAGGGCACAGGGAGCTTGTGGCCCAACCAATCTAAAAAATAAAGAAATAAAGATCTGCGATTTAAGGTGGGGAATGAAAATTGTAAAAAGAAAAAAAAAATTACAACAGCTCGATTCCAGCTCTGTTCATCTAGCTAATTTTCCCAACTTTAACGTGGCAGTAGTGGGGCAGTGCACACACACACACACACACACACCCACACCCACACACACACACTACCTGCCAAAGCCTTGGCCTCCTCTGTTGGCACCGCCCTCAGGTGGCGTAGATCACTTTTGTTGCCCACCAGCATGATGACTATGTTGCTGTCCGCATGGTCCTGCAGCTCCTTCAGCCAACGCTCAGCGTTTTCGTACGTCAAGTGCTTGGCGATGTCATAAACCAAGAGAGCGCCAACTGCTCCACGGTAGTACCTGGAAAACGCGAGAGGAGGTGAACGTGAAATACATACAACTTGAGGAAGCACAAGTTGTATGACTGGCTTTACAATCTTAATCCTTGGTGCTTGTGGGGGGGCCGCATACAGCACATACAGGCCAATGCATGAGGGTCTGTTACGCCATCGAGGCCGACAACTAAAAGAGGAAGCTGTGATTAATAAAACGCTTCCTGCTCCGGGGCAATAAGGTTGCATTTGTAGAAATAATCCCTCAAGAGAATATATTGTTCTAACTATTTTAGGAAGACTGAATCTAAACTGAAAAGATTAATTGAGGAGAACTCTCCCACAACCCTACACGTTTATAATGCAGTGAATATCTTATAAAAAGCAAACAAGTAACTTGTACTTTCCTGTGCTAACTGTGAATCTGTAGCGAGAACTTTGACAATTAAACTGCAGAGTCTCATTTGAGGACCCAACATATTCCCCAAAAGAACTTGTGTGAAGTGGTTATTATCACGGCTTATGTGTGACAGACATCACAACAATGTAATGGAGCATCCACAAAGGCTTCAATAATGACCGTTTTGTACTCACGCAGAAGTAATGGCCCGGTATCGCTCCTGTCCAGCCGTGTCCCAGATTTGAGCCTTGACGGTCTTGCCCTCTACCTGGATGCTGCGAGTGGCAAACTCCACCCCGATGGTGCTCTTGCTCTCCAGGTTGAACTCATTTCGGGTGAAGCGGGACAGCAGGTTACTCTTCCCTACCCCTGAATCTCCAATCAGAACCACTATGGGGAGATACAAGGGGGTATTTCAGATAAAAGAATGGAACAGCATTCATCAATTACAGAGTTTATTGAGGCTCGCCACCTTTTTAACTTTTTAAAATTCAACCCTTTTCACATAGTGGTACAAAAAAAATCAAATTGTCATGAAGAATAACCGTAGACATAAATTATGTGTATACAGATCAGCATACGTTATTATGGTAGAGGGAAATGTATGAAAACCATAAAGCAAAATGAGATGGGTAGATATTTCTTAAATTAAATCTGATCCTCAGTATTCTCAGATAGCCTGATTCATCAATGACGCATGAGTGTGGCTCCCGGCCAAACTCTGGCAGACACCCTGAGCCCGCCCACTGAGCAGACAATAGTAGAAGCATCTGATCTGTTCAGGAAATACCCACAGCCTGGAAGCAGTTGAAACAGGCGATTCGATGCAGATTTCACCAGTCAAACATACTTTGGTCATAACAGTATTTGACTAAATATATATGCAATGCTTTTTTTCTAATCATCAAGAGAACTGAGGCAGAGATTATGCTGCAGGGTTATTTCAATTAATTTGTACAAGTACTCACTCTTGAGGCAAAACCAAGCTGAAGTTAGTGGAAGCACTTACTTTCAACTACTTTAGTTTTGGGGCCAGCATTTACACTTCCATAACAGAAACAAAGGTTACAAATCTAACATCAAAGATGACTACACTGCTTATTCTATACTAGGACTGTAAATGAATAGATTTACAGAGTAAAGCCAATCCTTATATGCTTAGTGTGTCATCATAACAAAAAAAAGAAAAACGTGGTGATGCTGCAACTCCTCTTCTGGACTTGTGCATTATTAGGGTGGGTTTTTAATCAGAAAAATATTTCCACAAATGGCAGGTGAGTCAGTGTGTCAACAGGAACCAACCACACACACACACACACCTCCCTGCCATCATGAAATAGGAACTTCTTCTGAAAGGGCATTAACCAACCGACCAGTGTCTACACTCGCATTTAAGCAATACAGAGACTACTGAGCAATGGTGTAACAGGCGCAAGTAGAAACCTGTTGATATTAAAAGGGCCGACCTCACATACCAGCAGTGTGGCTCCGCCGGGCGACTTTAAACAAGGCAAGATTGTGATTCCCGATATAGTCAAAGACAAACGATTTGGGTGAAGGACAAAAAACACCATATGCAAACATTTCCAGGTGCTATGCCATGAGACGGGTAATATCATGGCCGCATTACACGGCCACTCACTATTGTTTGGTTTTGCATTCTTCAGATTAAAAAAGGTATGACAATGGCATCAGAAAACACTGCACCCCGTGATCTAGCCCATGGCTATGATTGTCAGAAGGTACAGCAGATTTACAAAATTGACCCAAATAATACTCAGAATCTGAGTCAGTCTGTCGGTCCATGCAGTCAATTTACGTCCCCAGAATCAGTTTATAATGCTGGCAATCATCAAGGCACAATTTCTATTAAAGCAGGAAGACTATTTTCCAGCGCTGATTTCATAGCGTCAAAATGCATCAATGACATTTAAAATACACATATTGTATATCAATAATCAGTTGGGCAGAGAAGGAAAAAAATGGAATAATTTAGTATGCAAAAGTTTCTACAACAAAAACCCAGTATTGAGGCTCCTACCCGTCACTAAAATGAACATGAACAGTAAAATGAAAAGGCAGGAGGACTTTCTGCACTGACGTGTCTCCATCGGAAGGGTTCACATGACTCACTAACAGCTTGCCAAACTGGACTCGGGCAATCTAACAGCAATGGACAAAGGAGGTTAAAGGAACAAAGGCGAGCCGTGACAATACAGCTTCAGCTCTTTCCTGGTTCCAGCAGAGAACGGAAAAGGCAGCATATTCTTTTTAAGTGTCCTTGCAATGCGTTTTAGACGAAAGAAAAAAGAAAAAAAAAGTAATGTCATCGTATCTGTGGTTGAGTGCGTGATTCGAGTAAATCTCGTCTTCTCTTTGCTCAGAAAATGGTGCCACACAAAGAAACACACAAAGCTCGTGCAGGTATTTCCAGTTTTACAACACATTGGGTGTTCTACAAGTGAACCAACGCTTGTGACAAGATTCAACTATGAACCAGTGTTTTTACCAAGTAGCCATGAAGTATTTTTAAACTGTGGTATAATGTTTCTGCCTTTAAAAAAAGGACATTGTTCAAAATAGTCACCAGGCATACTTGCAGTGGCGTTGCATCTGGACCATATGGAGGGATGGTAAGCATTTAAGTTAAGGCGGCGTTACAGTTGAAGCCGGCAATACCTGTTATTGACAAAAGAGGGAACGATTTGGCATTTAGAATCAGGTACAGGTTTAGTACACCGTAAAAGTCCCTAGGGAGCAACCCCCCCCCCCCCCCCAAAAAAAAAACAATGAGAGAATAAATGGAGTTTAGGTTCCTTAAGTACGGATGGAGGTCTGCAGTAGTTGCCCTGCCACAGACTGTGACCCCCCGACCACCCTTGTTGATCAACACAGCATCCCCTATCACGGTGACGTCATCGGCCAGAAGCTTCATACTTAAAGAGAACCGTGATGGGTAGAGAGGGCCTCCGAGGTACCTAAAAAAAAACCCTGCCCGTGGCCCCGTGTGCAAACAATGTGCACTCAGGGGGGCGGCAGGTGCCTTCGTCTCTTGACGTCGCGCGACACCTTCTTGTTCGGCGCGCGGCTCAACACCTCTCGACAGGTGAAGAAGGGCTCGGCGTCGAAGTTTGGCCAACTGGCCGGACGGCGGACAGCTACTCACCCTTGAAGAGGTAGTCGTATTCGTCTTCTCGGTTGGTCATAGCTCCTCGCTTCGGCGCCTCCGCGTTACTGAACTCGTGAGGGGAGCCAAAACTTGTGGCGTGTTTCGACCAACGTTTACTTTAACGCTAGTTAGCCTCGGGCGGAAGGCGGTGAAGTCTCACTCTAACGACGGCGAGGCCGAGGAAATTATGTCAAAGTAAAAAAAAAAAAGAGAGAGAGAGAGAGAGAGACTGCGACACCGCTGCTGTTATCGAGCATAAGGGCGAACCGACGTCAACCGGCAGCTGAGAAAGTTTCGCCTCGTCTCCCTCGCCCTCTGTCACCAGCCGTTACCGAGGATGCGACGTAACGTCAGTTTCCTTTGTCCCGCCCCTCGCTCGCTCGCTCCCCAATGGCTGTCCGCTGACGGGCACCTGTCACGGCGGATCGACGTGATTGGTCCCCGTGTGCTGCCCGTCGTCATTTGTGCCGCTCGGTAGTTAACTTCGATGACGTAAGCGGCCCGAAGCATCGACAGGTAATGCGGAGCCGCAAATTCATTAGGGGTGAAAAAGCCGGCGATCCGCGGTGTGACAAATATCTCACTGCGGCGCGTGTCACAGTAGCTTTGTACAGAACAAGTTGCAAGAATGCTGGTTACACCCCCTTAAAAGAGGGAATGTAATGGTTTTCATTAACATACATAAACTGATTATCTATGGGGGTTTTAACTATTGGTCAGGTAATGCAAAATATTTATAGAAGCCTTTAAATCTGGCATTTTTACAATATTATGAGTTATTATTAACGACACTGTTCATTAAAAATTTAATTCTTAGCCTATGCTATAATGAAAATAATAATGATTGGCAAATATTTTGTGTCTAAATGTGTCCAGTGTGACCATGCACATCATCGGGTCATGGTCCACCAAAATGAAATAGGGCCCTAATAAATGTAATTAATTAGACCTGTGTTAACCTGCAGAGAGATGACAAAATGGCTGCTGTGAAGAGGGCCTGTCCTCGATCCGAAACAGTGAGGAAGTAAAGACCATGTCCACAGAACGGGTTTGTTAAACTCCCCCGTCTTCTTTCACAACTTTCTATGCAAAAAGTTATTTTATACTGTGCCAATAACAAAAGAAAAACTTATACATTTTCAAGTTGAAATCGTGTTTATTTATTTTTCCAGTAAGAATTTTTTTAGACAATAGAATTCATGATATGTCAAGCGGTCAAATGCTGGTTTCATTTACCGTGAAAGTATAAGCATAGATTGAGTAAAAAGTTAATTTAAATACATACTCATTCTATACATTTTGACAATACCATTCTTGGCAGAAGGGGAAGGATCCTGAAACTACTTCCAGGTTGTGTGTAAACTCATCAATTAAAGATATCACACAGGTTTTACACACTATTGTGCTCATCAGTCATGGATTACACTAACCGGCAGACACCTCGTGTTTGATAAAAGGCCATATAGTCTTCTTTCTCCGTCTGTGATTAAGCAATCCATAATATAACATCCGATAAAACTGACAGCTGGTTTGTTTTTACTGATATCAACCTTTCCATCTTACTCCCAGGCCAAATGAAGAGGTTTGTGCACTCATTCACAACATTCATTCCGGAAAGGTTTTGGCAACCTTAATTGGGTTGGCCCGTGCCTCAGAAGAAAAATGAATGTTACGCTTGAAAAGGTTGCGTACCCTTGACCCATTCAAACATTCAAATAGTTTTCAGACCTCAAAATGAAGTAGCTGCACACCAGTGTCACGTTGAGTAAGCGTTCTCAATGCCCAAACCCTGAAAGAAGCTAAACAGACCCATCATGCATCTGCTTATTCTTACCAAAGTGGTTTTTATTATGCTGTTTGAACGTCCTTTGAGAAAAATACATGTCGTCAGCCACAAATGACACGCACAAGTTCTCCACAAATCATTTATTTTTCAACAGAATTGCAATCAATTGCGATCCGCGATCATAAGCTGTAGCACAGCTGTGACAGCAAGACTTACAGTCCCACCCACGCTCAATAGAACAGTCATGTGCAATTTACATTTACACAAAAAGCAATGTGTCTACGATGCTCCAATTCTGTGCACAGATTATAAATATAAAAACCTTACAGGTCTCACGGTTAAGTGTTAAACTTTTGACCTTTGTTCCATAGTCAGCAGAGACTCTTAAACGAATGATGTTTAACACCAGCTACGTTTATTGACACAATCAAGAGGCATCACTTAGGCCCCCGTGGTTGTCGCGTCGCGTGCCGGGTGAAGGTCACCTGTCAGCCACCCCGAGGCGGCCCGAGGCCCCCCGGGGCTCTTGGAGTAGCTTGAGATCAGATGTTCCTGCAGCAGGCTTTCTCCTCCTCCTGCTTTTCTGCACTGGAGCTGCTCAAGGTCACAGCACTGATTGGCCCCCGAACCACCTCCTTACTGTTCGCCTTCCTGTGAATCTCTGTTGGTGGAAAATGAATGTAAAAGGCACAATGCACTTTATCTGGGTAACGGCTTCTAGCAGAGTAACAGTGTAAAACACATTGCATTCAATTACCTGCCAGGACATTGTTGAATGCCGCCTCCACGTTAGTTGACTCCAAAGCAGACGTCTCCAGAAACAAAAGCCCATTCTTTTCTAGATAGTAAAAATAAGCTAAATCAGTTTTTTGGTCGTTCATGGTTCCACAAAAATAAACATATGGCGGCAACACTTGGCTTGACGTACCTGCAAAGTCTTTAGCCTCATCGTTGGGCACGGACCTCTCTGCTTCCAGGTCGGATTTGTTGCCCACCAGCATGACCACGATGTGCGGGTCAGCGTGGTCGTACAGCTCCTTCAGCCAGCGGTCCACGCTCTCGTAGGTGAGGTGCTTCGTGATGTCATAGACCAGCAGGGCTCCAACAGCACCCCTGTAGTACCTGTTCAGAGATGGATTTCACAGTTGCTCCTCAGGTGCTTAGCAGGTTGTTTACAGTTGTTTCTATTGCTGCAGAAACCCCAAATATGCTCTAACACCGTGAAGATGCCATACAAGTTCTGCAGAGTTGAGGGAAATAATTCCCCCAGGCTCCACATCGAGAGTGACCCCTTTCCCAAAAACACACATAAACACAATCTTATGACGGGAATATCGATTGGCCGCTTCAACTATTGTCTTCAATCATTGTGGTGAATAAGCAGTTACTCTTGGTGTCAACTGAATTAAACGGCTGAGGATTGCCCTGAATTCATGAACCAATCAATACTTCCTTCACAAATATATCTCGGCTTCCCTCTTCCAGCCATATAATTAATTCTGCTTTAATAGATTTTAGACGGTTGTTATAGCACAAATGGGAAATTCCACGGGTGTGAGAATTAGCATACTGGAATAAGTGGGTAAGTAATTACTCCAAAAGCCAAATTGTCAGAAAGGAGTTAATCCAGCAGAGTAGCATGTCCTCGCATTTCTCCATGTCTTAAAAATAAAACTGACATGGTGCTATTGTTTTAAAACCAATTTCCACACTGTTAATCCATCTAGTTTAATTAATAAGAGGAGCGAATCAGGATCATCCTCAGTCAGAACGGAGCTGACGAGAGTAGAATGTGCCGTTCAGGTAACGTGAGAGGAAACTGGGATCAGTTCCTCTCCTTGCGTGTGTTTGGGCTGACAGTGGCCCCACCCTGTTGTTGCCGACATACAGGTTGCTTAACAACAATGGAGCAAGAAAGCAAGCCATAGAATGTCTTTAAATGTCAGCGTGCCCGCATGTTTAAGCTATTAGGGCAATTTTGCCAAAACGATTCACAACATGTGAAGAAACGTGCACTTTGCTGCCAAAAGTTGCGTTGTTTTACCTAAAGGATTGCTGCAATGTGAACCATCATCATCTCCGCTAACTGAGACTTTTAGATGAAGTGTTTGCAATGCAGAAACAACTAGTTTTGCGTACAGAGATTGGCTAGTGAGGTCAATCAGGCGTTTTCCATTGTTGTCTTGCTAATCTAAGATAATCGATGTCCTCATCTAACTCTCAACAGGAACAAAAATAAGCGTATTTCCCTAAATGCGGGCATATTCTTCTCGTGTACAAGAGAAACAGTTTTCCATGAGCTACGACGACGCAGCTCGATGGCATTTTTATCTCATGTTCAAAGTTAATGCTGCGAGAACTTCTTTTGGCCTGCCGTCTAGAGCAGCCGCAGTAAAAAAACGCACAATAAAATGGTCATTTGGGACTCTGTTCCACCGGGTGGACCAAAGGCCACGAGGTCACAGGAGCTTCTCTTTGGGTTCACGTCGTTCGGCTGCCGTGGAGACAGGAGTTCGACCGGTGGAGGCTGTGACGGATCAGCACACTCACGCAGAAGTGATGGCCCGGTACCGCTCCAGTCCGGCCGTGTCCCAGATCTGGGCCTTGATGGTGAAGCCGCTGAGCTGCGTTGTCCGCGTGCTGAACTCCACCCCGATGGTCGTGCGGCTGTCGTGGCTGAACTCGTTTTTGGTGAAGCGGGAGAGGAGGTTGCTCTTTCCCACACCGGATTCTCCGATTAGAACCACTGCGGAGGACACGGGTAAACACAGGTGACGCAAAGGCCTGGATCACAGTTTGGGTTTGGTTCTTGCAAAATTAAACTGACTAACGTGTCTTTGTTGGAGGGAGACAAGCCTAAAAAATGCAAAGCGCCTCTCATGAGCCGATCCTTCACCCTTTACGCGTCTTGTTCGAGGCGTGTCGGTCTCGGTCGCTCCGTAAACCCTCACTCTTAGCTGTCTAATACCAGGAGTAATTACACCACCCGGGATGTGAAGTACGATTAAAAAATGGCACCACACCTTCATGGTTAATTATTTACTCAAGCAGAGCAAAAAATGAAGAGAGAAGTTGAGTGGAACTGATGATTGATCAGTGAGGAGATAACCGAGGACCTTCTGGGCCCAGCATGGACTTGTGAAATGCCAACTCTTTTAATTGATTTACTTCTTTATTCAGACAGAGGGCTTTGAGGCGGTGCCAAGTAAAGGAAGATATGCACATGCTTGAAACCAGTCGTGGCAGAGTACAAGTCTTTACAAACTACAATTCTCTCCTCCGTTGGTCTGTAATGTTACAAATATTTGAATGGCTTCATTTTCATGGATCACCGAAGTGCAACACAAAAAACAGTAATTTGTTACTTTAGGTGATTATTGCTAATTTTACTATTTTAGAAAAACTGTACTTTGTATTTTCTTCCATAATTTTCACTTCTACAAAGCAAAAGCAAAACCCTTGAAACAAGCAAACCTTTATTTCAGGAAATAAAGCTGTCCGTTGGAGTGTAAGGCGATCCCGAATCAGGTGGAACAAGTTAAGCTGCCTTTGATTTTGGTCACCTACCCGATAAACAGCACGTGAAATAACCCACACACCCCCCCGCTTCGTCCTTTCAGTGACTAATGTGTGGTTCTCCGTTGTTAGTGGCTGACTGAGAAAAAAAAAGGCTTGGCTTAGTTGGCACAGATAGACAAGCCTGTGAAAACCCAGAGGCTGTGGGACCTCTGCACAAGCGAAGAGGACACAGTCACAGCTTTCCGCCGAGGCGTGTGAGCTTGTGATCACTGAGGAAATAATCCAAGTTCTTGTGACATCTCCACAAGATATTTAACATGGGTTTAGGGTGTGACGACGGGCGGCAAAACAAGAGTTGGGTGTTTCGGGAGTTTTACTTTTTGGCCAAGCGTTAAATGACGAGATCAACGTCACTCTCGTGTTTGCATGACACCTACCGACAAAAAGTCATTAATCAACATGTCATATATTGTCTTTTTGAGACATACAAAAACTACTAGGACTTATGCGCATCAAGCTTTGGAGGAACGGAGGTGGCCGATTTCCCCAAAATGTTAAGACGGAGCAAGGCTTGCTGTTTACTTTTCTTAAAGTTATTTTTTCTTTTCCAAGCTCCAGATTTAACTTTGCACCTTTATCTATGACGCAGACATGGATGAACGAGAGGTGAAATGCTCCATAAACAAATGCAGATTCGAGCCTTTAGCGCCACGGCAAACCCCATCTGCTGATTGGTGTCACGTGATTGAAAGCGCCAGCAGCTACTTTATGTAACTTGTGGAGGGTTTGTTTTCTGAACTGCCGTTTCCGAAGACAAGAATACACTTTAGTTGGCGTTCACGAATCCTTTCACCAGCCGCAGAACAGCAGAGAGAGAAATGCTCTTCTTCCTCCCGCCTTGGTAGCCCTTCGCCCCGGTTCTTCACTAAAATGGAATGGTTAACCTGACATCTGAAGCCACGGGCAAAAGAATGGTTTACACGTTGTTCCAGACTTGCTTTAGGTCATTTTTCACTCCATACTCAGATCACTGTGCTGCTTTGTTCTCCAATAGGTGAGTTGAGAATGTCCACTCCCCCCACCTCCGTTTCCACCACCACTCAGTAACTTCTTATGCAAACACTTCCCGCCCCTGGTTTCTATGACGATACAGAACAAGAGGCCTTCGAGCCTGGTCTGTTGATCTTGAGAAAGAACTTGATGTGATGTAGTGAGGGGTAAATTGTGCTTTTGGGAAAGTGACCAATGTACTCAGCCAGGTTTCTTTCTGACGCGCTGCATGTTAATTCATGTTTAAGGGTCCATGCTGAGAACAATTTATCATATTTTCAGTAGTTTGAAATCTAAGTTTAAATGTAGCATATATAATCATACACCTGCAGGATTCCCATCTTCTATGAACCTTTTATACTTTTACTTACTGATTTAAACCTGCTTACACTTCTGATTGCATGTCCCTGTTTACACTCAGTTCATTCATATTGCATTTTATTTTATAGTGTATGTTTCATATAGGTATTTCTATAATATATCTGCTTTATTTATATCTTAGAGTCTTGTTTTTTACAAGCGTGGTTTTCTTTATACATATCTAATGGCCATTGTTAGAGGAAGCCAGATCTAATATTTGCATTGCCAACAACTGCTTTCCCGTCATTGATGAGCAAGTGACAAAAAATAACCTGAAACTCAACGGTTCTTCCACCAGATGCACGTGCACAATGGTTCCGACTTACATTCCAGGCGAACGCTTTGCAGATTAGATTTGTAAGAATAGTGTCTCTGAGCTATCTGCGGATCTCTGGAGGAATGAAGCCCTGCTCGTATCTGTGAAATACTATACATCCCCCTTTTTTTCACATTAAAGTAATTAAATAAAATAGGTAAATATTTCGTGAGAAACCGCCGAGTCACGTTTTTGCAGTAGAAGTTAGATGAGATGATTCAATTGTGTCTCTAAAGAGCTACACACACAGCAGGCGGTTAGCTTAGCTTAGCGGGAAGGACTGGAAGCAAGGGGAAAGAGGTAGTAGTGACTAACACAACTATGGGGGGGGGCAAATAAAGCCCAATGAACTAAATGACTAAAAGGGGGGGATTGCACTAATGTGAACTACTTTTTGGCTACTGTGGCTCTCACAGTTCCCAGTGTAGAGATAAGAGAACCGTTCTCATTTTTCCATGGAACTCTTATACGGGAGGTGTTTCTCACGATTTAATATTCACCTACATTGGCTTTTATCAACATGGCTCTTTGTACCTAAATGTCACAGTGCTGCAATGGAACCAAATCACCTCTCTCAACCGCTTTCACTTCTCTTTACATCTGCCAAGAGCCGACTGGTACCGTAACCCGCTGCACAGAGGAAATAATTACTGTGCCATGTAAGTCGAGTGCTGAATGCTTCTCCTCAAGGAACAGGGCATGACTCAAGTCCGACACTTTTACAGAAGTGTTGAATTTAAGGAAGCTCCCGTGATGCCCTCTGTCTTTCGGGAAACCGATAAAAGGGGGCTTTAAAGCAAACGCTCTGTGTTACAACCTTGTTCCTGCACGGGACGCACCAGATAAGCAGGAAATGAAGTACACATCCTGGTTTCGACAGTAACCTGTAGAATGCTGACTGCTTGCTCCCGCACGGACAACGTGCTGAAATGTGATTCTAGAAGCCGTCACCTACAGAGTTTTAAAATGATTGAACCCCAGACTTTCAGCCTACAGGCTGTCTGAGGTGTGTATTACCCCGTATTGTTCATCATAGGCTGTTAATTACTAAAAGAGCATTGCATTCATTTTCCACACAGCACACGTTCCTCTTCATAGGCAAGTTACTAATGAACAAGGAATTATAATTTGAAGGACAGAGCAACAACCCCTTTCAAAGACTTAAAGATACACGAGGGGATCGGATCAAGTAGGCAGGAGAGAGCGCACTCACCCTTGAAGACAAAGTTGTAGGCCTCATCTGACCCCATGTTCTGTCCATTCAGTGTCGCCGCCCCTCAGTTCACTGCCGTGTCTCCAGCACCCACAGGCTGATCTGCAGGTCAGGGTGTAAGAGGACGCTGACTCACGCCACCACACAGCCTCCTCCTCCTCAGATCCTTCGGGCTCCAAGAAACACTGTGGCTGCAGAAACCTTTTGACACATGTGTGTGCCGGTCGCCGGATTTTTTCCTGCCCTTCGCCACCCGTCTCTATCTGAGCTGGGAAGCTGGCTTGTTTGAACAAGACATGCTGAGTGTATCCAGGTTGTTGTTGTGCTGCGGCAGGCGGGGCTTGTGTCAGGGAGTGGCGGGGCAGCTGCAGAGGTGTGTCTTAATGCAGGGCAGGTTGGACAGGTGGATCCACTCGGCAGGCACAAGCCAGAGGGGGCTGTCAGGCGCCTCCTGCTGGGCCGGTCCGCTCACTGCCTGCATGAAGCAGGAAGACGCCGTGAAACCAGAGGTCACGGCGGTTTTCTGTACTGAAGCTCAACATGTGTGTTGATTCTTTTTGATCCACTGCTGTCACACAGAATGCCATTTGGTGAAATTGTTTTCTTTATTGGACTGACATTGGTTTCCAGATGCATTTTTAAAAGATTACATTGCTTTTTTGCATACTTTTAATAATTCTGGGAACTGATATTTTGAAGTGTCCTATCTTTAAGTGTCCTTTATCGACTTTTTCATTGATCTCTGCAGAAGTCGAGGTCAATCAAATCCTTCTCTTGTATTCTGGGCCATAAATATGACTTAGTGAATGTCTAGAGAAAACTATCATGCGGTATTTTATTTCTTTAATGAAGAGCTGAATGGCAACATGAGGATGTTGTTTTGTCCGTACCTGATGAATCCAGGTATCCAACAAGCGTCAGCTTTGTTGAAGCGTAATGTTGTAGCCAATCCAAAATAGATCTAAAGTGCTTCATATTGATTAAATATGTACTCTCTGGCCTTTATTATTTGACACAAAAGCAAATATTTGTTTTAGAGAATACTGAATCGTTGGCTGCTTTCAAAGCCAAGCACAAAGCTTTGAGCAGAAATACAATAATGGCCCTTATACACCAAGCACTCACTTCAGGGCATGAAGACAAAATAAAAGAATATTATTGGCAAAAAAGTTTTTATTTGACAGCGTTGAAATAAAATATCGAAATAGTCACTGCATTTGATCAGACAGACTTTCTTTTGAAAGTTTTTCACAAACCCTTTTACTCCTCTGACAGGGTTCAAAATGTTACATTTTCTGCTCAACTGAAAAAATCGGCAAAGGATGAACTAGAACTAGATACGTTTGAATCAACCGCGGGAACAGTTGAGAAATGAAAAACATCCCAGCAGCCGTACACTCAGACTCAGACTGACGGAGGATGTGGACTTTCTAAACAGCTGGTTGAGCTCAAGAGTTATGCGGGAAGACAAAGTGTTTAAAAGCCATACACGGTAGTTTCAATAGCATGATTATAAATACACTGCCCCCCACCTCTCACACACACACTCACACACACACACTCATATATTAATGCATGTACACAGAATATGACAGTTGTCCATGAATGACCTGAATCATGTGATGCTTTTGTTCCAGGTAGACAGAGTCGTCACTTATCTACTATGACGCGGCCACTTGGGTCAATGGTTCCTCCAGGTACTGCACCAGCGCCTCTGCCTGAGAACACAACATACACAGAACAACGTGAACTACAATTACCACCGAGCCGTGGATGTCTGTCCGAAACGCAAATCACTTCATCTTGTTCCATCCTTTGGGACATTTGGGAGAAAGTCTCACGATAAGCGCAAGAAATCTCAAGTTATGGGCAATAACACTTTTATGAGGTCACGGTGACCTTTGACCAACTAATGTAACCCGAAAACATGGCTGCTGTCGTAGCGTAACACAAGTAAATATTTGAAATGCCATTATGGTATACACATTTAGGCTATTTACAGTAATCTGGTCACAAGGGGCAAGGTGCAGCAAAGGGGATAAATGCTTGTCTGCAGGTGAACAAGGAAGAAGAGGAAATGAGTCTTCATTTTTGTTGGCCGGTAACTTGTGCTAAATTAGAGCTTTCGTCGTTGTTATGGCTGGTAATTACCTTCATCAGAGATATAGAAGTATTTTGAGCATTTTGACATCGGATGCGGCCGGAGAAAGTGAAGGCAATACAGTTCGTTCATGATTATATTGAGCATATTTGACTTCATGTACGTACCATGAGCCAGCTGTAACTGTGACTAAATTATGGGATGTTCAGAATCATTCCAGTGTTGCCACATTCTCTATTGCCCCCAATTTAATGCCCATAAATCAAATTATTTTGTGGACATTGACGTGTTGGACCTTCCAAAGGCCCCATTAAAAAGGTGTGTGCTTTAACTCCACAATGCACAAACAAGCTGAGCAAGTACAGCCAACGTCGAGCGACGCATGAACCGCAGTGGTAGTGAAATCAGGATATTGGTTCTATGGGGAAACCAGTGAATGAGGTCAGCGCCGGCTGCTCTCACCTTGGCTTTAAGCATTCCAAAGCCCACCGTCTCTTTGGCGTACATACACAGCAGTAGGTTCGCTACGCGAGTGATGGCCACTCTTCCCTCCTGAGGGAAAAAACAAAAAGGAGAGAGGAACAAAGCGCCCCGGTTCAAAGTGTTTACATCTCAGTCCCCGATCACATGCTTGAACAACAGCAAATGCACAACTTACCATACAATCCATAAGTATGAATTTGAGCGTGTCCTCGTTGAAGGCCTGGTGGCCGTTCTTATCGTAGGCCGCCCAGATGTTGCTGGCGATGGCGGCCGTCACTCGTGCGTCAGTGTCCCCGTACCCGGAGTAGGCCAGAAGGGAGCCTTCATTATTCAACAGGCTGGTGGGAATCGAAGGTTGCGTAGTTCAGTATCCATCAGATGAAGAATTGAAATGATTTTAGTATAGATACAGTCACTGTGTGGATTCTTCTGATATATATCAAAAATGCATGTGCCACACAGCTAACTATAGTTATATAAACGGACAAATAGAATTCTCCAATTTATTTTGATGTGGCAAATTGTAATGAAGCTTGTTGCACTATTGATGGTCTGTGCATGTTTAATTAAACTGTACTTAAAAATCATACACCAAATAAACTATAAATGAGAGCATTTAGTAGTGCTCAAATAAATACGTGACAAAAATGTGGTAGCAGCAAACAATGTCGATCTTTGCAAGATGTTGGAAAAATATATTGAGCGATCACAGTAAAATATTACCAGCCAAAGTAAGACATTACCAGCTAGTAACCCGTCTTATTTAATGGCTTTCACGGGGTTAATCACTCGTCAATATTGTATTTTACGTTTGCAGACGTTTAGTCCAAGTAGCCCACAGTTTTACCCGAGATGACAAACAACACTTTGTGAAATAGTCTATATCCACATCACTCATCTAGCATGTAGCATGTAGCATGGCGCTAGCCTGCTAGCCTGGCCGTACTCACAGTGTGCTCTGGACTCCGTTGGTGTTCGCTTGGCTGAGAACCTGCGTCAGCGCCTTTGGTCGTAACATAGCTTAATTTGTCAGTAACGTGTGGTGATTAATTACTCATGAAAGGCCTTTAAACTGTCAGGCAGCACTCAACTAAACAGAGTACTGTCAGCTGACGTTCTTTTCCCTTTCCGGTTGCGTGCGCAATGCATTTGGGGAATTGTAGTTATTCACTGACGTATTTACTGTTCACCGTCAGCTAAATGACAAAAGTATTTAGTCAGCTGTATTTAAATAAGTATGTTCTATTTAGCATTTTCTGACGTTTGTAGCTACTCAAGTTAAGTACGTAGAATGCCAGATAAAGGAAAAATGAGTAATAACAAATAGGTCATTTAACTTTTAATAATTAAAACAACTGCGTTGTCATGTTTGATAAAAGGCAAAAGTACAGACTTTTATGGTTACCGGATTATTATTTATGGCTGCATTCACTAAATTCAAATAATACTCTGCCACTGCATAGTGATGGCATTATTTTTAACTTATTGAATCTCTAAAGACATACAGGTCTACTTCTGATATGGTCAAATATCACATGACAGAAAAACAACTAGCAGGCAAAAACACTCGATGGTTAAATTCAACATTTCAGTCGTCGAACTGCATTGCCAATCATCACAAACCATGCAAAACATCACACATTTCCAAAGACACATTGCAAATAATTTATTAGGCTGATAAAACCTTGTTTGGCTACTTGGTCCATATAAGAAGACATGCAACAATAGAGTTCAGATTGTTTTGCAGAACCCAAGATGGCAACAAAGACCCATCCATTTCTGTAGCGTAAGCCACAATCACAATTACAGTGTAATATAGGCATCGATACTCCATGGAGACGCCATTTTACACTTAGAAAAGAAACGGTTACACTATCAACATGAACCTGTACTGTTTGCTAAGAAAGTAAATTCAAATGAAACGGTCTACACAACGTCCTTTGTCGTTTTTAAGGCGATACTGTGATTTTGGGGCTTCATTTGTAGAACAATCTATGGATTCAAACTAATAAGATGACGATAATTCTTTAATAATAAGATGAACATGACTTTAGGCTAATTCCGCAAATGAAAACCTGACTAATGTACCTGAGGAAAATCTCCCTCGCCCCACACATACACATTACACACTTGGTCCCGGAATTCAGTTCAAATCCTAAAACATTTAAGCAGTTAAAAAAAAAAAAAAAAAAAAAAAAAAAACTTTGAGCAGATAACTTAAAAAAAAGACAAACACAAATAAACAAGCCGAGAGCACAAAAGACGATTATCCAACCTACTGCAACAGCCAAATAAAGAGTACAATATGTTATTATATAATGTCAATCTAAGTAACAATTACAATTGAATTCCTTGGTAACCATGTGCAGACCTTCAGTAAATGAACACTGGGATTTCCAAACTCCCCCCGTTTAAACTTCCTACCTATAATTTAGAGATCAGCCAGATAATAAGTGAAATCTGGGATCCAAGTCAGACCTGCATTTGACGTAGGACTGCATTTATGTGTTAACCTCTCAAAAAAAAAGAAAAAAGAAACTGTCATTCCAGTCCAGGACTATACCAGTCTCCCACCCTGAGTGGGTCAGGCCAGGAGTCTCTCGATGGCGGCGTTGACGTCCCCTCCCGTGGCGATGAGGGCCTGCAGGTTGGCTTGGCGGTCGATGAAGCCCATGGTGTTGAGCTGGTCCAGCTGCTGCTGGAAACGAACCTCGGGGGTCTGAGACTAAGTAGGAGGAGACGGTGCCAGATTACCACCAAATGTTTCTGCTTTTCCGTAATAAAATAGAATTATATATAATATATAATGAATTAATCAAAATAAAGATCAACGTATACTCGCTTACAATGTCATATTTTATAGGGTAAGGACTCTATACCTTCAAGAACAACAGAAAAGTCAACTTTAAGTGACAATTTTACATTATTCTCAATTGAGAGGTTGAGGAGAGAAAAAAAAAAAACAGGTTAGATTCATGCAATGAGATGAAACATACCGTTGACCTTCCTCCAGCAAACATCTGTAACATCTGTTGAAGCAGCTGTTGGTCAGAGGGACTGGTGGCTGAGGTGGGGCTGGATGCTGTTGCGATGGCAGGAGGCTGAGGGTTCTCTGGGGTGAGGCTGCCGCTGCTGCCCGGGAGACCAGCAAGACCTCCAGGAGACAATCTGGGGATGGAAAGAAAATATCGGCAATCCCCCAAAAACATGTCAATTCCAGGATTTTTTTTCTAAATGTACTGTGACTTCAAATTAAAACTACAAATGCTTCAAAAAGGGTTGAACAAAATTCCTACAGTAAACGTAAATGCAGGGTAACAATAATATGTTTCTTTACTAAAGTAAAATGTGATATTATCATCATAATTTAAATGACAGAAGGAAATCAATTCTGAGTTGACTGCCAAAATTAGACAATAATACAAGGCACATAGCTGGTACCTGGACATGAACCCCGGGGCTTCGGTCTGTAAGGTCTGCAGGCCCTGTTGGATCTGTGTGAGGGCCTGCATGGCTCTGGGGTTGGTCAGCATAGACAGTGTTTCGGGACTCTGCATCTGCTCAATGACAAACATGACAAGTTAACTCCGGACCAAACACATCTTGTGCATGCAAAATAACATTTTTGAAGTCTGCATTCGTTCTCCACAGAGCATTTTAAACCTCTGAGGATGCTCTGGGAGTTACAAAGCACCCAGTCCTGGTAACACCATCACCTCTTGCATCACTGCTGGATCCCCTGACTGAATGGTCTCTCAAGGGACGAGATGATGTAAAGGACAAAAACAAGCAGTGAAAGCGGAGGAAGAGCCAACAGTTAAGTACCATCTCTATTCCAGCACATTCTACCGGATCAACTTGTGCCTTAGATTTTATTTCTCGTGGAGAAAATAGACCATATTTAGACCACTAAATTAAACATTAATAATATAATAAGTAAAAATAAAACCAAGGTCAAAAAAATAAAAAGACATATGCAAGCGACCGAGAGAAGAACACACAACACTAATATTTTTGTATTCGACAAAACGCACCCAACTTGTAACCAGAGACGTTAATCTGCATGATTGGGCCTCTATCAGGCCAGATGAATGCCTCAGACACTCCGCACTGACCTGTCTCATGAGCTCAGGGTTGTTGAACATGCTGGAGACGTCCGGGGTCTGTCCCATGAGCTGCTGCATCTGCGGGTTGCCACCGAGCATCTGTCTCATCAGGTCCGGGTTGGACATCATGTTCTGCACCATCGGGTTGCCCATCATCTGCGACAGCATTTGCGGGTTGGACATCAGCTGGCTCTGCACCTGCTGCTGCATCTCCATGAAGCTGGAGGAACGCATGCCCAGACCCAACAAGCTGGACATGTCCTCGAGTCCACCTGAGGAAGAGGAGGAGCAAAGCCCGCGATAAGTTGCGGTAAGTGAACGTACGTCACCCAAGTATGATTTTAAAATGCTACATTCTTGATGAGATGTTGTCAAAAGTCTGCATGGAAATGCAGTTCAACGTTTTGATTCATTTCAAATCCATACTGAATCGCCACAATTAAAATGTCAGTGTTGACAAATACTGAACACTGCATACACCGCAATGTATGCACGTTTTTAACTCCTTCATGTTTAGTGAATGAGCTTATAATGTGTACAGTGGCCTCAGTGGGGAGGGGGTGGGGGGGGGGGGGGAGGGCACATCCATCACAAGAATTAAAGCAAGCAAGTAACTGAATATTCTAATTCTGAATACGATTCTAACCCATTGCATTAGCAGGTGGCGTTGGCGTTGGCGTCTGATTCGTGACACCTGCGGCTCGGTCTGCCGTGACGGTGACGTTGCTGCGGCTGCTGCGGCTGCTGCTGCTGCTGCTATTTTGAGGTGTTGCCGAACGGGAAGTCGTCTGAGATGTACCGTCACCTGTTGACCTTTTGGAGAGAAAGCAACCATAAAAAAAAAATCAGATATGCACAAACTAACCATGATAACAATGAAGTTCGCCCTTTTCGTACTTGACGTGCATTAGAACTGGCGCTTACTTCAGGGCAGTCTTGATGACAAGATGAACGGTCAAGCCGTCTTTGATGCCGTGCTGGTTCAACGTATCGCCGTCCTTCAGAATCTTCCCAGCAAATATCAACACCAGCTGGTCTTGCTGTGCCTCAAACTTCTTGGACACCTCCAGTTTGAACTTTACAAACGAGACAAGAACAAGGGGAGATTACGAACAGGTCAAATTACAGACTTGATCAACTTATTCATCAGCAGCACTGACGAATGTTGGGGCAAACTCCTCAGAAGTTTTCACGGTTAAATTTGTTGACGACGCGGTGATTATGTGTGTAAATGTGTGGATTGTTGGTTCATTGAAACCGGGCCAGTTTATAGCCAAGAATTATCCGGTTTCCTTCAGCTGAATACAAAGAAAACTAAAAAAAGATTGTAAGCTTTATTTCAGAGGAAGCAGAACGACAAACCGACACAGAGCCGTTAAGCGGTGCATATGAATATCCTGGGACAGCAATAAAATCCATTATTCACAGTTCGCAGCGGACAGGGCATTCAGTCATCCGTAGTGCGTCACATTGCCGTTTCACATTGTATCCGCTCCTCCGCGGCAAAGAGTTGATGATCATTACCCTGGACGGGTGCACTCGACGGATTTAACGCCGCTGGTCGATGGCGTTAAGTCGTCATCGCTTTAGACGAAACGTAACGAACACAGTTGGAAACCCGTAGCTAACGTTAGCGGTCAGTCAACGTCACTGCCCAGGTCAAATATCGCGATATTACACAAGTTGTAAAAGTCAGCTGCGTGGACCGCGAGTGTAAAAGGTTGACGTTAGCTCTTGTGGGATGACGCCAACTTTCCGGTCATTGTTGTTGAGAGCACAGATAAGTTAACATGTCCGCCGACTTAATAACGGTATAATTCGGGACGCTAACGTGATTCAAAAGGTGGACTCGGCACCAGACCAAACGCAGTGGATGTCTGTGTAACGTTAGTTTCTATGAGGTGCGCAGCGCCGCGGGAGAAGTGTTAAAGTGACGTTTTGACAGGTTCGGGGGGAGCGTTTAAATATCTGTCGCCGGGAGAAGGTGAATCGACGCACCTGAGAAACAGAGGAATCCTCTGGAATCGAGATGTCTTCTTTTCCATTGGGGGTTTTCACGGTGACCACCATCGTAGATGCTCGGGGGGCAACATTTTTATCCATGTTGTCATCCTCCGTGCGCTCTGTGCTGCTTTTCTCCGCCATCTTTACTGAATGTGTCGCTCTTCTTCGTCTGCGTCATTGCTGGTGTTCTTCTTCTTCCCTTTGTGTCTCTGTGTCGCGTGGAGTTCAGCGTTGAACTACCGCCTCCCACCGCTTCGGAGTTGTACAACAAAACGAACGTCACAAAGTACTACGTTGCTACAATAAAAGTATATTTTCTCCCCCTACTTCTTATTTCTATTCTTGTCTGAATACCGGAATTCATTGACACCCACGGTGTTGGTACTATTAACGATAAATATCTACTTTCACTCTATTTGATGTCTTTATCTACTTTTTCACCAATGTCAATGTCAATCATCCGAATATATTTGACGATTTGGCCCAAAGGTTTATCATTAAACGATATATGGCGCAAAACAGAAAAGACTCAAGTTCTTTTAGTAAATGTACTCAGTTAATTCAACAGTGATGGCTGCAGCGGTAAGGAGCGTCTTTTAATCTCCTTTGGGAGATTATAGTGCAGGCACCTCCCTTCCCTGGTGTTCCATGAAACCGATGAATGTTGCAATTTTCCACAATCCCGCTCTGCTTAACGAGGTGATACGTTAATGCAGGCAAATATTAAATTGTCCCTGATAATACATTTTGGTTGCACTGGTGTGGCTGCTTGCCTTTTAGAGGATTAAAAAATAATCAGTTTCTTTTTTTGAGACACACCTTTTTTCAGCTGTGGAAACAAACCTCACAATCAGTGAAAACGTGTTTTGAACAATCAACCTGAATCTCGCAACTGATATTTGTGGTACACACCTAGATATTTGCAGATAACCAAGCAATATAAGTGTAGGTGTTGAGTTGTTCACATTCAGTCATCTGGTAAGATCCTCCTGGCTGTAAGGTACCGTACAAAAAAATGTGTTTATTTGACCTTATATTTTTTAATCAAATCTTTTAAAGTGAAATTGCTAGTGCTAATTAATTAATTAATTACCCATGTCTTTTATTCAAAATCTGTTATCTTGATGGCTGCATAATTCAATATGATTTATTTGAAACCTTTTGCCAGGTTGCTCACCTTTCCTGCAAAAATGAAGGCTGTTCGTCAGTGTCTGCTCTTCTACTTTACCCTGTTGTCTGTCACGTAAGTATAACAAAGAAGTTATGCAGGCAAAATACAAGAATGGATTTTCTCGATCCTTTTGAACATCTCCAAATCTTATCCTAAACCATCAGCGTTTTGTGCCACGATAAAGACCAATTCTTCAATGACGACGCAAACCTCGTACTCCCGGGATCCTACAATATCCCGTGGATGGCGGGAATCGAGGATTTCCGCACCCTCTCTCTCGTCTCCATCCCCGGGTCCCATGACAGCATGGCTCTGTACGGAGGACCGGAGGCCAAATGCCAGGCCTGGTCCCTGAAGGACCAGCTCAGGGCCGGCATTCGGTTCCTGGATCTCAAGGTGTTTGGACTGCGGGACACCCTCTATGTCATGCACGGGCTGAAGTACGAGCACGACACTCTCAAGGACGTCCTGGACACCACCCGAGCCTTCCTGTCAGAGTTTAAGAGCGAGGCCGTGCTCATCAGAGTCCAACCGGAGTCGTTTGAGAAGAATAAGGTCAACCAAATGGTGCAGAGTCTCATTGGCGACGACCAGAACGTCTGGGTGAACCCTGGAATGCCAAGCATGGGTCAGGTCAGGGGGAAAATTGTATTTTTACAGAAGAGCACCTTCACGGTAGGGATTCCCTTCATAGAAACCGACGGAAAAAGTATGGAAAAGGTTATCAGCATCAAAGATAAAGACAACCGAATAATGAAGCATCTTAACGGAGCCACCGAAGCTTGTGGAGGAGATAATGCTGTTGTGACTTACACCAGCGGCTCTGGCTTGGGTACTTTCTGGGGCATGTTTTTGACTCCAAAGAGAGTGGCTGAAAGGGTAAACCCTTGGCTCAATCAATACCTGAGACAGTTTTATCCCAATAAACCGAGACCATGCAAGGGCATCATTGCTATGGATTTCCCCAGCGTCGACCTCATTCAAACCGTTATCGATTTAAACTGGTGGTAATTATGTACCAGTGTGAGTTTGAGAGGTCGAGGAGTTGAATCCAAATCACTAAGACATGTTTCCTGTATCTTTTGCATCTCTGTAATAACGTTGATGTAACTGAAGTATTGGAAATAAAAATCTGAATATAAAAAATGAAAGTCTCCTTGTCTTTATTGGTTCTATAGTGAACTGTGTACTTTTGGAAACAATGGCAGTCACATTATTTCAACATAATAATGACAAAAACAAAACGTTTCTAAAGTGAATATCGTACACAACAAGAGAACAACATATGGCAATAATTTAAACCGCAGCCTTCAGCATTTGTCACCTCTGGAGGTGATTTGGTTTAGTCACTAGAGGAAACACATTTCCAACCATATATCTTTTGACATTTTCACCATATTTACTATTTACACATCGGTGGAAAAGAAAAGAAAGCTCTTTCTGAGAATCTTATCTACCTACTGAAAGCGTCTACGCCAATTGATAACATGCTTAAATGGGAGCTGTTCCAAAACTCACCAGATAAGAATGTGAAATACTGTGAAGCACCAGTATCAACTTCAACAACTGGAGTTTAACATGACATTGTACTACTGACAGGGGGGAAACATAATATAGTTGACTAGTTAAATAATAGGCCTGTGCCTGCTCTATTTGATATCTTCCGATCCCTTTGTTTGCCGTAATGTTCAGTATAGGGTTAATTAAGCGTATTTAATGTGCGCAGAGGGAGGACCTGCTTGGCTCGCGTCACTTCCCTCTTCCAAACAATAACTGCGCAACAGTTTCAAGGTTTTCGTCCTCCCTCACAGACTCAAACAGGTACGTGTTTTTATCACGTTTCATTCAGTGTTGAGCCGAATTCAATTTCAAACAATACTAGTTGAATATTATAATATAATATAGTATGAATATCGCCGTGTTATATCTCATACTCCTACTCTAATATGTCGCGTTCGAACCCACCGGTGAAAGTTCTTGCCAAGTTGTCCGAGGAGACAACTTGAATGTCCCGTGGCTATTAAGCAACAACAAGTACGACTTTTTAATTTTAATTAGGGCGGAAGAAAAATCCAAAATGACGTATATACATATTTATGCAATAGGGCTCCGTCTTCCTCGCTCAGTGCTGCCGCTGGTGGCCGGAAGCTATACTGCAACTACATCCGCTCATCGACTTCCACTTCACCTAAAACTGTTTCACCTCGTAAAGGTCTACGGCTCTCTTCTAACATGCTACGATAGACGTACGTGTGTTGCAGTAGTAACCCGTCCAGCCGCCTGTATATACAATATGGTTACATCTACTTTGAGGAACTTCTCCTGCAGCAGGTCCGGGTCGTGTCTCTTGCCTCTTCACACGGATGAAGGGCTCCAGCCCTTTATTGTTGTGCTTCCATAAACTCAAGGGACTCACAATGGCAGATTTAAATTGAATAGTCACAATTAAAACAGCAGAGCTTGTTATATCCTGATTTTTCAGGTCAGTTTTTTTAGCAGGTGAATTTCTTAAAATGTATCTCAGCATATTTCATGATATCCTTTTCTTTTATAACCTGAGCATTTTGTGACAGTCTAAGGCCCAAACTGCGATAACACTGTTGTAAAATGTCTTTTCAGACTCCAGGGTGAAACCCAGCACGCATACTCAACCGCGGCCGTAACACCGTCTTGTCCCTTTCGGTCTACAGACGGCTGCGGAATGTCTGTGACCATGACCAAGGCCGAGGGGGTCACTGTGTTCACCGTGGCCTCCGACTCCCAAAGTCTCCTCCCTCCGCTGTGCCAAATCCTCAAAAGCCTCTGCTACAGCCCCGTGTGCTGCTCCGTGTCTCCGCACCTGAGGAGGCTCCAGAGAAACGCCCAGTCGCTCCTCGGGGTGAGTTACAAACGGAGTTGTGCTCTGTTTTTTTCTGTGGTTTCTCTTCTGCACCCCACGGTCGCCCCGCAATTAGCCAAAAACCGCTCGTGCTGTGTCTCCTCCTCCGCAGGCGCTGCACATCATGGTCGGGCTGCTCAACGTCGGCCTGGGGGTGATACTTCTTTGCAGCCTCAGCGGCTATTGGTATATGAGGGAAACCATGTTTCCCGTGTGGATCGGAGTGTTGGTAAGTGAAGATTACGTCGTACTTGTTGTTTTGCGTCCGAACCACAACCCAACCCATGTTTTCTTTGATGAATGTGCATCTTTAAGTTATTGTGTAGACACCTACAACTTTAACTGGGATGTTCAGAAGAAAGTGCAAGTGTTCGATGCAGTGTGAAAAGATGTACATCTTTCTTCTGCAGTGTGCAATGTATTGATCAGAGTATTAAATGAAAAGTACACAAAATTAATGTGAATATGGGGAGATATTCGAACGTAAATTCAAACGTTTGTCATCGGCGACCGTTTGAACTGACTTCAAAGTTTCAAATGTCTTTAAATCCCCAGAGATTCACACAGCCAATCCCGATGGTCGGTTTCAGATCAAAGCATATTTACATATCAGTCGTATATTGATAATATACGAGACTAGTGATTGTCTTGGATTTTGGATGTCGCCTAATGGAATAATCTGTATGTTTTCCTGGTCTTGAAGGCCACATAACAGTGAAGTGATGCCATTTTCTGCACCACCTGAACTTTGTCTCTTGGCTCCCTCAGTTTGTTTTGTCGTTTCTCCCTCCAGATGATGCTGTTTGGCTTCGCTGCCATTTTGTCTGAGAAGTTCCCCAGCCCGTGTCTGGTGAGTAGTTCCTGCCGAAAGCAAAGCGGAGGTCACATGTTCCCCAGGAGGCTTTTTTGAATATCATGAGAACAAACTGCCTGGTGTGTTTTCCGTTGCCTGGGTCATAGGTCGCCGTCAATGTCATCCTGAATCTGGCCGGAGTTGCTTTCTCCATTACGGCCATCGTGATCTACAGCATCAACATTGCAAGCATTGAACTGTGGTGGATGTGTAATAATAATGACGGCTACAACGGGCGCTATTACGGTGGCCGCTACCAAGACGTCACATCCGCAACTGTATCTCCAGGGGAGAAGTACATGACGGAGATGTGCTTGGGGGGAAAGAAACTGACTCTGGTAAGTGTGAAAAATGTCTTTCCAGTCGTCAAAAAAATAGAGCGCTTTATTATTTAAAGCCGTCATAAAACTTGCAATCCATCATAACCATTTACACTGTAGTATTCTAGTTTAGAATGAGTATATAGCAGGATAAACTAATAAACCATTGATGGAGTCCATCCAAGAATAAGTATCACGAGAGATTTTGATTATTTATTGAAGTCATTTATCAAATGAAAATTACAAACGTGAACGGCTCTAACAAGCAATTTAAAGACATCATAATTTAAAGGCATTCTTACTATTTCATAGACATAATGTTGTTTAGTTATCAGTCACTGTCTTTCACAGTAAAATTCATTCTATTATTGTCTTGATGGTATAATATTGTTATCAGTCCTGACGACATTACTGAAATAAAGCCGTAGCCTGCGTGTCATTACAGTTCATGTAAAAGACACTGTCGTATTCTTCATGTAGTTATTGTTATTGACTGCTATCTGTAGGTCTGATTTCCCCTCATACATATTAAAGTTCCACTTCTGTCAGACAATTTAACGTCTTCTTGTAACCAGCTGCGGATAGCTAGTTACAATTATTTAGGTGACGTCTCCGTTTCTTTCCCTTTAAAAAAAAGCCAATTAAAAATACCCAAAAATGTAATGAAGGATCCAACATGTCGTCGTGTCCCGACAGATGCTTCTGAGGAGCATCAGCGCGCTGCTGATCGTCCTCTCGGCCCTGGAGCTCTGCCTCGTCATCAGCTCGGCCGTCTTGGGGATCAAGGCTCTGAGGAGCAGACGCAAAGGAGAAACGGAGGTAGAAGCTCCCTAAATCCTACTGTTGAATCTTGCTGAGGGAAAACAAACGTTCTCTAACTTGTTCACGTGTGAACGCCGCTTCGAGGGCGAGAACCTCTGACCCGTCCTCCTCTTAGATAGTTCCGCGCTGTTCTACTATCAGCTTCACTGATATTGAATTCTTCTCTTTGATAGAAGGTGGGCGACCCAGAACTCTACAATCCGCTGCTGGAAGAAGTCCGCAGCTTCCCGGCAGCCTAAATCACAGCCGGCGCTGTCAGACAGAAGGGACTCTCAGCCTGAGCTTTTGTACTATTACTGGACGAGCTGCGACGCAAACCAATCAGTATCTAATTACATGCTTTCTAATAACATGCAATACATTGAATAATGCTGCTGTCCATTTCATCCTCTGTTTGATTAGGATTCTCCACCGAATCATCTGCCTTACGTTCAGCTTGTTAGTGGGTGAAGGGCAGGTTGATGCACGGGTGTGTGTGTGCGTGTGCGTGTGTGTGTGTGTGTGTGTGTGTGTGTGTGTGTGTGTGTGACACACACGTATTGATGCACTAATGGGCCTTTTGTGTGCTATTTTACAATATAAAGCCTTTTTTTTTACACGAATAAAGTCATCAAAATGATTGAGTGCCTATTTCTGTACTTTACAATAAATCTGATACAATGGTGAAAAAATGTAATTATCCAGTTTTTCTCTTTATGTACAAATTAAAGAAGTAATCCTTAAATGTTGGGGGATGGAACTCCTTAGCATTATTATCTGAGTTCATGTGAAATCCCAGCATGACTTTTAATTTACTCATGATGTGTGAAACACAATATGTTTGTACTGAAATTGTTTATCAGGAGTTTAGTTTTTGTTTTTATACTGATTTAATTTAAACAGATTACATGTTAAAATAGATAGAAATCTTTAACCTGATGAAAACAGTTTTGCTTCTGTGAATTTATCTTGGCTAATTTTAGTTAAATAAAACTTTCTCTTACGTTGGTATTTACTTCCTGTAAGTAAAAAATGAGGGCTTTATTTTGAAGGAATGTGATGGTCAACAGGAAGTAACATGTCTGTTGCTGAAAAGGGAAGAGCGGCTGAGGTCATAAGACCCAGACTGTCACAGGTACGGCATCAAATCCTCCGCAGGTGAGTTCTTGACACGGACAAACTGAGGATAAAGTGATACTGAGAATTTGCGTTGATAATTTAAGAATTTAATTGATATTGATTAGGTAGTTGATAATTGTAAAAAGAAATTGCTGATTCGTGCGATCGTTTGTGTGACGGAGTTTTTGAGCTTTCAGAATGTTCAAGAGTTTTAAATGCACCAGAACTTTTACCTAAAAGAACACTGATCAACAAACATCTGGCGTGAAACTTGGTGACAAATACTTATTGTTCTGTGAGTTTGACTCACCTCCTCAGAGAAAGCTTTTCCGACCCAAACACCCCATCCTTTTGCTTGGTCAGATAAAACCTTGGCTGCATATTTTTCAGTGGCTAAATAAAGAACTTTAAGAAGGCGACAATGAGAACAATCTCGCTGCCACACAGAGGAACCACATCTGCGTATTTGGATTTGATAGTGCTGTTGATCGATACCAGGGACTCTCGGTTTACTTTGCTAGGCGCTGAGATTCTAACACATTCATGCACTGACCCATTCACCTCTGCAAACGTCCACCCCCTCACACACACACACACACACACACACACACACACACACACGCACGCACGCACGCCCACACACACACACACACACACACACACACACACACACAGGCAAAGACAAAAAAAATACCAAAATTCACTGAACCAATCTGCAAGAATGAACCACCTTGTGTTCCAGGTGTGTGGAAGACCGTGAAGATGGCGGTTATCACCGTGCCGACCGGCGGAAGAAGCCCATTTCCATCACTTCGTCACATCCTGAAGGCGTTTTGCTTCGCGGCGCAGACGCACACTAGTGTCACCACGGCTCTCGGGGTGGGAGCAAATTCACGTACAGCTGTTAACCGTCTCCAGATGTTCGGTATAAAACAATGAGATGGAATTGTTTTCAATCTCCGGCAGACCATGCAGATCATGGCGGGCCTGTTCAACATCGGACTCGGGCCGGGCCGAACCAGCACAGCTCCTGGGGATCTGAGCAGCTTGGGTGCTGCTTACTGGCTGGGTTCTGTGGTAAAATGACATTTTTGGATCACGTTTCAGGTCTTCACAATTACCTAGATAATGATATTAAAAAGCCAATAGTTTTGAATAAGACTTGATTTCCACTAACACCAGTTGTCCGCTGACCTCCCATCAGTTCGTTCTAACTGGAATCATGTCCATTTTGGCCGGACAGTTCCCGTCCTCCTGCCTGGTGAGTCCAGTCCCTCCACCGATAAACGCGTGTCCTCAGGAGTGTCAAACGCTGCTTCTAATTAAAGGGATCTTTCCCCACAGGTCGGCTTCACCGTTTTCATGAACATCGCGGGCGCCATCTTTGCCGTCACCGGCGTTGTGCTGTACGTGGCGGACCTGAGAAAGGCCTCCGTCCTCTGGATGTGTGAGCGCGGCATCAACAATGCCGATAATTACGAGGACAAGTGCGTAAAAGTGGCGTTCTTTTCCCAGGTACGCATGCTTCTGAAGTCAAACTGAAGGAATCCACGCTGAGTGGCTTTTGTAAAAATGAGATATTGAATTGAAAATAACTTTTTCCATCAGACTCTGTTGACGTCCATGGACACCACGTTGGTGGCCGCCGCCGTTCTCCACCTCTTAGGCGATATTAGATTCACTGTTCTGGGCATCGAGGCTCTGGTCAGCGGGATAAAGGAGGAAGAGGTGTGGACCAAGAAGACAATAAACAAAATGTAGTCTACGTGATTTTGAGAGTATTCAGAAAGGTGAAGCGAACGGTACTAGAATCGTTGCTGTTGGATACAATTAGCTGCTAATTCTGGTAATGTTTGTTGTATTCAATTTTATATTCAATAAATTTGTAGTAAATCTCAATTTTATTTGAGTTTATGCTTAATGAAAGTCTCCTGATGATTTTGAAGATCAGCAGTGATTCAAGGAAGTCATTAACCATCTTTTGAAAGTCAAATGGTTTGAATAAAAAATGTAATTTCTCACTTAAATTCCATTCGCTTCATTGGTTTTGGCTTGCTGTTTTGTTGCTTGTGTTTAGTGAATCCCGACAGGATCCGTTGTGCCTCCGTCAAATACATTTCAAGAGACTGTTTGCGAAGGATTTTATTTTGAAGGGTTAAAACGAGTGCCAGGAAGTATTCGTTTGCTCTGTTGCTTGATGAACCACCCGTCCAGGTAGAGTCTGTGTGCAGCTGCCAACCAGGTGAGACCTCTGCACACGCAGACACATCATTCATGATCATTTTAATCATTTTATCCTTGTAATTATCAAATCAGTAGGAAGACAGTTTTATTCAGTTCTGAATTTGGTTGTTTTGAAGTTATATTAATGTTTTTACGGTCTACAAGGGGCAGTTACGGAAGATGTTATGGACAACTTAAGTATTTTTCATCACTTTGAAAAGTTTCTGTGTGTGCTTGCATGTTGGTCGACGTTCAATACCCAGATTCCTCATTTCTGTGAAAGGTTTCACCGAGTCTTTCTGTGTTGGCTTTAGGATCAGAGGTTGAGATTGTCTTTGCAATGGTATTTTGTGGAAAACTCAAGTGTAGTTAACTTCTTTTATGTAGGCAGGTGCAATATAAATGACACAGACACCAATCTGTATAGGTTCATTTATACCTCAGTAAACCTGTAAGCATGAGTTTAGGGTCTCAATATATTATTTCAAGTCGCCTTGATATCGATTTAGTTATGATCCCATTAAGAGTAAAATAGAGTCATAGATCTATTTCCTTTGCGATGTAGAAGTTATTTTCTTATATAATATAAAAAGCAAAGTTTCCTCCAACAAAATATTTCCTCCACAGATTCCCGTGACTAACTGCTGACGTTTGGAGGTTATGAAACAGACACACTTTGTATTTGCTCAACAAACACACGCGTTCGGATCGGTGTAAGTGCTTTGTCCATCATCTCCCCCCCTCCCCCGTCCAGTTTCCATTTCAAGATCAGCCCGTCGTGCCGCAGGAGTGAGCGATGCCCGTTGCTGTGGTCAAAGACCAGGGAGTGACCGTTGTCACCGCGGCGACGGACAGTGAGAGCATCTTCCCGCCCGTGTGTCAAATCCTTAAGACTCTCTGCTGCTCCGGCTCCACGGTGCTGATGGAGAGAGACGTGACTGCAGCTCTCGGGGTGAGAGCACCATTAAACCTATCCGAGCATTTTTAAATGTACGACAGTACAAGACGGTGAGGTTTAAATGTTTGGAATGTGTCATAGACTATGCAGATCATGGTGGGCCTGTTCAACATTGGACTCGGGCCGGGACGACCTTACACGCAACCCGGCAGTTTGACCTTCACGGGAGCTGCGTACTGGCTGGGTGGCGCGGTGACATAAGATTGTTCTGTTACTATTGGTAGCTGTTGATAACGTGACCAGAACTTTTTAGAATTTAAATTATTTAGTGAAAGAAAGATTTCTTGAAAGGATGCCGACATGTGATTCCACAGAATGACATTTCTTTGCGTGAAATCATTTGTGGAAATTGACTGTTTTCACAGACGTCTTCCTAAAAACCAAGAAATGCTTAATAGTCAAATTTGAATTCTCTGTCCAGTTCAGCGTAGCTGGAATCTTGTCCACTCTCGCCGGCCGGTTCCCTTCTCTTTACTTGGTAAGTAAAGTCTGAATAAACACCATGGCCACTTTAACATACTGCCTTTTAAGACCAGTGTCATAATGGAATAGTTAAATGAACATTAGTAAGGTTTCATTTACAATGGTGAAAACATTCATCCGATACCAAACATATCAGTAAAACAAATCTTAAATAGTTTTGTGATGATACAGGTCTTGAATCGTTCAATGTGACCTGCGGTTGGGTTAAAGCATTGAGAGTCTTGCACGTGACGGGGTCTTTCCTCTCAGGTGGGCTTCGCTGTGCTCGTGAACGTAGTCGGATCCATCGCGGCCGTCGTTGGGATTGTGCAGAGTTCCTTGGACTTGGCGGCCGCTCCCGCCGCCGCGATGTGTGACGGCCACGCCGCCGAACCCCATAACGACAACTGCGTCTATGTGGCGCGCTACCTCCAGGTAAGCATGCCTCTCTGCTCTCTACTGTGTCTGTGGCTCTCAGCTCTCAGCTCATGCTCCATCTGGAGTCATAGCTCTTTCAAACCTGCCAGGAAAAAAAAAAAGCTTTTCTTTAAAGAGCTGCAGTGCCTAAGAGTTAATAGAACATAAACTATTTTCAGCTGCGGGTGAATCCACATTGTGTTGATTCAAAATGAATAACGGTGTTATGAAATTGAAGGAACCCATTGCAACAGTGTGGCTTTATTTGCAGTGTTTGAGAATTCATTTGTTGTCTATATTTATTGTCTGTGAATCAAGCTGATTTCTTTCTTCTTCATTCCATGTGCCTGTCAGCGTCTGTTGACGGCCTTGGACGTGACTCTGATCGTCCTGGCTGTTCTCCACCTGTGTGTCTCCGTCAGCTTTGCTGCTCTGGGCATCAAGGCTGTGGTCAACCGGAAGAGAGAAGAGGTATAAATCTGGACTATCATGCAGGACAGCTGAGTGGTATATTCAGAAGTAATAGTAGCGTCAGAGGAAGTGACAGCGAGAGTTATTGTAGGGATGCATTTAATGTAGAATTGACAGTTTAACATTTTGTTTTCAACTTTATTCAGTTTGTTATAACTTTTTCACAGGTCGGCAAAGATGATGAAGACCAGCACTTACTGATGAAGGAAGCCCTCCTGTCAAATCCTGCTGCTTAAAACCCACTGAACTTACACATGGATCCATATATTTGCACTAATTGTACTAATTGTAACCGGTTAATATCACAAACACACATTTATCCAGTCTGTGTTTCTGTGTTTATATTCTACACATCTGCCTTTGAATTGATTTAGGAAGACTTAATTAAATAAAAGGCATGACTCATTGGGAGGCTGCATTGCAGGACTGGCGTCTGTAATGAAACTGTTTCCCACTAGGTGGTACCCTTTCCCTTAAGTACACATCGCACATCACCTGCTACGTGGTGCCTCTACGTTATCTTATGCCGACATTAGCTTTATATTGAAGATGTGTGTTTTAATCACGGAAAAGGAATATTGCAAATATCTCGAAAGGAAAATAATAAATGTCAATGTATTGTTTTTTTTTTTTTTGTTAAAGTCAAATAGTCTGTTAGTCTGTCTAACGTTTTTCATTTCTTTCTATTTATTTCCTCCCTGTTTGGCATAGCGTCGACAGTGCCGAACCATCGCTCTGGGTTCCTGATTTTGATGAAGTTATTCTCATCCAAAGCTTCGCTCACAATGTAAATCAATCTGAAGTTTGGTGCATGGCTGTATTGTAATAGATACAAATAGATAGAGTGATTATCTTGCAGAAAATCACTTTTTAATTACCTCTAAATACATCCAACCAATAGATTAATGAGTTTTATATTTTTTAAAGTCTTTTAAAGATATAATACCTTGCTGTGTGGTGCATTAAAAACGATGCGTATGTTTTAAACATTGCAACACTTAGCTGATGAAAGGGGGAATCGTGGGAAGCTTTTGTGAACTGAAGGGCAAAGAGGGAGGTTTGTTGTTATGAAGTCCAGACTCTGAGGAATGTGGAGATGACAAAGCCCCCCCACCCTTTTTCTCTGCAGCCTATAAGAGTCTCTTACTCATGAAAATGAGAGCAGGTCCCTTAAACACGTTGAAACGTGTTTAATTCCTGTTGCTCAATGGTCACAGACACACAGAGCAGCTTAAGGCAGAGCCACAGGTATGTCTGTGTTTGCATTATCAATGCAGAATGATGAGGTGTAAGATGTCTACGTAACCTGTGCGCTCAGGGCCAAAATCAAAAACGCACTCATTAGCAGGAAAACATGTACTGGGAATCTTCATGATGTCCAGTGACATGACATGATGTCCTGGAAGTGCGCGTGAAGGTCATCTTTCCATGATTGGAATATTGTAACATGACTATATAATATTTCTGTCCTAAAACCGGCTTTGCAAACAGGTGAATTCATAGGAAATGCTGTTTCATATTACTGTACGTTTTATGCACGCACCGCATACGCTTGCTGGGTCTTGCCCTGAGGAATGGAATGTGAAGGGGGAGGACAGAAGTTCACAGTAACGAGGGGGAGGAAGTTCAAACAGGGTGTTTGAGGACGAAAACCTAAAGTTAATACCTGTCTTTTAAGTGTTTTTTTTTATCCAGCAAATTCTTTATGCAGAAGTCATCATTCTTTTTTATTAAAAATACAAAAGACTAAATAAATCGATGTTTAGCCACATGGGAGCAACGCAGCAAACTGTAAATTTTTTTTTTTACATAATATAAACTAAAAACACAGTTGTTGATCTAATGTTAGAACATATTTAGTGGAGAAATTTAACAGTGTCGCAAATTTAAACAATTATTGGATATATAAAGGAATTACTGACATTGTGTTAACAAGAGTGGTCATAAACATCTATTAGAAAACGACATAAACGACAAACATTGTTAACATAACATTTTGTAAATTCAGGTTTCAAAATAGACCATGAAGCTTTAGGGCGGGGCTACATCGTGATTGACAGGGTTTCCTCAGAGAACATTAACTCTTTCACATCGTGTTTCCAGTTTGAGAGATTTTATTCTGAAATTGTTGCTTGGCTAGAAGTGTCTCAATCATCCTTCTATTGACCTAAGCTCCTCCCTTTCATGTCACTTCCGGTTGCAAAAAAACAAGATGGCGACGACAAAAAACTAACATGGTGATAGCAAAGAAGCGTAGTTCAAGGCTTCAAAATGGTAGTGATGTCACGTTGGCTATGTTCACTTTTACATATGGAATAACAAACATTTATTTCTCAATCTTAAAATAAGCAGATGATGCATAAAACGGGCCTCTCCCACGAAGCCTCTCACCCAAACCATCCCATTCAAATGCCATTTTCATTTTCGCCCAAATGACTGGAGACTGAATTTAGGCCGAGTTGAGGATTACGCTGAGGTGACGGGCGGCAGCACAATGCGTTCCAGCAGAGCGGGCAAATCCTTTCGTCCCCTCGTGATGTTTTTCTGCGTTCCTGAGGTCAAGTGACGGGACGGCGTCAATGCAGGGCTGTGTGGCCCAACCATATTCATGCTAGAGTAATTCGGGTCTGATTGAAAGCATCACTTCCCTTATTCCGATGGTTGATGTCAGCAGCCCCTTTGACCCACCTGGGCGTGGACAGAAACCGACCCGAGGCCTCGACGAGGGAGAACAGACCAGGATCACGCCAAAAACTTTTTGTTTTGTCTGGATTCACGGTGTTGCCTAATTGTGTACCTTTGCGATACATTCCGTTAGCATCGTTGTATTGCTCAATTTTTCTTTTTGGGTTTTTGTTTTAACAGCATTTGTTTTTAGTTGCTTTTAGTTAGTTAAGTCATGGTGTGCGCATTACTCTCCTCCCTGACCCCTTCAACATTAATAGTGTAAAACCGTTGAAATGGACAACTTGAACCTTTTTGGTTTGCTTGCTGTTTTTGGCGTAGCAGACACACAGACAGCAGCCAGCTGGTTAACATTGTGGAGTGCGAGTTGGTGGGGACCAAAAACAGAGCTAAAAGAATTTTGTACTTATATTCATTAGATGGCAAGAAATGAAACCCCAAAAGAATTATACGGTGTTCATCATCTGCTGGACATGTGAATAATTGACTGTGTTACGCACTTATAAATACCACAAAAGTTTCCCCTGGCTACAAACACATCCAGACATTTCTGAAAGGTCTTCCCATATTGAAGGTTGACGGTATAAACGGTTGAACCACCCGCTGCACCGCATGTGCCGCGTGCGGACGCAGCACCCAGTCCATGAACGTGACCGGCGCACCGAACAACCCGAAGGGAAGCATAGTGAATTGGTATAAGCCCAGCGGAAAGCCGTCTTTTCCTTGGACTCATGGCGACAAGGGAATCTGCCAGTAGTCCATGGTTAAATCCAGTGGTGTGAAAAAACGCGCGGTGCCCAATCGGTCCAGGAGTTTGTCGACCCGCGGCATTGGGTATGCATCGAAACGTAACACCTCATTCACCGTGCGATAGTCCACACAGAACCGAACGAAGCCATCCCTCTTACCGACCAGAACGATGGGACGATGTCTTTTGTGTGTTGTTATTATAGCCCAGTTATATTTTACTGTTGGAAGATATACTGAGGTTTCACTGAGGTTTCATTGGAGCTTTAAAGTTCACGTTGTGGGAGTCAGGAGTAACGGCGTTTAAGTTTCTAATGGAGTTTAGAACATAAAGAAAATAATGCCACAGTTACTTTGCTGAGTACCTCATTACTTTTACAATGTGGTAACTGAGTTACTAACCCAATTACTTTTTGTAAGAAGTAATTGGTAACTGTAAATAATTACTTTTTAAAAGTAAGATGACCAACACTGGTGGGAATAATGGAGGTATCTGCAGTTGGTTTTAAACAGGCACGGTTATCTATCATTTCAAGGATGACTTGTGAAAACAACAGGGAGGAACTTGTCGTCACATGTTCTAATTCACGTTTATGGCGAAGCGGACCAGTCGGTAACGGAGCAGTGGGCGTGGGAAGTGATTAAGTGAAACGGTTAAACTTGCTGGGCAAGGGTTCGTCTTCCACTGAAAGCATGTTATCACGGCAACAAGATAATGGAAACTCATCTGTCAGCTTGTTTGTCTCGCTGCGTGCCGGGTCATCCAGCAGTGTTCTCCCTCCTGCCAGGTCGCACGGACCTCATAGAGCATCACATCGAGATCACATTTTACTGTGTTCGTCGACCCGGGGCATCGGGTATGCATCGAAACGTGACACCCTGCGATAGTCCACACAGAACCGAACAGAGTCATCCTTCTTACCGACCAGAACGATGGGACTGCACCAGGCGCTGTTGGACTCCTCTATTACCCCCATCTCCAGCATTGCCGCTAATTCTCGCTGATTAGGTAGCCGGTAGGGCCGTGATCGCACTGTCACGCCCGAGGTTGTCTCGATGTGATGCTCTATGATAGGGGTGTCAAACTCATTTGAGGTTCGGGCCAGATACTACCCGCTTTGATCTCGAGCGGGCCAGATCGTGCGGATGGTCCGGCCGACCGGAGGGGGGGTGGAGTTTGGCGCTAATGGTCCGGGGGAAGTGCCGCGCGTTATTTTCAAGCGAGACCTGCTGCCGAAAAGGTCGAACGCAGGGCTCCCCACACTTTTTCGGCTCACAAGCTATTTTTCACTCAACTTTTCAATCCAAGTCATGGCGATTTACTCCCCTCCCCCTCCCGCTCGACCAGTTTGCCCGCAATAACAATATGGAACAACATCGCTGCATACCCGGAGCGCAAAACGACCCAACGAGCCTCTGGTCTGTCAGAAGCGATCTGCCCATGGCAGGTGCTCTACCGTCACTGTGTTAGTGAATGACGTGTTCTCCTGGGCTAACGCATGCACTCACTCAAGGAGTCAAGGACCCAAGTGGAATGTTTAGGAATAGCAGCTACTTTTATAGAAATCCAATTTATGTCTTTTTGAAGTTCTCACAACAGCCCGCGGGCCTTGAGTTTGACACCTATACTCTATGAGCTCCGTGCGACCTGGCAGGAGAGAGAACACGTCATTACATTTTCCTTGCATATGGGCCAGGTCTGTTTTCTGGGCCGCAGAGAGATCAGATCGCACCACCTCATAGTCGACACCCCCTACCCGCCGTGTGACCACAAAGGGCCCTTGCCGTCTGGCGAGGAGTTTTGAACTGTAGAAAGAAGTAATACAAGTACTTTTTCTCCCGGTGGGAATTCGCTCAGCTTGGCCCCTCTGTTGTACAGACGTTGTTGACGCTCCTGGGCCTGGAGCAAATGGTAACCCAGGTAACCCGATGGCGAGCCACATGGGTAGTGATAAATATAATTCATCTGGGCGGACGTGCACCGATGGTTTTTCAATGGCCGGAGAGGTTGTGTCTAAAAAAAGAGGAATCGTTTAAAACCAAAAACTGTTAAGAAACTGTTATTTATGAATAAAAATGAATACAATGTCCCCTGTCCTGTACATCATTGTCCAAGTTACACACGCATATTCAATCCCCTCTTCCTAGTTCCACAAGGGGTCACTGTCCTCTGCCTACTTAAGCCCATGCAATTTTCCTAAAGTGATGGAATAACATTATTACACAAACTGCCATGTCATCTCACACAGAATACATTCAAAAAATATTTTATTATGGACCTATGTGATCATTTATGCACAGAAATTATTTGGTCATACATTTTTGTAATTCAGTCATTCACAACAGCCATAACAGCCACAAAGTTCAATGCATCACATTATGTGGTTCAGTTACAGCTGCCTGTAATTATACACCTGGCCAGTAGGTGGCTTTGTGTGCACATGAAGCATCAAGAAATTAACCCTTTCTCGAACCAATTTGCTGAAGTGTTGCGATGCCTCATGAGGCTTCATCTCGCCATCACTGGTGGCAGGTCTTGAACTACCTTGCGTTGGTCCGGACTCACAGATTGAGGCAACAGCATTTATTATTTGTCTATCGTTCGTCGCTGCCGTCTTGCCGTCCGCTCCTCTGCCTTGGCCCTGGGTGTTCTGCGCCAGCTCTGGGTTTTTTTTTTCTTTTTTTTTCTCCCCCTTCCGAGTCCTGCTCACTGTTTTAAATAGAGAAGACAATCAGTCAAATGTGCACCAGCTGTGCTCATTACCTGCTGGCACCATTCCCCGAACCACTCCCCCGCTCCTCCCTCTGCAGCTGAGCTAACCACACCCCGCCACCACAGTGACTCCCAATGTCTGTAGGAGGACACAGATAAAGGGATAACTTTGGAAGTAGACCACAGATGGTCAACCTTTTTGAGAAGTCATCTCACAAGCACTAGTTCCATATTATGCTGCGAGCATATAAGGCAGGGGTGTCAAACTCATTTTGGTCTGGGGGCCGCATACAACTTAATTGGTCTCATGGGGGCCAAACTCATGCCAAAATAAGTCCACTTTTTTCTTTGTATTAGTGCGAAGAAGAAGTAAATTATAAAAATCTTTATATGCAATGAATTCTCCTTTTACTAAATATATTATAAACAGCCTAGGTGTTTTTAAGAAAATTATGTGCAGTTTCAACAACATTTTCACCCAGTTTAACATTTATTTAAGTGCATTATGCATAAAAACACAAATCACAGTGATTATACACTGTTGCAAAACATTTATTGACAGTTTTGTGGAAGTTAAAACACTGTCCTGCATGTTAAAATACATCAAAATCCTCAAAATGTATAAAAGATTTAAAATCAATAACTTCATCAGTAACTTCATCAGTAACTAATATTCATAGCCAGGAGGACATGGATTAGCGGAGCCGAGGATCTAACTGTGCTCTACTGCTAAGGCACTCCGTTGTTTCATAGATATTAGCCATGTACACGATCACAAACTACATTGCTGCCAGCGCTGTTTATCATAACAATACTTCTGTATATTGTTTTAATCTTCGTTTAGTTACGTTCACAGTTATAGAAGTCCTGTAAAAATTATATTTTGAAATACCTCATCCAGAACAAGGAATGGCACCTTACGTCAACTAGCTAGCTAGCTTAACCTTATAGCGAACTCACCCTTAATTATGCCACCTGGATGATGCGCTACACTAACCACTATGTTGGAGTTAAAAGCATTTAAACCCTTTATGACCGCCAAGGGTGCATCACTAAAGTAGGACGTGATCGTCAATAAATTAACAGGTTCCGCCAGTGTTATTAGATGTGGACGAGCGGAGCGCTTGGACCCGGAAGTCCCGTGTGACGTCAGACTTAACAAGCGGATTCTGAACACATGAACTGACTCCACACACAGCGCCACTAGCGGTCAATATAGGAACTGCATATTTTATAGAAAATGAAGTTTATTATTTTTTTTCTTTCAATAATGCAGATTTATCCCGCGGGCCAGACTGAACCACCTGGCGGGCCGGTTCCGGCCCGCGGGCCGTACGTTTGACACCCCTGATATAAGGGAAATAGGGTGCCTCACCTTCTCAGATACTTATTTTCTAGTGTCCTTAGGTGGAACTACAAAGTATTTCACAATAAAAGAGACAAAGGTTTTCATTGTCAGTCAAACCATGATTCTTTTACTAACTCGACCAAGCAGCCTGTGGCGTTTTGTTGTTTCAGTGTAAACGGTTGAACCACATGTTTATGAAGTCTGAGGCCTTAATCCGAGCGCTTCCCTCAAAAGCTGCTCAGTCGTATGGAAATGTGATTTCGGAGAAGACAGGGTTGGTTTTGCGGGTTGTCTCCAGTGAACGTGAGAGATCTTCCTCCTGAAATAGAACACTAGTTTTTCTTTAATCGTAAAATTACGCAATTTGGCCTTTTGTCATGAAAGCTCAGAGTTCACTGTGTTGACCTTTGCTTTGCAGAGGTTTAAATGATCAGACTCCCTTACTGGTAACGGGTGCTTGGGATTTTAGATTGGCAGTATATCCACTTTGATCAAAAATGAAATTTTGTGACTTTTCTTTGCGTCTTGAATCAGAAGTTGCTTCCTTTTTAATCTCCAATCTAAGAAATTGTAATAAATCAAAACGAGTATCTTTGACTCACATGTTTTCCTTTGCACTTGTTCATTGCTATTTTGGCACGTTCCTCGTGGCCCTGTGATACACTGCAGGGCCATGAGTCTTTACACGCCAAAGATAGAAAATCCACAACCACATAATTATAGAGCATAATGGGTGTTTCCAAACCAGTTTACCAGAATATCCTTTTTACACTTCCCTCTTTTTTTTTCTTGAAGATGTAAGATTTCTCCACAGAGCATTCGGGCTGCTTCATTGTTTGCTTCATGACTCCTCAGTGGATTGGGATTAGTGGTGGTACATTGATCTTCGAGAATACACTAAAAACATGTTTTTAGTGTATTGTGTTAACAGCTGACATATTGGGATCAGATAAGAAGCCACATACCACATCTGTTGTATATGTTATTATTTTGAGCAATAGATTCATGATTAGCTCTGTCATTATTATTGTTATAAACCAACGCTTGGGCAGCTTCCTAAATGTTTTTATTTTAAGCAGGTATTATTACCACCTCAAAACCTTGAATCCCCCCCAAAAAGAAGACAAAATCAGATGTTATTCCTATTTTCCCCCCGTCCACAGACAGTCGAAGGTTTGTGTGTCAGAACAACCACACAAACTAGAGTCAGTCACAAAAATAAACAATGACTTATGACAGTTTATTGGGAAGATTTATTAGGTTTTTTGTTTTGGTGCAACCAGCGGGATGTTGTATCAGAAACAATCAAAATGTAACGTATGAAAATAGATATTAAAAAACATCTTATCAATATTTCAGTATTGATAACTACAGTATATAAAGGGAATGTTTTAGGTGATAAAAGCCACATACAAAGAACTGATTACAACAGTTTAAAATATACATCAAATAAAAACAATAACAGTTTAGTTGTTGGTTTTTTTCAGGTAAACAAACACGACATATTTCTTACAAAGCAGTGTCGATGTTGTACATATTTCATCAAAACCTCAACAGACGAACAGATCCCGTTTTGTAATTTTTCCAGAATTCAATTAAGTGAATCTTTCTGCTTTGAGCGGATTAAACATTTCCGTTTGTACAATAAGAGCTCCGATAGGCAGCTGTGCGTAAACAAAGTGTCACATGGTTTACTGTTCTCCTCAGATGACAAGAAGTGAAGTCAAAGGGAAAAATGTCTCTGGAAAATACCCAGAGACATTTTTCTCTGACGGTGTGTCAACCAGGCGAGGTCGCCACTCATCACTGCGCACACGTTATCTCTGTAAGACAGCCGGATGGATCCCATGTCAAGAACTTTACTGAAAAAAAAAAAAAAAACACGTCCTCCTGAAACAAACTGTCGTAGATCAAAAACAACAATTGTTCAGGGACTGTGAACTTTATTAAGATTATAACGTCACACGATTGACCAATCTCGTAACAAAGAGGCAGAGGGAAATAATGTCTCAGGGTTTCTTCCCCATCATTTACATGTTCTATAACTACGTCCTTCTATGTTACCCATCTAGAAATAAAAAGCACATGATTTGATGCACAAACTGTTTCGTTTGAAGATCGAAAGCAGCAAAGGACTCAAACGCAAATTTACCTAAAGACAGAATGATATATATATATATATTTTTTCCAGCGTCTCAAACTTCAGTGCGAGTGAACGCAGACGTAGAAGTTCTTGTGTTCCTGCCAGTAGTGGAGCTCGTCCGAGAAGCTCCAGGCGCACGCCAGGTCCTTGCTGGTTTTGACCGCGTGGACCACGCAGCCGCCGGGCAGGTTCTCATACAGGAACTCGGCCGTGCCCACCGCCGTCAGCTTCTTCTGACTCTGGATCAGCTGCTGGACGCGACTGCCGTCCACCGGCTCGGGCGACGAGCTGTAGGACACGCAGATGTTGAGCCGCTCGTCCGGTGACGTGAGCTGGAAGCGGCTCTTCCCCACGGCGTTGTGGTAATCCTTCTTGTTGGCGAGTAGGCCGGAGGGGGACCTGAAAATGCGCACGGACCAGCCCACCCAGTCGTACTTCTTCCTCAGCTTCTCCACGATGGCGTCGGCCAGCTGCTGGTTGGTCAGGCCCGACCCGTCTCTCGCCAGCTGGCGGGAATCGATCTCCGCCTGTTCGGGGAAGCTGGCGATGCAGTCCTCGATCACGGCGCTCATCTTGAGCTGGACGGTCTTCATCTTCTCAGCCCAGTCTTTCAGCAGCTCGTCCTCCTCGTCGTACCCCTTCAGGGCGGCGTGGCCCAGGAGAGCGATGATCCCGATGCAGAACAGCTCCTTCAGCCGGGCGCAGAAGTCCTCCACCGGCCGGCGGCTTTTCTTCTCGTAGTTCAGCGTGACATCGAGCACCGATTCCCCGGAGAAGTTGTTCCCCGTCACAGAGTCGTAGAGGGTGTTGAGGTTTTTGTCGCCACCCGTCTTGGCGAAATGTTCGAGGAAAAGCTTCTTCTTGACCTCCCGGAACTTGGGTTTGGCGTTGAGGATGTCCATGTACTTCCTGAACTGGTTGGTGATGTTCTCCTCCACTGAGAAATACACAGCGTCCAAGCCGCTTTTCTTAATCTCCTCGTTGATCTGCTGGAGCTCTTCGGAGATCACCTCCAGGCGATCTCGCACCTTCTGAAACTGCTCCTTCATGAACACCTCCTCTTTGCTCTCCGCGTTGTCCAGAAACAGTTTGACGATTGGAGCGGCGACGGCGAAAATGGGGAAAAAGTCGCCGGCGAAGCTGGCCACAATTTCAGCTCCTTGTTCAAACACTTCCATCACGTTCTCCACCACGTCCTTCTTCTCCGCTACGAGCCGCTGCAGCTGGTTCGCCATCTCTGCTGACTTTTGAAAGGAGAAACGTGGTGAGAAACGTGGTCGGTTGTGATATTTAAGCGAGAAAAGCTCCTAACCCTAAAAAAAAAACAATCAAACTGAACACTAATGAACAACAGAGGTCGGGTCTTTCTTGAGCGACTTACTGTTGTGTTTCAGTGTTGTTGGACTGCGGCCCGCTCCCTTCGCTCCAACCCAGCAAACGCTGATAAGGAAACAGAAAAACAGCCGAGTGAGCTTCAGTGCTGCTCGGTGGCCACACCCGGTGAGCAATGACTCAACAATGCAGCGACGCAGGGCCGGCATTGGCTGAATGGTTTGTATTGACTTGTGAAAACAACATGGAGGAGACTACTTTTTTCACTGAGCTCAAGTTTAAATTTACATTGAAATAATACATGATGTCCCGGAAAAAGGTAAAAGTATGAACCCCCTTGTCTTGCAGTCTGTCTTTGCTATGCTCTCAAGAAGCAATAGTTTAAGAGAAACTTCAAGTTATAATACTATAGCAGATTCATTTTTATACACATCTTAAATCCTAAATCCTTGGCCTATATTAATAGAGATAGAAAAAAAAGTTCAGTGATGCTAGATGAGTGCTTATATATCAAGGGAATTGCATTGCACTTCCTCCCTGATGTGAGGAAACGGAGAAAAAGCCAGTGAGAGAAACCCGGCCGGATGCTCAGACGTGTCCTTTTTTGCAGAAGTGAAAATGTTTAAAGCGGGTGTAAAAGGCTACACTCCCCTTCTGGCTCGACAAACTCGGTCCCACACGCATCGCCAATGCAGCAGCTTATGTCCTCCGGAGAGTTTTCATGAGCTCGCAACTGAAGGAGGAGTAGCAGCGACGGCGGCGTCAATAACGGAGCAGCGGGCGTGGGAAG
Organism: Apeltes quadracus; assembly: GCA_021346845.1. NCBI lineage: Eukaryota > Metazoa > Chordata > Actinopteri > Perciformes > Gasterosteidae > Apeltes > Apeltes quadracus. Next base: position 3,248,137 of record CM037936.1, read on the forward strand.
TGATTAAGTGAAAAGGTTAAACTTGCTGGGCAAGGGTTTGTCTTCCAGTGAAACTCAGCATGTTGCCACGGCAACAAGACAATGGAAACTAATCCGTCAGCGTGTTTGTCTCGCTGGGTGCGGGTAATCCAGCTGGACGCATGAGAGAAGACATCGCCCATTGCTCAGCCTGATGCATCAAACAGTCAAGAGTCTATTCTATTCCCACACGGATTTACAGATTTAGGTAGTAATTCTACATTTTTGAGAGATATCCTTTTTTCCTTTCTTGAATGAGAAGATCGATTGAACCCGATTGAACTCCTCTGACCAGTATTCGTGAGTTGAAGAGATTTGAATACAGCCAGGCTAGCCGTTTCCCCATATGACAAGGCCTTATGCTAAGCTAACTAGCGGCTAAGTGTAGCTTCATGGACTACAGTGGTGTAGATCTTCCAATCTACCCAATAAGTGCTTTTTTCAAATTGGCAAACTACCGTTTTAAAGCGTTCTTTGAATGCCATCCACAAAGTTTCTGCATAGTTCCCTTGTATGCCGTGAAGACAAAAACATAAAAGTAGAGCAGATTCCAGCAGGATGTTGGAGCATTTATAGTTACTGCATCTTATTGGATTTAGTCGTGCTAAACGTGTGATTCCTGTTTTCCACTGACGTTATCTCTCGATTTCTCTCAAGGCCCCGGGGGAGAGGAGGGGGAGAGGGAGCGGGGACGGGAGGGTAACCGCAGACTGAGTGCATGAGAAGCACCTTCACACAGTTTAAACATAAAAGAGCTTAAAGAAATCACATTTTCAGAAACAGCGAGCTAAAGATACAAATAACAAGTTTGTTTTTTTTACAAACAAGTAACTAAACTACCTTGGGTATTCCCATTTATGCTACTAAATGTCAGAGGGAAACATTGTACTCTTTAATACACAGCTATTTGTCAGATAGACATATTTGGCTCGTGACACAATAAACAATGTTAACTTGGGGCCAGTTGTTCCAGCAAATATCCACGACCTTATAGGCGACATTTGACATCTCAGATTCCTCTTGTGACACTTAAAAAGGGGCCCAACCACTGGACAGAAAATAAGCAGTGAAAATGTGAACGACTCCAAGAACTAATGCATAACAATGTCGATCACAGGGCCCATTTTCTGCAGGAGCACTTTCAGCTGATAGTTCATTCTGTATTTTGAGCAGGGAGAGTAGATATTATCATTAAAACGCGTGTGCAGCGAGCAGAAGGACGAGCTCGTCCGTGTCTCCGTGTCTCCCTTGACGCGCTGCGGCAGCGCTTCCTCTGGACGAGCGAGCCGATCACTCACTTAACTTAATGGACAACGTATCGATCGGCGCGCGTGCGAGGCCTCTAATCGCATCGTCGCACAGAGAACAAACAAACATCGCGGGTTAACACCACAGAGCGGCTTCTGTCTGCGGCAACGCAAAGTGGAAAACGCCTTAAAAAAACACTTCCTGGAAGACAAGAAGAAAAAAAAGAGGAGCGTTGAAGGCAGAAATCTGCACTTCTGGAAACCGACGCCCAAACAAAACAGTCGATGGTTGAATCGACTGTTTTTCCTGATCGATTGGCGTTAGAATTAAACGTTTTCGACGGCGAAAAGACGGACTCACCTGAAAAAAAAAAAGCTCGCGGAGGAAAAAAACAAACAAACCAACTTGCGGACGCGTCGTCTCGCGGCTGGTCACGTGACTCTCGCGTTACACAGACGCGCCCAGTCGAGGCACCAAAAAAAAAAAAAAAAGACTAGAAAGGTTGGGAGCTTCGTAGATTGTTGCCGTGGCGAGTTTAGCACAGATCCACCTCCACCCATTTGGTAAACAATGTTATCAAAGCGGATGTTTGTGAGGCTTTATTTCTATAACTGCGACAGGTTTGAACTCAAACGGGCCTTTTGATTAGAGTAATGGTGACCAAAGATGACAAAACCGTTCATGTATTTCCGTGTTTATTACAAATTAGAGTAAATGCATAAGTATCTCGACAAAATTGATTGTGGAATCAGGACTTTGGCCGTCCGCCCTGCAGCAACATATTGCACCAAAAGCAGCAAGAATTTTTTGTTTTAAACACGAGGATCTAGGAGGGCAACATCGATATATTCCGCTAACATTTTTCCTTTTTTTAATATTCTATGTATAGGTGGTAAACATTCTCTGAAACGAATTGAGAAAGCGTATGAAAAATTTAAAAAAACTCAAAGCCGGAAAATACTTTTGACACATAACTTGCAAAATGACCTTTGAAAACTTTTTTACCGCTTCGCCCACAGCGGTCCTATATACCGAGAAGGGTGACTAGGTATAAACTATTTGTCCTTGACAGTCAACAGACCATAACATCGTGTCGACCATCTTTTAACATCCAACAGGGACAGAAACACCAGGAGAGTCATAACACTACGTCAAGGCTGGCATGGAGATAGACACACTCTGAAAGAAGAAAGAAAACCCCGAAGCCGCTGCATCATCGACATTTAAAATATACGCAAAATAATTCAAAGTAATTACATGCCAAACAATGAATCACAAACAAGAAACCGAACGGAGCAGATTATACATATAGGCAGAGACTAGATTGATTAATTCACTTTCTGTATTCAATGTCTCCGGTAAAAGTATTCATGAATTTAAGCGTTGCTCATTTTCTTTCCCCGTGTGTCTACTCGGAGTGGATACACAGGTAGGCTCTTTTGTGTTTTCCATAGTAGTAACTATCATCATCGAAGTTGTTGGACTCCACCACTTCCTTGTAGTGGCTGACAGCATGGACCAGGCAGTCGGGGAAGCTCTTGTTCAAAGCCAGAGCCACGTCAATCATGTTCCCCTTCATCTTCTGAGCTTCGATCTGCTCCCGGATCTGACTCTTGTTAATGGGCTTGGGGTCGACGCAAAAAGACACCACCACTTTGACCTTGCTGTTGGTCATAATTTCAAACCAGTTGGCTCCTCCACATCCGTGGCACTTCTTTCCTGCCAGCCAGTTGAAAAAGACGATGCGCTCCTTGTCGCTGAAGGTCCTGATGGACCACTTCACCCAGTCGTATTTCTTAACGAGAGACTCCAGGAGGGATTTGGCGAAGTCGTGGTTGACGGAGCCGGGATCCTCCTGCAGCAGGCGATCCATGTCCAGCTTGGCCTGATCTGCAAAGTTCTCTGTGCAGTCATCCACAGCCGCTTTCATTCGATTCTCCACATCCTCCATCCGCATCTGCCACTTCTTCACCATCTCCTCCCCTACCACCCCTTCCTTGAGGGCGGAGTGGCCCATCACGGCGATGATGCCCACCACAAAAAGCTTCTTCAGCCGGGCGCAGAAGTCCTCCACCGGCCTCCTGCTCCTCTGCTCCGTGGCCACCACTGTTTCGAGCAGCGGGTCCCCGGCGGCGCTCTCACCAACGACGGCGTTGTAGAGGGCGTCCAGGTTCAGGTCGGCGTCGGTGTTCTCGTAGTGGCTAATGAACTTCTCCATTTTCTTCTCCTTGAACTTCGGCTTGGCGTTGACGAAGTCCTGGAACTTTTCGTACTGGCTGAGCATCTGCGCCTCCCGGTCAAAGTTCTGCTTGTTCATCGACGTCCTCTGCAGCTCCAGGGCGATCTGATCGATCTCACCTTGGATTCCCTCGAGTTGCTGGTTGACCAGCTCGAACTGCTCAGTCAGGTAGCGAGCCTCCTTGCTGTCCGGGTTGCTGAGGATCTCGGCCGAAGCCACAAACACGGCCTCCAAGACGGGGTGGAGCTGGCCCACGGTGGCGGCCAGCACCTCCGAGGCTTGCGCCATGATCGCCACACCTTTCTCGACCTTGTCCCTGTTCAGCACGAGCCAATCTGCCACGCTGTTCATCGTTGTGTCGTGGGTTTTTTTTTTTACGCTAACTGAGAACTGTTTTCAGCTGCTCAGAGGCTTTGCTGGTGCCTGAAAGAAGAAGAAACACGAAACCATGGTAGAGGGTCATTACAGATTTGTGGATTTCAATTTAAGTTTGGCTCATTTTGGTCTCACAGGACATTTGCCTGACAATGAAAACCCTCCAATAAAGCCAATGGCAGGTCAGGTCTGCACATGCAGGCATCCAGTTTCATGCCACACCCTCAGAGCCTCGGCTAATGACAGGGACTTATTTAAAAAAAAACATTGGTGGCATTGACACATCAGACAAGCTCATTAAAGTATGGGCCACACACGGCAATTCAAAACAGATATCAAACACATTGTGTGCACTCAGGAACTATGACGTGTTGTGCAACATTGCAGTGTTGGCCCTTTGGAATCTTTTTTCTTTTTTAACCGCAGCTACGACATAAAGCAAACACAGATGTTCACTACACGGTGAAAGAAGGGTATTTACTTTGGTAACGATAGCGGGTATTTAGATGCAAAACACACAAGAGAGATGAGCTAACTAATTTCTCACGGCCTGGAGCCCATATCTAGTTCAGAAAAAGGCACACCCAGGCCTGGGAGAAGAAAACTCCCCACCACTGCACTTGTTCAATGACGCAATCACACTTCTACTAATTATTACAAAATCAAAAACATACTTCAAACCCAACACGTACATACAATATGTTTTCTCAGGTTTTGGTATAGACAAAAGAAAGTATAGAAAAAAATAGACAAAAACAGGTTTACACCAATAATTGCTGCAGTGATGAGATCAGCGGTGTCATTTTACAGCCTTCTCTTACACTACGCTAAGTTGTTCAGCCATCATTGCTTCGAAGATGTATCCACATTTTTGTGTGATGACAATAAACCAATGCATCATTTAAAATATAATTGCAGTGAGAAAATAATACTTACAGTAATTGTTTAGGCTCGTGTTTGTAAGAAAATGGTCTTCACTTGTAAAACCCCTCCAAAAAAGTTTGTCTCCGCTCAGCACAGAAAGTGAAATGTATTTTATGTAAGGAAAAAAAGGCGAGTCCAACACGGCACTTGATCAAACACTGATCTCCCCTTTCAACGCTACACAGCTTCAATAGGAACCACAAACGTAATCCTCTAACGAGACCACATCCCCCAAAGGACTCATCTCTGCCGATGACAAGTGTCTTCAATATAGACTTTTTCCCCTTACTTTTAAGGAAATAAGAAACGAACAAGAAAAGCCAAATAGACAAAACAGAATTTTGAGTTTTGTGTTCTTTCTTTCTCTTTCTTTGAAACTTTAAGCAACGGTTCATTGGTGACGGAGATGATGGAGATGCCAAATAAAGAAATAGAGCAGAAAAAAAATGAACTCACCTTTCTAGCCAAATGTCCAGTGAACTATGGTCCAGTTATTCAGTAGTCCAGCCGTGCCTGTGAGCACCAGCCTCTTTGGGATGTATATATAGACTCTCTCTCTCTTTCTCTCTCTCTCTCTCGCTCTCTCTCTCTCCCCTGTTGTCTCTCTCTCGTCACTCCCCCTTTGGAACTCCTCCATCCCCTTCCAGCATTCCTCAGAAACCCACTGAGAGTGATGAGGGGCCGGCACTGACACAGATAACATCCTCTAAACACTCCCCACGCAGGGACACTGTGCACCCTGGGAAAATATAGAAAAAACGACAATTTTTTTGTGCTTGTCTGTGCGTGTTTGTGTCAGTGTGAGTGTGCGTCTGTTGCAAAGAGAAACACACAGACAAGGGGGTTGAGAGGAAGAATTAAAAGGAGACCAATGGCAGCAGGGTTCAGCCGAGCGACCCAAGAGCACAAAACCCCTCTTGTTGTGGCTCGAGGTTGCCATGACAACTGAGCTTGTTCCTCTAACTTCTGTGAGACTTTGCATGCTCCCAAAACCAATAAGATAGCTCTGTTAGTACCCTAAATATGTAAAATACATCATTGCACTATTTCAGATCATTTGGTAAACTGTTGACCTACTCTTCTCTGAATGCGATAAATGGTGATGGCGACTGTTTTCAAGCCTCTCAGAGAGAGGACGACGGTCCCGCGGGGGACGTGCTAGGCCCGTTGCTGCTCAGTGAAAGACGGCCTGTGTCTTCCCAGGACACACCATGACAGTCGGAGCTCACTCGTGGCCTTTGTGCTTGAAGCGGGCCGTGACATCAATGTCATCGTCAACCGTCCTCCGTCACGCATCACAGAGAAGCGGGAACAGGAAGAGGAGGGAAGGACGTCCGCTGGCCGTTGGTGCCGGTCAGCAGGGCACGGGTGGAGAGGTGGAGAGCTGCTCTCGCAGGGACTCAACACTACGTGACCCCGACACCGGGGGACCTGTGCTGTGTAAAAGGCCCGAGATGTGCTGTTTAACGAGAGACGACTTTCCCTCATGTTGGCAGAGAAGACCATCCGTCTGGGAATTATCAGAGAAGCTCTGGCTCCAGCATCCATGGAAAAGTGTTGAACTTGGGGAAAAGTTTTGTGGTTTTCAGGCTCCCCAGGTGGAAACACAAGGGAAATATTTGCGATAATGACCGCCAGCTGAGGAAAAAGCTTGTGTGCATCAGGCTGTTTTTGTCTTTACGCAGCAGGCACCCATTTGGCATGTTGGGAGAACTGAAGTAATCTCTTTCGTGATGTCTGTGCTTTCCATGCATACATCTATCTATCTAAACCGGCAAGAGTAAACAGTTAAGATGCCGCATGGTCACATCGGAGATGAGCGCTTACAGACGTTGACTTTCACTTCCTATATCAAAGCCTCCAATTAACATCAGTCTTTCACAGGATGACTTAATAGATTGAAAACTGGTATTTAGCACACGTCATGACTGACTTTTGTTGGAAAATAAAAGCTGAGCTGTCATAGATTTTGATTGATTGTGGGATATTGCCAGAGGCCACAAACAGCAGCTTGTCTGGGCCAAGATCATCCCAGTATATTTCATACTTTCATTTTAATGGCTGGAAAAGCAGGTTTGTGTTCACACAGGATTTGATCAAATTAAAATTGAGGCAACTGGATGAAAACAAGTAAGCAAGTGTTTTGTAAAGTAAGATGCAGCGTGTAGATGTAATATCTACGATGTCAAAGCCAGCTCAGGAGAGATCAATAACCCTCCATCACAACAAGAAACTGTGTGTTCAAAACCAATGAGGAAGACTGTGGCCTCTTTTTCCTTTTTGAAGTTTAGAATATTTCATGAACGCATTTATTCCTCTGTTGCCACAGTGTGAGGTTTTATGAACGCAAACATTTGCAGGCATGTAAAATACTCTGGTCATTGAATATTGATCATACAACTCGTTTAGGCATTATCAGCATCAAAACAATCCATACATTCGAACAGCACATGGACAATGATCTGTGTTGTATAAACATCTGTACGCATTTCATGATTAACTGGATGAATGAATCGCATAGTAAAGAAAAGGTGGACGGTTTATGTTGAGGGCTCTGTGGTCAGATCTCATTCAAGTGTGGAGGAAGACCACAACAAACAAAAATCACATCTAGACAAAAGGTCACCTTTTCAATTCCGGTAAAAGCTGCACGATGTATCAATATCAAATGTATCAATAGATACATTTGAATGAGTGTCAAAGTGCTGAAAACATTCCTGTGAGGACTATGAATATCATTTAGGTATTTGGATATTAAGTCTGGACTGCAGTAGCGGAGCGGCCAGTGTGGGCAAAGGAATCGGCTCAGACGCTTCACACTGAAACTATATGAAGTGTTAAAAAAAACTTGAACGTCAGCATTAATTTGAAACGGACGGTAGTTTGGGTTTGAAGGTACTGTCTTCTCTCTGTGTAATGGCAAACCCCCGCCCCCTACTTTGCAGATGTTTCCGGGTCACAGAAAACACGGCGTCCGGTGACAGACTACAACATCACTTGGTCCAAAGAGGTGCAGGGACGGAGGAAAAGTCCTTACGTAATTCATTTCAAGGTTTCATGGGAAAAAAAAATGTGTCGGTTCCTCTTGGCTGACTGTTATCGCTGTCACTAATATCATTGTTATCTTGTGCTGCACTCTGAGCAGTGTGTCCTTTAAAAAGCCCTTTAAATGAAAATGTCCCAATCGCAAAGAGCCAAGAGACAATTTTAGAGGAAAGATTTCCACATTATTAAAAAAACGCAAAAATAGCTTGTCCAGTTTTGTAAATTTCAACTTAAATTTGGCACATTTGCCTGACAATGAAAACCCTGCAGTAAAGCCAACGGCACGTCGCACAGGCATCCAGTGTCATGCCGCACCCTCAGAGCCTCGGCTAATGACAGCCAATGGGTTTTCTTTCAAGTTCAATAAAAAAAACAAGTTCAATAAGTACACAAAGGAGGCACACAGGGAATTTAGAACAATTATCCAACAAGGTGTGTGTACGCAGGAATTATGACGTGTTGTGCAACAGAAAAAGGCCGAGCTCTGAGAGAAGAAAATAACCCCACAACTGCACGTGTTCAATTATGCAACAGCCTTTTCTTACACTACGCTAATTACATCTGATTTATTCAGCCCTCAGCGCTTTTAAGATGCGTCCACATTTCCACCTCATGACAATAAAACAATGCATTATCTAAAATTTTATTTTAAATTTTAAATTTGTAATTCCAGAATGACATTGTATTCTTATTCAAAAGGTACCCACAAACCTGAGCCTTTAACCACGTCCCTCTAACCACGTCTTTGGAACTCCTCCATCCCATTCCAGAATTCCTCCGAGATTCCCTGAGAGGGACGAAGGGCCGCCGCTTTATTTGCCATATTTGTGTAATTTTATGTAAAGTTTATGACTGTTTTGTCTCACCACACTAAATTGAATGACAAAAAACACAGAAAACGGAGGTTGTGTCATCTTTTGTTTGTTGTCTGAGGCTGAAAAGACAAATGACTGGTTAGAGGAAGCTATTGACCACATTTTATCTTTTTGACCTTAACCAATGGCTAGTGTTTCCTCCCCGCCACAAGATGTCTCCTCGGCCCACAGGAAAAGCCCCCCGGCGGCTCGTCCAATGGAAGAACACACACAGCACTTCCTGCGAAGGGTTGGCATCTGAAGACAGCAAAGGCCCCTAATTGAGACACAAGAGAAATGTCCTCGATACAAGTTGAGATTTGTTTAATTGTCTACCATGTAATAAGGAAACAGAGATGCAGAGACCTGTTTCTAACACAGAACTTCACAAAGGAAAAAAACAAAAGGTGCTCAGCCTGAAACACAAGTTTTCATTTTGGCAGAGCTTTTAAATAAAGACTAGTCTAGCAAGAAACCACAGTCTGAAGAAACTAAAGTCTGAACTAAGGGCAAAATAATCGCACAAACTCTTCACGCTGAGACTATATGAAGTGTTTATAAATGTCAGCTCTTCTTCACATCGACACTTTTCCATCCGGGATCGTTTATGATGGCGTAAGGCTGCAACATCACCTGGTCCAAAGAGGTGCAGCGAGGGCAGCGACGGAGGAAAAGTCCTTCCATAACTCATTTCAAGGCTTCGTGGAAAACAAAAGCGACAGTGGCTGACTGTTATCGCTGTCACTAATGTAATTATTATCTGGTGTTGCATTCTGAGCAGTGTGTTTAAAGTCCTTCAAATGAAAACATCGTGAACCGTGAATGATCCAAGAGACATTTTCAGAGGAAAGATTTCAACATTATTAGTAGATAATCAACCCCAAACAATCTGTATGCACAACAGTGACTCCGGAAGCGAGAGGCCGGCGGCCCCGCCTCGGCACGAGCCCATCTGTCAATCACACGGATTGATACTCACTCCGGTTGGATTTGAGGAAACGAGATCGAGGTTCGAAGGCGACTTATTGATTGCAGGCAAACTCTGTCTTTGCCCTTACGCCAGGGAGTCAGAGCTCCTTCGAGCTCCATGTTGGAAATCCAATTACTCTCCCATACTGACATTTTGTTTAATCACGCCGTCGCGGTCCTGATTTCTCACGCTGGGGTCACAAGATTTTTCACAAAGCAGATTAATACAGCAATAACATCTGTGATTCTCTAAAGCTTTGGTGGAAGGATCCAATAAAGAAAAAAAACGGCTCCGAGCTGGTTGATGAGGCCTCGCGTCGTCATCCACCAGGTGTGTGACAGAGCGAACTGCTACACAATAACTTAATTATTGAAGGCATAGTTTTTGTTTTTGTAACATGAACTACAATGTGAGGTGAGGGGATCCAGCAGGGGGCAGAACAGGCCCGCCGGTAATAAATGCAAAGTGTTTTTTTATATTTCATTTGGAAATGTAAATCTAAAGTGATTTTCTCTTTAAGAGAGACGCTTCATCGATGACAAAGTGAAAGAAATAAAAAAAAACGGTAGAAACTGTCCGATCTTTGCTTTGGGCAGAGGTCATGTGCTCTGACACCAGCTGATGGCCGCCATGACAGATTTCAGATTAAAACGGTTTCCCCCGGAGAAGTTTAGTTTGTGATTGATCTGCAGCTTCCGGAGATGGATTGTGCTTCGGTAGGCGGCAGAAACAGAAAATTCGGAAGGCTCTTCTTTGCAGTTGTATTGATGCAAAAGCTAACTTGTGTTAGCTCGCTAACAAGCATTAGATTATTGTAGACAGGTGGGGAGGAGGATAAGCCCATGGCCTAAATAGACATTATTTCCCACATTACGTCCGTAGTCAAGCTTTGCGTTATGTTCAGTCGGAGTCCCAACCTGCTGTCAACGAGCTGCACTTTGCATGTTTGCATTCGCCTCGGGAACCTTGAATCATTAAATCTGCTCCCGCATCCGTATTTGTCGATGTTCTCATGAGGATATGACTCAGGTCGTGAAGGATTAACGGGGGCATTTCCTGGTTCTCCTCTCTTTCATTTCCTCCTGCTCATGCTTTTACCCATTCACCTCCCGCTCCGTCGGCGCCTCGATCCACAACATCAGTGTTTCACAACCAGACTCGCCTAGTTTCTCTTACAGATTAAACAAATGAAAGTGGGGGGGGGGGGATTTACATTCCTGCAAAGTGATTAAAAACATTCTTCAGGTTAGTCTGGCAACATGTGTTTATTATTTCCAAATCAACTGAAACATGTGAAAGGCTGTTTCTTGTCAGAACACAGAGGAGTTATTTGGCTTTTACGAAGCTCTCGCCTCATCTGCTAAACTTAGAAGGACACCAGTCGGGTTGGCAGCAGAGACAGGGGGGGCCGTGTGAGCCGGGCTGAACAGGCAAACAGATTCACCGACTTGCTGCAAATGAGGGAGGCAGGAAATCCGGGAGAGGTTGGGAGGGACTGGGACAGCGCTGGGGAGGGTGGAGGAGGAGGGGGGTTTGACTGAGGACGCAGTCCAGACAGCGGCGGCATCAGAGGAGAAAGGACGAGGGGAATTTAGATGCGCCGCAGACACGTGTTTCCCATCCAGTGGAATTCACTCCAGACGTTCCGCTCACAAGGGGCACTGAAAGCTGAATCCTTAGCTTGCTTCGTTAATGACATGCTGTCTGCATGCCAACACTATAACTTTAAAAAAGGTTGAAGGTGGAAGAAGTACTCATTTTATTTACTTAAGTAAAAGTAATATTACCACAACGTTAAAAGGATTCTGTTACAAGTAACATATCTAAATGTTATCTCTTCAAACGACCTCTACAATGGCGAACGGCCCCGTGTCCTTTTATGTCTAAAACAGTCGGCGAGGTTCTGGGATCAGACCTGCAGCCAGTGTGTCACTGAACAAATGTTTTAATGCTCTTTATCGGATTAGTCCACTCAAAGAGCAGCGGGCTGATCGATGGTCCACTCGCACTGATGGGTAATCGCATTATCTCGAGCGGGCCTGTGGAGTGGCAGACAGCGGCGGACAGAAACGTCCTGCCATTGATCGGCTGCCTCCTCCAGGGCCACTCTGATGCTAGCTTCCCTCCAGCGTTTCATTTGTTTATGAAATATTGATATTGGCTTCCCATCTCCTGGTGGAGATGAGGCTCCTCCGGCCTGATGGGAGGAGGAGAAGTAGTGTTTTTTTCTTTCTTTTCTTTTTTAGCGGGATGTTCTGTTGTTTGCCAAATAAAACATGGAGGCTTTTGCTTTTCTTTTTTTTTCAAACACCTCCTCAAGTCCCAGCAATGAAAAGGCAAACGTTGCCACCTGCTTTCAGGTGATCAACGGTCTTTTACGCTTTAATTGCTTAGAAACTCCAAAGTTAGAGTTAAAGATGGATAAGATGGAAAGATGGATATGGATGCATGGATAAAAAATGTAGCGTGCCTCCAAAAATGTTAGTCAACCAAACCCACAGCAACACACTTTTTGTGGTTGCAACTTTATTGCCCAAAGATCTGTATGTCCATGGCGCCCTCTGTCTGCAAACCTCCTCTGGTGCCCTCCGTCCTCCGGGAAACATTTTCTTTAACCTTCCGTTAATTCCTTTAACCACAAAACAAGCCGACCCCGGCTGCCTCGCCGCAGGATGGATCCAGTCGGTCTTGTCAGTAAGCGGATGCTTTGGTCTTCCCATAATGACCGTCGGGATTGACGTGCTCCCGCAGCCGAAGCCTTTCATGCAGGGAAAGAGCCTCTTGGATCAATAGTTGTTACCTAGGCGAAGCCTGCGCAACCGCTAATGAATCCTGTGGCTCCCGGTGCAGGCCGCCGCCGCCGCCGCTCTTTGCCCTCACAGGAGGAAGATAACATGGAGAGGTTTAACAGTGCTGGTGATGATGTGGAAATTAGCCTCCAAACGCATCAACTGCATTGGATTCAAAGATACAGAAGAACTTCATTGAATAACCCGTGTCTTTGCAGGCCATCATAGCAGGTGAACAGGCCTGATGTTGCATCATTCGGTGCAATGATTTCTCCGACTGGCTCAATGTGTTTTTTCAGCGTAGGATTTAAGTACTTATTTGTCAAACCGTGTCAGTCACCTGTCTGTGACTTCTAGTCATGTAAAGGCCAACGATGTGCATTGTGACACAGTTTCCTTTGTTTTATGTTTTGTACTCCCAACACATTTCATTTAGAAATAAATAACAATGAAGTTCAAAAGCTGAGTTTCAGTCCAACTTCCACCATTTTAGTAGTTCGCTAGCATTTTGACAATGCTTTATTGACATTAGGGTTAGCGTAGCTTAGCATTAAGATCCACCATAGGGTGATGTTTCAAACAACATGTCTTATCATATATTTTTTACGTGAGATCAGATGTTCTGGTAGGCATCATTTCTAACCAGAGCCAGTTTATTGTTTGAAATCCAATGAACCGTTTTGTCATAAAATCGGTTTCTTGCATTGATTGAGAGCAGTGCTCCTCCCTCCTGCGCTGCGCTGTGTAAAGCCGACGGCTCCTGATGGATTCTGACAGGATGGACTCATGAGCAGCTAACGACCCTCCGGATCCACTGAGATATGGAGCGATGGGCCTTCTCCGCCCGCGCTGCACCTGCACCACGCGGCCACGGTGGCGGAAACCGCCCCGCTAAGCCGAGCACTTTGCAGCTCGTCTGCAGGATATTAGTGATTCATGGGCTACCAAACCTGAGGCCGCGGTCAGGAAATGCTGACTTACGTGTAAAATATCAATTGAATTAGTCAGAGAGCCTGTTGCTGAGGCTGCACTGCCTCGTTTTAATGGTCTCGGACGCCAACGGTGCTGCGTAAATCACATTTACACAAGAAAAGACAGTCCGAAATTAGATTATACTTGATTATCCATTTACAATTTGTAGTTTTTTTAATTAACTGACAAAGTTTAACAAGAATGCTGAATATTGTTTATGCACTGAATTTATTCAGAACATGTGGTTTTAACACACACAGTAATGTCATTTGAGTAATGATACATAATATTATGATATGATTAAATGGCAATTTATGTCATTAGTCAGTATAACAGTGGATTTCAACCTACACAGTTCATATAAGTACTACACGAGCAGCAATAGGTTTCTCTCTCCTGGGGAAAGTAAATGGAAGCCCAGAGAGTGAAGTTATTTTCCACTTCTGTTTGCAAAGAGCAAAAAAAAATAAGTGTTTAGCATGATCAGGATATCATAAATCAGATTAAGAAAATCATATATAATAGTAAAAAAAAAACTTCACTCAAGGCTGGAAAAGGCAATACAACACCGACAATCATCATTCATGAAAATAACGTTACACAAAATATGAAATGCACAAATGAAGAATCAAATGAAGACAAAATCCCCCCTCATGCATTCCACGGATACAGGCACGGTGACCAGTGGGGTTTGCTTGTTTCGGGGTCGGGCGGTTGAAAACAAGTTTAAAACACAAGGCACATTTTTGCGTCTTCGGTGCCAAACTCCAAGTCCCCGGTTCTTTCACGCTTGAAAAAGTATCTCCCCCTCCCCCCGTCAGAGTTATGTAGGCCGGCCTGCTGAGCAGAGACAAAATGGGAGCACGGCTCGGTAGATGCCTCAGCACAACAAGCTCTTCCGAGGTGCAGGTGCAGGAACCGTTTCTCGCGGGAGGCTTGATTATTACTGCATGACGCTGCGGTAAAAGCATAGAAAGCTACAGCACCAAATAAATGCACATGAAAGATAATAAAAGTGCATTTGTGATTTAGTTATTTTAACAAACTCGTTTGTGATCGGGACGCACTATTTAAAGGTTTTTTACATTGGTGCTCCTCCAGTTTGGACTTTCCACTCCACTATATTGATCTTAGTTACTCTTATAGTTACTTTTCGGGTACAGAAGAAAGCGGTGCCTGGCTTGCTCCCTTTTGTTCTAGTTCGTGCAGCAGGAGACTTCTCACAGGCTTTCATTTAAAAACAGAGTTTGAAGCACAGGGGCGAAAACGACCTAAATTTAAAATTTAAAAGAAACATTTTCAAGGAAAGTCAGAAGGTCAGATGTGGTGACGCTTTAATATTGGGAAGACATGACTAATAACTGCTGCGACGTCCTGATGCATACGTTTTGCACACGGGATGGTTGCGTTGCTCGGAATGAAGGCGGGTTTAAGCGTCCGTGTTTGCACGTGGTCGACGCCTGCGTGTGCTGGCACCCAACCGGGCGTCACTCCGAGTGCACACACACCGCCACGTTCTTGTGTCTCTCCCAGTAGTGGCAGTCCTCGGGGAAGCTCCACGCCGCCGCAGACTCCTTGTGGCGACTGACCGCGTGAACAACAAAGCCGCTGAGCTGCTCCTCCAGCGCCTCCACCACCGCCGGGGCGTTGCCCTTCTTGGCCCGACCCTCCATCGCCTGCCGGATGGCGTCGCGGGGCACCGGCTGGGGTCCGGCGCTGTACGACACCACCAGGTTGATGTCGTTCACCTGCAGCAGCTCAAACCAGTTCCGTCCCGCCACGTGGTGGAAGCGCTCTCCCGCTCGCCAGTTCCGGTAGGAGCTCCCCGAGTGGTTGATGAGCCGCACGGACCAGCTGACCCAGTCGTACTTCTTCGTCAGGAGTTTCGAGCAGCTGCCGGGTCGTATTTTGCAGGTTGTCTTCTTCCTTTTCCTGCAGGAGGTGCTGAGCGTCTAGTTTCGCTTGCTCTGGGAAGGCGGCGATACAGGACTCAATGGTCGACTTCATCTTGGACTCTATTTCTTCAATCTTGCTGCTCCACTCCTGGATTTTGTTGTCCTCTTCGTCTTGGTCCTGGGTCAGGGCGCAGTGGCCCAACAGAGCGATGAGACCCAAACAGAGGAGCTCCTTCATCCGGACGCAGAACTCTTCCAGGAGACGACGGTTCCTCGCCACGTACCTGCGAAGAAAACAGGAACCACCTCAGTATTTTTGAAGTTTATATTTTGCTCCAATCCGCAGAAACTTAACAACAATTTACCTTTCAACCAAATCTAAAACTGACTCCCCGCGGAAGTTGGTCCCCATCAGAACATCGTACAGCCCAAACAGGTTCTTTTCCCCTCCAGTTTTGGCAAAGTGCTCCACAAAAAGTCTGGTCTTCACCTCCCGGAACTGCTGTTTCGCCTCCAAGATGTCCATATATTTCCGAAACTGGTTCCTGATGTTTTCCTCCACTAAGAAGTAGTCGGAATCCAGCCTCCCCTTCTTGATCTCGCAGTCGATATCTTCCAGTTGGGTGGAGAGCACGTCGAGCTTGTTCCTCACCGTCAGGAACTGCGCTTTGACGTAGAAGACCTCTTTGCTGTGGACATTGTCCAAGGCCAAGCGGAGGACCGGGCCGGCGGCCTCACAGAGGGGGAAGAACTCGCCAACAGCGCTGGCCAACACCTCGGCCCCCTTCTGAAACATGTCCATCACCGCCTCGATGGCCTCCTTCTTCTGGGCCACGGCGCTCTCCAAAGACGTGGTCATGTTCTGAGACACAGAGCGACAAAAGATGGAGTCCGATACAAATCAACATCGGGGACGATGGTAGGAAGAGATTAAAGGTCAAACGGGCTATATTATACTGTAAAGCAGTTATTCTCAAAGTGTGGTACGCGAGGCTCCCTCTAGTGGTACGCCAAAGAATCACTGAAATAAAAAATTTAAAAAATTTAAAAAGAAAATCTTCCTTTATTCCTAGTATTACTGTTGAAACTGTGTAAAATGTCACAATGGCTGACAATATTAAATATACTTCTTTAGGAATAAAACCTCTGCCTTGTTTTTGATGAATACTGAATACCTACTACGCTACTGTATAGTGTTGGTCATTGTGGTGGTACTTGGAGAGGCAAGTATTTTCTGAGGTGGAACCACTGCGCTAAAGCCCTCAAAGAGACGCAGTGACGTCGTCTCAGAATGTTCCAATCTAAATCTTTGGTCACCAATAATTGTTCCAATGGAAAAAAACAAGAATTGGATTGAAGTCCAAAAAATGTTGATGCAACAACAACCAAATGGGACAGAAACTATAGGCTTTTCAAATAATCGGTCTACTTTTTCCTCATTGATTACTTTTCACACTTTCTCCGTGGTTGTATAAAAAACATTAGTGAACGGTGCTGAAACTATTTTTCCTTTTTTTTCCGAGCAGAAATCCAGAAAAACACGACTTTTTGAAACCGACAAACTACTAACTTACAATAACTGTTTTTAGTGAAGAAACCAGAGACAAAAGGTCCATTATGAAACAATAAGCACTACCAGAAAAAACACGAGGTTTACATCGGACTTAAATGTGGGATATAAAAAAGGAAAACTTACCTTAAACCTGCATTGACAGAGGATACTGATGTCATAAACAAAATGGAGGGCTGGGATTACTTGCCTGAGAAAGAAATGCCCTTCGGTCTGTCAATGACTCATTTCCGAGCAGAACAGACTAAGGCCAAAACAAGTTAAAAATATGATTTCCTTTATTTTAAAATGCTTTTTATATTTAGATTAAGAGTGCCAAATATAATAAAATAATGTATATAACTATCATTCAAATAATGCACTACGGGAAGGTTTTTTTTACGCACAAATCCCTTGTCAGCATCGGACACACCTTGCAGCACATTCACCCCCTCTGATGGAGATGAGGACATCCATCACATTCCTGTTGATAACAATCCAGTTTTTTCTGTACCTGAATTAAATAAATGCACTGGTCCTTCTGGCTCGACGAGCTCCAGCTGCTGTAAACAAGTTGTTGTTAATGTTTCTTTTCCTGCAAGTTTGAAGATTTCCCCACGGTTCTCTCGTCCAGTGTGAAGCTCAGGAGGGGTAAAAAAAAAAACAGGATTCAGGGAGGAAGAACAAATGCGCACTCAATATCTGCAAAGGAGAGAGAGAGAGAGAGAGAGAGAGAGAGAGAGAGAGAGAGAGAGAGAGAGAGAGAGAGAGAGAGACTGCAATGTGTGGACGCTTCCATTTTCTTCTCAGTCTTTGAGGCACGAAAGGACGATCCAGACTCTCCTCAACACAACGCAGCCGAATGAGATGTTCTGTTTGTCATTTCCTAAGAGGTCTCATCATCACCCTCATGCAGTTCAGCTGGTGTTGACTGTGAAGGGATCCGAACCTGAGGTAAGATGATTGGGAAACAAATTTGTTTGGTCTTTTTTTTTGGTAGGTTAAATTGGTGTAATTGTTATCTATTTAAACCACAATAGTCTTGGGGTCTTGTGGTGTATTTCTTTCACCCATAGGTCCAAATGTGTTAAGACATATAAAATTAAATGAATTATTCAACGACGCAGCGTTTATTTATAACTTAATATGCGTCACCGCTCTCCAATTGTTTCAATATGAGGTTGAAACGGGCATCTAGAAATAAACACCTATTTACGTCTGTTTTAATCACTCCGAGGACTGTGCAGCGCATTTAGACCTTACATCTCGCTCCATCTGCGCGCAAAAGACGCGCCCTGTGCGTCCAACCGAACCCGCATCACAAAAAAAAAACAAATCCTTACGTAATTAATGTCTCATCCGAACCCCGATGAGATTCACGTCAGACACGAAGAACCCCCTTCGTTTCACGCTCAACACTTCTGATTTTCTGAAATGCTACACATGTAATTTCTTCAGGTGGAAATAGATTTGCCGTCACGAGTTCCTGCCATCGAGAGAGAAGCCGGAGCTCCATCACGTGATGGACGACGTGCGTCTCCTCGCAGGTAACGATCTCTTATCTGATCTTTGAAAAAGTGCAAAAGTTCCTGTTTTGGTTCTGTGAGCTGTGTGTCAAACCTGTTCAGCTGGAAAATCATGATATATAGGCCTACCTATCTCTAATCTATCTCTATCGCTTCATGATCGGGCCTGTACCCGTCTTCACCTGCACTCCCCCTCTATTTTCGGATCAGAAGCCATTTATTGCCACATATGTTACACATTTAGGAATTTGACTGGTGCATTGGTACGATATAAAAGTATCTTATTTTGTTATATTTTAAAGTAAAATAAGATTAAAAAAAAATAGGCCTATACATATAATTAACAATGTGAACAGATAAGTACGTTAAAACATGTTAAATGTATTTTGTTTCCATGGTTTCAAGCTGTAAGTAACGCGGATTGCCTTTGGGTGGGTCACGTGTTTGATGGGTTGAGGAAGTAGGCTTCATCACCTCGTCAGTCTGGAGCCGCAGACTTGATGCTTCCGTCCCGTTGGTCCTCAGGGACTTCGGTGATGACAGGTGTGATGTTGAAGCGCGCCCTCTGGTGTATAAATTGGTGAACTGCACTATAAATGCATTTTCAAAACTTTTATAGCGATAGTTATTTTTTTTCAAAGTTAGCCAAAATGATAACCTTTGAGCAAACGAAACGATACAACTTTCTTAAATTATACGAAATTAGATTAGAACAAGAGAGGCAAATAATCATTATAAAATGACATCCAAAAGCAAAATCTACACATTTTCTCCACTTTCATTTCAGTTGAAGTTTTCTATTACTTGGGTTTAACACTATTGCCTGAGCTCGGATAGAATAAGATGTTCTCCGGCTTCATGTGCAGCTCTCTTAAATGATTGACAACTGCATCGCTGTTTTATATGCTTTACGTTTATTTATAGTGGGAGATATACAACCAGGCATCAAAGATACATAACCAAATAGACAATATTCACATATGGAGATTCCATAAAGCCTTTAGGCGTTGGTATATTATTCCTCAAAGCCTCCCGTTATAAGAGATTTGACACAAAGCAACCGAACCACCAGAAAGTAAAGAACAGAGTTCTGTGTTGTTGAGTTGACCTCCCCCCCCCCACCAGTTTGCTAAAAAACAAAAAGACACGATTACAAAATATATATCAACTATAACTTTTGACGTCTGTAGTGTGAACACAATTCAAAACACGATGTCTCAAGCGATCACAGCCGAATGATTTAGGCAGACATCGGAAAAATACGAAACTATCTGCACATTTAGGCACTGTTGGTCAGATGAGTGATGGACGAGAAAGGCCAGAGCGCCAATCAGAACGCTCAAGTTAACTGAATATATAACACAAGGGGAAAAACCCTAAATATACTGCCTTCCACCAAAGAAATCCGTATATAATTGCATCTACACATCACATACGTGGTGCGACCCCTTGCACATGTAAAAGGGAAAATAAAGTTAAGAGGATAGATTTCCTCTAGTGACATAACTTGCTTTAATACATTTAGAATGTTAAAATCCTCAGTTTATAAAACATAAAACCATTTTGGGTAGTGAAAAGAGAAGCACATTTCTTAATGTTTAAGTTGACCTAAAATATTTTAGGGTTAAACAAATCTGATTGTGTGCGTGCGCTTAGTGTTCATGATTAACCTTGAATGGTCACTAAAAATTTACTCTGTACAGCATCAGAAACTATTGCCAAATAACATAACATTTTGTGTTTGACAGCAACAAGTATGCATAGTGCATCAATGACAATATATGTGGCACATTTGTTAACATTGCACATGTTTATATGATATTCCTTATGTCGTTACATTCAAAGCTTTGGAAACTTCAGGCTGTCTCTTCCTTTTTTTAGTTTGCTTTTTTATATTGTAGATTTTCTTTTTTTAAATCTTCCTCTGTAGCTAGGTAAAGTGTGTTAAAGCAGTTATTATGTCAATTGCGTAACAATAAATATGGAAGCCATTTTCACATCCTATGGAATGCAGACAAGGCCCCCTAGTGGAGAGATCGTAGTAACCTAAACGTTTAGGTTTTATTTAGTCGCCTTTTCCAACTAACTAATTATATTTTAGTGTAAAAATATAAACAAATGGAAAATATATTTTAGGAAAGTGCTTAATGTAGAACAGTCATGTTAAAACATTCCTAGATGCAAGTTTTATTTAATGTGATATGTAGCACGCATCGCCTTGCACTGCTCGTAGTGTAGCTTCTGGAGTAGAGTTATCGTAAGATTCAAAAGATCCTTTAAAGGATTTATCTTTAAATGTTCTGCTTTAATTAAATGTTTTTTTCCCAGCAAATTGCGGTGCCAAAATTGGGACAATTCTTTTTTTTTTTTTTTAAAGCTCCTCTGGACACAACCAACTGCAACTGTAACTCAACGACTGGAGTTTTGAGAGATAGATTTGTTGCTCATTATTTTTCACTGGGCCTCCAGCAAAGACCATTTCCAAGGAGGGAGAAAGTTACGAGGGAATGTGGACGTGCAAGTCCCGGCTATGAAACAAAAGCAGGAGAAAAAAAAAAAAGCTGTTCTTTATTTGCACCTGGAGAGTGCCTCCTGCATCTTCGCTTGCACATTCTCCATCTTCTCAGCCCACTCCTCGCTCAGACCCTCCTCGTCGTCCCCGATGACGGCGGCGTATCCCATGAGGGCGATGAGGCCGATGCAGAATAGGTAGGTGAGGCGCGTGCAGAGGCGCTCCATGGTGCGGCGGTCGCCTTGCGAATGCTTCAGGTACACCTCCAGGATCGGTCTGCTGAAGAGCTTCCGCTTGCCCACCACGCCGTCGTAGAGGGTGTGCAGGTTCTGGTCCCCCATGTCGTCGACGTAGCTCTTCTCAAAGTCGTCCTTCTTGCCTTCGCTGTGCTCCGGCCGCGCGTTCATCATTACCAGGAACCTTCTGAACTGGTTCTTCAGGTTCTCCTCCACGCGGCAGTACTGCCCGTCGAGCGTCTCCTTCTTGATCTGCACCAGCGTGTTTGTGTTCATCTCGGAGAGCCCATCCAGGGCCTTGTTGACTGAGCCGAACTCTTTCTTCAGGGCGCGGATGTCCTCGTCGTCGACGTGGTGCAGCACCACCCGGATCAGAGAGCCCACCACGCCAAAGATGGGGTTGACCACAGCTGCTGCCGAGGAGATGGCGCCCACGCACTCGAGGACTTTGAACAGGCCCTGCTTCAGCTTGGCCTGGTCCTCAAGGATATCGTCATTCATCGTGTTGTCGAGGGCGGTGCAGATGGGGAGGTCACCTTGTGCAGATGTTGCCGTCTGTGACAAAGAAAGACCATAGTTTATTATCATTGATGGTCTTTAGCCTGACCGACAGTTTCACAGCTGCAGATCAGCGGAGTCCACTTCTAATCCGTCTGAAGCATGTGGAGCATTTCCCTCCATTATTTCAGTTGCTCTCGTCCTGATTTATGTTCAAATTATCAGAAGACCATGGACAAGGAACGGAGAAATAACTCGAGGCGTCTTACATCAATTCTCTTGTCTGGAAACGTCTACCTTAAGTTATTATAGCAGGAAAGATACTTTGGTCCTGGTCAAGATGATTCCTGAAACGTTAGACAAAACAAAGACTCAAACAGGCTTTTCCTTATTCTATCTTTTAACCAGGAAGTGAACGCATTCTTGTCCCGGGCTGGTTGCAGTTTTTGGCAGTGAAGGAGTTAACAGCCTCTCTGCTTCCGTATGTCGGAGCTCCATTCAGCACTCGAGTGTTTCAGCACCAGGCTGCTCCGTGTGCGTTTCGATGGACGGAGCCGATAGCTCCTCAGCACCAGCAATGGAAGCCGTGCAGGCAGCTGAATAGAGAAGGAAGGCTGAGACAACAGCAGCAGCTGATGGGGGCGGGACGGAGCGCTGCCGTACGGTGGAAAGACAAATTGGCCGCGACTGACTTATTACCTAACAGATGCTGAAGTTGAACACATGACTTAAAGATATTCTAGAGGGCTGAATTATGATGTTTCAGAGTAAATATATGTGAGTGAAGAGGAAAGAAATAGAAACAGGCGTTTTCCCTCAAAGACGAGCAGCATTTTTGACAGTTCGACATAAGACAGAGCTGCTTTAAGCAATAATATACTGTTATCTTACTCTACTACAACTCAGTGGGTCGGCAACGGCTCGGCATGCGTGCCACTGCACGACAGACACATGCCACAAAGACTCACACAGCTGAGGCACGGAGAGCACTGTACCGAACAGGCTGCTGTGTGTTTCCGTGTTATTTTCAGTCCCCTTTTTAAATACTCATGTCCACCAGAGGGAGCAGTAATTGAACCTATGACAAAGACACCCATGCGATGCACCATCCCACTTCAGCACCATCACAGTGGACTAAAACTGGTGACGCAGTATTTATCCCTTTAACTTCAGGTGAACTATACAAAAGACGCTTCTAAAGTCTTAACTTTTTTTGCACAACATCTTTGGACTTCTGCTAGAAGCCGTCTGCTCATCCTGTAAGTCATTTTTTTAATATGACTGCTGATAGTTATCTGCAGCTGCTAAATAATCAAATTAGTCAATTCAAATGTGTATTACAATGACCGTGTCCCTGTTTTCCATAGGACATTTAACAGAAATGAGTGTTTGGGGGTATAATTACAGTCTATACTGTAACCGTTTCCTCTTCGGCACAACATTTCCATAGAAGAATACTAGATAATCCTATATTTGATGTCAAAGTGAACAATTTAGGCAAAAATTACAGGTCTTTGCAGCTGCATTTTAATCTGCAACAGACCACTGACCCTCTGTGCAAATCAAATAAATTCCTTTTATTTCATCTCTACCCACAAATACTTTTTCTTCTTATCTAAAATATCGTACATCAATCTGAAGACCGTTAATAACCGGTTTTCATACCGGTTTTACATGTTTAAAATAATTAAGGGTCAATTACAGCTGGTCGTCGGTTAACCAATCACTGCTCTCTGGCAGCGTGGCCTTTCAAAGAAATAAAACTTTACAGGCCCAAAAGTTGTGTCTGGATCACTCCGCTTCTTCAACAATGTGCGTCTACAGACACACACACACACACACACACACACACACACACACACACACACACATAGGTTGTAAGGAAATGTGAGGTTTTGGTCCCTGCGGGGCAGAAAGCGTTTGACTACTTGTTGGCTGTAAACAAAGCTCCGCTCTCTGTCTAATGAGGAAGAACAACGTTGCTCTCACCTGCTGCAGCGCGGCGGCCATCTTGAATGATTTCTGTGACGGCAGCAATGCTGGGCTAGCCACCCCTAATTTACGCCTTGTGTTTAATTTAAAGTATATTTTTTGTACGTAGATTTTATTTCCACGACTCGTCCAAGTGATTTCCTGCCATTCCCCGGTGGTACCCGACAGTTTTCTCTCTGTTTGCAGATCACCAGCCCGTGTGGCAGTTGGGACAAATTTCTCAGGAAGTGTCCGCCCCTTGGAGGCCCGCTACTCCAAAAAACAATACGTGTATTAACTCAAAGCGGACACACACAACAATGGAGGTTGTCCTCCGGAGTTCTTTTGATTGCGAGTACTAAAAATAAAGCAGGACACCGTCTCTCCTCACAGCTCGGGCCCGGACAGCTGCCTCCCGGCTCAGCTATGGCTCCCCCTAGTCGTGCCTCCATGTTGCCTTGTTTATGCCCTGACCCTCCCTGCTCAATCACTCTAGAAATATACGTCAGAAAACCACCATCCCTCTATCTAAATGTGGAATAAAGGGTCTATACCTGCGTCTCGGATCACATTTGGCACCATTGGCCATAGAAGGAGATAGTATTTATTACCTTTTTGAGGGTGGCTGTTGCTACACTTCCTTCTCCAAAGGCTCTACCTCGGTAGCCTCCTTCTTCTTCCCAGCAATCCCTGCAAAAAAAGGACACTTCCATGTAAGTTGAATATGTAGGGGTGAACAAATTGGACAGAATTTATTAAAAACAGCCCATTGAACCCTCAAACCCCGGATATTGCCTTTTTGGCTCCAATAGAAATAACCCTGACATTTCCATTTTAAAATGACGGAGAAATATCTTCAAATAGTAAAAACCCACTCCTCAAACACACCATGTCCCACCCCTATCGTTTCAGTTTATACTGGTCCATCCAGCGCTCATACAGTTGATACTGAAGCGCAATTGTCAGTCAAGGCGCAGCTGGGCACTGTGGCCCTTTATGCGTCGCGTTGTGCCTTTGCCAAGACTTGAAGCATTTCTGGAGGGCTACAGACGGCCCATCGGTGGTATGTATGAGTCAAAGAGACCCTTATCGTGTGGACTGGACCACAATAACCGGGAAGGTTGAGTTTAGAATCCAACCGGCGGCAAAGAGAGAGCAATGGTTCCAAATGGACCTCTCCAAAAGTGCGCAGCGGCACAGGCCACATAGAGCTCTCTAAAATCCTTTGGACCAACAGGGGAACGCTTATTGGGTGTAAAAGTAATTATAATAATAATAATTCCATTCAAACGTTACCAATCACACTCAAAGATTAAAGGATACACCCAATAAATGTTCAATTTAAATTATTTCTGAAAAAGTATTTGATCCTGAATGGCGCCGACAATGCATTAGACCTTGAAGTAAATAACTGCGCGTATTTTTCTATATTTTAAATACTTGGATGGAAATAAATGGAGTTTTTGTAATACTGAAACACTGAAGTGAAATGGTGTATTCAGAACAGCATTAAGCAATAACCTGAGTTTTAACGCACCGATTCAGCGCGCCACAGTAGCCATTTGTCTGGTGCTGCGCACAGACGCCAAAGAGCAATAACCTAGGCCTAGCACAAAATATAAATGTGTGTGTATAGTCCCACCTACGAAAATCCACGGTGACAAATCCACTGGATCCTTGGATGCACAGCAGCTGCGCAGACGGAACCCGTTTCCCCCCCCAAACAAACCTAAATGCAAACTCAGCTGCCAGCAGAACGTTGCAGAAAACCCCTTTCCCCGTCCAGTTCTGGCTAATGTCATCTTTATTTACGTCATATACTATAACAGAAGATAGCCGGAGCTCGAGCCGGATGCGCGCGCGTGTCCTCGATGCGCATCAGCAGCAGCAGCAGCAGCAGCAGCTGTCGCGCGTCTCCGCTTTCAGACTGCAGCCTCAGAGCGACGCAAACACCTGCGCTGCAGCAACTGCTGATCTTGTGTTGATGGATGACGAACAGCTTCTGTTGCAAGACTTGTTTCTGTCTTGCACATTCATCATTTTCTGTTTTTGTCACCGTAAGCCGGTACATGGGTTAAAAACGTCATTTCACCATAGAAACACCGTATTTTGTGTGATTTTTATTCAACGTGTAAAGGATCAAAATAAAAAACAAAAAAACAAATGGATATCTTGGTATTTTCTTTACGGTCATAAACAAACATGGGAGTGGGAACGACTGGACATGGTTTTTTAACCACAATGACAAGACGACACCAGGATTATGTTTAAATAAAGTGTTACAAAGGAGATAAAAACATCCATGTCTACTTTTAGAAATGTTAATTTCTCATTTGTAATTTACAAGCAGATGTTGTTCCCATAATTTAGCCACCACCTAGGGAAGGATGTTTGGCTCCACAGGGGCCGTATTGATACAGTTGCTTCTTCATGAGAATAATACTGCAAAGCTTTACATTTCTTATATTTAATCTCTGTCTGTTTTCCGGATGCATGCACTGGGAAACGTTTAAAGAGAAAAAAAGATACAACTTTGAGAAATCCTGTTCAAACTGTGAGATGAATGCAGTGTTGTTCACGGGGATGATTTAAAAATGAAGTAACGCAAATAGTTTAAACAAAGAAACGACTTCCTACAGCGCCCGGATGCAGCGTTCCAGGCCGCCCTCTTCCTTCTCTGAGCCTCTTTTGTCAGTTCCCTCCTTCTTGTTTCTGAGGAAATCCAGAGGTCGGAAAGGACTGAGGAGTAAGTGTTCACCAAGTACAAATCGTGTTTTTATCCCGGCCTGATACAAGAATGTGACCAAAGACAGTTTGTCAATGAAGTCAACTTAAGTAACAAACAAAGTCTTGTGTCAAGTGGATTCGCTTTGGTGGAATTTTTCTTCTCTTCACAGGAATCAAACTCTTTAGCCACTGTGTACGATCCGTCCTTATGTGATACTATTGAATTTTTCATAATTGAAAATGACTGAGATCAAAGTATAATGTCAGAAAATAACCACATATACCAGAAGGCAACAATGTCTTTTCAGAGGCAAACAGAAGTCAACACCTCAACAGTCAAACATGCATGACATTCTTCTAATATGTAGTAATGTAGTAAGTAAACATCCCTCTAAAGAATGACAAAAGAATTTTGGATGTTTTGTTGAAAAAAGTAGTTGTTTTGAATGTTGAGTACAAGTAATAATGTAGTGTGTCAAAAACGTCTACATTAAAAAAAAGTAAATAAAAAGACACAGTACAGTGATAAAGGTGATGTGTGTGTGTAGAGAAATGATAGTATCACATTTTTGAAGTTATTAAAGTATCCAAAATCCTATTGTTAGAATAGAAACAATCATATTATAGTGCATTACGAGTAAAAAAAAGGGTCTCTGGCGGTATTGTGACACTTTTAATGCTCAACAAAGTGAGAAAGGGGATGAGATTTATTAGCTTGCTGATCATCTCCCGTTGACATCCAGCGTGGAAACAAGTCATTGATTTGGGTAATCAGACAAGGAAAGGTCAAAGGTTTACATGATAACATGAAGATTGATCAAACATAGTGAAGTCACGATTACAGAGGAATATCCCAAACAGAAGCAAAAGCAGAAAGAATAGTCGCTATGAGTAAGTGTACTGTGCCAAAGTGTACTGTGTACAAGTGTACTGTGTTAAAGAATATTAAAAAAAACAGTAATGAAAATGTATTGGTTTGTCCAAAGAGTAATGTGTGCTAAAAAAATGATGAAACGTGAATGTACAGGATTTTGAAAAAATGTGTCAGTTATTCTATTATATATTTATAATTTGTTTTTAATCACTGGATGGCGTGTTCAATAATGTAATTAGACAACAATATATTATGGCTAAAGTATATGTTGCAACAAATTATGTCATAAAAGGTAATTTGTTTTGGAAAAGAAATCCTAATAAGTGATGAAAATTAAATTCAAAGGTATTTCAATATTTTTCTCAAAGTCAGACAATAAAATGTCATAGTATATTTGAGAATGCCGAATTTATTTATCAAAATGTCCATATATTTCATGTCACAAATAACCACAGCATAGCAGTTATATTATAATTAGCAATATATCACAGCATTAAGAAGGCATATTATCAAAAAGTAATGTGTTGAAATTCTGAAAATTATGTCCACCAAAGTGATAAACAATTCATCAAGGTCTAAAAAAGTTTTTATAGTTTTATAAATTGTATAAGTCATAGTGTAGTATTTCTAAGTACAACACATACTATGTCAAAAAACAAAAATAGTATGTCAAAATAAAGAAAGTCACAGTATGTCATAGTAGTCATAGTATGTTGGAAAACAATAAATTATAATATTGGAAAAACTTATAATTGGTCATAGTCATGAAAAACTCCTTATTTTACATTGAAAAAAGTAGTAATAGATCATAAAAATATCTGTAATATCTATACAATGTGACATTTGTCATCATCATCCAACATGTTCCAAAAAATAAGTCTTGCCCCTTGAACCAAAATTTTTCAGCTGTCCTCTGCATACAGATGTTGAACTCCATTACAGAGGGCTTGGTTTTAGGTACGGACTGTATCAACCCAGTGGCTGTCACATTAGCACATCAGCAGTCAGCGTTCCTACAGACCTGCAATGCAGCACATGACAGGACGAAATGAAGAAAAATAACACCACCATGATAAAGTCAAACCCAATTGGGAAGAGTGTGGTGTTTTTATATTTCCACCAATAATGACTTATTGTGGGTTCACAATATGTGGACCATATCAGAAGATGTGAAATCTCGACTTCAACACAACAAGTGAATGAATGAACAGCCCTGCGTTCTCCTTCGTTTGTCCTTGTGCGGTGCACCAGTGAACACTACGCCTGTCCATCAGCTGCACATTATTCCCCCGTTGTTGGTGTGGGGTCCCGCCCGGTCAGGTTTTGGTGGGTCTCCGGGTGGCTCCGTGTCCTGGAGCAGGTGCGCGTAGTGCATGGGCTCCGCGTGGTGGCGAGCGTTCTTCCGAGCGTAGTACCTCTTGGACGCCGCTCTCCACGCCTCCCTTTGCAGGGACTGAGACGCCTCCGGTAACTCGGATATCAGCGTCCTCCTTCTCTTGTCCACGAAAGAGATGGGGTGAGGGTACCTGGAGTCTGTGATGTGCGGGACGGGGCCGGAGCGCGGGAAGAAGGGGCCTAAGCGGGATGGGGCGGGGCCAGAGCGCTGGAGGAAGGGGCCCGTCTGGGAAGGGGCGGGGCCTGAGCGCGGGGGGTGCGCCTGCTGGCGGGCGACCTTGCGGGCGTAGTAGCGCCTCGAGGCCGCTCTCCAGGCTGCCCGCTTCTGTCTCTGAGCCTCCTCCGTCAGCTCAGACATGGGCACGCCCTTCTTCTTGTTCCTGAGGAGGCCAAGAGGACAGATCATCAAAAAGGATGCTCCCCTAAAACATTAGTAAAAAAAAAAAAAAAGTTCCCCATTGTATCCAACAGGAACATTGTGACCCCTCCTAGTCCAAGCAGGAGGGGATTTCTACAGTTTACATACATGCGTTTAAAATGACCCATGTGGGCAAGTGTGATCAAAACTTTAAAATGATGTAATGATTGGACCAAAGTACACACTTAGTTTTAAAATGTTTATTTTGTCCCACGTAACTGAAAACAGATTAAAATTTTAAACCTATTTCTTTTTCCCACCATTTAAGGATGACATGTTCTTAACTGTAATGTTCAAATGTGCAGTCACTTTTCACAGGGTATCAAATGACAACAAAAGGGTAAAAGAAATGTAAAATAAGACTTAAAAATATATATTTTTATTTAAAAGTACAAAAAAAACAAATGAAAAATAATTTGTAATGATCAAAAATTTAGGAATTCTGAAGATATCATTTAAACTGTCGGGATCACTTTGCCCCATGTTGTGTATCGGGCTATTTTAATTATTAAATAACTCACCCGAGGCGTTCGGCATGTAGGCCGTAATACCCTCCTGGATCCTCATGGCGGTCCTCACTTAAAGTCCTTCTCTCCATGTTCTCTAGGTTTTCTAAAGGGATCAGAAGGAAAATGAACATATAGTTATTGACGCAACTGCTACTCTAATCATTAGTACAGTGACAGCCAGTAAAAACGTGATGCAACAGTGACGTTTGGGAATATGCATGTGTAACAGGAAGAACGGAAGGTAGGGTGCATCACCGGGCACGCTGGAGCTCTCGTTGTCCTGACACGGATGGCTGGCGCTCTCATGAAGCTCCTCGAATCTCTCTTCACTCATTTCCAACTTGATTAAAACAGGGTCGATATCACATGGCTCTTCTTTGATGACAAAGTTGCCGGGAGACACCGGCAGATTCCCGACCGCCTCCGACAATTCGGAGGAATTAGAGGAGAGGGAGATGCAGGGCCGGTCCGTTCTGGCACGAGATGGCGGTGGAGCCGACAGGTGGATTTGGGGGGAGACTT
Organism: Apeltes quadracus; assembly: GCA_021346845.1. Taxonomy (NCBI): domain Eukaryota; kingdom Metazoa; phylum Chordata; class Actinopteri; order Perciformes; family Gasterosteidae; genus Apeltes; species Apeltes quadracus. Next base: position 3,278,203 of record CM037936.1, read on the forward strand.
GTGAGGAGGGGTTTGCAAAAAGGTCTACTGTCGAGAAAAAGCGTTCATATGTGTTTGTACATATTGAGTCTGTATAGACAAACATACGCCAATAAATGTTTGATCCAACATCTGCCGATAAAAACAGGTTTTACTTATTATAGTACGTCCGCACATGGCGGCCATCTTGGTACAGTGCACTCGCTTACCCATGTTGGTAGGGGTAAGGATTTAAATGCTGCTTTCCATTTATATCCATTTAGCCTTTATACATCAATGTTTTTACCGGCGTTTTCCCCGGACGTCCTGAGTTACACAGAAACCCCTCCCTTCCGGTTGCGTTTCCGGGGAGGAACTAACGTCAAAGTTGTTGATGTCTGTCGCTCCTCCCCACCGGCGTATAACTTAATTCTATTGGCTCGGACGATTAAAACGAGGGAAATGATTGGCTGAGCTACTAACAGGATAAATAAATGCAAATGTCGTGTTTGAAAACATGTTACCAACACCTGTCTAGCTTTGTTCTGCTTCGCTTTTACAAAGATAAACTTTCTTCATCCTTCAGCTTTGTCTCGTTCATCTCTATCAGAGGGAAAATAGTTTCCGCAGAGACACTTCAAATGTTTGCTTAATGTTTTTTTTCCACATACTGAGAGACTCCAGACAGTTTAATATCCTATGCACTCGTATTTACGTACAATTGATACTCATTTCATAATCCTGCTGCTCTGCTGTCATCTCGGTGTTGATGCAGGTCAGTTCAAACCCGCTCTCTTCGATCCTCTGCGGGCCATCGGGGGTCCGAGATCCAACCGGGCTGTGGTCCCCTCCGAGCAGTCCGCAGGTCAATCCCCGTCGGCGGAGCACTTTTACCTCGCATTCCATCTCAGAGAGACTGCTCTCCAGCCGACGGATCTCTTTGTCCTTGTCGGCCACCATCCGCTGGTACTCGCGAGTCCTGGAGCTGTTGACGCCGTACAGCACGTTTATTATCGAGTCTATCGCCAACCGAATGGCGTTTTCCACCACGAGAGCTTCTTCGTCGCGCAGGTGTGGGTGCACCGTTTGGTCTTTGAGCAAATTCATGGTCAAAACATGCGAAGAGTGTGGTTTGATGTTGACAAGCTACAATGCTAGCTACGATGCTAGGCTACCAGACGCTGTCGGGATGCCTGCAACGCGCCGCGCTGCTATTCGCATTCAACACACGAATCCAAGGCGTCCCCTCCCTGATGCCGACTGAGGGCGAAACGAAAGAAAGGCAGACGTGTGTCGAGCTCACGTCTGTGAGGGTAGTACCGTTACAACAGAAACGCTTCCTGCTTTCGTCGACTTCTTCGGCACCAAGGCGTGTCCCCGGATGTTGGCCTGCTGGGCGCAGCGCCGCTTGGTGGCTCGTTTGAAGGCTGACACCGTCATTACAGGTTCAGGTTACAAGTGCTCTTCGGGATTGCGTGGCCGTACAAATAAAACCCAACCGGTGCAGTGCCATTGGTATCATGTTTTGTAAAATAATTTAATCAGGTTAATTTGTCTTTTTTGGAAAACCAAACGATTAATTAAGAAGGAACTTGTATAAAACACAGAACAAACGTTGATACTCAAGTTGACCCTTAAATGCATCTGCAGAAAGGGGAACACTTCAATGAAAATGGTACAAGTAAGGAAAGGTCTTCAGGAAATAACTATGTAGCTTTTGTGGCCAGTGGCTTCTGACTTCAATAAATACAAAATACAAAAAGAAAAAATGTATTTAAAATAGACATGGCATTACATTTGAATCTTTATTACAAACAACATTGGGTCGGTATCAAAAGTAGAGTGTGAACATGTTTTGAACGGATAATCTTTGTGCTGGATCACTTGCAGAGGTTCTTTCAAAGCTGCAAATGCTGCTCTTTTGAAATGATAAATGCCAGATATAAATTAGGGCTAATACAAATTTTCAAGAATATATTATGACTCAAAATGTGCACGTTAGAGCAGAGCGACACAACTTACCCATCAATCATTCCACTCAAAGTCCGAAATGCGAGTTATAAGGGTTAGGACCTTCGGGTTCACCGCATTGTTCCTTCTTTTTTCCCGGACCTCTAGTTTGGAACCCTTGTCGGGATTGATCTTGAAGATGCACCTTAGTTTGACAAAAATAAAACCACAGTCAGACATCAACAACATATGAAAAATATAATAATCAACATTTTATGTCGACTGTACAATTTTTTTTTGAAATTTCGTTGTCAGTAAGCTGTACTGGGTTTCTGGAGATCAGCTTGTACACTACAATTATGGATTCAATGGTGAACTCAAGAGCAATTTACACCTTTTGACCAACAGAGGAGTTACTTATATTGTGTTTAATAAAAATCGATTTCCCCCACAGACTACGCTACGTATCATTTTTATTTCTAATGTTTTGTATGCTGCCAGAAAATCACCTCCAGGACCTAAAACATCCCCAACCAGAGGACCCATAAAGCACGTTCACCTTTGAAGAAACTCCAACGTGACCGCCACGTCCGGCGGGTACGGCAGATCGAAGACGAAGTAACAGACGAACATGGCGATCAGCGCGTCGGTGAAGCTCGCCAGGTCTTCCAGTATCACCTCGTGGTCCACGGCCACCATGAAGGCGGCTGCAGAGAACGGACCCGCTCCTGCAGAAACAGCAGAATCCACCAGCTCAGATGCGCCTGCGTGCATTCAGGGCGACGCGCACGCAGAGTCCGTCGCTTCTCACTCACCACACGCCACGATGCACGGCGTGGCGGGCAGGTGCTCCGCCCGCACGCCGCCCGCTCCGTCCGACACGTGGAACATCCTCCCGAAATCCTCCTTGAAGTGCGAAAGCAGCGTCACCACGGCTGCGCAGGCGCCGCCCCGGCTCTGCGCCCCCCGGCCCGCGGCCCCGCTCGCCCGGAAGTAGTCGAGGACTCTGCCGAATTTCTTGGTCATGGCGTCCTCGAAGGCCTCGTCGATGTCGACGCCGGTCAACTGTCTGAAGTGCGCCTTCATGCCGGCGAGGGAGAACAGGTAGGGCCACTCCTCCTTCAGGGCGCGCGCGCCTTTACCCGAGCGGATCTCGCTCCTCTGGCACGCAAAGGTGTCCGACATCCACTGCTCGACTCTCTCCGCGTTCCGCTCGTCCCTCAGGAACATTTCCTGCATGCCTCTCTTCTTCTTCCCCTGCGCTTCCACGTGCGAAGGCCAGAGCTCCTCCTGAATGCAGCCGTACGAGTTCCTCCGCCGCTTCCTTTCCCTTGCCGCGACGCGCCCGTCCTCCGGAGGCCTTCTCTGCTTGCTCCGCGTCGTGTTTCGCTTGCAGTTCTCCACTCGGTACTGGAGTTGCCTGGTTAGAGAGTCGTACCCGCTTCCGACGACTTCGCCCTCTATGATGTCTGTGAAAGACTTGGGATACGCCAGGACCATCTTCCGTGCAACTTCCTCCAGGTGCCTCTTGCACGGGTTTTCGCTCACGTAGAGGATTTCGGCCGTGACGATGCGAATCATTTCCCTCCTCTCCTTGCCCGTGGGTCGCTCCTGGTTGTCTAATTTCCTGCTCAGAGCGGTGGGGAGTGAGCTCCAGGGCACTTGGAAATGGTAGTGCCAGTCATTGTTCAGCTGCCTACGGGAGCTGCAGCTCTCCGTAGTCGGGCGGAGGGGAGGCGAGGCTTCCAGATGAGCGAGGGTCGGCCGCGCCGCCTGCGGGCGACCGGGGGCGTCTCCGCCGCCGCTCGGGGCGAGCTCGGGAGAGAGTCTTCCGTGTCCGAGTGGCTGGCGCTGCTCCGAGCTGAGAAGACACAGAATAAGGAACCCTCATTCTTGATGAAAATGATTAAAATAGCCGGCTCTTTGTTTCAACATCTGCAAATAAACACAAATTGAAAAGTTCTAATCAGACTGTACCTTGACTAATCAAAATTGCAGCACTTAAATTGTGCTTACAATGGCTCTTCTCTATAACAAATTGTAAATCAGCTTCTTTATTAAAAGAGTACCGTAATTTCCGGACTATAAGGTGCACCTTTTTTCCCCATCTTTCGATTCTGCGGCTTATACAACGGTGCGGCTAATCTGTGGATTTTTACTGCTAACGGCCTTTAGGGGACATATGGTAACTAAACATGAAAACACCTGCGGCTTCTATGTGTACACCTCATTCAATTTAGCTGCTGCGGCTTCTAGTCCAGTGCGGACAATAGGGTACTTTGTTTCTTGTTCCTTGAGTTTGTATCCCTGTGGTTGAAATGCACTTATTGTAAGTCGCTCTGGATAAAAGCGTCAGCTAAATGACATGTAATGTAATAAGAGGCCTTTTTTTTTTTTTTAAAGCTGGTGGCTAGCGGGAACATTCTTCCAATCAATTGGGAAGAGACATAATAGACAGGAAGGCCACTGGTGGAAAGACACTCATGGAACGCTTTGGGCCGTGACTTACTTTTAACACGTGCACGAAGCGTCCTCGTTTGGAGTCGGTCGGCGAGGTCATCCGCCTGGGTCGGCTTCACGTCGTCTCGGGAGGCTTCCTCGGTCGCGTGCGCTGGAGCTGGTGTGGACCTCGACAGCGCCTCCTTGATGAGAGCGGCGATGTCTTCCTCCGCCGCTGAATGAGGGGAAATAAAAGGGCTGGTGAAACGGTGACGGGGAGGTTTGGATCATTTCAAAAAGTCCCACCTGGTGCCACCGGATAGGAGGAGCATGCAAAGGATGAGCCTCGCAGCGGCTCCACCTTACTGGAGCCCACTCTCCTGCTTCCGTGATGACGTTTTCACAGGAGTGAACCCTCTCTGTGGAGAGTTTTTACCGTTATACCAGCCACGTGAGTAGAACCTGCAGCTGTGTGGGAGGGAGGTTTGTACCAACTCTCTATTTCTCAACTTTTTGCACCAAATCGTTTTTAGAATCTTCTGCTGCTCGGGACAGAGATCTGAAGACTAATAACATGCAACCAGCGTTCATCAGGTATTCCCCTCTTTCTTTCTATCACCTGCGGCTTACTTTCTTCTGCAGGTTTCCCCGTGTGCAGATATTCACTTTCCTTTAGAAAAGTCCCCTCGCACAGCTCCCATTTAATGCCCGTCCCCATGTCAGAAGATTCCTCTTTGACAAGGGAGGGGAAGCCTCCAAAGAGCGGGCCTCCGGCTGCTCCTCCACCGTCGCATGAGGGTGTCTCAGTGTGCTCGGGTTGGTGGGGAAAAGCCCCCATCGCGTCACGGCACTGCGGGGGAATCGGCGTGGGCGCTGCGGCGTCTCGACCTGATGAAACGGATCACCGGGGAGACAAATGAGTGGGTGGGCTTCCGGTGCCGCGTGCAGCTCCTCGGGGGAGATGTTGCGTCAAGTACTCAGATATTTTACTTTTAGTAGCACAAGGTAGAATTGAGTTGGTTCACAATGACAAAAGGGTCAAAGTATCTACTTATGATCACATTATACTTTATGATTGCATTGTAACTAATGATGACTAATAATGATTGTAATTACCTCGTTTATACCAATAAACCAGTGACGATGTGATGAATGAGTGGAAAAATATGTGTATAAGTATCACTGAAAAGACAATACTCCAGGTGTGCAAAAATAATAATTACACGTCCTCTAATCTCACTTTCGGTGTCGGAGCCGTTGACCGGCTCGCCGAACTCCGTCCGCGTGTCACCGGAAGCAGCGCGCTGCGCCCCCTGCGCGTGCCTCAGGTGCGGCGGCACGCGCAACAGCCTCAGCTCACCCTCACTTTTCTCCAGTCTGCCCTCCAGCCTCCAGATCTCACGGTCCCTGGCGGCCACCATGCCCCTGTACTCGCGCACTCTGCGGCGGCACGTGCCGCGCACTGCGCTCACCGCGGCGCGTAAAGCGGCCTCGATGGCGCGTAATGCGGCCTCGATAGCGCGCTGCTCTGCCGCCGCCTCCATCTGCTCCTCCGCTTCCGCCTCCTCCTCCTCCCCGTCCGGGGAACTCGCGTGCGACACGCACAGTTTAGCGGTTGCGCTCATGGTTGCTCGCTTCGCGGCAGCGCGGGCCCCGGACACGTGACCCACTGCGCGAGGTAATTCCCGCAGGAGTAACTCGCGTGAACGCAGATTAAACGCACACGGAGATTAAAGGTTCTCTCGCGGGGTTCGTGGGTCGCTCTGTTGCTCTTTTTGCTTTTCTTTCTTCTTCTTCTTCTTCTTCTTCTTCTTATTGACCGACCAACGTTTGACGCATTACCGCCACTAACTGGTGAGGCGGGTGCACGTCTGGTATTCACATGGTTCAATAATAAAAGGAAGCTCATATTTGATCGATATCTTGGTTTGTTTAAGATACCCTGTTTAAGAGTCCCCTTCTCTACTGGATACATACCAAACTGTAGGTTTTGGAGGAATTTTGAAGAAAAAAACAAGACATACTAAGAAAAATATGATGAAAATATTTATATTTATTCATAAAAAGCACTCAGATACATTTATTAGCAGTGATGGAAATATGAATTCAATTGATTTAGTACAGCCCAAAATGAATATTTATAAATGTAAGCGTTCAATAATGTAGCATCAGCATTAATGCAAGTAAGTAGCCTGCATGGAGGACATGAACGCAGGCTTCCAAAATCAGAAGACTTTCCCTGTAGACATTAAGATTCGGTAAAACTCACTCTCCAACATGAGTCCGACACAGACAACTCAATGACAAGGGACACACCTGGTTTAAACACACTGGGGAGGTGCACGGGATCGGGCGCAGAAGGAAACAGTCTGTGACAGGAGAAAACACACCAGAGCAGGAGGTGAAGTTAGCTGCTGCTTAGAATATTGTGATTGAGGTTTTCAAATCTTCCGAACCAACCGACCATTTGTTATTCCTCTTGCAGGGAATCAGATGGAACGTTCAGGCTGCCTCCCTGGGACAGTAAAACAGGAACAAATCCTCCCGCTGTTTTGTTGAGGATGCAGTAATCAACGCAGAGACACGGCGGGGGACGGTCGTCTACGGGACTGTTTGGTAAACTGCACTCCGGGCTTTCGCTCGGGTCCGCGCAACTGCAGCCAGAGTCTTCCCCGCTGGTGTCGAGGACATCTGGAGGCGGAGCAGAGGCCACTTCGGCCTCCTCGGCGGCAACGGCCCAGACGGAGCAATGGTGGCGAGTGTACGGAAGGTCCCCTGGACAGACGGCGGCCGAGGGCGCGGTGGGCTCGTGGGCCCCGGGTAGGCCCACGTAGGAGGCGTGACACTGAGCTAGGGCCAGGTGCGCCGTCGGGTCGAAGAAGACCTGCTGCTCCTCCGGGTCCTTGGCGACGGGTTTGGGCTCAACGATCACGGCGTCGGTCGTCAGCATCTCCTCGGTTTTGAATGACAGCACGAATCTGCCTCGGGGCTGAAGCCACTCCTGCAAGGTGAGAAGCGTGGGGAAAAACATGGATGGACACACCTGGTGGACAACCACTGCGCCACTTTTTCCCATTACTTTAGCCGTTGCGCTTTCTTCTGCACTAAAGACGGAGAGAGCCCGAGAGCGCGTCGTCGCCTCACCTTGAGATCGCCTCCGTGGTGTTGAAATAAAGGTTGGAAGAAAGGAGCTGGCGTCGGTGTGTGGAACAGAGTTTTTATCTTCTTTCTGTAGGACAAACCAAATGTACTTTTGCTTATTCAGAGCAGATTTAGTCAAATGGGTTCATCCTTTGCAAACATCTCAAAGTACAGGTGACTATCTTACCTTATAGCAGACTTGTTGACTACAAACAGCATGACCCCAACAGCTAGACACACGGGGCCCAGAGATTTGATCAAAATGAATAACCCCTTGTCTTTGTCTTCTTCTGAGAAGGAGTCGCGAAATAAGACAGAATTTGTTAGTCACGCTACATAAGTCATTCTATTAAGTGGTTGGTTCATCATTTTCAGAATTGTTGGAAATGTCATCAAGCCTCTGACTCGTGTCAAACTCACCATCTCTTCCTCCATTTTTCCAGCACGTCGTTGGACTCCACTCACTCCAGATCGCTTTATAGGCATTGCTCCGCGGTTTAGACGACACTTTAACGCAATATGTAGCGTGAGGTGTTAATCTCGACTTTGAAATCAATTCAGAGTTATTGGTTGAAAAGAGATCAAGAGGCTGAGGACAAAACAAAGGATTATTGTCAGGATTTATTACAGTAAGACAAGAAAGTATGGTTATTAACTCGTGCCTTACTTTGGCCTCAGCGCTTTCAGGTGTCTGAAGTTGGAGCTTGTACTCAAGGCCTTTTTTGAAGTAGCGATGTTCTTCATACCCACTTTGCCAAACGACGTTGACGGCCGTCGGCGTTTCCTGCACCTCAGGTTGACCCGGCGGCGTCGGCTGGACTGATCACAGAAGTAGATCAAAGCTTATCATCACATAGTACAATCTCTCCAACACAAACAGCACATTTTTACAAAGCATAACCTAATGTTTGACATTTAGCATATATCCTTACTAATAAATGAACAGTACACAGGGAATATCCTAGTTCCTCCCAATATTCTTGTGTGTTTTTATGAGTCCAGATTCATGCCTGTAAACCAACACCCATGTGAGGCACACACTCATAAGTCATGATCACAATGAACCCACGCTTACTGTTCTGGCTCGGTTGAAATCCCTTTGTGACGTCGTAACAGACAGATTCACGACAAAGTGCAATGTCGTACGTCTCGCTGCGGCTGAAGATGACGTCTGGATCCGGGATGATTTGGCAGAAACAGCTGTAGCTGTGATTTATTGTCATGAGCGGACAGGATACAGGCCCCTCGCTGAACACACACACACACACACACACAAACAGAAGCAAGAAATCAATTGACTTGAACAATCGAATTCGAAATGTGATGCAGGAGATTAAATTACAAGTTATTGAAGGTCAGGCTGTAGGTGGTGTTGGACGCAACGGGTTCGCCCGAGATGTTCAAGACACAAGACACCGTGTTCCAGTAGGCCGTCGCACACGAGAAACCCCCAACTGCAACATGGAGGTGGAAGGAAATGATCATCGCCGTGTAAATTGTGACTGATTTTTTTTTTTTTTTATTTTTTTTACAAAACCACAATTACATACGTTGTGCTACACACACAAAAAATCCATAAAGGACGGGATGATTGGACCCTGGGAAGTTGTTAAACTATCGTATTGTCAGCGAAGCATCTCTTGGTAACAATCTCAAATATCTGAAATTTGACCAGTGGCACCCTCCAATAGAATCCTGCAGTAAAATATGAAACCACTCTCTTACTGTATAATAGGAGATCTGCGCTAGATAACATTGAAGTACTTGTAGTTAAAATATTACTGAACTGTTAATCACAGAAAGCTAAAAGAGCTAAAAGCTAAAAGACCAGATAAACTGACATTTTCTCTGAGCTTCCTACTGGAGGGGGTGGGGGTCCAACAAGGCAAGATGTGAGCCCAATTAATGAAACAAAAGGAAAGCGTTTCACTGTGTGAATACTGACAACCGCATTTCTAAAGCATTTCCCACAGAGGACGAAACGTGGGAGCTCTTACCTGTGATGCAGCTGGTCGGTTCTGGGATGCTGGAGAAACACCACAGCAACAGGAGCTGCAGACACTTCATGACCGCACGTGACCATCACATCCTGTAATATTTCGTGCCAGTCCAGGCCAACATTTAATTATCAGATTTATAATACAACTAAAATACACATTATTTGAGTAAAGACAAGAAAATAATGAGTTGCCATGTGTGTAGAGTGTAGGAAGGAAAAGGTGCTGTTACCTCAAGGACTCTGATGTCTCAGACAGTGAATGACAGACGGAACGGAGTTTAAACTTATCAATGGTTACATCACAGGATGTCATCTCACACGTCACGGTGGGTTTTTTTTTCGTTTTTTTTGTTCCTTTTATCTTTGGTTTTCGGCACCAGTTCTTGTTTTTTTTTTTTTGTCCCTGTGTGTCATTATTTCTGTATGATTTGAAGGGTGACATTTGTGATTAATACGACGCAAACGTGCGACCTTTTTGTGTTACTCAAGGCAGTAATAAGACGTTTCGCCTTATTACTGTTTTGGAATCTTGTTTTTGTTGTGTTATGCTTTTTAAGAATCAACCACGTCAAAAGACATTTCTGATTGGAGTGCCAGGCCAAAAGAGCTGGGCTTCCTCTTCGCCGGAGGGATAAACACCATCCCTCCAAGAGGTTTCCTCATTTGGGGTTTGGATGACGTTGGTGGTGAAGAGCAGTGTCCCACCATGTGGGTCGTCAGCTGGGTCTGGTGACTGCGAAGTGCACCTTCACATCGTTACACCGCCATGGAAGCACATGTATTCATTAGGCTTATTTCTTTATTCTTGTCAACAAAAAAAGAAACATCCAAATCAACGCGAAAATCCAATCAAACATGTACATTTAAAAGGAAAAACATTTAAAGTCTTTGCAATAAACACTAGACAAATACTTCTGTACAAAGGTAATTCCCCAAAGAGCTTCACAGATTACGCAAGAAACCAATGATTAGAACAACAACAACAACAACAAGAGTAAGCAAGCCTGATGTACAATTCTTTGCTTCTATCTGGATCATGTCTAGGAGGGAGGAGGTCGGACTCCACTTGCAACAACGAAGGGATCACAAAAACCCGAACAGATCTCAGGCCTTTTCCACTCGGGTAAATACTTAGGAAGACTCTCATCGCATTCGGGGGAACTGTGATTTGTGATTTGGACCCTTTCAGAGCAACATGTAACTTTTACTGATGCGGTTTGTGTTTTTTTGTTTTTTTTTGGTATCTTTCAAAAGAGGTCTTCATCTCAAAGTGACTCCCTTAAGTAGATGTCACAATAATACTATAATAATAGATTGTGGGTCAATGCCTAAACGAGAACGGTTTCTGAGGGCCTCCCATTATATCTAAAAACTCCAAAGTGCTGTGTTTCTTCTCATATGTGAAGTTCCCCTCCACTCAAAGACGTGTTTCTTAAGTGACGTCACTTGGATGCTCAATCCTCTCTGTGCACTGAGGTACGTGTGAAGATTCACGTTGACTTGTTTCACTCACACGGTCAAGACCTATTATTAGTCAATAACAGATTGTTATAGGCCGATTGAAATAATGTAGAAATGATGAAAACGTCATCAAAGTCAAAACAGGATGGACGTTTGCAGAGGTTACCGAGAAAACACATGTGTTGATAAGGCAGCGGGTACAAGCCGATGACTCATTTATGACCATGATAATTATCAAAAAACACAGCTTTTCCACACCCACGCTGATATTACTGATTACTGACTGTTTGGTTAATGTTTCCTTCTTTTCAGTTCTTTTATTCGGCATAACTGATAACCGATGGCCTAATCTGCATGTGAACAACAATAAAAGTAGAATTGTTATTTTGCCGCATTCAAATCTCAAAGAATGTAGAAAGTCTCTCTTTCTCTGGATAAATCTCTTCAAAAAAAAAAAACAAAAAAAAAACCTGACTACCCGCACAGTACAGTTCAAGTTCAACGCGACATACGTCAGCCAATCAGCCGCGATGGTCACGGTGCTTCACGGAGTTTCGGCCCCCGGGCCGCCGAAGTCCTCTTGAGCGGTGCTGCGTGCCATCCACTGCTTCACGTAGTTGGAACTCAGGCTTTTGTGGTCGTGGAACGAATCAGAGTGCGTCTTCTCCGGCGCGTTTGAGTCCGAGGCCCCGGGGACGGCGCACTCTCCGAAGCCACTGTCAATAGTGTCCAGGTCCACGCGCGGGTAGCCGTCCTCCGACAGTTCGTTGGACACGAACGAGTCCAGCGACACCCTCTCCGGCTCCACCGGCTGGAAGTTTACGCCTTCCGCCGATAGGTCGTCCGGTATCTGGTCCTCGCGGCGCGGCGACGCGCCGCTTTGCCTGCGGGGCCCCGCCGGATCGCCGGCGGCGCGTCCCGCCCGGTCCTCCTCGAACTCCTCCTCTCCGGACAGTGTCACGGTGTGGATGGAGACGTGGCCGCTGGAGTGTCCGGCGTCCTGGAAGAACAGCAGCGGCATCGCCCCGCGGTCCTCGCCGCAGCAGCGCTTCTCAGTCGCTCCACTGAAGGACGCCGCGCTGCTTGTCGCTGGGCGCCGCCTGAGCACGCGGGTTGATCCTCAGGTAATCGTGCTCGCTGAACACAGGCTTCACCCACTCCTGCAGAAGAACGCATGAAAAAGCACAAAGGCCGGAGTATTAGCAAGAGCAAACCAAGTTGCTGGTGTTCACGTTCTTGCAGAGAGTTCGATGTGTGATTATTGATCACTTTAATGTCTGTACGGTGAATATGAAGCTCGAGCTAGCAGGGTTAGCTTAGCATGACGTGAGGGTGGGGAGACTTTGGTTAGAGAATGCCATAAACAAGACAGGTAGGATGACGCCATTTATGAGCGTTTTTTTTTTTATCCTGTTTTGTTGTCTTGTATATCATTTTTTTAATATCAATAAAAGGTTCTAACCTTGCATCGGATACGTTGCTAACTCTCAAACCCGCGAGGCATCACAATCGTGCTACTGAAATATGAACTTTGTGCAGCCACGTGTGGCCTCCAGCAGATAAGCATCAGTCTGTTAGCAGCGGCCACCACATCCTGAGGCACAGAGCGTGACATCAAGCAGTCGTCTGTGAGCCGCTAAGAAAGCGTAAGCTCTGCACGCCACAGGAGCAGATAAAGATAGCGCCGCCAAACAACGACAATGCTTTCAAAAAGAGCCGGTGCAGGGATTAAACTTTCCGCCTGAGACGAAGCAGTACGACTGCAGGCCCGGCGAGTTATTCACACACTGTTATTATATTTATTATCCGTTATATTTGTCATCAATACATGAAAGAGTTTAATTTTTTTTTAAAGCAGACATGGATATCAATGAACCATCAAATGTCTTCTATGTCCTCTGAACTAATGTCATTAGACAATTGCACATTAGACAATTGCTCATTAGACAATTGCACCTAAAAACTGTATTTGTTAGATAGATCTAACATGCACTTTGACTTTAGAGTTTTTTACGATTGCTATGACAGATTTTTCAATACTTTTAACGATTTTCCAAAACTCTTAACACAGTTAGCACTACATCCGCATGTGTAAGCTATACTATTAACACATTTCGTGTTCCTTAAACACACAATGCATACAATTAACACAAATTTAAAATGCTTGAACTCCCTTTACACACAAGCTCAAACAATAGATTTTTGCTGCCAAATTTACCAATGCTTTAACACTGTATGTCAGGACAGATAACACCATGTTCTAAACCCAACCTTACAGGCAAGTCAAAGTGAACAACTATTCATATTGTGAAGTGAAACACAAATATATTCCCTGTATTTTATTCCATTGCTAATGAGAAACAGCTTATTGTAGTTATGCAATTGTTGAAATCACAGCTGATTCCCATCTAGTAAGCACACTCAGGTATTGAGGTTCTTTCAATCACATGATCATATGTTCTAAAAGAGGACTCTTTGGGCTGGTCTTTGCCGGAAAAGGAACAATTTAGAGCAACACAAAGAGAGAAAGAAGGAAAGAAAGAAAGAAATGCCCGCACGAGGGCGCCCTCAATCCCCATTGAGGCGTTTTTCTCACCCTGGAGATGGAAGGTTTTTGACCATCGTCCACATGACCAAATGTCCCTCCTGGATGCAATGGATGCTGCATGCCAAGACATCACAGCTGAACACTGAGAGGGGGTGGATAAGGCATGCAAAAAGATTCTTCCCACGATGCCTTGCCAGAGAAGATGATGTGGAGGAGAACATGTGGCGAAATGCAGAAGACCGAGCAGATTAGAAGATTACTTTTCTTTGAATTATTATTGCGGTGTTCTTTCCGTTCGTATATCTTGCAGTAAATGCATGTGCAAAACACATTCTATGATCAATACAATATACTGTCTATTGTATAAGGGCATACCTGACACATCTACAATAATGCAGTTTCTGTAATTTCGGCTGATAGTGTTTTTTTGTCAAGGGGCAAGGAAATGGGACATCATCCTTGGACGGGCGCCGAACCAGGCTGTGATTGTACGGGAATGGTGGAATGCCACATTGTCCCACGTGATCACATATATTGGCAAGTGGTCTCCCGTCTGCTCCCTTTTTACTCGTTCACCAGCCTCTCTGTGACAGCCCGTGGTTTATGACACGGTCAATGATAGTAGCTCTTACTGTGTTTGATCAGTTACCCTCGCTCTGGTCCTTCTTAGCGCGCCGCCACGCATTCTAACTCCTCTCCCTGGTACTCGTCTTCCTCGCCCTCGTGCAGGCATTTCTTTCTTTCTTTCCTTCTTTCTCTCTTTGTGTTGCTCTAAATTGTTCCTTTTCCAGCAAAGACCAGCCCAAAGAGTCCTCTTTTAGAACATATGATCATGTGATTGAAGGAACCTCAATACCTGATTGTGCTTTCTAGATGGGAATCAGATGTGATTTCAACAATTGCATAACTTCAATACGTAAGATGTTTCTCATTAGCAATGGAATAAAATACACGGAATATATTCGTGTTTCAATTCACAATATGAATAGTTGTTCACTTTGACTTGCCTGTAAGGTTGGGTTTATAACATGTGTTATCTGTTCTGACATACAGAGTTAAAGCATTGGTAAATTTGGCAGTAAAAATCTATTGTTTTGGTCTTGTTTGAGCTTGTGTGTAAAAGGAGTTCAAGCATCTTAAATTTGTGTTAATTGTATGCATTATGTGTTGAAGAAACAAGAAATGTGTTAATAGTATAGCGTACACATGCGGATGTAGTGCTAACTGTGTTAAGAGTATTGAAAAATCTGTCATAGCAATCGTAAAAAACTGTATGGTTGACTAAATGTTCCTGTTGGAAGAGAACATGTGTTAGTGTTTTGAGTAATTATTTGATTTTGAAATTTTCTTTGCAGTGTTGTGTTAGTGTATTATTGTACTTTGAAAATTAGTTTTGGAGTTTAGTTTACAATGTGTGAATTTGAGCATGAAATGAACTGTTTTGCCCATTGTGTGTTTTAGTTGTGTTTGGTGCGTTAAGAGTTTAGGAAAATTTGTTAAATCTATTGAAAAAAATTTCATAGTGATGCAAAAAAACTGTAAATCATGTTTTCAAAGAATTGCTTGTGTGTCGCGCAATAATCCGTGAGCCGCACAGTCCTTTGCATGCGATCAGATTAGCTCAGATTATGCAGAGTGAGAAAAGAAAGCAGTGCTGAGGGAAAAACTATTACACAACTATTTCCTTTTCTCTCGCGTGCTTTCTGATCTCTGATATTTGCAGCGGTGGCGCCCTCTGCCGGACCAACATGTGTAACTGCAAGGTGCTTCACCCAGAAGCAACCGCTAGGGGGTTTGTCCTTTTCAAACGTCTGATGAACCCAGGATGTCTGATACGTTACCAGACAACATCTACAGCACAACCTTCCTTCTGCTGCAACCAGAACCCAGGACACCTGCTTATGAAGATTAACTTGTAGCATCCGTGCATTCTTCAATTTTTTAAAACTTTTATTTTTACATTTAAAATGTATTTTGATTCATCTTGGCTTCTGATTTATTGGGTAACTGCCAAGCGAATAACCTGTCACTTCAATCATGTCTGTGAATTTCAAGAATGATTGTACACCATACAGATTTCCAGGTACTTTTAGATAAGACAGTGTGGACTTTAAATTTATTTGTAATTCAGTGGAATTGTACGAGTTCGAGGCCCTGTCGGCTACGTAGTCCTCCGTGATCAAAGCTGTATTGAATTCACATATTTTTTCTTTTTAATTTTAACACATCCTGCCGCCTCAGAAAGAATTGAGTCATAATTTGTCATTTCGTGCACCTTAAACCTCTCGCACACATATCAGTTGCTCAAAAGATTCTGGATTAGAACTTCCAGAAAAGCGCACTGCTGAATATAAAATGCATCCGGACGTCATCGTAATTATGTTTCCGGCGTACCAAATGCAAAGTTAGTTCGGGTTTTGGAATGCACAGACAGCCTGCTCTCCGTTAGCTTTGACGCTAAACCAGCACCCGCAAATAAAGTGAGGGCGCTTCATTGAAAACAGCAGCCGGCTTACGCCTCTTCAATCCGTCAATCATTGGGGGGACGAATTTAAATTAGGGGAAAATATAAAAAAGGGCAAAGATTATCACCAAAACATCAGCATGTGGAACAACAACAAGTGTGACACAATGACACCATGAGATCTAACAGGGTTATTTTCCACCGGAGGCGGGGGGAGGGGGGGGGGGGTGAGGCACACACACACACACACATTCACCCACAGCATCTCAGACAGATGAGAGACAAAAAGCCTCTTGAAGCCCCTGCACGCTGAGTCATTCATATCACAAAGGCCCTTCAGCGTGAGGTGGAGGGAAAGTCCCATCCAGCGGTGTCCGGACGGGCTGAAAGTCCCCCTCCTGACGGGTGATTCAGAGACATGCACACAAATACCTTGAAGTTCCCTCCATAGGCCAGGTGGAGAGGCTGAAAAAACTCCTCCGCCTTGGGGATGTATAGAACCCGTTGGAGTTTCTGCTGCCACCACCTGAAACGAATGTGAAATGATTTAAGAGCAACGGTGGAACAACATCTGTGATTGAGTCACTATCGAGGGAGGGGGGGGGGGGGGGGTTGTGGTCGGTGCCTAAAGGAAAAGGGGGAAGTTAAGTGCGATGGACGTCTCAGGTCGTCAGCAACAAGCAGAACTCAAAGTAATATTTCTGTTTATCTCTCCATCGATTGCAGAGCTGGAAAGCATCCAGTTTTAGATCATCTTGAAAAACTGATACAAAGACAAAGACAGTTCATTCTATTGGACAATCCTTCCATCACAGAGGTTATGGTTTTTTTTTTTAAAGAGGTGTTGATTCAACTTCATTGTCATTTAGGAGGCTGCAGTTGGTTAAATATTTCTCCACCCTCAAAATATGGAAAAAGCGCCCGGCCACAAAACAAGCCGATAATTGCGTGTCAGGTTCATTCGCGTATACATTTGAGTTGTTGTTGTGTCCTTTATTGTCACTGCGTGCAGAATACAAAGCGAGATGCTGATGCTCTGCATGACTTCCTATATCTGCGAGACGTTTCAGTGCAAGCTGCACGTACAGAACAGCCGTGGTTTCCACGCGTGTGGGAGGTGATGCCAGTAAGGCTCAGATCGAAGCAGCGAGACGCCTTGTTAATCATTTACTGGAAGACAAAGCACTTTGGACCCGGAGCACTTTGCTCGCTATGGTTCAAGCTTCGCCCAGCTCTTTTTTTTGTTTTTGTTAAATGCAAAAACCTAACATTCCGACATTTAATTTTTCATAAGGCTCAAATCCAACTGCAGTTACTTCAGAAATAAAAGGAACTGGGTCAAATTTTCATAATTGACTGAATAAAAAAGTAACTCACGTTTTCTTAAAATAACCCAGCAACAGGAGAACGAGGACGAGAACGACGGACAGAGTGACGTACCACCAGGTACCAACAAGTTCATCCAATCCTGTGAAGGAGACACAACCTATCAAACATGCGCTGACACAAATGACTTGATGGATACATCTTGAAAAAAAAAACACACATGACGGATAAATGCAGAGGAGCAAACGTTGCACGACGGCTCTGAAGCACGTGAACTTAAATCTCGCTCGTTATGATTATTGATCGACAGCGGCCGTTCCACCTTCGGGCGCTGCGTCGGGCGCTGCGTCGGCCGTCCAGCGCGCGGCGGCGCTCCACTCGCTCCACGGGCCGGCGAGGAAATGCTCGGCGCATATCCTGGCCTGCACGTCTACCACGTAGCCGACGCGCGGCTGCAGGCGTTTGCTGGTCGACCAGAATTTCCTTCTGGCTCTCGTTGAGGGAATAAACTGGATTCTGTGAGGAAGGAAACAGAAGAGGAAAAAAAAACGTTTGGCTGTGAGCAGTGACGACAATAAGCCGCCGGCCTCTCGCTCGTGTCCTTCGCACGTCACCTTGGACGGGCCTCTGTTGTCCCTGATGCGCACCACGTACACCAGACATTTGTCGTTGTCGGCGGCGGCTTGGTCCCAGGTGATGTTGTACGATCCGCCGGTGTTTGTCACACGAACATCCACAGGAGGCCACGGTTTCACTGTGAGGGGGGGGGAGGGTGGAGTGAAATTCTGAAAGTGAAAATGAGGGGATTCCAGCAGCACTCTTCACCATAGACGCACTATTTATAGCTTTTGTCTCAATCTATAGGGTAAAGGTCAGGCGTTTGCATGTCAAACGACAACTTAGGCATCACGGGATAGTTTGTCGGTGTGACTCTTTGTCATCTGAAATGTCAAACCAAACTGAAAGTGTCTGTTTCAGTGACTGTACGGTAGGCCGAAGGCTGTGTGCAACAAAATGCGCACGCTGGAATTAGCAAAATGACTTGAAATTGAACTCGTTAATCATTTTTAGGCCACTTTTCAATGTGACTGAAACACCAGGTGTGGAAATACTCGCTGTCCCCAGTGCAACTCACCCACATCACCCAGCAACCACTCGGCGGGCGCGCTGGCGTTCTGCTGGTCGCGCTGCGGACCGGCTGTGGCGGTACACGTCGTTCCAACGTACGCAACGTCGCTCAGCCCCTCCGGGTACATTACGCACCAGGGTTCAGGCGGTTTGACTTCACAGCTTCCGGTAACCACAAGTCCTTCCCAACTGTTGCTGGACAGAAAACAATGTGTTGTCATCAGTGATAATCTGACTTACGATGACGTCTGGGCACCACCGGTTGTGGTTTCCTCGAGATCGCTTCAGAGACGGACAGTGACAAGCTCCATTTTCCATTTTGGTGTCTTTAGAGCAAAAATACAGCAGAAAAATCCTGTGTTTGTTTCACTTTAGAACAATCGACAGCATGTCAGTTGTCATTTGCTCTCAAACATCACTATTGATTTTCTCAACGCAGCCTACCAATGACAATGAAAGACGAGATTAATCAGTGAAAGATGTTGATATTTATATTCCGTCAAAGCAACGGACGAAAGACTAAAAACCATAAGAATCAATTGAAATATTCCAAATAATATTATGAGATAAATATTCAAATCAACAAAATTTGGGCAAACTAGCAGGGCCCCGATGAAGCCACACGACATGCAGACAACATGAAGCTTACAAAGACAACATGAAGCTTATAAAGACAACATGAAGCGTATCAAGACAACATGAAGCTTACAAAGACAACATGAAGCGTATAAAGACAATATGAAGCGTATAAAGACAATATGAAGCGTATAAAGACAACATGAAGCGTATCAAGAGAACATGAAGCGTATAAAGACAATATGAAGCGTATAAAGACAATATGAAGCGTATAAAGACAACATGAAGCTTACAAAGACAACATGAAGCGTATAAAGACAATATGAAGCGTATAAAGACAATATGAAGCGTATAAAGACAACATGAAGCGTATCAAGAGAACATGAAGCGTATAAAGACAATATGAAGCGTATAAAGACAATATGAAGCGTATAAAGACAAGAACCGGGTGGCTCGTACTTGCACGAGGCCGTGATGAGGCCGGAAAACGTCGGCTCGGAGCAGGAACAGTTGAGAGAATCGACGTAGTCCGTTGAGCAGGTGACGTGGCACGAAGACGTGACTGCAGCAGGAACAAAGAAGGTCACTTCTGATTGTATCTAGCACATTTGACATTAAAGCTGCACCAACGGCTACTCCACTGAAGTAAAGAATGTACTCCATTCGATCATACCGTGTCAGCTCAAAGTGACGTACAAGGGTTAAAAAAAAGTTAAGTTACTAAAACTTAGTATAAATGAATGTGGGGGATGAGGGGAGTTAGATTTTTAAACCACAGACAAGCCCACATGAGACACAAGAGGCCTACTCACCGGCCTGGGGAAACACAGCGAGGTCCCACAGCAGCAATAGGAGTCCCGCTGTGACAGCCATGGGGACGGACCCGCGGCTGGGGAGCAAATACACTAAATAACAAGCACACTCTGGAGTAAATAACGTGAGCTTGTTCTACCCGTTTAATTCACCCAAAGAGTCGATCATCTTACCTCCTTCCGATTCGAAAAAAAGGCTGCGACTCAGGCAGCCGCCGGCGGAGCGCTGACGCGTGTTTGAGAGGAGAGGAGCGTCTGCTGGAGCGTTACTTCGGTCTGATGCTGCGAAGGCGGCGCCGTCATCATCATCATCATCACCATCGTCACCATCGGTGGCGGGGCTGAGGATGTGGTTTCAGACCTTTTTGACTGGTGTCTTGTGTGGTGCCGCCCCACCACATCCACACTAGGCTTATATAGCTCCTCTGACAACCAGAGAGCCCCAAGAAGGTCAACAGGAAACTGACAAAAATGAATGTCATCCTACCAAGAAAAACACAGATGCGTTTCTTTCTTCGCCGAATTAAAAAAAAAAAAAGCAGTCACAGCTGTCGCGGGCGTTTTCAGTAGTTTCCACCTGCTAAACGAGTCGTGGAGGCCCTCAAAGCAGACTCGCCATCATGGATGTCCAGCGCCCGTTGGGCTGCGTGCGCACCTTCCTTCACCACCATTCAAGCCACTTCCAAAGGCCGTTCTGTCACACCGAAACGATGCAAAGATGCAAAGCTGCAAGCAGAAGCTCCTGTCGCTGCCCCTAAAAACCCACCAGCTGCAGCAATGAGTCGACACGATTTTTTTTATAGCTAGTAAACTGCCCCTTGAATAAGATTCGACTTAATGTTGTGCGGCCGTAGTTTTGCGTTACGCAGCGTTTGCTGGGCTGCTGCTGCGTCATTGTTTTCACCCAGTCGGTGTGCAGACACAAGCCTAAATGTTTGACTTTCCTCATAAGAGTTCAGATTGTGTTTGGCTGTGTAGGTCACATATGACTTCCATCCATCATAATGCCCTTTTATTGCGTTATTCACTTCCTTGGTGAACTTTTGTAAAATCTCTTCACACAAATACTGCGTCAACGCAGTATGATAGTAATCTCACAAGTTGCCTCCTTTTATGTATTAGTCATTGTGTGCAAAAATGTCAAAATGCAAAATAAAACGCACAATGGTAACGCAAGACTACAGACACTTTGTCAACCATGATGTTATGGAAACTCGGTAACAGTGTGTTGTGAGTGACAATCTACCTTTATTTAATCGATTCCTCCACTGCGGTTTCACGGGGTTCACGGCCTCTGCAAAGCGCGATGAAAGAGCGTTGCTGATCGATGAGCCGTGAAGAACGTCGACAGAAAACTAACTTATCAGGATCAAGGGTGTAACAGGCCAGCAGTGGCGTATTCAATACATTAAAAGTACATTAAGTTATCTTAGAATAAAAGGAATGATGGAAAGCAATGCAACTTCAAACCACATAGTTAGCTGAGCTAATTTTAGTTTAGGGAAATACGCAGTAGAGCTTAAATGTACTGGTTTCGTTTTCACATCAGTATCTGAATCACTTGTGACTCGATTTGAAAACAGATTAGAGGAACCAGTCAAATCATAAACCCTGCGAACGCAATTATTAAATTCATAGACATTTTTAAATCCACAGCCCATCCGTGTGGTGAAATCATGGCGGTGTCATTTATTTATTCACTTATTTAAAATCTAAGCTTTTTCCCTAGTTAAAATAAACCAACCCACCGTGTTTCCGGTTATTAATGGTTCATGTTCATAGAGGTTTTAAAATCATATATTTTAAAAATCGGTGAAAAATCAATGCAGGTAGTCCGCCGTTAGAGGATTTTAGTCGAATTTAGTAGAAGTAGAACTAGTCAAATACATCCTATTTACAGCCGTAACCGTCCATGCTAACTTGACTGTTTTGTGTTAGTTATTCATAACGAAATATCCGTAGTAATTCCCCAACAGACATTATGAATTGACCAAAATCATGGAGAAAAGCACTTCTATCTGTATGTATATATTCTGCAATATAGCAAAATTGCAGAAGAACATACAAAAGTTTCTCTTTCAGCCGTGTGAGGGGGCCGTGCAGAGCATTTCATTGAACATGGAACATTCTCCACTAGGGGGCAGTATAGATTCTGCTGCTCCACTGAAAGCAAAAGCAGGCCATGTGTTTGGACATTAAATCTGGGTAAGGTGGCTTGAACATTTAGAGGCACTAGTCTCTTTTTCATCCCTTTTTTTCCGTTGCATTGTGCATCAGTACTTTTGACCCCGTACCAGTGACTCAACATGTCGTTGAATGTTAACTGGCAAACAACCTCAACTTTCTCCCAATCGTGTGTGTGTGTTTTTCTCATTTCACTTAATTCATGAGCTCCACATGTTTTTGTTAAAGGGTTCGTTCCCCTTGAAGTTAAATGTATATTGTAAAGTCCAGTTACTGGTGGGGGGGCATTTCCCTGCACTCCACAGTCTGCACATAAAACACAATGACCATTAATGCGCCAAGAAAAACATGATTATAAGTTTGCAAGAAGCAAAGAAAACGTTTTAGAAATGAAGTACAGTAGTTCACTGGCAGTAATCAACACCGTGGCTTCATGTTTGCTTCTGGTAAACAAAAGAGCAGAAAATAGTTACTACAAAGAGTCCAAAAACTGCTACTTCCTGCATGCTTGTGACCTTTCGCCAGTTTTTTTTTTTGCCACATCTCAGTTCCTGGAGGGCGGTGTAGGTGGTGTGTTGGGCGTGGAGGGGACGGAGGGGGGCGCTTTGCTCTTTTGAGTGGGGGGCGGCTGAAGCAGCTCTCCCCAGGCGGAGGAGGAGGAGGAGGAGGAGGAGGAGGAGGGGGCTTCGTCCCTCTCGTCGAGTTGTTCTGTGAAGTGACCCGCGCACTGAAGCAAAGTGGTGGAGGTGTCTTTGGTGCGAGGGCGGCGCTGCCACTCACATGCTCAGAGGTGGTGGTGATGGTGCAGAAGTTGACTGTGTGTGTGTGTGTGGTTTGGCGGTGGCGGTGGTGGTGGTGTTGGGGAGGGAGGGAGGCAGGGGCGGCTTGTATTTTGGTTGAAGATATGCAGTGTTGCAGCTGTGCGTGTGCTTGTCCGTGTCTGAGCGAGTAAGGGGCGGAGAGATGCAGGTTCAGAAGTGTTGAAGCATAAAATCCCCCCCCCCCCCCAACCTCCCTCATCCGCCCCAACCCTCTGTTGCTGGGCCAGACGCAGAGCAACAGCAATTTGTGCGATTTCACAGCTCACCGGATCCCTACAACTCTGACAGCCTTGCACTGTGATGGTGGTGGGGGGTAATGAAGGGGGGGGCATAGATGGAGCGGCGATATGCGATGAATGTGGGAGCGACAGTGGGAATTGAAGATGGACAGATTGAGCGGGAGAGACGGGGAGATGACGTGGAGCAGATGTTCTTCTGGTTCTGACGACCACGAGAAACCGACGCAGCGCTTCGCCGGCCTGCATCCCTCAGAGACGTGTGGCTCAATCACAGCTTCCTCTGACCAGCGAATGGAAGCTTTCACAGGCTCCTAAGGACATGGACTCCAGTCCGATTAGCTGTGAAATGAACAGTTATCAAACGATACAGATTTCAATAGTGCATATGGATGCATTTGGTTGAGCCAAAAGAAGAGAATGAGTACAAACCGACTTTAAAACTCTTTTAATTTCTCTTTTTTGCATGTTTGTATTTTCATTATATTTGAATAACAGAATTAAGCATTCGTCTATTTCCAAAATACTCAATAACACCATTTCTTTTAAAATTCTGATGGTCGTTTAACAGCAAGACAGCTACAGATACTTCAAGAATCTTCTAACCATCAGCATGAAATTCTGCTTAATAGTAAAAATGTAAAAATGATGGAAAATAGGGCAATCAATAATGATGAAGAATAACTCCACAGACCGAATTACCATTTTGTGATCGTTAAATTCAGTAATTTAGATCCGTACGTCTGGAACCAGGATTCTGACTTTTAAGAAACTTCAATAATAGTTTACAATGCAATTTCCCTTTTTCACCGATCTTATCTTCTCGGGGGAAGCCCACCAAAGACCCTAATATAGAAAATAATCATCTGCACACTTAATCTCCCGTTTGGATTATTCTCAGAAGATCTGTGAGGGTCTTTACTGATTCAAAGTAATCTTGACTGTGCCCCCTAGAGGGATTTAATCCATTCATTGTCCATCGTGCCCCTCTTAACCCTCAAATGAAGCTCCAAATGGGTGGCCATTACTTTGACCAAGACATGACTTATAGTCCTAAAACAGGGTCAAAACCTTAAAGGACCAGGGCCGACCTCAGACGACCTCTCAGCCATCTCCACATAAAGTGTTTATGTCCTACTTTGATTTAGTCGCGTCATTCAACATCTCACCCTCATTGTCGCCGCCGCTGCCTCTTGACCTTGGTTTTTTTCCCGTTCGCGACGGGCAAAAAAGGACGGCGTCGCCTCCACGCCGGGGTCATCGGGAAAACCGGACCGCCGCTCTCTCGGGACCGGAGGGCCGACGCGGACGGATGAGATGCCGCAGATACCAATTCAAAGAGAGAGAGGGTGAGTGCTCCTGTGATAAGAAGTGTCACCTGAGTGCTTTGTTTTGGCGGCAGGGGTCAAGAGAGGGTTGTAGGTGATGAGGAGGGAGGTGGGGGGGAAGGCGGGGGAGGGGGGGGGGGTTATGAGAGTGTGTGTTAGTGATCGGTGAGTGTGTGGAGGGGGATCAGGACATCTGCGCCTGGCTTTGAAGGGGTCAGCCACGGGACAGGAACCATTCTTAATCCTCCCAGCTGGGCCGGCAAGAGAGGAGGATTTGGACCCCCTCCTCCCCCCGCACACCTCCCCTGCCCCCGCACCCTCAACCACCCCCCCACCCCCTCCCACCCCACACCCACAACGGTAGCTAATTGAGCTCCAGCGCTCTGAGCGCGGCCCTTCAATGCAAAGCCCTGCATGCTTTCACAGGGATTTGGGCCAGGAAATCTCTTTTACTGTCTACCTGCTATCACTGAGCAGACCCAGGAGGGGATTATCCACACCCTTTACCGTGTACATGCCCACGCCTGGATGTACTTCTTCTATTATACCACCACTCAAGTATTTTGTACTTCACTCAAGTATTTTGTGGTACGTCTGCTCCGCTACATTTCACAGGAGGGAGGCATTGCTTCTTTAACTCCACCGCGTTTATTTTAAGGATGAATGGGGGGGATAAAACATATTTATATATGTATTTATATATGTGTATATGTATAAATACAGATTAAACTACCTGTCAGTATATACAACTTTGTACTGTCGTTTTTAGAAATGCATCCGTACTTAATAAATAAAGAAATAAACTGATGCAGGACTTTTACTGGCAACTGTCCTGTTTTTAGTCGTCGTCTTCTTCCGCCCCGTCAGTGAATACGAAAACAACAAAAGGAATCAACAAACAACAAATACTGACTCATATCAGAGCCTCTGTTGGAGTAAATATCTACAGTTGCTGGGTGGCAGTAGTTTGGCAGAACTGTTTAGCTCCCATCAACCTCTAAAATAAATAAATGTTTGCTCCAAATGAATTGATGCGGGACTTCTTCCTCTTTTGAAGTGAAACATCTGGATAAACAGTTCTTAAAACACATTGCAGGTTTTTTATACTGACAAAATACGTTATTTTTGTTAGCTTTTTTCCATGGACACGGGGTACATTTTGGACGTGGAAAGCTTCAGAGAGGCGACGGCCTTGAGCTCGCGATGCATCGCCCCGGTCACCCCTGATCCGTAATGACATTACCATACAGGCTGAGGGGGGTCAAGTGAAGGTTCTCGCCCTGATCAGCCAACTGGAAAACTCACAGTTTCAGAGGTCATGGATAAGCCGCCCTGTTGGGTGATTGGTCAGACAAATCAAATTAGCATCCCCTGGTGATCCCCTCTTAAACTGCCACCCATGAAGAATTAGATGAGGTGGCTGCACCTCTCATTTGATTCATCCTTGTGGTATTCCATCAGCGATACGTTGAGAAGCTACACGATTAAACGTATATTTCTGTTCACGAATGAAACACACGTGCCGGTCGATTTAACGTTTTCCAGTTGCGTCGCTTGATGGGAGTGAAAGAGCGGGTAGCGTGGAATAACGGGAGCCCGGTCACATGATGGTGACACGGTCAGCGTCTCATGAGCACCGTGTCCTCTAGAAGGACCAGGCCTTTCCACGGACAATTCTTCAGGAGACCAACATCTGACTATGCAAACAGAAAAGTGACTAAAACACACTGCCGACTATCTGCGAGTCTCATTTTCGTACCCTTCCACGACTTCGACCTTGCGCCACCATCGGCATTTGGTAAGGAATGATTTATCTGCCAAATAAATGTGTTGGCTCCATTGGAATGTGTTTAAGGTGTGGGGTCACCCACTAGGTCAAAAATGGCAGCTCATAAATTGAAGCCCATGCGAGACTTAAAAAAAAAGAAGAAGCCAGCAAAGGGGGGAATGTTTGAAGGGGAAAAAAAGGTTCGGGAGTGAAAAATTATATGACTTAAAAAATAATAATAATAAAGTGAAACAATCTAGAGAAGAATATGGGGCAATTTCGAGATGCATAAAAGCAAGACGCCTAAGGTGCCATCATGGGACGCCTTACCTTGAGGGAGAGCCGGCGGTCGGACGGTAGATCCGTCACGTTGACAGAGGGAG
Source organism: Apeltes quadracus (assembly GCA_021346845.1). Lineage (NCBI taxonomy): Eukaryota > Metazoa > Chordata > Actinopteri > Perciformes > Gasterosteidae > Apeltes > Apeltes quadracus. The sequence goes on from CM037936.1 coordinate 3,304,725, forward strand.
GTTAGAGGGCTCATTTGAGAAGTGAAGGCCAGTGTCCCTCTCAGTGATGTGACATCATGGCGCTTTAGTTGCAGCTCACCTGCCGGGAAAATCTACTCCGCTCACCTCTCCTTCAAACGTATTAGTCCTGTTGAGGCCGACGGGCGGAATGATGAGTGATGAACTGAGCGCGCAGCTTTGTTTAACACTGTTTGTGGGAACTTTATTCTGGTAAGTAAAATCCATCATTTCACCGCAGTCTTGAATAAACATCCCTGCAACTTTAAAATTCATACATTTCTACAATAGTCCATAATAAACTAAATTTAGACCAACTTTAGCCCTTTTTATTTCCGTTTGACCTTTCATGCAACGCAATGTCATCCAGCCGCGCATCGCATCGGCCGATGAAATACGTGCGAGCGCACGTTGCTGCTGGATTTGCAGTCGGGTCCCAAACCGTTGGTATCTGCAAAGCCTTTGACTCCACTGATGTATCAGCATTAAATACAATATCCGATCTCACAGGTAGTCTGTGGGTTTTGGTGTCCGGGCTGTTTGGTGTACAGCTTGGTATTTTAATTCATAAAGATGCTTTAGAGAGGACACAAAACAAGTGTTTTTCAACCTGCAACGGATTTCCCGAGTCTTTATGACATCATCACCCTACAGTCAATAAACCTTCTGCAATGTCCATTTCTAAAAATTCTCATTAAGAACTTTGGCTGATCCCCGACCCTTTTCTGCAGCTTGATCATCAGTGAAGCCACTTCAACCTGGGATGTGACGTGAAAGACATTAACTGAGAGCTCAGTCTGAAATCTCCCCCCCCCTTTGTTTGGCTTAATTTGCAACCTGCAGTCCGGCCGCGCCTGAGGTGGGTAATTCCGTGGCCAGGGGTCTATTCACAGGAGATCGGAGAGAGTGCAAAGTGGAAAGTCCTCGGAACAGATGTTGGGATCCCGACATGAACTAATAAGGGAGGAGCTCTGACGAGGCTAACAAGAGTCCACGACAGGGTTCCACGCCGGCGGACGGCAAAGTGACCGCGATCCCAAATAACTGGGCAGATTTATGGTCGCGGTTGTGCATAAACACTTACACACACTAACTTTTGCCATATGCTAATCTAACAAAGCCATATTCAGTGAGGCTTTAATAAATGGACAGAAGCCCACGGAAAGAAAACAAAGCTAATGCTCTCCTTTATTTACTCGGAGGTTGAGTCATGGGTGCAGCGACTGGTGGGGATTTGAACTGTACACGACCCAAGGGTCGATTCCCCGTGTTTGTTTGTGTTGGAATATGACTGACTGTGGTCTGATGATGCATTCGCCCTGTGGACCGTTCGCAATGAGGAAATCAAAAGCGGGAAAGCGCGAGACAAAGAGAGGACCAGATGGGAGACGGAGATGGATTGGCCGGGCTAACAGGCAGATGTTTATGGGCCATTATTTACAAGCTCTTTAATCTGGGCTATTTCCTCGCCCTTGGCAATGGATAGGTCTATGGGTCACGCTGCCTGAACCCCTCCACCAGCGGTCATCCATCTCTCTCTCTCTCTCTCTGAAAGACAGGCGGGTCAGGGGGTTATACGCAGCGGGGGGTTATGCGAAAACGCAGATTATGTTTTTATTCACTAACCACAAAAAAATTAAAAACATCTAACGCCTTTTGTTTCGCACTATCCGTTTACAATTCAGTGTGTTCTGGTCAGAAATATGTTTATGCTATACATATATATATATATGTTGCTACGTCACAGCAAAGGGTGACAAAGGGATGAGAAAGATGATAGGCTATAAAGGCTGCAAAGAGGGAGATGACAAAGAGGAGTGATGAGAGAGAAAGTGATGTGCATGTTGAAAAGAGAAAGGGTTTCACAGGAGACGGACCGACAATATGTTGCCTCAATAAATAGTTTGTCCCCCTCGTCTCCCCCTGATATTCAGAGCACTTTCTTCCCCGTGCGTACATTCAATTAGGAGTCTGAGTGATGCTCTTCCCGTTGGACCAACAGTTTGTCTCTCCTCCATCTCCAGCAGGCAGACTTGCGCCTAATTTTCCCATCTGCTCGATGAATATTAGCCCAATTGCCGCCCATATCGATTTATTCTAAGGTTAAAAGCTTGCGAGACCTTGGCTTGAATATGGGTTGCCTGGCAACTGCTCAGTCCGATCACCCCCGCCCCCCTAAACCCCACCTTGTTCCAGCCGACGCCGACAGCTTAATGTGGCATGCGGAGGAGGCTGGAGGTGGGCGGGTCCGGCCTGGCCAGATAGCAGAAGCCCAGGCCTTGATTTCCAGCCCCATCAGTGATTAAAAGACCCCCCCCTTCTGCCTGACACTGTGACCTTAACCCCCCGGACCTCCGCGCTCCAGGGTCACTTAACCTTGAACCCAATTACAAGATAAGGTTACTTAAGTGTGACCCGCAGCGCGCTCCTCACTCAGTTAATAGGACAGGCTGTGGGAGAAAAGGGCCGGCGTGGCTGATACGCCTTTCGGTTAATTCGCCGGGTTGACAAAGGTCGCGGGCAGCGGCCATAAAGAACGGGATTGCACTTCGATTTCTCATGCAAAGTGAGACTCAGCAATACGATATCGCGGTGGGAGCCAAAGAGCAGAGGCGCGCAGGGCTTGTGCTCTGATAAGATGGTTTCATCGCCAGCTGCCATTGCTGAGCCCGTAGTTTGGTTCAACTTTGCAAAAAGCTGCCTGTGCATCGAGTCACTTACTCTCACAACTGCTGTAAAAGAATGAAACCCATTTCTGATTCATTTAACAGCAAGCGTTAATTGTGAAAAAGCAAATTACGCAGAATAATTAAACGATTCAGCACCAATCAAAACTTGACAGTAGTAGACATCTAGTTAAAATCTTCATAGGCGTCTCTTCACATGCTCACCAACTAACCAGACAACATGCAGCATATAGATGGTCGAGGCGCCTAACTAAGCCAATAACGTGCGGCGGTTTAGTTTCGTCCCGCGTCGAGTCCCGGCTGCATGGTGCGGTAAACTGTTACCCCCCCTCTGACTCCCTCCAATCTGGCTTTATCCCTCTCGGATCCAAAATCCAACGGGGCGGCTTAACGGGCCACATCCGAGCAGACAGGCACGGGGGATTGTTATCGTGGCCAGAACCAGCCGTGGCATCGGCCGGGATTTGGTGAAGCCGAAAACAACAACAGTTCACTTCAGCGCTTTACTAAAGCAGTAGCTTATTGAGCGTTGGTGGTACCGCGTGGGGGTCATTCGGTCCGGAAAAAAATGGTTCTTAAAACATGGTGAAATTGGTGGTTGAGCTTCAAAAAGATGTACGTTCAAGTGAAGTAACAAACATCTGGTCAATTAAAGTGATTTAGGCTTTTATTTTAGATATTTTAGAACCAAATCCTTGAACATGGCTTTGTTTGGCCGAACCGTCAGGACAGGAAACAGCTGCTTAGAAATAATAAAGCCGGTAATTGTACAAAAAAAGCAATTAATTATACAGTGTAATGGCCAGACAGACTTTAATAAAATGAATAAGTGAAGAATGCGACTCACAGGAACTTAATGAGGACGCTGCATTTGGTTATAAACCAACACACTCTCGCCGTCACTTTGTTCGAGGTCAGCTGCTTAAATAGGTCATCGTTTCCCTGCGATGAGACGTAGGTGGTTTCTGATTAAGTTGTTGCAGCCGTAGCGGTCATCAGGCTGCCGGCGCACGCTAGCCAAGCAGAAAAGTACTGTACGCCCTCATCAAAATTCCATTCAGAAAACCAAAACAAAAAGCTTTCTGGTTCATTCACACGATGCGGATAGATGACCTGAAAAAGAAGAGGATTAGCATCGAGTCAATTTGAGCCCAAATCAAAACCTTTGGATGCTGAAAATAGGGCAAATTAAGAGAAGCACGCTTTAATTCAACAAACTACTTCTGCAACACGCAGTTAAGGACTTTCTGCACACATCTTCACTCGTGGAAAATGCTACAAAAAAACAAAAACGTATTTTTGTAGACTTTTGTTTGCCACCTGAGTGTTGCCACCCCAACAAATAGGATAGAATGTGTAAAACAGAGCGCTGAAAGGGACAGTGCGTGTGTGTGTGTGTGTGTGTGTGGGGGGGATTAGAGAATAAGAGCAGAAAGGGGGGGTGGGGAGGGGCGGGGGGTTGCTCTAACGGTGGCCCGCTGACCGCCAATTGAACCCCTCACTGAACTGGAGATGAACTCTAAACTTGAGGATCTTCAGTCACCGATCTCCCTGGAAGCTACAAACCCACACACACACACACACGCACACACACACACACACACACTTTACCAATGCTACAAGCGGATAATTCCCTCATCGCTGCAGCGTAAACAAGTCCACTCGTTCTACTGGTGTGAAAATGGCACTCACACAAAAGCACGGAAACACAAAACGAATACGGCGAATCCTCCGAACACGCTCGGTCACCTCGGCCCCTTTGCCACGCAGCTTTGCATTCATGAACAAAAGCAACATGCGGAAGCTAAAAGGTTTTTTTTTTTTTTTTCAGCATTTGTACAGACAACAAAACACACCATCGGACACGTCTTTAACTCCCCCCGCGGGGTGGGACGGGAGGGGGGACAGCCGGGCCCAGCAGGATGCACCGCGGGGTCACGGACCGGTCGCCGCATAGTGATAGTGGTTCCGTGTTGTGCTCAGCTGACAGACGGAGGGATGAGGGAGGGAGGGGGCGACGGTGGCTGAGGTTGGAGTTACGGAATTACGGAAAAAATAAACATGCAAAAATATAAGTGTTTGTATGTCCGAGCAGCTTGTGCTCAGCTCCTTTTGTGCGATAGGAAACAGAAACACTCACCTTCTTCTGCCGTGGAGAAACCCGGAGTTCTACATTCAGCTGGCTGCTGAAATGAAGACTTTCCCTTTGATAACTTATTCATATCCCACAGGTACGACGCAAGGTAGAAAAGTGCCAGGAGAGGAAGTCCGTATTTCTACAAATGGACCTTATAAAGGAAACGGTCAGTCAGATGTCAGTGTCAAAGGATTTTTTTTACCTTTATCCTGAGAGCAGCTTTCCGAGCCTGGATGCTCATCATCATTTTACCTCGCGGTTATACCTTCGCAACCGCGGCCTCCGAGCGCAGGCGGCTGAGCAGCTCCAGCCGGGCGGCCGGGGGTCAAGGTCACCTCGACGGGGCTCGCTGAGGAGCGGATCGGCGTCTGAGTTATAAAAACATCTCTCTTTGCCCGCCGGCAGAAATCACGTTCTCGGTCGAGTTAAAAACCACAAACCGCAAAGACGCTTCATCAGTATTCTAAAATCTTTACGTTAAATTTGATGATGCGCAAGAACCACAAAGCCAGTACCAGTGATATCAATTTAATTTAAAAGAATAAACAGAACTTGGGGATACAAATAGCAGCTTAGTTTGTGATGAAAGGCCGAGGCAGAAAGAAAAGGTCCAACTCAAGATTACTGTGTGCGTTTGTTTTAGATAAACGATGCATTAAGAGCAACATGTGTGAGAGCGGACGAAAGAAGTAAAGCACAATCTCCCTTGAACAAACGTCACGCAGGCATTTAAGCACGGACTGGATAACAGACGGGGGGGAAGTGTGGGACCATTCGACCCCATCTTAGCACCTTATACATGACGATTATGTACCATGCTCACCCACAGCTTATCTGGTGTTTCTTATTCTAAAAGCCGTGTGGAATTATAACTTCTGTGTGGTGTTGACAGGCACGTAAATAAAAAATAAAAATTCCCTTTATTTCCCTCTTACTGTTGAAACTGTGGAAAATGTTAATATCTCTGCCTTGTTTTTGATGAATACTTAGGCCTACTACGCTGTTGTATAGTGTTGGTCGTTATGGTGGTATTTTCTGAGGTGGTACTTGGTGTAAAAGGGTTTGAGAACCACTGACCTAAAGAGTTTGAGTCCTCAAAGTGAGGATAAGCTGTCGAACCTGTTTGTCAACAATGCTGTTAAGCTCCTTACGGAGGTCAGCGCTGGCCTCACTCTGCATAATGACGTCTGTCTGCAGGCGTCGGAAGCGTCGCTCAATAACATGAACATAAGCATATTTGCATCTCAGAGACACCTGGTGAGATAAAAAAAAAGAGTATTTCAGATTTTCTCCTGTTTGTTTCATAACTCTGCATTCAAGCTGTTGCCGTGTAAGGTCACGGAGGGGGTTTAAAGGAGGGAGTGTGGGGGGGTGTCTTCCAGAGGTCATGTGGACACTGCGTGTGTGTGTCTGTGTCTCACACATGCTGTTGCCCAGCCTGGAGGACATCACAGAGTTCTGCCAGAACTAGTTGTGTTACTCGCGTTACCACACACGGTGCATGTGAAAAGGTCACCGGGCGTCCCTGGAGGATGGGAGACCCTCGCGGGCTGACGTTGTGTCGCACTTCCCCTAAATGTAGCAGCGCCTCCGTGTGCGTTCGATGTTTGCATGAGAAATAAACACATTTTTAGAGAGTGTCTTTTTGTGCCTTGAATCATTTTTTAAAAAGGCAGAAAGATTGTTTTTAAAATGTTCTTTTCTTGTTCATTTTGTCAATAACCTTGAGTGTAAATTTACGTACTTTAGGCTTTAGGATTTTCTGGTTTGAGTGCTGAACGCTTTTACTTCATTGCTCCATTCTGCCATTTAACACATTCCTCTCGTCATGAGTATTGACCGTGGTGCATTAAGTCCATTAACTTAAAAGCGCCCCACATTAGTGGTTCACAGATTTTTTTTGTGTGTGACATCTTGAAACAAAGCCCTATCTTCAGCTGTGACATTTACATCGGATTTCATTCTTTACTTGATATTTAGAGGCCCAATGAGCTTTCCCCAAGTAACAATAACACTGCCTTATTTATAACATTTTAAAAATCTATGTAATGATCTCTCAGGTTTAGACTGCAACCCTTGCAGAGATCCTGAAACCTTTGGAAGCACCATCTCAACTATCAAGCAGCTCTGTATGCTTCCACACATACATTTTTAAGTAAAACTTGCACTGGTTCCAGTTAATGATCGTTGACGGGGGTCCAATGATCAAACGTTCTTGTAGAAATGTTTCTTTGAAGCAGAAACACTTTTCTTCTTATCTTATCTTTGAAAGTTGCCTACGCGTGATGCAATAATGATTGATTATCTGACGGATTTATCTGAAGGATTTAGCGCTGGATTACATACGTGACGGTCTTTGCTCCACGAGACCACAGAAGGGATGAAGAAAAAAATATATCCCTTTCATTCTGCCTTTTAGTGGTTTGTTTTTTGACTCAATTTAGGAAAAAGCTTTTCCCCAAAAAGGCCAGACATGACAAAACATTTTTTTTTTTTCATTTTATTGCAACTAGATGTTGTGTTGATAGCAGCGACCTGGGTCTGAACTTTGAGGAAAGCTTGAAATAAATTGGCCGTATCCCTTGTTAAACCCGGGTCCCGTAGCGTAAAGAGGATTAGTCTGCGTCTGGGGAATCATGTCTCTACCTCTCGATGAAGGATTTTCAAACCGATCATCCGGAACTACTAGAGCTCGAAACGAAATGTTACAGGCTCGACGCCGCTGAATCCCCCGAGGCCGCCGCCTCATTCCTGCGCCATTAGCGACTATCCCGTCACTGTCAGTACGCCCTGAGGTCATGACAGGTGGAGCAGTGGGAACAAATGCAGTGGACTCCCAGGCAGGCTGGAGACGGACAGGTGGTCAGTTAAAGGGATGGGGGAGGGGGGGTCAGCGTCACTTATCATGACCTGAGATGAGGTTTCACCTCTGCGGGTCAAATGGAGGTCAGTGTTACCATTGTTAAGATACTTTTGGGGTTTTGTTTTGTTGATATCAGGTCTAAACCTGATCCACGTGGACGTTTGAGTGACCTGGTTATTAACATTTTTCATAATCTTTTGTGTTTTTTATACATTAATGTGATTTTTGTCATTTCTGATTATATCTTTTAAGATTTGGCAAAGGGGAAAAAAACTTTTTTTTGGAGTAAGTTGGACACACACACTTGGGCCATAGACACTGGAAAAAACAAATGTATATACGGTTAGCTCAAACAGGTTTTGCTGAGTGTAAACAGTCTTTGTTTGTGTTTGGATAGTTTGCCATGATAAAATCAACCATGATAAGATCAACCCCAAATCAGTGTTTACTCATTTTACTACACTGAGAATGGAAGAAAGTCATGCAGATTAGCTCTGCCTCGCTGCAGTGGTTCTCCTGTTGAGCGTTTCACAGTTGCAATTTACCAATCAACCAGCATAGGATATAAATCCAATACAGACTATGCACTGGATAGGGAAACACACGTTACCTGATTAATAGATATCATGGTATCAGAATACTTAGCTAACATTGCAAAGCTAATTTACACCATACAATGATGACTCACTTAGGTTAAATGCTTAGGAGAGTTAATGTTAGCTGCCTTAACGTTAGCTTCCCTAACATTAGCCATGTTAGCTGCACAGTCCTGCCTGCCTACAGATGGACGTTACGGTTCATTATAAAGTGTTTAAGTTGCATTCAGCCCAAAACAGAATTTGGCACAGCTAAATCATATAATGTGTTCAAATGTAATTTGTAACGTGTAACATTTTATACAGGAAAGTTTGACAAGATCGCACGGAGGAAAAATTACAGCATTTTTAAAGTTTTTAATTTTACGTGAATGAATGCAAAAAAAAGACAAGGAAAAGATAATCAAGCTTATTTTTAGAGTGCATTCGCCAAACTAAAGTAACAGAATCAGGCCAGGCAGCTATACGACCAGGACTGCGCGCCCCACCCACATTGCTTCCCCCTCCCAACATATCGCTCCCCTGACAGCTTCCCTGCTTGTCCTTTTGTACCCGCTCCTTAATGAGGAGACGAGGTCCAGGTGTGTCTCCTGGCACACCTGGACCTCACTTCTCTTGATGGAGTGGGTGGAAGCCTTCTGGTTGGAACGTATCCCCCCCCCTCCCCTCTCCCCACTATTCTTCTCTTCGGCCCTTCGCTAAAGGGAATTATGGGCTTTTTAGCTTTTTTTGGTTTTTAACACACAGGTATCTGATCGCTACCTGCTATCCCGCCAGAGAGGAGAATTTGCTTCATCGCCATGGAAACAGTTATCAACTAAGCCGTTACATTTCTGCCATCAACCATGGACGAAATAAGCACCGTCGCTGCTTTTGTAGTGTGCATGTTGTGGAAGTCCCGGATATCCCTGGAAACTAAACGCAGTCTGGGTTCTTAAGATCAGCCCGAGGCGCACTCACTGTATCAAGCCACATGTCGGCTTATTTACTGCAGCTGTATGACCCCCCCACCCCCCTCCTCAAAAAGGAATTGCTGTGATTTGATTGCATAAACAGATAAAACGAATACCGAAATAACTACATAATGATGTAGAGCCTCACTAGATGTTTTCTTAGTTCTCTCCGTAGGACGGTAAGGAAATAATGTGTTTTCCAAATGAACCTCTTGTTATATTTTTCCACCATGGGCTGCAAGAAAATATTTCTCCATTTCAGTGGTAACAGGAGCAGAATCATGATGCTTGAACGATTACGATTTTGAAATTTTGCCAGAACAGCTCAAACAATTAAGTGAAATTAAAACAACTTGCTTTAATTTCATCGGCGTTGCCAATCAATCCAAATGACTCAAATATGTGTCTTGTCACCGGGGTCCCTGATTTCTCCAACCATTGAGTTAAGACAAGCGTGGAGCCCATTGAAAGCTGCTTTCAAGTAAAAAAAAAAAAACAACAACAACCCACCACTCAGAGCTTGAAAGGCAGAATTAGTAGATACGTTCACGCAATTAGTGTCAACTTGGACAATAAAGAAAGCGAAAGTAACACAGGCTCGTTGTTTTGGGGGTGTTTCAGACATCCCGATCAGAATCCATCGTGACATCTTCTCTGCCCTGCTTATTGGGGAACAGTTGTGTGTGTTGCAGAATTTACTTGTTTATTTCCATGCCTAACCTTAACATGGAGTTCCCCTCAACGCTACACGGGGGTTACAAGCAAGGGGACGTTTTGTAGGAGGATCTGCCTCCTATCAGGTCATTGTTTAGTGTTGTTGCCACTGAGATAAAGCCATCGATTGTGTGGAACACCGACTTTTCTTAGCGGCCCAACAAAGCCACTCAGTTTGCGGAAATAAAGCTTTTGCATCTGTGGGAAACGAGAAGCAACTTCGGGGGACAAACTGTCAGCCGCTAACAGCGAGAAAAAAAACACAAGCGCCCACATGGCTAAAACTGTCCACGCACAGCCGGTGCGATTCAGAACAATCTGTTCACAGATTTCAATGTACACACACACACACACACACACACACACACACACACACACACACACACACACACACACAGCTGCATCACCCAGCACCAATTACCACAGCTGTGACCTCACACGTCCGGGTCAACGATTCCCACAAAACGGACAAGAAAGGAACTTGTTCTGGAATCTCGGCCCCCAATTACTGCGCACTGAGCTGCCGGCGCGGACAATGCCGCAGGTGAGAAGTTGGAAGGGGCCCATGTCACCGCTCGGCAGAGGAACAATGGAGCCCTGTGGCGGCGGCGCCCGGGACGGCTACGGAGTCCGTGAAGCGCCGGGGCCGGAGCTTCTTTTGAAACGGGAGGTATCTTCATTCTCTGCGTTTTGCCCCCATGAGCTCACCTCGCCGTGTTTGCAAGCAGGGACAGTCGCGATCCGCTTTGCTTCAACTTCGACGGCCTTCGCATGCTGAGAGTTTAATGCCGAGACAATAAGGGAGGTTTTCTTTGATACCCTCAAAAGGAGACGGGGAAAAATACAGATTTTATCTGGTATACTCATAGTTGAATATCTCGCCGACATTCGTATTGTTGACTAATGATTTAGTGTTTGTTTAGCTTTTACATTTATTTTTGATGCCATTCGAATTTGCTCCAATGAAAGTCTGCTGTTTCCCAAATGAGGAGTCCATAGAGTGTTTTGTTACCAGCTAAGCTCTCAATACCATGTGCTGCTTTCATAACCGCATATTGAACAAGGATCACAACACATCACACGTGTCAAAACCACAAGAAAAAGAAAATATTGTTATTTACGGACAATGTTGCTTCTATGGTTAATGGGGGTGTCGCAATTCTATAAAAATGTTGTTTTCCCGTTATTTTACAATGTAGAGCAGTTTTATTCTCACTTTTTTATTGTATTGTAAAGGGTGAATATTGTTTACCATTTCAAATTTCATCTTATCTCCTGTTTTTAGGTTTATTTGCGTAACTCTTGGGACTACAGACTAAAATGGCCTTTTGGCTAACTCTGGCACATTGACAGCCGTGTTTTTAGTGATGTGCAATGTCCCTGCCAAATAAACCAATAACGAGATAAATAAATAAAGCAGGGGAGTATAGACACCATAAGAGGTCCATCTTTAGGAAGCAGGACGGCGATATGTGTTTTCAGAGAACGGCTAAGGTCAACAACAGAGCCCCGCATTGATTCCACATATGTGGTAAGGTCAAAAACTGTCATGGGACATCCCCCCCCCCATTCCCCCCTTCAGGCAGCTCCCAATCCTTCTGTTTCTCATAATGTGTGTGAAACCTTCCTGCTTTTCAGAGCTCGATGGCGCCGCTCATCTCGGCCTTGCAGTGCCCTCTTTGCACCCAGACGGTTCAGCGCCCCGAACAAGTGATCTGACGGGCTTTAGTTTCCCCTCACTACTCTAAGCATGTTGAACATTTGAACCACTATGCAGGACGATTACATCCACATTAAATTGATTGGATACACGCAACCTAAAAAGGGAGGAGGGCTGGAAAAGAAGATAATTAATGTAACCTTTGATCCACAGACGGGTCCCCAAGGAACTGTATGCTGGAATTTAATTGCTCATTGATTTGAAAACAAAACCAGCTGCAACTGAGCTTTATAGAAACTAAACCTGGCTGATGCTGTGTGGGTGGATGCTTATGTAACAGCCAAGCACTTTTAGTGTCAACACAGCCGATGCGTGTCGTGTGGCACCATTCAGGACGGCCCCCTTCTGCACACTAGATTGATGAACCCCGTGGGCCATGTGAAGATGACTTAGTGGGTCAAATGCAGCCTGCAGCGATCGCAAATTGTGAGAGAGATGCACTGACACACACACACGCGCGCGCGCACACACACACAGCGCACAGCTCTTACACAAAGTGGAAACAGGCGCCGCTAAAAATAAACCCTCTGAAATATTTAACTTACTGACCCAGAAAACAGCCTCAGTGTGATGTGTTTGCACAAGCGCAGAGGACATCGCGGCGACAGAGTGATGATATCATGAGGTCTGACGGTAACTCTTCGTAAAATGCATGCAGGTCCACCCGTCAAAACCCCACGCAAACAAAACGGGCTTTATTCATGTCCGAATGAGGACGTCACGCAAAGAGCGATTTACTTGGCGTCACATGTTCGCAAAGAGGTCCTCCAGCCAAATAGTACTGCAGAAGAAGAAACCGAAAAAGGAAACAAACTGTACTGTTTTTTTAGTCTTAAGCACGCTCCAAAAGTACAACATCCTGCGTTTAGCATCATGCAATCGAATCGACCGGGTGTCACAGAGGCATCTTTCATTGTAATTGTATTTAGAAACTCTAAACACGCACAGGTAAGACCCAAGAAATTAGCCGGAAATGACCCGACGATGTTTGAAAAGCGTCTTTGATCTCACTTTGCCTGTTGAGGGAAAAGTTCACCTGAAGAGTCGGATGAAGTGAAGTGTCCCTCATCGGGCCGCTCAGGTGGACGAGGTGGGCACCCGGTGATTGGCATGGCCTCTCGTCCCGCCAGCAGCTAAACAGCCATGTCCATATTCAGCAATGATATTGGCCTCTAACCCCCAGTTCTGGTGCCATTACCATTTTACAGCGTCCGTGCTGGTGCACAACACTATCAATATTAATGTTCTGTGACTGAGGCGGCTTTAGAAGAACTTTCTCCCACATCAATATTGATGGTATTGCCATACATTGGAGTCAGGGCCCTTTTTAAGGATTCATAAGAGGAATGCTTGTGGGGAGGGGAGGGAGGGGAGGGGGGGGGGGTTCAGTCTGTATGCGAATGGGGCCTCTGTCATTTTGGTCTGCACCTCAATGATGTACATTTTCCTGACGTTCGGCGCAATTTCGGCGGGGAGAGGGGCGACTCCAACTCCCGCCTGATGAGATCTGAGAGGAGCGGCGCGGTGCCGAGGCGGATCCAATTCCCCTGCAATGCTTTGCCGCGGATGATAGTTATTGAAAAATGAACGTTTCATTTCAGGGGATCTGGGAATGCTAAATGGGCGTCTGTTGATTCTGGAAAAGGGGGGCTATTGCCTTTGGGACATCTTCACAAACAGTCCACTCTGGGGCCACACACGTAGACAGACATCCAATTCATTACAATATTAGCTTTGGAGACGCATCGGTCCATATATCACGCGCCGTGAGGGGCGTGCTCGGTGGAGACTTTCATTTTGTCATGCATTCACATATAAATCGTGGGGAGGGGAGAAAAACAAGAGGAAATTAATGAAACTCCAAATGAACTTTGGCTCATAAACCATTTGCAAAGACTACCATGGTAGATGCAGCTGCCTTTGTCAGGCTGCATCAGATGTGCCACGGAATGCTAAAGAAGGATGAGCTTTTTCTAATGCAGTGACAAAAGCTGTGGAAAAGACAAATTGTTGATTGCTGTTGAATATCACTTAGACTTGTGAGATACATCTTTGAGCTTCTTAAACAAATATGAACTGCAAACTTTGTGTACACGTGCAGATTGAAATGATATGTTGCATTAGATGTCGTCGCTTCAAAGAAACGAAATAAGAAATAAGATATTACAATACTTACATGTTTTTACTCAAATAATGACCAAAACACAAATGCAGTTTCGGAAGAGCAAGTCATAGATTCATCTTTATGCCCCCAGACTGCAGGGAATTCTGACCCCCCCCCCCCCGCCCCCTCCCCGCTCAATCCCACAGATCTGCGTTTTTGTTTGTTCAGCCGAGCAGAAAGACTCTATTGTCAGTCTGTTTAACATTTAGATAGAATTAAGCAACGACAGTCCCATCGGTTTATCGATCCGTCAGAGACCGCCGTCAGTGTCAAGCGTACAGCGTCTCCGAGGACAACGGAGAGTCAACATGTAGCGGGGACAGAAAGACGGGGGTCTGCGTTACGACTGTCCCTCCCCCCACCCCGACCCCCGACCCCCTTCCACACCGTCCCTCTCACTCAACACCCCGCTTCACTTTGACGGTGTGCCAGTAAGCGGGACCTCTTTGGGGAGACAAAGAGTGACCTCAATTCAATCAGACATCCCACCTATCGATCCGGGCTGCCGTACCCCCCCCACCCCCCCCGCCTCCCCCTCGGAGAGAGATGGACGGCCCCCGTGCTGCGAACATCCGGGTTGAGCGGCGAAGCAAAAACGGCCCTTTTTATTAAACAGAATCCGTCCACGTGTCTCGCTTCCAGGGACTAAATCTAAATCTAAATCTTTCGCTGGGCCCCCCTTTGCGAAATTGAAAGTGTGTCGTAACAAATCAAGGAGGCCTCTGGCTTAAATGCATGTGACTGGCGACGATGTCATCGCTGTCAAAGGAGCATCCCTCGTATTTTTAACAGAGATGGTGGGGGGGACTGTGACGTGGTCCCGGGACGATTGGTGTCAGAGCACACGTGGGTGATGAATCCGCCGCCTTATTGTGTTTGTCATGTCGACCTCTGGCTCAGACCTGATCGGTATGTTCGCCTTCCTACAGACGCGTTGTTTGTGTCCTGCATGCGTAAATGTGTGCGTCACAGCGCTGCTACCGAACCGACCCCCTCCCCCCCCCACGTCAAAAAGAGTCATCCGTTTAGAAACACATATGGCACCTGCGCCTGAACGCCGGCCCACATCTTTTCATTTTATGTGGAGCATTCTGGGCCACAGGTAATTTGCTTTAAGGGGTTTTTACTCTGAATAAGTAACAATGAGTGATGAAGGTTGAAAAGTAATTTAATGAGCTTGATATTACAATGGTTAAAGGACGACGTCGGTCTTCATCCGTGTGCGTTTTTTTTTTTCAACAATAGCAAAAAATCTAGACCAGACGAACGGAATATCACACATTAGTGTGAAATGTAGTAAAATTCGTAATACGTGGAAGTAATTAAGCACAAAAGAAAGGCCCAGCAATTGGTTGTGATATTTACTGGCGCTGACTTGCATCTTGAAGCAACATATTTTTTGCTTTCATGGTTTATGCTGAGACCGCTGTTTGCCATAAATGGCAGGTGTGCAAAATTGAAGTGCAAAAGTAATTCAGCTCCTGCCATTCAAAGGAGCTGTGTCAGTTTGATTTACCTGTACACATAAACGTGCACGCACGCACACACACACACACCTTTGGGGCCACATGTGTTTTTATTCATATGGTGAAGGAAAGAAAAAGAAGTGCGCCTCCAAAATGGAGGTTGAGGGGTCATGGTGTTTGGCCAGTAGTGACAGCCCCGAAATGAAGGCATAAGTCAATCGGCTACTCTTCACACACACACACACACACACACACACACACACACACACACACACACACACACACACACACACACACACACACACACACACACACACACACACACACACACACACACACACAAGGAGGCGGGATGAGGGTGGGTGGGTAGAATGGAAGGTGGAGATTGAGGGATTGGGGGAGGAGGGGAGTGTAAGGGCACAAGGTTACCACATGTGTGTGTGCGTGTGTGGAGAATAAGGTAACGTCACATTATGTTTAAGCTCAAACATTTACTTGTCTATGTTTCTCTTTTTGGACGGAGTCTGACTGTTATAACAGAGCTACCAGCAGCCATGTTTAAACCAACTTGAACACAATACACACACGCACACACACACACACACCTTTAACCCAAAGGTCAAAGACCATATGTGTTCTTTCTCTCCCTGTGTCTCCCCCCCCCACACTGACACACACACACACACACACACACACACACACACACACACAGGGCCGTGTTTGCCTTCTTTCTGTCACGCACCAAGTCGGCCTGTATCAACATTTGGGTTGCATCCCAGCATGAGTGCGGGGCGACCCCCACTTGGTATTTAAAATCATTGATCAATGGATCCGATTTTTTTTTTACCCCCATTGAATCAAAGAGCTCCACGGACAAAGAAACGCCTACAAGCGGAGCAGCGGAACGACTTATCCATGATGATCTGTGCGTTATTACCATCGGCAAATTAAATCGGGGATAGATGTGAAACCACCAAAGTATACGCATCAAAATATAATTTCAAATACTGAGGTAAAAGGAGCGATTGTGCAGAACGCCCCATTTCAGAATCGCTTGTTACACATTTCTTTGATGCAGCGTATGAATGTGTGTGAAATGCTGTTGAACCGCCGGACGAAGGCCGAAGAGGGTGACGAGGTTTGTTGATTTGCTCACCTGCTCCGGTAAAATGTCTCTGCTCCGTCATTATTAAAAGGTCCCAGCATCACCAGTCCACTCAAAACCTTTTGAAGTGGAGAACACACCTGAGGGAATCCAGCTCCACGAGCCTGCATTGCCTGATATCTAATTTGATTGTAATGAAAATATTTTTTTTTGTATTTGGGCTACAGCGTAAAAGCACTTTAAACCACGACTATCATTGTGCCAGCCTTTGTTATAAAATGACATAATGAACACTGTACCTTTCAACATGCATCTCGTGGCGCTGCAGAGTTGTTCTTCTTAACCACGTCTCCTGACTCACAGTTGGATAACTTCCCCCAGTTAAACTTTTTAAATAACAGTAGCCCACATTAAAAGAAGAAAGGAAATACATGTATACAATGATTGAAGTCAAACATGTGTGCGTTGTTTCATCAACAGACACGGAGTCACAGAACAGACCTGAACATACTGATGCTATTTTGGGTTGTAATTATAGAGGATAAAATACGGCACGAAACATGCTGTGAACAACAGAATTTTATTTCCATTAATGGATAATCCATATTTCCAAACAAAAGAGGGGATAAGCACAAACTCATAGGAGCTTTCTGTGAATTCATCATCGACAGACAGCTTTCTAAGGTCCCGGATGGCTTTTTCAACGCTAATGTTTATACCACAGTGCCATGCTGGAAATGTGAGACAAGTTGTCAAAAACAAAACTTCCACCAAGCGGAAGAACATAACTAAAAAAAAAAAAACTAAACTAAGTCACAGTCATAAGTCCAACGGGGATAGTATTGTAACATAGACTGACGTTTTCAGAGGTTAGTGTAACCCTTCGCGAGGATATCTGCACGAGGAGCTCAAACGGCGTGAGGCGAGGGGGTTTTCCCTACGTGGCGATGTCACCAGGAAGTGGAAAACAACTCGCATGAAGTCCAAAAAAAAAAATGAAAGTGCTGATGAAGTCCAAGCAGAAATGCAGAAAAAAAAAAATCACTATAGTTGCATTGATTTTCTACGACTTTATGTTCACATTTTTTTTTTTTTACATTGTGTGAGTTCCTTTCCTCTCCTGACAGGAAGTAATACCTGTTATAACAGGAAACGAGAGATTATGGCACAGTCATAAGATAAATGCTCAGTGACAAAATCTTTGTTCTAAGGCAAGTACAGCTAGTTTTGTAAAATGCTCCCTCCCTCCCCAATTCATAAAAAGGTCCATTGTTGACACTAAAACAAAAACGAGGATGTGTTGCGTCCTGTGATGACACCAAGTAAGACGTTTCAACGGGCCTTTTGAATAAGTGACAAGGTGGATTGGAACCTACCAGTGCTGGGATTTTTCGGTTCTGACTGGTTTACAATGCAAGTGCCTAGGCTGTTGTCTATTTTGTTTCTCTGCCCCTGAGATCTAAAAACAAAAACAGAAATATAGTCAAATAATACTGAACAATTTTGTCACCAACACTACGACGAAGATATCCAAACAATATGCATTTCTCAGCTTTGGCACAGGCTGCTGATGACTGTAAATTTGTACTGGTGTTTTGCTCTGTCTGTCTGGCTAACTCACCCTTTGGACCTGAGCTTTTCCCATTGAACCCTAATATGCTATAGATGCCTATGAATCAACAATATACTGTACATATGGACACAATCATGAGTTTTCTCTCCATATAAACAGTGCTAATACAAACACACACACGTTAAAACATATCCTCTGCACAAGTCCAAGACATTTTGGCATTGGTCTTCTTTTAATGGCTTCTGGCTTTCGGTTTAAAAAAAAAAAAAAAAGGGTATTACACAGTGGCGCTTGTGCTCGTGGTTTTAGGGTCCCATCGGCGAAGCCCTTTGCTCAGTGTCGCCATACTGAGACGCACGTACACGGCCTCTGCAAATGCAGGCTAGCACCAACAATGAACCACCTTTAGTCTTTGTCTGCCCTTGTTTTCGTGGGGGAGGAGATGGGTGGGAGGTACGGGGGGGAGGGTTTAAGAGGGGGGGGGTGAGACTGAAATCCAATCTGAAGTAAGTCCAACAGACCCGCTGGTGAACTGCGCCGCAGTGACCCGTTCTACCATCGCGTCCATCTCGCGCCGCGTCTCAATCACCGGGACGGTAACGGATTACATTGTCAGTTGGGTTTTTTGAGCAGAATGGTTAATGGGGGGGCGGGGTGGGGGGCCAGAGGGGGAGGGTAAACTGAATGATGGATGGGCGAGAAGTCAGATGGACGTTGCAGGCCGCATTTGCTCCCCACGGCTCTCTCTCTCTCTCTCTCTCTCTCTCTCTCTCTCTCTCTCTCTCTCTCTCTCTCTCTCTCTCTCTCTCCCCCCCTCTCCCTCTCTCTGCACCTCAGGGCCCGTTCTCGTTGTAGTGGAGGGAGATGGGCCGGTCGCGCTGCACGGCCGGCATGTAGGGCCAGTTGTAGCTGGAGCCCGAGAGCAGCATGTCGCGCAGCAGCGTCTCGATGGGCGTCTTGCCCACCAGGCGGACGAAAAACAGCTGCTCGATGACCGGCGAGGAGACGATGCGCAGGGAGGGCAGGCGCAGGAGGAGGCGTCCGAAGCGGTTGGGCTGGCTCGGGTACTGGTTCCGTACGTACTCCTCCAGGGCGCACTGGGACTTCTCCTGGATGCTCTCCACGTGGGCGACGTCTGAGAGCCCCATGGCGTCTAAGGGGAGGAAGAGGATTTTTAATGGTTTATCAAAACTGATTCCTTACCGCACAGCGCACACCGGCGCACTGTGCAAGACGGCACATTAGTAATGCAACGACTCTCTTCTTCCCTCGATGACCTTTTACGAAATCAACAAGTGTACTCGGATTTTGCATAAATTGTTGTCTCGCAACAATTGACTCAACGTGGGTTCTTGACCTGATACTGTACTTGAAATGTCATCCGGATGATTTGAGCAAATAAATGTTAAAAAAACGCAGGAGTAATTCAATGTTCTCAAGAGCGGAGCCTTTTCTGTATTATTCCAAATTCCTCAAGTCAGGAGGAATGTTGCTCAAACGAGGGTCGTCACTGCAGAGATGCTTATCTGCTGCAGCAGGGGGGGGAGGTTCCCTTTGCAATTGAACCCTCGTTTGGAAGGCAGGTTTGTGATGAGGGCGATATCTACTCGGGCGCGTTCTTTTGGTCTGAAAGCGTTGGCCCGTAGGTTTTAACCTGTCGCCTTGCATTGTTGCCCCCCGCGCCCCCTCCCCCCCCCCCACTCCTTCATATCACACTTTGATCCGTACCCTGGACGAACCCTTACGGGCCGTGGCTCAACAACAAAAATGTGATTGCTGTCATAGCGGCTGGACCGCTTCGTTTCTTCTTCTGGGCCGCCATTTTGGTAGCTGCGTGACAAAGCAGTCCCTGCATGGGTGGGATTAGTGAAGCCGTCTGTGGGACTGAAACCACATCGCGTGCCGAGGCGACAGCCGCGTGAGCGGGGCGTTCTTTTGTCTGATCCCCGGGCGCGCACACACACACACTCACACACACACGCAGCGGGTCAGCGGGGGTGAAGGATCAGGGTGGCAGCGCTGAGATGCCAGTTCTCTGATGTGGCTTGATGGGACTGGGCGTCACAGGAGGAGCGGAGGGAGGAGACTCGAGAGGGAGAGGGAGGGGGGGGTTCAAGACGATTGGTGTTGGCCCGAGCTCGTTAGCTCGTCAGCTCGTCCTACCGAGTCTGCAGGAGTCAGGTTTATTAAAGGGTCCATACCGTTGTGTGTGTGTGTGTGTGTGTGTGTGCGTGTGAGCAAGTCAGTCTGCATTAAACTCAAACGTCTGCGTTAGTATCTGCACGTTTCACTAAATGCATTGTCTTTCCTTTGGCGAGACATCTGCAGCTCTTTGCAGCGTGTGGACATGTGGGTACATCTGCCCCGCATGCGGGGAAGTCACATGGGATGCTCAGGGCTACAGGGGTTATGTAGGTCATGGCCGTCTCACTGAAACCCACCATACATAATTCAATTCCCGTGGTGGGGGCAGGAAGGGGGGGGGGGGGGGAGGGGGTGCGGGGGGGGGGGGTCCCGAGGCCTGGGAGCATAAAAGGGAGGAGGGGTGGATAACTGGTTTCAATAATAGATGGGATCAAGGAGGAGAGCTGGCTGATGAGAAGGAGGGGGGGACGCACACAAACACAGAAGAGAAGCGCCGGGTTCACGGAGAGCGAATCTGACACGCCATGCAAGGAAGAAGAGGGGAAATGCAATAAAAATAAATAAATAAATAACAGAGGGTGTAGACACATCCCAGTGTTGGCTTCTTCACCATCCGGTCCCCCCTCTGGGTCACAGTGCATGATCTCTCCGCGGAGGATCGCAGTTGTGACAGTATTGTGGCCAGCACTGGAGCCCACTGACTGACTGGATGAACCTCAACAGGGTTTGTATACTAGAAGTATCCAAACAACGCCCAACAATCGCTCATGGCTTTCCTCAAGATGTAACACCATTATATTTTGATTTAAATCGGGACTGCGGCTCAGTGGGGAGAAGATGAAGCAACACAGCGGGGAGGGCGTGAAGTCCTGGTTTGTTTGGATGAGCAGCTATAAATAGCCCAGTACGTTCCTGCATTAAGGTGCTTCCAAATGAGGGTCATTTATGGAGAAGTTATCATTGTTTAATGTCAACAGGCTTTAGCTGGTAGTAAACATGCGATCCTTGGGTTTAGATTATTACGTGTATACAGTATATATACACATATAAAGTACCCTTCTGTCTCTTTCTCCCGTCTTAGACGGGCCAAAAAAATCAAAACGCAACTTTGATAAACACGGACGTCAAAGATTTTGGTAAAATCCGAAGGCGGCGATTTGATTGAGGCACACGCAGCCACTCGTGGGGAGAATAGAGGTCTTTTACAGCATTAGAGAGCCATCAGATTACAGTGAAATTCATGGAGGGCAGAGACCACGGCTGACTAGAGGGAGGCCTGTAGCAGAAGCATTTGCATACAGAGCCGAGCAGCCGGTATCTGCTGCAGCGTTAGAGGTCGCGTCTCGGTCAGCCCCGGCGGAGCTGAAGAGGCGGAGAGGCGAGCGCAGCTGAAGTCGGCCTCACGAGTCTCTCCGCGAGCTCAAAGTGGATTTCAACACAGCGGAGGGAAGAGAGAAAGTTTAAATCATCCAAGTAATGCTCCAAAATCAGACGGGTTTGGTTCTCTCTTGCCCCCCCGCATAAACAATAACAGTAATACATTTCTTCATGTTTAATAAATGTTTGATAGTTAGCAGTCTTTTTTTTAGACTCAACAGGTAACATTTTCGCAGATGGATTTTTAGACCATTTGCAGGGGAAGAGATGCAGGCATCCTAACGTGTGAAGCATTTCTCTGGATAGTCACACATTTTGCTGTACAAAAGGAGATTATTATTAAAATATTGATTACTGTGCTCTTGACACATTTAATTTCTTCCTGTGCACATTTATGCACGTGCTGCTGCAGTGATTTTTTTTTTTATCTGACGGCATCCAGTTCAGACGTGGCATCCGCAACAAATGGCAATGATTAACACCTTTAATTTCTACACAGGTAATATATTTCTATTTATATTCACTTACATTTACGATTCAATGGTTGCATTCCAGCCAGATAAATCAGCAATTGTATTGTATTATCTGCTGAGATTGACTTGTCCGTGTTTAAATGCAGAGAACAACACTCCTATTGGCAGTTTCTTCAATTCAGGTTAAGCGGTTCACATGTGCTTTGAAACCGTGCGATTAAACGTCCATGTTGACGGAGATAAACCAATCAGGAGAATGTTCTCGTGCCAACAGAAGTCAGCTCACGCGCCTGCTAATTCTTCCCGGTCTGCCGGAGCAAAAGTAAAGTTACTCACAGGCGAGAGGAGATGTTTTTGTTGACATCGGAATCTACTCTTAATCATATCGGGGTCAGTTAATGCGTCTCTGGAACTTTAGTGTGTTAAAAACTAATGACTTTATGTGTGTGTGTGTGTGTGTGTGTGTGTGTCACACAATTGTTTATACATCTTTAAATCTTTTATTTTCCTTGGAGATACATTCCATCCTCACCCTTCCGGAGCGATCTATGAATTTAGTCTTGTTTTCTTTCAGAGCGTAATAAAAAAAAAAAAAAAGAACACCCCATAGAGACAATACCCAGGATTCCTTTAGGATTTAATATTGTAGTGACACATTTTACATTTTTGGGCCATGGGTATCCAATTATTCATAAACCGTCGAGCAGATAGTCTGTTAAATGTTTTAACGTTACGTGACACTAGCGACATTTAAACGCCTTTTCTCAACGCGCTTCATTCAAAACTCACCAGATGTGAAGAGCACAATGGATTTGAGGCAGGAATATTCTGCCGTGTCCACCTGCAGGGCCTTCAGCTTCTCCACCTGCTCCTGGAAGACACGGATGTGGTCCATGAAGGCCACGACGCGCTCCGCTGACATGGGCGACGCGTGCAGGCCCGCGGCCGCCAGCAGGGGCGCCACGTGCAGCGGCATGGAGCACTGGGCGGCGTTGAGGACGAAGAGCTCGCTCCACGACATGCGCAACAACGCCACCTGGAAAAGAGTGCAGGGGTTTAACTCGGCAGGAGGTCTTAAAAACAATAACCATGTACATCATGTGGTCTACAGATCTGGATGGAGAGATTTCTGCTATTTTAAAGTTCATTCATTTTTTTATTTACATAAAACATACAAAAAAAAAATTGGAATTTATTTTAAATGTCATCGCGTGTTTGAGAGCTCATTCCCCCACAAAGCATGAACAAAATAAAACTGTTTCAGAAGCACAATTACAAATTCACGCTTGGTGTCACATGATGCAAAGAACATCAAGTCATCCAAACCACTTCTGAAGATTTGCTCACATTACAAGAGACCGGATGCAGGACAGGAGAACCATTCATTTTTCCCCGAGTAATATATTCATTGATTGAGGCGAGAAGGGAGCGCGCACAAACCAAGTGGATCAGAGAGCAGCTTTTACAAACAAACGATGGTACAAACATGTGTGGTCGGTTTTAAAAAGGTCATACATATTAGAAGAGTTATGCACAAACAGGAGAAATGTGCTTTTAATACCAAATAAGGACACATTATGATTTTAATACAAGATATAAACAGATTTATTAAGAAAAATGCTTAAAGAAATTGATAATTCTTGTGAGCAAGATGAAGGACGTGGATGTGTACGCTCAGGCTGCAATGGAAATCCACCACATACGACTCTTGTAGCAGCACCTAAAATAATAGTTATTTTTATAGGTGTATTGTTTTCTCGGTGCCGAGTAGGTGGACACAGGTTAAAATCGCGTCGAGCATTTTGACAGCAGGTTGGTAAAAATTCAAACTAGTTTCATGGAAAGCATGAAACTGGTGGCAGATTTCTAGCACAGCGAGAGACGGGACATCTTGACATGACGTTAATGCCATATTAATGATATGGTGGAGCTACAGCGTGACACATCTGATAAAAGTCGGCCCAAGGTGCGCGTGAATATTTATAGGTCAGGCGATGCCTGCGTGCCAAGACTTTACAGCCGTTATAAATCTACATGTGCAGCGTTGACGTTGGGTTTTTCCTCCCTTCACTGAATACACGACAGATTTCCTTTTATACGCGACGCAGCGATGATGACTTTTACATAATGGAAAGAGAAAGATTGAGACGCTTTGTTTCTCTTTTGTCAGCGTAATTAGAGGGCCGTATGTCAAAAAAAAAAAGTTAAATGAATTACACTTCACTGGGATCTTTTATTGGATAACAGCAGTCTTTTGGTTTGGATTAAGTTTTTACTTGTTCTGCATTTGAAAAAAGTGATGTGAAATAGCTTCAAAATGGCACAAAGTTTTTGGTGCTAATCAATAAAAAGGCACCCATTTTCTTATCTACTGTATATTGCATGGATATGTTAATGTTAGGTTTCTACAGTTGGAGGCCAAAAGCCGAACCATTATGCGAGTTTCCTTTGCACGAAGACGTGACATGAAATACACTTATTACTGTGGGATGTTACAATGATGACCAAACCCCTATACACTAGGTATGATGCTATGGGCCACTAAGCATTATTCAGGGTATACAAAAATGGTATTGGCTTTATTATCCAATGATCTGTGAGAAGTGAATTCCAGTCGTTGTGCCAAGCAGAATATGTCAATTACTGAGCTTTAAAGCTGCTGGTTTTGTCGTCTTTGGACCGAGCGAGGCCAGCTGGTCCCCACGCGGTCCTGTATTTATGCTAAAGGTATGCTAATCAGCTGCTGGCCGTTGCTCCGTATCTACTGCACAGACCCAACCGTGGTTTCCGTCTTTTTTAATCAGACTTTTGGCCAGAATGGGATTCGCCCGCAAAAGGTCAAACCAAACCTCTGGAGTTGGAATGTTTATGGGGCCCAAAGTGTCTCACCTGGTCCATGAGCTGCAGATCGGGGAAGAAGGGGATGTTCTTGGCCCACTCGACGGCACTGAAGAGCAGCCGGGCCGCCAGCTCGCAGATGTTCTCGATGCCCATCAGGTTGTTTCCCTGCATGCACTGGGCCCCGTAGCGAGACGTGGGGTAGGGCTCGGCGCGCAGCAGCAGAGAAATGAAGCCGGACAGGTAGGGCTGGCCGTTGTACGGGTCGGTGCCGTTGGTCAGGTACTGTCCCGGGCTGGTCTGAGAGTTCGATGTGCGTCCTCGCTGCACAGCTGAAACAAAAAAAAAGTCGAAAAGGTGACAATTTGGCTTCGGCAATCTGAACTTTTAAGCATGAATGTGAGATTTGTTTCTGCAGTGTTTCTGTTATATCTAGGTCATGCACATGTCTTCATCTCCGTCTGCCTGAACAGCACCCTCTTTATCTCTGAGCTTTTACATCCAAACAGGCCGGCGGGTAGAATAATGTGAACCCAAAAAGCCTGCAGCCGAAACAAAAAAAAAAGAGCACGAGGAGACAAAGTGAAATTGGGCATTCCAAACGCGTCGGGTGGAGCGAGGTCAAAAGGGGCAAAACGTGTGGAGACGGGAACATTTCTCCGACTCCTAAACATGTCAGCGCCGGTGTCTTCCGCGCGGCAGTGGGAAAACGGCCGGGCCAAGGCCACTTGACCCCCCCCACCCCGCCTCAAAGAGTAGTGACAAGCAGCAGCTGGTGGAGATATACCACTTCACCTACACATGCTACACATTCCCATAAACACATGCACGCACCACACAGGGCCACAGCAACATGCCCCCCCCCCACCGAAAACACCCTGCAAAAGGCCAGGGGGGGGGGGCAATGCAGAGATGAAAAAAATGAGGTTAAAAGGGTGAAATGGCGAGATAAGGTGGAGGGGGTGGGAGCAAAAAGGTGAAAAGTTGAGAAAGGGGGAGGGGAAGAGGGAGAAAGTGCAGGGTTCAGCCAATGTGAATGTGGCCTGAGGGGAGAGCGCGGCGGTTTGCACGAGGTGGAGGGAGGAGGCGGGTTTCAACTCTGCGTCACCTGGCGCACGGCGTCGACCTCAAAACCGCCAGTTCTTCCCCCTGCGAACTTGTGTCAACCGTGATTTTACCTGGTCAAACGTGTTTTTAGTCCCTCTGGGGAGCTCTGGGACGCGCGTGGTCGTGTTTTCAAAAAAAATAAAAGTCTGAGTGTCAGAAGGAAACAGGAAACGAGATCCGTGGTTTTGACGAGTCCCTGACCTCCTCCCCGCGTGGGCATCGGCGCTTCACAATAACATCCCCCCCCCCCCCCGACTTCCTCTTTCGCTCGCCAGGGACAACAGTCATCGCATCGGAGGCTGCTGCGGGGACGCATGGCTTGAACTTCAGCATGTTGTCACTTTAGGGCATCTGAAAAGGGCCGAGTGGGAGGATACAGTCACCGGACAAAACGCTTCCCCCGACTGTCCTTGTCCAATTCAGAGCGCTTCCATAACCTAAAACTGTCACTCTGCCCCGGCTTGTTAATGTCATCTCAGGAGAAAAAAAAACCAAAAAAACACTCCCTTTTTCCATAAACATATCGTCCTTGACTTATCACTTATCAACCCATCGGTGCCCTGCTGCCTTTCACATCGTCGTTATGTGAATCCACGGCTGTTAATCTGCTCGCAAACTGACCAGCGGCTAATCCGGCGGATGGAGGCGAATGAACTCGATCCACTTGACTTCTCAAAAGCCTCATTGTGGGGGTCACTCGTGGCCGAGAGGCAGCGCACTTGAGGACTTCTGACTGAGACACGTCGCTTTCTGTTCCCCTCCACCCCCCCCCCCCCCCCCCCCCCCCCGCCTACAGCTGGCTGGACGAGAGACAGAGAGAGAGAGAAAGGGAACGAGGGGTCATTGTGGAAGGGACCCAGAGAACGGAGAGGAAGACGTGCAGAGACAGAGAGATCTAGTGGTATCTTGACATGAAGGGCAGCGAGAGAGACAGAGACAGAAATGACATTAGAGAGAAACAGATGCCTGAGGATAAGTGAAGAAAAAAAAGAGGAAAGCAGGGTCATAGAGAGAATAACATGGGGGGGAGGAGGGGGAGGCAGAGGGAAAAGTCAGATTAGGGTGTCTGCCAGAAGCAGTTCTGTTTTTTTTAATTGGTGCACTGTGGCTCAACTAAACGCATTCGACCGAGCTCGTCATCAGACGTCAAACTTGACATCTGAACAATGAACGACGTCCGTCCTTTTTGGCAAAGCAAATTATTCTGATACTAAAAAGGGTAGAATTTTAAAAAAGGCTCTTAAAAAAAAAAAAATTCCCGCAAATCCCTAAAACTCCAGAGCATACAGTGTACGTAGGTAGGAGGAAAGTACGTGCAAACAGAGGTTCCATGGGACATTTCAGCGGCGACTTTCAAAATGCCACTTCAGCAAATGGCACCTTGGCAGAGTGCACAGTTCGCTGCCCTGGATTAGCCTGCGGGGTCAGACTGTTAGAGGAATTACAGCAGCTAAATACAATTAAGGCCTATCAACATTTGGACTTAAAGGTCACGGTGCCGGGGCGACACGGACGCATTATAGATTTGGCTCTGTCCGAGAGCTGCGTTTAATAAGTAGATTTTCCATTTCTAAAGTCGCTGTTGGCCGGCGAGCAAGAGGAGCACATTTCCCCCCATGAAGTCTCGTCACGTCACATATGGCGCGTTTGTTCCTGAGAGTCACAACATTGGAAAATATCGCAACCATCAAAAACACACGTACACGGCCGTGATGCAGCCCAGACGGAAGAGTGTGTGTGTGTGTGTGTGTGTGTGTGTGTGTGTTGCGACACCCGGGTCTGAGACTCTCCCAGGGTTTTTTGGGGAGAAAGGTCACTGCTGTGCAGCAGGACAAAGCTTGGAGAGTTCGATGCGAAGAAAAAACGTAATTTCTCTCGTACCATTTGTCCAACAGCGCTGATGCTCCGTTCTGTAGCCGCTCTTTAGAGACACTGGACTGTTAAGACACATTACTATCTACTCATTTCTATGAAAATTATGTAATACGGAGGCTGGTCCACGGTCCTCGGCATTTGTCCCATTATGTGCTATTGTGCAAGAGCGTTCTAAAAAAAAAAAAAAAAACTCTGTACCCAACCGGCTCAGCCATAGTTTACAGCAGCTAGCAGTTAAGAAGGGCCGCAGATTACCTGCAAGTCCGGTGTGTGCACAAGCAAATGTTCTCCAACAAGTTCGCATTATCAACCTTTGAGAGGTAATACGTCAGAGTTGTGTTTACAGCTCGTTTCTGCTGCCCTCTGGTGGCAACGAAAACACACAGAGGGACGGTCGAAAGATGCTGTGGCAATACCAGTTTCCAATACAAAAGGAAGCGAAAGAGGTTCATTTAACACGCGGTTACTGGTGTGAAAGTTGAACCACAGTGCTGATGGGACAGCTGAAAAGTCTGAGCAGTTGCATCCTATTAAAAAGGGTGAAAAGATTATTAGTTTGTATATTGAAGTGTTGCTGTGAGCCATCTGCACGCACACACAAACACACACACACACTCTCTGTCCTCAGCTGTGTGTCGCAGCGGCAGAGAGGTTACGCAGTGAAACGCGAGAGTCGCATCAGAACGAGCGCGCGGAAGAACCGGAGGCGGCGCGCGCAGCGGAGCCGCTGACGCAGACGCGGAGAGACAGAGGCGCGCGGGCCACGCGAGCTGTGCGTGACTAAAGCTGCGCGTGACTAAAGCTGCGCGGCTCAGTCCCGCTGTCGGAACTTTGACGAGGCAGTTCCCTAAATTAATTAAACGAATTCACCCCAAACTCGGTGACTCACACTATCCTTATTTACACGTAACGCGCAGCCCCTCCCCTCTCCATGACGCACGGTGGACACAGAGGGCGGGGGGCGCGTGCACGTGCTTCTTTTGGTGGGTTTTTAGAGGGAAACACAAAGCTCGTCTTTACGTTTACTTTTTTCCATTTGTACGCAGTAAAAAAAAACAAAAAAAAAAAACAGAATGGAATCAGAGTTTTTAAAAGCCAATATGATGGCGGGAGTTTGTTTCTTCGCCAATTATTGACGCAGTCAAACGTGAAATACATTTAAAGGGCCACCTCAATCAAAACATTCACTCCCACTTATCCCTCGTGGTTCACAGTCAGGAAATGTGGGTTTATCACAAATGTAATAATTCTTTTTTTTTTTTTTCTTTTTACAAATAGAAATCTTCCAGATACTTCTGCGGTGGTAAAGTGGAAATGTGGCCCAAATTCATCTAAATGTTAAAAAAAGGGTTCCAAATGGGGATGCATAGGAAAATGTTTAGAAAAAGATGGCGTGTGTTGCATGCTTTCCGTCATTAGTGAAGCTGCACTCCCACTCAGTGAGCCTCGTAAGATCATCAACCAGACGCCTGAATTATAAATGCACCAATTCCCCCACAGCTCTGCAACAGAGAAGAAGGAGCTTGTTGGATGTAACTGTACCTGACATTTTCTGTGCCCCTTTCTCGTTGTGTGTGTGTGTGTGTGTGTGTGTTCGTGTGTGTGTGTGTGAAGACAAGAGACCCGAGTGACACACAAAAACTGGTTGAGCCACTTAAGCCTCAAGCTAAACAGTCCGGAGTCGGTCCGTTTGCTGAGGGTTGATGGACTGAACGCCCTGGAGAGGGTCACGTGACTTTTGCCACATTCGTGATGCATTGGAATGTGCACGAGGAAGAATTGCATTTTTAAAGAAGGCACTTTGATGAGTCCAAAAGCGTCACAAAACACCCTCTGTCATCCAGTATAGAATATAAACGTTAGCCTTGCAGGTTATACCGCCATGGCTGTGCATTACTTTAATGGCAGCTGGGCAGTTCTGAAAGCTGTGTGAACGGGAGCCATTTACTTCTTGTAAGAGGCCTCTGATAATGACTACAAGTGTGGTGACAGGGGGTTAAGTATTTAGACTTGTCAATAGCTGACTTATAAGTGAAGGTTTTCAGAGCCGAAGGGGGCCCAGGCACTCTGGTGTTCAATCACCCCCTGTGCTTTGTTTTTTTTTTTCCCCAGGGAGCCATTTTTCAAAAATGACAAACCAAATTCGCATTAGGCCTCATCTTTAAATCATAAGAGCAAATTCCACCGTAAATTAACGTTTTCTGACCGTTTTTCCCGTCAACTTACAAAACATATTGACGCAACAGCTGCGGCCAGACATAAAAATAGTTCTTTTGCAACTGTTGTTGTCATGAGAAAACACCAATCACAACAAGCAAATATAATTTCTTTCATTGGTTTGGTTGCTTAGTAACAGCAAGCGTACAGGAGGGACGCAACCTCCCTAGCGCGAGGGATGACTTTTAGTCAAAAACATGTGAACCCTAATTTGTGGCCCAATCATTAGGCGACCCTAATGAAATCTCCTGCGACCCGACTGTGGGGTCCCGACCCAGCGTTTAGTCACCGTTTACCCAGATTTAGTCACCGTTTACTCGCTGCAGAAGCCCCGGGCGCTTCACACATTTGGACTTTGACTTGAGCCGGTCTGCTATTAATGTTTTAGTTTTGGTTGACCTACATTTCCAGCCCTCCTGTCGGTATTTTGTCGGAGGGCAGCGGGGGTGAGAGGAGGCGGCAGCTGAACGCGGGTCCTCCTGCGGTCGAGCCCACGTACGACCACCGCAGTCCGCTGGCGTGCCTGCGCGTGCTCACAGCTGGCCGGTTGTACGACCACATGACATTCATTCTCGCTGCGCACGCCATCAGGGCGGTAAACGCGTGCGTCTCTCTCAGTCTATAGCTGCTCGAAGCGAGAACGTTCACTCCGACTCAAAAAGGCAAAATCAAGACGAGGTTCTGTGTGGCTGCGTGAGGGAACAACGACACCAACGCTTTTTTTTAGGTTTCCCCACTGAGGCTACCACAGAAATGTTTGCTGCCATGGTGCCGAGGATAAAAGTATCCATGCAAAAGATATCCTGTTCTACACAGCAGGCCTGCAGAGAGAGAGGTCAAAGGTCAAATGTCTTCCTTTGGGGGACGGGGGGGGGGGGGGGGGGCGCATTAAACTATGTAACGTTGTCTCTAAATCGGACGGGTCCCCTCAAACTTTTTCGCGTCTTCTCAGGAAGCTGAATATTCATTTCAGCCCAAACAGTCACGCCGCAGTGTTCGTGACGACGAGGTGGAGCCGCATCCGGACAATCACACAAACACAAAGACACATTCACATCACTTGATCTCCAGCAGCACTTTTCCCGCTGACCTGAAGCGCTTTATGGATCACATGCTTCATCATTCAAAAGTTAAAAGGGTATTTTAAATGATTGATAAAACATGCATTTCCATTTCGTGGCTTTCCGTTTTATTTTGACAGCATGTTTTCGGCGGCTGTTAGAAATGTCCAACAGAAATATCAGAATGCCCTTTTCATCTGGATCCTAACTGAAAATAAACACGGCCTGCCCTCCGCGACCTTAGCAGAACCGGTTAATAATGTAGAGAAACGTGTCTCGCGTCCTCAGGGGAGGGCGACAGCCGTGCGCTTCAACGGTTCCATTTGGGATTTCAGGACGCAGGCGGAGAAACTACAGCAAAATAATGACAACCGTTTCAAAAATTAATTAATATTTAGATGGCTCTTAATAAAATGTGCTCATTGCTACCAACTTCTTTAAAAACAAATAATTAAAAAAGGACAATTTGACTGATTTTCTCAATTCATGCACAACATTTCTAATGCTTTAGGATCACCATCATTATCAGCTCAGCATTAAACATAAAATAACCATTTATGTCCTTAAATTTTGTTTTGGGATACTTGCATTTCCCTGACTGCAGGACAGTTGGGTCTCAAAAAATAAATGTCCCAAATAGACAACTTAATGCCGATGAACAGAAGTCAGCCGACAAAAGAGGATTTAAGGGCGCAGATTAATCCTGCTGACCTCGAATGGACCAACCGATGAGCTCCGCCACTGTAAGTTGACCTGCTCTACATTTAATCCCTTAACGCACAACTAAAAGCACTGCAAGAAAATAGAAAGCTAATTAGCAGAACACGAGTTTCAAAAACAAACAAAACAGGAAAAGAAAAACAGGGTTTAGGACCAAAATGTAAAGATGAAAATTTGACAGTGTGAAAAGTCTACAACTGCAGCAAAGGCTCAGCGTGTTTTCTAAACCGCTTCAGAAACCTTTGGCCTAAATTGATCTACAAACACTTCGCAAAAGACTTGCCATGGGAAGTAAAATATATATTCTGCATACAAGGAACATGCATCAACAAATGGGACGGGTTTCAAAATGACATTTTTTTAACTTTTGAAAAGGTTTTTTTTCGCAGTAAAAGACTTCGGCCGATTCCCTCGGGCTCGTTCAGTCGTAAAGGAGCCCGACGGGTCAGTGCTGCCTGCGGGCATCTCACGTGTCGTAAGGTTGTGTGTGTATAGTACACATGCACGCACACACGCACACACTTTCATAGAGAGGCGCAGCATTGCACAAGCGGGAAACCCTGGAGGGAGGACGAGTATTTCCACCCTTCGCCTATATTATGTATTTACATTTTGGCTCAGGCAGAGAACAAAGGGCGCCGGGGTCACTCAGACACGATCTGCCTTTAAAACATCCGCTGCCGAAGTGTCCTTGAGCAGGATTACTCACTGGGATGCTGCTGCTGACCTCATTCTGTCCGCAGAGAGAAAATAAACATCTCCAATAAGCACCTGCGTGCGGGAGCGTGATGCGCGGTGCGGTGCGCGCGGATGCGTTCGGCACACGTGTTCATCATCCCAAAATATAGAAATCTAAACAACTCTCGGCCTTTTAATCAGGAAATAGGTCGCCTCTAAATCATGAGCTGCTCTAATCCAAAGTGCATTAACAAAAACACAAACGAACCCATCAGTGACGCTGCCAGCATAGAGGTTTTGGCCTCGTTTGTTTTTTTAAATGTTCCAAACCTAACAAAAAAAAAAAAACAACATCTCTCGGAAACGGGACGACGCAGCTTGAATGAAAACCAATGAAGCGCTCCTCTGCCCTCCTTTGCCAAGTGACCCGCTGTTAATCCAACACAATACAACAAATGTAGCGGCATCCTCTTCCAGCGGCTCTGGGTGTCGGTGAGCAAACAGCATAATTAAAAGCGAGGGGACAAAAGGAGGGATTTCACAGGGCAAAGCGCACCAGCGTGAAAGGCGCTGGATTTGGTAAAAGAATGTGAAGCGAGCTTTGTGTTTTTGCCACAGGTGGTGGCTGATTATTTACCCCCAATAGCAACAGTGGATAGAAACTGTGTGACCCGTTGGGATCAACGGGCATCACAAAGCGTGACGCGTATTTTACGCACAATTTATCTCGCTGGCGCTTATTCGGTGTCACGTGCGCGGGGCGAACAAATGCTGCACAACAGTGTTTGGTGTTAAATGCGTGACGGGTAAGCTGCAGGCTTCCAAGGTTGCGTGTGCGTGTAATGGTCTCCGCGTTTAGACCGAGACTCCGCCGACGTGAAGCCGCGTGTTGGAAATATCTCGCGGCCGGGTTGCAGACCTTAATGGCCCCGTTGAGATTAGGTATTTTACACTGAGCAACAGCAGGTCTCTCGCACACAGGGGAGCACGAGGAGTTAACAAAAAAACGTGCCACAACTTCGCGGGGACTCTCGTAACACACCTATGGTCTTACCCTCTCTTCTCATGCCGACCTTGAGGCACTTCTTCAGCCGGCAGTACTGGCACTGGTTCCGGTGGTGCTGGTCGATGGGACAGTCTCGGTTTCCCCGGCAGGTGTACGAGAGGTTCCGCCTCACCGAGCGCTTAAAGAAGCTTTTGCATCCCTCGCAGGTGAACTGGCCGTAGTGCTTCCCGCTGGACTTGTCCCCGCACACCATGCAGTCCACATTGGGGATCTTGTCCCCAGAAAGTGCGTCGTTCCCCGGGGTGGAACCGTTGGGGGTTCCCGGCGCCCCGCCTGGCTCCTGGCCACATATCTGGAGCTGTGACCCCGGATCCGCAGAAATGTTCTCTGGCCACTGGTTTACTACCATTGCCATGCTATCCCCAACACTTTGGTCTTTGTCAAAACCACAGAAGGAGAGACCGAGTGATCCGTCCCGACGTCTTCGGAGAAGGAAAAATGAGGGGAGGGCAAAAAGGCGCTTCCCTCTTCCGCTGTCAATCTGAGCGTATTTATACTCTGGGCGTATTTTGTCTATCTGGGAGGTTTTTTATTTCTGCGAACATCTACCAAAGTTCACAGCAACAGCGAGGTATCAACATGATCGATGCGTAAGAGCGAAGCCTACAACTCCCGGTGTCCGTCGCTGCGCAGCGATCCATAAAACACGTTGTTCTTCAGAGAGCAACCTCTAAAGAAAAGTCACTCCAGTTAATTCAGCTGCGAAAACAAATGAAACGCCGTTTACTAATTCTTACTCGCCTGTAGAATAAAAAAAAATAAAAAAACAGTAAAAAAAAAACAGCAGAAAAGCGACGTCTCGCCTCTCAGCAGCCCTCCGCCTCTACGTTCGTGCGTGACAAATCGCGCCTCCTGGTTGACCGCATTTCACGTTGTTCCGTGGCGGATTTTATTTACTCCTGTCCCGGAGAGTAAACCGCAGAAACCCCCCACCACCGCCGCGTTACCCGTTCCTCTGGAGGTCCTCGCGCGCCGCTTGGAGGTTCCGACTTGGATTTTTCAACCCCGACGCGCGCACTCTAAAATGTCCTCGGCGATCGTCCGCGTGGGCGGAAAAGCTTCAGCGGGAGAACCGTTAAACGCGCACGACGATCCTCGGCCGCTCGAAGTGCGTCGCTTCACCCTCCGACTGTCCGGCTCGTCGTCCCCGAGAAGCGAAGCCACGGATTTGGGGGAAAGTGTCACCAGCGGGCTGCCTCGTACCGCCGCCACCCCCCTGGCGGCGACCCATATAAGGTCATAACCACCAAATAAGGTCATTTCCCCTCCCTTCGGGGCACCGCGGGGCCGTCCGTGATTGGACCCTGAAGTCCGTTAATAAGAGCGAGGAGCCTTCTGATTGGACGGCGGTCGATGAGGGAAGGAGTTGACTGACAGCAGCGGTTGTTGTGGTACAAGTACTCTTAAGTGGCTACATCAGTGTCCCGTCGAGGATAAAATGTGCGCGTCGGTGTCCGACTATGTACACAATCTGCTGTTAGTAAACGTTACAATGGAACTTTTTAAGCAGTAGTGCCAGACCAAAATGTCGTCTTTTAAACCGGCTATACACATTTAAAATCCTCATTATAATTAAATAATAAAAGGTGATGCATAGCTCTTTGTTGCTTGATTTGGATCTCTGACCCTCACTTTGCAGAATGATGAAGGCTGGACGATTCTCTTTTCTTCTTGACCTCTCACCTCACCTTAAATCTCACTTTAGGGGATGTGAACGTGATTGTAGGATGGTTTGGAGGCTCATCGTGGCACAATATGTAGTTTATACACAAATACTTGAAAAGCCTTTTAACTTTTTTCGTACAGAAAATCTTAAAAGGGTTGAAACATTATTCCAAGCAGATTGTTTTTTATTATTTGTTTTAATAATGTGCAATGATGGCGCCTGTGCAGTCTGGTTCTCACGTATTTATTATTCCACGACATGATATATTCGTTTCTGATAATCTAATGTTGTTTATCGTTTTGCCCTCTGATCCACGACTGAAGGTCACGGTTTACAAACCGTTTTATCTGCCGCACTGCCTTGTCATCAATCTCTGGTCAGCTGTCCTCTGCCTCTAATCCAACTGACGCTGTATGATCAGGCATTTTATGCAGACATTACCTGCAACTTTTACACTTAAAGCGGAGCTCCAGCAACAACAAAATGTGCAAAACTTCTCACCGAGCCATAAAACACTCCCTAAATCGATTACCAGTCGGGAAAGTGTTGATCCTGTCAGTTTGTTGCGTCCCTGCCTTGCGCACAAAAGGGCCAGTGCGGTAATTAACAGTGGCAGTGTTGTTCTCTAATAGGGGGAGGGGAGGAGGTGGGGGGCGTTTCACGCCGAGCGCAGCGGGGACCTGATTATTTGCCCAGATTGAGTCTTGATTTGTCACATAAAAGGTAAATTCCAACCACGCCGCTGTCAGGAGGGCCCCACGGCCCCCTTTGGGACATGCAGACGGAGGGTTGTGGAGTGATAATGTGCTCGGACACGCTCTCACACTCCGCCTCTGCAGAATAGATATCCACGCATGCGGCGGTGTATTGTGAAATATGCACGATGCGTGTGGAGGCGCTGAATCCCGGTGACCGCGCGCCTCCGCTTTTAAAGTTCACCTCCACTGTCGGACTATTTAACAAAGACCAAGAACAAACTCACTCCGCCAAACTCGACCCGTAATGGAGCCACGCGTAAGATCCATCACGTAATGCAAGTTGCTGTCTTGAGCAACAGAATAATATTCATAGGCCCCAAGGTAGTTATTCATTTAATATGTAAAAATCCCGCCAAATTAATCCATTAATCAAACATCTTTGATATGAGAGCGGGGCGGTAAACTAACTTGATCTCACTTACCCAGCACGTGGTATCCTTTGCCATTTAACCACACCCACATGTGTGAGAATAACAGTAAGTAGGCTAAATAAACGGGAGGGAGTAAAGCGAAACAGCCGATGGAGAAATCATTTGTCGGCTCGTCTGACCAGAGCGCAACCGGAGCAGCAGAATTCATTTACATCCACAATCCAACTTTACGTTGGAAATAACAGCCGCTAAAAAGACAAAAGCTCCTTCAGAGGTCCCGAGTGCAGCGCCCGGCTCGCCCGAGGCCACGAGGTCGGGCCCGCACTCAGGCTTAATTGCTGTCACATGTAACCTTACCTGTCTCCCAATTAGCCCCGCGACTCGCTATTAGGAGATTCCATGAGCTGTAGGCCAGTGTCCAAGGGCACCTCGGGCTCCGGGGGCCTAATAATTAGGGTGTAATTCTATACAGCTGAGGCTTATGATGAATTCGGCCCAGAAGGGGGGTTAATTAAATGAGGATCGGCCACAGGTTTAGTAATGTAGGTGATGTCCACACATTAATAAGCCCTAAACAAAAACTATACACACGCATGCTTGTGGTCACACTCGTTTATTACGTTTCTATTTAATATTGGACTTATTTTGAATTCATTCAATGAATTAAAAATGTAAGATTGGATTATTTTATTGGATGAAGAAGTCAAATCCTTTACTTAAGCTAAAGTGTATATCAGCTAAATGTTTTTAGTTATATTAAGAATTGAATAGCAAAATGGTGGACTTATTGATGTACTATAAATTGTTTCTGGATTCATATCAGTGCTACATTATGTCACATTTTTACTGCTGTAGGCCTATATGTTTAGGATTGTGCTAATATTTATCCAGTCGGGTAATTAAATCATATTCTGAAACCTAATCTTCACTGTCTTATAATAAAAAGAATAAAAAGTCCACTTTTCACCAAAAGAGAAAAAAAGAGGCTTTTTTTCATTTTATAGACTTAAAGAAACTCTTAATCTTTCATATTGTCCCACTGGAGATTAATTATTAATGGAAAACTGCCGGACAAAATGCAATGGTGCAGGAAGTTACATTGGAAATACTAATACTTTGTCTTTACTAAAGTATTTCAGACTTAGTTACTTTCCACCACTTTACCATGTTTAGCCTCACACTTGTTGTGCATTCAAGCTTGAACAAATATCTAACCACATAGAAAGTTGTCCGTGTTTCCCGATGACTTTTCACACTGTGTCGAAATATTACTTAAAAAAGAATTTCTCATGAAAAGATTTTTACTTTGTTCCAAAAGCCACTTTCAAATTTGGAATTCCAGACGATAACCTCGGTGCACACGGGTCAACCGGCCCGGCATCGCGGCCCCACGTGGTCACGTGGCTTCCCGCAAACAATCCACGGGGTCCGAGCGCAGAAAGGAAAACCGTATTCGGCATCTTCCTCGTGACCGATTTAGCTCCAATTTGCCTTCTGACAACCTCGCACAATCGCAGCAGAAAGCCCCTTAAACAAACACACGCAGAAACCGCTCGCCAGTTCCTGCTCGATGCTGCAAGTGATGGATGGACGCGGCAACTGTTGCGGGCCGCAGCTCTGACACGAGGAGGTGTCAGCGCGGGGGCAAGGGGTGGTAAACAGGAGCGCGGGCGGATGGCGTATGGGAAATGCCGCGGCCACCGGTACGCCTGTTAATTTATGGCCGGCCTGACAACGCCAGGGGATGGGGGGGGGCCCACAATGCAACGCTGCGCTTCGGCCCCGACGCCAAAACATGATCCCATTGAGGAAAAAGGAGCCATCAGGAGCGACCAGGTACGTCACCCGAGCGAGCTACCGAAATAGAAACGTGAAGCTGACATGTTTGTCAGGAGGCCCTTTGCGGACAGAAGCCCGCGCGGCGCGTGACCCGTGTGAGCAGAAGGTATCCGGACGCCCCCTTGGTGCTCACGGGAGGTTAATCGCCGACGCTCGGCTCTGGAGGGGCTCGCTGATGGATGGATGGGCAAGGCCGAGGCAGACCTCAAGTTCACCGTGAAACGTGTTGCTTCGACTCTGTCGGAAAAGACGCGATGTGAATGAATGAGTGACCAAGCTGGTAGCGCCTGAATATCGCACACACACACACACACACAGTGGGTTTACGGTGTGTATACGTGCGTGGGTGTTCACTCACTGCGGAGACACAGATGATAGTTTTCGAAAGTCAGCGCTATTTCCTGCGGCCGGTTGGGGTTGATTAAGAGGTTAACTGAGGAGAGGCATTGCCGTCTTTAAGGGAGATTTATCTGTTCCTGCGCTGACCCCTCCGGGGAAGCTTCCCTCACCCCCAGTGTCCCCAGGATTTATTTAGTTATTTGTTTATCTGTGGAAGGGGTCACTGGTTTCTCTGCACTACATCTCTGCCCCGTTTGTCCATCTCGAACCCATTTTTCATGTCGTTCCTTGTGGGATAATGACGCTGGTTCCCTTTGCTGACTCAGCGAAGAGGACGCGAGCGAAGGCCCCGCCGAGTCTCGTGACCTTTGATATTTGGCAGCGATACACTCCCAAAATCAGTTTTTTCATTTCACACGTATTTGGATGACTGTTCAACTTTGGCCCCCATTTGGAAGACTAATGGTGTTTTCCTAATTATTTCCTGGCAGTTTTAATTCAGCTCTGCTTCAATTTATGGCCTTTTATTTCCTATTTTTGTATTATTTTATAAAAGTGCTTCCGTGTGTTTCACAAAGGCAGCAACTATTGGCTAAGAATCCTGACAGATGAAACTTTAGTTCATCATTTCACACAGGAAAGGCATAACCTTCCCAGATAATAAGAAAAACATCATCAATAAAAATCATCAATCAAATCAAGTTATTTTTACAACCCAACATTTTATGTTTATTTACTTTTGCCGTTAAGATTCATCACAGTGTCAAAAAAAAAACTGAATCCATTTCCGAGAAATTTATTTATTTATTCTTCAGTTCGACTGTGGGAAATCAAGTCGACAGACATTCATATTTACAAAAACAAATTCAGAGAAATACCAAAAATTCTCAATTTATCCGGTTTGGCTGTCGTGCTACCAGATAAGACCCGATATTGTGTTTAAATCATGCTCACATATACACTTTTAAAGTTAAGAAAACATTGTATGCCGTCGAAAACCACCTTCGACGGCATACAATCCTCAAGTGACTGCTACTACGCACTATCTCTCAAAATGTCACACACATGCTTGCTCAGCCGCACATAGTCTCACACCTCTTGTGTGAGGGGGGGGTGGGTGAGAGGGGGGGGGTTGTCACTGTTAAGAGGCAGCGGGCCTTTTGCTGAGGCGAAGGGGAGGCAGGGTGGGATGGTGGGAGCTATACAGGGAATGCTATGTGGCTTGCGTGACCTGACATGTCTCTGAAGCTGGAGGGGGTCTCGACCTTTGACCCAGGGCTCCAAAACTAGGAAGATGAAAAAAGGGGATAGGGTGGGAGGGTTTCGCCTCTAAACAAGGGCTTCTGTTTCCACCACTCCAGGAATGTTAGTTCCATAAAAAGACGCCTAGAGAGAAAGAAGGATGAAAGGAGACACAGGAACAGCTCTATCCAACTACCCATCTACCTAGCTATCCATTCATCCATCTATGCACTTATCGCCATTCATGGATCTAGCATTTAGCATCGATTTAGCTATCAATCTATCTATGTACATATTAATAGATCTATACATCCATCTAGCATTTACCTAGCTGTCCATTTATCTATCATTTAGCTATTTAGCTATCTAGCTATGTTTATTCATACATCTATCCATGCACTTTTTCATAAATCTACCCATCTTTCTATGTAACTTACCTGGCTATCCGTCCATCTATCCATCTACATGACTATCTATCCATTCGTCTATCTATTATCTATATATCATCTACCTGGGTATCCATTTGTCTATCCATGTACCCATCTGTCATCTACTAATCTTTCTATTATTCATAGATCCATCCATCTATCTATTCAAGAAACCATAGTTCACTTACAAAAAACCATTAATGACACATTTCCAGCCACAGCAAAGACATATTGTCCTGTCTGGTTAGTTGTGGGGATTATAAACCGTCGGACGTTAAGACTGTGACCAATGCCCTTAACCAAGCGCCACACTGTGTAGGCCGACTCAGATTCTCCGCCCTTCCTCCACTGTCATAATGCAACGTTTACTGCCATTTTGACTCCAAACTGCGGTCATGCGATCAGGCAATAAATTAACCCCTGGACCCCGGCTGAAGGCTGAGGCCTTGTGACTCGCGGGGTCGAGGCGAGCCACGGCAGAACAGTGTTGACTCTGCACTGCAGGGGTTGAGTCAGGAGATAACCCTGTTTTTTTCACGATGTCTTTCCCCGGCCGTGGTTGAGCAAAGTCTGGATGGATGCCCGACGCGGCCCAGGAAAAAGCGATCCGTAATCTGCGTAGAGGAGCTCGACATGGCGACTGCTGTCTGTGTGCCTCGGACAACTTGTCTCTGTTCAGGTTGTGATAAGGGCCAGTAAAACAATTAGGCAACATAGGAGTGCAGTGCAGAGGGACAGGAGATAGTACGGGCGGGTCTGATTCAACTCCGAGTGGCTCCTGAGTGAGCCCAACGATCTGCAGACCTGCCTTTTGTCGGCTACGTTGAGTGTGTTTGGAAACGAGGTGCTTTGATCATGAAATGCACAAGTCAGGAGGGATTTGTTTGAGTTTAGTCATTAAGAAATGACAGAAAACCGACAACCTTTTTGATCATTTTTGATCGTTTGATCACAAAGCATGTCTCCTACTTTACTGCCGTTCTCAGAATCTGTGCACTGGAGGTTTCACGCCCCACTGGTGTGAGCTGCGTTCTAGCTTACAAGCTAGCCGTGATGTCAAATAATCACGATTGAACGTTGACCTCTTCGACTTAAGATTGATGGAGAGCAAAGAAAAAGCCCTGTAGCAAAACCGGCTTTAAACATCTTTGTGTTTTTGGACTGCAGGTCGAAAAAAAAAAAAAGGTGATGGAGTCACCTTAAAACCGCGATCGCCCATTTATTTTTCTTTTTTTTTTTTACAATTTGGACTCACGGTTTCGTTGACAAACGGATGGTTCGTGTTGAAGCCCTGCTCTCCCCTTTTTGACTGTAAAAGTGCATCACTTGTCTGAAGTTCAGGGGAGATTGCCAACTGGTCAGCAAGCATCTTGATGGTGATTTTGATGAAAGGTCAGGGGAGCTAACATGTTCCTCCGGGTTCTATTTGTGGACCGTGAATCCCCATTGAGTGTGCCAGCAGCTAATCAGAGGATCATATAGGGTTTTTAGAGTTGCCTCGCACCGATTGTAACCTCCGATTGGATCAGCGCTAATCCTCCAGTATGACGTCCCTCTGATGGAATTTCCACAGTGCTACCATCCGAGGCGGTAATTACATGACCCGAGAGACCTTCGGTACCCTTAATAAGCAGTGCATGTGACACAAGTGTATCGCCGTCGGACGCGAATCGTCCGCTGGGTCTGTCGCAGCTGAAATGACCCTGCGGCGCCCGCGAGCGTGGCTTTGCTGGTCTGCTCAGAGCCTGTGCGCTGTCCCCGCGTGTGTAGGGGTGGAAAAAGGCCAAATTCCCCCACCCTGCAGTTAAAATCTCAGACGGTGGTCTTTAACGCGTACTCCCACTCCCGCTCCCTCCCTCCTGCACTCCCAATAAAAAACCAACTCTGACCAACAGTTGACCTTTTTGCGTGGCCCCCTTCTCGCTGCTCCCCCGTCCTTCTCCCTTCGCTCTCCTTCGCTCCGTCCATTCCTCCGTCCCCTCACCGCCACAGCGGCCCGCGGCGGGCCAATGGGAACCAGCAGCTGCAGAGTGGGAGAGAGAGAGAGAGAGAGAGAGAGGGTTGAGCTTTTTCTGGGTTGGGCAGAAGGGGGTGTCGGGGTCAAGGGGGGTCACAGCACTGGTAAAGTCATCGCCGGGCTTCGCATCCCCCTTCAAAGGCTGCGCGGTGACGTCCATACACCCCTTGCACCCCTTCTCCTTTTGCAGCCCCCCCCCCCCCCCCCCCACTCCTCTCTCCAACCCCAACCCGTCAGTCCCTCCCGGCCCCCTTTGGCCCTGCTGTTCCTTGGCTCCCAGGGGTCAAGACAGCCGAGGGTTAATAAAGTGATACCAGGTGTTGGTAGAGAGAAGCATCCCCCCCGCCTCCCTCCCGTCCTCTCTCCACCCGCAGCATGCGGTGGGCCCCCCATTTCACACCACTGAATCCTGCCGGGACATAGAACCTGAGAGCGAGCTGGTTGGAAGGGGTGGCCGTGCATGTCAGAGTAAAAACAAGCCTCGGGTAGGGTGCAGGACATTCCCGCTCTGTGTTTGTGTCCATGTTTAAGTGCCCCCCATTTCCTGAATGTGTGTGTGTTTGCACATGTACACTTTTTGGCAAAAGCTGCCACCACAAGCAGATGGGGGGTGAGAAGGGGGAGCCGGGGGGGGTTCTAGCAAGCTGCGTGGCATCGAAGCGCTGAGGGGCCTCCGGGACAATACGGGGTTAACCGACCCGACAAAGTGGCCGATTATGTCTCAGTGGACGAACCTTGGAAAGCAAAAATATCTCAAATCCTACCGCTGTCCTTCCCGCTGGATTAGTGGACACAGAAACACGCGCATGGGGGACAGGGGGACGGGGGACGGGGACGGGGGGCGGTGGGCTTTCGGACTGTGCAAAGAGTTGAGGTGGAATGGTGGTTTCTTCTCTTGACCAATGGAAGAGAGCAGGCGGAATCGCTGCAAAGCTCAAACCCGGCGAAAGGGCATCGTTGTGAACAGAGCAAAGGGCCGTCAGCGGACGACGGTTCGTGCGTGCGAGTGTGAAATGGCGTGCACGCGAATTTGTGTGGAAAAGCATTTCGCCTTTTCAAACCAACCTGATAAATGAAGGGGGTCCTAATTAACGCTAATTAACAT
The DNA here is from genome assembly GCA_021346845.1 of Apeltes quadracus. Taxonomy (NCBI): domain Eukaryota; kingdom Metazoa; phylum Chordata; class Actinopteri; order Perciformes; family Gasterosteidae; genus Apeltes; species Apeltes quadracus. Next base: position 3,348,022 of record CM037936.1, read on the forward strand.
CAACGACAAGTCGGGGCCATTAGTTCGGCTAATCCCCCGTTTACATTTTCTCGTCTCGCAGGATCCCTGCTGGCACAACTCTTACCCAGTCGCAGAAAGGACGCATTGTTAACGCGCTCGGCATCAAAGACCCGGACCAGAAACCAGTCGCCTCCACTGAGGCCTGATATTTGTCCTGATCAGCCCGAGGACAGGAGGAGAGAGGGGGGAGAAGGGGGGCAGGGAGGTCAAGCCTCACGTTTAGACTGCTCCATCCGATCCATCAATGACCAGTTTGCACTCTTTCATGATGCTTTGCTACATGTCAAAAAAGGAAAAAAAGATAAATAAAACTACAGCGAAGCAAGAAAGGGGCAGCAAAGGATCTGCTACTGAGTGCACGGGCTGTTTTTTTTTGTGATAACTTCCCCACGCAGAGTAAGAAGTGGAGGCGGTGAGGCGTGTGAGCGGATAACGTGTTCATGCCTTTGGACGCGAGCACAGGTGCTGTGAGAGAGCACGTGTGCAGCGGCGCAGCAGTAACAGCGAGACAAAAGACGTGTGAAAACTGGGATTGTGGGAGTTACTAAATATGTGTATTTTCTTGTATTAACATGTCGTGCCACAGTAGGCAAATCATTGTCACGTTATTTTATTTATTTCTCATAAAAGACCCTGTTTTTTTGGGAAATGTAGGATTTGCGCTATTGAAGCTAAAAGTCGGGATGGCCTCTACTGCTTTGATTTTGACCGCGATTTTCTAGAAGTGCGATATCAAAAAACTGCTGTACCATTTTCCACCAAAGGCTAGTTAATGCCTGCCGCGTCTCTGTCCAAAGTATCCTTCTTGTCTCCCTCCTCGCCCTGGTTCTTTACAGGACGGCGAACACACCCTTTACGTTTGACGTTTTCTCATCATTCAGCAGAATTCAACAGACAAAGAAGCTCTTCTTCCTCTGCTTCCTTTCGTGCTGCTGCCATCTTTTTTTTTCCAGTGAACATGTGTGCAACACATCTGTGTGCAGGATTCTATGTTGGGGAATTCTGCAACTCCTCAGCAGTCTGATCCCATGTTGAAGTGTGAACAAGTAGCATAGAGGTTGTTAAACGATTCTCGCGCCATTTCTTGAGTTGTCATGATGTTTGTATGAGTAAAATTGTCAAAGCCAAGACTTTAGGAACATCAGCAGAATTGATTATACGACGCGGTTGCACAGGACGAGGGTTTAGCGTTCGGTGTCCATCCGGCCGGCTCGTTGTGAGGTTAAATGAATTTGCATGCACTGCTGCTCGCATACAGTACAATATTTGTCCTGTGTGATTTCTCCCATTCTCTGACCTCGATTTCTGCCCCGAAAACAGAAGACGGGAGAGAGAAATCCTTGTTCTGGATCTGCTGTCATTGCACAGTCAAAGTATGACACTTCCTCTGCCTACCACAAAGACCACAGAAACCGCAAAGAGCCAAAGGCACAAACCCACAATTCCCGTATTGTGAGACCGAGTATAAGTCAAAGCAAGTGTCACGAGGAGAGTTTTTCTTTGTCATATTGAAACAGCTGACAAAGAGCTTTTATTCTAATGTATAGCATTTGACGTTGTTTCAGCGTGTTTTGTGGTTCACTGAGCCGCTGCGCGCAGCGTCTAAGATCAAAAGTCCTTTTTGCAACGTGAAGTCTCAAGGTTCTGCTTTGGTGTGTAATTAAAATCAACAAGACATGCTTCGTGAACCAGGCTGTCACCGAGCGTCTGTCTTTTGTCTCTAAGTGAAGCCATCCCTGACGGATTTCACGCTGCCATCCCTTTTAATCTCTTCCCTTTTCATGTAACATTATCATCCCAATTTACATGAGTAAGTTTCCCATCACGGCAACATAAATCACTCCCTGATTTTCTGTTTCCCCCCAAAAAGCGCCCTCGTTATCCTCCTCAGCGTTTCCTACGTTTCCAACCTTGGCTTTTTTTTTTTTTTTTTACGCTTTGAAAAGTAAACACAATAAATTCCAGCACATTTCCAGAGCCGGGGTGTTGTGTTGTGTTTCGGCACCGGGGGTAAGCACAATAGAAACACAGCTGTGGCGATCAGTCCGGGCTCCCCGGGAGCCACCGGGGGGCCCGGAGCACATGTTCGTTAATGATCAGTTACAAAGGCCACAATGGGGGCCGCTAGTCGCTGAGGTCTGTACTCCTTTGCATCTCAAACCGTGTGAATGGCTGCAGCTTCTGCTAAACGTTAAAACCCGGGACGCGCCGGCCTGGATTGATTGCGGTTGAGTCGACAGTTTAAAAAAAACTTACTTGGTGACTTGTTAAGGATTTTTTTTTTTTTTTTTTATAAAAGAGACTTGTTAACTGGTGATTTCGTCAAAAGATGCTGCTTTTGCATTCGTTTCGATGGTAAATGGTTTTAACAAACCTCAGTCCCAATCTACGCCTGCTTAGTTAAGGAGGCCTCAATCTCAGGCCGAATGCAGTATTATCCGAGCATCAGTTCTTTTATAAAAAAAAACATTTTATTCAAGATGACTGATAATAGTAAACTCAGATTATCACGTGGAAAGCTTTTTTTTAAATCAAATTCAATTCAATTTAATTATTTTAACAAATCGCAACAGGTTTCTGAGCTCCTGACTGACCAGAGGCCCGAAATGGATCTGAAGCATTTCTGGAATAGATGTCTTTCAACTGCAGACAATGTGACATTGAGGTCAGGGGAGCTTAGGTGTTGCCTTATGATGGGCGAGTCTCCTCGAAACGATTCCCGCACGGCAGTAAACATCAAGAGAAAGTTCCAAATGCTCTGAGCACCGAAGCTGCAAAAAGATGTTTTAAAAAAAGGCGGCAGCCCGAACGAGCTCACGCGTAAACACGTATTTGTGCACACGCAGGCCGAGCACACGTGGGCAGAGCGTGTGTGCACGCGCTCAAGGCACCTACATGTATGTATGTACGAAGAACAGACGCGCACACACAAATACGCACACACAAGCACCTAACCCTTTAGGGCGATCCTCGGCCCTACCCCACCCTTGTAACCCGATCTGTCGGCATGCAGCGCGGAATTCTCCAATCGCCCTGACTTTTGACCTTTGCCCTTTTTGGCAGTGCACACAAGAGAAGATGAAGTGCCCGAGCCTCTCTCTTCCCCGACACAAAAAAATCCCCTGTTCTAGCAGCCCTCCCACACACCAACACACACACACACACACACACACACACACACACACACACACACACACACTGATTTCTATTTGGGACGAATTTCATGCCAAATATTCCTGTGAATCCTGTGAAGCACATGATCGAAGATATTTCCTGACATGTAGGTAGCAGATACACATGTCTGTGTGTGTGTGTGTGTGTGTGTGTGTGTGTGTGTGTGTGTGTGTGTGTGTGTGTGTTTGCGAGCCGGACCGAGAAACCATTAAAATCCCTTCATTGCATTCCTCACAAAGCAAACATGCAACAGAGACGTTAAAGCTTTGAGGTGTTGTAGCGACGGGACAACGGAGCAGCCACAATTTGTTACCATTAACTCCATCCCCATCATCGTCATCGTCTTCTTCATCGTCGCCACAATCCCCATCATTGTGCTCGGCGGCGGGGAGGAAGACACTGGATCGGGACTCAAAGAGGGTCACAGCCATTTGTTTCTGTCATTTGCCCCCTGACACTGTTTTTATGTGGTGTCAGTCTGGATTTTGCGTCTCTGTAAATAACATTTCTTGCGCGTTCGGAGCCTCACCTGCCACTACACATCCGTCTCAACTACCGTCCAAAAGAAAGAAAGGTTGTGATGGGGCATTTAGAAAAAATACAACCTGGTGATCTGGTTTCCAAACTTTATGTTTGCCCACCTTTCATTCCGATTCAGCGCTCTACACTTTTTATTTCAGATGAATAAATAAAAATATACATATTTTGTATAGAGTTTCTATAGAAATGTAATTGATGCAGGTGGAAAGATTTCCATTATCAAATGTTCTCATGTTCCTTCATATTGAGGTTTGTTGTTTAACATCACATTTCGGACTGGAGAGACACACATTGTTTTAAGGGGTTCAACGTTGTTGAGCACCACATACTTACCATATTCATTGGGGGGGGTAGCAGACCTCTCATAGATGATTGAGGCCAAAGTCAGCTTTTAACCACCCGCTGCCATTTGTCCACGTCTGGAGGCCAAAGTAGTTTGACTTGAACGAGGCCAAAAAAACACGCACACTTTCCGACACACGCAAGTGTCAAAAGCAGTTGTGTGAAGACTGAAAGATGAGAGCTCAAAGTAGTTTCAAACTTACAGGCATTAGTCTTCACCACACATCTGGCTAATTACTACAGGAAGTGGGGCCGCGTGTCAGATGGACGCTGTCGGAAAGATACAGACGTTGTTCCTGGTGGAAAGGTTTTAATCCAACAAGGATTTTGTTCAAAGTGACCTTATGCCATCATCTAAAATAAAACAGAAACTATCTGAGTGGCTAGATGCCCCTCAAGGTAACTGAGAAAATATGGATTATTTTGTTGGTTTCTTTCCTAAATTGCTGCAAAACGTTCATCTACTTTTGAGAACAATTAAAATGTGCGTTGTTCATGTGTATCATACATTGTTTATGTGAACATGTTCTACTGATTTAGGACCACCGTGTTTATTTCCTTCTACATTTACAAACCCTAAAGCAAAAGAAGCCGGAACATTTCACCAAACTAACTCAGATAGTTGTAGATGGGGCCTCCTAACCGCACGAGAGTCTCTCCCAAAATGCGTCTCTAAAATCGCTCTCCTCCAGCATCTGACCGCTGCCATTTGTGCATTGTGTGTGTCCGGCGTGACCGCTCTCGTCATTTTCCCCTTTGATTGGCCTTCACACAATGTAATCAGTGTTGCAGCTGTCTGAAAAGGCCTCTTGTGCAGCATCTGAGCAATGCCGATCACCCAGACGCGTCCACAACTTTGCTTTTAGTTCCATTCAGGCGCTGTGACAAACGGCAAACTGTCTGGTGAGCATGTGTCAAGCCACTTGATTTAGTGCTTTGTTTGACTGCAGTGGCCCTTTTCTGAATGTCGCCTCCGTTCTTGTATGGCCTCACTGTATTGGTAAAAATTGCCATGGCCGTAAGCTTGAAATTTTAATGTACAGACAGGCGGAGAGAATTGTCCCACTGTGTGTGCGGGTCATTTGATGCATTTCCATTACACAAAAGCTGACTTATTCCCAAATGTTCTGTTTTATGAATACGGATGAAGTGATCGACCAAAGGATCAATCAATCAACCTCTCAGTCTGACTCCACGAATGATTTTGAGGCTAACATACAAAAAATATGAGGACCAACGTATTTTGCATTTCTAAAAGTAAAAAATAAAGTTTCAGGGAAGTGCCATGCGGTTTTATTTATATGGTTTGCAGGTGATGAGCTTTTAACCAGGGATAACTCTGCGTACTGGACCCCTAAACTGTAGCCAATCCATTAAGACAAAGCCCTCTAGATCCCTTTCTCTAAATCCTCCACCGTGGCTGATTAAATATAGCCGATTTTCACGCCTGTGCCATGGAGGCCGCAAGGCCTGAATGGCTCCTCACAACGGGACCGCAGTGTCCTGTCACTCCAGCACAGGAGGAGGAAGGAGAGGATCACCAGCAGGACGAACGGTAACGGCACAAGTTTTAAGGTCTCAGTTAGACCTCGACAACCCCTGTCCCGGTGTACTTTGACCGCGCGGAGACTGTCTTTGGCACGGACAATCTGTGACCCGTAAAAAAACGCTCTGAGATACCGCCATTCGATGATGCAATACAAAACAAAGAATCCTCGAAACCATTAAAGCCGACACCATTAAACCTGCAAGAGAGCTGAACAGAAAAGTAGGTGAGGCAAGAAGTTATACGATGCGGGACACAATTACTTCACATTTAGTTAACTGTCCTTTAGCAACACACGGTAAGCTAACCCTTTACACATAAAAAACATAAACCTCAAATTCCTACAAACACATTAAACGTAGTTTGTTGCCACTTTCGACTGGTGCTCAAGTTACTCTACTCTGCCTTCCGTCTTATTTATTAGGCAATTTATTTCCCAAAGCTCTGCTTTTTACTGAGCTGTTTAAATTAGTCCAATACTGGTTTATGACCAACTACCTGCCAAACTGACATTCCCCAGTCCCAGCTGTGCTAGGTTCAGATCTTATACTAACCTATACTAACCTTTGCAAACCTGGATGTTGAACATGGTGATTATAATTGCTAACCATCTTCATTGGGAGCATGTTAGCATGCAGATGCTAGCTTTCAGCATCACCGATGAGTAGCTCTCAGCCGATGCTCTGTGGACCACTTTAAGGTTGTTTTTTTCCGGTAATGCAGAGAGTTGACAATTGTGAATACAGGCTTGTACGTCTGTAAAATCCAACAGGCTGTTGGTCAAAATGTACAAATGACGTTTGTGTCGTGCACTCTGTAACTAGTATGCACTAGGATCCGCCCGAACCTTGTTGAGCCCAGCAAAGCGATCAAAACCTCCTCCCTGGCAGTTTCCGCTGCAGAAAATGTATCCTGGACCACATTTTGCACACGGCGACCGACAAAAATGAAATCAATAAGCAGCTGGTAGTAGTCTTGGCCGTTAAAAAAAGGAGTAAAATGATTTTTCAGGTGCATCTTTTGATTTACCTTCATGTTTAACTTTATAGTTAAAACCGGGTCCGCAGGATTGGTTAGAGTAGAATATTGTGTTGATTAAGGCATCACTTTGAATAACGATTTAATACGGTTTAATATCATGTTATAATAGTTCCCATGATGCACTGAGCCTTTTCACCTCCTCAATCTTTGTTTCACGAGCCGTTTCAAAGGAAAATAAGCCAATTACAGGCAAATCCACTAAATTCCTTCCTCCAGATCAGTCCAAACAAAGCATTACTTATGCATCACTTGACTCCCAATACGTGACCCTTCGGACAACAAACTGCCCTCCCCCATCTCCCTCCTCCCTTCTCCTAAGAGGGTGTTAAGACCTGTCCCATCTCTCCCGAGGGAATGCTGGGAAAGGAAGGCCTCCACATCTGTCCCAGGCCTCGGGCGGAAAGACTGAAGGAACGGGAGGGAAACATTCCTCCATCCACTGGGAAGAAAGAGAAGGTGGAGGTGGAAGGGAGACGTGGAATTAGAAAAAGAGGGTTTCGTTATATCGGACAGCAGTGTGAAACTGGCTGCAAATGGAGGAGTCATTCAAAGGGGGAGATATTTTGACTCTTTATGAAGCTATCCATCACTCCTTCAAAAGCCCAGTGGGCAGAAGGTGGGGAGCAGCCCTCCGCCCCTCCACCCCCGGGCCCTTCTTCAATAGGCCGGGAGGGGAGGAGGACGGCTGCAATGTGCTGGTGGAGCTGTGATCTTCGGCTCCCTCCCTCCCGTGAAGTCAGCAGGGAAAGTGATCAGTCCGGCCTCTCTCCTCTTCCTTCCCTCCATTTTACTTCCTCTAATGCATGTTACAAGAGATGAGGGCCTCTCACTGAGGCCTGCTGCTAATTTATTCACCCACGTCCCACTGATGCAGACTAAACAAACATGTGCACCTCCAATTTATTAAACAAATAGGTAGAAGACCACGGATTTTAATGTTATTGATGTGTATCTAATCCGAGGCCACTTCATTGATAATGACTTCATGATAATGGGGGAGTGGACGATATCATTTGAGCTACTGAACTTTTCTTCCTGCAAATTGGCCAAATCAAACAATGCATCCACAAACTCAAAAACGCCCGTTTGCACAATGTAAACAACCAAAAAAGAATCTGTCAACTAACAAATGGATTTAAAAAAAATTCTGCACTACGTTTCATACTAGAGGTAAAAGTTACAAATCAATTTGGCTAATCTCCAGCGGCATTGATGCAGAAATGAGATGTGAACACTTCCACGCTGGGGTGTGACAAGTGTGAGACGCTGTTGACCCCTGTCTGTCCCCTGTCGTTCTGCTGAGGTCCCTTCACGTTAAGGTCACAACCTGAGCAGTTTTATTGGCCCTCTAAAGTCATCACAGCATTGGGATTGGATGAAAGGCCTCTAATGGAGTCAGTAATTGGTACAGTTTATCCGTTTATTAGGTGCTCTGGCTGTGAGAACAGCTTTGGCGTATACAAGTAAAGTATACATCATTAGCAAAGAACCGAGAATTCTGCTCTGTATGGAATGTAAAAAAAACCATTCAATGTGCACAGACTTCCTCAGTACTCCTAAACCGGGAAGAGAAGCAGTTTGCACAACAAAATCCCAAACTTAAGCCGTCATCTAGATGTATCGTGTCCCATTTGTCGTCTGCTGCTCAGAGAAGTGACAGGACGTCAAAGGCTCCGCCTCACGACCTCCGGTAAAGAGCACGGCTTTGCTCTTTGGTCTTTTTTTTTTCTTTCTCGGGTATCCCCATTATCAGCGTGACCCATCCCCTTAGAACACTTTGGACGAGTGAAAGGTCCTGAGCTCTGGCATAGATGTCAACCTTCGCTATTCACCCTGCACGCTTTCACACCCCCCCCCCCCCCCCTCCCTCCCTCCCCCGCTGCCCCCGCTGCCCCCGCTGCAGGACGAGGAAGCGCAAACACAGAAACACAGAAAAATCGGAAGAAGATTCAGATGAAAAACCGGGGGGGTTTGATTCTGCGGCCCCACAAGCATCCCGAAGCACTTGAGTGTTGAATCCGCTCAGGTTTCACGAGGCCACAGGAGCCTTGTTCTGGATGAGCTGTCAACAAAGAAGAGGGAAACAACTGTATAAAAGCCCCCCCTCCCTCGCCCCTCCTCACCCGTGGACTCCTTTCTCCCACTGACCACTGTTCGGAGTTGCCCCCTCACCCCTGTGACCCCCCCCCCGCCCCCCCTCCGCCCCATTGGGCCCTTTCACTCCGTGACAATGGCTGCCGGGGGCCGTGTTATTTGAGGCACTAAAGAGCCATCCCTAACCGTCCGCCCCCCCAGGACAATGCCCCCCACCCCTCCCCTCCCGCCCCCCCGCTGGGAGCTTTCTTCCCCTCACCTCCCTAATGACAGGTTTCATCCTCTCCGCCCCGACCCCCGGGAGGGGCTGCGGCTCCCGGCTCGGCCCACCGCCTTTCTGCCCGCTGAGCCGCTCCGCCAACAGGCCCGCCTCCCGCTCACTAATACACATATACACACTTTCCCCTCCACGCGGGCGGTTTGCGTGAACGGCCGCCGAGGGGGGGGGGGGCTATAAGGGACATTTACTTTTACTATTTTACACTTTTTACATAGTCTTTTTCAGGAGGGTTTCTTGTGTTGTTTGGGACACAAATAATGTTAATGGGAATACGATTAAAATCCCTTTAAGCACTTTCATTGAAAAAAATCCAGTATTTCACAAAAGGTCAGATTGAGAATGAATTCAAACGAGCCTCAGTAGCCATCTAAGTGCCCTCAGATCACTGTGTGATTTCTTTAAGGGGTCTGACTCCTAAATAGCCTGTGCACAGGAGCAAAAAACAAATGCAACATGCATTGTTGCATCAGTATTAACAAAGACAATAAAAACAGTTTTTTGCCTCTATATATTGGCACTGAAACTTCATTAAAGCATCGGAGTACCTTTTCCACGGCGTGAATAACACCGAGTGACAGGTCGCAGTGGAAATCAATTTTAAATCAATAAGAGCAACAAGCACAAGCAGTCAGACAACCAGATGATCTATAAACATGTTCACCACAGATCTGAAAACTACTGAAAATGGTAATAATGAAATATTACGTTGACTTTTCTTTTTAATAATTTCAACGAACTTATGGATTTGTTAACTACGTGTTTGATCGCTGATGTTCTGCCCTGTTTTACAATTTTTGAGCTAAATTCAGCAATCTCTTGAAGACGTGATCAAATCCAATAAAAAATGTTTAAAAACTCTGAACTTTTGCTGCATATGATCCTCCTCCCTCATTGAATGCACAAAGATGATCCCATAATTTAACGATCCTCCACCACAGCTCGACGCAAATATCCTGTTACGTCACGTGACAAAAGGTCGACATGTCCATAAGTTGGAAACATGTGTTTAAACCACGAGACACTTCGCCGATCCTCCTAAATATTCACCCAGCCGCCTGTTCGCCTTGTTTAACCCTCCAAACAGCCACAGGCACGTGCTCGACACATTAGCAGCCTCGCGAAAACCTCCAATTCAGCTAAACTCCGAAATTCAGTCGGACATTCTTCCACGACAGCTGCATTATTCTCTTGGACAGCGCGTCGAGGGAAACCTCCGAGTCGTCACTTGCGTTGTCGCTCGCGGGCTAAAACTGTTTACTGTCCGTCCCATTATGCGAGCCTGAAGCATCGCAACGCCTCGCCTCAAAGGGGGGGAATCCATCTCTCTGCTCCTGCGTGACGTCCGTCTTTGGAGCAGTTTAGCCATTAAGGCGCGAGGAGGCTTTATTACCTCGAGCCGAGAGGAGTTCCATATTCTGCAGTTAGTTCTTTTCATCCATTGTGTTTTAATTTAATCACTACAGCTGACCGGTGCTAACACAGATGCAGATACGCAGCATTTCCCTCACCAATAATGTGAATGTCAGACTTCTAGGCCGCTTGTAGCGGCCTAGAAGTCTGACATTCACATTATTAAGAGAGGACAGAGTTGTCTTCGCTGTCTGAGTGGAATAGTAACTATCTCTGTCACCCAAACTAAAAAAAAAAAGCAATGTTCAGCAAGTTCATCTGCTTTCACACTTCCACTAAAGAGGTCGAATGAACCCGACACCCTGAGTGTTCGGAGAAAGAGGAACAGTGGCCACCGTTTAACAGAAGCGCAGGGTGAGTGGCGGCGGGCGTGGCGCCGAGGTGGTGGGGGAGGGGGGGAGGGAGGGGGCGAGAAGAGCAGCCAGCGGTGACATGAAGGCGACAGGGTGTGACAGGGTGACAGGCCGCCGGGGCTGCAGGGCGCACAAGGAGGAATCTTTTCACGTCCTCACACAAAGACAAAAACAACACACTCGCAGATGCACGAACGGTGCGATGATCGGAGGCGGATGTTGGTGCCACACACACACACACACGCGCGCGCGCGCAGGATGGGACTCCCACGTGCACACGTCTGCATAGGAAAACCTCTGCAGAGATTGAGGACTTGGAAACGTTCAATACCTTCATGCACCTGCTGGTGCACGCAGTGGAAATGAACGCATGACGCGTGCACTGAAACGCGGAGGCCCTAAATGGCCAAACGCACACCTGTTTGACGCTGCGTTTCTCCCTTTACCCTCAGGGCACTTTAGGAGCTCCGCCTACCTGCAGCGTCTGCGCTCCGTTGAATGTACCTGCAGCATGTAAAAATGTATTTCTGCCTCGACGTGTGTTCACTTTGATGGTTTCCTCCGCAGACAGAAATGCGAGCGCTGCAGCGGCCCGACGTGGACGTTAGAAACTTTCCTCCAGGTGGCGATAAGTTTGCTCAGCCGTTCCTAATTGCACACACAAGACTTGTGAGAATACGCAGGTGTGTGCTGCATCTGCATCGGGTGTTTTTTTTTTTTACCAACAAGCAGGCCATTCAGATACTGATGGAGTTTCATCCCCCCGTCTTTACTCCACTCCGCTGCAGCAAACACGCCTCACTGCTTGTACACAGCTTCTCCCTGGGGGGTCACAGTGGCGAGGAGGGAGGGATTTCACGCTTGACCTTCCCCTCACAGCTTAGCGAGCCCCTTCACTACCGCCTTGATTCTCTTGACCTACTTGGTCATCCAGGAGCAAGCCACTTATAATACCTACATCTTACCCAGCAGCACGGTCGCTCCCTCGCGCCATCTCCTGTCACACACACACACACACACACACACACATCTGTGTCGAACATCTGTCCGCTGGTTCTCTCCCTCTAACTGTGACCGATGCAAAAGTTTAAAGGTAAAGTGTTTAATACCTTTGTGCCAAATATTTCTTTTAGACGGCACACTGAATTCTGGGAAACGCACTTCCATTCGCGCTCTGCAACCCTTTTGGTTTGCTTTTTATACCCGGATGTTTCGGGATCTCTCGTGGGTTTTTTTTCCACCCGTTTGTGAGGTGTCCTTTATCCATCCAGGCGTAAAAGGGGTTCGATCCCAGAGATCAACATCACAGCGAACAATTCAACGCTCCACATGATCCGGCCTGTTGCGTTTTGAGGGAGTCGCGGTCAGTCTACTTCGGTTTGTTGAATATGTACAGCTCAGCTCCGCCGGCGACAGTCGTCCTTTATTGCCGAGCTCTGAGAAATCCTCACCCTCTACGCCCCCCAGGAGGGGGGGGGGGAAGACGGAGACTCTGCAGCACTCAGCGGCATCCAGAGCCCCTTCTTTCTGCCCCCGGCAAGCACCACTTAAGGCCTCCTGTCTCACACTGCAGCCCCGCCGGTAGTCCAGGGACCATTTTCTACTCAGATGAGCGCAAACAAAGACGTGCATGTGCGGAGAGCGAGGAAGAGGGAGGAGGCAGGAGGCCATCGGAGTGTTTGGTAAACAGCGGGAAAGCCGAACAGAGCGGGGGGGGGGGGGGGGGGGGGGGGGCGCCAGGAGGAGCACGGAAGGGAATCCTATGCACTCCGAGTCGGAAGCCGGTAACGAGCCGAGCGGAGGAAATTGCAGGGGGCTTCCATGTCACCATCCGCACTGGAGCCGATCCCAAAAGAAGGGGACGGCGCACCTGGCGCTGAGCAAACACGCATGTATACACAAACACACAGCTGGCGTGGCGAGTATCCGTCCTGCTGCTCATTAAATGTAAACCACCAGGTAGCAGAAAGTGCCATCAGATGTAAACAACATCCTGAGACTCGCTCGCTCACTCATTCATACAGACATTGCTGCCGCCGTGTGTGCGTGTCGCTCTTCAGTGTTCCCCTGAAACAAACCCCCGCATCCCATTACTGGGATCTCAGGGTCAAACCCAAAGACGACAAAGTCTTCATATCAAAGCGCACACACTCCCAATTGACCCAGCGCTCCCCCTGACCCCGTTGTTTTATTTGAGCCATAATAACTCTCCTAATTAAAGCCGCTTCCTATTATTTTTCTCTCTGCTCCCCCGTTTAAAGGCCCTGGTTTCAAAGTGCTAATAAACTAAACTGAAGGGGGCCCATTTCTTTATTTGTACGTGTGGGAGAAAGAGGAGGGGGGTGGGAGGGGAGTTGGGAGGATAGAGGTTTCAGGTTCAGGGGAGGGGGGGGGCCGGGGGTGTAAAAGAAACAGAGGTCAATGGAGACAAAGGAGTGCGAGACCCCGGGGGTCAAGCTGCCTGGTGTCCACAGCCACCGGCGTGGCGTCGTCGCAGGGCAAATGGCCCCGCTTGTATAATCGCCGGGGTATGTTTTGTCCACGAGTGTAGGATAGAATATATCACGGCGCCGCTGACAGACGAACAATAGATCACGTTTGGTGGAAGTCCGAGCGGAGCCTCCGCAGCCCCTTTGAGCCGGCCGGTGCATCTGGAGGAGGCAGGATTAACCCTGCGTTTACTGGCCCGGCGTACGGCCCGACCCCTTTCGACCCAAACTTTTAGCCTCAACAACGTCGCTTATGGGTTCACGTGTGACTCAAAGACTGGGAATCGTCCTGCTGCAGTGATCCACTGGGATCCACACCGGACTGAATAGAGAGTGAAACCAGACACAACCGCGGCCCTTTGAGGCGCATCTTTAGCGTGCAGGCATGCTCGAAATAAATATAAAGTATATAAGAAGGTTGGTTTGTGGTCCACTTTGATGTTACGAAATGAACATCCTGCTCTATTGAAGAATAACTGAGAAAGAATTGAAGTGAAAGTAAGAAGAAGGGCATACTTTTCTTATTCACTTCATACAATTACTTATTTTTAGTTTAGGTCATTTTTGCGCATATTTTGGGAAACATCAATTCAGCCACAATTCACCTTATGCCTCCAGGCGGCGGCCTCATCGAGAGGAAGAGCCACGGCTTCGCCAAAGACAAACAGGATTTGAAGATGAAAGCAATTCAATGGTTTGCACCAAACTGGTGGACCAGCAGAAAACATGCATACAAATTGAGAAATAATAGCAAACACAAACATTTATTTAGGTCCTCTCGAAACCAGGGATCAGCAGGTGCAAAGTGACTGCAACTGCCCGCATGAGAAAACCTGGTGCTAATCAATTCCTTTTTTCTTTTTTTTTCATGACATATTGAAGCTCAGCGATAAATGTGCTCGATCCCTGTTAACTCCCCCCTCGGTTTTATGATGACAAACATGGCGGTGAGGAGGTTTTTACGAGCGCGGCCCGGGCCTTTCTGCAGCGACCGTGAAAGTGGCGACGTGAACGTCGAGCGCTTCGCGGGTTCCGCTGCAGGTTCCTGTGTGCCGGCTGCCGCTCAAGTGCCACAGAATATTCAAACCGCCGTTGTTTCAATAACTTACAACCTTTTTTCGACTGAAAACGTCAGCGCTGAGTTATGCCCGAGGGGCGAAGCAATAACACAAGAAGGCGATATGATGATAGCTTCAGGCTGTGCGTGAGGTTTGAACAGGATCACGGAGGCTGTCGAGCGCCTCGGGGGGGTTAAGTGAATGTAATCCTCATGAGGAAGGAGGGCAAAGGGAGGCAGGAAAAAAGTCATGTGTCAGGGTTCAGCCTCGAGCAACTGCGAGCCCTGGGGAGGCCGAGGGGAAGATTTCGGGGCGTCTAATCATTATTCCAAGAGAGGTTCCTGTTTAAAAACGTTGAATGCGAGATGATGGGAGGTCAAAAGCAGTTTATGAGGCAAAAGCCGCTGTAGGCGAACGGTAACTATAGCCAACGTGCGCGAGCTGGGTCGCAGCTTGCACAGAAAACGGCGTGATTGGCAGCGAGGAGGAGGGGGGACGAGGAGGGGGGGGACGGGAGGGATTGGAATGGTTCAAAGCCAGCGAGGGGGGAGAGGGAAGATCACAGAGGTTGAACGAAAAAGGTTGAGAGAGGGTACAGCGGGAAGCCGGAGCCTTATCTGTGACGCATCTGTCTTGACTTGCACACTCCTCTGGTTAGTGCCCTGAGGAGGGGGGCACGGGGGAGAGGGGGGGGGGGGGCGCGTGCGTGTCAGTAACTGAGTGTGCAGGGCTTAGGGGCTGAGGCCTTGGCCTGTGCACTCTGGGCCGAAAACCAGCCTAACCAGCCCTACGCCTCGACGCCCCCGGGAAAAAACTCCCATGACTTACTGCCGTGATCATGTGATCGACTCGAGGAACAAGAAGAAAAAAAAAAGAGCAAAGCGCATTAACCAAAAAAGGCTGTCACACATCAGTGGAGACACAGATGTTACTTTCTTGGACAAATCATTTCTTATCTTTGTTGTCAGCTGATTTGTCACAAACCTTTACAGCCGCGCCTTTTAAAATAAAATTTTATTAGACATTTGTCCAAAACACACACACACACACACGCACAGATGTTTGCGAGCACGGAGTCTGATGACCACAGGGTTTATCAAGGGGATTTCTAGAGTTGTAAACAGGCATTTAGTTATTGATCTTAAAACAAACACAATTAATCACAGACATTGAGAGCTTTGAAATGTCCAGAGGAGGAGTGAGCCGGGAGAAGGAGGCGTTCCTGTTTTACTTCATTAGATGCCTCAAAGGTTAAGTGAGGAATTACAAACAGCTGCTGTTGTTGTTGCGGATATATTTTTACACTTTGAAAATCCTGAATGTCATTTTTAGATCATTTCAAGACTCTTACAGTCCGTCATTTCCAGTTTAATGCAAGTCACATCATGTTTTGTGTAAAAACATTTGTGGAAATGAATAAAGTTGAAATTGAAAAATACATTTAAAACATAATATCGGTCACGTTTATTTAAACCTTTTTGGTTGTGTGTGGAAGCCTTTTAATGCCTCAACAATCACACACCAATAGGCGCCAATCTGTGATTCTGCATTTATAAAACCAAGCTTAATATCACCAAAAGCGCACGGCACTCACTTGGAGGGAGTTTGTGAGGTCCTTGCCCCGTTCCCACCCTCACTGACCACAGCAAGCATTCATCAGTCCGAGTGGTTTTGCATCAAATCCAACCTCCTAAGATGTTTCACTTTGCTTGCATGTAGGGCACACCTGGGAGATTTACCATAATGAATACCTGATGTGGTGGAGCACTTAATTCCGCCTATAAAATAACTCCCTTCCTCCTTCCTGGGGGCCCCGGCTGTTGTTTATCAAACGAGGTAACGTCCTGTCATGTGACCCCTCCTCCCTCCTAGAAACCCACCTGTGTAGACTTTTCTCTTAATCCCTCACCCCCCCCCAACATCCCCCCTCCCCTTTTTTTTTTCGTGGTGTGCGCTTTGAATACTTAGACTACTGAGTGTAACTAATTCTCCCACACAAGGATATTGTCTTCTCCCTATCTTTGCTTTTGTCCTTCCCTTTAAAGCCGGCTATTCACTGATTTCATTAGTTGGCGGTGCGGTGTGAGAGAGAGGAGGCTTAGGGGGGGAGGAGGGGAGGGAGGAGGCTTTCCCAATTAAAAGACCTTAATAGTCTATTAGCATCACCTTAAATTCAACTCTTGGTTTTTTTTTTACACACAAAACCAGCTAAAGATGAATCACCAGACCCGCGTGGGAGCTTTTAACAGTCATTCTCTGATTGATTAACAATAATTAGGACGGGTATTTTTCAAAAGCTGTTTATAATGGTTTGCTCCAAGCACGTTTTGCTGTATCACTATTTCAGAGAGGAATTTGTGTGTTTTGACGGTTTCTTTAATGGTTTTGCATTAAGGACAACAAAAGTAGTGATGGTTGTTCAAAGTGGGGGTTAAATTTAACATTTTAATGTGTTTAACAGACGGCTCTTCCGACACACATGCTGCACAGACCCTGCAGCTGACCAGGCGGCCAGAGGATAAAGCCAGTCCCCTGGGAGGACCCGACCGGCCTTTCTGAGACACCCATTTGTCGTAGAAACGCAACCCACCTCTCTCCCTCCCTCCCTCCCTCCCTCGCGATGGATGACCCTGCAACCAGCAGAGGTCAGCTGCGCAGAAGGAGCCCCCCTCCTCCCCCCTGCACCCATGCCCGGGGTCCGGAGCCGCAGCGTAAATCAGAGGCCGCTCATCGCGGGAACCCGGCGCTGCCCGAGGTCTCAGCCCAGCCTGGCACCATCTGTCCCGGGGCTCTGACGCAGAGGCAGCGCGGCCGCGGCAGGTTCCCACTGACCCGCTGCTCCCTGCAGGCCGCGCGGGCCGGACCCGGAGGCCCGGGGGCCCGTGGGCCCGCGGGCAGATCCATCATGCCGCACAGCGGACCTGGTGAATAAAAGGGCTCGGTGCACCGATCGGCCGTGAACCAACAAGCGGACAAGGCCGATACGATAAATGCAAAACATTTACAATTACAACTTCTCTTCTGTAAAACAGTCACTTAATTTGTGAAATTCCATTTCAATCTAAATACATTTATGAAGGGAAATATAAACAGTGTTTATCTCACACAGGTAGTTACTTTTCAGATGGATATGTGAAATAGAGATAAGCTTATTAATAGAATACAGTTGTTTTTGGTTTGTGACCTCTTGTGACATTTCAAGAAGAAGAGTCGTTATCAGGAAGTTTCATAGAAATACTCCAAAAGGCCGTTAGAAATGTATCCAAAAGAACCTTATTACTTATAACTTATAACTCATACTTATAACTCATCTATTTATCCTCTCATGTTGCGACCCTTTGGAGGGCCATGATCCATAGATTTGGAACCACTGGATTTTCAAACTGAGACGCTGATTACACACAATGATGTCAGCATTATAATAGTAATATAGAATATTAATTCCCGGGAGACACGTTTAATCTTTTTGTACTTTTCTCATAATGGAGTATTTCTACACAGTTCGTTTAGATCCGTGAAGAAATACTGCAACATTTTAAACTATTCATAAACACGCGATTGTACTGTGGAAAACAACTCCTCTACACAACAGCTTGTGGTAACTATTCAATTTAGCTTTTTAATTATATGGCCATCCTGTTATTAATAAGACCCCTTTTTATTACACGTTGCACAACATCTCCAGCGTTAGCAAGCGATTTCACGAGGCGGAACAAATCCTGTGTCATCGTAGACAAACTGTTACGTTAGTGTCTCTGCAGTGCAGAAGCAGCCTGAAAGAGCCAATTGGACGTTTCATTCAAGTCCCACTGGTCCGCCCTCCCTGCCCTACGACGTTTAAAGTACACTCCAGTGGACTTTACTCCCAATCACGCCTTAATTGCCCAGCTGTCGGCATCGAACGGATGCGTTTTTATGGCAAAAGTAGTAGAGTACGTAACAATACGATGGAAAAGGTGCATGCAAAGTTAATTAGAGCGCTTTTAATTCCACCTCTGGCCCAAACAAGTCACCAGCGCTGAACTGTACGACCCTGTTATTTTGCCGTATAACTGCCAACGGACTTGAAAATGTGATGTACTACTCGCACACGTAAAACAGTCCAACCCTTTAAGTGCGAGACAAGTCTCTGCACCCCACCTCTTCACCCTTGACGACTTGACGTCTCTCCCCTCTCCATCATAACCGCACCTGGAACAGCGGCGCGTAAATCTCGGCGGCAGAGACAGTCTGCAGGTCCCGGGGCAGTGCGGCCGCGGCTTATTGCCTTCTCCCTCAGCCCCGACCGTGCTTCTTGCCCCCCCAGGGCTGGCTCTAATGGGCGAGCGGGGGTCATAAAGTGGTAGTGTTTCTGTTTTCCTCTTTCCAAAACCAGCGACACCAGTTGCTCGCCCTCCTCACCGAGGCCTTTTGTGAGGCCTGACAGGCTGTCAATTCCGGGGGTTGCAAAAAGACGACATGCGTTACCTCGAGGTCACGCCACATTCCGTCCACCGAAGGCCCGTCTTTATCAGCTCCTAATAACTTTGAATAGCTTCGGCAGCAAAAGCACTCAACGTCGACTTTGGCCCCGTGGTGTTTGTGTGGTGCCGTCTGTTTCAAACTGGACATGATTCTGGAAGAGGAAAAAAAAAGAAAACCCGATCTGGACAGATCGATCTTGCGGATGAATGATAATTGGGGTAAAGGATCGTTGTTTGTTGAGATTCCCGTCAACAAGTTTTGGCGTATTTTTGGCGTCTCACCAGGGTTTGGGGAGAGGAGAAGACCTTCACAGTGACAAGAACCCCGAGACAAATATAGCCGCCCACCCACACATCCGTGCAGCAAGGAGTGACATTCTGAGTGCAAACACAAACCTTCAAGCATTTAGGACTTGGTCCTCCGGCCAATTACTGAAAAGCTACAATAATAATGCTCCTATAAACCATATTCGAGCTACTAATCAAAAATATTTTAATATTTTATATTAAAATATTCTAACCCAATATGGTTAACTTGGTCTGTGGCCTTCGTGCACACACTGCCACCGTGTGTTGAGCCAGTGGTACTGACATTCTCCCAACTTCATCATATGGCCATTATTACCAACATCATAAAAATAGGTTTGGGAACTTGTTTTAACAATATCTCACTAGATAAGATCACTTTCTTCAATCTAGAATTGAATTTTTTTTATTATAGATTTGAGATATTTTTTCTTTAACAACTTTTGTTTAAAACTGTGATACATATTTATGACTTTAACTGATCATTTGGGAATTAAAGAAGGAAAGAATTGACCAAGTTAAAAATCCTAAAACAGAAATGTATCACATGACTGACTTGATCTGATTTGTTTTTTTAACCAAATGCAGTCAGGGCACAATTTGTAACTAATTATCTTGCTTTGAGCATATCAAATAATTCTGTTTTATTAAATCTTGAAAAAGGAGTTAAAAAACGGTCTACCGCAACACCGACCATAAAGCTTCAAGACCATAAAACAGCAAATCGTCAGCATTCAATAACTACTTTAGTTTACATATCGGCATGCAAGGATGGTACGTTAATGGACTGGAAAGCCACTTTAAATCAAGGTGTGGGCCTCATTGTTCCAGTTTACGTGTTCAAATCTTATGTTAATTACCGTATTTTTTTTAAAGAAAACAGTTCATTATAATTAAATAATTCACCATCAATCTGAAATCAGAGTGACAGCGATGAGCAGGAGCACTGAAGTGGAAATACCTGCCAACACCTGAAGTAAAAATGAACATTGCAACACATGTTTAACTGCATAAAACACACCTCGAAAAACACATTGCTTGTTTAGTGTTCACAATCCCCGTTTTATTATGACATAACAACCACGTGTTTAAATCTGCAACAGAATCCTTCCCGCCATTACATTCATGACATGGATTGTTACACCTCTCCCGAAGCCTTCGCCTTCTTCACAGTCCAGTCTAAAAAGCGCCATCGTCCACGGCCCTTCACTCCCGCCCGGCCTTCAGCTTCTCCTCCACCGTGTGATCCCCCCTGGAGCCTCCCATGCAAGGCGGACTCTGAGCCACCGAGGGGTTACTCCTCCACTGCTCGGGCGTCTTCGCCTGGATCGCCAGGGCATGAACGCAGCTACTCAACTCCTCTTTCAAGGCCTCGTTAACCAACCGGTGGCGCTGTATCAAAGGCAGACCCTGAAACTGCGAGCTGACGACCAGCACCCGGAAATGCGATTCAGAGCCGGCGGGCACGGCGTGCATGTGGCTTTCGTTGTGGACCTCCAAGTGGTCCGGCTTGAGCTGTTCAGTCAGTTTGGTGGTTATAGTCCTCTGGACGGGACGACTCTGGTCTGGATCCATGTGCGGGGGGAGGTGGGCCAGAGGCCGGCTGGAGGAGAGGCTGCTAGAGACGGGCCGAACACAGCGGCGGACAGCAGGGAGCATCGGAGGCTGTGGCAGGAGACCACCTATGAAAGCCAGGTGGGTACGAAAACAGGTGACGTGCTATTTAATGACTGGAAAGACACTCATGTTGAGGTGGGCATAATTCTACTGCACTGGTATCAGCTGACTGCGTGTCACTCTTAAGAAGACAGCACCTGTTCCGTATGTCACACCAGCCTTCTATTCAGTGTTCCCCTCTCGTTATTGGCGTTATCCAACTGCAAAACAGCTGAATTGACCCGGACATAAACACCTGTCCTCGGCGACATAGACAAGTGAGACAACGTAAAAAAATGGAGTCTTTTAATATAAGAATTAACAAATCGATGTCACGAAGCGTCTGAGATCACGCGAACGCATCACAACAAACTGAAGTCACGCAAGACCGACTGACGTTACTAGCTGACGTTAGCTTAGCTTTCCGTATCTAACGTTACTCCAGTGAAGGAACAAATGAATCCATCTAACGTCCCATGCAAACGCGACAGAGGCTTATTAGTTGTGGCGCGACTTTTTATACCGGCAATGTGTGTTGAGCTGATCGTTTGGTGGCTAACCAGTCAAGCTAAACGTAAGCGAATGTTTGCTAGCATTAGCTGTTAGCTGCTTAGCACAATAAACACCCAGTTAGGTTTTAGTGGAGGCTTTAATGGACTGGACTAGAATCGAAAATGCGTCTCTGTTTTTATAAATGCACTGAACCAAGTCATGGCGCAAACGCGTAGAGTGAATTTAGTAAGCTACTCACCTTGGAAGTAACGTTGGTCAGTACCGACCATACACGACAAAAACCGGAAACGACGACAAGCACGCTGGGTTGTGTAGTCTTTCAATGTTTTGTAGTCCTGTAGCAGCATCGCTGGCAGCAGAATGGATGAGGAAAGGACCAGAATGAGTGCAAGCCCACACTGTCGTCAATAAAGAAGGAGGGATCCTGCAGAAATGTTATAAGACCAGAGAAGCACAATAAACGCGGTCGTATCATCATTCAGTTGTTTGTAAGACAAAAAACAAACTGTTTGCACTTGATCCAGGACTCAAGACCCAACGAGATATTTCGTGACAAAGTGTTCATGATAACTAAGGGGTGAGGTTGAACTGCTTTCCAGATCCAGCACGTAATAAGTCGAGGGAGCAAATGTTCTGTCTGCACTGGATCACAATGAAATCTACAGTATGTTTGAATCTGCCTTCCGTTGTGATTTCTTACTCCACGAATGGATTTATTGGGCAACTGTTTGTGGGTTGGCCTTGTCTCTGCCTGTAGAGATGAAACCAATTGATGTCGTCCCTTTGCATTAGGGGTGAGCATTTCTTTCCCCTCAAAGGCAAAAAACACAACCCCTATTGGTATTGACTTGTTAAGATGCAAATGGCTGTAAGGACTCCCAAGTTGCGTTTCTTAAAAGTTATTTAATAATAAAACCTCACATTAGTATTTTGTTTGGTCTCAGCACTGATATGGTTCACCCTTTTGTGCTTTGTAAATTGGAAAATGCTACCAAAAATGAAGAGATTTTTCACCACACAACAACAATTGAGTTTTCTTCCTTTTTGTTTATTTCATGGTTCTTTGTTATCCATTGTGATCCAAGTGGATCCGTTGCACAGCAAAGTGCAAACCCAATCAAAAATCAACAATGAGAAAATATAAGAAAGAAATCTCACACACCTTTTAACAGAACTGATGTCGTCACATTTAGGCTAACTATGATTCATAATCAGTATTTAACATTGATGTATTTACTTATATTTCATTCTCATTTACAAAATACACAAAATCAAAGACTACACACACCATTGTTCATTTACACTTCTTTTTCTTCTTTTTTTTACACCTTTTTTATATTCATGGTTCCATAAACAGTTGCTATACTTACAAACAATCAGCTACAGTTTCTACAGCACAGTACAATGACAAAGGTGATAAATTCTTTGTTACATTTAATAAACTGCAACGCAAACGTATTGACAAAAGCCTCAAGACTTCGGGTTGTTTTAGAGAGTACACACACAGATGTTTGCTGTTAGTGTCCTGTGTCATCATCAAGCCAACACACAGCATTTTAGTAGACAAGGCCAGTATGCAGTAATGTCCTCCAATTCCCAATAGCTTCAAAGAAGAGAACAGGAGACACATACCCAAACGCTTATTGCTTTGTTAAACCTTTTGCACGATTGGCCGCTTCTCAGGCCACGATGTTAATTATATAAAAAGAACCCTGTAAAATAAGATAAGATATGCAACTACGAGAGAGGATTTGAACTTGGACGCAGCCTGAACCGCTTTAACAGCACTTGGACATGAACGTGTTGAACAAGTGCAACGGTTATCTTGAACAACGTTGTTCTTAAAAATTTCATGGGTGACACAGGACAACATACGACGCTCGGCTCTTAGTACGTGTGCATTTATATACTACCAATGTGCTCTTGAGAGGGAATCTGGGCAAAGTCTGCTGGTAATTTGCACTTCTGAAGTCGTCATTTCTTGCAGTTGTAAAATGAGAGAAAACTTGTGTGAAAAGTTTGCATCGCCATAACTGAGTCCAGTTGTGCTCTTTTCAATGATCGGTGGATGAAGACCTACAAACACTGACTGCAATATATTTCCAGGGGGTCAAAAGGTTTCGAAGATCTTTTTTTTTAATCACAAGTACTTTTATTTACATATATTCATATCTATAACAGAGGATTTATGGTGTAATGTGTAAACTCAGGCCATACAAAATATTTGGCAATAAGAAGAGGCGGTACTCACGGCACACTCAAAGATAATGGGTTTCGGATGTCAAATTTGGAGTTAGATCAGCGTGGGAGGCCGGGGGAGCGGAATGCAAAGGGGCGGGTCTTCAAAGCGGCGCCTCTGTGCTCGCGACCGGACGCTCGTGTTGTCGCTCCTGTCACTTTGTGCTCTCGCTAAACGCCCCCGCCTCGTTCTCCGTGAAATCCCTCGCCGTCGAAGGACTCAAGGCCATCGGGGGCTGTGCATGTACGACGGTGCACACGTCGTCTATTTAGTGAGCCGTCTACGTATGGCTGCTGTCCTACAAAAATGGCAGTTTGGGCAAAAACGTTTCTGTCAATCTGACATGTAAATGAGGTGTTGAATGAATAGTTCTTTCTTTCATAATGCAATAGGGAAAGCATCGCCTTTTCCGCTGTTGTAGATGACGGCGGTGGGGGGTTGAGGGGCGGGGGCAGCGGCCGTTTCCTCTGTGCTGGTACCCATGTGGGGGGTGTGACCAGCAGCCCTTTAGCGGTCGGTTCTATGCGGTGGATCTTGTGTTACAGCTACAGTAAAGCACAGTTCTCCACGCTGCACTCTTCATTCTCGCTGTTCGACATGTTACGTTCCCCAAGGACGTCGCACATTAGGAGTTTTTGAAATAGAAACGCGCTACTTTGGGTGCAGTATTTTCCAAGAATTTCTTTGTTGCCAAAAGCAGAAAAAGAGTTGAAGTTCTGTACGTTTAACGTCACACTATGTTCAGTTGTCAATAACAGACATCTACCCCACGAATACATGTTCACAAATCAAAAATGGTGCTCGCCAAACATGAAATGGTGAAAGACATGAACAAAAAATGAATTAAAATCCCAATATTGCACGGAGGATCAATATTGCACTAAGAAGCACGCTCACATTAATATAAACATTCAGCTCACACAAACAATTAAGTGGTAGTTTCACCTCTCATACGCCTGCACTGAAGCCTTTTTGTGTGTGTGTATGATTTAAGGAAATAAAGGGACACTTCTCCTTCACAGCGTCTTGTGAAAGTGTGCTAGAAGGGACAGTTGGGTCGAGCTCCTGAGCTTTCATGGTGTCACTGCCGACAGCAGAACAAATGCACTGTGCTGTCTCTCGTGGGCAGCAGGAGAAAGCAACGATAGTTTGGGGACTTTTGGGACGAACAAACTTCCCCGTGACGCAGTTTACATGGTGTACTGTCAGGTCTCATAAATGCACATACATACTGTGTGACATGCATAAAACCCCCCAAAAAACACATATCATTAGAGACAAACAAACCGCACGCCTGGAAGGAGAGGTACTATGAAGGCATTTCTTACAGAGGGATATACAGGAGGGTTGAAAGATGGTGATTTGAGTGCGAGAGTCATTTTCGTCAAGTTTAAAGAAACCGTCAGGGTCGTTCACGCCGGCACGGGTTGTGCTTTAAATGCATTGTGATTGTGACGGCGCACGTTTCCCACTTTAACTCGTCTGAGTGATGGCGACGCCGTTTGGAGGTGATCGGGGATGAATGCTCTAAAAGGGAGCTGGGGCACTCTCCACAATAGCAAAAGCAAAACCTGGAATGTTCTATAATCTATAAAATGGCAGTTAGTCTCAAAACCAACACAAGACCTCAGGGCGTAAAGTATGAGGACGGGTCTTTGCCAAGAGTGGGGTCTTGGTTTTTTTACCCTGTAAAGTCAAAATTGCTTCAGTTCAAGGCATAAAATGGGGCATTTGGGAATTCTATGGCCAACGATGGCAAAGTACTGAAGACTCGGTGGTGAGTTGGATTTGCTCAGAGGGATGGAGGTGACTGGACCTGATGGCCAGTGGCTATGAGTCTATCTGCTCATTATCAAGAATCCCCCACCCTCCCCCCCCGTCCCCTGACCCCCAACCCAGATTCATATACTTACATTAGTGGGGCCACTTCTATTTTTAACTATTATGTCATGCTTTTTACTGAACATGTTATTATCATTTTTGTTACTCTTTTACTTTTGTCTAAAGCTCAACTCTTTAATAATTGCCAATTTCAAATATTTACAGCAGATCTGCGTAGCTCTCCTGCGTCTGCTCTATCTTTTAGGAGAGAGGGGTTAGAGGGAAAGGTGTGGAGGGCTCTCGCGCCGTTTGTTCACGGTGCGGTGAAAACTCCTCTGCCTGCCCCCCCCCCCCTCACCCGACTCGGGAAAGTTGTTGGAGCCCCACTATTTCAGCACCTGACCTCGCGTCTCAGGTAGTTTGAGAGCCAGAAAGCTGCCGGCCGCCAGCGCCCCCGAGGCAAAGAGGATGGGCACGGCCTTGGTGATCCCGACGAAGGAGGTGAAGATGCTTATGCCTAAAACGGCGGCTAATTTACAGAGGGCGTTGAGGAAGCCAAACGCTGTGGTTCTGAGAAAAGAGAGGAAGCAGAGGAAGAGTAAAGAGTGGGGTTACAGTGTGATACTTGAAAATGTATGTATTAATAAAGGGAAAAAAAATCCCCCAAGGTGCACTCATAGAGCAACACAAGACGCGTCTTTGTGTCCCAAATACACACATTTATTTTGTGATGTTAACAGTTAAAATGAGCCTGCATTTACACCTGATGCACTTTATACATCCAGTAGATGGAGCCACATCTCCTAAACGAAAAGCTCTGGCTGAAACGCACCTTCAGGGCGTGCCCGACATGCTTACCTCTTGTCAGAGGGGTAGAGCTCGACGGTCAGCACGTCCAGAGCGTTCCAGGAAGCGATGCTGATTCCCCCAAACAGGCAGAGCAGAGCGATCATGGCCGACTCGCTGTTGCCGAAGGACAGGAAGAAACAGCTGACGCAAGAGATGACGCTGGAGCCCGCTGGAGGTGGACAGAGGCAGGAAAATAAGTAACATAAGATCAGAAAGGCACAATAAACGTGGTCCTATAAGTGGACCGTCTATCATTCGGCTTTTTTTATAGAAAAACCAAAAAAAACAAGTCGGTTTGCCATTGATCCAGGATCCCGGTTACCATTCTGCTACGTATCAAACTACCGGCCGAGCAGCGAGGCCCCACGCTCACATTACCTAGCATCCTCAGACGGCCAATCTTGTCCATGAGCAGCGCGGAGACAATGTTGCCGGGCAACACTGCCAAGGTGCCCAGGAAACTGACGAAGTAGACCATGTAGGCGTTGTTCTCATCGCTGACGTCACTCAGCAGGCAGCCTTCTTTGTTGTGCAGGAAAGTGCTGTTGATGAGTTTGCTGTTGACCAACCTGTACTTGAAGAGATCTAGGGAGAACAGTGGAGAACAGGGGAGATGGGGGGGGGGGAGTGGTTGATTGGTAATCTTGTAAGGATGAAGAAGATGCCGGTAGCGCATCCGATGGAAGGACAATTAACGTTTCTCACAACAACATTACAGCTGTTTCTGCTCCAACAGCCAGATTGTCTGTCACAACAAAGACAAATAAAAATCACATCTCTAACTAGTTAATCAAAGATTTTTGTATTTTATTGACACCAAAATAATGCACAGCTGATTGTGCCGGATGCGCAGTCGAGGGAGGGCCAGGATATTTGCTGTATGTGACACTCGGTGAGTCTCAGTGTTTACAGCAGCAGTTTTAATATCCGACAACTGGACCGAGAGGCCAACAGAATAAACATCAAAGATCCATTGAGATAAAACCAACAAGTGTATCCATCTACGGCGTCTGTCCTTCACGTCTTCTAGTGAGTCCATCGTCTTTCTGGAATAAATATGTACGCTCTTTTTTTAGGAGAGAGTTAATTTGTTTGACTCGCTCTTTTCTAATCAGCTACTAACTGACTACTATGTGACAATAAAGGTACACAATGTTTGACGCGCGTTTAGACCGCAGACACTTAACAGCGGTTCCAGTCTGAAGTAGCTGTTGTATGTCAGCGTTTGTGTGTTTGGATAAAGCTGATGAACCCACGCAACAGTGACCTTTGTTTTTTTTTTTTTTATGTACACGGTTCAAATACCCTCTGACATAGTGTGTTATTTCGGTGGAGAAAAAAAATCCATCATGTGGTTTTGAGAAGCGCTCGACAATTTTAAAGCGGAAATAATGCAGATTTGAGGCTCGGTTGCTAGGCGACGTTGCGTTCCTGCCATGCATCATTTGGTGTGGCGGCAGGCGACCAGCGCAGGGAGAGAAAAGGGAGACTAACCGCCTTTTAGGAGCTGATTGTTCTTATCTTTCACATATCAGAAGTAAAGAAGGAAGATACAGCATCCACTAAAGCAAAACATTAGTTTAGTCGCTAAAGAATTTGTGCAGGTCTCGGTAGAACAGATGACGCCGTCTTCTATCTGTCATGATGCTCACGACAATGGAGGTCCAGTGCACAGTACACACTATGACCAAACAGCCAAACTCGTGGATTAAAGAAAACCAAGATTTATTTAGTTTTATGTATTACACACATTTATTGTCATTAGACCATAAATCATAAATCATCAGTCATCATTGTCATTCTCTTTTTTGGAATAAGTGCAGAGTGCAAAAATTGTACACATGGACATTTATCGCGCGAGGCCATCGATTTCTACCGCTTTATCAACCACGGGGCTGCATTAGTTCCTACCAGTGTTGTAGAAGAGCGTGGCGATGAAGGTGCAGTTCTTGAAGAAGGTGTTGCTGGAGGTGATGTCTTCAAAGTAACACTCCTCAAACAGCGAGTCCTCAAACACCATGGATCTCATTTTCAGGTTCATAAACCTGTAAGCAACAAAGGGAGGCAAAGAGGCAGCGAATAAACGGAGGGGGGGATGGGACGAAGATGCAAAGAGATTGAGGGGTTGTGTTTGCATTTGAACGACTCGAGTCTCAGTCTGCAGAGCTCATGTTGAAAAGGTCAAAAGGAAACGTAGCGCTGCCTCACTTGTCGTTGAAGTACTCTCCCTGCCGGTGGACCTGGTTCTCCAGGGTGAAGTTGAAGGTGACGTGTTCGACCTTCTCCTTGGCAAAGAACTTGGTGCGCGACGCGTACTCCTGCTTCTGCAGGTACTTGATCATGTCGGGGAACCAGACCGTCAGGCCGTAGTAGCTGCACGGGGAGAGAGACGCAGGCGGTGAAAGGGGAGAAAGAGAGCGCTGCTGTCACACAGAGGGGACAAACCTACAGGTAGCGGGTCCGCTGAGAAAAGATGAAGATCGAAGACTGTATGTGAGACATTGCAGTCTTGGACACGGCGACCTCCTGGGAACTCAAGATTATTGTCTCGGGCAGACTCAGGCGAGCAGATCATCAACACCGCTCTCATACGAAACCATTTAATATGGAGGCACACATAGCAGCCGCTTAGCTTAGCTTAGCACGATGGCTGCAAACAAGGGGTTTAAAATGTCAAGGAGCGTTTTTCTGTAAAACAATAGTTTCTGCCTTCAAGTAATTGTGATCGTAATACTTCTTTACCTTTTAAAATTTAGATAATTTACATTTCCAACCTTTGCTCAAGTACAGGATCTAAAAAGGTCTTCCTGCACTGCAAGTTTAAAAATATTCTCATTTTATCTTAAGTGCTCGCTTTTCCTTCTCTACTGTTTGCCCGTTGGGTTGTGACCTACCAAGAGAGCCGCCCTCGAGTGTAAAATAAAATGGGGGCTCCCTTTGCAGTCGGATGACCGACGAACGACAACAGCACGATGCTGCGAAGGACGACTCGAGACTCGTCCCTGAACGGGTAGCGTCTCAAAAATGCAAATGCTTGCAGCGGGACACCGTTTCTTCAGTCGCATCTCACCTGAAGGACATGGAGAACCACACGGCCATCATCATGTAGGTGGTGCGGCGGTACTCGGGTGAGAAAATAGTCTGGAAATTATGCCACACCTGAAGGAACACACACGTAAACACGGAGAAAAGGCAGAAACGCGTAATGGACATGTTGTACAATCAACTTCAAAAGTGGATACGCGGCTTCTTTTCATTGGCTGTTTGAAATTAAATGAACACCCCCGAATCGCTCTGCAGGCTTTCAGTAAACAAACTGACACCAGCTGAGAGACAAAAACAACCTCACTAAAAACACACTTTGCAAACACAGAGAAAATAAGACAAAGAAAGAGCTAAGAACAGTCTGACAAACATGTATGTATATTTTATTTCATTTGAATTTACACAGATTAAAAATAACCACGCTGATTCCACATCCGTTCTTGACGATGCAATTGGTTTCGTTTTTGTTTGACGGACAGTTCTAACCGCACTGACTCGTTCACTCTCGCCAAAGACCATTGAGAAGATTGTCACCTCTCTGATAAAGCTGAAGTCTGGCGGCTCATTCAGGAAAGACAGTGTACATGTGGTCTTAGAAGAAGCTGTTCAAAAATAAAAAGCCCTAAAAAAGCAATAAAAACAACTTTACCTGATGGAAAAGTGTGGTGAGCTTGATCTTCCACTTCTGATGCCAGGCGGCGCCGTCGCCTAAGGTCACGAGGTCATCCATCTGCTTCACTGTTTTGATGGTGGTCACCTTGAAACAACGCCACAATCGTTGCATTTCACTGGTGTATTTAAATGGATGGACATAAAATGTGGCTAGTTGTAATAGTTAATAGGTTATTCTTAACGCAGAAAGAACAGGTCATAAAATAATTACATCGCCTCGTTCCATTTAGGTAGTAATATGTACTGAGGGGCTTGAAGCCTTAAGAGATTAAGTAGAATTGAGAAAATCTGTATTAACGCAATCAATATGCAAATGTGTGCCGCTTAGAGCCGACAACCTGCTGCACTGCAGACAGACACACTGTGTGGAGACACGCCGCGTGCGCACAACGGATTGTGTGACTTACAGAGAAGACCCTCTCAGGGTAACCCTTGGCCCTCATGTTGGTGTCATGGACCTGCTTCAGAATCATCCACGCCTCGTCATGTTTCCCGTTCTGGAGGAGAGGAACAAAAGCAGATTGTTAGACAGTGCTCACGTTGTACGGAAGTACCCTCCGGTGGGGTTAAAGCCCAGAACCTTCTAAAAACATCTGCCAATCACCTTAAACATTTTGTGCTTTTTGGTTTCATTTTTAGCGCTTCAATATTCACGACACACTGAAAGAAAGATCAGCAATACTGAAAGTATCTTACAGCACCTCACTGTGTAGCATGCGTCAGTATCTATAACGTGAACAGATTTATTTGCTTATTGAAAACATTCCAGAAAAGTGTGTACGCAGCATTTTGTCTCCAGCTCGGCCTCTTCCACTTTCAAGGTGCACAAGTCCTTTTCTCTTTAAGGCTGTTCATGCCTTCAGTACGTCAACATTTATTTAAATGATATATATACATAGAATATAGAGTCAGTATATTTGCACTGAGCGCCGGCCGGCTCACCTCCAGGTAGAAGCGCGGGCTCTCTGGCATGGTGGTGAGAGCGGAGATGGCCGCCACAGAGGGCAAAGCACACACCAACACAAAGACACGCCAGCTGTGGAATTGGTAGGCCGAGCCCATCTGGAAACTCCAGCCTGAACAAGGGGGGCGGGGGGGAGGGGGGATAGTGAGCGGGGGAGGGGAGTTCGAGAGGCAGCTGCAAGACTTGAATGATGTGAACAAGAGGCTCCCTCCGTTGACAGCGAACTGCTCTGGGCTGTGCGCATTTATTTGAAACTCTATGTCAACATTCTTCATAATAATAATAAAAATGTCTGGTGGAAAGTATTTTCCCCCATATGGAAACAGCCATGACCTTTCACCTCTGCAGAAAGAGTTCAAATGAGTGATGTTTAGCCAACAGACACATTAACTACCAGGCATCCACAGCATCCGCATTGCCTGTTTGTGTTTCGTACCGTAGTGTGGGATGATGGCCCAGGCCATGGCGGAGGCGTAGATACCGCCGATCATCCAGAACATGCAGAGCCAGCTAAGATGCTCTCCTCGCTTCTCCTGGGCCAGGAACTCGGAGTAATAGGAAAACACGATGGGGATGGAGCCGCCGATGCTGTGGAGCAAAGAGAGGGAGGACTTAAAGAGGGGAAGACGACTCAAGGGAAAAGCAGGAGACAGAAAAGTGCGTGAGAGAAAACGGCAGAAGCATGATGAAAATGAGGCAATTAAAAAGAGGCAAGAAATTAGGTAATGCTCCAAGAAAGAGAAAATACTACAAAGGGAAGGAAGGCACGGATAGAAGCGAGAAGGACGTGATGAATTCAAAGAGAGTTTTAAGGAAAACAGCAGGAGACAATAGAGCAGCGCTGATGAAGATGAAAAAACACCAGTGGCAGAAATAGCCTTGAGAGACTCCGATGCAAGGAGGCAAATATTCATTCCTTTCAGATACGGTCTCACTGCCGGCTGCTGCCGCT
The DNA here is from genome assembly GCA_021346845.1 of Apeltes quadracus. NCBI lineage: Eukaryota > Metazoa > Chordata > Actinopteri > Perciformes > Gasterosteidae > Apeltes > Apeltes quadracus. The sequence continues at coordinate 3,379,850 of CM037936.1, forward strand.
GTCTTACCCCACGCCGGAGGCCAGGCGGCAGAAGAGGAAGGAGACGTAGCCCTGGACGAAGGACGAGAAGAAGGCGAACACGCTGTTGATGGAGAGCGAGATGAGGAGCGTCTGACGCCGGCCGATCCGATCGGCCAGGCCGCCCCACACGAAGGCCCCGACCATCATCCCCAGGTACACGATCAGGCCTGGGGGGAGGAGGGGGGGGGGGTGGAGGGGGAGTAGGAGGGGGAGGGATACGAAGCGACGGAAGAGTTAGTGGCTGAGAATGCGTGATGGGGAAAGATAACAGGGATCATAGGGAGTTATTATTCATCAGTGAACTCATTGGTATTGCCTCCAGCCCCCTCTTCCGCTCTCATTAGACTGCCGATGCCCAGTAAATTAGCTCCTCTGGCAGCCTTATTGGACCGCTGAAGCATTTTGCATAAAGCGCAAAACAGACAGCGAGGTGGTGCATAATGATCTGGACCATAAACCACCAGAGCATAGGTGGTGGGTGTCAAGATTATAATTACAATAATATTAATATTTCCTGTATAGCACCTAAGCTAATTGCCAGCTTGCTCTGGCGCAACAATCGGCTTCCGAGTGCTGCGCCAACATGAATCCCGCCCGCTGCAAACTGTCAATCTCCTCCGAGTCTGTGCAAAAACAATGAATAGCATGCACACCAAAATGTCAACTTATCTCCTTTGCATAACAATTAAAAGATCATAGAAGAAAAGAATCAGAGATGAACCCTAACGACTGCGTCCGTCTTCTACCTCGACAGCGACGGAAGACGCTCCCTCGCCACAAAGCAAAGTTGTCGACCCGGCCTTGTGATTTGAGGCGCACGCACATACACACACCTTTGTGTGCTCACTGTGTAATGTGTTGTTTTAACTGCTAAGATAATGCTTCACTCTGCATGTCGCAGCCTGTTTGTAATGACCAGCTTTCCTTTTGCATAAAAGAAACAACAATCAAGGACGATTGGCTTTTTTAAGCTGATGAGTTGGCTGAGCTAAGATCATCCGTCCCACAGTGGAACAAGCTAACCTGTGGGGTGAGGACATTGGACACATACATACTGAGGGGGGGAAGCGGAGTTCAGCACTGAGGATATTATCGTTCCCTCTGTGTGTTTCTGAGTCGAGGAAGGAGCCGACTTTCATTCCCTTCTTTGACTGAATACATACGGATTCCTTGTGTGCAAAAGCAGGTGTGTGTTCCCCCATCCGCCCATGTCTACTCCTGCATGTTCGTTTCAACAGTCACACGTTCTCTCTGTCCTGTAAGAGCACTTCCACCTCGTAGCCGGCGGCGATGACGACCGGGCTCGAAAGCCTCCGCACCGCAGCAGCGCTTGGCGGCGATCGGACAGACGGAAAGACAGAATCTGTGAATCTGCCGCAGTGACCTGTCAGCACTCGCTGCACCGCAGCCATTATCTCTCTCTTCATCCGCCTCTGTCATCACCAGCAGCAGCATCTGGACGAATTCATCTCGATCAACCGAGGAAAGAAATAATTGCGTTTTAACAGAGAATGGCATTGAACTGCGGGGGGTAAACGACTGGTGTTAGTCGTTCACCACTGGCAGTGTGGCCACCAGAGAAGAGCTCTTTGCCTTTGGCCCCTTTATGGCCTCGTTATCATGGGAACAACTAGACGGGTGTTACCTGGCAGCCTGTGATGAGACCCGGCACCAGTTCTGATGAAGTAACATTTTAAAGAAAGACATTAGCCAATTTGTACCAATTGAGCCTGAACTGAAGATGGAGTTACTGAAGGCAGCAGTTTGACTCAACTCTGTGGGATTTCAGCCCGTTCTTTTTTTTTTCACCAGATTCCTGTCGTCCTGTTCCTGCTGACGATTGCTGTGCATTTTTTGTTCAGTAAAATACGTTTCCCGTTTGAAGATGTTTTTTTTAAGCCCCTGAGACGTTTGCCTCACATGTACTTGGGGATGTGCAAAAATCACAAACAAATATCGCCGTCTGGTCCATTCTTCAATAATTCATATGTTCCCGTATTCAAAAAGGCAAGTGGGAGTGAAAGGACGAGAGGGGGAGGAGGAGGAGGAGGAGGAGGAGGAGTCTTCAGTCAGCTGAGCAGCTCATCACTCTGGAGACGAAGTGGGGGAGGGGAGGATGGAGAGAGAGAAAGAGAGAGTGAGTGTGAAAAAAGAGAAAGGAGGCAGACTGGCCTGTGACAGAGCGCCAAGAGGCTGCTGGGCAATGTGTGTGTGTGTGTGTGTGTGTGTGTGTGTGTGTGTGTGTGTGTGAACATGGAAAGAGAAAGTGTGTGCCAGTGCAGGGTTGTGTCTCTGTGTTCATGAGTGAGAGAGGGAGGGGGGGGGGGGGGTTGGGGCCTCTATAAATAGCCAGCTTTCCCCTTCCTGCCTTTTCAATGAGCCGGCAGGCCGGGGCTCGTCAGGCGGGGAGGTGAACGCACAACGCGCGCCCTCGTCGGCCGCTGACGACAGAACGCGTCGCCCTGTGACCAATGAGCTGCGCTACGATGTGCTGCGAACGCAGGTGTCAAAGAAAAAAAAATCAAGTCGGGACGCGCCTTCAAATGTCAGAAATGACATCGTCCATGCTTTTATGCGTTTATGCCAAGCAGCCGTTCTGCATACAGTGAAGAACCAGGTTCTATTAAGAGACTTTACTATTGTGGGTTAGTCTGGATGAGAGTCCTCCTCTGTGTTTTACTGGCATTGTGTTTATTTGTATTTTAATTATGGAGCTTATAATATTCAGAGAAAAAGCCTTATACATTGTTTAATCACAAAAAAGGTCAACTGAGTAGATGCTTGAAGTTCTATTAAAGGACATGTGTACCTCTATTTCAAACATCAAATACTTTTTTTAAATGGCGGAATTTTACCAAATGGGGGGAAAAAAGTCAAATCAAATTTGTGTGAAGGGATCTTCCATGACAACATAATCATTTGAATTTGTGACTTTAACTTCAAAAGACTTCTTTCCTGCAAATGTCAGATTATAATCATAGATAAATATTTCTTATGCAGTTGACGGCTTGCGTATTTGTTTGGTGAAAACTAATATACAAACTACAATCAAAAATACTGTTAAACTAAATGTGTTTTCATCCGCCAACGTCTTACATGTGTTAATAAATCAAACATAAATTATCATTCTCCCCCATCTGATTAAAATGCTTTGGAGACAATATGTTAAAACAGACAACCTTTACATGAAATAACTTTTCCAGCACTTTCCTCAAAACCTCCTTTCAGAGCTGCAACGTGTAACGAACCTTATTTCTCTCCCACTACAACAAACTAACAACGCTGCAGACGCGAACCGCCGCAGCTCTCCAACAAGGACGAATCAATGACAACCACTCTGCTTCTCTGCAGAGTGTCTCCTCCATCATGCAAAGACTGCTGCACCACGCAGGCCTCTCAGCTGTCATTTCAGAGCCGGTCTCGGCTGGTTCTGCTTTTTAATTCCTTCATTTCTGCGGCGGAAAAAGACATGCAGTGGATGTGTGAGATAGAGAGAGATTATATATATATATATATATACTGTTATATATACTGTTAGTTTGTATATATATATATACACACACACACACACACACACACACACACACACACTTTAAGAGAAACACATTCAACAAAGAGAAAAAAAAGAGTTAGTATTTTTCAGGCGATTAACCCTCACACACGTGCAGGCGCTATCACACACACACACACACACGCACACAATATACGGTTCCAAGTGGCTTGCTCTATAACGGCAGAGGAGGCTCCATTTGGACATCGTGCAGAAGAAGAGGGCGGGGGGGCGGGGGGGGAGAGAACGCTAGGAATTATGGGATGCAGAGAGGCATGAGCAAAGGAGGCTCTCTAGAATGAGTCAGGCGTGTTGCGTAACAGAGAGGAGGGGGGGATCAAGGGGGATGGTCGTGTCTCCCTACTGGCTCCCCCCTGGCATGACACTAAACCAGCAGAGAGAGAGGGGGTAGGTGGGGGGGGGAAGCGAAGCGGAGAGTAACTTAGTCTAACATTTTAGCTTGTTATACTATTTCTTCCATGTTCCTATACTTCTTAATGTCACCGATCTGCTGCTATTAAATTATAGAATCATACAAATAAACAAAAAGCTCACTGGCCAGTTTTTTCTCAAACTGGAAACCAGCGTACTGTACTTCCTCAGCAAATCTAAAAGAACATCTGATGCGACCTCTGGGACAATCGGTTTAAATTGATCTGTCGCCGGGGGTCGTTAGCGAGGGCCGCACGTGTGCCCTTTCATGATGCTCATCATCCAACAGCGCTGTGACGCTCAATACACATGGAAATGTTTCATGTCCAGCAGAGCGTGACAATTATCACGGATGGCAATCAATATTTCATCCACTGAAGCCAGATTGTGGAAGATTGTTTGTGGTATCTACTCATTTGATTAAACACATATGTTGTGGGTCCTTTGTGTAAACTGAACAGTGTGTTTGAGGTTGGCTCCGGGAGACCTCTGGCCGTCGCTCGTGGCGTCCTTTCTGGGCGGCCGGTGACAGATGGCGAGGCGGGTCGAACTCTGATGCTGTGAAGTGGGCAAAGGGAACAACATGCTGCATATACTGCGAGGAGGTTAACAGGAGGAAGGCGAACAGAGTACTTGGCACAGAAAGACACACACACATCCACACACACACACATCAGACCCACTGAGGCGGAGAACAGAGGGGCTGAAGGATTCAATTGAAAATCTACGGCTGAGTCGGCATTGGGCAGTTGAGTCTTAAACAGCTGTGCTTCCTCTGCTAACTGCTCCGTTCCTCGACTGTAGAAAAGTTACCGGAGGATAAACTGCAAAATGCAGCTGCTAAGATTAAATGTGAAGCGGAGGCACGGCCTGACAAAAAGGGGCACGCAGGGCACAGAATACCTGGAATTCTTACCCAGCATGCCCTTGTTGGGCTCGGACAGACACATGTCCTTCTCGGCGCTGGGCAGCACGAAGCCGACCACAAAGATCTCCACACCGTCCGCCATCAACGCCAGCCCCAGGACGAAGTAGAGCGTCCACTGGAACTTGCCGTGGCCGCACTCCTGCAGGATTGCCTCGTACTGCTGCGCCAGCTCGTCCTGGTCTTTCCTCCGCTCGGCCTCGTAGGCCGACAGATCCCTGAACTGCCGGGCCTGGGCGTCCGCCGCCGCCGCCCCGTCCAATCCGCCGGCCTTGCCCGAGTCGGCCCTCGGTATCCCCTGGTACTCCCCCTCGTAGATCTCGTCGTCCTCGTCGTGTCCTTCGGTGGAGTCGCTGTGACCTTCGTCGTCGTTGGCCCGGCTGTCGTTGCGGTAGTACCCGCCGTCGTTGCTCGGCGTGCCGCCGTAGTCTTCGTCGTCGTCCTCCTCCTCGAAGCGCTTGTAGGAGCGCTTGGTGTACTCGTCGGCCACTTTGTCCGCGCCGCGTCCCATCTTCTTGCCCACCTGTTTCTTGGCCACTTTGGCGATGTCCTTGGCGCCGCGGACAAAGTCAGAGCGCCCGTCCCTGTAGCGCCCGTCGTCGTCCATCTTGTATATGGAGGTGGTGGTCAGTTGCTGCTAGGAATGGGAACTATTGGGAGTGGGCCAAGCACATGAGTGTACACCGTGGGGGGGTGGAGGGGATTTTCAGTTTGTTGGTGAATTCAGCACCGCGGACAGCTCCCTGCTCCACTGCACTGCTGCTGTACGACCAAATCCTGGGGGACAAGCAAAGAAAAGGGGTCGTGTTAGCGTGATTGGTTACACTGGTGCATGTGACGGAGACACGTCCTTCGTTGCCAATTGACATTGGTTGACATTTGCAGGAATTGTCGTCTTCCTCAGCAGTGGCGGCAAGGAGAGAAAACAGGGCATAACAGCTTTGTGGTGCCGACCTCCGACCTCTGAGTCTTGGAGCCCATTGACCTATAATGACTGGGGCAGTTATCTCATCTCAGCCCACCACAAATCACAGGGTGGCATTTACATCACGGCGCATTTACATAAGATGGATCCTCGCTGTGACACCTGTGACTGCGGGGCGCTGCTGCAGAGGAATGCGTACAAGGGACGCTGAGGACACTCGTGATTTCTACCTGAGCACTTGACATGCTGTAAATATTATATAAACTGTAGTTTTGATCCACACACTCGGCATAACGGACAGTCATCTGCTCTCTTCCACTGAACATCAGGGACGAAAGAAACAAACAGATACAAGTTGATTTTGAGAAAGAATACATAGATGACCTGGTCAGTTCAGCTCAAATACGAGGCAGATTAAAACGCCAGAAAAACACCGATCCAGATGTGTTCATCAACAAAGTAACAAACTATTTCAAATTCAACAAATAAAGGATGCTGAAGCTTAATGTGTGTGGCAGACCTGTGAGTGATGCACGGCCCACAGAGGATACACCTTTAGCTTTGGGCCACGCGGAGGGAGGCCGTGTGCACAGCTGCTGTGTTCAATGATGCTCGCTGACAAGAACACCGATATGGAGCAAGAAAGAAAGTAAACATTGAGGTTAAAGGGGAGGAAAAAGCGCTTTCGGATGCATTTGATCAATGACATACCCTAACGCAGTAAATACCCGGCTGAATTCCCTGTTCTAGTGAAGCTAAGATGTTTGTTTACAGTGTGCCTGCACCCGATAACACATGGGCATCATGTAAGTGCTCATGGGACCAAGCGGAGGGAGTCTCTGGGGATCGACTGCAGCTGTAGCCAACACTGAAATCATTCTAGTAGGTTGCCAAAGTATCTTTAAAGTCGCTGCTCTGCATGGCGGGGAGGGATCCTGCAGCACGCAACAACACAACAGGCTTACCTGGAATCTCACCTCTCGTCAATATAGAACTGTTCCCTACGAAGCACGATAAGGGGAATGAAGCATCCCTTTACGTTCGTTTTTCCCACAGACGGCGATCTAATGACCGTGTTTATTTAGGAACCGTTTGCAATACAGAAGCAACGTGCCATAACCGATGTAAAGGAGTTGGAGGATGTTCAGCTCGATAAGTCCTGTAACTCCGAGTCATTCTGCATGTTTGTTCTGGTCGAACTGTTTAACGACCACCCGTCTCTCATCACAGCATCCTGTTTCAGCCGCTAATACACGGGATCCGATTTGAGCTTTCTTTTACTGCAACGCGTGGGCTCAATAGTATTGAGTCTAGGAAGTGATCCGACTGAAGCGGCAGTTTAAATCTCAATATATCAATGAGCCGTGTAACTACATGGAGGAGTGTTAAAATGCATCAGATGAGAGGCAATAAACTGCAGATTAACCTCTTCGACACGACTCGTCAGTGCTCGTGTTCATTACACTATGTAACAATATTTGTAATAGTTTTATTTCAGCAAGGAAACAACAGCAGACGTCAGTAGAAAATAGATGGGGAGGAGGCAGGAGGGGGGGGGGGGGGGGAGCAGGTAGGAGGGAGTCTGTAAGAGCTTCCTGTGCAGCCTCGGGGGTGTTGAACAGACACAGACTTCAAGTCAACATCACACGACCCGAAGCTCTCCTGGGACCACCGGCCCTTTCTCACGGACTACGGGAGCCGGTGAAAAACCTAAACCCGGGGGTGCGAAGGGGGTGTTAATGGTTCTCTCATTGAGGAGCTTTCGACTTGCTTGTCAGAATAATATGATCCAATAAAATAAGACATTACAGAAGGACAAAACCGTGCTTGTGTATTTTTTCCGATCCGTTTCTTTGATGATGGCAGCTTTATGCAGTCAGATGAAATTTAGTTTTCACTCTCTTGTTTCACTTGTATGTTTGGTATTAACCAAGTGACTACGGCCAGGAGAGGACAACGGCCCTAACCCTATTCAGCGGACAGTCAGTGGAAATAATGAATCAGTTGAGGCTTCTACATCCCTGTGAATATTTAGTGCATGGAGAACAGACGTGCGTGTGTGTGTGTTAGGGCTGATAATGTTTTAATTCACGCTGTATGATGCACATGTAATATTGGGGATGTAACACTATTCATCATGGTCGTTTAAACAACAGGTTGAACTATGTACTTAGTGTCTTTCCCGCAAGAAGGTACACCGGCTTCATTTCAAAATGTGGCTGTTTACATTTTACGTGCTGCGTGTCCATATTACACCAACTTCTCCATCGCGCATCCTGTCAAGTAGCTCAGGAGAGAATAAGTATCATAAGATCAACCTAATGCCACGTTCTCCTTCTACTCATCGTTTCTGCAACTATTGAGATCCTATTTCCACGAGGGAATATGTGGTTCACGTTGTGGCGTCGTATTTCAGGGCCGTTAGTCTTTTACAAGCGTACAGTTTCGCCTCGGCTGCCTCCTTTTAAGAGCACGCTACAAAACACCTGTAATCGCCTGCGGCCCTCTCTGCCCGGTCAATCCATTTTCTACTTCTCCCCGGGGAGCCAGCCGATTGGTTGGTCATCCTTCGTCACCATGGTCACGCCCTTTGTTGAAGGAGACTCTTGAGTGCAAAGTGGCGGCCCATCGCCATCCGATTAGTGTCTCACGGGCCGCAGACGCCAAGATGAGAGGTGGTGCTGGTGGCGTCTCTGCCGATGAATAACAAATACCCCTCCTGGAGCGCACATGCAGGGTCATGCTGGCGGCGCTACGGTGGAAATATCAGCGTGTTCTCAACAAACACATCGTGAAAAAAAGCCCTCTGCCAAACTGGTCTGGTATCTGTAATGAAGTGTAAATTGGCAATCATTTCACATTCAAGAAGGGACGGGGGGCGGGGGAGCTGTAGTTTGCCAATGTGACTTAATTATGTAATCCCATTTTCTTTCTAGTGCGCAGAGAAAAGACGCCGGAGGGACGGGAAGCCTCACACACACACACACACACACTAATACCTGTGCAACAATGTCAGACATCAGGACATCAAGTCCACGCTGCAGCGGATGAGCACACGGTTCTGCCGGTCATCGTGGGACACGAAGCCCCGTCGTCGCCTTGAGGGCAACAGCAGTGGCATCTTCACTAATCAATATTCTCATTTACATCTAAAAAGAAGGGGGGAGCGAGGGGGGGCGGGAAATATTCCTCCTCCTCAGCTCTCCGGGAGCTCCATTGTGTCCCTCACACGTTTTCATTGGTTCATTCAGTAGCGTGCTGCGTTGCATTGGGAATATTGCATTTCATTTGGAAATGGAGCGCTCAGCTATTTGCCCTTCAACGGGGCGCTGGAGATCCGCAGCTGCTGCTTGACGAGTTCTAACCACATTAGTCGGACTCTAACAAGGCGGTTCTTTTCACCACCAGTGCATTACCTCTATTCATGAGTCACTGAGCATTTAACAATTACTCTTCAATGCACTGTTACAAGTTAAAACTTGAGAAGCATCCGATAAGCTGCAGAAAATGGATTTCTCTTCTTTTTTTTGACATCAGGCCATGGTTACTCGGTGACACGAGCGGGACATTTCATTTAGTGGAAATACAAGACTCATTTAGCAGCAGACAGCTTTTTTCCGTTTAGGGGCTCCGAGAAGATGGATGAGGAGGAAGAAACCAGTGAGCAGATCATATAGAAACCTCGCCATCCGTAAAACCACACGCCTCTGAAACGGCTGTGGTGAGATGCTGTCGCACGCTCAGCGTGAGGTTTCTGCTCGCTTTCTCCTACCTTGGGTTAAGTTGTTAAACCGCGACGTGCAGGACAGCCATCATTTCCCACAACAACGGCACCGTGCAGCAAAAAACAAAGAACCTCAGGATTTATTCACTGCAGTAAATAACGTATGAGCACATTCCTACTTTCATTTTTAATTGGAGCTCCCGTTGCCTCAGGTGCATTCATTTGCATATGGACTTCTCGGGTTCGAATTAACGGCTTGTTTGTTGGCTGCCAGGATGAGTCATCCGCGTCTCCAAATAGAACCTCAGCTTTCATCAGCTCACAGATCAACACGCAGCTTCATGCACCAGCAATCATTCTCCACTTGGGCCCCAGCAAAGGATTATTTACAATGACAATCAATCGGGCGGTTAATAAAGGGAAGTAGGATTAGTTAAAGCAAAGGAGGGCGTCTCCAAGGTTTTGTTTTGTCTGATTAAGCTTAAAAAAAAAAAACCACACATGTAGTTAATTGTTGCACATGAAACCAGTAAAGAAACCAAATGACTTTAACGTTTAATCAGATATCTAAAGATTTTAGATAACGTCTTAGCATAGATCCAGTTTATTCGTTTATTCTGCTCTATTTAAACACTGCGTCTTTACTCCACTTTTCTTTCACACATTTTCCAACTGAAAGAAACGCTCACTTCGACACCACAGACATTGCAGTTAGCGAGTGAGAAAGAGAGAGATGATGATTGGGTGGGAGGGATCCTCACAGCTGCAGATGGCTGCTAATGTCATGCAGCGAGGAATTCATTTTGCTCGACACTTTTGATTTCTCGTGGTGACGCAGGCAAGTGAGCATTCGCCCTCTGATGGACCGTCCCTGCGACCCGGCCGTGTCGTCTTTATCCAGACGGCGCGCTGACAGGAGAGAAGAGCGTTGCGTCGCTGCCCAGTGAAACCTGACGAGTTCCTATACTCACACGCCCACTCTGACTTGTTTTCCTGGATACGGGCTGTTCTTCGATTGGGTGTCTGAGGTGTGTTGATTTGCCTTCTCTTCATGTTGTTCTCTTCATGTCTGGCTCCGCCTTGGTGCTCAATCCATCGCATGGCTGCCCATATCTGCACGGGCCGGCGTTTCCTGCTCTCGTGAGAGCGTCCTGGGTCGGGTCAGGTGTTTGAACCCCTCCACCAATAAGAAGAGATCACGTTCAGCAGGATGTTCATTTCATATCAGCTCGCCCGCGTGGAAACAGTGAGAGGAGGCAGCTGATACAGTAAATAAACACATCTTTTCAACGGAGTTAAAAGTTAAGTGGATCAATCGGACTGTGGATGTTTACTGCGTGGGCCTAAATGCTGCGCGGTAGTTACATAACTATTATTTTTACCAAACCATGACAAAGGCTCAATTCTGCAACATCAAGAAACCGTCAGAACAAACACGCTTTGTGCAAATTAACGTTGTTCCCTTCAGATATTTATTTAAAAAATGTAAATTTAAATTGTGAAATAGTATCCTTGCTAAAGGGATTTTTATCTGATTTTTTAACAGGCACGGAAGGGTCAAAGGTTAAATCAATGCGGTTCTCTAACGGCAATCGAAATGAGATTCCTTGTGTGAGTTGTTTGCGTCCTTTAAATGTCCTCTAGACTGGAGCAGGGAGAGGAGGAACTTTACATACACAGAGACACACACAGTCCCGCTTCTTCCCGTCGCCCCCCGCCCCCACTATCAACTAGCGTTCTCCATGCGACCTCATCCATCCTTTCTCCATTTCCTCGGGTCGGAGCTTGCAGGGGTCGACGCGCTGCTCAGCGATGACGAACGAGTGCGATGGAAATAAATGAATAAATAAATAAATGAATCCCCCTCCTCACAGCCAGCCTCGGTCCAGCCCGTCTGCACCAACCATAGAGAGTTTCCCCGAGCCGCGCCGCGTTTCCGCGTGCAGCGCGAGGAGGCGACAGCGGCCCGGGAGGAGGCCGTGATGATTGGCCGTCAGCCTCACTGGGTCGCGGTGGCTCCTCCCCGGCTGGGAGAACCTGCAGGCCCGACACGAGTCTCGTCCTTGTTGAGGTGCTGGAGCTCTCAGCGCGCAGTGGCCTAAAGAAGGGGCAGCGGCTCTATTTTGTCTGCTTTCGTGATGAACTCCTTTCAAGGTCTCCTGACAAGATTCTGTGACCAATAACTAAATAGAAACCCTTCACACATTATATTAAAAAGGTCAACATTCTGTACCTCCTTGCAGAGTATGGTGGGATGTAGCTTAGCTTAGCATAAAGACCGCTCTCTCGCTCAAAGGTGACACCTATGTGACGGCCACTAGTCCGCATGTGCCCATTTGTTTCAATGGGAATCGCATGCTTTTTGGCATGCTTTTTCCAGTCCCTATGCTAAGCTAAGCTAACTCCCTCCAACTCCACACTTAACACGCAGAAAGGACAGCTGTAGGCCCTATCTATCTCATTCAACACTCAAATTAGGAAACTGAGCATATTGCCCAAAAATGCCAGTTTCTTTCTAAACCCAATTTTAAAAGAGACAACATTTTCATTAAGAAAACCTCCCTTATTCTCCATCTTTGTCCAGTTGTATACTTTACCTCAATGTAAACTAGATTACAGATATAAGCTCCTTACTATGGAATCGTTATTACATCATTAGGGAAGTATGAGACTTGTTAAATACATTCTTATAACATCGGATGATTTGTTTGAAAACAAACACACTGTCTGTTGTTAATGGAGAGTTGTTAAAAGCTCGACCCGCCGCCGACTCCTCCGGAGGCCAGTGAATCTTTAGAAGAGGGGAACATCAGAGCGGCAGCATCACAAACCTACAACCAAGACAAAACGAACCGGCGCCTCGATCCACACGTGGAAACGGCCGCTCACTGCCGCTCCTGACCGCGCCCCGAGGACGACGGCCGCGCTTCACTCCACCCTTTTCTCTTTTTGGCCGTTATTGCTGATGTAGAGAACCCGCGCACTCCGCTCTGCATCCGCCCAACTGCTTGTTCCTCCCTCACTGAGAGACAAGACCACGACTCTTTGCCGCCCAGTCTCCGAAATGGTGGAACGAGGGCAGAGAGCCTCTACATCTTTCACCGCAAACTAAAGACACACACCTCTTCAGACTGCACCTTGACTAAACACTAACAAATTGCAGCACTTAAATGGTATTGGCTCTTAAATTGTACTTATAAATGGCTCATATCTATAACAAGCTTTTTTGTTGAAAGAGTACTTTCTTGTTTCTTGTTCTTTGGGTTTGTATCCCTGTGGTTGAAATGCACTTATTGCAAGTCGCTTTGGATAAAAGCTCCGGCTAAATGACATGTAATGTAACGTAATGAGAAGCGACTTGGAATTCGCAACTCGGCTAACTTCAGCGGACAGAGTCCGATCAACAGGGGTAACGGGGCAGAAAATGAGACCAGCAACCAGAGAAGATCCCCCCCCCCCCACCCCCCCCACCCTCTGGTTTCAGGTGGATGTCCCACGTTAAGCCGCACAAACGTCAGCAGCGCCTCCTCCCCGAGGTCGAGTATTGGCTCTGAGCACAGAACAACCTCGTCATACGTCTCTTCGACCTTTAGCCACGGGCTGTGGAACAACATGGACGCGTTGCCAGTGCACATCATTCATTATGCTCCGCGTGCGCTCGGGGTGGCGTATTTATACACCTCGTTGCATTCAACCGACGTCCATACGAGAGAAGAGGAGCATCAAATCCTCCTGTTTTAAAAGCCGACATCGGCATCATACACAGCATTTTTGTATTGATCACTTGGATTTGCAATGTTTCCTGGTCTTGGGGTTCAAATCTATAGGGCCTACATGTGGGTATACGTTCTTCCCCCTGCACCCAAACACGAATACCCCAGCTCAGCACGACGGGGTGAGGGGATGGGTGGCAGGGCCGACGCTGAATCGCCACAAGACAAACGTGATTTGAATCAAATCCTGGAGAATGTAAGCGTGCTTCGGATGTCTACTCAAGATCCAAAGAAAGGACAAAGTGAAATGTCAACAGGAAACGTTTGATCGGAGCTTTTCAACTGTATGAAAGATGTTGCTCTTGTTGCAGCCAGATGCGACATGTGAGAGGCTGAAAGAGGCTTCCAAGCACAAACCGGAGTCAGTATATTCCTGTAGGTTTGGGACAGAAGCCGCCCCCCCCATCACGCCATGTAGACACAGCTCAGAAACTGCCTGGGCAGCAATCATGGCTGCCACGGGCAAAAGCATCAGACATACCAAGTAGCAAAAACCAAAAGGGCTGTAAACACGGAATCAAACAGTCCGAAGGTCCAAGGAAACGAGCCTCATCTCTTTTCAGCACCACTGACAGGAATCACCGCAGAGCAGAAGGCAGGAGAAGGGGGGGCGGGGGGCGAGGGGAGGGGGGGAATTACTCATGACTTTTTTTTTCCCTTCCTCCATCCCATTTTCCCCGCTGGGTTTCTACAAGGTCATTTTGGCGCACGACGCACTACAGTGCGCACAGCTGCGGGACAATTCCACGGTGTTAAACGCACAACTAGGGCAACTTTTCACGTTGTATGATCGGACAGTGAGGACCGGGAGGGAAGAAAAGAGGGGGGGGGGGGGTATAGGTGTGCAAGGAAGAGAGCGGGGAAGGGCATCGGTGCCAAAACCATCGCCAATTAGACGCAACTGGATCGGCGTCGGGAAGCCGTTTAATGACCTTAAAAACACCACACGCGACCTCGTGCCTTTCCTCCTCTTTAACAGTCAATCCTGAGCGGTGGGTGATGCAAGACCCCCCCCTCATCCCCCTAAAAAAAGAACAAGAACGAAGGGCGCGTTTCGCCAGAATCCGCAATCGACATCTCCAAATACTGAAAACATTTCTGACGCCTGCGTGTTTCATAAAGCTTCCATACATCGACAGACCGTCGCGTGCTTGCTTGCTTAGGGGTCATCACGTCGCGCGCTGAAGGCCGTTTAACTCGCATTTAGTGATGCATTAACGTCCAGTTGGCTGATAAAACACACGCACATCGCACCGTCGACACGCCGGCAGCGAGTCGAGGACATTAACGCTTTAAAAAAAAGGAAAAGGTTCAGATTAAACCGCACGTCCAAAAGGAGCATTATGCATGTTCTTACCTTTTTATCCAGGTGGTGGTGTCGCCGCTTTTTAGGGAGGGGGCGGGGGGAGGGAGTCCGCGGTTATCTTTTTTTTTAATTTGGTTATTCGTGCAGGGAGTCACCCCGAGTACCTGAAGCAAGGCTCTTGTGTGCCCCCGTGATGTACACTGACGTAGTAGCACAGCGCTGCACCCTCCGCCCCCTTTACTCGCTACACAACATCCCTCTAGGATGGAGACACCACCTCCTCCTCCTCTTCCTTCAGCAGCCACCAATGCGCTCAGGAAAAAGAGGAGGGGGTCGCTGGATTAGCATGCAACCCGACACGGTGGAGGAGAGTTATCGTGTTGCCCCTCCCCGACTGATTCTTCCGCTGCAGGTGAACGTTAATATCGAGGCCTGCGGGTTTTAATTGGGATTCACGCAACCTGGTCGGGGAAATTTTGCTGCGCGCGCGCTCACGGTTGCACCGAAACCGCGGCTCCATATGCGCCAAATGGTTGGTGCAATGAACCGTGCAGGACGAGCCTTTCCCTGCACGCGCTTCGGGCTGGTGACTAGAATTGCCCGACGACTGAAATCCTTGAAGTATATTCCATAAGCCGTATTGAGGTGATGGAGAATTACTACATTCTAAGTGCAAAACGATATCCATGAGCATTGATCATGGGACGCACATATAGATCCGCAGGTGTTATGGGGGGAAATTGGTCTGTCAGTGGCGGTTGATGAAGATGTGTTGATGGATCGCAGCCTCCTGCAGCAGCGAAGAGTTTTAAAGTGTACGAGTCCGCAGAGTACCAGTGTATCTGCTGAAAGAAGATATCTGACTTTGTCTGCACGCTGGTGATGGAAAGGTCGAATATCGCTGAGTTCAGAGCATTTTTATGGAGATGAAGTATTCTCCCCAAAATGGTCGAGTGCGGTAATAAAAAGGGGAAAAAAGCGAAAGAAACAAAGCGAAAAATATTAACAATGTTTTGGAAGTTGCCAAAGAGCCGACAACGATCATTTTTAAAACCATGTCAAAATGATTTTCCATTTCTCTGTTCAGTCTAATGGAGGCAATAAACGGCCTGTCGATACAGTGGAGTCCTACAGTTACCACAGTAATGTGCAACATAGTAACACGTGAGAAATAACTCATCTTGAAATCCCCCCGTAGCAAAGAGAACCCGTTTGTAACGCGACAGGCAAAGGAACACAGTTTCCCTCTGGCCTTCTACATTATCATCTGCACAAACCAAAATAAACCTCCAGAGGCCCGACCGCAGCTCCACCCTACATGCACGCGCGTGTGTGTGTGTGTGCGTGTGTGTGTGTGTGTCTGCAGCTGTCGGTCTCTTTACCCGCCGTAACACAAAGCAGGTCCCACCTGGTCGACACACACTTTCCTCTGCGGACAGGGTCATGTTTCCCGCGGATGGTTTAACGAGCGAAACGCGATGAATCACAGCAGCAAACAGACGCCTGGTTGTGAAACCACACGGGTGCACGTGACCAGCGGCTCAATTAAGGCTTCAACCAGTGTTTACCCATGATGCAATACTCAACTTATTATTTCTAACGTGGGCCTTCAAATTCACATTTACAACATCTTTCAGGCAATAATATGCCGCTATATAGAGGTTGTCTGATTTAATGTGATGGCTAATGTGTTAATGATAATAGTCACTTTCTTGTAGTTTAATTGTGGAAAATGACAATGATCAAGTTTGGTAAGTAATTGTCGCCACCTGGTTGCTACTGAAGTAGCCTACTGAAGTACACCGCTTTCAGTTTTCTTATTTTGAATATTACACACAATAATATAAAAAAATAACATCCAGATAACGTGTTCACGTGTTTCCAACACACAGGCGTTGGTGAGATCAAATGTTACCGTCGAATATTTAACGCTTCTTTTCGGTACCACGTGTTCATATTTGAGGTACTTTAGAGCCTCGCCCCCCATGGTCACGTGTCTCTCTCTCGCTCGCAGTTTAAATGATGCTCGAGATTCACCTCAGCTGCGCCACTCAGCGTTCACTCTGAAGAGGAGGAGGAGGAAGAAGAGCTTTGTTTACCGCCATTCAAACGCCTGCGCACCATGATGATGATGATGATGATGACGACGATGGCCCATCCTTCCATTTGAACGCGGCGCAGGGTCGGGGTCGTTTCTTCCTGGATGTGTTAAACCGAAGCGCAGCGGAGATTCAGCGGTGTCGCGGAAACGGGATGAAAGAAGCGAGGATGCCGCTGCGCAGAGGCCGCGCCGACGCGCCGCGCGCGGTGCCATGAGAGGGAGCGGTATGGACCTGCTGTGGAGGATCTCTGCAGCGCTCCGATTCGACTGCTGCAAAGACTCGTCGTCGTCCAGGTGAGCGCCAATCGATCAGCGCGTGTTTCACCGGATGGAACCTGCGTTTCCCCCCCGATCAACACGTGCGTGTCTTTAGTGAGCACCTGTGTGCCAAACCACCTGGGGGGGGGGGGCTTTCTCTCATGTCTGCTGCTACTGACTTGTGCCCTAGTTGCACAATTCAGGACCGGTTGTTATGACAACAGGATTTCTCAGGCTTTGGCTCTCATTTCGCCCAGGTTCACCCCAGCAGAACAGTTTGTGTTAAGACTACATGGCATCTTAGAAAACCATGAATGTGAAAGATCCTTTTTAGTGAGGATTCCCGCCTCGTTCGCCCGCACGCAGCGCGGGGATGATCGGCCACCACTGCAGGTTTGCTGCATAAGGAGCAGACCTGCTCAAGACGCCATCTCAAGACCATTAAATAACCAGCAGAGACACACACACACACACACACACACACACACAGTTTCAATTATGGAGCTGTTGCACAGCTCCACCCACAAAGATCACTTCTTGTTTTACCAGTTGTTGGTTCTCAGCAAAGAAACTGTGCACAAACATCAAATCTGTTTTTAAGGTGTGTGTACGTACGTGCGGGCGTGTGTGCGCGTGCGTGCGTACTGGAAAAGCCTGATCCCAGCTCGTCCCCATGTCAAGTGGAACACGCTGTCTCTTGTTTTTAAGCAGGTCTGTTTTTTTTTTTTGCATCTGAGTGGCTTCTATTCATATAATAGATCATTTAAAGTCCTTTTTTCAAACCATGTCAGCGGCTCTCCGGTGTCTCACATCCAGATTTGTCTTTTTGTTCATGTTTTTGATAATGTTGCCTGTAAATGTGGGTGTTGATTATTTCCCTGTTTATTTCTTAATTGCAAAATATATTTTGTTTTTGGGAGAGAATTGTGACCATGATGACCACCGACAGACGTTTATTCATGTGAAAATTAGACTTGCGCTCTCGGGGGGGTCAAACTACGTACATGAAACAAATTGTGGCCTTAACCTTTGACCTCTGATTTCTAATCAGTTTATCCTTGAGTGGAGGTTGGTAAAACATTTGGATGACGTGTTAATGAGAACAGAATAGTCCCGCGAGCTCTTTGAAGGTCTTTAACAGTCAAACTCCTAAAACGACACCAGAACCAAAAACAAAAAAATTCACCCAAATAAAACAAATGAAAGCAATGACGTGATTATCAACACATTGGTAATTCTTTCTTTTCCCCCCCCCAGGTCGCCCACCAAGCAGAGCTGCAGCCAGGCCGGCAGCCTGGAGAGCAGCTCCCTGACCGGCTCGGCGTCGCTGGGCCCCGACCTGCCGCACTGCCAGGGCTGCATCACCTACGAGGCCCGGCTGAAGCGCCTCTCCTGCGGACACCTCTACTGCGACGCCTGCCGCGACCAGATCGTCAACCTGGCCTTCGAAGACATCGAGGGGCTGTCCGACTACCCGTGCCCCACCTGCAAGTCCATCCGGCAGCTGGGGGGCCTCGGCCCGTCCGCCTCCGGGTACCTCTGCGGCCCCGATGGCGTCCCGCGGCAGGAGCAGGGCACGGGGAAGGCGCCCGGGAGTCTGTGGGGGTGAAGGGGGAGACTTTTCTCAATGCCAAGAAAGCCACGCGGGGACATTGAAGTGTACTTTTTACTGTGTCGTTCGTGGTTACCAGGTGAAACGCGACGCGCGAGGCTTCCGTCCGCGAGTTTAAAAAAGGGCCAAAATGCATCTCTGTTCGCAGAAAAATCCGCTTGTCATCGCAACACATTGTGCTTCATTTTTCTTTCCAGAAAAATGTAATGTTATGAACGGCGGGCAGGTTTTCTGCCTACTTCCGTGTAAAATGCTGAGTCGTATTCTACGCAACATGATGTGGGGAACTGGTGAGACCAAACCAGAGCTTCGCCGCGCTACCTGTGCAGTATAGATTTTGTATTTGAGCATTTTTGCACATGAATTGTCAAAGGTGGTTTTATTCTTGTCACGCGAGGCGGTTGGATTTTAAATAACATGTACAGTGTAATGCTGCTTTTTAAGTGTCCCGGGTCATATGTAAATATTTATTTTGTTAGAAAATAAAAGTTTAAGCTGTGTGGATTGGGCTTTTATTTTTGCGGAACAGATTACAAACCGAGTTTGTCAACTGATAACACTTTTTATTTATCAGGATCAAATCATGCGGATACAAAAAATATGTACATCTGGCAAATGGAAGTGGTGCTCGTACCCCATGAATGTGATTCTACAACAATCCAGACCGACAGGCGCAGCAGAAAATCCGATCGGACTTCTATACGACAGGAAACAGACGACCATGTGATTCTCGACTGAAGACAAGCGAGCGCGTTGGCATCACACCTGGAAAGCTTTGAACTTGAAGCCGATATCAATGCGCCCTAATATTGATGATTAATATTTACTATTCATTCATAATGATATCAAGGGAGGTACCTTTTGACACGAGGGAGACAGGCCGGCATCGGTCACATGTCTGACCATCGTCATCCCGCCGAAAAATAACATTTAAAAAAAAAAAAAATCACGCTTCTTTAGAGCCACCATTTTGTCCAAGTGAGGGAAAGACTCCTCAGGACCAGCTCGCTCCCCCTGAGCTTTACATACAGACACTACAAAGTCCTTGACCTAAATGCTGGCTGCATACTGCGACCCGATAAGAGATGATAACTTTCCCTTTGCTTCCAACACTGGCTAAGTACGGCAATCAATAATAATGGTTTGTGCTCTTCAGTTCCACCACGAAATGAGAAATTCTCAAAAATACAATACAAATTTGGGGAAAGAATTCAGCAGTCACACTTCTCCCCATGTGTGACATCAAAACAATTGCACCAATAATGGTAAAAAATGCTTAGTACTATAATAAAGATTAAATAATCCGATAAGATTGTACAACTAAAGCCCCGAAATCATGTGTGCTGCTTTCAGCCACATCCAGGCCAACAAACCAGTCTGCAAGAAAGGCCTCGCGCTGCTCACAAGCACGCAAGAGCAGAGATACGAGAGCTGCACCAAAATAACTCCTGCCCTAAATTCCACATTGAGGGACGGGACGCCGATTGGCGTCCAAACGATGTTTGACTTTTCTATTTGAAGCGGACTTCCACTCAATTAAACGCGTTTCTCTCCCTATTAGTGTGACGCAGAAAAAGAAAAAGAACAGAAATGTAAAGAGCCGTTTGTAAAATAAAAACCTTTTGACAGAGGTCAGATCCGGTAAGGCAGGCGTCTCCGTTCTCTGCCGCGTGTCCTTAAGAACCACCTCATCACACAAACCTCTGCGTTCCGCTTCTGATTAGAAGCTCAAAGTGGAAACAAGCTTTGTGTCTTCCTAGAGGAGGGACTTCTGCTGTCACACGTTGTTTGAACTCTTCAGCACTTAAATCTTTTTGTCTTGATACATTTCACTGATGGAACATTGAAGAGATGTTCTTTACAAATCGGTTGTCACATTTTTTTAATACGGTACAGACGACGCCGAGCCGAGCCGAGAGCTCATGCACTGATTCTATGATGCGGACGCCGTTCACTGCGGGCAATCTAAATGTTTTTTTTTTAATAACCTACAGCCTATCAAATATGATTTGAGAAGAAAAACACGCCTGTGAGAGATCTCAGGAAGCCACCGAGGACCCGTTGCTTTTGGGCAGCTTGGCAGTATTGGGTGCTGGGTAATAGCGCTGGTCAGGCCGGGCCTCCGCCACGGGAGGGGGCCCGAACAGGAAGGTGTGCTTGTTTCTGCCGCCATTGTCTCTGTGGCCGTGCCCGGTTGGTGGAGCCGAGGCGGGCGCAGGAGGAAGGCCCCTGGAGGCCTGGCGGTTGGCGCAGGCAGGAGGAGGCGCCGCTCTGGGCGCCGTCGCGCTCTGAGGCCGCGGCGCCGGGAAGAGGAAGGTGCCGTTGTTGGCGTTTTGGTTCAGGTTGGTGTCGGTCCGTTGGGGCTCGGCCATCTTGGACGGCGGGATCGGGTCCGCGCCGCTGGACGCTTGCGCCAGCTCGTCTTTGAGCTGCTGCACCTCGCGGGCCAGCCGCTCCACGGGGTGCGGGTGGTTCGCTGAGACGGGGTGGGAGAAGGCCTGAGGAGGCAAGGACACATAGCGAATTCTTTTAAAAGTGAAGCCTGTACATTAGCACCTTTGACCTGCGTCCTTTCCAATAGCCATCGGGGGCGAAACAAAAGTGTGACGGTATAGACGTCCATGAGAGGACCCTACTGCTCACTGGATTTATTCCCTCAGTAAACAAACAGTTTGAGGGTTTCATTAGTTTAGTAAATCAGGTTCCCAATTAGGTTGAGCCACAATACAGAAGTTTCCGCTGTAGAATTTTAATCTTTTCAAAGTTTTGTTTTTTTAAGTTTATTCGGTTGTACTCCACCATACCACGTTTGGTTTAAAAAAAAAAAAAAACCAGCAACCCAGGGTTCGTTCTGTTGTGTTGAAATGCATAACATCAGGACTCACAGTGATCAGCACATCACAGAGACGCCTCTCTTGAGCAGGACGTCGCGATGTCAGATAAGTCAGATAAGTGACACAGCAGATAAGTAGAGCCTTCCGGGTGTTTCGTTAAATAATAATCATGTGGAGGATCTGGCCCCCTTGACCAACCTGATGAGGACACATCCCCACTCAGACAGTGAACCCTGCGACCCTTAAATCAGACGGCCGGTGATTGATGCTGCCAATCTGATGCATAAAGTTAAATAAATACATTGGGCTTTCAATGCATAACTTTATAATGTAAATATTACATGTCAAGTCACCCTGATTTTGCTGTAAAATATTTCAGCAGTATATAATGATCCCAAATGACAAGCTCACATTCAATGATTTGAATGAATGAGCTGCTGAGTTAAATAAATTAATTTTAAAAACTCCTTAAAATGCGTTACCCAGTAACATATTGTATAGAAGAACAGGCTGTTTCGATGCAGATCGCGTTAGTTGGCATATATACTACTTCTCTTAGGACCCCTGAGATGTACCTTTACTCAACGCAGAAGCAAAAAGAAGATTCCCTCTCTTCGATACGCCAAATGCTCCTGATTTCCTTTCATATTTAATTTGGTATTTCAGACCACCGAGGGGACACGTACCTGTGCGTGGAGCGCCCCCCGGAGGTAGCAGTCCTTCCACAGGCCCATGCAGGGCCCCATCAGGAGAGGCAGTAAGGGCTCGTAGGGGTCAACCGAGGTGGACGTGAGGCCTTGGGGAAGCTCCGACATGGCCCAGGCTTTCAGCAGCCTCTCCAGGCCGGGCACGTTCTCCGAGGACGCTGCCCTCCGGTGGCTCTTCTTGTAGACGCCCGAGCTCCCGGCGCGCCAGGGGAGTAGGTTGACGGGGCAGGAGAAGGAGCCTCGAGAGAGGAGGAAGACGGAGCCCGGCATGGTGTCGGCCGGCTGCAGGGAAAGAAGTGGGAGGAAATGGGACACTGAGTCAAACTTGTAACCCAACAAGTTTCATTTGACAGAATCCACTCTCAGTCCCGAGCGGCTGCTGTGCACGGCGGGTCTTCACCACGTCGCTTTTACTGATTAGCATCCTCTGGCCAAAGAAGAGCAATAAATCTAAGGAATGAGCCGATTTTCCGCGCGAGTCAATCCGAATCGGATGCAGGTTTCATGACCGCCACAAGAGGGCGCAGGGGACCGTTGCAAATACGACGATATGAAGTTCACGTTCCACCAGTTTCATAGCAGTGAGATCTCTGCAGCGTCCAGGCGAAGTGTTCACCGGCAGGAAGCGAGAGCGGACACAGCCGACGTCGTGCTTGTGGATGTTGATGATGTTGTTGGGACACGTGTTCACTCAAAGGCCTGTTTTTCCACACGGATGTACTATTTACAGCCCACTTCCTCTTTGTGCAGCGACCGTTTGCAAACGCAACACAGCAGCCAAGTTTACCCGGCAGTTTTAAGTGTTTTGTTGTTGTTGTAACTGAAACCTTCCTTTGTAAGCGTAAAGTGCGTCCCGCATCAAGACGCAGTTACCCACCCTGTGTGTGTCCGGGTGGGTGTTGAGGTTGCCGTTGAGCAGCGGTTGGAGGGGAGGGGTCGGGGGCACGGGTTGAGTGAAGCGGTCCCGTCTGTGCTTACTGTACTGCAGGGACCAGTCCCACACCGAGGGCAGAGGAGGGTCCGAGGGATCGGAGGAGGAGTCCACGTCTCTCCATCCGTTGACCGGTGTGTAGGACTGCCCGAGGTTCTGGGGAGTACGATATTTATTTTCAACTTTTCTTTCTATGCAATGTTGTGCGCCAGTATTGTCTGCAGCAGATTATATTGTGATGACTTTAAAAATAAAATAAAGTGCGCCTTCAATCATAATGATGACACAATAGAGTTTCCAAAATACTCTCAGCCCCTCTCAGGTGTCCAGTACCTGGGAGCGTTTGCATCGCTCTCGCTGGCAGTTGGCCAAGAAGCTGGAGAAGAGTGGCAGGTGGATGCTGTCATGCAGGGCCAACAGGAAGTCCTCCGTCAGCTGGAAGCGAGCGGGATACTGTGACGAGAGCTGCCAAACACAGTGCAGGAAGAGAAGGAAGACGGGGGCCTGCAGGGACGGAGAGAGCAGAGAGGTCAGTCAACCTCACAGGTGCGTATAAACGAAAAAACGCACATCTCACCTCCTCCTTGTCGTTGTCGCGGTGGTAGTTGATGCGGCTGGAGAAGCGGTGGCCGGCCATCACCCACTCCTTCTGCACCAGGCCCTGGAAGCCGCGCTGGGTCCGACAGTGGGGGTCGCACATCACCTGCACCAGGCTGGACACCACGCAGCCCACGTCCCGGTCGTCCGCCTCTGTGACGCATAACGCAGGGTGAGCACACATGGGAAGGTCTTTGAACCTTGTAATTAATAAAATACAAGCCCTGTGGCTTTATTAGTGTATGACTGATGAGCAGTAGAACATGTCGATTGGATAGCCTTGCAGGTAGACGCGAGGACGATGAATACGAAAGACCAGAAACGCGGTACGAGACGCAACAACAGGAAGAGGATGAAGAAGCATGCAGAGCTGCAGAGCGCCAGAGAAAGCTGTAAACATCCTCAGCTGAAGACGACCATTGTTTGAGCAGGCGCTGTCGCGAGTGTATGAATTCTCCACAGGAAGCCAGACCAGATACCAACAACGGCCTATAATTAAACATAAAATAGATTCTACTGCACTTCCTTTGCAGAGAGACACACAGCTATAATGCACCTTGACAAGCCCAAAATGTCTCAGTAGCTTCAGCAACGACAAGCGAAGGAGTCAGAACAACAACAACAGAATTAACCAGTCAGCAATAACAGGAGCCAGACACTCGGAGGTCACTCTCACTGCCCGTTTGGGTCGCCGGGTCCGACCAGTGACTTTCTCTGTCACCTGATCCGACTCACTGCCAGATGGAGATCAGTTGACACCTCTACTCCACAACAAACGGCTAGCATCTTCCTTAGACGGACACACGCTCACATGGAGGCGACAAGACCAAACTCACCAAAGTCACCTTTGGTCACAATTTCCTGGGATTGATCGTTTCTGTGAGCTCGATGTCATAACTGGCGTATGGATGCTCAATGCAAACACAGAAGTTGCGGCCCGGTGGCGGCGGCGGCGTACATGTCGGCTCGTTGCCGTGTGCCTGTCGCCGGTACGTAGCCGCCGCCGGGTCCAAGGTGGCACTAATGAGAGGCGGGCGCCGTGAATAATGAATGGATTGAACAATATGAGCCGGGGTCTGGGTCACGTGACACACCTTGCAGTGCCACAGTCAGGTGACCGCCGCGGAGCAGGCAGGCGACCTCCGAAGCTTTCCTCAGACAGGCCCTGGGTGGGTGGGGAGAAAGAGGGAGTAGACCTAAAAATACTGCAACTCGCTACTTGCAAGTTTAATACACTATTTTTCACACTTCTAAATTGAAAATGCAATTAATACTGATTATTCCCTTTAGTTCTATTGATGTTTTCAGTAAACATAAGTTCATAAATATTAACATTTCTAGGGTTTCCCTATGAAGGATGGTGCATTGAAAGGATCAGGATCAGCACAGGTGAAGCATAAATATCCACCGGGTGGACGGAGCGCATGGCGGTTTGTTATGGCCGGCATGGATTACCTGGTGTAGTCCAGCCAGTGGGTGCTCTCCAGGGTCGACAGCCATTTGTCATCAGGCACTGAGACCGATGTGGAAATGTCTAGAAGCCAAAACAGACCATATTCAGACAATTTGGGTAATGACGTGTCATCTTCTCTGTCCACGCTCTGATGAAGCATTGCGCTGTGTTGAAACTAGACATTAGCAGAAGCTTTGAAGGAATGTCTTCTTTTCTAAATGCTGTAAGCTCATTTGGAAATTTAAAATCTGAATTCCTTTATTGGGCCCGATTGGGGTCAGCAATAAACTCTGCATTACGAAATAGAAATGTTCTATTTGTTGCTGACAGACCAGTACTCACCATTTACAATATCTTAAATGGACCACCATTTCACACTAAATGCTAAAAGCTACCCATTTTGAATGGGACCGTAAATGAAAAAAATCCACATAGTCGCAAACAAATTAGCCTTAATTTTCAGCCTATTTCCATTTTATATCAATATATTAGGAAAGGCCCACTAAGGTCCTCTTGAGCTGTGGAGCACTCATCCACCAAAAGACACAACACTGAGCGGACAATTGGGTTAAAATTGGTGACCTTCATACATGTTCTCTGTGTGTGTGTGTGTGTGTGCGTGTGCGCGTGTGTGTGTGTGTGTGTGTGTGCGGGAGAAAAGGTCAGCGTTTCAGCTCTACTGCCGGTGGTTGTAGACTGCCACGAGTTTTGTCATCTCTCGGTTGACTCACCCATGGATTGTGCCGTGTGAGCAGACATGACAATAACAAAAACAAAGGCCGCCTGCCAGAAGGCCGCGAGCTGCTGCTGTTGAAGTTCCCCGCCCTGAACCACTGCCCAAACAGGGATCTAATTATAGTTTTTAAATGTATAAAGACGGTAGCAATCTGGGCTTTAGCATCAGTTGTTTGGTTGACAAATTGGCTCTTTACAAATAAGTGACTTAAAAGCAGAAAATGTCACTTTGAACCATTGGGGTCTCAAAGGACGACCGGGTGAGCCAAGGTTTATTAAAAAAGGGAATTTACGAGCGCACCTGGCGGACGACCATAAGATATGAGGCCAAGCGGCCACATTAAAGCAACAGTTGCCTTGATTAAAAATACGTAGGCGGAGGAGACCGATTACTCGGTAAGAGGTTTATGTGACCAGCGAATAACGCTTCATTCATTAACAGTTATTTTTCCCCCTTTTTTGGTGTGCGTGCATACGCATTTGCTCAGGCAGTGTGTGTGTGTGTGTCCACGTCTTATCCCCACCTCCCAGACAGAGGGCGCGCAGGCGGCTGTGAGACAGCTGGATGTCTGCAGGGGACGGCAGCTCCTCGTCCAGCTCCACCACCACACACAGAGACGACTGGCAGCCAAACAGGATCATCTCCAGGTGCCTGCCGAACAAATGCTGCTGTTAACACACACACACACACACACACACACCTGCAAGCTTAGGAGACCTGTCGGTAGCTTTTTAGTCACAACGATTTAGGCTCCAAAGTCAAGTGGCTCTAAGAGTCGGAGGACATTACAATATTTCCTCCGTGGTCCGTTAGCTGTAAACGAATGCAACGCGAGTTGAGTCTGCTATTCTGACTTAATGCTGTTGTCTTAAGCTTCTTCAACTGTGGCCAGCAGATATTTTAGAAAGGACTATTTCCGCCGTTTTCTGTATTTATCAAACGACTCCGCGTTTGATAAATGCCTACTGCCTATGATTGTGTTGCCGTGGGCGGTTCAGTATGTGTCTCTCTCTCTCCCAGAGAGTATCTGATAATACTTCACAAGCCAATTAAACACACACCTGATGTCGTCTTTCTCGTGGTAGATGTTGTTCTGGAAGCTGGCCATTCGCAGGAGATCGCTGCCTCGAGGGTGTCGCCAACACCAGCGCTGCAACACACAGTTCCCTCCTCGATAATAACACGTTCCACATTGTTACAGCTCCCTAAACGCACTCACGGCATCCGTGTTCATCTCCTAATCAGTCTCACTGGAATGTTAATGAGAAGAAAAAGATGTCGCACCCTTTTACACGAGGAATGATTTAGTTTTTAGCTTTGAAAGTCAGCACTTTCTTCTCAAGGCAAGAAAATACAAAGTGAAGATGTGTTGGAGTTCCCTCAAGCTCCATATTAAGTCAAGTGAAAGGGATTCTGTTCAAATCCCTCTTGTGACTGCGCACCGCTTCAATATTCCTTTCCTCTAGGGAACAGTCCCAGCACAGAAGCCACAGACCCCGCTTCACTGGGTCGTTATGGGCCCGTGTTGGACAAGCAGGGAGCCTTCTTAGAACACTCACAGGGATGCGTCCTTCATGGAAGTGGGCGAAGCTTTTCTTCAGCTCCGTGTCCAAAACCTTCTGTGGAACCACGATGGATCTTGGCAGGCTGACAGGAAACAGGAAAGAAGGACTGGTTGAGGGTGGGCGAGATGCTCGATATCTCAAAAAGCGCATGAGCTGCGGCCCACACTTTGAATCTGCCTCAGACATATTTAACGTAATACACCACAGAAAAAAAAGGGAGCTTTAAAGCATGACGGAGACAACGACTGTCGTGTTGATTCTACCTGGTGGACATCTCGAAGCGGTCGTTGACCGAGCTGACCCTCCAGCCTGTGGCTCCGCATCTCTCCAGCTCTTGCTCCCAGTCCGAGGCAGACTCGAACCAGTTCATGTGGGTGTCTCGCCGACGGTTGCTCAGAAACTGCTTCATTTCTGGGGGAAAGAAGTGTATGCGTATGAATGTGTGAGGATATTATGACAAGCAGGCTATTTAAGAAAATGATGAGTCCCGTCAGAATCTTTTGAGCTGCAACATTAGAAACGGACTTTCACAAGTACGCCTGAAACTAATTGATTCTTTGGAGAATCCCAATGTTAAGAGTTGCGTCGTCAGCGCAGTGACCACACACACTTGACCTGTAGGGCAGAGTTCAACTGTAGGTCGTCTAGTGACAGAAGGGGGGGGGCGTGCATTATTTATCCCACTCTGACAGCCTTCTCAGGCTGGTTTGACTTTAACGTAGCTTAATGCATCGTACAGTCGTCTCGTATTACTCTATATGGTTGCTTGGTGGACTGGATGGAATCATTTTGTTTCCTAGTCCTCCGAAACACAGTTTAAGAGAATTAATTACTTTGTGATTTAATCTTTTGTCAATGGAAGCTTTCAAATGAATGTCAAAAACGGCCCATTTCATTGAATCATAACAGACCAGACTGTTTCTGGGAGAGGACGTGAAGCTCCTCGTGTCCTTCTGGTCTGCACTGAAACCATTACGTTTCCTGCTTAATATTCAATCCAGTCTTAAGCTGTAACAGCTTGTCAGGACCGTACGCCACAACGAGGACGGAGAGACACAAAAATACATCAAAACCTGAGTTAACGTTTTGGGTACATGCTGTTCCTGCAGCCGGAGCGTGTAGAAATGAAAGGGAGAACGGACTCGAAAAAAGAGCCCTCGGGAGGAAATGGTAAGGCTTAAAAAAGCCTTTGTTCCTTTAGGCATTCCTCACTTTCACAGCTGTTACTTCTATGACAAGTTATCAGTGTTCACAATATGCACGGAAGAAAATAAATGTGATAAACTGATCAATACTACAGTTCTGTTATGAACATCCAAACGGACAAACACACAACGCTATGGCGCCTAAAATCATCATGTAATATCAAGACTATTTGGTCCAGGTATCAGTATTAATATTGTGACTATAGTACAACAAAGCAAAAATATGAAAATCACAAAACATTTGCCCGATTGAATTACTCCTCCGTGTCCGCGGTGACTCAACGTGGCTGCAGGACGACAGACGGACCGATCGGCTACTGTGCCACTGGAGAGAATGCATTATGCATCAAGCCACTCACCTACACTCCCCAGGGCGGCGTTCTGGAAGGATAAAACGGAGCCTGGTTTGGGAGGCTGGTAGGTCTTGGCGATGGTGTAGGTTATCTAAGGAGGGAGACCGCAGTGAGTCCATCAACGCGACAAAAGCTCATCAGCTTTCGGCACAAATGCCGCGCAGAGTCGGATCAACGATCTACGCTACGGATCAGCCTTGGGGCTCCGGCAGTACGACATTAACCAGAGCCTCGAATCCAAGACGGCACAACAAAACACCACGAAAGGTGCCGGGAAAATATTTGCAAACCCTGGTGCATCTCTAGGAAAACCATTTGGAACGTTGGTATATGAAGAGGACGCGCGCACACACCTCGATGACTTGTGCGTCAGGGGTGAGGCGGTCAAACAGGAAGCAGATGACTCGCAGGTCTCTGCAGTAAAGCACCAGCTCCTCTGGGGTGAACTTCAGGGAGGAGTTTGGGGTCACCAGCTTGGTCCGGTTTGGCCCCACTGCAACACAAAGGCGAGCCAATTACACGCTGAACAGACACATGTTTCAGGACACGCTTAAGAGTGCGTGGTCGCTACTGAAAATGAGCGTCATTTGCATAATTACATTAAGGTAATGATGGGCGAGTGCCTTCAATTAAAATAACACGGTTGGTGCTTTAATGCCATCGTATAATCCTTAAAAATCTAATCAAGTCCAATCTTTGTTTCAATTTATTGGTTGACAATATTTATATGCAGTTGACACTTTTAATAGGAAAAAGGTCACATAGGTGTAAAGGCTAAAAAAAAAATGTATCACAAGCAGGTGTTTGGAAGTGATTTAAAAAAAAAACTTTCCTCGCATCTTTATTATAAGTAACAATTATGAATAATAAAATTAAAATCTAATGCGCAGTATACTAGACTGCAACTGGATATGATTTAGAGTGCCACATAAAAGTCGATTCATCGGTATGAAATATGTCGCACAAATGTCTGCATGCATGAAGGCGTTACTCACCAACCACAACCTTCTCTATGGACGCCAAAGCCACATCATGATCTCCCAACAGCACGGGATCCGCATTGTCCTGCAACATGTCATTTAAAACAAAAAAAGAAATGTACCGTAACAAAACGAACACCGTGTCAAATGTTCCTGATGCATTTCAGAATGTTTTGCTCTCAACAAACAACAGCAAGGACGACCCGGTGCGGCACAGTAACACAACGCGAGGACGAGCGTTTCATCAACGCAGCTGCTCAGAAGGACTCACGTCGGGCTTGGGACTGTCCTGCGGGACAAAGGCCACTCTGAAGTGGGTACAGAAGAGGGTCCCGGACACCCAACCCCGTCCTTCCCGGGCAGTCAACTTCTTCCTCACCATGACGGCTCTCTGGAGCACGCACTCGCCTAGTGGAGGGGGGGGGGAAAGGGTACAGGATAGAACTGATGGGCAACGTGGCATTGTGCAGGGATTCAAAACAAAAAGGTCAAGATGTTGCCTATTGTGCTACGTCGGCAGGCCGCAGAGGAGGAACCGGGAGGAGCAGGAAGAACAACAACACCGCTGCCGTCAGTGACTCGTCACAGTTACACGGGACCCATTTTACGCTGGTAAA
Organism: Apeltes quadracus; assembly: GCA_021346845.1. NCBI lineage: Eukaryota > Metazoa > Chordata > Actinopteri > Perciformes > Gasterosteidae > Apeltes > Apeltes quadracus. Next base: position 3,410,455 of record CM037936.1, read on the forward strand.
TAAGTGTCAACTCTGAGAGAACATTTCAGTCGAATGCTACTTCAACGACGTGTTGTTGGGCTCAAATCAGGCATTATTTTCCAAAGGCAAATAAATGACAAATAAATCATTTGATAAGTTGATGTTCTGCTGATGGAGGGAGGAGAGGACAGGGAGCTGGAAGGAGCATTTGAAATACCAGGACAAAAGCTTCCAAAAACAAACTCTTTACCCAGAGAATGCTTTAGCAAACAAAAACAGATGTGAATAAACACTTTCAAAAGGGAAAACAGTTTCTCTCTCTCACACACACACACACACACAATACAGTTTCCAGCAGGAATACAAAGCTTTTGCCAGCTAGAATGTGCGTTTCCATGGCAACAAGAGCCCAGGTTAGGGTAGCAAGGACTTTTTGGCCAGGACAAGATGAACGGCCAGACACATGAAAAGGAAAATGTTTTCATACCGGCCAGAAAGACCATGAAATAGACGCGGAAAGACTCTGAGGGGAAAACAAAATTCCTTTGCTGCACATGTGGAAAGAACTAGCTTGGTCTTTAAAAGTGAACATGGTAGATTGGCAGGCTACTAAGCTTAAAGAGTCTTTTGGGGAATACCAAAACAAACAGGAAGCGGACATTTTAACACATGAAACAACCGTTTGTGCTGTGGGAAAAAAAAAATGAAGGAGGAGCATTCATTTCCGAAAGCATCATTTGCTGATTGAACGAGGATTTTAAATCTCAGGCCGTACTCCACGATTAGGCCCGTTAGCCTCCAAACTACGCATGAAAACCCTCGGCTGGGAGTCTCAGTCAGACGCGACCACACGTGGTCCGGCGACGGTGAACACAAGTGAACCCTTGTTGTCCTTTCAGAGGCCAATCCGTGGCTTTTCTTCGCCTCCTTCTACGGTCTCCCTGGGCGTGCAGGTTTGATAGTTCAGGGGGGGAGAGAGAAAGAGGGAGAGGAAGAGAAAGAAAGGCAACAGAGGCTTCTGGAGCTTTGGTGAGATTCAAGATGTTTACGTTCAGCCCAGGAGGAGTCGGGCGTCCTTTAATCTAATTTTGATGGGATTCCTGGAGAGAAATGGATGCTCCAACAACGCAAAGCTTAGCCTCTCTAACGGCTAATCCTTGAGTGACTGAAAAGCCCTTGGGTCGGTTGGAAATCTGCCTGTATGTCAAAATTGACGGTAGTAATTAAGTCTGCAGAATCGAGTATGTATGCATTCATTCGCCATTTTGAACACAGTGCAAGACTAGACATTTTCAGGGATGTGTTAAAAGCAATACATTCAAAAGTCTTTGCAGTGGTTTGAATGTACTTTTGCAGCTGCATCTGTTGATTTGCTCACTAAGAGAGAGAGAGAGAGAGAGACAATTATAGCGGAGAGGGGTTTGAACCACGTGCTCTCAGTCTCAGATTTATCCATTTCCATCCACTTTGGTTCCTCATTTCCAGTTGGAAGGCATGCAGAGCGAAAAAGGCTTGGTCCCTCCTCGGTTATCCTCACCAACGAGGAAGTTGCTCCGTGATCGCTACGGTTCACAAACCAGAGGAATGTATGAAAGCAGCAACAACAATGTCAAACATTACGTCTCCAAACTGATTGACAATCAGAAATGCAGAGCTCTGGTCTCAATCGGCGAGGCAGGAAGCTGATTGACAGCTTTTTAATCCCAGAGTAACACAAGCCTGTGGAGAAAGGGGATTGTGACGTTGCTCCAGAGGGGGTCCTGGACTCTTGGCATTGTGTGTGAATGGACAGTATAGCACATTGAAAAGGTACATGATCTACCTATGGCTGCCGGAGCTTTCCTGACCCGATCAGACCTCCCGCGGGCCGGCTCGGTTTCTGCGCTCCTGTGTCCCGGTGTCACATGAGAGCGCCGCGCTGCCCGTTAGAGTCCGGCAGGACGGGACAACTTCTGCGAGCGCATTTCTAGATTTTGAGATTCCTGTGGTTTGTTCTCAACCACTTGAGACGAGCTCTCTTTGTCTTTATTAGCCCTCTCTAAATTACACCACCACGCAACAAAGGCACCAGTGTGTTATTATTCACATGGAGAATGTGTTTACGCAGCGTGGACTGAGGAGCCATTATTCTCCAGGGTACGTGCACAAAAGAGAAAGGGAGGAAGCGTCTCCACCGGCGCAACGGGAGCCCTTTCCCTCGGCGGGGCAACGCTGACTCGCGCCTCCTTCTCACAAATTGTCTCTACACTTTCTCCGCCGAAGGTGCACGGAGCACAAAATGCTACAAGATCAATAGAAAGTCATTTTAGCTCCTGTCTCGATGGAGGACATGAAATGCTGCCAAAACACATTTACTTCTCCCTCTTAAAATAACGCAGGTTACAGTTTCGGGGGGGGAGAGAGAGGGAGGGACAGAGAGGGAGAGAGAGAGAGAGAGAGTAAAAACGAGCTGACAGTTAGCAGGATGGTGTAAAGATGAAGCTGAAAGCCAACAAGGGGAAAAATGTGAGGTAAATGAGAGTTAACTTTTCACAGTCAAATGTTAACAGCTAAGAATAGAATCTGTGCGTGTGTGTGTGTGTGTGTGCGTGTTGTCAAGGACCTGCCGAGTTTGTATAGAAGCCGTTTGTGTATAACTAAGCGCGAGTATTCGTGGAAGGTAACGATAAACCCCATGGAACAGAAGAGTGGCGGGAGGAAGTGCTGAAATGCGGCGATCAGATTAGCCTCACTCTGCCAGGCTCACGAAAAGCTGAGAACGAGGACGCAGGAACGACACCCGGCCAGGCTCTTATTATCTTATCTCTCATCTCAGGAAATACCAGAGTCTGCAGCAGCAACGATTTTCGGTGGCTCTGCATCAACCGGCGGATGATCACTGCGGTGAAGCGGGCCGACCGTAGGCGGTCTGGATCCACACTCACTGCAGCAGAAGGCGGCTACAGTTTAAGGAGTTATCTCGCGCTCTGTAACGCGCCACAGATTTGCTTTTCCTCACCAGATGGGTCCCCCCCCCCCATCTCAAAAGGCACCTGCTCTGACATTCCGGGTCCGAGTCCAGGCATTTCAGACCTCAGGGGTCAGTGACTTCCGCGCCGATAGAAACCGAGTGTGGATAGTCGTAGCTAGTAAGAGTAAAGTCATGGAAGTCGAGTACAGAGAAAAGCACAAACCTGGTAGGCAGCGTAGCCCGAAGATGTCCCGACCCCTTACGTTCACGCCACTTTGACTCAGCATCCTCTCCTAGAAGAGAAACAGCAGACATTAGCAGGCTTAATTAAAGCCTGAAAAATAACAGACGGACTTGGAGAGTGTGACCATCTTCTCATCACTTTAAATTGTTTATTGGAGACATACACAGAATCCACAAGGCACACCGAGAGAACCCGATGTCATCTTCGTTCTTGTGAATTAGCTTTAAGCAGCCCCACAATGCTCCCCGGCGCTTCCATTTTGTTTTAACGCCTCACGCCGTCTGTTCTACGAGCGAGGATCCGTCTGCGCGGTCGCAGCTTTCCATAATGCGCCTGCAGCTCACGAGCACATCTGCCTCCCATTAACATCGCTGCGAACTGTCCCCCCCCCCACTCCCTCGTGAAGGCCAATTACATTTACGGCCTCCGAAGCGGGCCGAGGAGCCTGTGGTCAGACAGGTGGGGACGGAGCGAGTGCAGAAGCAGCGCGAGGGCCCCGGGTGGACGTGGAAGGGATCCGTACGCTGTGGAGCAACAATGAGTCCTCACATTCGACTTCTGTGTCAGCGGCCTGCTCATGAAACCCAGAGACTCTAAGCCTTTGCCCCCTCCCCCTCACCCCCCCCATAAAAATCCTTTAACAAAGAGAACCTTTGCTCTTTGAAAAGGCAGCAAAGTCACTCTCATTCGTGGCTGGTTATTTTCTTCTTAAGGGACTGTGATGATGTTATTGTGAAGGTTTTAGTTCATAGTTTTGAATACAATGCTGTATGGAGCCAATAAAGTATATATATTCACCACATAATACCAGCACTAATAATGTAATATGGGAAAGTTGGCTCTGTTTAAAACATCTTTATTATAGAGCGGGACACCAAAACCATACAAGACGTAGCTTCTGCCTGCCAGAGCATTGTTTTATTTTTTCCCGTCTGGCCTCAAAATGCTCAGATCAGCACGCACAGCAAAACCGGCGAGTGAGGCCATTCACACTCGTTCTGCTCCGGTGTCTTAGATCTGTCCTCTCAAGGTCCTGGCAGACATCGAGGTCTTTGTGAGGCAAGTGAACTCGCTAGATGACGGCGCCAAACAGAAAGGTGAAGTGCCGCCGGTTTGAATATGTGAACAATGTGATAAGGGCCATAAGTGGGAGGAGCTTCCCCCGGTTAAAACCAGCAGGTTTTCCACCGCAGAGGGAAAACGGGCCACGGAGATAAGGACAAACATGAAGCAACATTTTAAGCTGAAGCGATGCTGCTGTCATCTATGAGTCACGCACACACACAACTCAAAACCACACTTCCAGACCCGTGTTTAGGCTGACATTTCTCCGTCTCTCACTCCTCCCTTCCTTCCATCCTCAGGGACTGCGGCCGAGGCTTACTGCCGTTTCCATTGCTCATGGCTTCCCTCTGCCACCGCAGCCAGACTTCTGCGACGTCCTGCAGCGGGCCTGTTCTACATTCGCAGGCCCAATACAGGGGGGGGTTCTGGAGGAGCACCGGAATAATGGAATGCCGATTGTTAAGGCGGAACTTGCGTTGCAAAACACGCCGTGAGATAACGCGAGCCGTTTCGCCACGCTCTATTCCTCTCAATAAAGCGTGTTCCATCGAGTCGTTCCCAAACACAGCGGGAGGACTTTTTTTAGGCCGGCCACATCGTTTTGCTGGATTTAACATCTGCATTACACACTTCAGGGGGAACAGTCTCTTTACTCTGCCTGTTTATTTGGCCTCTTTTATTAAATACCCATGTGTACATGTCGCTGGGTTACTTTTAACTGAAGATGGGGGATGCTGGTAAAAATGGGCCGAATGGGCAAATCTGCTTCTCTTGATAAAGTACATTGGGAATTTGGTTGTGATTTATTTTAATTTAAAAAAAAAGTGGGTTCCAACAAAAAGTGTCTAGGAGGATTTTCAAAATTTTGAATACTTCTTTTGCAGGACCATCCGAACACACCGTGGGGCCCCGCTGCTACGCTTCTCTTAATACTGTGATGTGCTTCGTTGCGTTAAGACTCGTGAAACAACAATACGCGTTGAGTCACTGCGCATTCATCTGTATTGTGCTTTTTTTCCTTTCCTCACGTGGACGGGGACAGTCGTGTGGCGTTGGAAACTTGCTTGGAAGGAAACTGAGGAGACGATGCAGCTTCGCTAAAAGCGGCCCACTTTGAAGCGTTTCCTCTTCAGAATAACCTGAGATCTCGTTCTACACCGTCCTTCCTCTGGAAGCAGACCTGCAGTAATAGAATCTACATGACAGAAAGAGCACCGGATACAACACGTATTTGTGCACTGAAAAGGCAAACCCCCCCCCCCCCCCCCCCCCCCAAAAAAAAAAACGTCTTAAATATAGCCAGCAGTGGAACAACGTGCCCGGTGGAAATACACTACGCACAGTGAGCATTGTGTAGTACACAACTGCATTGTGTGCTCTATAGGAGCAAGACCAAAGAAATACCAAAACAGACAAACAGATTCCGACATATAGGCTGAAATGTAAATCAATATTTCATGAATTGGGAATTCGGATGGTTAATATTGTATGAGCGAATATTTGCATCACGCTATCCAGCTGTTAACCCATTTCTATGCAATTAATGCTGAAATACGGATATATTTACAGCCGGGTCTGCCTTCTTTATTATAACGACATTAGTCTAGACTTCTAGACAGATAAGTACCGGCCTCATTAGTGGAATCCCTGCTGAATGACCTGCAGTTAGTCTCCTCCATCACCTCCTCAACTGTTGAGTTAAACATGTGTTCGTGCCCTTGATTGTAAGGTGAGTGAGAGGCAGGTTCAGAGGTCATATGAAGAGGAGGATAGCGCAAGAGTACACAACCTGCGGCGCTACGTCGGCCTTAATGATAACAATCGCCAGCATGCTACCACGCTCGCGATGACAATACCGCCTCGCTGCAGAACGTTGTTTACGATTGTTGCGTGGACATTTCAATCCACACCATACATGTCAAACCTCAGGGTGGCGCTAGCTGAAAACTCCAGGATAGTCACATGGCTTGATCCTGTCAAAAGTAGGGACAAATTTTACTGTGCAGCAAACTGCCCAGTCTCCTCCCTCGCTGGCTGATCGCGGCCTCTCGGCTCAGGAGGGTTTTCTCGGTTCCCACGAGTTGGATAAATCTGAGCCACTGCACACGCTCTAAACAGACAAAAGGACTTGGCCTTTCAGCCCTTCTGTAAGTGAATAGAGCACCTGGTTAATTATCGCCCTGACGTCAGATCAATACACCCTGTGAAGGGACCATGAATCTGCTCGGCCGTTACGAGCAGCCCGTTGCGGCGCCCTGTTAGAGCCGTGGAAGGCCCGGCCCGCTCAGGTCCTCGCAGTCAATGTGGCGTTCCGGGTCCCGTGGGATCGGGTGTGGGTGACCGCACGGCTTCTGGCCCACTCCCTGCATCGGGCTCTGATCTTCAACCGCTCTGAATAGAGCTCAGATTTGTGTTTGCTTCTGTGGAGCTTTGTGCTGCTGTGTGCCTTTTCGTGCTGACCGCTCCAAAGCGGGCTTGGGAGATGCAGATCGAGCGAACTCAAGGCGTCCTTGCGTGGCACGCACTGCTCCTCCTGTTGACTAAAATTGATTAGTCCCAAATCTAAACGAACATGAATTGATCTGGCATAATCAATGGCCTCCAAACACGACTCGGGGATTGAAGAAGAGAAGATACTTCGGTACGGGCGAAATGCAAAGCCATCTGGCGATTCGGCGCAGCGTTTGACGCGCTTCCCACGATGCTGGTGGAAGTGAAAAACCCACAGGGGTGTGTGGGTGGCCTGTGCGTTTAATCCACGCCGCCTGCTGCCACATTACCACGCCTCAGGCGCTGCCACATTCTCATGCTTAGGCACACATGGGATTCCTGCTCGTCTCATTAGGAGGTAATAGAATTCCCCTCTAGAAAACGCCTCTACCTCCCAAACGCCGTCTCCATGGCGACGGCCAGATGTTAAACCCCCCCCCCAACACACACACACACACACACACACACACACTCAACATGCAAGCCCCGCCTGAAGGCCAGAGGCAGAGAGGCATCTGGCATCGTTTTCCCCCCGAGGCCGCTGAAAATAACCAGAGAGACAAAAAAAAAGGCGACACAAAGAGAGGCTTCCTCTCGCTGCTTGTACCTGAACTACCTGGATGTGCATCATCATCATCATCATCATCACCATCATCACCACGTCGCTTTGACCCGAGAGGCACCAAAGCAAAATGGATCCAGCGTGAAGTCAGAAACCAAACGTAGGATCATAATTCAACTGAGAGATGACAGCATAACCTGCCAAAGTGACTGTTTTTACGTTTTAAAACGCTTACAAGTTGACATACATGGCGTCATATGCAATAATCCTTTTGAATGCCTGCGTCGGTGCTTAAACGAGGGGAGCTTACCTTGATGTCCGGGAGCATTTGTCTCACTTTGAACGTGGTTTTAGATCCCGTCAACATTTTGGAGCAATAAAAATAAATAAGGAAAAAAAAAAAGTGTGATATAATAAGCTAACTTAGGTAACGGTCGGAGGGAGAAGAAAGGGTCCGGAGTCCCCGGCAACGGTTCGCCCGTCTCACCGGGCTGCTGCTTCCGAGGTGCTCGGTGTGGACCGGCGAGCTGTCGGGGCTTTTTCTCATCGCTCCGAGAGCACACAACCGCGACAAGAGACTCACCGCCGGCTACCCCGGCGCGCCCGGTGCCCCGTTAAACTAACCGGTGGACGTGAGCTCCTCAGCGAGGAGACGTGCTCACCGTTCACCGCGGTTTTTATCCACCCGTTCGGGCTGTTTGTTTATCCGCTCGCGGTAGTGAAACGCACTGGGGAGGGGGGAGAGGAGGGGGGCAGAAGCCAAGTGCAGCGGTGGAGCATCTTAAAGGGCCAGTGCATCTGAAACATAAACAGGGAATTGAGACGTGATCTGGCCTGGAGAGTCCAATGGGTGGTCGGTTTTCCCCGCTTTCAGTGAAGCTCTTGAACTCACCACGACGGAACTTTAACATTGTACGTAGTGGGGGAAGCAGAGCCACAATTTATAAATGTTAGCGAAGTAGAAGTAAAAGTGAAAGTACGTAGGCATAATCAACGACATGCACCTTTATTAAAAATAACACTGTGTGGATACGGATTTCTCTGCAATGTAAGTTAAATTATTCTTCTTCTTATTTTTTAATTCTTCACGTTTTTACCTGTACTTCCGCTGCTGCATTCATTGACTCTCTCCATTAAGGCCTATCTTATATTACAGTATTATTAATAATAATGCATCACGGTGGTAATCAGCATCCTTTCTTTCTTGCAGAGAAAGATTCTAGGTTCTGGTAATTGAATATGTTATACAACTCTGGGTAATTTATAAACTTCATATTTAATTATCTAAGTCCAATGTATCCTCCTGAAAAGTGGTAAATTGGAAGAATGAATTAGGAATATAATGGAAATTACCTCAACAATGTTTAGTCTTTTGTTTTGATATTGCTTTTCATATATTAGTTACATGCTTATTCAGCAAGTCAACATTACATAAAATACGTCTACTCGTGAAACTTCTGGTGTCTTAAATTTGTTTCTTTTTTAAAAAAGAAGAAAAAAGAACACACAATCCTGTTCATTTAGCACCGACAGCCTCTTTGGGCTCAGCTGTACCTTTTCCCGTTTCTTCAGTGGCTCTGTGAGGGGACCAGCTTCGCTCCTCTCGTCAAACGAGTGGTAAGAAATCGCCAGCAACTCGCCTCCAGAGACAGGGGGCCGAATTGGAAGAAATTCCCGTTGGCAGAGAGCGGGGAAAGTCTGAGTTAATCCCGAGCGACGGTGTGTCCCTCTGGACAGGTGGAGGGACGGTGTCCTTGTGAACTGTAACAGAGGGAGGTCTGGATTTTTTTACCACATGGGAAACTGTTCAATATTACATAAGGGTCTCAGATTACTCTAATACATAAAACAGTCCCAGACACAGGACCTGGCATCATCTGATCTGGAGTTCAACAATGTATAATGAAATCCGTTTAGGCTTCTATAGAAGGTCACAGACAACAAATTGATATTCATATTCAAATATATGACCATGCTGTGTTTTTAACTTGATTTGTTTCCATTCCATTTCCATGCAGCATGGGACACAATTCTTATTTGATGTCTGAGGAAATTCAGTTTGGTTACCAAAGCCACAAAAAGGGGATGAAATCTGTCCCCTTTAGCAGAAAGAGCAAGAATGATGAATGTAAATAAAACTAAATTAGTTTTAAACTTACGCTCAAATCAAAAATTTTACAGCATTGTGGATTTAAAAAAAAAATGTTTATGTATGCGTCAATCATTTTAAATGGAATTAATTGGACACCAGTGAACGTTTAGGATCCATCAATGTGTTAGTTACAAAAGTACTTTTTCACGTTAAACACAGAAACGAGAGGAAGCGAAGAATTCTTGAAATACAATGAGAATTTATTCAAATGGTGCAAAAAATAATAATAACCTAAACATAAAATGATGTTCTTTCATCCAGATTGCACTGTCACACCGCCTTAGGGCTCTCCTCAGAAAATAGAACAAAAATAAAAACATAAAAAAATAAAAACAAAAATACCATGACAATTGTAACCCAGTTAAAACAATGCACAGATTGGGTAGAACGGATTTCCATTTACATGCAACAGTTACAGTCCCATGCAACTATTCCATGTTAATGTCACCTAGGTTGAATGTTCTGTTCACACAGGAATTACAGTGTTGTACAATATATAAAAATATATATCGGGTCAGTTTTTGCAAAACTAATTCTGAGCCATTTCTCTTCTCCTGGTTCGGAGGAAATGAGCCGGGTCAACAAGAATGCTGCAGTCGTGTTTTAGCATAGCACGCGTCGGTGGCTGTAGAAAAAAAAAAGAAAAAAAAAAGGACCATAATATACAGATAAAAACTTTAGAAAAAGCAACAAACAAATGAAAACCAGACTGCTAGACAATTAGCCACGTGAGAAAGAACATCCTAAAATGTCACAACTAAACATTCCACAAGGAAACCTATGAAACAAATCTCACTATAAATATATATATATATTCTCAAATGGTGTCTTATAAGGTCAGCTTTGCCTCGAGGACCCACAGGCTCGACCGGGACTCCCTTCCTGGTAAACACCGGCCCTCCGAGCTCCTCAACCACACGCGTTTCAGTTTCCAACAACATACATTCTTACCCTTAAAAACACTGTAAAACTTTGGGCTTACAAAAATAACCTGCAACATATTTATACAACTCATTATTGGGTTTTTTTTTCCTTCTTAAATACAAAAAAAGTGTTGCACCGCCTGTACAGGTCGGATGCCTTTCGATGAAATGGTTTCATCCGCTAATTATTACTTTGGAGAGAGGAAAAGAGAGTTTGCACACGTAAAAACAGGCGTCACACTCGACGGGGCCGGTCTGAGGTCAGCGCACACAAACGCCGCAAACGCACGTTGTTTTTTGGGGGAATTAGCATAACGTCAGCGTTTTAGTGTCCTTTAAACGCACAGCAAAAAAACTCCCTTCTTCCTTGACCACCTTTAGCATCACAGGATCATATTGTATAGTGTTATAGTCGTGTGAAAGTAGCACTACCGAAAATGCCGCACTGATCATTTCGTCACTTTTATTTGTAGTGCTGAGTAACGGCTGCGAGGGAAAGCTCCAAGCGCATAGGTAAAAAGAAAAAAAGAAAAAAGGAGAAACAAAACAAGACTGCCCTCAACTGGGCAAGGCAGTGAATCGCATTCTAAATTGTGCTTTTCTCGACTTGACGCCAAAGAACAGATCACGCTACTTCAAAAGGGAAGTCCTCACCATGGCTTATAAGAGAGGAATGAATCAAGTATTAAAGATGTCATTTTGACCCTCAAACAGCCTCCAATCACTTACTCTAACGAGGAAGACTAAATCGCACCATCGGCCGGCTCAACCAGTCGACAGAATCTGTTAAGATTGCGGGGGCAGTAGTGGGCAGAGACGGCGCGCAGCGAGGCAGGCGGCCGCGGACGCTCCATGTCTACGTCTCGCACAACGTACAAGAACCGAATGCAGAAAAAAAAAAAGAAAAAAAAAGGCAACTAGGAAACTGAGTTCGACGGCGACGCTCGCACCGGAAACGCTGTAGCTCTTCGGAGAGGAAACCCTGCGGCCCCGAGGTTCCCTCCCACGCGGGTGGCAGTGTCTGCAGAGATGAACAGTCAGGCCACTTCAAAAACTGCACGAAAACAAAACGAGAAACAAAAATAAAGTTGTATCCACGGACATCAGGAAAAGTGCTTGCAATTGTGCAAAGAGAGAGTTTTACGCAACCGGGTTTGTTTGTTTTTTCGTCGGGACGAAATGCCAGAAATGAAGAAACGGGACCTTGACCTTTGGCGCGATCAGCATGAAGCGCGATTCACATTTTCGGACTCATAGCTGGCCACCGTGAAAATGCGTCACTACAGCGGGAATATCGTTGACCCCGTCGCATCACGCAAACAGTCACAGCTGAGGACCTCGTGTCACGTATTCAGCAACCAAATGGGTCCATTGACTCGCCACATGTCGAAATGTTTAAGTGATTTAAGTCGGGCCGCGTTGTGCCGTTTTCACTTGGTGGTGTGTAGCATTGCTTGCGTTGGGGCCACAATAATCAAACTGCCTCAAAAAGCAAACCGCTGTGGCAGGGAAAGGACGACCCGACCGAGAGAAGACGTGACGCGTGGGACACTCGGCATCGGCCTCCAGTCTGGCGTCATCTCTGTCCAACAATGTCTCCTTATTAGCCGACAGCATTTCACCTTCAGCCGGTCGAGCTTTTCCTAATCCAACGTACAGATATCTACACGAGAAGCGTTGAATGGACATAAGCGTTTGCACCAAAGCAGCCCACGGACTAGTTTGCGTTAGGAAATCAAGAGGATTGGTTCTGCCGCTTCCCGAGGTACAAGTGACGCGAGCGTCTCGTAACAGTAGTGTGAAAATGAGTACACCAGATGTGATTCAAACGTCCCGGATTTAACCAATAAACAACGTTGTAATACACCGCAAACAGAGCGGCGACACGCGTGCCTTTTTTTCTCCGTGTGTGCCGATGAGTGTTATGTACGGCGTCTGCCATATACATTCTCTCCACTGGGAGGAGACAATAGCGAGGCGTTAAACTGATCAAAAAGGAGGAGAGCCTGCAGCTCTCACACTCACACACACTCACACACACACACACACACACACACACACACCACCTGCATAACAGCCACAGCAAAACAGAAGTGCAGTTGGTTAATACAACAGGTCTAACGTGTGACCCCAGCAGCGAGAAACCACCCTGTTTATTCTGCAGTCGAGCCGTCCATTCCGACAGGAAGTGACACAGCTAAAAATTAAAATTAAAAAACCAAATAAAAAGGGGAGGGAGCTGGTTGTGACTTTCTCTTGTTCATTCCGAGGCCGGCACGGCTGCTCATTGGTTTGGACTGAAAAAGGCCACTGGTTAAACTCGAGCCCCGGCCGGTTCACAACCTGTGGACGGCGAGGTCCGCCTCCGTCTTCCTCAGCGCCTCCCGGTAGCAGTAGGAGCAGTAGTTGCCCGTCTCGGGGTGTCCGTAGTAGGTGCAGTTGGGTGTCCGACAGCGGCTGGACTGCCGGTTGGACAAACCGCCGGCGCTGCCCAGCGAGTAGTGTCTGACCGGGGGCTGCCCGCTCCGAGAGTCCAGGTTGGAGCGCAGGTCCCGGAAGCCGTTGGTGTAACTCCCGCCGGCGAGTTCAGAGCCGGGGTAGTCCGGCGGGTCGAAGTCGGGGGGGTACGAGGGCGCGAGGCGAGACGGGCTCAGGGAGGCGGGACCTTGCGAGTTGCTGTACTGGGGATGCGAGGGGGGCTGCGCTGCGGGGCAGTGCCGCGGAAGCGTGGCGTAGGAGGGGAGGCCGGGGTAGGAGGTCGCCGGGGAGCCGCCGGCCAGCTGGCGCCGGGCGTCCACGTAGCCGTGCATTGGAAGGTGCTGGGTGAGGGGCGCCGCCGCCGCCACGGGGGTCTGGTCGATGAAGGAGGGCCGGGGGATCGGCACGACGCCGGAGTACATGGAGGCGCTCAAAGGAGACGACTTGAAGGAAGGCGACGCGTTCTCCGGCGGCTCCTCTTTAGCCTCGTACGGCCGGTAGGTCGCCTCCGTCCCGCCGGCCGCCTCCTTCTTCGGGGGCTGGGCGCCGTTGGCGACGCCCTTCCTCTCCGCGTCGCGCCGCTGTTGCTCCTGCTCGACGTGGTAGCGCTCCTCCGCGTCCGCCAGGTACCGCAGGATCATCTCCTCCTGGAAGGGCTGCCGGTTGCTGGTGGTGAGGAGGCTGGCGAAGATGAGTTTCCTCTCGCCTTGCATTGCGGCGCGCAGGATGCCCATGCTGACCTTGACGTCGGCGCTGTACTTGTAGTTGTCGCTCTCGGTGCTGCTGCCGCAGCTGCTGCTCATGCTGCTGCCCGTTCCGTTGAGGCGCTCGCTGCCCGAGGAGGGGGAGCCCTTCCCAGAATCCTCAGAGGCGTGGGCCGAGGGCGAGCTGTCCTTGCTGCCCTTCCTCCCCCTGAACGAGCCCTTCTTCTTTTCCAGGCCGTCCTGCTTGGCGCCTGCCGCTCCGGCGTTCTTCCCCGTCATGAGCCCGCCCACGTTCTTCTTCAGCTTGCTGCCCAGGCTTTTGCCGAAACTGCCCAGCTTATTGGCCACGGAGTCGGCCCTCTTTTTGTCTTTGTCCTTGTCTTTGTCCTTCTCCTTCTTGGTTTTGTCCTTTGCCGCCCCGGCCGATCCGTTGCTGCAGGAGCTGGATGAGGAAGAGGAGCCGTTCTTGGCCATGCACCCCCCCCCGTTGACCGTCGGCCCCGTTGCCGCCTCGCCGTTGCCGTTGGAGCTGCTGCTGACCGACTCCTTATCGGACTCGCCCGAGTCGGCAGGCGTTCGGGCGTCCTCTCCCGCCGAGGCCGTGGGAGACTCTGGCTGGGCCAGAGGGGCTTGCTGCGAGGAAAACAAACCAGAGTTAGCCGAAAAATACCGGCAACAAGACTAAATATATAACGTGCATAACAAATTAAGTCACGTCCTGGAACAACTCCTGGAATGTGTCCTTTAGATATCTGGGCGGAGGGGGGGGCAATGTGAAAAGAGTGATTCATAGAGCTGTTTTTTCGCCGACCAAAGCGAAATACAAAACAAATGACTCACTTTCCAAAAGCCTAAAATGTTATGGAAGCTCTAAAATGAACACGGCTGTATTTGGAACAGTCGTGACCTCTATGACGACGCACTATTCTGATGAGTGGCCCATCTTTCAGCACCCAGCGGCAGCATTTCAGAACAATCCCCTTAGATTAGAGTTTAATACAGTTTCCTGTTTCCTGAGGCCAGTCCCCGCGGCCCAACCACACAACCGCCATGAACTCGTCCCCTCTAAATCCCCGCTGCTAGCACGCGCCACACAAGAAGAGCTTTGTCCCGGTGTTTGTGCGGTGGGACCTGAACTACCTCGAATGATCCGGTCTAGTTTGTTTTTAAAATAGGCTTTCTGTATGTCTGTCGAAGAAGGTTGTTTGGGTAAAACCAGATGAAAGCTCCAGTGGATCTCCAGTCGTCTGGGCGGGATGTGTGGACTTTTACCTCACAGGGCAGGGGCAGCCAGGTGACCGTCATGTAGCTGTGCAACATCTGGAGCTTGGCCTCCAACGAAAGAGCCACACTGGGTAAAAAGAGAGAGAGACAGAGAGAGAGAGAGAGAGAGAGAGAGAGAGAGAGATGAGTCACGGCTCCTGCGCCGTCCTGATGGGAATGGAACTCATGTTGACGATGGGGAAGTTCATGACGTTATCTAGCCGTTTGTAGTCGGGGGCTGGATTCTAAACATGGCACCAGATGGAAATGTGCCACCGCGGGAAAAACATCCAAAGCAAGGAAGACTGCGAGAGGAAGATAGCGCAAGAAAAAAAACTCAATTGTGTTTCAGGGTTTCCTCAGTTTCAAACAAACGATTAGGGTGCTGCTGCCGAAATGGTGCAGTGAATATCCAGTGCATTGTTTCTCTGCACTAGACTTTTAACTCAATTACCCGCTTTCCAAATAAAATCGTCTCTGTCCACCGCCGTGAGGCGTCCTCGTCGTCATCGACTGACGTGCACAAGGTGAGGGGTTATTTTTACCCAGCTGCTATTTTTGCGCTCCTTCCCCGGGTCCATTCATAGAAGGTATTAAGAGCTAATCGTATTGTCACTGGCACAGAGTGTGCTAATCCGGAGTCAGGGGTCAATCCCTACACGCTCGCACGCAGCGCTGAAGGGAGGGCCGTCAGCGAGGGCGTGCACGTCGTCGCAGAGCTGACAGATGCATTGGTGAAAAAAGGTAAATATAAATACATTTTGAGCTAAACGGAGATATCTGCATGCAGAAAGAGGCAGCACCTTGCCAGCATCACGTTGTCTGTGTCGTCCTTGCCCCACTCCCAGTCCTTCCCAGGGTCCACGGCAAAGTGCAGAGGCAGCATCTTGTGCTCGGAGTCGGTGAGAGGGATCACCACTGCTGGTGGAGATGGAGGAAAAAGGTATTGTTAGAAAAGCAATGAAATGAAAAAGGGTTTGAATCCAGCTCTCTGAACTGTCTGCAGACAGAAATACTTCTGAGCTTTTAGTCTGCAGCGTCAGACCACTTTAGTCTCTGGATGTCCCTGTATATTATTTTCAGACCCGTAAACAATTCAATGTCTGGCCGATGTCCTGAATTTGGGGGATAGACTTGTGCGAAAGGGTTATTAAGGTTACAAATCAATGACGTTATTGGTCGAACCGTCATTACATTGTTATTCAACTTCCACACTGGAAGGAGGTCGTTTGCTTGCTTGGTGTTGAGCCACAGAGATTGCTGGATATACTCAAAAGCCCAAAGGCTTTTAGTCACCATTATTAAATAAACCACTATGGTCAATATTAAAAAAAGACCGACCTATCAAGCTCTAAAATGGGTCCAAGTGTGACGTACAGTCAGAAGACCGTAACACAATTAAATACATTTAAAATAATTAAATGTAAATCTTCCCAGGAGGAATTTGCTTGAAAATCGTACACATGTATTGATAAAAATATCAACATCTTGCCCAAAGAACAACAATATTCGGATGTGGGTGGGTATTTTCGCTGCGGAGCTTTACCTTGGTCTTTGGAACCGTCCCTCTGCTCCATGGAGACCAGAGCGGAGAAGTGCGCCTGGTCGTAGGCCAGCACCAGGGGCGAGCGGTGGCACTTTGCAGCCGGCACCTCCAGCGGAAGGTAGATGCCTCCGAACGGGATGGGAGCAAATGCTGGGGACGGACGGGAAGGATGCGGAACACTTGAAAAAGACGACCTTGGTTGATTTGACAAAAAAACACAAACGAGCTTCACCCCCATCCAAACATCACAGCGGGATTACGCTGGTTGAAAGTGTATTTATATCTACTTACAACTGTCGTCACCAGATTTAAGGAGATCATCATGTATGTAGAAGCATAAATGGTTTATTTTAGGCTGCTTGGGGGGACCAGGTGGGTGGTGTGTACTTCACTGACACAGGCCACTCATTAGTCGCCACTTAATAGAACCATTCTATCTAGAATAGTTGATGAAGATGATGTGACGCAAGGCTCGGCTGGCATATTCACCCTCTCCTCCCGAGTCCCTCAGCATGGTGTCGGCCACCACCACGATGGGCCTCCTGAGGACGTGGGCCAAGACGAAGACGTGAAACTCCTCCAGGCTCTCGTACACCGGTTCGTCCGAGGACTCCGCCCTGAAGACAACGGAGACACGGCCGTTTGCGCCAGATAATCTCCAACAGAAATAAATGTGCACAGGGGACTCGGGCCCAAAACGCAGAATGCACGGACCTATGAGGGCGAGAGCGCGTCTAACCAGACAGTGTGTCTAACCCGTTGAGCTTCCGCCCCGAAACAATAAACAGCAGATTGACTGCGAGCGCCGTTGTTTTGTTCATGAATAAAAACACGAGTGTGACTACGGGTGCGTTCGGGCTAACAGGGCCGCCGTTGTCCGAGGCCAGAGCCTCACCCGTTGGTGCCGTTGGTGCTGTAGTGTATTCTGGGCTCGCTGGAGGCGAGCTTCAGCAGTTCATTCCACTCTTTCTGCCACTCCTCCTCCGTGTACACCAGACCGGACTGAGAAGGGAAAAAAAGGACACACACACATTTAGAGAGGGAGTGTCAAATGTCACAAAAGCTTGCACTGACGTTATGGCGTCTCACCACAAGGTTACATGCTGACAATCGAGGAGAGAAATTTGACAAGCGCCTCTGCAAATCCCCTTAGTAGGTCACAGAGCACCTGCAAAACCTGCGCCAATATCACGGTTTAACCTCCGGAAATGGACAGTGTGGTTTTTTTTCCTCCCTCTACCGCTGTGCAGCTGAGCTACAGCAGTTTGGGGCCTTAGCGATTCGCCAAAGGACACCTCTGCGCGCCGTCTGCAAGCACTTTGGGAAAACCCGCTGAGCGTGCTGCTACGCCTGCTTTCACTGGGAGAAGAGTCATTGTATTCTGTCAAAAATATTTTTTAAAAAGCCTTTGAAAAGCTTTGAAGTGGAGGAGCGCGCACAACTACGACTCTTTCTGCGATAGAAATAAGCGATAGTAGGTGGAGATAGCGGCTCTTAAAGATAATGTAAAGATAAGAAAAAAATGTCACCGTGTTTTGACAGAGCCCAGGCAGAAACACAGAAAACTGCGGAACAATAGTGAGCTGTGTGCTTTCGGCATTTCAAATGTTCTATTGCTGAAGTGCGAGCAGCTGTGGGCAGATCTGCTGCTGTAGGAAGCACGTGAAGGCTTTCACTTGTCCATTGTCCCTGTATTTACCCCCCCCTTCCCCCCACCCCAAAGCCCAACCCGCCTTTGGTCAAATGAGTCGAACAAGCGACATTGTATCGCCCACTAGCGCCTCCGTGCTTCGGACCTCCTCCTCGCCTCACACGGCCATCGGCAAATTGACCTGGAGAAAGTGTGCGGCCACCACGACAGACCTCTTTGTTCTGCAGGGTCTGCTGCCACCTCCACCTGCGCTTCAGCGCCTCGCGCTCCAAGCCGCGGTCCATCAGCGCGTACAGCGACTTCCGTAGCATCAGGTCCCGGTCGTGGAAGCCCCACATGCCTGCAGAAGAAAACAGGTTCAACGATATGTATTTAAAAAAAAGGCACAAGTGATCTCATTCATAAGCCAAAATGAAGCGGGCTCGTAGTATCGTGGCGTTGTTAGAAGCACAGGTCAAGCACATGAATGTTACGATCTACCAACCCGCAGCACGAAGCGGGGGGCTTTAACAATGCCTGCACATTATTAAGGACATAATTAATTTCCTAAGTGGGCGACAAAGACTAAGTGCTCTGCAACGTCGTAAAATGAAATTAGTGCTTAAACCAACAATAAAGCTCGCCCGATGAATACTAATGGGGTGTGAAAGGTTCCAACGGTCCTGCAATACTCACCGAGCGAGGCGGCGTGTAGCAGGCAATTTCCGTCTCCACTTGTTGCCAGAGGCAGCAGATTTTGACAGTTTGAAACCACTTTAGTCCACCAGTTCAGTCGCCCTGAAGATATGTAGGACAAACTTAACTCACCTCTTTGGAATACAAACATGCCGCTGCATTAAATCCAAAACAGTTGCTTGTAGTTCAATACAAATGGATTGCATGAAGAGGTTTGGGAAGAAATTAATTTAAAACTACATTTTCATGCTGGGAAATAAGATGTCACATGACTCCGTATTACTATCAAGCACAGAATACGGTTTTGCTTCATAGTTCCGAAGCAATTTGCAATATCATTCAATAAAATAAACAATTCTCTGGTTTTCAATTTAACACTTTGGTAGGTAACGTTAGAGAGAGAGACACGCAAGAGAGAGATAGCTCTGGTTTAGATATTAAAAATGATTAAACCGAGTACAACCGAAAACAAGCCAAGCGTCGGCTTCACAAGTTGGTAACTCCAGACGGATATTCTCCCCCAAGATCTGCTTCATGAACGTTAAGAACCAACATGCCGATCGTTTGCACCCAGAGCTGTCAGGCGAACGGACTGTAAAGGCACACACACCCATCTCATCGTTTCATCCGCCAACAAATCATTCAACGGCTGCATTTTATTCTGTCAAAGCTTTTAATTCATCAATTGCCATCAGGATGTAATGAAAATTTCAACAAATATGACCTCTGTTTTATAATAAAAAATAAATTTCCCACCCATCGCACCAACCCATTTCACTGCTGTGAACGGTGCCGATACCCCTCGCTGTGCTTCTGCTGTGAGGCAGAAAGCGCAATTATCAGGACTAAGAAGCTGAATGGAACTCAGCCAATGTGACACCTGGGCTTTTCCTCCTGTGAGGTGATTTTCTCTCCCTCTCACCGGCATGCTCCAGGGCCACCATCATCGACTGCTCGATCAGGTCCCGCTCGATGAAGACACGGAAGTCCTCCCGGTACACGGTGAGGTCCGGCAGCTGGAAGGTGCACAGGGGCGTGTCCAGGAGCGGCTCGGCGCTGCTGCCTCCCGTGCTGGAGACGTGAGAGCGTGCCAGCGACACGATGGTGGAGCTGGCGTGCGAAATGCCCCTCGAGAGGCGCTTCTCTGTTGCGGCTGAAAGAACGAGGAGAAAGGGGGGGTGGGGGCTTTAAGGATGCCGTCAGGGGCCCTTTGGAAACAGTGTCAGCCGATCGACCTCACCTTGCACCACCTCATCTTGGCGGTGGAGCAGAGGCCGCCCCAGCCGGGCCATCTCCTTTTCGAGCGGCGGATACGCCCGGTCCTCGTTGAACGAATACGTCAGGTTCCCAGCATGCACCTGTCGCAGCTGCTCAAAGTCGCTGAGGGCAGCGGTGAAATCCCAGTTCTTGCCTGCGGACAGAGAGAGTGATGAGAACGACACAAATCTGAGACGACGGGTCCACCGCGGCGTGTGTGACTTCCTTTATTAGGTTTAATATTTAACTCACGTCAATTCAACAGTTAACCTTCTCCTCTTGTTGGAAGAGCCACTGGCACATTCCCTTGCTTGAGTAATTATCCAAATTAGGAGCAAGCCTCGGCTCGCCGGGCTGCTGCTGGTCACTGCACCGGCATACATTTTCAACCCGTATTCTTATCTGCAGCTCATGTTGCTGCTAGGCAACAGCAGCCCTGTTGACTCCAGGAATGCCTTATGTCCTTCTGTTCCTGGACCATCGCCTGATTAACAGCAACCAGCCAGCAGCACCGACTGAGACAGCGGTCAATCGGGCTGCCGCTCAGACACTGTCCCACACACCTTTTCTAGATGGATTTTAATAATAGGGGAGTAGCAAAGACTAAATGGAACGATAAAAACTAAACTTGTTTACCTTGATTTAGTAAAAGAAAAGAAAAACCGGATTCCTCATCACAACCCTCATTAGACAGTGCAAGTGGCCACAGTTGAGGGACGTGCTCAGGACAATGTGATAATTGCATCAATTGATACACCCAGGGCCCAATTGTGTCATTGCTATAATAAAGCCCTGATTAGGACAATTATGTCGACTGGCGTTGGAATGAGAACTCACCCTCTAGCAGGTCTCTGGCCAATCCGGGTTCTGCTCCAGTGGAACGGACAAAGTCGGACAGGACCGCGTCCATATCCACGGTCATGTGATCATGAATTCACCAGGTTGCAGGTTGTATCCGGCTGGAAAAAAAAAAAAAACCAACAACAACAACAACACGCACAGCTCAGGCAGCCCGGACAGGGCGGCAGGGTGTGGGGAGGGGGGGCCGAGGGGGCGGGCAGGGAAATCCTCTCGGCCTGCCGCTACGCTTCCTGCCGCTCCTGGAAAGAGAGAACACAGAGACCATCAGAATAAACCAGCAGGTGAAAACACATCACGAGAGCCAAGATGAATTATGACCTCCGTGAATTCATTGATAGACTAATCAATACAGAAGCTGATATCAAAAACAAACATTTGCTGGTTTTGATGGCATACCATCATAACGAATAAAGGTGCCCATTAATGCGCAGAAACATTACGGTTCGAGCGGCAGAAGGGGGGAAACGGTCCTGGGAGTCTAATTGTTCCCTTTGAAAACATTCAGACGATTTTACTCTGATCTAAAGGACTTGCCCCGGAAATCAATACGTTCACATCGTCCACACCGAGAGGGGAAAAAACAGCAGTCAGCATGAGTCGCCACAAAGGATGTGGAGGGCGATTGATGCCGGGCCGGACAGAGGGCAGGAATCGAAGTCGCTGTGGCTACAAAGAGGCGCTCGAGAGTCAGAGCGCGGGATGAAAGCCTCCGTTTTACCGGTAAAGGGGCCGATTCCTTTGGATTTTCACGGTTGGTTGTTTCTCGCTCAACGCTTTGAGCATTTTCATTAGTAAACATTATCAGATTCGTCGATGTGAATAATAAATCATACAGCCCCCTGTTATCGTGCAGCCGTGAACATTTCTTTCCCTTTTGCATCTACCTACAGTCATCTATTCCCATTCGTCCCATGGCTCATGCACCACCCAATGTTCCTGCCTCCTCTCTGACTCAGTGAACTCCTTTCCACAGCGCCGGGATGAGTCACGGGTTTAGTCTTCTCACACCTCCACACAATTAACATTCTCTCTCGCTCGCCGCTCCTCCCACCTCTCCCAGTTCCTCCATCATTATTACGGTCAAAGCCACAAAGGCGCACAGGGGGAGGAAAAAAAGGCTTTTCTCGGGCCGCGGAGTATTTCTAGAGCGCTTTTCTACAAAGTCGGGCATTCAGCAGCCGGCCCTGCAGGGTCGACCTGCATTCTTGTCAATTCTACGATTCAGGTCCACTGATCTCACACACATAACATCTTGAGAGATGTGGGACTGACCACAGGCGAATGAAAAGAGACAGAAGTGTGGGTTGGACCGCGTTCTGACCGATAATAGCGCAGCGTCAAAAAAAAAATAAAAAAGGAAAAACACCAGGGATGTGTGGAGTGTGCGCGTTGCTATAGGTACCAAAGGAAGATGTACCAAGAATCTGTCCAGTTTACAAAAAAAAAAAAAAGGTAAAATGAGAACCCTTTCCACACCTCATAGAGAAAACTAAAAGTCATCAATTATGTCCCACTAGAGGGCGGTTTGTTTCTGCACAGCACCTCCCCTCGGCCTGTGTTTCCTGCTTTCGCTGTGTGGTGGACTTTCCTACCCCTTTACACGTATAACATAAATAGTGTTTATACACATATTACAAGAACAAAAAGCAGAAGACTTGGTGGACGACGCGGACGCAGCGAGGCGAGACGCCTAATCCTGTGTGTTAATAGTAAACAAAGCGTTATCAGTGAGGCGACGACCTTTTCCTAGTATAACTGTCTCAATGTCAAATGGGGAGCTTTGTGGACAGGGACGTCCCTTGGTGTTGACTTTTTCAAATGTACTATTTAAGGCTGATGCTGGTAAATCACCTCCGTAGCAACAAAACGATGGCTGGATCAGAGTCGAGTCTCCCGGTGGACTTTAGGGCTCGAAGTGTGCCCATAAAAAAAAAAAAAAAAAGAAGAAGAAAAAAAGAAAAAAGGCAATTTATTGGTTGGATTATTGTGAGCAACACTGTTATGTACTGGCACCGGCAACAAAAGGCCCTGTGAACAGGGGGATAAATGAACAACGGCTTGTTGTTGTCACTCTGGCCCTGGAACCTCAGCCATTCCCCCTGAACCCACCGTGGTGCGTTTGATGTCGCGTCGCATGACTCAAGATCTCCGGTGTAACGCCGTGGCATCGTAAAAGTTTTAAATCAATCAGTATGCATTTGTATGCATTTATTTAGAGGAGCAGATTGGCGAGCGTATTAGCGAGTCATTCAGCGCTAATTAAAAGGAGGCTGTTGGTTTGAGCCTTGGTGACGTTTACTTCCCTCCCTGGAAAAACGTTCTTTGCAATTGGCAAAATGAACAGTGCTGGACGTGACAGTCCAAACAGTGGAAAAAAAAACAGGGCGTGTCTATCAAGCTCATAAAGAAGATTGTCACAGTGTGTGCCGGATGCAGCGTTCAGAATAGAATTTTTTTTTAAATAAGAAAAAGACAAAAGTGTGAGAAATCAGCAGTTTCCTTCTTAAAAAAAAAATTAAATCTATAGAAGAAAGCAGGAACCGGCCTGCTGCCAGCGTGGGGCAGTCAGTGATTTGTGTCTGGGAGGGGGGGGGCCTGAGCTTTTCTCTGGCAGGAGAGCTTACGTAACCGGAGCTGCTGACACCACGTGGGAGCCGAGTCTGACGGCCGGGAGAACGGCCTGGATCACTGAGGGAGACGGAGAGGTCAAGTGACCGCCGGGACCGGGCACCCGAGTTTGTCTTGCTCGCTCTGGCGGCATTTTTTTTTGGACACATTTCACATGCTGGTCGTATGGAAAGCTTTGCCTCAGAGGTGTATCACAGGTCCAGCTATGAATCACAGTCCTTGTTTAGAAAAATACAGATTCAGCCTTTTTAATCAACGTCATAAAAGCCACAAGAAATGAGCACATACGCAACTCACCCAATTACCGCTCGAATAACACTATTTATATCTTCATCCTAAACATGCGTCTTGCCTTGTGAGTGTTTTAGAACACATCGTTGTGCGATTTAAGGGAAGCGTTTAAGCAGCAGTTCTTATTATATCTTCTTATCTTCTTCTTCTTATATCTCTTATTTGTTGATTATTTTATCGTCTTTAGAAGTGTTGTTATCAGCCTGGGGTGAAACTATTACCCAGATAAGGGATACAAGAAGAAGTTTGCATCTATTGTTAAACAGGCAATAATTGATCACCTGAAAAAAGGTGCCTAAACAACCAGTGCCGGAGATAAACTTTACCGAACAAGGTGGGCTGAGGTGCTCCGTTTCCCTTCAGGGGTCCGGGCACCTTCTATGTCCACGGCTACGAAATGTGTCACATCTATTTCAGTCCGATCGCGGACAAAGACCCAACGAATGTAACGCACCCTCTCTGGCCGCGTGTGAGTAACCAGATAAAGGAAGCAAACAAGAGCGGGCCGTGTGGTCCGGACACTTTGGAAGAACAGAGAGTACTGACAGCTAGAGACAATTAATCAACTAGAAACTTTCTGTTTGGCCAAAGAGGCTGACTCTTAAAATGCCGTCTTGAATGCAAATGCGATGAGGAGAATTTAAACTGACAACAAATCTCCACATGACTGATGCACAGAAGATCCGTCTAATGTCATCGGCGTTGGCAGTTCAAGTGCCTTAAATGTCTGCGACGGGGCGTAGCGTACGGCCTCAAAACCACAGGTGAGACAAACAAAAGGTGTGGCGAGAGGGCCGCCCGTTGGCCTTTTCTTTTTTACCTGTGATGCGGTTACAGACCGAGCCTCCACCCACTCGTTACATAACAGTGAGAGCTGCAGCAGGGCGGCTGAGGAATGGGGAGGCATGGAAGCGTGCCCCTCAGCACAAAGCCCACTCTGTCCGTGCAGCGGGCAAAACTAAACTCTTAAAATGCAATGCAAATGGATGAGAAACAAAAAAAAATAAAAAATCTGTGGAACCTGGAGCCTTGGAACACAAAAAAAATGCAATAGAGCACAGCTTAGTGTCGCATAATGTTGTTCTATAAGGCAGGGCGATGCATTTTCTACGGACGACGTGGTTGCTGAAAAGTTGCTGATATCGCAGCCAATTTTGACATTTTCTGCAACATCAGTCGTCTTCAAGGGCAACTGAATGCTTCATGTACAGTGTGACGTGGGCACATTCGTTTTCCGAGGGCCTTCGTGACGCTTAAGCGTATGATGAGCATTGCATCATAAACATCCCCTCTGGGTCGTACGAGGCGGCGGCAGAGGGAGAGGTTTGCGTAACAAAGCGAGTCCCTGCGCTTCCTCAATAGCAAGACGAATTCTGTTTATTAAGCACCTTTAAATGCGTTAATCATTTAAGTTTGCAAACTGCTGCCTCACCAACAGCATCTGACGGTTACAGATGCCGTTGGTCTACATCTCGGAAATCAATAAGAGAAATTGGGGGGTGGATGCATTTCATTCTCACAGCGACAGAGCACCGTGCTCCTCAAAACCAACCAGCCGCGTTCTCTTTTGCAGTAACATGAAAAAAAGGAGCTTGCACCCCTGTCCTACTTTTTTGGAGTTTTTTTTCCATGTCGACTGTGTGTTCCTGCTGTCCCAGCAAACAAAAGAGCCCACACATGCAAGACCTGAATAATTTAAAGCAAAGTGTAACGCAACCCCTTTTCATCACGGGGGGAGAGAGGAGAGGCAGACCGAGTCGCAGTTTGGAAAAGGAGCACAGAGCCGAGGCGACCAGCCTCAGCAGAAATGGTCCTCGCTCGGGTTAGCCTCAGCTTGTTGAAAGCGGTCTATTTCTTTACGGGGGGGGTTGTGACAAGTTGGAAATGACCCGTTCTCGGACGGGTGCTTTGAGGAGCAGCGTGAATGAAGCCTCGGATCGTGACCGGCAGCTGCCACAAAGCAAGCTACTAAAAGCCAATTTAAGTGAATTTTGATATGCAGAACCGATATTAAAGCGTGGACGTGTGGAGCTGACCTCCCGTTCAGCACAACTTTAAAAAACTAAATGTTTAGCCTGCATACAGCTGCAACGTAAGTTGACAGCTTAAAAATGAATAAAAAAATAGGCTAAACGTGTGTCTTCAGCAAACACTGCTCGGTATATAGATAGATTTAAAAGATGCTTTTCGATGCTGCGGGGCGGGTGTATTGTCCTAAATGTCGACTGAGCCAGCTACTTAGGGGTACGACTATTCTTTGACACAAAAAAACAATACACATGCTTACATAAACGCATGTTGAGGCGTTGAAACGCACCGGGTATCGTGCACGATTTACACTCGCCGTTAACTTTAACCTCTTGCCTTAGTCGGGTTAATCGTCCATTCGTCGAACCGCCGTACTCGCGCATGGACTCTCAATTGAAGAGAAGCGTGTAATTCTTTCATGGGACCGAACCGTAACATTTGGCTAGCCAGCGGCTACTACGAGCCAGGCTAATCACCAGCTAGCGGTGGCTACAATGACGCTAGTAGCCAGAACATCGCTCCACAGCTTACCTTCAACGGCCTCGCAGATGTTTTTGTCATCGTCCCCTTTAGTTTCCCAGCGAGCATCAACTCGTGAGCCGAATACACGTTTCCGAGACCATCAACTCTCAACTTTTTAGCATCTTCATTAGCGGAACTACGCGTAAAACCCCCCAAACAGGACCGTCACCGACAAAGTAATTTCTACACCGCTTACAACAACAACGTCAACCGTTTCCTTTA
This sequence comes from Apeltes quadracus, assembly GCA_021346845.1. NCBI lineage: Eukaryota > Metazoa > Chordata > Actinopteri > Perciformes > Gasterosteidae > Apeltes > Apeltes quadracus. The sequence goes on from CM037936.1 coordinate 3,436,928, forward strand.
ACCCGCCCCCGCGTGACGAGCGATCCAATCGGAGAGCAGAGTTGATTTCAACGACATTTTTAAGAACCAATGGACGTTCCCCGTGTTCTTTGACTGATGTTCCCAACAGAGTAAACACCAAATGAGAAGGGAAGAGTGCAACGCATGCGCCTGCCAATTGGTCGCAGGAAAATAAAGGGCAAGAGGTTTTGTCCCAAGTAGCCTATGAGTGTGCCACTCACCGCCCGGAGTGACAGGTGCTTTGGAGTTGATAGCGTAGCTCGGGCGGCAGCAGCGCCTGCGTGAGGTCTTTGAGGATGATTCAAATGCTACGTCACTAGCAAGGCTAAATAAAAACACAACAGTGCACACCAGTTCCTTTTTAAATGTTTAATTTTCCCCAATTTATAAAACAAAAACAGAAATACAAGTAAGATTGCCAATGACAACTGCTGTTTTCAACGCCGCCTCCTGTCAGGGCTTCTAGAGCGTCTCCGACCACCAGTCCTGTGAAAAAACAAAGCTCTGCTATTGGACGATTACATTGAGTGGTTAGTTCTACTATACACGTTTTAAAAATACAAATGATTTAGATCACACATCACTTGCATCTGGAGCGCTTGAATAGTTATGTACTTGTAACTTGTTGAAATCGAACAAAAATGCAGAAGAAGCTACAACATGTAAAATGTTGGCAATATGGTTATTGTTTCCGCAGCCAAACGCACAAAGGAAAACAAACACCACGCTCACCTCCTCTTGTTCTTGGGGGGCCCTCTGACAAATCCCCAGTCAACACTGATAGGCTGACCCATCATGTCCTGAGCATTGAGCCCTTCCATGGCTGCCTGGGCTTCTTTGTAGGTCTCATACTCCACCAGAGCATATCCCTAAAAGCAGTTGGGAGGACAGCGTGTGAGTTATTGGTCATCCATGGCATCACTGTTTTGGAATTCGGTAGTATTTTACAATTCAAGTGTAAAATACAGCATAACTCTTCAGGCTGATTAACATTATGGTCCTGCTGAGATAAGTGTAGGATCACTAAGACAACAAAACATGTCACAATAGCTTAGTACCTATTGTAAATGTAAAAGTCCTTTAGGCATTTAGATCTTCTAACACCTTGTGATGGACATCCACTGCACTCACATTAACTTTCGCAGGCAAATATTTTGTCCGGATTTGATATTTAAAACAATGCTGCCCCCTTGTGGAATTGAGGAAAGTTGAAGAGTACTTGTACATTGAACAACCAAAAAAACAATGGGTAAGTCTGTGTACTTTAGCATAGAGTGCTCCATTCTGAACAAAACATAACCAATAAGTTTAAATTTGACATATTTCACACATTTAGTAAACACCCATAGCAGAAATCTTAATAGAAAAAGCCAATATCAGCATTACAGTAGTCCGATTTTGGCATCACAAGAAATAAGGCCTCACTCAAGATAAAAACATTTGTTAATATAATCCAGTATGATATATTCAACATGAATTCGCTTCAATTTGAAAATATTTCTCTTGGTAAATTAGTTTAATTCTGAAATTCTAGTGGAGGTTGCTAGAGTGTTACAATATCCTGTGAATTGTTTCTGAGATCTTATAAACTGGCTTTGAAAAGCATTAATTAACTCAGTAGACCCACGCCACGATATAATTGTATGGCCAAAATGTACCTTTATATTTATTCAGGAAAAAGGCCACATTTAAAATTAAATCATTCAAAAAAAAAAAAACCACACGACTCAACATCCGCCTGTTAAGATTATTTTAAAACCATCAAATAAACAATTCCATCAATCCAGGTAAAAATAACTGACTGTTATAAACAGTAACTGGTGTGGATCTACTCAGTGAACCTTGAGCTTGAACCTCCAGAATGCCGTTGCTGCATGGATATCGTTCTCACCTTGAGGTAGCCCGTTCTGCGGTCGAGGTTGAGATGCAGGTTCTTGATTTCCCCAAACTCAGAAAACTTGTCGTGGATGTCTTCCTCAGTGGCTTCTTCGTGTACACCGGTCACAAACAGGATCCAGCCCTCCACAGCTGCAACGAGACAAAGGCGAGAAAAGGAGTCACAAACCTTAACATGTTATCACAAAAATATTTTAGTGTTGAGCAACACTAAATGTGGCCTCGAGGACCATTTGCAAAAACCACGATTTTAGAGGACAAAAACAAACAGGCTGTTTGGTCATTGTAGAGATGACTGTTTTAAAAAAACAACTAGTTCCAAGCCAGGTATTTTGTAGGTTAGCGTAACCGAAAAGGGCAGAGCTTCAGATTCACCAATGTTAAGCTAATTACCAGCCCCTCTTTGTTGGCATTTACATGGAATTTAATTTTAATACAAACTGCAATACTTACATCTCTGAGGACCTGGTTCGTCACCATCCTGCTCCACAGTATCATAGTCCTCTTTGATTCGGGATCTTGCTCCTTCCTCTGCAAGCAGGAGACAGACAAATAACTTAAAATGCTGACTAGCAAAACAATCAAAAAACTGCAGTGAGAGATTCCATGAAACATATGGAAAACGGGGGTAACTCACCTGAGCCGAAGCCTCGTCCCTTCCTCTTCTTGGCTTTCTCTTTTAACTTGTGGATGCTCTCTGGGGATGAAAAGTTGAATAAATTAAAATAATTGCACGCCACCACCGTTAACGTCATTTAACTGTGTTTAATAGGCACAACAATATCACGTAGTTTATTTTATGAGACTCGGAATGACCCTAGTAGGTAGTGCACCTGGAACTCACATAGCCATTAGCTTACGTTATAGAAAATGCAGAATTAGCGCGCTAACGGCAGCTAACAACGATACGAGGCTTCCGAGTTATAGCAATAGTCAGTATGTAAAACAGGCCTGTACTACATGAAAAAACATTAAAATAACTTTTGTAAAAAAGCAACTGAAGGGTTTATAAATGCGAACGGTCTATCTTACATAAAGAGCTCTGAACCGGGGCGTTGTTAGCTTAATGTTAGCTTGTTAGCATGTATCAGGCCTCCTAGCACGCAGTTAGCGCTCGTAGCATTTGCATCGTAGAACTCGAGATCTACACGTCGTTTAAACGCCGGCGTCGTGTACCACTTGCCACCTGTTGTTGAAGATATTAATTTTACCATCACCATCCTCATCCATAGGAAAGTCCTCGCCTCCCGCTTCATGAAGATCCAATACGTCCGCCATGATGCCAGTATGTGTGGTTTGTGTGCGCGACTGAACGACGCGACGCAGACAGGATGTTGCCGGAAGGTTTCTTCTTCTTCGAGGTTTATTGGAACTCGGCAAACTAGGGATTCTTCGCATTACCGTCATCTACTGGCCAGTCTTGGGTAATGTGAAACCGTAATTGTATCAAACGTGGACATTAACCTACTTACTTTTTAAAGTAAATCAAGGGTTTTCCGCCTTATGTTATTATGTTATGTTATTCCGCCGGTTATTAATCTAATACTATGATGTATAACATGTCCGGACATGTCTCTAAATTGTTTTCAAATTGAATTATTTTAATTACATTCACCCGATTACTGGTACGTCATAATCCACTAACATCAAATTGTATACCTGCAACAGAATATTTTTACAGTGGTATTATGCGCCTATGTTGACTTAAATGATTTATCTGGATACTTCCTCCACCAGTCGTCGTGTACCCAGACAGGTCACGTCATTTCACCCCCATCTGGTGGTGTGTTGGATCACAATGCAATGGAGATCATCTTAAAACATGGGCTGAGGGTATGTAGGAAGTACGCAGTAAAAGATAAGCATGTTGTTTCAGTCAAAACATTATGTTATGGACTAAGCTGCTGATGCAAGATTAAAACATTTTTGACCGCTTGAGTATTCTTGAACATGATTTAAAAAAAAATGCCCCTGAAATACCGCGTCAAGATACCAGGCCGTAGGAGAAAATTCCATGTTTTGATTTCATATGGAGGACTTTTGACATTCGGAGATTCAAGCCAGAATGGAATTTTTCACTTATTACTGTAAAGCCCATGTCAATATATCTGGGAGAGCGACACATCCTCCGAAGGCCAAAAATCTCTGGACTGTAAAGTGGTCACAAAACAACATTTACAGGAGTCTAATGAAAAACATGGATCGATATATGAATGAAGGGAAAGCATACCAGTTGTCAGAAATTATAGATCGCCACATTCGTTGATGATAATCAAACACCAAACACAGGCAACGAGTTTTGGTGTTTTTTGGTCAGAAATATTCATTCTGAATGGTTTGCTCGCTGCATTAATCCAAGTTAGTCGTGTCAAACACAGCACAGCCGAGAGTAAAAAAAACGGAAGGGTTAACACAATCAACACATGCATGTTCCTGTGAAGTCTGATTCTAAGAAAACTAAGAAAGTCTCATGAATCCCGCCGTCAAACCGGGACTGTAATGTTCTGTCGAGAGGAAGAAAAACAAATGGGTGACCTGGTTTCCACTGTGACATGGCAGGCGCGCCACGTGACAACACAAAGGAGAGAAAACAGAACACAGCATCTTTTGTTTACTCAAAGAATTGCAAACGAAGTACACATGCCAACCAATTATTTGATTAATCGTAGACACGCGGGGACAGCGGTATCTCCCGGTGCCCTTTGTGACGCGGTAATCAGGCGCCGCTCACACGGCGGTAGGTTCTTTACATACAGTTCTGATTGGGTGACGTGTGGAAGCCTCGGCCGGCTCAACCTCTGTCCCACCCCCCGACCCTCTGTTCAGCAGAAGTACCATCATCAAAAAACACACACAAAGAAGATAAGGAGTAAAACAGTGTCGTGCAAAATAGGACGCACATTTCGATATGTCTTTTATGAATCAGTGACTGACCGTGTTAATATGTGCAATATAAATCACATCTGAAAAATATCAAGCAGTAATTAGAAATAAAGGGAGGAAACACGCAGTAATTCACAGGGAATGTCTCTCTCTCTCTCTCTCTCTCGCTCTCTCTCTGCTCACCCCTTCCACACACACACACACACACGCACACACACACACACACAGAGTTTGAACTTTGCTATTTCCGTGTGGCAGATATAAAGCGTCAAGGTTCAGCCAATTCACAGAAAGGACTTATCTGCACTTCTTTTTGTTTTAAATGATGACATTGTGATTAGCTGTGATTAACTCACCACATGCAGCAATAAAAGCCTGGTTCTCTCCGGCAGAAGGCCCAGTTAGTTCAGAGAGCCCCAGGATCTACGGTAAGTCTCCTGCAGCTTGCTTTTCCCTTTGTGGGTTCTGATGCTCCGTGTGTACCGGCCGTACGTTCGACCACCTTGTAACCATGTGACCACCGCTTGTTATTGTCTCTTCTGCAGCTTTCATTCTCACCTGAACAAACCCCCTCGACCTTTCACCTCCGCTCTGCCCTTCCGCTCCCCTGCTGCCATGAACTTCTCGATCGTCGCCGCTCTGGCCGTTGTGCTGGCCGTCGCCCACGGTGAGACACCAACCTCGGCAAAACCGAAGGTCCCGGGTGCGTTTGAGTGAAACTCAGCCGATAAAGAAGCGAATGTGTGTTCACAGGCGCTGAGGCCGCGTCACTGGTGCGGCGCGACGCGCAGGCCGAGCTGGACAAGATCACCAAGCTCATCAACGACGTGTCGGCGGGCCTCACCGACGCAACCCGGGAAGTGGTGGAGAAGATCAAGACTCTGGAGATGAGCAACACCGCCCAGTAAGTGTCAGCTGTGCAACAACTACGTCCGTGTTTCTGGACCGTCTCTCTGGCAAAAAGGTGGCGCCGCATCTTTTGTCGCGATGCAGCGAATTTGGAGTCGTTGTTCCCCTGCATGTGCATTCGTGGAAATGCTTCAAGCATGAACTTTGAGCATTACCTTTATAGTTTAGTTGCGCTTAAAACGATATGGTCAAATGTCAAATGGAAGTTACAAACAGAAGTTACAAACTTTCTGTTTCTTTTTGTGATTTCATTTAAACATAAATCATCACTGAAGAAGCATATCTGTTTTCATTTTAACAGGTCAAAAAGCCTGGCACTATTGTGCTAATGAAATACTCGCTTATGATGGTAAAAAAACCTGTAAAGGCGTATCACCTCTTTGGGTAGTAAATGTTTTTCTTTTTTAACTCAAATTATTGCCACCCAGTTACACATCATGACTCCCGACACATTTCCAGGCATTTTTCTGTAAATTCTTCTTTATTCAAATGGAAACAAAACATGCCGCTCCCCCCCCAACCCCTCACTCCCCCTCCACGCAGGACTTACATGGAGGACAGCAGGTCCCAGATCCAGCCTCTGGTGGACAAGGTCCAGGCCGAGGCCTCCAAGCTGCAGGAGCAGGTCCAGCCCTTCGTCAGCGACATCGAGGAGCAGATCAGGCCCGTGATGGAAAACCTCCAGACTCAGGTGAAGCCTCTGGCCGACAACTTCCACGCCCAGGTGAAGCCTCTGGCCGACACGATGGTGAAGATCTTCCAGCAGCTGATGGAGCGGACCAAGGCCCTGCCCGTCCAGTGAACGTGTCCTTCTCCTCTGTGTCTCTGAGCCGTTTTTACATACATGTCGTCGATAAAGGGGTTTGAAAATCGTCCTTTTGAGCCCACGTCGTGTTCTTTGCTTTGACTCGTGCGAGTAAATATTTTATTTGCAATCTGAGTAGAGACATTCATTTGTGAAAAGCCAAAGGGGCAAGTGGTCGAGTTGGGATGAAATATATTATAGCACAATCAGATGAGAGTTACTTATTGAAGTGGAGGTCGATAATCAAAATTACGCCTGACCTTTGGATCAATGGGGTTTTCCATCATTTGTGGTTCGATATTCTGAAGTAGGCTGTCAAACTTTGGAGTCATAAGATCAGATGGATGAGATCAACTCAAAAGAATGGATGTGTTGACTTGAGGGCGATAATTACCCTAATATCAGAAGGATAACCAGGAGAAACTGTGTAAAAGCCTTTTTTTTTTTTAATTAAAAGACAAAATAAAAAAAACATTAAACAACGTTACAATGCATACTCAATTAATATCTCAGAAACACATCAAATACTATTTTATACCAATACCGATAAAAAAAAATAAAAACTGACAGATTACAACATTAAAGATCTGCAATGAATTCATTTTCACGCAGTTAAGATATTTAATCTATGTTCACCGTGTGCCATAAAGATAAATACCATCTTTTCCATCAGACATTATTTTTTTTCTGAAAGATTCTCATTCAAGAATTGGGTTCCTTCAAACGTTACGATACTGGATTTTCCAACATGACCGTGGGACTCGTTGACGAAGACAAATCGAGATTCAGTCCGTTGTGCTCATCGGTGAGACATCAGGGTTCCGTCACTGCTCGATGTTCGCGGAGGGAAACTGGAGCAGGCGATGCTTCGTGACGCTTCGAGATGCAAACACGGGAACTGCTCGGCATCACATTTTGAGAAAGACTCCCACGCTTGTCGTGAGTTCGAGCTTCTGTCTCAAAGCAGCGAGGGAGACAATGACTTGTTGTCTGTTCAGCAACAAAACAACAAAATCACTAGTCTTCCATGCTGCCATGGACCTCCTCATGCAGACAGGGACGGCCACGATATCCAGTATTCAAAATCGGAACTTGTGAAAGCGTTTTATTTGAAGGCAACCTAGAGCTAATTTGATCGCTACCTGGCGGCCGGGAGGACACGCATAAGCTTCCTCACATAAACGCATTGGTACTTATTCTCTCTATTGTGAATCTGTCCCCACACATTCCTTCTAGCTCCGTTGCCAAGCTACGAGCATTACTCAAGGTGGCCTCCTCGAGCTGAAGCACAATCCCGTGGGGAGGAGGGAGGGCCGGAGGGAGCGGCGGAACCACCCCCCCTCTTCCCCCTCACCCCGCGGCTCTCCTTCGAACCCAACTCGCCAGCGTTTCGGGTCGAAGGCCGAGGCCTTCCCGTCGCAGAGGAACTGGCCGTGCCGAGCGGCCTTCTCCTTGGACGCGCGGAGGTCAGACGCCTCGTCGGGCAAAAACCGTCACGAAAGCATCTGTGAAAAGTGCTCAAAGCCACGGTGGGAAAAGGAACACGCGTAGATGCTGCACTGCTTCCATGGCTGCACTCGTCTCTGGGGAGGGAGGGGGGGCGAACTCATTGTGCTTCATCATTTCACATATTCAAAAACAAGAATGATCATAATCTTTAAATCCTGGTGCTGAATGCCCCCCTCCTCCCTCCTGTCTGAGCAGTGTATCCATGAACAATATTGCTGCAGCATCCGAACCATGCACAAACATGTAGTTTCTCTACCTTGAAGCGTGGAACCGGTTTGTGTGACCCTGAGGAGGGTTCAGAGCGTCCCGGAGGGAGGCGGAGGCCGGCGGAGGCCGGCGGCTCGGAGCTCACTCGTTCAAACACCTGCTCGCTCAGTGCCGTGGTTCAGGTTCTATGTGCTGCGTTTTTTTATGTGCGTCAGCGTTAATCAGTTCAATGTCGGTCAGCGACGCCGCAGCAGCAAAGTAGTGGGACGGTGCAAGAGAAAGGATGCTGTGAGCACGTTAATAGGCTTTCCACTTCAGAATTCTAAAGCTCTGCTACTCTCATTCAGCCAAGTGGTTGTCTTCATTGGGAAGATATTCAATTCCACCTTGACCCTTGTGTCCCCAGCTTGCAGGTAAAGTCCACAGTCAATAGGGATCAATACTTTAATACTAGTGTTTTGGACCTTTGGAGGAAGACGCATAGTCAGTTCCTCGCCGGCCCATTTTGTTAAAGCTTCAGCTGATTACAATGATTACAATGATGGACACGTTCAAATAGTGAGTGCATGTTAAAGTGAACAAATCAAACTCTATTCACATCAGAAGAAGCACTTATGCGTATGCAGACCTACCAACATGTGTTAACTATCCAATCGACCACTCATTTCATATATTACACACAGCAGCAGAGGAAGCAGCTGCTGTCAGTCCGTCCACTGTCTTCAGAGACATTCTTGTAACAGCATAAAGAGACAAAATGATGTACATTCTTCTATCGTTTGTGTGGCTCTTCGAACAAAAAGCGACATTCACATCTCTGCATTTTCATATTTCTGAAGAATTTCACTGCATAGTAAAACTGATTCCTACTGAATTATAAATCCTTACCATCAATGCAGAAGATGACTATTTACAGAGTGGCCACTCTCTCTCTGTGTGTGTGTGTGTGTGTGTGTGTGTGTGTGTACCGCAAAGACACATTGGAACCTGATCTGCAAGTTTGTGTGTGTTTGTTCTTTTGCTTGCAGGTTTGTGTGCACACATTACCACAGCACAGCCGGGGCGGTGTGTGTGTGCGTGTGTGTGTGTGTGTGTGTGTGTGCCGGTGTAAGTTGTGCATGTTGTTGAATAACTGCTGGTTTGTTTGAGTTTTTAAATATAAATTGTTGTGCCTTAAATACTTTTGATGGATCCTGAGGCTAAATGGAAGCTTGCGGAGAAAAAAGGTGACACTGACAGACATTCAGGAAATGTACCTGAAGACATCGACGTCTTTGGATCCGCGCGGCAAAATCTTTGCAGTCATCTTGACAAAAACGGCGATTCAGAAATCCTTAAAAACAATAAAAGATTCACAACGTACATGTGAGAGGATCAAGAGAATCTGAAGGTAAAATTGTTGCCACTTACCATTTCTGAATCGGGCACATGGGGTCATTCACGAGGGCGTTGATTGGAGACGCGGAAGGAAAAAAAAGCAATTTTTTAACTGCACAGGGGGGAAAAGCAGAGTCTTAATAAAGCAAAAAAAAATAAAAGAACAAAATGATAAAAATCTGCTCAAAGAAAAGCGGCTTAAAGGCGTTGGGCTGAGAAGAAGGGGCCGTTCTCTAACAGCGAGCGGTTAAAGACAGAGTCGGTGAGAAGGTCTGTCTCCAGCGGCCAGTGCAGAACACTGATAGATATGTTTTTGCTGCCACGGTTTATGTTTTTACTGGGAACTGATGGACAGACAGCCCCCGTGCACACAGGTGCTATTCAAGGAAACTGTGTAAAAGTGACGTCACTGAGAAAGATCAAGCCCACAAACCTCTTCAGCGCTCAGGTCCCGCCCACTACATGACGCTCTGTTCATATTTTTCCATAGTTTTCTCTCTCTCCTCTCTCTCTCTCTCTCTCTCTCTCTCTCCTTTCTCTCCTTTCCTCTCTTCTCTCTTTGCCTGCTTGTCTTTTTTTCGTTTAAACCCTATTAGTTTATCCTATAAAGTTCATTTCTACAAACTACAAAGCCATGAACATATGTCGACTCACAAAAAGCCTTCTCTTTATCCCTGTTTCGCTTTCTGTTCATTTCACTTGCGTTAACACACACACACACACACACACACACACACACACACACACACACTACAGGTGGAATACGCTAAACTATATGAATCACTCAGTTTTCATTTCGTCGAATGCACAATATGCTCCGGACGTTTCCACCTCTCTACTGTTTTGTGTGTCTTCTGCAAATGCACAGGGCTCCTGATGTGAAACGCCAAATGAAGCTGCGGCCCAAATTTTCATAGCCCTCCAATTTGGAGCGCGGCCGTCTCCCTCCGTCTCTAATGCTGAAACACCACTTTGTAAAATTACAGTACAATTTTGAAAAGTAGAAACAGGCAGCAGGCAATTCAGGTGCTCAACCTCGTCAACAATGGAGTGCCGGCCTTGGTGATGGTTGCTAGGTGACGGAGGAAATACAATGGCCTCCTCTGAAACCAAAGGACCTTAAGTGGACTGACAGGAGTGAAATCGCACACAAACACACACGCGCACACACACACACACACACACTCACACACACACACACAAAATAGAGCGATGCAGGGAAAAGGAGCGTGTAAGCGAAGCCGTGCACCCCTGTGTGTGTAGAAGCTCGACTGAATTGGAAATATTGCTGTTGCTTTGGAGAATAAGGAGAGATTCAACTGAATAGGAGTGAACCATTCTATTTTTTATTTCTTTAGACGGTAGCAAGAAAAGGCCTTGTGAGAAGCTGCAGGCTGTCATCGAATACGAGCGGTTGCTTCATTAGTATATCGGATAATTACGTTGTGTGGCCCATTTTCGTTATGTTTTGTTCGGGACAACCTGATAGTGGAAGATGATGTTACTGAAGGAGTCATTTATTGACCAGTCACATGGTCAACAGAAGATGCTGACATCTGGCAGCTCGTCTGCAGATCCATCTGTCATTTCTCGGTGGCCGTGCATCAATCCGCTGGTCCATCCGTCCCGTCCACTGGCCGATGAAACCACCTGTAACCTGTCGCCGCCTCTTCTAAACATTTTAAGGGCGCAGGGACGGAAAAGAGCGGCACGCCCCCCTAATGATCCCGGCAAAAGTGTGAGGCAGAAATAAGATACGGCAATGCACCTTGAACTGTCATTTTCCTTTTATTAAAAACAAAGCGCCGTCATTCGGCTTGTGGATATGTATACTTTTATTCAGCAGTAAAATTAAGCCTATTTCCAGGTAAAAAAAAAAATTCTTCCTGTGGAGATGACAACTGCCGCTGTGTACTTCTGTAGCCGCCCAATCAGACGAGAGCACTTTGCCCGCAGCTGCTTGACTGACGGAAATGAACAATTGAACATATTTATTTTTCCCTCCTGACGACCTAAAGCCTCATTCTGTAGGATAAACCTGAGCCCCTCTGTGAAAATGGCCTCATTAAATGCCTATTTTCAGCGTGGGGGGGGGGGGGGGGGGGGTTGTAAAATACATTTCAGCAGAACGCAAAGGTGCATTTTGCAAGGAGACCATTTCTTTAAACACACAACTTGGACGCGCAGCTCGGATAATTAAAGCCACACAATAAGCAATGAAATGAGTCGCCGGTCGCACGCTGACCTTTAGAGACATTTTTAACAACCCTGAAAATACTAGCGTGGCCAGTATCTCTCTGGCCAGTATCCCCCCCCCACCCCACCACACACACACACACACACACACACACACATCTCCCTCATCTGCCGGGGAGAAACTGAAGCACCTCTTCAGGCCACTGCCATTATTTGCTCCTTTCGGGGCCCCGGCCCCTGAAGTACTGCACTCAGTTAGGACCTGTAATGTAGATTCCATTTTAGCTGCCATTAGGCCTCATCCGTTAGAGCGGAGCGGCCTGTTCGCTACTCCTCCACTGCTCTCTCCACCCCCCCCCCCCCCCCCCCCCCCCCTCCGGCCCCCCCTCCACCTCCACCTCCCCCATCTGTTTTCCCTTCTTCCCTCCGCTCTTCCTCTCGTTCCTCCTCGCCCCTTTTCTCCCATCTGCCCTCCTATCCCATCCTGCCATCTCTCCACTCCAGCACTCATCTGACCCCCTCCCCCCCCCCCCCCCCCCCACGTCCTCCCTCCATGCACTCCGCTGCACTCCCATTCCCAGGCCGTGCCCCCCCGGGGGAGCCATGCAAACTGCTTATTCAACAATCGGCCGCCATGAAGATATGTAATGACATTTTGGAAGGCAAAGAGGCCTGTGTGGTTTTTAATTCATATTTAATGGCTGTCAGGCTAAATAGCCCACTATCCTAAATGGGGGAGAGGCTGCTGCTCCTCCACTTAAGACTGAGGGGGCCGTCTGCCCGCGGATATCTGCCGGCTCGTTCTGCTTCTTCTCCTCCAGGGCAATCGCTCCCAACACAAGACAGGAGCTGCTGGAGAATTATTAAAGTTTATGATATAGTGTATTTAAACATGTCGCAGCCCCGTCCACCTTCGCGTACCGATCAAAGCCCTTCACAATGGGATCCGCATCAATGAAAATACACGATTTCGGAAGGTCTGCCGTTACTTTGGCTTCTACTTTAAAACCACTCTGATTATTTGTTTACTCCTTCTCCCAAATTGAATGTGATTGCTGTGTGCCATTAGAAATGAACTCATAACTATCAGAGTCATTGCGGTAGCTTCAGTAGCTGCTCTTGTTGACGTGCAATAGGTAAGTAGGTAGTCGTTCGGTACCAGAATTCAGCAGGAAGTCTCTTTTCAGTCGTGGTTCTGTGGCTTTTACCTTTTACCGCTCTGCTCCTCGAGGGAAACTCTTAGCCGTTATTTTCTGTAGAAGCTAATTACTGTGTCTGCCTGATATTCATCATTATGCGTCGAGTCAGTCCACAAAATACGGCATAGAGGCTGCTTTTAAACATCAACGGATTGCCTCTGTTGGAGATGAGAACCGACCTCCTCCCGTTTAGGAAGGAAGGTGCGACAATCCTCGTCTCATCTTGTCGTATCTTTTGGCGTTTCTTTTTAAGGACGAAATGGTCCTAATTGACTTTGTGTTCATGTCCTCGATGACCCTTTTTAGGCTGCGGCGAGAGAAAATCAGGTAGAATTAACAAGTCCAACAAACCCCAAAATGTCAACACGATACAGAGACGCAGCCTCGAGGCTGAGAGGAAGGCTGATTTAAGCCTTTAAACTGGCAGGTATTAAAACCACGGGGGCCATTTGTAATTTTAGATTGAACATTCATACTAACATTTTTCACTCCGGGGGTCCTGCACAAATGTCTTCGAGAGTTTTTTTTTTTTTTTTAAAGGAGGAACCGCTTTGCCTTGTGAAAAGGAATCACAGCGGTGCAGCTGTTGAGAGAGCTTCTGCGCGGTCAATCAGAGTTGATGTTGGAATCATGTTCGTGAAATAGCAATTGATTAAGTGTTGGTTCAAGTTAATTACAGATTTTAAAAAATACCCAGGACTCTAAGCCATTAGACCATTTCTCTGGAGGCATTGTTGTAGACGTTACGGACGTAACCGCCATTAAACCAGTGGCGCCCTTTGCAGCCAATGGCTGACCAGCTCGACATGCAGCATCTCCAGCAGCATTAAGTCATCGTCATGAAACAAAAGACCTGGGGGTCGAAACGGGGGATCGTCGCAACTGCAAAATATTGATGCCCTTGGCTGCCCCGTATCATTTTTATTTTTTAATTTTCTCTTTCCCCGAGTGGCGTCGAGGCGCTGAAATGTAAATAAATCCATCAGGCCAAAGGGGCTGGGGGCTCCAGTTACCACTCCTAACAATCAAGAGGCTTTTCATGCTGCCCTGGAGGGCCATTCCTGTAACGCTAGCACGCTGGAGAGAGAGCCACAAATCATCATCCCTCCCTCTCCTCCCTCGCCTCCCTCTCCTCCCGCTGCTTCTTCTTCTTCTTGGACGCCTTTCTCTTCCCGGTTTTCCCCTTTCACTCACACAAACACGCCGCTGTCCTCGTTTTTCCTCTCCAGCCTTCCCTTTTTTCCTTTTCTTTCCTCCTAGCACGTCTCTTTTATTCCTAATGCTCTTCATCAGAATTCTTCATTTGGATGCAGATGATCAAGATGAACACGTCGTCACCTAGTGGGTCAAACGCGATGGGTCAGAGGGAAGGTTTTTGTCTTTTTAGAAAAATGTTGAATATTAAAACGTTCAGTGTCCTTTCCCCGATTCCAGGAATCTATTAGTTTTCCTTTATTCTCAGACTTCACTACAATTAGAAAAAGAAAAAAAAATGTAATGGACACCGTATTAAAAAGGTAAAATGGAAAGGCGCCTGCTGGTGTTCGGATAACAACAGGAAGTTATTTATTTCAGCTTGATTTGTTTGTCAGTGTCACAGTCTCAGGAACGCAGATTCGGACCAAATTAAGAAAAAGCCGACGATTCACAGTCGAGCGTCCACGAAAAAGGCCAGCAGAAATTCCCATTTACAAAAAAAGGCGAGATGCAAGAAACAAAGACCACACACAACCTGAACACTCACAGAGAGGAGGTTGGTGACGAGGGATTGATGGCAGGACTGATTAGGAAACAGGAGGAAAGGCATCAGGGAGGAGGACAGGAAAACACCTGAAGGGAAGACGCCTCAGCGAAAGAGATGGTGAGTCTCAAAATATAATGCTAACGTAGACGTGCTGGGTTATGGATGCCACGTTAGTTGCAAATTAACAGAGGGACGATTCACTTGATCATCCATCAGCTCAACCATCGGGGCTCCATTTCCTCGTGCCGGCCGGCTGTCTGGCACATCACAACTCTTTTGTGGTGCAGGAATAGATTTGCTTTTAAAGACAGCGTGCTCTTTGGGAGACATTTGAGGCGATGTGGGTGATGGTGAGGAGGTTTTGTTCGCAGGTGAGAAAGGAGGGTTCTTTTTTTTTTCTTCTCGCAGCCACTGAGTCGTATCGATTGAAAAGAACTTTACAAAGCTCCCTGCACACATCATCAATTAGGGCACTACAAGTCTTACCTGCTGCCTGTTTAAGCATCACAAAGACACACGTGGAGGGCCATCTTATTCCAGCCTTCGCGCAGCTGACGTGTGGAGCGGAGTGGCGACGCCGTCTTCGCCCCCCTGATCAATGACGGCCTGAGCTTGTCATTGATCCGTCGGGCCGAGCCGCCCTGCTCCGTTCTGACCCGGTCACTCAGTTTGGACTGATAGCAGCAGAGGTTAATGCGCAGCGGGTAAACATGAAAACGGGACGTCCGGAGAGATCAGGCTGAATGATTTTTCTGAAAAAATCCATCGGGATAGTAGAGTTGGAGGCCATTCAGACTGTCGTTAATTATATTGTAATCACTGCAGGTTGCCGGAATGAACATTTTGATTTCGAAGCCGAAGTCATTATTTTTCTGCTTACACACGTCGTCTAAATCTAAATTGTCACGATCTTTACTTGCTACACAAACAAAAACCGTAGCATTTCCGTCTGCTGTGTATTTTACATCAGAAAAGGGACATGAACAATATAAGGCAATTGCTGCCTTTAAATTACTCCACCATTACATACCACACGGCAATATATAAGTGTATAAGTTCAAAATGTATTTAAATGGACCTTAAATACATTTTCTGTGGCACATTGTAACTGGTTGAAACTGTACATTTGCCATTGTTTGCCATGTTACAGTACTCGGCCCACAATCAATCGGTTTGGAGTTGAGCTTTTGCTCCTTTGGGGCCAGATGAGGTAGTTTGGACCTTTAAACAGAATGCCTCCGTCTTTCTCCGCGCACGTCCAACCGATCAGGAGGGCCGAGCGAGATCCAGAACATGCATGTTTTCACGTAGCGCCCCAGGGTTCCCCGGGAGGAGCTGCTCATTGTCCCCGGGGGCAAGCGGAAGGTTCCTTTGACGCAGAAACAATCCACCGTCAGTGTTACCGTAATCAGAGGCAGGCATCTGGCGGGGCACCTTGGCCGCCCTGGTGACCCGCCCCCATCCATCCTGCCAAACTGGCAGCTTTATAGCTCCCCTGGCAGGAGGGACCTGGGTGGGGCAAGCCTCCGCCTGAACGAGGAGCAGCCAAAGGGATGCGTCTGGTGGATGAACTGCGACGTCGCCTAAAGGGTTGTCGGTCGTGCTGCTGGTCGGCGCGCTCACCGATTAAATCGTCATCCAGTCATTCGTGCTGTTCAGGGTCTGCCTCGCTCCAATTACGCCAGTCAGGACATTGCTAATTACTGCGCCGATAAGGGTGCTTGAAAGCGGTGGTTCCGACTAATTACAAGTCGTACTGTGTTGATGATACTTAACATTTCTGTCAGTTTTGTGCGGCTATCGATATTAGATCGGGGAAAATCAATTGCCGGCGGTCGATGAAATTGGCAGTATTTGCGGCCTGGTGACGGCTCGGGAGGAGAGTTGCCCCTCGGTAAAAGTATTTTCACATGCAAACAATAAAACAAAAGAACTCTCTGCTGCCGTGCACAATATTAATGGCCCATTGTTTCTGCAGGGGTCAAAACGACTGACACAAATGCCACGGAATTGGCGGTCGCATGTATTCATTGATTGAATAAAAGGCAATTATGGCTCTAACTGCTTTGTGCTCTTTATCATTTTCCTTTATCACGCATTTCCACAGGAGGAGAGCGAGGCTGTGCCGACATCCGAGAACAAGTGCAGTGTACTGACGCAGAGTAAATGATGCACGCGTGCAGACATGCACATACTTACAGTGGTTAATATGTGTAGTTTCCTGGTATACAGGAAGTCATCTATCACGGTGAAGTGAGCAGTGGAACGGGCGGACAGAAAGCTATGCAGGGATGTGAACTAAAGGTCTAAATAAAGCAGTGGGTCCAGCAGGCAGGTAGAAGGCAAAAAGGTAGCATTAAAAATGTAGAACAAATGTTTTGAAAAAAAAAGTCACAAAATATTTTCAAAAAAGGTCAAAATTTCTTTTAAAGAATGGTCAAAATATACTTTTAAAGACAAGCCCAAAATGATTAGTTCGGAAAACGTTTGAAAAGCGTAAAAAAAGGTTGAAATTGTTGTAAGTAGTTGTCACGGAAAAAAAAGCAAATAGTAGATCGAGAACAGTGGTTTTAATACCACTTGGTTTTGGAGTTTTGGTCGACACCCGATTCCGAGTAACCTGTGAGTCAAAGTACTGGTTCAGACCGTTTCTTAGAAAAACACATTATTATTAAAATGTCATCAATTGCCTGGATTTTTTCTCGTTAAATCTACACACAGTAACTCGGGAGGTCTGGTACGCGGTGTGAGAGCTGTTGTTTTTCTCCATCACACGTACCACCGGTCTCAGTGCCGTGTTGTAATTGTACTCCCCCCCCCCCCCCCCCCCCCCACTAATACTGTAACTCGCAGCAAAACAGAATGAGAGCGGAGCACGATTATAATGTTCCCGCTGTGTGTTTCACTGGATTATCGATTATTCCTGCAGAAATCGTGATCCGCAAACCTCTTTATCAAGAGTGGAGCTGGATGTAGAACACGAGTCGCAAAATGTGAGTGACTGATTTTTACCAAATGATTCCCCTTCAAGTCACTTGCTTAAATTCTTTGAGTGAATATGTGGTTGCACTGCATGTGTTTTTTGTCCGTGTCAATAATGATTGTAACTGCTAAAAATATGAAACTGGATCACTATCTATATAGATAATTTAGTTGACATTGTCATTTTTTAGCAGCAGTAGCGTGGTCTGAACTGCAGCGCATGAGATGAATAGAGGAGGGATACGGCTGCGTATTGTCAATAAAGTGGCACTTTGCTCTTATTTTTCAATTAGGATAATGGAGAGAGGCTTTCTATAAACATGGATACGAGCTGGAGATGTTGCTGCTTGGGGAGAGGAGGTGAAAGAACAGACAGAGCGAGGGAGGGGAAAAAACTGTTATTAAAAAACTTTTATTTATGATAAGCAAAAAATGCACATGTTTTCTATGTCAGTAATTTAAATCAAATTGTATCTGCTTAATATTCAAAAGGAAAATATGCATGTACAGGATTATTTAAATGGAAACGAAAGGCTTAATTTGAATGTCAAGCAGATACAAAATGAATTTCAAATACTGACATAAAAAACAAGTGTGTCAGAAGCCTTTATTTAGCTGTCAGCATCACACAGGAATCCTGTTTATTGTGAAGTGATTGGCATCTTTTTGCAGCTGAAAACATCAGCTTTCATGAATTTCATGAAAGCTGATTCAGAAAGCACATTAAATGTTCATTACATACTCTTTACTCTGATAGCTTCTCTCCTGAACGACACATGTCAGGGTGTTTCTGAACCGATGGCGAAATTTAAGATGACGTTTTATGAGGAGAGAGTGTGTGGCAGCAACGGTTTGGGTTAAGACAACTTCTTTGGTTAAGTTCGTGGGACAACGGTTGCCGTAGTTACAAGAAGTCAACATTGGGCGAAGCAAACAGCGCTCTGGTGTTGTGCGGACCTTTGAAACCAGTCTCCTCCTACATTGTAAGTCTTTTGAATAAATAAATATGCCGTCATTTGACCTTAAATTTTCGAATTACAATCGGCCCTGCTGAGATTTACAAACATGCACGTCTTTCAAATGCATAACTAACCTTCCGCCAATGCTGATTTCAGATGCCGATTGGGACTCTTTTAAACAACGCAGCGTCGGTTTCCTTTTTTTCCAAACCTCTAAAATGAATGAAAACAATGTAGAAAACATGAGGAACATCTTTTGTTTGTCGTACGTTCAAATAAGGCACAATACAGATCTGTTGCATTCTCACATTTTCAACACCAACTTTTCCTCCTCGGCTTATCAACACACATTGGCAAAATGATCTACTCAGGTTATTGTACGATGACAATCTTACAATATGAAGACGGGTGGAGGGAAGCACAGTTATCATAGACACCAGTGCTACAAAGTTTGACTGATGACAAACAGCAACGACAAGTAGAGTGAATGGTGTGATTTCTAGCGAAAGGGGGGAGAGGAGATGATGGGAAAAAAAGCAGGATGAAGACCCATAAAGAGATGAGGACAAGGCACCAAGTGAGAGGTTTCGACGGAGGCAGAGAGGTGGAAGGAGACGGGGAGGAGAAACGGCGTCCTCGTTCGTTCCCGGCTTCTGAACGAGCTGCTGCTGTCTGACTCACCAGCGCCCAACACAGCTGCTCGAGTTACTGCTCATCTGCATGAGCCCCTCCAAGGCCTCTGGTGTCCACAGCCCGGCTTCTAATGAGGGGTTGAAACGGGCGGATCCGGTTACACACACACACACACACACACGCACACACACACAAAACCTCTTCGACCCATTGATTCTGGGTTTACCCATGTGATCTGCACACATACTCAAGCAAACGGGGCTGTAATAACTTTCATACAGAAGCTTGGAACCTATTAAAGCACTCATCATCAGTGGACGCACACACACACACACACACACACACACACACGCAGGTCTGTGCGCTGCTGGCTGCTTGTTGTTCTCCAGCCACAGATAAGGGTTGGATGATGTAAAAAAAAAAAAAAAAAAAACAGAGAAGAGAAACGGAGGAGAAGTGATGAAGAATTGGAGAAGGCTGTACCCAACACCCTTGTTTTGCTTGGTGGTGTATCGATCGGGGAGGGGAGCGTTCTGTCTGACGGGAGGTTTGGGCTGGTGATGTCCAGATCTGTAGATAAAGACACAGAGCCCCCTCTCTGTATCTTGTTCCATCAGCTTGTACCCAACGTCTCCTCATCTGACATGAGACAGAGGACATGTGCCGCTGTAGATCTCCTCCGGTGAACATGTGGCTTTAACATGACTGGTCTTACACTGTGGTCTTCCTCGGGTTTATACTCTGAAATCTCACTGCGAGTGTCGGATGGAGCCCAGTTATGCAAAAACTGAACTAAAATAATTAAAATGCATGATGCTTGTTTTGAGGTTTACAGTCTCAACGTTGTGTTGAAGTTGCGTTGAAGTTGCGTTGAAGTTGCGTTGAGACATGTAGGAAGGTAAATAAAAGTAGAGAAACGGCCTCAGACTTGGAAAAAGGTTTGTTCACAGGCTTGTTGAGGGTCTCGTCAGGAGATGAATGGATCCTGAGTGGTTTGTTTGCTTGATGCATTTACCATTACTTTCCCGCATTTGTGGAACATTTATAAATGATAGGAAGACATAGAGGTTCCAGAGCACATGGATGCACAAAATCCCTGTAGCATGAACCGGTCAGGTTGAAGTGTGGCTGCTGCTAAAATGTTCCCACTATGAGGGACATCAGCATCAGCAGTAAATAGCACTGCCAACTGAAACGAACAGGGTGACACAAAAACATGGGATTGGAAAACACTTCAGTGGCAGAAACATAATTGCGGCTCTAAAATGGCAGACTGGCTATTTCTTCTGGCCCATCCGTCCTGGCACGGCCAAAAATTCATATCAGGGCTTTTAAAAAGATTCTCTCCCGTCGCATCATAGCTACATAAAGTGGAGTCAGATTCCCTAAAAGCTGTGTTTTTTCTCTAATGTCCTCGCCTAAACACCTTTCCTTGCCCACAGAGGTCAAGGAATGGTGGATAGGAATAGACGTTAGGAGGTAGCCAGGCTCCTCATTCTGATGAAATCAAGATAAAATCTAAAAGGTTCACCGGAACCTCCTTCTGAGACATCGACGCAACACGAATGTGCTGTTGCAACTTTAATGCAGAGGGCTATTGCACGAAACCAGGACAGCTAGTCGCACCGCCTGGTCCCAGTGCGAACATTCGATTGGAGACCAATAGATCGACCGGGGAGCGGCGACAACGCCGACCGGGCACTGTAGGAGAGCCGGAGGTAGCTGCCAGGAAGCCAGCCGGGGGATCCAAGGCAGGCTTTTTGCCTGAGACGGGCAGCTCGTCGTATGCTGCGTGGGCCGCCGAAAGCCAGACGGGTTCCCCGGACCTGGTCATTAGGAAAAAAACTCTGCTGAGTCCTTACTTTTACTTTTACACATTTACATTCTGTCACAATGGCTGGGTCGATCGTCGAGGTGCGTGCGTTTTCAAACTAAGGATGGACTAATTGTCAAAAAAGGCAACAAACAAAAGGCAGAGACGGCCGGGGCTCAGGAACATGGAAACAGGACCGAGGAACGAGAAACTGCAACATGGTACAAGACGCTCGACTTCCACAAGGACAATCAACAGGGGCGTGACGAGGAACAGGAGAACACACATGTCTTCAAACACACAGGGATGGTGCAGCTGATTGGACACGACGGACAATCACGGGGGCAGACGGGACAAGACAGGAAGTGAAGGAACAGACTACAAAATAAGACAGGAAATGAACCCAAACAATGTCAGCGTGTCGATGAAGTTTAACCTGCCAGATGAGCCGATGTCTTTTCCTCACTGAAACTCAAAGATGGATTGATGGTTTCTATTGTAACCGCTGTAAAAATGTTAAAAAAAACTATATTTTCAAAATAAACACGGAAAAAGAAACTGAAAATGACTAACATATACAGCATAGTATATATATATATATATATATATATATATATATATATATATATATATATCTGTCAATCAAACTAGATTTTGATTCTCACTTTGATTCTAAAAAGGATTTTATCTTGCAGAACAGTGTACAAATGTTTATATCACACTTTTTGTTTATCACATCTTATTGTGTTATGGTGGTCAATTTCATGGTTTTCATTGTGGGAAACGCCTTTAAGATCTGTTTTTCTTAAATCTGTGGCTGTGAGCCCAGAGATGCTGTCCCGTTAAACGGTCAAATTAAGAAGGAGGCACTTCCTGAAATCTTCGGTAAATGGCTTATTCTCAGAAATGTTGTCATCACTTACAATATGTAGAAATAAGGAGGACACTGAATGTAGTGATTACACCAAAATCATACAATGAATTTGGCACGTTTCAATGTAATGATGGGCATATCTTAAGTCACCTAAAAAATCAAATATTTGCCAGTTTAACAATATTGATGTCCTTTTGAATGGAACCAATAAGAACTGTGTAAAGTGTGGTTAAGATATGACAGTGTAAACGTGTTTAACCGATGTGACTGTTTGACAGGTGAAGGTGGCTTTGGCGGTGTTGTTGATCTCTTTAATAGTGTGTGTCTCAATCCATAGCTGTAATTATGAGCCATCGCTCAGCCAATACTCTAGTAGAGCTTTTTAATCGCACAAATAGCGAGCAATCAAAACGCTTTTTTTGCGTTACATCCGGGAGAGAAACTCGGACTAAGCAACAAAACTCCCAAGGCGAGATAGACCTTCAGGCCTGTCGTATGTATGTATGTATTACGTCTAATAAGTTCAAGCTGACAGACAGGGTCATGGAAGCTCAGTGCCTCAATTTTGACATGAATAAATGTAATATGTCTCTCCTATTTTATAGGATAAAGTATGAAAAGACTACTTTTGCAATTTCACTAAAGTAAATTATATGAATCCAGAATGAAAGGCCCACGTTAATGACAAGGTTATTGGCGGAACAGCAAAGCTTGAGTATTCTTGTACAGAAGTGTTTAACAAAAGAACATAGAGAACAAACAATATTATCCAAGACATTATTTATCAGGGCTGCAGGCTTTTCAATGCAGCAGCAACAACAACAACAAGAATTATAGAAAATAGACTAAAAGAGGGCCGTTGCTTTGAATGATGATCTCATGAGTTTTGAGAAATTGCAACCTCAACCTCCTGTTGATCCAATGTCCCAATATAGGCCTATCGCCATCATTCGGTCTCATTGTATGGATTGATTGATTTCATATACGGCGCGTTGCATGTTTGTGTGTGCGTGTGTTCCAGTCAGATATGGAGAGGAAGTGAGAGACACATGGGGGGAGATACGGCTGGTAACATGGTCAAGTCTATAACACAGGATGCAACAGCCGCTGCGTCTGTTCCCGGGGAGTCCCAAACCGAGCAGTTATCTTTGGCCCGATTTGTTCAAAAGCCAAGTGTTGCAATTAACCCCTCCCATGACCATCAATCAGCGGAGGACATTAAAACAGTAATCTCATTAAATACCCGGATAGACACAAGGCCATTATTATCTGTCAAATGCCTACAATACTAACAAATGATGGGGGACTTAACATTTTGAAATGGCCCTTGGAAATAGTGTTGTCTTCATGTGAAACATGTGGAATGGAAATAAGGAGACGGACAGACATAAACAAGCACATTTTGGTAAAACAGTCAGGTTTCAATAGTCTGCCTCTTTTGGGAGACAGAAGACACCCATAAATAAGACATTACATCGTGGGAAAATATTTCTGTTTACCGTTATTCATCGTCATGTAAGATGTAGTCAGGGGGAGATCTCACAAACAATAATACAATTATTCATATCATCTTGTCTTCATTCATTGCTTTGCATAGATATATTTCATTATATTTCGTTTTATTCCAAGCAACCCTTTTGTGAAGTTACGAAGGACCTCCGTTTGAGGATACGTGCGGTTGATGCATGCAGACACCTGATTGGTCATTGTCTTATCGGGACGATCGCGCCGCAGTTGTTGAAAGTCTCTAAAGTAGGAATATAAATGGATTTAATGAGAAACAGAACATAATACAGGATTTACTGAGGGTGTGTGAAATGTCTGCAAGTGTGCATCTGTCATCTGCTCACAGAGAAACATGCACATGCATCTTATATAAAAGGTGCACAGTAAAGCTGGAAAAGAAGAAGAACTTGTGAAACACATGATTCCCTTTGCACGTTTGCTGTTAATTACACCTCCCAGCTAATGCTTCCCCTTGACTTCTTCCTCTCTTAACTGGTCCGCCTGAGCTCTGAAACCCTTTTCCTGCAAACAAGTGTGTCTTTTCCCTTTTTGCTGAGCTAGGACCAAGAAAAGGGGGGGGGGCGTGAACGGAAGAGTAATTAAGTCCACCGGACGATCCTGACGACGGCAGCAAAAAATGGCTATTCAGCTTATGGCCAGTAATTGTGGTCGGGACACCATGACCTTACTCATGTGCTGAGTGACTGAGAGGAATGGAGGAGGGGCACGGTACTCGTCCCCTGGGAAGAAAAAGCGGCTCTGCTCACGTGAAGAACACACAGCAAGTTAATGTTAGCAGTCGCACTTTCATCTGCTCGCGAGGGCTTCTCCTGCAGCGCGGCAAGCTCCACAGTGCGGAGGGTGGCCGATCTCTGGAAAGTGCTTTCATCTCCTACTATTAAATCCTGCTTGGGGTGCTGTTGGAAAAAGCTTTTTGCATATAGCGGGTGTCCCGCCTCTACCCCTCCCCACTTTGCCACGGCCATTGACATCCTGCCTGATCTCCCCTAAGCCGAACCCGCCAAGCGGTTGATCCAGCCCTGCGTACGGCGGCGTGTTGGATTCCCGCGTGCGTCCAAGCAACCGAGAGACTTCTTGGCTCGGCTTGTTCCTCTGGGCTGCTGGCGGGACACCTCTGCCCCCGGGGAGAGGGCCGGGGTGGAGGGGGGGGGGGTCGTGCAGATGAGATCTCCATCACCATGTCCCATCTCTTCCCTTCATCATCATCATCATTGACACACACCCTTTGCCCCGAAACCCCTCCCTCATCACCCCCCCCCCTTGCTCTCGGAGGTGTCTGGTGACTCTGGCCCGTGTCATCTTGCCCCGCCCTCCGTCGGTGGAGGAGTGGAAGTGAGAGAGGGAGGAGGAGAGAGGCTGCAGCCCACTACCACCGTGTCCCAAGAGGCCCCTCGCCTGCCTGCCTGCCTGCCTGCCCCTCCTGCTGCTCAGTACAGCTGTGGCTCAGACCCCGACCAGCTGGAGATCTCAAGCCCTGCCGGACAGCCACGGTGTGTGTGAAAGCTCCTCGCCGACTCCTCATCAATCGAAGCGCAACGAGTACGCCGACTCCCCACCGCGGCTGACAAGATCCCGCCTTCCCAGCATGGCTCTGGCCCCGCGGGCCCCGGCGCTTCTCCTGCCCCTGGGGCTCGCCCTGCTCGGCCTGCTCGGCCTGGCTCCGGCGCCGGCCTCGGGGGGCTGCCCGGCGGCGTGCCGGTGCTCTTTTGCCATGCTGCAGTGCCTGGAGCCCGACGGCATCGCGGCCGTCCCGGCGCTGGCCCCGCAGGAGAGCGAGAATGTGACGGAGATGTGAGTACGAGGGGGGCCACCTGCTCTCGATGCCGGCGGTTCGCTGAGGCTCGATGCCCTCTGCTTGTGTTCATGTTTGCAGTCCAGTTGGTTCCTGAGTGTCTGAATGGAGGCTAGAAGTTTAGGAGAGTAATTGCTTATATTTCAGTGTTCTTTCCAGTTGAGTCTCTTAATCCATCACAGAAATGACTCTCGTTTTCAAGAGGAATGTTGCTTCAACTTATCTCACTTTGACAGAGAATGTGACGGGTTTCCAATTGCATTCCTTTATTTATCATTATTTGTTGCAGTAATTTATCGCCTTGTCTCTCTAGAAGAGATTGTTCTCAGCAGTGTACAACAGTTAAGCACTTTCCCGCGACAGTGAGCTTCAAATAGTCTGCTCGGCCCCCCGCTCGCTTCATTTACTTCCATTATATCATGCAGTCGGATTGCTGCTGTTGGAAGCTTAAAGAAGTTTTTCTTCCAGAGGCGACTTGATGGAAAGTAAATTTACTTCTGCTTGAGATACATTAGAACGGCAGTCGTTTTGTCACTCTGGTCATTGGAAATCAATTATGGATTCTTAAAGACAATAACGAGCGAAGAGTGACGGGAACTGATGTCCCATTATCCATTGTGCTGCAACATGTGGCCCCGGGCCCTTTAAAGGACCTCACCACCATCGGCTCTTTTGTATTGTGGAATGACGTGTTGTTCACATGTTGTGAACGATACCAGTTAAAGGGACGGACTGAATGATGGTTGTTTTTGCTGGTTTGTGGCGTTTGTCTGGATTTCAAATTGTAATTTTCTCTAAAACCAAGCACTTTTACAAAGATTATTTTTAGTGGTAATATATCTATTTTTTTAAAACCTCAAAAGATCAGTCCAAACAGAGTAAACACATGTAAAGTACAGGTATAGTTCTAGAGATCTAGAGGACAGTTTCGTAAACTCTGACATCAAATTCTACCAAAGGACGGGATGCATCTGCACTACTTCTGATGTAAATTTCACATGGCCTTCGTGTAATCTGAGAAGCACGCGACTGGACTGGAGGATTCGACTGGATTTTGCATTTTTTTTCAAACCACCAACGTAAATTCCTTTCACACAAAACCTTGTTTTACTAACTGGGGTTTGTTCTCACCCGATTCCGCTCCTGCTGTGGACCCGAGAAGCAAACGCCGGCTTGGAAGCTGGTTCTTTGTGGTTCTTTTCAGTGATTCAGGTATTGCTCAGAAGAAACTGCGGCGTCTCACTCTGCCGCGGCGCGTGTGCAGCAGACGACTGTCATTTAATTAACAAAGGCTTGTTATAACTCTTTATGAAAAAAGGAAGCAGAAAACTGACCACATGTGATTCAAACACAGCCACTGTATTATTATGCAACCCACCATCAACTCCCCTCTGGATGACTAAATGTCACTCTGCGCTCCGCCACGCTGTTCTCTCTTTGTTCCGTTGCACAGATCTGAGCAATTAGCACTTTGCTAGGAAGGAGCTGCTGCGTGTGTGAAAATGCTATTTCAGTGGAGCGGGTCAATTTACCCGCTGCTTTTTTTCTGCCTGTGTTCACCTGCACCCCGCTCCTCGCCGCCCTGCTCTCATCTCGGAGAGCCCAGAGTGATGCTCGACATCCCCCCCCCCCTCTTAACCCCCGAACCGTCCAATCAATAAGCGAGCAGGCCTCTTCCCTCCGCTCGGCGCCTCAGCCGACAACGGCACCCGGGGCCGTATTTGGCGGCAAGATTCATCGTGAGCCGGGTTATAAATTCAATTTCGCGAATTGCCAGTCAATGCCTGCACCCCGGGAACAATAGATGATATACAACCCGCTCGGCTCAATTCAATAACTAAGGGCGATGGTTGATCCTGGGGGGCCCACCTGCCCCGTAATCACATTATCGCCGCGTGGGGCAATCACGTGAATAAAAAGGTTTGTGTGTCGCAGCTGACAAACACACAACTGGAGGGTTGAAACGTTGCCGCATGCTGCAAGTGGCTGACATCAACTTGAAATTACTGCAGGTATTTTCTGCTCTAAACATATCGAGGCGAGTGGTCTTTCCCCATGGATAGTTAAAGTACTGTATGTACTGTATGAGCGCCAGTAGCTGCTTCACCCACAGAAACCAGTGAAAGGGCTTCAGAGTGTCACATGACCCCGCTAGAAACTATGCTGTGTCCATAACAGTGTTTTTCCACCATATTCAAAGAAAGAAAAAAACCTGTGTATGTATGTATTTTATACAGGACAGGCGAAACTAATCAGGGCGGGGCCAACGATCAGAGCCGACGGTTAGACGCCAACAAAACCAACCTGGAAAGGTTCTCATCAAATCTATTTGGATGTTAGCTTCCTGGATAAAATAAGGTTATTTCAATCGTTATTTCAAAGATTATGTGTTGAGGAGAGTTCTGGAGGCGAGGCCCTTACCCTTCTCCGTTTGAGTCCACGACGTTCACGTCGGAGGGGTGAGCGGGAGGTACGGGCGGTCTGATGAGCGGGAGGACGGGCGGTCTGCGAGCTCGGCGGGTCCGATCCCGTCTGTCCTCGCGTTGAGTGCTCAATTGATCCGCACATGGCTAGTTATTCTGACCTGGGCCGTGTCTGGAGTGGAAAACGTCTGAGACCATCAGCCTACCCGTCTACCCGGCGTCTCTTGAGGCGTCGTGCTTCATTTTTCCACATGAGCAGTACATTAAGTTGTGATCGGAGCGGGCCCTGGCCGCCTCGGCTGGTTTTGTAATTTGTCGGTTCCGTGGAGGTCGGCGGGGGGGTCAGACACATGTCAGCGGGGGTTGAATCTGCATGCTGCCCTGCGTCTTTGATGGTTTTCTTTAGGCTCTCATTTGACTCCCACTCCTTCCTGCCTGGTTGGAACAACCTACGCGATGAACACGACCGATGATAAACTCTTTGTCCTTCCGGGACCCTAAAGAAGGACCCGCTTCACTTGTTTCTGTATCTTCAATTAATCGATTATCTTCACCACAAAAACCCAAAGGTCACAGTAAAATGTATTTACCTTGCATCTCTCTCTCTCTCTGTCTCTCTCTCTCTCTCTCTCTCTTCTTTATTAACCAGTTACATAGAAAACCAAGCCACCCTGGAGAACATAACAGACATTGATCTCGTCAACTACAGAGAGCTGAAGAACCTGTGAGTAATGCTCTTCTCACTCGGCCGCAAATACAAATGTTCATCCTTTTATAAGAGTATCCGCGTACTCTTTCACGGCACTGGACCAAACGCTTTTAATTCTCGATACAATATGTAATTCCATACAATTGACCGCTCGATAGCCCCCCCCCTCTATTTACTGTTGCTATGCCAATCAAGCGTTCTGCTCTGGCCCAGCTCACATAGTGCAAAGAGAATACAGCCGATTTAACCCTCAAAGTGCTTCATTTCTTTCTCAACAATAGGTTCTTTCATTTTAGGGGGAAAGGTGTAGAGACATTTAGCTCTATTTTTCTTTTCTATTTACTCCAAGCTCTCTCAGTAATCAAAGCAAATTGGTCGTACTGTAGCCTTGCACACAGTGCTTTTCCATTGCTGGTTACGGTTGCTAAGTTATGATCGAACCATCGCGCTTTGCAAATTGGGAGCAATTTAGGTTGTCCAGAATATCCCGGTACGCTGCAGATTTCCAGTTGAATAGAACCAAGTGGCCTTGAACAAAGCATGAAAAACCCCCACACAAAAACTCCACAAAACTACAAGTGCGTGGTGTTGACACACCTTGTTGAAAAAGTATAGTAAAGAAGAAGTAAGTTAGATAAGAAGCTGTTAGATACGAAACATTTAGTCGATGAATTGATTAGTTGCATCAATGAATGGTTTAATGAAAGATGGTTATAGTCATCTCTTTTGAAAGAAAATGGATTTGAGCCTTTCAATTTAATCTCTACAAAAAGCTCATTGAAAATATTTCAGTGTGGACTTTTTGTTGCACAAACCTTTTTGCATTTGGGTTTTTCCATTACTCACTGTTTTCCGACACTAATTATTGCTGTTGGCATTATTCCATCTCACGCTCTCTATCTGACTACCTGACTCGCAGTTCTTTACGTCAGGGTTCGTTGTTCTTTCTCCCCCCCTGCAGCACCGTCACCTTGTGTAAACTGAGGCTCATCTCTGCCAACGCCTTCCAACACAACCTCAAGCTGCAGTATGTGTAAGTGTCCTTGTCAACAACAACCGTGTTTTGACTCGTGTCCGCGTCAGACAATTAGTCGCTGTCAGTCAGGGCTCGGCCCGCCAGAGACGAGAGAGAGAGAGAGAGTTCATAATTTGGGCTTTTGGAAAGAACGCTGCGTACTTTAAAAACGAATTCCCTGTTTCTGTACCATAGAAACGTATCTTATTGTGACAGTAAATATATATTCAATAACAAGCACGTCCTTTTAAAACAGTCATCCAGAAAATTAATTTGTGGGCAGCCTGGTAATTAAGTACCCAAAAGTTAAAGCATGACATTTATTTCGGCCTCTACATTTGTGATCAGTCTGACGGGCCCAACGAAGACGTAATACTATGAAGACTTATCTGGTGGAACTATCAAATCTGTCTATTCAGCAGCCGCTCACCCTTATCGTCTCCATCTTGTCCTCATCGTTTTACTGAGCGTGTGCGACATGCCCCACATTGCTTATCTGAAAGACAGCCGTGTTTTCGAGTAGCACACATGGGGCCGGGAGGGTTGGGGGGGGGGCGTCTAGCGGTGGAAAGGCTGGGCGGGTTGCGCTCGAGAAACTGGAGAAGACATCCACCAGTCACCTTTTACTCGCTCACTTTGCCGGATTATCGACAACTGATGCATAATAAATACACTCCACTAAGGGTCCATTATCACTTGATCAATATTTCGCTGTGGAGGGAGAGGGTGGGGTTCGGGTGGGGTTCGGGATGGAGGGTAGGGGCTTTCCATGTGACAGACTATAACCAAACCACGCAGTTGCCGTGGCAGCTTCACCCGAAACCTTCCTGGACCGCCATCATCTTTTATATAAAAAAATCAGCAGACAAAATGAGCTGCGATATTCCCGGCTCTGCCCCCCTGATCCCCCCCCCCCCCCCCCCCCCCTGCCCCCGCGCCCCCACCCGAGCAGGAATCGAGCTGGTAATGGATAAGTCCCAATGGCTCACCCATCTGACATGAACTTTCGGGAGCAAGGAAAACAAATAATTGAACCCTTGGCCCTGCCAGGGTGAATATGTATTGGCTTCCATGTGGGAGCTCCCCAGTGAGGCTTTTTGTCATCTTCTGGAGAGGGGGGGTTCATTTACAGGCTGGTTCTTTGGCTGTCTGAGGATCATTTGAGGGCCAATGTGATGATATTTTAGTGCCCTTAGAGGTTTGGCCAAATGATCTGTGCATTCATCCCGGAAAAGGATTACAATGATGTATTATAATGACATGAATTCAATATATTTTTTAAATGTTTATTAAATGTTAAATAAACCCGGGGGTGAACAGCTTGATTAGTGTACGCACGTCAGCATGCTAACAATGACTATACTGCCATGTTATATTTATAATTTTTTTAAGTTTTTAAAGAATTCACTCATTTATCACAAATTTTGAAAATCATTAACCGCGATTAAAAGTTTGTTTTTCTTATAATTAATTTTTTATTTAATTGTTACTTGTATTTTAAACAAAACTACCCACATTTGATCCTCTCCAAGGCAGAATTGTCCTAACTAGCGGCTCTTCCTGCTGTCCTCATGCACTTCGCTCTCAGCTCTCTGTAATTTAACGGCGGTGTTTGAAGTGCCAACAGTCTCCCCACATTTAGCCGGGACGTTTTATAAGCCACTGTCTTTTAGGGACACAGTGGGGGGGGGTCCTCTGCAGACTGTGTGATAACGTTAGACGTTGAGATGGAAGTAGCCTAGCAGTTAGCTTTAGCCTAGCCTTCTGTTTGCAGAAAGCTCTCTCGATGTTCAGCTACCGTCTTGCTTTTCTCTGATCTAACTGAATGCAGCGGTTTCGTCTCCGCGGTCAGCTTTGTAAACTTCCTGCACACCGGAAAAAAAGGAAACAAAGTTGCCTTAACTGCGTTAAAATATTTCATCGCATTAATCTCGGCCGCATTAATTGCATAGATTAACGCGTTAATTCTGACAGCCCTAATCTGTTTAGTAGTGACATGAACTAGAACTGAAGATCTTGAGATTTTGCATTGGTTTTGCCAAACTCGTTAAATATACAAAGTCGTGTGGATTCAACTTTTTGGAGACCTTGAATGTTCATACAAGATCTTGTGATAATCCATCAAAATGCTTCAGTCTGGACCAAAGTTACTGGCCGGCTGACGTGGCCCCCCCCTGGAGCCATGAACATAACATGGCTAAAAACAAAAATAGAAAAACATTTTCCCCCCAAATTCTACCGGAGGGAGTTTGTGGGTTTGTGTATCCGAGCTGCGCCCTTCTTCCGAGAACTGTTTGTGACTGTGAACTAATCACCAAATGCACCCGACGCTCAGAGAGGTCTGCTGCAGCCGTTTGTGAGCGTGGCCCCCGGCTGGTGTGAAATACTTGCCAAAGGTAATTGATCAGAAACCATTTGGCTGCATTAACGTTTTCCACTGAGGGTGATTCAAAGCAGGCACGCCACGCGCCGCTCTGAAAGTGGCGCGTGCCACTCGACTCCGGGAAAATCAAAATAAGATATTTACTTCGATTTTTGTTTTATGAAGCTGGAGAAAAGTTTAATTTATTTTCCGAAAGATGTATACTTTTGCTCAAAGCAACATTTAAGGATGATGGCGTGCACACAAACAAATTAGTGAAGCAAAATAGTGTGCCTACTGAATGTTGATAGAGCATAAAAAAACAATGTTGGTGTTATCGCATTTCTTCTCTCATCTGTTCACAGGAACCTGGCATCAAACTCTCTGGAACACATCTCCTGGAGGGTGTTTCATTTTCTGCCTCTGCTCAACCTGTGAGTCCCTTTGAACTTCCTTCATCTTAGAAAGCACATTTTTCCAGGAGCTCAAGTTCAAATCAGAGTAGTCAAGTACCACCCAAATCACCAGAGACGGATTGACTAATATATTTAATGAGCCACATAAAGAAACACCCGCTGGCTTTGTGTGAAAAAGTGAAATCTAATTCAAAGTATTATACCCAAGATTATATTTATTACCCAGGTTTTTTTTTTTTTTGCCTGTCTACCTGTGGAGCCCCCTCCCAGCTGCAACCATCTGACATTAGCTGCAAAGCAGAAATCTAACACGGTCAAGCCAATTATGAAAACTCGCATCGCGGTCCGACTGGAATCACTCAACACAGTTTGACAGGTGAAGAGTCCTGCTGCCGTTGAATGTCAATTCGCCAAGAGAAACAATGGAGAAAGAGGCTCTTGTCCCTCCTCACTGACTTAATTATGATGTGCATTGTTTAAAGCACAAGACTCACGGTAAAAACACAAAAGATGAAACACTAGTTGTAAAGGTTAATCTCTGGGTCGGGAGGCCCGTCAGTGTCTTTGTGGTCTTGTTGCATTGTGCTTCCAGCGAAGTTTCCCCAGAGGTTAATTCACGGGTGAAGGTACAGTCCTCAGTTATTGTAAAACAAATTACTGCTGCCTTTTACAAAGCGATTAACTTATTATTGCGAAGTAGCCCTTTTACCCCGTAACTGCACAACTAAAAGGGTTTTTGAAAGCCGCAGGAAGAAAGAAGAAAGGAAGAAATAAATCATGAAGAATTTAAAGTCAGAGGGAACGAAAGATTATTTTCTATTTTTTAAAGATTCATCAATACTGACGCTTTCCGATTGTTTTAACTGTTAGTGATTTTGAAAGTGATCAGAAAAATACAATAAAGAAAGCCAATAACTGTCTTGCTTTCACGTCCGGAGAGCCATTCATTGGTTCACCATCTACAATGTTTCTACGATTAAACATATCTTTTGCGTTTGCTTCGATCAAAAAGGAGCAAGAAACCAAATTTCTCTCCGTTTTCTCCGCAGGGTTTTGAGGAAGAACCCTCTGGTTTGCTCATGTAACCTCCACTGGCTGCAGCAGTGGCAGAGGAATGAACGTGGCGACGTTGACAACCAACTGCTGTCTTGTTTCTCCGATGGTCGAGAAGTGCTGCTCAACTCCTTGGTGATAGACCACTGCAGTGAGTGCACAGCCAGGCTTCCGTTTTGGCACTTTATGGGATTTTATACATTATATGATGTTATTAGTAATAATGCACAACTACAATACTGTGCAAATGATCAAACCAGTAAGCCCGTTTCCAAATGAAGATTCCAATGAGAGAAAAGTAAGAATGTATTTAATACATAAGTCTCCCTCTCATGTGATGCTGTAAACAATTGAAAAAAAATGGCACCTTTGAAAAAAAAATAATGACAATTTGTCGATCCACTTCTGCATATCAACGTCTTCAACAAGCAGCGGCAGTGAAACGCAGCGCAGCCGTTTTAATCGCGTAGAGCGGAAACATCTTGTTGCCAGGAAACATACGAGAGATTTTCTAGTCCTGCAGTAAAAAATAAAGCTCGGCCGTCTTCCCCCATTGGTACGCCGGCTTTAGCTCACTGCCGTCTCCTCTGCTGCTCCCAGGTCCACCCGAGGTGACCATCGTCTCCTTCAAAGATTCAAAGACTCAGGAAGGCGGCAACCTGACATTCGCATGTCAAGTGACAGGAAGTCCAACTCCCAATGTGACATGGAGAACCGATGAGCTCAACTCTCGCTCCTTCACCCAGGTAGGGACGTTTTTTTCAGTCGACGTAGATCGCCTGTTGACTTTTGCTGGCCGTCTTTGGCTGGCTGTCAGCCTGCATTCCTCCACGTGACGCCCCCCCGTGTGACCCCCCCCCCCGTGTGACCGCATTAACCTCCTCTTCCTCTGCCCTGTTGACTGCTGACAGGAGAGAATCTGGGGCTCCACTTTAGAGCTGGTCCTGTTCCTCACCAACGCCTCGTCCAACGACAACCTGCACAACCTGACTTGTGAGGCCGAGAACCAAGCAGGACCCGGGGGGGACACGGTGCAATTGGACATTGAGTGTAAGTGCCGGGCGAAGTGAGAGCACGCTGTTGAAAGGTCGCGGGCTCGGCGCATGTCGCCGGGGCTTAATGGAGGTCAGGCCGGGGCCATTTCTCGAGTGCAGGCAGGGTGGACAGCCGGAAGAAAGGGAAAATGCACTGCACTGATTTCTTCTAAATGCCCCCCTCCACAAGCACGAGCATACCCGCCACGCGTCTAATGGAGCTCTTTGTCCTCCGCCACTCACTCAAGTGTTAAAATAATACGAGTGGAGTGCTGCAGGTACGGCTGGTCATTTAAAGCAGGGATACAATGAGGGGACAAAAGGAGAGGGAGCTTACGTCTACTTGCTCTCAGAAGAGTCCTTCACCTCACAGACGCTGTTCTTCCAGTCGCATCTTGACCCGGGAGGTTTGCGCTCGCTCTCCGCCTTTGCAGATGCATTAGCGCGTCTTTGAGTCGAGGTACGCCGAGTTATGACGGCCGGCCCCACAGAAAAACATTTTCAGATGCATTAGTGAAACATTACAGAAAAGAATACCGCCCAAATAATATTGTATATCACAAACTCTGTGACACTCATTAGAGAAATAAAGCCCAAAAGAGCGTGGGCGCCAATTGGATGGGGCCAAGTGCACGAGCGTCGAGGGACAGATAATGAACGTCAGGAAAATGGGGCTGACAAACCCGCGCCGAGATCCGATTTGAGGCCGCGCTAATGGACCCTTCCCTCCTACTCCGGAAAACCGCTTCATCCGCAGTGATTGGCAGTCTGTAAATGCGTTAGTGCAGCTAATCTATCAACATCAGCCCCCTTGGTGGACGGACACTCGTTAACCGCCAGCCCTTTAATTACTCTTAATTACCTCCCTGAACAGTGGGTGTTTACTGCTGAGTGGCTCCTAGCGCCATTGATTCATGGCGCTCGCGTGGCTGTCCTTTCAGGGGAGAGCATGTGGATTTTCGCGATGTAATTTGAAATTAAAAGGTAGATTAACTAGATTACATTTTGTTTTTTTTAATGCAAAAACTGGAGGTGGAGAGTCGACTAAACTTAATTCTCAAAACCCCCTGCAGGGAAATAGCTTGGGTAAGTTTAGGAGAGGCCGCTAATGGTTTGTTACTTAAATGTGAATCACGGTGCTAATTTTCTTCCACGGACTCCAGTGGACTCGGCGTGAAAGGCCCCCCAGTATCCCCTCAGCACAGGCACTCGCTGAGGCCGGGTCACGGGTTAAGAGCAGCAGACCCGTTTGAGGGGGTCGTCTGCACTTGAGAGTTGTGTTCGATCCGGACGCCAGAGGCCATTTCCTGTGACCTCGCGTCCCGCCGAGCTTCCAGGTAGCTGTTGTGGGCGGTAGGGGAGGGGGGCGGGCGGGCACATCGACGACCAGGATTCATTATTAATAGCAGGTCAACACTGGTTTGATGTGCAGATGGAGAACATTGATTTGTGGAAACTCAGCGAGGAACCTGCGGGACGCTTCCCCCTCGTTGACTCTATGCTGCACCCGTTGGAGGTGCACATTAAGCAAACAATCGTTGCCTGTAGACTGGTGCATCCTTATTTGATTTAAGTACCTTACACTTCAGAGGGCAACATGGTACTTTTTACCGAAATGTTTTTTTTTATTTTCTATTATTATATACGAAAGAAAAAAAAAACAAGAACCCCAAACTTTTTTTTGTCATTCCAAACCCTGAAAGCCAAATGCATTCAATATACAGTGATATTAAAGTTTTTTTATTGCCAAATTGATGCCTTTTACACGCTCCAGGCGTTATGCTAAGCTAGGCTAACCTGTCTGCTGGCTGTATAGCTTAAACATAAAGACACAAGTGTGCTTTCGTCAATGCTCCTTTAACTCAAGGCCAGAAAACCAACAAGTTCCTTTCCCCATGTGTCCATCTGTCCATCTCAAGACTTCCCTGTCGATGTTCCCAAAAAGAACAAAGAGCAAAGGAAGCACTTTCCCTGAAATCTCCCATCTGCTCCCCCCCCCCCCCCCCCCTCCATCAGTTCCCGTCAGAATCATCTACCTGAGGGACGCCGAGCCGCAGCATCACTGGTGCTTCCCCTTCGTCGTCGACGGCAACCCCGACCCCGAGCTCTCCTGGCGCTACAACGGCGTGGAGCTCAAAGAGACCCAGTACACGTACACCCAGCTCATCCGCGACTCGGGCGACGGGTCGGTGAAGCACGGCTGTCTCTTCCTCAACAAGCCCACCCACATCAACAACGGCCAGTACACTCTGATCGCGCAGAACCGCCTGGGGACGGCCGAGGCCACGGCCCACGGGATGTTCATGACCAACCCGTTCGACCCGTTCGACCCGGAGGGGATTTTTCCAGGTGAGTCCCCCCGAGACCAACGGCTCATCCCACGACGAGCTGCCATTACCATTAGTGCAGCCGAAAGAGCGATTCATCCGAATGTCTCGCTGGTTGATCTGCACCGACCAGCTCCCTTAAAATACTGAGCAACGAAGAAGCAAATCAAATGTCCCTGAACAAGTCGGCATTGTAGTTAATGAAAAGCTTTGTAATAATTAGCTCTCACGGCAGTAGCGCTTCCATAACTTTAAAATAAACTAAAGGTTGGACATCGTCAAGGGTATTGAGTTAAAAATATGTTGCTAATTAACTTAAAGGCAAACAACTCAGTTCCTGCTTTAATGGAGGCAATGTAGGGAGAATGACCAATCAGAAAACACGGCCAACGGCCGTAAACCAAAAATAAACTGTTTAAATCTGTTTAAATCAGTGTGATATGAACAAACGTCTCTGTTGAAACCTTTCAGAATAAAGTTGAGGCTGGAAAGCCGTGTGAGTAGGTCTCACTAAGGGGGGGAATTCTGAGGAAAGAATTCCTTCTGAAAAAGAAAAAAAAAACACCCTTGAAAAAAATGTTTTGTAAGATTAAATACGTATTGAAAAAAACGGGTGAATGTTAAAAAATCACTGTGAAACTTCCCCAGTTGAATTATAAGGAAGATTATTTTTTTGTTTATTGAAAATGTTATGTTTAAACACGTAGTTAAGAATGCCCAGATGTGTATTTTAGATTATTTTCTCCAGCAAAGATGTGGATGCAAAACAGCCCAAAAAATATATAATTTTACCATTTCAGCTAATAGTTGGAAAATAATAATAATTGGATTTTTTCATCTGCTAAAGGTTTCTTATTGAGACTGCGTGAGTGAGAGTGTGTGTGTGTGTGTGTGTGTGTGTGTACGTGATAGATGTTTGATAAATGTTTTAAAATCTTCACTGTTTGTTTCCTTAAACGTGTTTGTGCTCTCGCTTCCCTTCATGTCAGTCCTCGACGAGGATCCAAGTAAGTCTCGCATTTGATTCATGCTCTCCTAAAAATGTGTCCTCAGCAGTGCAAAGACGTGATGACAAGTCCCTCTAAACAAAATGTCTCACTAAGGGGAAGAATTCTGAGGGAGGAATTTATTTCGGGAAAAAAAAGGAAATGTTTTGTAGAGTGAAATATGTATTGAAGAAAAACACTGTGAAACAGTTGAATACTTACATTAACGATTAGATTCTTGTTTGTTCATTCTAAGTGTTATTTTTAAAACTCGTATTAAAGAAATGCCCAGATGTGTATTTTAGATTATTTTCTCCTGCACAGAAGAGGAGGCAAAACAGCCCAAATCTAAAAAAAATGTACCACTGCATGAAAAAAAACATCATTCACCATTTCAGCAGAGACTCATAATTGGAAAAAATAAGCCCTTTTTTCATCTGAAAAAGGTTTTGTACTGTGTGTGCGCATGTCTGTAAATGCTTGATAAATTCCCCCTTTTTTTTCGTGACACCCTTTTAAAATCTCCGGCTGTGTCCTTAAACGTGTTTGTGCTTCTCTCGCTTCCCCTTCATGTCAGCGCCCGCTGAGGATCCAAGTAAGTCTCGCATTTGATTCGTTTTCTCCTAAAAAAATAAATAAAAATATATATATATATAGCATGTGTCCTCAGCAGTGCAAAGACGTGATGAGACGTCCCTCTAAACAAATCTCCCTCCTGCCCCCCCTAGTTCCTACGAACATATCCAACATGGACGTCACGGAGAACCCGGAGGGTCGCGTGTTTGTGGTACGTCTCAGCAGCATCCCCAACACAAATACATATATATATATGTGTGTGTGTGTGTGTGTGTGTGTACAGTACGCGGGCATCAGTTTGTGTTGCCGTGCAGATTATCGCTGACCTGAGGTCTGTCCTTGTTCGCACAGGTGTTCGTGGCCGTGGGTCTCGGCGTGTTCGCCTGCACCTTCCTCCTCGTCATGATTCTGGTTATTAACAAGTGTGGCCAGCAGTCCAAGTTCGGCATCCACCGTAAGTTGAACCACGTCGTCTACGCAAGGAACGGTTTGAACCTGATCAAGGTTGATTGGACCTTAAGACATCTTTGCAGTCAAAGACTGATGATTTTTAGTATTTGGGGATTTGAATGCGAAGCCTTTGCAATTATAGAGACGATTAAAACCCACCGCACATTTTGGAAGATATTTTTGTTAACTAATAACAAAACAAAGTAGAATAACAGAACCACAAAAGTGAACTCCTTTGATTCATGCGTCATTTAGACATTTTAAAGTCGGTAAAAAAGTGAAAAACCCGCTTCCGAATGACTCTTTTCAAACCGCCGAAGGTCCTGTCAGCCTCTCAGGAGAGAGCGGCTAATATAGGACTTCCACTGAGCTGTAACTTTGCACGCGGGCAGCCGCTGTGTCGGCCGGCCTAAAGTGCCTTAATTACTGCATGAGAATGGCGGCAGAAACCTCCCCTGGCCACTGCCACGTGGCGAGGGCCATTAAAGAAGATGGATGGATGCATGGAGGAACAGCTAGACGTGATAGAGCTCCACTCGGACTCCCCCAACACACACGCACGCACACACGCGTCTACCCTTCTCACTCTAAAAGTGCCTAAGTGGGCCTGATTGCCTAAGTGGGCCCTGCTCCCTCTTTCCTTTCCTCCATCGCTTCTGTGCTCGCTCTTTTGTTGTTCCATTTTCTCCCGCGTTGGACTCTGGGGGTTCTGTGGTTGGCCTCGCTGAGTGGGGTTTTACGATTCGGGCCCCACGTGTTTGGCTTTTAATACATACCGTAGTCAGGGGTTGCCAAGCATTCAGCACCCCCCCCCCCCACCCCCTCCACCTTTCCTCCTTTTCCCGTTCAATGTGTCCTGATTGCTGCGTGGTTGATGATGATGATGGTGATTATTGCAGCTCCTCGTCTTCTGTCGCCGCGGCACCCGACCAACGTTGCAGCCGAACCGGCGACGGAAGACGTTGATTCCTCCGCTGGGAGGAAGAAAAAAAAATAAAAAGATTCTCGCGATGGCCGCCGCAATCACAAGCGCTGATTAGTCGTCACCCGTCTCTCAGTTTTGCTCGCTTGCGCCCCCCTCCGCCGTGTCACCAGGGTCATCGGTTTTGGGAACCGAGGACGACCTGGCCGTGTCGCTTCGCTTCATGAACTTCGGCACCAGCCCGCCTTCCTCGGACGAAGACTCCGGCTTGTCCAGCTTCGTGGAGAACCCGCAATACTTCTGCGGCATCATCAAGGAGAAAGACATGTGTGAGTGCTGAGCTCGTTTTGTCCTGAAATACACATTTTCTTTGAATACACACTTGACACTGTAGTCAAAGAGTACGCTTTATCCATTTGTTTCAGTCATAATTCTTCGCATTAATGTCCGTAATATTTGGTTGTTTGTGTTTGGGTGGATTTGAAAAAAGCCTCTTTTTTTTTTGTTGCACTTTTAACGTTTAGGTGTCCAGAACATTAAAAGGCAGGACATTGTGTTGAAGTGGGAGCTGGGGGAAGGAGCCTTTGGCAAAGTCTACCTGGCCGAGTGTGCCAACCTGAGCCCCGACAGCGACAAGATGCTGGTCGCCATCAAGGTGAGTGGAGGAGCAACAAGCACAAATTCTTTTATCCAAGTGAACTGCGACACACTCGAGACTTTAACCTAGAGCTGTTTAGGAGAGTCCCGCTTGGGGCCGCTGCTACTTTCGTCCCGCGAACTCAACCAAAGCGAAGGTAAACACACTGCCTGTTCCTCTTCAATCCTGCTTTGCGGAGGGAGAGGTCTGCACGGAGGCCTGCAGGTTGCTTCAATACGCAGATCACGTGACGACGGCTTGTTGCGAACCACAGCGGATAAAAACAGCTCAAATTTATCGACCCGTTAAATCTGTGCTTTTATCGCAGCACCTCCTCTCTCGAAAGCCGGGTCGAGGAACCCGAGGCCCCAGTGCTCCACCCGCCTGCCCCACATTTACAAGCCTCTTCATACGAATGCATCAACCCCCCCCATCCCCCCCCTCTCCTTTTGTGCACTCACCAGACTCTAAAGGACGCAAACGAGTCGACCCGGCAGGACTTCCAGAGGGAGGCGGAGCTGCTGACGGTGCTCCAGCACCAGCACATCGTGCGGTTCTACGGCGTGTGCACGGACGGGGAGCCGCTGGCCATGGTGTTCGAGTACATGAGGCACGGAGACCTCAACCGCTTTCTCAGGTCAGCTCACGAGGACTATTCCAGTACAGATGCCGTGTATTATTTATATTTATATTTATTTATTTTTTTGGACTTCCATTTCCAAGATTTCTAGATCTTCCTCGCTGTCTTTGAGCAAGGCATTTAAACCCCAAAATGTTAGAAGGCTGAATCTGTTCTCTGGCCCACCAACAAGTGGCCCAGTCCATCTGCAGAGGTGCTTTGCTGTTGGTAAATACAGGCGCGTGGTCACCGGTTGAAGCCACTCGGCTGACCTCGGTGCGGCTCCGGAGGTGGAAGTGGTTCCTGTTCACACTAATACGGCTTTGGGCGATCTGTTGATCCGGGAATAGACAGCAGTTGATTTCCCACCGGCCTTTTGGGTAAAGGGGCTCAAACGCATGGGAATATCGGCTCCGACTTGTTTGTCCTCCATCATTGCTCCTAGTCCTTCCTCCCCTGACAGCTTGTACAACCTGTCCGTCACAGGGAAACGGGGGCGGCAGTGAATTATCCAGACGAATGAGAGAAATCGTGCATCATTCCGAGCACGTTTTTTCTAGTTTCAGGCGGCCTGCCTTCATAATAGAGAAAAGTAAATTACAGGATTTCATTAGAATTCTGATGGACGCGGTAAGCAGTCAGATGCCGCGCACAGAAATAGACTAGATGTGATGTCTGAAGAGGGGCGTCATGGCAACGCTGGATCGGCTGGTTCTGAGACTTGTCCTTGGAGTCCCGTCCCGACGAAGCCTCCGGAGGGAGCTGAAGGAGTCGCTGAGACACTGCTGACTTATTGGAGCTCTCTTGGCACCTGGGAAACCATCTGACCGAGCGATTAGAGCAGACGCTGGTTGACGCTGTCTGCCAGGTGTCCCCCCCCCCCCCACGTGAGACAGATTTGCAACGACAGACTTTGCCTGAGATGTATGTGCGCCAACGGATGGAAATCGCATTTCCAGCAGACAGAAAGGGCGAGAGGACCGAGGGCCCCCACGATGCAGCTGCTTTCCCACCCTGCCACCTGCCTTTTAAACTAATAGTGATTGTATGGACAACTTCCCTTTGTAAGGAGGGGACAAAGTGGAGAGGAGAGATATTAGGATGGATGGAGACACATCATCTGCGATCTGCTCATTTAGGCCGCGGTCGGACGCGAGAGTGGGTGTTTGTGATCCGCGAGAGCAGTCGAGAGTCAGTGCGCTGCGCTCCTCCGAATTGCATTATTGCAAATCAATCGTGGGCGTATTACAAGCCGTATGTTTTCGATTAAGCGACCCTGTCGGGCGGCATGGCGGCGGGGGTCGAGGCCACGTGTGTGTGTGTGTGTGTGTGTCAGAACCGCTTCAGTGGGCGGATTGCACGCTGAGGTCGTTGTGCTTCAGGTCGGCCCGAGGCTGGTGCCGTAGTTACCGGCGTAGCAGCTACGCCTTTAAATCGATGTGAGCAGCCAACAGAGGCGGAACAGAGGAGGCCGGCGCGTCCCGTTAGAAATGTGTGATCTCTGACCCTGAGACCCTGAATCTCTGTATGTATGTATGTATGTATGTATGTATAACAAACGTATACTAACCTCAAAAGTGCCCCTAAAGTTAAGTGATGAGTGACTAACCTTTAATATTCCAATATAATCAGTGCGTAACGAGACAATGCTCGTAAGCCGTTTAGTGGCCGAAATCAAAGGTTCGGGGTGCAAATGAAACTTTCTGAAATGAAGCACAGGTGCTGTACTGAAGTACAATCTTTACACTTCCACTCCACTACATTTAAAAATGTTGCGTTATAGGTTACGACTCCATGTTGGCCTGATTCAAATTGGACTAGACGAACGATGGACCAAAGTACCGACCTGTAATAAATAGTTGCAACGGGCCCCGTAACTGCTGCTTATGTACTGATGCATCAGAAATGATGTAATCTGGGTTTTATAAGCGATGAATCACGGTTTATTTGATTATAAGCAGGGCTCTTATTTGTGCATCTCCACATTGCAGGTTGTGTACTTCCGATTAAGCAAATTAAATACCTCTGCCACCACTTCTTTGGGTAATATCCCCCCCGTCCCCATCAGTCTAATGAACCGATGCCCCCCACCTGACACGTTCCCGTCATGTCTGTCCCCCTGCAGAGCTCACGGCCCTGACGCTCGCATGCTGGAGGAGGCCAAGGTGCCCCCCCTGGGTCAGCTCACTCTGCCTCAGATGCTGCACATCGCCGCGCAGATCGCCTCGGGCATGGTCTACCTGGCGTCGCTGCACTTCGTCCACCGCGACCTGGCGACCCGCAACTGCCTGGTGGGGGAGGGCCTGGTGGTCAAGATCGGGGACTTTGGAATGTCCCGAGACATCTACAGCACGGACTACTACCGGGTACGGGAGACGCGGTGGAGACGAGTTGTTGCGTTGTTATGCTCGTCTGCGAGTGTTGCTTCAGTGAGAGAAACTGTTTTGTCGGACGTCGGCCCATTTTTCTTTGAACTACAGTGAATTGAAGCTGCACTTCAGATCTATGGACAGTTCAGGGGTGGATGCGAATATGTAAACATCCTTTGAGTCATTGTAATTTAGAAACAATCCCAAAATACAACTTATTTAAATAATGACCCCTCTTAAAGGAAGGCTTAGTTTGAGATTTGTATTATATTACCAAGTCACAAATATTGGTTATTGTTTCAGATAATTAATCATTATTTTTGCTTGTTATCAAACAAACTTATTTCTGATCACATTGGTGTAAACGGGCCTCAATGACAACAATCGGTTTTGAAATTTGCTCATAATAGCGTTAATTCACATCCAACTAACAAA
Source organism: Apeltes quadracus (assembly GCA_021346845.1). Taxonomy (NCBI): domain Eukaryota; kingdom Metazoa; phylum Chordata; class Actinopteri; order Perciformes; family Gasterosteidae; genus Apeltes; species Apeltes quadracus. The sequence continues at coordinate 3,480,566 of CM037936.1, forward strand.
GTAGAGTGTTTATTGTTCCCCTCGAGAAACGTCACCTTTGCGCCTCGCGTGCCTCCGCAGGTGGGCGGACGTACGATGCTGCCGATCCGCTGGATGCCCCCAGAGAGCATCATGTACAGGAAGTTCACCACGGAGAGCGACATCTGGAGCTTCGGCGTGGTCCTCTGGGAGATCTTCACCTGCGGCAAACAGCCCTGGTACCAGCTGTCCAACAGCGAGGTGAGTCCTCGGAGCAGAAGGGCCGATCGAAACAGGTGTCTTGGCCGAAGAGTGAATGTGCAAATGATGACGATTTGACACAGAGGTCCGATTGGGTCACGTTTAGGGATCGTTCTTCCGTCCGGTGGAATTTTTCTCTCGGCTGTTTAGGACTTAACTTCCTTTCACACAGGAACAGGAAAGATGGAACTAGAAGGAATTATGTTGCGTGATTCTTAACAGTTTAAGGATTCCACAATGAGCTTCCTACAGCTTTTTAAACAGCAGCGAAAACTGTGAAGCTGAGGACATAAACAGCTGCGTGAAGCCAAGGATAGCTACAGATGGATCACTGACACATAGTTAATATCAAAACGCTGATGCTGACCATATTTGTACAATCGCATTTTTAAACGGAAGCCTGCAATGTTCTTATAGTGAGATCAGTTAAACACAACAAAACATTTTCATCGGAGCCGTGGAAACTACTTACTGTTGCTCTTAAACTGATCAATACATTTATACTAATTAAGGGCTGTCCAGTCTAGCCTTTTCAGGCTGAGCACCAAGAAGTGGGACTCCATTGCGACCGCAGCGGTGCTATTACAGGCCCGAAGCCTCTCTCCTTTCAGCAGGAGGGTGGATCACTTTTCCCCGGCACTCGATTCTAATCACATCGGCCTCTCATTTTTTCGCCGAGGGCCAATGAGCCGTAACCTCGTTAACCCAATCTGTCTCGGCCAATGAGGGTTGGGCCAAATGACGTTGCCCAAACACGCAGTGGCGGCGATAAATCATCCCCCAAAATACAGACTCGTCAGCGGCGGCGAGTCTTTGCGTTGGTCCGCCCGGGAATCGGCCTCTTGCCTTAATGGGATCGGACCGGTCAGGGGTCAGGGGTCGACAACGGGGGAAGAGGTCGAGTCTGTTAGCTGTGCTGTCAGCGTCCGAGCGCAGGGATGTTCCTCACTGTGAGCATCTCAACGTGCTGTGGACGCATGTGCACAGACTGTAAAGCCCTCTGAGGCAAATTTGTAATTTGCGATTTTGGGCTATGCAAAATAAAATGAATTGAATTCAGTTGAATCGACCCCGGTGTTTCCCTTCTCTACAACGCTGTGTCTGACTTCCCATCCCCGAACAGGCCATCGAATGCATCACGCAGGGACGGGAACTGGAGAGGCCGCGCACCTGCCCCAAGGAGGTGCACCTGCTGATGCAGGGCTGCTGGCAGAGGGAGCCGCAGCAGAGGATGGTCATCAAGGACCTCCACGGCCGCCTGCTGGCCCTGGTCAAGAACCCGCCGGTGTACCTGGACATCCTGGACTGAGGAGGCCGAGGCCGGGTGGAGAGGGGGATGGGGGGGGGGGGGGGCTGCGTCGCTTTGGTTCCGTTACTCCAAATGGGGCTGATTACTTTAACGGGGTTCCTTCTGGTCTGAGATAGGAGGTAACAAGCCTCGATGGGCGAAGCCTCAGCTTTAAGTTCGGCCTCATCGCGTCTCGAACCCCCGATCGACGCCCCCTCCCCCTCCGTGGGAACCCGTCACTTCGTTTACCAGAGTGTTTCATGTTTGTCTGTGGTGCGACGAGCCGGACGGAGGGACATGCATGGATAAGTGTTGAAGTAACTGTACACGGCCTCCACGCTCCGAGCTGCAACAAGAAACGGACGCGGACGTTTGTCACTTCACGTCGTGAGGCAACATTTGGAAAAAGCAGAGTCGGACACAGTCTCTTGTATAGCGGATACGTTTTGAACGTGGGACTTGCGTAAATGTATATAGGCATTCAACGCTGTACAATCAAAAAGCGTAAGCTTGTTTATTTTCTTTTAAAAACAAGAAGAAAAAGCCACCCAGGTGTTTGTTTACATGTAATATATGAACGAGGGCCTTTGTCCTCCACCTTTGTCCGTCTCTCTGCACAAAGCCTGCAACAGGCCACGGTTTCCACCTTCACAATCAAAGCACTGTAGTGAAACTCTGCCCCCCGGGGGCATGGTGTTTGGGGTCGGGGGGCACTGAGATGGCTTTAGAGGCAACAGATGGGTTAAAGGGGGTGAAACTCCAGGAGAGCGACAGACGGCGGTGAAACAGAGACAGGAGGCGAGGACACGTCCACGGGCCGAGTGTACCGACCACGATGCCTTCAAGTGTAAATACCCAATGTACATGCTCTGTATTAATGTCTAAAATATATATATATATCTCTTCATGTACGGTTACTCCAGCACTTTGTATATTGTCTACCCTTAAAAATAAACAAACTTGATGAAAAGAATCTCCCCCCCCCCCCTCCCCCTCACCCGCCCCGGCAGCGCCGGTCCATCATTACCGGGTGCTTCAGAGCGAACAATGACTCGGGCCTCCGTCTGGTCTTAAAGTTGGACGTCTTAACAAGGCCATTCAGCAGCCTGCTATTATTTCTGCCGAACTAATCAGCATCCTGCGACGCCTCGACGGGATCCTCGGCAGATGGTTATTGAAAAGGAATAATCAAGTTTCATGTTGGCCTTACTGCCGGGCAAACCAACACCGACCCAAAACCGTCTCTGCACCGCCCCCCCGCCCCCCTCCCTCCATCACTCTCCCGGGAGTGGTAATGGATTGTGAGTAATGCTATCATCCCCTTTCTGTCTCTTTCTTTTCCCTCCACCTCCCCCGGTGTACCGGGCAGATGAAAACACTTGGAGGACTCGTGTCTGGCTTATTGTTTTCTTCTAGTGTCTACAAGCGGACTCGGGGGCCGGATCGGATTAATCCACCCAGTGTTTGTCCCCGTTAGCCTGAAGGGCTCCATTTGTGAATTCAGAAGGATATTTTTTTTTTTTTTTTTTTTAATAAGCACTCGAGTCTCTCTCAGCCTGGTTAGATATAGAATGTGACTGTAATAAGAGCTCGAAATGAGGTTCCATTTAAAAAATGGAACCTCATTAGAACTTTCCTTTTTAATAACAGATAATGCTCGGCTGCAGGATATTGATTTTTACACAGTAATTATACATTTTATCAGTCAGTGGAGCTTCATTTAGCTAGTAGAGCACTCTTTATGCTTTACTATGAACCCCGTCAGGCCTCCACAGCGGTTACGGAGTATGAAGAGAACTTAATGCTAAAAGAGTATTAGTTAAATCGAAGCATTCCCAGCTTTATAACTAATTACAGGTGGCTCGAGCTAAAATGAAAACTAAATATCTTTTCTGTTTTGGGTACAGTACGATTCCTTTTTTGGTTTTAGTTGCCGAACATATACAGAAGGAGAATATGTGGCACTGGGTTGGTGATGATTAAAGTGGCAGAAAAGCAAGGCTGTTTCTTTCCGGAAATCATTATCGCTTATTGAGAACAATCCTCAGACAGGAGCCGTTTCCTGTTGAACTACAGTTTCAAGAAAATAGCTCCTTCAAATAATAATTGAACTGCATTGAAAACAACAACAACAAAAAAAACTCGCATTGTACAAGTACTTTAGTCTATGAGGCTCCCTGAGTCCTTACATTCTGAGGGAGGAGCAGATTTTATTTCTATTTTCTCCTACGTGACAGGCCTTACTTTAGGGTTTTCATTCTCTAACTTAAATAAAAGCATCATCTTATTCAAACGGGTGAATATTGGACCAAAGCTTTTATTCCACTGACCATTTCTGCAGTGAGATTTTTTTTCACCTTCTTGAAGATCTTTGGTGATTCACACACCGATGAAACAGCCTATTTTTTTGGGGGGGGGGGAATAAAATCCAATCCTCATATTGGAGCCACGAGCTGCTCCGCCTGACGGAAACACTGGTCGTGTTCTGCCCTCTGCTGGTCGCTCGCACACACTGAAATGAAGAATCCACCAAATTAAAACCAAATTATTAATTGAATTCGTCACAGAGCATTTGTTTCAATATTTTTTAAGGTTTTCAGAATGATCTGAGGACAAGTTGTACGAGTAGAGCTGAACCAATTAATTGTCAATGTATTTCTTTTTGATGAGGGAATCATTTATGTCTTAACAGGGTTTCAGATTGGACGAATGATTAAGGATATCAAATTCAGCTGTGGGCAATTAAACCGGAATTTCCCTTCATAACTTGTTAGTAAAACCTTATGCAATGGCTTGAACATGTGTAAAGCATCCAATCTGAAGACATTCAAATTATTCGAGACGATCGTTACTTGTAAAAACGCCTTATTTATTACACAAGTATTAGAACAACGTAGAAAATTACAAATTATTCATAGCAATGAACATTTTAAGAGTAGTTAGTTATCTATACGAAGGGTTGTATAAAAAAAAAAGGCACCAATGAATCATCTTTCAAACCCCATTTAGAACTTATTTTTGCTCTCGACTTCACGTTTTCAAACATCCTTCAATACGCTTTTTTATTTCCTAGAAAAGTGCCCATTTTACCTGATAATATACATCTGAATCTGCTTGTCCACAGGAGGCGTAAACCAACAAGGCTTACGTGAAAAGAAGCCTTCGGAGTAACAGTGCTCTGGTCCGGAGAATTGAAAATACTTTAAATTACGAAACGAAACTCGGTGCGGCGACGTCGCCATCGACCCGTTTGAAGCGGAGGCCTTGATCGCCGGAGCAGGCGCCAAACGGCTGAGAGGACAGACACACCAAAAGACCACAGCTCAGAAATAAAAACACTGGCAACTGGTTTGAGTCGATAGCCAATAAAAATAATAATTTAAAAAAAAAAAGAAACACACAATAACAACGAGGCGATTCCAAGAAGCAGCCGGGTCAAACCGAAGGACGCTGCGAGGAAATGCGAGGCAACGAAGCCATCAGAGCTCAGTGGGGGGGTGAAATGAAACCGGAAAGAGTCCGGAAACCACGTCAGGTTCAAACACGTCTCCGCTTTGTCTGCTACACCAACAGTGTTTCAATACACAACTGTGTGCGTGCGTTCTTTGTGGTTCTACACCAAACATCATCGCCCAACATGGACCTGTAGCACCGCGCACTCTCATCATAGCACGTACCCCCCCCCCCCCCTCACCAAACCAAACCAAACCTACCAAAACACCCTTCTGTGTGTGTGTGTGTGTGTGTGCGCGTTAGTAGAGTGCTACCTGTGGGTTTGAACTTGTGTTAATGGTGGAATTACGTGTAGATTTGTGCAAAACATATTAAATCCTACTTTAGGAACAGTTGGTCAGGTGAACCGGTACACAAACTGTACCGGTTCATTCGTTCATCTTATCAAGTCATACTGCTTTCATTTTGAGGTCCTTTGAATATTTATTTTCTTGGAATTGATCAAATCAGAGCTCGTCAATGGTTTAGCATTTGTTGATAAATTATGTAAAAGTAATTGATAAATACCGGAGTTTTGTCCGAAAAGGCCAAAACCCCAAATATTCAATGTATTACAAGGCTTTACAAGAAACTGGGACCAATGGAGCAAATGTTTGGCAGTTTGCCCTGAGAAGTGACTGAAATGATTGAAAAAATATCAACGAGTTTTGTATTAATTCTTATTTTAAAAAAATCGTAATAATTACAGCGCATGAATGGTTCATTTGTACTTAACCAGTTCCCAAAAAGAGAAAGAAAACAGTCCTCTTTTAAACATCCCCGCTTGTGAAAAAGGAAAAATAAAGAAAAATAAAAACAACTCAAAAATATACAATTATTTCAGTAATGAATGCTGGCTGGGTCAAGATAACTACAGTACGAGTAGTGGGACTGGTTTGTAGTTCCATATATGTGCCACACTACTGCAATCTTATTAATAACCCAAATTTCAATTCAATTTCAATTTAGTGGTAAATGACACAGGCTGTACAGGAGCGGATTCAAACGCTTTGCACACCACCGAGTTAAAGGGCGTCTGTCCATGAAATATTATTAGAACGGATGTTACATGTGATCGAGTAACACGAGAAAATGGTGCAGCCGGCGCTTTGGACACTCAAAACCTTCCGGGGGTGTAAGGCCGCCGCAGCGTTGTCATGGAAACTTGCGGTTCTAAAAAGAAATCCGGTACCCGTCTTTTAATTAACGACGCGCTGCAATATATTTTCGTCTCCCCTTCTGCCGAGGGCTGATTGCGGGGTTCATAACAAGGCGGGCAATCAGGAGAAAAGAACCACATGACCTGCGAATCAATTCCAGTCCCTGCTGAGTGGAATCGATATGCGATCAGAGCTGCATCACATTAGGACAGAGTTGAATGTTTATGTTAACAGAAACACACCAAAGTAGTCCAGTGACAGAGAAGATTTTTCTATAAAGCTTAAAGCTTCCCTGCAAACTGCACCGTTAGATGTTCTCGGTTTTAGATCGGCGGCGGTTGTGAATCACTGTAAACATCGGGGGTGAAAACTGTAAAAATAAATTAAACAGACATTTCGCACACGGCGGACATACGAGCGCGACGCAGCGCCAGAAAAGGGCTCCGGGAAACGGCGCTGGGTCCTCGGCTGCTGAGCCGACACGCTTCAGCCCCGAGGACAGGAAGCATCAAAAATCTTTTATCTGCGAATAATAGAAGTAGTGGTGTTAATAGTCGTCTTAAACACACACATTTCCTTTGGATAATGAACCGGGCGGGGAAACCCGCCCTCACTGCTCCTTGCACTTTGGCGTGCGCGGCAGCGGCGGTGGCGGCGGCTTCCACAGCAGCGAGGTGCTGAAGATGCCGATGATGCCGAGGTTGAGCACGAGGCTGGCGACCAGCATGCCGATGGTACCCAGGAAGGAGGGCGTCCCTCCGTGGGCCACCAGCCAGGCCCGCCGCGCCGCCATGTCCGCCATTACGCCCTCCATCTGGAAGTGGGTGCCCACCACGGCGCTGACGTGGAACAGCTGGTGGCTGTGGCCTGCGAGAGGACGGGGGGGAGAGAGACACGTGAGGGGGGAAAAAGAAAAACCCTGGTCGCCGCTGAGGGACGAGATCACGTCGGGGCTTTGTCGTCGTCGGCAACCGCATCCAACTGCCACGGTGGGTGCAGAGTGAGCGCAGAAAGGCTTTTCATGGAGGGCCCAATGAAATGCTCGGCTGGGTGTATTACACACGGATACGTCAGACATGTCAAAGTCATTTGACCGAAACAATTCTTACGCTCTCCTTCATCCCCCAAGTCCCGCAGTAAGTAATTGTCAGAACGTGCAGCCGTCAGCGCCACGAAGGGACGTACCGAAGTAGTCGAAGCGCCCCGGGGCCAGCCTCTCCGGCAGGTGGGTGGTGAACAGGAAACAGGTGAGGAAGGCGAAGAGGACGTGGTAAGTGTGGCTGGACAAGGCGTCGCTCCAGCCACAGCCCCCGCCGAAGCAGAGGACAATCTAGCAGCAGAAACGCGCGTTTTAAAACGAAGCAAAAATTGGCAAACAAAGTGCTAATTGATCTCAAAGAGGAGGAGAAATTCGGAATAAAAATGTCTCTGTGTGGACGTTGCGGTATTGTTCGTTGCTTGGCCTCGTCGGAGACAAAAGAAGTAATCCGACCAACGACTCGTGTGTTGCACAAACTAATCGTCACAGTGATTAGAGGGATTACTTGATGGCAGCAATGCATTGGTTTTAAATTGAGCGAAATCTGCCTGCGGGCGAGCGAGCAGCCAAAGTCCTGCTCCCTCACTAATCAGCTGTGCACGCTTAGGCTTGTTGCCCGTCTGCGTGTGTGGAATATCCGTATCGTTTCTGCGTGCAACAATACCGACACTCACCCGGTAGAACAGAGGGGCCGTGTCGAATATGAAGGGAAGGACGAAGGCGGCCGTCCGCAGAGCTTTACTCCTCTGAGGGAACTGCAGCTCCAGGAACCTTTGGACAGAGGGCAGCGATGAGCGCGTCGCATTCACTCAGATCCACGCACGAGAAGAAGAAAACACGCGTACATAAAGAAACAAAATGATTTTTAAAAATGCCGGTGCGTAGATTGAAGTTGAAAAATTAAATCAATACTCCCAAATGGGTGTAACTTCATTTTAACTAAACAGCAGCATAAGACCCTTTCTTCAATAATCTTCTGACTCAATTTCACTAAACGGACTACACTTGAACACTAAAACAAAAAGGTGTGGCACATTGTCCTCACCTGGAGTAGCAGGACAGACTGGTGCAGAACAGCGTGTTTCCGATGGCAATGGGGACAAAGTGTTGGTGGAGCCAGCCGTTCACCAGGCAGTCCGGCATGACGTAGTACCCGTAGCTCATGGCACAACCTGACGACAGATTAAACACGCGACACCGCAAAGAAAAACTAAAAAAGCCGGACTTTAAGTATTTAAAGACACAGCTTCTAGATTAAAACGGGTGTGTTTTTTGAAACGACCACTAGGTGTCCCTCAAGCTCACAAGCTGCGTTCCCTTCAAAGCTTCTCAGTGTTCTGAAACCCGTTGAGGACTTGTGATTAGAGAGAAGCGGGGGGGGGGCGGCAGGCTCCTCCTTTCCGAGAGAGCAGAAAGCCTTCTTACGAGCCTTTATCCCCGAGACGGACTTCTGAACATTTAAAACTGGGAAAATCTTGCCACTAAGAGGCTTTGGGGGCAGATTAGGAGTCAGCCTGCAGGGGGGTCCACGGGGAAAATAGTCCACCCGCCCACAAAGACAAATACGCTGACTAATGAACACACGCACGTCTTATAAAAAAAACACACACAATTGTATCTGTATACATTTATTTATTTTAAAAGGTGGAGCGCAGATAAAAATGAATGTCGCGCCCGTTTGTAATCGCCCGAGACGCAAACCAGACGGCACAAACCCGTTCCCAAGGGGCCGCGTGTTCAACAACCTCGGAATTCTTTGTTGAAAATCAAAACTCCTCTGGAAGGCCGACACACTGACGGCCAGGGGGGGAAATGGCTGCAAGGTCAAACACACGCTGCCCCCGAGGATCAGATAAGCCACGAAAGAAAAGAGGAGCAGTATGGAAATAATAAAAGCCCGGGTCACGCGTCACGTTAGAATCCTCTTCAAGACGCCACGTCGGCCTTCTTGGGAAACTATTATTATTATTAATGGAAAATAATTCAGCAACTTTGAGGTGAGCACAAGGTAGTTAAAACAAATTCATGCGTATACCGAGGTTTGAGATTTTCACCTGGACTTCAGGCCCTCAGACATGAATGTTTACAGGAAAAGTATACAACGCGCTAATCACGCACCGTTTGTCCTTCAAAATAAAATGAAAAAAAAACAGGAAGATATTTCAGATTGAGAGTGTTTTGCACCGTGTATAATCATTCCTGCAGCGACTCACCCAGACTGTAGAGGCTGAGCGCCGCGTAGTCGAAGAAGTAGCAGATGTGGCGGGACTCGGCGGACATGGTGCTGAAGGTGTGCGCGCAGCTGGAGGTGAAGGGGTAGACGCAGATGAGCAGCATGTACACCAGGAGGGGCCAGGTGTAGCTGTCGCTCAGGAAGTTCATCGTGGAGCAGAGGACGCGGAAGCGCCACAGGAAGTACCTGCAAAGGGCGATGGAGGGTGACCGCGTGGTCACGTGACTGCTAGTTTTAGCTTCGCTTCACCTTCAGAATAAATTAACAATATTTTCTTGTTGTATTTATAATATTTTATAACAATAACACACCGAACAAACAAACTTAAATGAACAACTTGCTTTGCGCGCACCATGTCGGCAGGAAGTGGGTCCAGATGTTGACGGTCTCGTTGTTCATCTGGAAGCTGCTGAGGAGGCAGTCCAGCGCCGAGCTCTTTGGGTGCCGGTAGCCCGAGATGATGCCGTCCTCCCTGAACACCTGGAGGACCGAGCGAGATTACAGAAACGTAAAAAAAAAAACACGCCAACGTCAAGTCAAATAATGTACTTTTATATATCGAACGAGTGTGACATCGTTCAGACTAAATCTACTTCAACACGCCGTCGATGCTCCTCTCAAAAGGGGAATTGATTCAGCTGTTTGTTTCTGTCTCACTCGGGACGCCGTCTGTTTGTTCAAAAACATCAACCGTAGCATACGGAAACTCCAGCAGAACAATAAACTAGGACACAATTTACTGCCAACATTGAACCGGTTTTTGCTTGAAAGTTCTTCCGATACGATGAGTACACAGCAGTCGGGAGGACGCCAGCCAACACGTACGCCTGAACCGCCGCAGTCCGCCTCCACAAGGCGTTACCACGTTTCATATCGATACGTTGGTTCCAGTGGGGCAGTTTGTAAGAGCACAAAAACACTGGGAGGGAAAATGAAGATATTAGATGGATAATTTGCTTCCTGGCAAAAAAAAAAAAAAACGCCCAGCTTTTAAGCTCTCAGCTCAGGTTTTTACGACTATTGTGGTAAATAAATAATGTAAACGTCATCAAAGCGTCTTGAAATGCAACTATTATTATTTCAGCTCACAGAGCAAATACCGCACCAGCGATGCTTCCTGAACTGGGAACAAGAGGCCATTTGATATTTATCAATAAATAGCTTATATACAGCAGGATAAAAGTAACTGGGGGAGATGGAGAACAGGGTGAGGGCTCCTTCCTCCCGTACCTTGGGTATCTGGTGGATGTCAAAGAGCGGGCGCAGCTTGAGGCTCAGCATGTCCGCGGGCAGTCTGATGGCGCCCCTCCCTCGCCGACAAACCTCCCGTAGCCTGGCGCGGCCCCCGCGGCAGAGGACCACCCAGATGGGGTAGTCCAACACCGGCACCCGGGCCTCCCGCCCTGCAACGTCAGGCTCCCATTGCAGGCAGCGGCCCCAGCCCTGGCTCCAACCGCCGCGGACGCCGGCGCCGAGCCCGATGCCCCGCCACACTGGAAACACTGCAGGGACGAACAACGAGAACATTGACACACACACACACACACAAGATCTACAGAAAAATTTAGGTAAAATGTTTCGATTAAAAAAAAATCACCCTCAAAACCCGGTAGGGCAAGTCATCTCTAAATGATGTAATGTACAAAATGAAACTGCACCTCTTTGGGTGTGAAAAACTCCAGTACGGTAACTGACAGGGGTCTCTCCGCTCATCGCAGCTCAAACGTGGAGGGGAAACAAGAGGAGGCCGCCGCCGCCGCTCACTGACCCCAGCTGCAGGGCCGCGGGCCGGTTAGCGGGGACAAAGTGAGCTTTGTGGAGCGTTGCAGCCTGGAGAGCGCGGAGGCCCAGAGAATGACTGTTGCATGCTGCGCTGGATGGAAATGAGGGGGGAAGGGGGGGGTCGGACTCCCTCACACACGCGTGCACGCCGGTACAAATCCCGCATTCATCACGACTGGACGGCATCCGAGCGGCGCGCGACAAAAACACGCCGAAAACTGGACCACGGCTTGCGTGATAAAAGTAACGAGAAGCCACTCTTGTTCACGGGAGCGAGCGCATCCGCGTGGATTTCATCATAGATTTAGGAGTAAATGCAGGGACATCGTGGTTGTTTAGCTGGATGGTTCAGCTGGAAATTGTGCACAGAAGTCTGACATACAACAACAGGAAGAGATCAATACAGGTTGGAACCAGAGACTTGCTTCAGGAAGCCGTTAGGCCCACACCAAACACCTCGAATCAGGAGCCACGGATTTACAAAACAAAAATACGTAACAGCCTGTGTCATAGAAAAAATGCTGAGGACTTCTAGCTCCTCCTGTGCTCCTAAGTCCTCGTGGTGTTTGTAGAGATCACTAAACAAGGAGTTTGCTTCATAACGTTTTAGCAAAGCATTTATGAAAAATAGACAAAGCAATGCACAGTCGATGTGACAGCTTTAAAAAATAAAATAAAAAAATGGATCAAAGCCAAAGCACTTTTTTTTTCTCTTTCTATGCAACTCAACCGCTGACCGGTCGGGTCTGTTTGAGCAGCGTCGTGAGATGTGACGCCGTTGGGATGAAACACATGAGGCTCGTCAGCTGGAGCTCAGTAGTAGATTATGAGGATCATGGACCCCCCCATCCCATCCCACTGCACCACACAATCAAGTTTTCATTTTTAAACTCCTTTAAGCAGTCGGTAGATCCGTAGAAAGCGAACCCGTTTGTTTTCAGCTGGGACTTGAAGGGTAACATCTGCATCCCCTCCCACCTCGAGGCCGCCGCCGGTACGTATTGTGCAGCAAATCAGGACCGACCAGAACCAGTGTCCTTCCTGTTTTTTCTGCTTCCTTCCCACTCACTCGTGACTTCTCTCAATGGAGTCTTTATTGGCCAGAGGCTGACAATACGAGCTATGAGCGAGAGAATAATTTCATGTATTTATGAGATTCTTGGAAAACAATAAATGATGTTTGATGAAAGTTGAGGCAGATTCATTCTCTTTCTATATCTGCTGCTTCCCTCCATCTGTCCTACAGAAGATGAACATCTTAAATGTTTTACCTGAACCTTTTTGACATTCTTTTAGAATAAAATCAGACGCTTTCTAAGACGCCCCCCCCCTCCCCGAAACTTTGGTACGTTCCTGGATTCCAATGACATCATGATTCAACAACGAAGCAAAGATTGACGAATACTTTTCTTCTCATAAACAACATACACAATTTAAAAAAAAAAAGAAAAAAAGGTCGAGTCGTTTGCTAATCTTGGGAAGTGTGAGAAACGGCCAGTCAATTTCCCCTAAAAGAAATCTCTTTCTCTCACACACACACACACACACACACACACACACGCGCGCGCGCATCAGTTCTCCCTCCGCGCCAGTGTGCGTATAATGGGGTTAATTAACCCAGCACGCGTGCGATAGACGTGTCCCTCCGTGTCTACATTTCACAAGATGTGAGGAGCTTACGTAATAACACGAACAAAGACTTCCCATGATGCATCGGAACAGTTCATATATATATAGACAAGGAGCATGTTTTTACTGTAGTCAACCACGTAGTTCATCTAAAACCTGATTTGCATGCCTCAATACTGACGCAGCGTACACGTATCAAACACAAGGAGTACTTGTAAAACGGTTTAAAATTTTGCAAATTAAAACGTGGAGCAGCATTCGTCTACATGCAATAACTATCAACACAAGCATCAAGTCAATTCCGCTGCAGATTCCATGACCTCGACTACACAGGACAAGACGACTACGCCCATTTCCCATAAAACCAAGCCGATACCTCAAAATATATTCTTTTAGTCCAACAAACGGTCCTCAAAACCGCCTAGTGAATCTAGTTTCACAACAAAATAAAAAGCAAGAAAGCAGCAACTTTGGATATTTGCAAACGGGTAAATGAATCAATAGAATAGCGTGTACCATTTTCTCCTGGCACACAGGATAGAAAAAGTCCACGGTGGTAAATGCACATTTACGTGCATCGATTATCATTGGGGGGGGGCATCATTAACGTTATTTGCGTTGCTGTGGAAACGCCAACATACCGATGGAACATGGAGCGGGGGCATTTCACCTGGACAACTAACTCGCCAGCAAACATTTGATAAGGAGGTCGACTCCCAGAGACTTGCCTCGACTAATCAAAACCGCGTGTGTGTGTGTGTGTGTGTGTGTGTGTGTGTGTGCGCGTTTCTTTTCTCTAATCCCCCCTCTCCGCTCGGACCATGTGCGTTGATGGAGCTTCGCCTCCACAACGCGGAGTGGAGACGTTCGCGTTTCGCACCATTCGGAGCGCATTATTTTTTTCTTTTTTCTTTTCAAAAGTCATTTTTCGACTTACCGCGACCCTCCGTCATGCGGAGTCCGGAGAAAGTTCCTCTCTCTCTCCCCCCTCCCTCCGTTCCGTAACGTTAATCCGTCTGCGTCGAGTAACGATACACGCTTTTGTAGCGCGCGTGACAGGAGCGGCTGGGGCGTCTTTTCCTCGCTCCCTCGCTTCCTCGCTTCCTCCCCTTCTCTTCTCTTTGGTAACAGCGCGGCGCTCGGTGCTCACGTGGGTCGCCGGAGCAACAACAACACGAGCCACGTGTGCGCTCGGTACGCTCCTTGGCGTGTAGCATTAGCATGCTAGCTGGGTGGGGACACACATCAAAGTTTAAGAAACACTTTTCTTTTTAGAAGTTAAGAGGGAAGATCCCAGAGATGGGGCGTTTTATTGCCTCTCAATGGTACGTTAGCCCCTCCTAATTTACCAGTTAAATAATTAATTAATTCATGTTTCACAATGATGCATTATAGGCCTACTAAATCAGCTTAACCTTACGTTCTGTACATTTAGTCTATTTGAATGGAATTTTGCTTAAAGCTACTATAAGGAACTTTTCATTTTGTGTTGAATTTAACCGTCCTTATGTGGACAAAAGGATCGGCTTTGACTTATTTCTACTATTTATCACATTCCTTGCAGGAATGAGCCTGTAGGGATCCTCCTTTGTCCAAACTCTGACCAGGGAGGACATCCTGTTTTGAACTGACCAGAGAAAACATGCAGCTTGTGGCAACACAATTTTCCCTCATCATATTCCTACAAAAGTCTCGTTTGAGTTCACCCAAACTGCTCTGTGCCACAAAACACCTGAGGGACACGCAAGATGTTTCTCCTCTTCCCTCTGACCAAATGTGTTCACATGATTAGCCATAAATGTTAAATGTTAAAAATGCAGGAACCCGATTGGACTCAGTAGGACAAAGGTAACTGCTTCTCTCCGCTATGCAGCTATCAACTGTGTAGTAGATGTTATTGTCTCGACAAGTCGTCATGTTTAAGTGGCGCCTTTCTAAAAACCAAATGAAAATGCTTTACATTCTTGGTTAATAATATTATGTGAATGAAATCCATCTGCGTATTTGATGGGAGTATTCAATAACACCTTATTTCCCGTGTCCCACTATTCAGACAAACAAGACGTTTTAAAAGTGGCCTTTTCAGTCATTTACTTATAGTGATATTATTCTAAGATTACTTAGTGTTATCTAATTGACGTCTATATAAATCATTGCATTTTCAGGGACTTTGTAACTGTGAGGGTGACTCTATTAAAAGTATATAACGTCTCTCTGTTTAGCAATGGAAGTACTTGAAGTATTAGGTACTGCAAGTTGTATTAAGTAGCCCACCCATAGTAAATATAATTTGCAACTTCGCCCAATACAAAAGCACATGTTAAAAGTAAGATAACAATTCAATAAAAACATGTACATACTGTATATCCCCAATACAAACATTATCATTTTGAAATAGCCAAAGGCGTAAATGTGACCCAAGATGCCTGAACTCTGTAAACACCGATGAACTGCGTCTGTTTATTACGAGCGTGTTTATTATTTTTTAAGTGAGGAACCGGGGCCTTGGGAATGATCCGTATTTGGCAGAGAAGCGTTAGGTTTCCTATAAAGGGGAGTGACTGAGTGACTAAAGGGAGTTTTGAGTTTTGTTGAGCAGAAGCTGGTTTTTAAATCCATTTATTTATTTATTTTTAGGGAGAAATCAAAGCAGTCAGCCGCGGTCGGTGTGATGGTGTCAAAACTGCAGCCAAAACACGATGGAAGCGAACACGGAGACCGGGTCGGTCCGTGCACCTTTTGATAGTCATTTTACCGTAAAAAACATTAAACGAAAACACTGGTTTCTCTTCTCGTTTAGAACCAAAAAAACAAGACAGGCTGACAACTTTTTACTCTGTTAATCCCTTTTGTGGTTTTGCCCATAGAAATATATATATATAAAGGCTGGATGTATAGAAGGTCCGCACATGGCGGCCATCTTGGTAGGGCCAAATCGCTCACCCATAACATTGTGTTGGTAGTGGTACATGTGCTTTAAATCATAACGTGCTTAATTTTTAACCGATTTTATATTTATACGGAGGAATACAACAATGTTAAAAATTAACCTTAAACATCAAATTAAATGAACAGCATTAAGTACATCTGTAATAATCCAGAATAACGTGAACACAGTTAAATATAATTCAATATATGGTTTAAATATACATATTCTGCCACATACTGGTGGAAATGAATGAACTTTTCTCCTAATGTTACCCTGAAAACCGCTGGCATCGCAGATGGATTTCTAGCATACAAACGTCCCATTGCATTGACTCACTGTGAAAATCGGTCGGTCTCTTATTTTTTGGTTCTAAACAGAAAACGACCGTCCACTTGAGTTTTATCGTTTTTGATTTAAAAATGAAAAGCGAGAAAACGGCCGCCCACTTCCGTTTTACCGCTTTTGATTCAAAACGAAAAACGAGAAACCAGTGTTTTAGTTTTATGGTTTTTACGGTAAAAGGGACGATAAAAAAGGTTCACGGAACCGGTCCTGACCTTCCAGCGTCACGTGTCCGATGTGTTCATGTCTGGCCCAGACGAATAGCTTTTTCTGCAAAAGCTACTTTTAGGAAAACAGAAAAATAAATTAAATATCCAATTGTTCCAGAGATAGGCCTTTTCCCCTTCGCAGCAAACAACCTGCTCTCTTCCTGCGCACATTCCTGCAGTAACAGAATCCAAAACACAAGTGCACCCCCCCTCCTCCAAGTGTCGAAATCCCACCTTTTTTTCCCATTGCATGTGGCAAATAAGAGAAAACCTGGCCGCAACGCACAAACCACCAGAGATCCGTCTGCAAGAAAAGCATGAATAACGGTGCACACGCAGAGTCCAAACCTGTCCAAAAGACAAAAGGTTACTTACAAATGAACTCCAGACAGGCCAGACATTTCCCCACCGCGAGCACAGAGCCCTGCGCCGACATTTCTCACGACAGATTCGCAGCCGCTTTGGACCCAGTTATGCATCCGAGGAATGGGCTTCTTGTGTATTTAAACCCCTCATCCCGTCCCAGCAGCCGCGCAGCCTCACCAAAAGAGGATTGCTTCGGGTCAGGGAGGCCTCTCCAACCCCCTTACCCAGCACAAATGGTGGGGGGGAGCGCGCACCGGTGCCAGCCATCTTTTATTAGAGTAGCACGGACCCAGTTGCCAGGGGATTGGTTATTCCGTTTGATTGGTCATTGGTGGGCATGGAGCCCAGAACACACACACACACACACACAGACACACACACACACAGACCTATTTAGAAAGGCGCTAGAAATACTTCAGGAAGGTTCAGAGGGTGCAGGTCTCTCGCTCCCTCTCTCTCTCTCCCTCTCATTATAAACCTGGGTGACGGGTCGCAACCTTCAGACTGGACTTCCTGACTCGTATTTCGGGTCTTCGACGGCGCATCTCTTTGTCATTTGTAAAACTGCTGCAACGCCAATTCAAGTATTATTCGTCAATTTATTCTGTGGAACTGAAGGGTGGCACAAAAAAAAAAAGTCATCATCTTGTACGAGTTTCTTTTTATTGTTCAATGCATGGCCACACACACATATACTGCTTTTCTTCTGCATTGTGCATGATGGGACAGTCACTATGGAAATGGTGATGTGGATGGGATACATTTAGGAATCTACAGGGATCCAGACTGAACCCACATCCCTCCTGGGAGAGTTTCTACCGAGCCGGGGGGGCTGGTCAGCTTCTACCTCCCTCTAGCAGGACACCTTGATAAATAAATTCTGGATTAGAAGTTTCTTTATTTTTTTTCAGAACTAGAGGATTTGTTCAGTGGATCAACGCAAGGCAACGACCTCTTCCCTTTCCCTTAAACATTCTGGGACATTGCGAAAAAAAAAGCAAAATAACATCAACATCATATTAGGTACAAAAATAAAATCCAAATTAAAACTTTGAACAGGGCAACACCCGTTTCTTTTTTTCTTCCTCGTCTCATACAAAATAGCACAATACAAGTCACTGGTCACAAAAGTACACCGCAAATAAAGGAAAAAAAAAAAAAGAAGAAAAACAACCGTCTCCCGGAGAAGTGTACGTTAAAGTCTCCCTGGACCCTTCCTAGAGGCCCCTGGGCGGGTTGTGGGGCGGGAAGCCTCAGGCGTCAGCTGGACGGAGCGGGTTTCCTCCATCCTAAAAAGTTGTCTTCATACACCCTTGACTCCTCCCCCCTCCTCCGCAAAAAAAGAAACGCGGCCCTACCAGAGCTGCACATTCTCTACCCTCTTTTCTGAAACACGTACTGAAGAGGAAGGGATGGAGGGAACGGGGATCCGAACCACGGCTCTAAACATCTACATGGATTCATCGGAGCGTGAATGTGTGTAATGTGTGTGCGGTTCTTCTCTCTCGACGCGCATGTTTGTACTCGTTCGATAACATATACAGTGTATTCCTGGTTGGGGTGTGAACCGGGGCACTTAAAAGTCGCGTGGCGTTCCCCCACCGTTTCCGCGCTCCGACCCCAGAGGGTCTCTCTTTATGTTTAGGATTGGGAGGTGGGACATCTGCTCTGTCTCATAGCGCCGTTTCGCTCGCGTTTCTCTTGATTTTTTTTTTTTTAATTCCCTGCTCCTCTAAGCTTTTCACTCTCTTTCCTTCAAATCAACTTCCTTTTGACTTTTGGCCTTCGAAGACGCAGATACACAGAGCAAAAGAGTGGGAGAGCGAGAGAGAGAGAGAGTGAGAGAGGGAGCGAGTGTTGTGATCGATCAGCTGTTCGCAGCGCTCGACAGCTGCCCCCGTTTGAACTCTCAGCCGATCTCCTTCCACTGCCGGTAGAAGTCCACGATGTTCTTCAGCTCCATGCCCGCCGAGCCGGCCGCCTGGACCGCCGCCTGACGAGGGAGGTGGTGGGGGGGGGGGAAGGGCAACAAAAACGGTGATATTACATTTTTTTAAATTAAAAATGTATAAATTTATAGCATAATATTAGCAATAAATTCATGAATATATTTTCGCCAATGCCAACAGTCAACGCTTCGAAACAAGCGGTCAGCGTTGGTAAATAGGTACAGCGGCAGAAGAAAGCCTGCATGTTACCTTTTCTTTGATACGTAATGAAGAATGTGGTGAAGCATGGAGAGCGCCAGAGAAAATGAGACTGAACCTGCAGGCTTCGCATCAGGCTTTCTGATATCGTGATATCGTGAAAAGAGTCGATTCGCTCACCACATCGAATGCAAACGTTATCTCTAAGCACAAAACTACTGGCAAGAAATAAACAGGCAGTCAGAATGTTTGTTTAATCCCATCTAACAAGAGAAGGGCGTGTTGCAACGCCCCCCCCCCCCCTCTCACCCCCCAACCCCCTCCAAAATCGCCAGATGGCCGTGGGATCCGCGCGAGCGTCGACAGGAAGGCAACCAAGCAGAGACCGGACGAGTGGACTCACCTTCATCGCTGCTGACCGAGTGCAAAGCTCCTCCACCTGGTGGTCGGTAAGAATGGTCACCATGCCGGCTGTGTCTTCGTCCCCGTTGCTCTGGGAGACCGTAAGCTGACGACAGCTGTCCACCATCTTGTATAAATGCCTTGAAATAAAGAAAGAAGTCAGTCATCCAATGAGGATCTTAGAAAGGAGCAGAGGGAAACGTGACAGAGGTTTACCAGGCTTCCATGTCCTGACGTTTCAGCTTGTCCCTTTCAAAGCCTCGACCAGACTCCTTCTGGCAGCGAATGTACCTAGAGGGCGGACGGGACACAGAACGTGGAATTAATCTTCCTAAATAACGGGAGCTTTACTGGAGTAAAGACGCTCACCTGTTGCCTTTGCGAAATTCAGACTCCAAGAAGCGGATGCCGTCCCTCGCGCCGGCATTTTCCTTCTTCAACCGGTCGAGTCCATCAATCACTGCGACAGAGAAGCAGATCAGAATAAGTGCCGAAGCAAACGGTCACATCGCCCAAAGGAACATTAATCTAATGACTGACATCCATGTCTTTGCTCTCAAAAAAAGACCATTCTTTGATCATTTAACAGCAATGTATAGTCACGTGTGAAATAATTCTCCAGACTCCACCAACAAGGTGGATACAGATCCCAAAAGCCCAAAACACACATTGTATAACTATAACTGCCTTTTGAAGGTTGAATTCCAGAATGCTTTTACAGAAACCCTGGTATTTAATCTTGGAATATATTGTTTTATACACAGCCTCCGTTTAAAACACACAACACGACGGCGCACTGACCGGTCCGCGGGATGATGATGATGAAGCAGCCGCTGGCGGCCAGCTGCCGGATGAGGTGAAGGTGCTGGCACAGAGCAGCTGTGTCTGGCACCAGGTAGGGAGACATGGAGGACTGTGCCTTGGGCTGCTGAAGGCTGCCCTCTAGCTGCGACACCTCCAACTGCAGAACGAGAGGCCCGAAGGCAGAGCGGTGTTGGGTCACGGTCACAGAGACATAACACAGCTACCGGCCCACCTCCATCACTCGGCCGCTCAGACTTTGCTCAGCGCAAACAGCCGGTGGAAATACTGATAAGATTAGATACCTGCAGTCGAAGCTGCGCCATGTCCTTCATTAGGCGATTACGCCGAGCCTCCTCTTCAGCCTGAAGATAAAGACACGAGAGTCAACGTCAAAAGAGACGGCTGCTTTGCGCACATGC
The DNA here is from genome assembly GCA_021346845.1 of Apeltes quadracus. Lineage (NCBI taxonomy): Eukaryota > Metazoa > Chordata > Actinopteri > Perciformes > Gasterosteidae > Apeltes > Apeltes quadracus. Next base: position 3,501,026 of record CM037936.1, read on the forward strand.
TCGTTATTTAATCATTCTTCACATTTATTAAGTTCAGCAGTTATGCAACAACGGCATTTTGCACGGAGTAAGCGGCGCACAAAAGAATGCGACTCGACTGAATGAGGACCCTCCCCCCCTCCTCTCTGGTCGTTCTTTCACCATTCGGAACTGGGCCTTGGCCTGCTGCACCAGATTGTCCTGTTCGGATTGGCTGATGCTGGTGAAGATGCCCGCCTCCGGGTTGAAGTGCAGCACGTTGCCCTGGAGATTCGTCAGGAAGTGGCCAAAACTGCGAATGCAACACACTCGCACGACGCACTGGAGGAGGAGAAGGGAGAAGGAGCGGAAAGGTTCTATGCCGTGTTTGATGATGGAATATCGTGTGTCACTACGTTACGTCTGTAGTGTGTACTAAAGGGCAACCTGCGTTTCACTGTCCAGATGGGATGACATCAAATCTTCTATGGGAGGTTTCAATTTGGGAGAATGGGAACATGTCATATTCCTACCAGTCATTTTGCTTAAATCGGAGTTGCTATTTTCTTATTCATATGTATACATCTTCGTAAACTATAATCGAAAAGATGGATTTCATAATATGAAGCTGTCAGATGACGGAGAACCGCTACTTGAATCTGATTTTAAATAAAAAAGGGAGAAAAAAGCTGGTTTAAAGATAATTTTGCATAAACAAAAACCATCTCAATCAACTAAACACCACACTGTGTGTGTGCGCTGGCGTGTGTACCTCCTGTAGCGAGCTGAGGGAGGGGTTGCGGTGAGTGAAATCGAGGCGGCGGTGAGCTACGTTGAGAGCGGGCAGGTGTCGCAGAGCCAAGTCTTCAGGCAGCAGCAGACTCTGGACCAGACCGGGCTGCTCGCACTCGTTCAACAGCTCCGTCACCTCCGCGTTCAGGCCGAGCTCTGCGGCACACACGCACACGCACAGGAATAAAGAATTTAGCTGTCCGTTCTAAAATCAAATATTCAGCGCGAGAGCTTACCGAGAGTCGTGTTTGTTAAGTGGGTGCACGCAGCACAGGCGTGGAAAAAAAAGTTAATAAATGTTAATAAAAATGATACATAAAAGATAATTACCAACAAGGGAAACTACGTCTTTCAAATGTATTACATCAAACATCACAATACAATTGATTATTAGGATTTCATGACAATATTATAGATATATTGTACCGTTAGCAGGTGAATAGCTTAGCATAAAGAGTGTGAATGGGTGGAAAACACTACCAACTGTGTCTAATGTAAACAAAAAATGCATATTTAAAGCTCCATATCTAAAGGTTAAACCTGGAATTTAAAAACAACACGTTGTGGGGTTTTTTGTATTTCAGTAGAGCTGTAGATGAAAAACATGTTAATAAGTGAAGAGGCGCTGCCAGGCAGACTTTTCTTTGCTCTTAGTCAGAGGAAGGTTTGCAGTTTCCCTGTTAAGCAAAAGCTAATCGTCTGCTATCACTAGCTTTATATTTACAATACAGATATAGTGGATCCCTCTCCGTAAAGACATGCAGCTCCAAAAATGAGCGGTTTAGGGGACGTCTTCACTCTTTCAGCATAGTTCTTCCAGTGGGGTAAAAAAAACAAGTAGTTACTGTTGTGCCGTTGCAGCGATACGGCAGCCTCAATCCTCAAGCAAAAAAAATACTCACCAGCCTCGAGCATCTTGCTGCCATCTGGAAGCAGGTTGAGCAACACAGACAGTCGGTTCCACAGGCTTTGAGAACTCTGCAAAGAGAACCGCTTGGTTTATTACTGTCCTAAAGTCTGGGGGTTCCACAGACAAAGCGGGACATTCGGCCCTCTCACCTGCGCACACATGAGGATTATGTCGGTGTTCGTCCTCAGCCAATCGACAAAGACTTTCACCACCTGGATCAGGCCCTGATTGGTCAGGATCTCCAGCTTCTCCAAGAGGGTTTTCTGACTGTGTACCGACTGAGCACTGTGTTGGCTGCCTTCCGAATCAGAGTCCAAGTCTAGGAGACGGTGACGGATTAATAATGAATACAAATTAGAAAAAGCAAACTAAAAGAAGGACAGTTTACACGCAACTCGGAGGCAGAAAGCACTTCACCATTTTCGTTGGTTCCGTTGGCGGCACCGGGGTTGGCATCGCGGGGCCAATCCCCAGGAGGCGGGGGCGTCTCTCGGGACGGGGGAACAGAGGCCTCGGCGGGGACACCCGACGAAGACGAGGCCTGAGGCCTCAGCAACATGTTGCTGAAGGTGGGCGCCAGGCGGAAGCAGCGCTTGGCCTGGAAGAGCTGCGAGGACATGGCCTGCAGGTTGCTGCTGATGCTGGAGTCGCTGGGCGTGAGGGGCCCGTTGGTGGTCGGCGGCGAGGCGCCGTCCCTCTCGCCCCCTCCCCCCTTCGGTTGGTCTTCGTCGTCCCGGTGCTCCGCTGCCTGCCTCTCCAAGTTGTCGGAGTTCTCCGCGTCCTCTATGTCCTCCAGGTCCGAGCGGGACTCCTGGCTGTTCATGTCCGAGTCGGTCTCCACGTCAAACGCCGTTCCTCCCTCCTCCTCCTCCTCTTCTTCCTCCTCCTCCTCCTCTTCTTCCTCCGAGCCAGTGCCCCAGCTGCCCTCCTCCCTCAGGGGGTTTCGCTTTGTCTCCTTCCTGACAGCTGGCGGATCGGCCGGGGCCCCCTGGGTGGCCGCCGCCGTCGCTGACTCGCCGTGGTCCCTCCTCTCGTCAGCGTCCTCCTCCTCTTCGCTCTCGAAGCCTTCGCTCAGGTCGCTCTCGTCCTCCCCCGCAGTGTCCTTGCGTGCACAGCGGCGCCGGCGCAGGCGTGAGAGACGGGTGTACTTCTTCTTCTGCCGCTGCTTCTCTTCTTCCAACCGCCGCTGTTCCTCTGCACTGCAATGCTTTTTGGCGTCGGCCCGTCCGCGAACGTCTTCGTCCTTCCCCTGCTCCTCGTCCCCCCGCTCCAGGGAGCCGTTCTGCAGAGGCTTCTCGACGGAGCGATCCGCCGGCGCCGCCGAAGCGCCCCTCATCTCCGGATCATCTAGAAGGAGAGCGGTAGTTGGTCAGAAGGGACTTTAAATTACAACCTATTAAATATAGGGCAGCAGATTCTTTTTTTTCGATTAATTGATGAGTCGGCTGTTCCTCGCGTCAAATTGGGATAATGTGGTGCTCCCGCGCCACACTTTAGTTTATTCAATGTGAAATGCTCGCACACCTTGGACGACTTAATTCGAACAGACGTCTTTGTCCGCGTCACGTGACTCACAACATCTGCCGGCGCTGCTGGCTGCTCTTCCCTCTACGCACAGACCTGCGGTCTACCCAAAGGGTTCGACAGCTCTGTGATCCCAAAGCACGCCGCTTGGGAGACTACACTGGGATCGGCGCCTTCATCCGCATTGACGACACTTGAAGCTGAATTCCTGTTCCTTTCTCTTTGATCACAAAGACACGGACTTCCTCCCTCACCTGTGGCGTTAGTGTGAAGCTGAGGCACCTGGCTCTCCGCTTCCTCCAGCTCAGCCTGCAGTCGAATGTTGACGTGGTTCACCAGATGGGAGAACAGCGCCAGAGTGAACGCTATGGACGCACTGTACTGCTTTGATCCTGAAAGACACAATAAAATATGTATCAGAACAAAAACAGGATGTATGCATTTCTTGAAATTTTTAGTTGGGGTCTGAATTTTAGTTTTGGAGTAAATCGATCACTCAGATTATTTTAATAATATGCGACAAACAAGAAAAGCTTGAGGTGGAAGATCGGGACGGTTCACGTCTACTTTAAACCGCATCGAAGATACTAAAAACAGAAATACAGCTTTTGAAGTGACATTCAAAGAAAAACTGACTCTGCCGAGTCTGACACACCTTTCGTGCATACAGAGTCGTTGTTTTTTTTTGCATTTCATTTCTGCAAAACAAATCTCCCCTCACGAGATGATAAATAATCACCAGACCTACACGTTCATGTTTGTTGCCTTCTTCTTATTTTGTAATGTATTTAAAAGAAATACTGATTTCAGAACACAAAAAGATGAATGGACAGGCCTGACACTAACCTCCCTTCTTCAGGCTTTGTACCACCATCAGACAGGTGACCACCATCTTGAAGACGAGGGTGTCAGGCAGCACGGGGCATGAGCTGTCCGCGTGCTGCTGCTGCTGCTGCTGCTGCTGCTCGTCCTCTTCCTCGCTGGGGCAGTGGTGAGCGGCGCCGTGCGTTGGCGCCGGCAGGTAGAACATCACCAGGTTGAAATCTTCCAGCACCGACTGGCAAAGGGACGTCAGCTCCGTCTCCATCAGACTGCAGGGAGACAGAGGAGAGGAAGCAAGGTGACGAAAAGGAAGCCAACATTGAATAATCCAAGGATTACAAGACTGAGGATTTCTTTCATCTGAGATACTAAAGATTTGTCATTTGACAGTAACTGAAATGTATACAACAGGCTATATTCAGTCTTAACAGACTTATAATGGCTCAGGATTAAACATACGGTAATGTGTGGACCGACATGAGTTGAGTGACAGCACAAACACTCACCTGTTCTTGGGCTGCAGCAGGCTCTGGAGGTACATGAAGCTCACCAGGAGGTGCTTAATGTCTTTTAATCTGCAGTGCAAAATGGAAAGAATTATGGTACTAGGTTACAGATATTAAGATTATTTTATGAATTGAACCAAATCTAATTAATCCCATAGTAAACAGCCACATGACTTGACCTATATCTGTACTTTCCAATTGTTTTTCCTCTACACACTAGGTGTTTTCTCTTTCAGAAGTTTCCTTTGTGTGCATTTCTACCTTTCGTTCTTACAGATCTATTACACATTTGTTGCGACAACGTCACAGCTTCCCCCACAGGGATCGTCAATCGTCAATTATCTAATCCCATCTGCAGGGAGATGATGAAAGCAGATCGTTAATTAACCCCAGATGTTAATTGGGACTTGGTTAAAAGTTACGCTGAGACATTGGAGCAGTGAAGTCCAAATATCCTGCTTCCATTTCAGACAGAGTTTCTTTACCCGGACGGGTCATAGAGGAACATTATCAATACCACGGTCGTCCAGAGGAGGCTCACGAGGCCTCGGGGGGGTCTCGGAGACGTGCGTCTCTTTGGACTCACCTCTGTCGAGAGGGAGACAGCTTCTTCATTTCCTGCTTCTTCACCTGCTGGTACATCTTGGCAGCTTTGTCAAACAGGCGCTTCAGGTTGCCGTAGGCGCCCTCAAAGGGGGCTTCCGATTGGATGCTAGAACAGAGAAAAATAATAATTTACGACTTGAAAGCATTGCGCTGCGGTTCAGTCGTTGATATCAAGCACAAACGCAAACTGTACACAAAGGTTCCTCACCAGCGAAGGTAGTAGTAGGTTGCTTCAACATTGTAGGACTTGCTCCCTGCGAGTGTGCCCAGTTGGTTAAACGGCATTCCTGGAGACGGGTTTCATGTTTTTGTTATTATTGTGGCTTCCAAAAGAATACCACCCGATGCGGACAGACGGCACCGCAGCCACGCAACTTCACCAGGAAATAAAAACCCTCCCTTGCGTTCACTCACCAACGTGTGGCATGACGGACAGCGCCTGGTGGTAGAACCTCTCCGCCAGCTGCTCGGCCTCCACTCCAGCAAGTTCATTCTGATAACGGGCTGCAGGGGGAACATTCAAAAAAATGAGAAATGGCAACAATAAATGTCAACAACAAGATGGACTCTGGCTGAAATAGATTAAAGATGAATCGGTTGACAATTTTCTATCGAAACTGGAAGTGCAGCAGACATTATTTCCTTTGCTTGATAATTTCTGCTTTTAACAGAAAAATCAACCCAACAGAACAGCACACTGCCAAATGTACTCGATAGCTAAGCCAAATGTTCCCACGCTGAATGACACACGCATGCTGTCTTATGAATCTGCATGCTGGTTAGAGGGATGAAATAATTGCACATTCCATTAACGCTTTATTACCTAGATCTCCAAGGTAGACCAGACAGCGATGACAGGCCATCTGCGCCCATTCCATCTCCTTGGGTGTGGCCGACACTGGTTTCTTTCGACCTTCGGGGAACAATCACAGACTTCTTTGCGTTTCTTCACTTCAAGCGTCTAGCTAATGCACTCACCAAAAATGACTTGGAGTTATGTAACAAAAGAACAAGCATCCATCACAGCACGGCAGCAATTTGCAAAGAGCGGAGTCCGACTGTTAAAGACAGCACCCAGGTGTTCTTTCTGCATCCCTGGAGGGGTAATTCCCAAAGGGGCTTTTGTTTTAGCAGGCCGAAAAAAATGTTTGTGCCTCGATAAATAAAAAGGTTAGCTTTGCGATGGAGGACTGGACAACAGACCTCTGCTGTCTGAGTAATGACAATTACAAAACATTCAGTAAACTGGCTGAATGGGATTTGACCCCATTTCATGACAAAGGTTAATTCGATTACTGCAACAAAATGCACCAAAAACGTTATGGATTGGAGGTAATTTGTCACTGCATCCGAAACTAAAACAACCGTACGGTATAATGACATCAAACCAGGACCATTACTGCAGTTTGGATGCCTGCATCCAAAACACTTCTTGTTTTGGTTTCAAAATAAAAGCCCCATGGCGTCTTTATATGGACAAAAATCTTTCATTACTGAACACACGGCTCTTATTCTGAAACATTTGCAGGACGGTGTTGTGGAAATGCGATGACTTGCTTGGCTCCGAAATTAATCTAATGGAGCAGTTACGGCTTTTAGTTGGGGATCAATATTATTAGTTACAAACTTCTACCGACTATGAAAGGAAAACTATGTAAAAAGACGGGCTGGAAGCAGCAGCAACCTTGTGGGGGAAGCAGCCGTCGAGCAAGGCAGCCATAACGCATTGTGCAGCCAAGCGAATGCATGAAGAAAGGCAAAAGATAAAATGAGGGCGTTCTCCTATTTTAGCGCTCCAGTGAGCCATCAGCCAACCTGCACGCACACTCCCCGACCCTGAGACCAGCACAGCTAAAACCAAGTCAGCCTTCATTTGTGGTATTGTTCACACCAACCACCCCCCCCCACCTACCGTGACTCATCGTGACTTTTCAATACGAACAAGCACATTTACCAGCTTTTACACAAGCGACACATCCCTCATTTGCTTTGCGGTTTGCTCCGTCTCCAAGTGAACCCGTGTTTCTGGTATCTCACCTATCAGCGGGTCTGTGACATGGGTCCAGTCGATGCAGTCCTGCAGCTCCAGCTGGTAATGTGACTGGATGTACAGCAGCAGGTGCTGGTAGAAACCCACGCCGGCGATCAGGTGTGTGCGGTAGGCGCACTCCAGAGCGCTGCGACTGTGGATGTGCTACAGGCGGGAGAAAGAGAAGTGAGCAGCTGATATAATGAGAGGTGTGTGAGCTATGACAGGACCAGATTTGCTATAGCATGTATCGAGGGAGGGGATGTGGGGTTCCACAGCTGCAAGGACAGTTACCTTCTTGTTGGTCTTGATAACCTGGATGACCTCGTAGTAAACCTTCCTCCAGAGGAGCTCCTCGGCCTTACGGCCGTAGTCAGCCGGATGGAGGAACATCAGCTTCACACAAAGTTCCCTCAGTCTGAAACACAAACACACGAGAAAAAACAGATACACACATGTAGGTGGGTGACCGGTTTGACAAGCGGACCAACAAGTCAACATAGTTTTCAAAGGAACAGGTAAGGCTAGGCGGGTCAGAATAACCTCATGGGATTTTACGATTACTCAAGGCAACCTGCAGATTGATCAATAGTGAAACCTATTTAAACATGCAGAGTGTACAGAATTCAGAAGTCAGACTTGTTCTAATCTAGAATATATTGACATCTCAGTCCCCACATTAATATGTGCCAGCAATGACAAGAAGATATATACAGTACTTGAGCAAAGACAAGCGTTGATTCTTAATCCACGACCAATCGCCTTTTCTACTAAATGTCAGAGAACAAGTGAAAAAGCTCCATTAAAAATTAACTACAGCCGAACCCCAAGTCAGTTTATCCAACAGACCAAATTCCAAAGTGTGCTATAAAACTGAAAAAAAACAAGAAGGCATTCTTCAGTTAGAATCTGGAATTAATGGTTGGCATGTCTACTTGAAAAACGACTGACAAAATTACCCGATTGTTAAAGCAGTTCCTCACTTCCTCCCTCTCTTTTTTGATAAACTGTATCCAGCAATAGAACAAGAACTGCAGGTCAAGGCAGGTGTCATACTGAGCTACATTTACTTTTGTTTGTTTACACTCGCTGGAATGACTACAATGACACAAAAGAGGTCCGTTTGGACACAAGGACCTGTGTGACCTGTGCGGCTCGCAGTCAAACCAAGAAACAGCAGCATAACGGGGAAGTAGTTACATCGGGCTGGCCAGATGTTCACAGCACACATCTGTCTCCTTTCTCTCGCTCTCTCTCACATACACACACACACACACACACACACACACACGCGCACACACAGCTGTGACAGCTGGACCTACTTGTTGCGCAGGCTGATGTTCTCCGGCTTGAAGACCTCTCTGTAGGATGCTTTGCTGCCGATGATGACATCGAGCTTGTGCACAGACTCCACCACGGCCCTATTCGGGAAAATAGGAAAAAGATGAGGACGCGGTTAAAGGTGTGACCTAAACAACATTACTGTGGGACATCATGCAATCGACCATCCTCTCTTTTTACAAAGCACAAGCCTACACAAAACAAGGTGATTGACGGGTCAGATTCACCCGATTCCCTGACTGAGTACGCGGGGTCGTACTCAGTCGTGACTCATAGTACTCAGTCGACTCATAGTCGTGACAAGTCGCCGAGAGGACGGATAGAGGGAGACTTTCATCTGCTAGCGAACACTAATTGCTTAGAGCCAAGTTAGCCAACACAATAACGTCCAATTAGCACCGTAGTTAGCGTTAGCTACGCAAAACGGCCTCACGAACTTACCTGTAAAGCCGCTTGATGAGAAGGACTTTCGCCTCTGGCTCGCTGTCCTGTACCGGTCCACTCATTTTGGTGACTAGAGAGTTATTTGATCACACGCTCCCGCCTTTGCTCGCTGCTTCCTCTGACCCTCCCGACACGCAGTTGTCAGGGCTACTCGGGTTTGTTCCCCGGCAGTGACAACCGTGTTGATAGCCAGCTAGCGTTAGCTATCAAGGCAACGTTAGCTTTCCGCAGTTTTTACTCCGAGTCTCTTTCGCTTATCGTGTCCTTCCGCAAGACCCCCTCTACCCATTCGTTCTGAAAACCGGGTAGGAGGGGGTGTCCAGGAATTTACGCTCTTCCTGGTCCGCTAAAACGCACCGATATGCCTCTTGTGTTGTTCCCCATTCCAGCCATTGCTAAGAAGGCGGCCATTATTCATAACAGGCAGCGACCGCCTGATTATCGCGAGAGTACGGAACGAACTCAACAGCAAGCCAGGGGTTGCCAGACTGTCAAAAGATCCCCCATTAGCGACAATCTTGAAATGGTGGAAAACACTTTTTTTCTGGAAGTTTGAAAATAATGGGTTTCGGGATTGTTACTCAGAGATTGTACAATTGTACAATTTTTTGTGATCTTCCTGACCGTGATGTTCAGTCCGGTCTCCAGGTCCGAAAGTAAGTAAGAAACAAAACACACATTTCCACAGATTAAGAATTTAATTATTTGTTTATTTATTTACGTATTTCTACCTCCAGATTCACCCACCCGAAAAATATAAATTCCGGTGTATTCCAAAAACAAAATGAAAAAAATGAAAAGAAGGGAACAATGGCCTCTTCATCAAAGGAAATAATCAACAAAATCATAGTGGCAATAATTATTATCATTATTACAATAATAATCTCAATGATCAGAATATCCACATTCATAAGAACTCCATATACGACTGCAATACACTCGTCAACACCACTCTTCCATTAATATACACAAAATCCCCAAATGTCTGTCCTGTCAAAACCACGGTAGAGGAGTTTGGGGAGGGGGGGGGGGGGGCTATGGCTTGTCAAGGGGTATGAAGATGAGGGAGCAGAGAAGTTAATGGACCTAAGGTTAGTAAGAGTGGGAGGCACACTTATTTAGTAAGGACCTGTACAAAAACAAGCAGTGTGAAGGAACGACGGTATACTTTCATGGGAGGGTTTGCCAGTCTAGACGCATCTTAAAAAAGGGTCAGAAGGCTCCATGAGAGGCAGAATTTGGGGAACAAGAATTTCAAGAAATATATAAGGGTTGTCGGAATAAATATATAACTCTGAATGACAACCGTTGCAAACATATATCATAGGAACCTAAGGTGAAAAGCCCGATACGCAGAACTCAAAACAGGTTGAGAAGTATGAAAAGAAATGCAGATGGTGGTGTTTGGAAAAGAATCATCTTAGTCTAAATATGTACAAACATTGCTCGGTCACCCAAATCCACTTAGAAAAGCTTTCGTGGGTCAGAAAACGAGTGCAAGCTCGAGATTACGTGAGTCACTTCCTGTATGGGAGCTTCATGAACGCAGCTAGATGTGACAGACCTCGCAGATATTCTCAGGCCGCACACAAAGCGCCTCTGACAGCTCAGAACATATTAAAAACCTTTCCACGCCTCAGTATTGGTAACTTGAGAAGACCTATTCATAGAAAGAGAGAGAAACATTAGAGGAAAAATAGCTGTACACTCTGCATGTACAAACAAGCTGTATATACACATAGACATACCATATATACACATTTATCCAGTATGTACACAAACAGTTAGCCAGGACACGCACTTATGTACAAACACATTCACTCGTTTCAGCAGGACCTCTAACATATCTCTCTCTGCGTCGTCGTCAAGAAGGGGGGGGGTCCATCCATCCATCCATCCAAGTGAATGGGGAGTTGTTTTACAGCAGTTTGACTGCAAAAAGACTGAAACCAAGAGTTCATCCGCCGCTCCGTCAAAAGTGGAGTAAAAAACGACCGCCGGTGGGACGTCCTCGTCCGAGAGAGTTTCACGTCGTCCGTCAAAAGGAGAGCTCCGTGGCGACTGCCGGGGGCGAGAAACATCGGCCCACTTTTTCTTTTTTTTGTTGTTTGTATTGAATGATTATAACCAACAGTAAGGGAGGGAGGGCGGGGGTTGGGAGGGGCAAAGGTCACAGCGACGTGCAAACTGCTGAAAGGGGAGTAGGTAGAACACAAGTTTGTCCCTTTTGTCACAGTCCTTCAGGGCAATGATTCTCCCCGCAAGATTGTCTTAGTAAGAAAACTGGGTTCATATAAAATGGATTATTGATGAACTTCCATTAGATAGAGGCGTCTATCTAGATCAAGAAATAAATATCTGCTCCGGGAAGATTTCTGATGAAGAGTTTTTTTTGTTTAATACTATTGTAAGAATAAGCAGTATCATAGAAATATAAATAATAACATTCAGTCAGGTTTTTCAAAGTCTTCATTGAAGCAAGAGTTTTGTTTCTGAAGCAGTTTCACTCGTTGTTTTAGGTTGTGCATATTTAGGTTCCTAAAAAAGTCCGAAAGAGAGGACTAGAACTACGAAACGAGAAAGAGATCAAGTTCGTCTAACTGAGTGAAAACAAAGCGGTTAAATAATGCTCTGAGAATCCTAGATAGATAAAGTTTGAGTAGATGAAGAGGAATCAAAGGGTAATTTAAAAATACTATAAGAGAGAGAGAGAGAGAGAGAGAGAGAGAAAGGGAAAGACGGAAGAAGATAAGTAAATGCTCTAAAAGTAAATCAGCTTTGACTGAAATTTTAAGAGAAGTCAAGCACCTTTGAAATCCATCTTACCCACAATACACCTCCCCTCTCTCTCATATCGGTCCTCTCGCCTCCCTCGGCCTTTTGCGTCCCTCCGCTGTGCTGATCGATCAGACTGCATAGCTGTTCTTTGCATGCTCGGCAGGCTAACAAACGCTAACGTGTCCAGCCTACCTTTTTAAAAGTAAAATCCAACAACGAGGCGCCGAACACATTAAAAACAAAATGTAAAAAATCTCAAATCAGAGAGAGGGCACAGGTTAAGTTAAAAAAAAGAAAAAAAAAGAACACACAACCCCTCATTTCCTTACATGGTCCGCTGGGGCTCTGCACCATCCTGTGAGCAAAGAGACTGGGACCAATGCCCCAAGTTCTCCCTTTGTCAGCCAATCGCGTCGCGAGAGAGGGCTCTGGACATTTGGCCGCGCCACCCCGCGGACTGCCGATGGTGCATCAGCCAATTACGTTCCACATTGTCCTCCATGAAGCTGTGAGAGTGGCTACAAGGGGGAGAAAACAAAGGGGAGACAGAGAGAGAAGAAACGGGGGAGGGTGCTTGATCAGGTGCTATTGAGGCATGGCTGGAGTACCTGGATGGTGGCGGACCTTCCGAAGCTGGACTCATCTCTTCTCTCTAACATATGTATTTACATATATATATATATATATATATATATATATTTGTGTGTTCAGAGTCAACCGCTTGTTTACCTGAGTCACTGAGGTATTTTCACAGAAATGTTAACTTCTCAATCAGCGATCATCTCACATCTCTGAGAGGACACCGACGTTCAACCCTAGACCGCTTTCTGGCTCTGACATTCTTTAACGAGTTTTTTCAGAAGAAAAAAGTAGCCCTACAAGCCGCCCAAACAGAAGACGATCTTTCCCCCCGCGTGAGACTAGCCCTCGAGAGTTAACATTTGGTGGTTCAACAGTTAAACATTCATGGGTGGTACATCTCAAAGCGAGTCCCACAGCACTCCTCTAATGGGTGCTGGCGTTGGCCACGTTGACCTTTTGACACTGCAGAGTATGTGATTGGTTGACTCGATAGAAAAATGACTGATGTGAAACCCTTGAACCCCTCCTGGTTCGCCACGCGTGGGGTTCAACAAGTCCCCGTCCAAACAAAACTCAGGACAGACGGGTCACACACAGGATGAGGGGCATATGGAAACACATTACAAACATTGCACGTTTTCAGCATTTGACAAATGAGAAACTGAAGCGTTTCACCTCAAACACACGTCATGTTTCTATTTATAGTCATTAAAAAAAGCCGTTTGCCATTTTAAATTGTTTTGATGTTTTTCGAAAGATATTTTTAAGCATTAAGGGAGTGATATTCTTAGTGTCTCAAGCAAGGCGTTCGAATGTGTATTTGGGCGATGACAGGCCAGTCTACAGGCCACAGGATGCTCAATATGTTGATCCCAGGCACTTAAGGGCAGGCAAAACCTAAGCAGTGGAAAAAGGATCTAAGATGCTTTTATTATGTCACACGGGCAATGTTTACTCCAGTAAAATTAGACTTAAAACACAAAAGGGCAATCAAACATCTGTCGTTAGTATTCGTATGCACTTTGGTTAAAATAAGATAAAACCGATTTGAAATGAATAAAAAATCAGAATGAATAATTTCAACATTGATCTACCAGATAAGAAAACTGTAAAAAAAAAAACCTCCATTCATCCATTTAATTCAAAGTATCTTGCCTCAATAGTGAAGCCGTTAGTTATCTGTTGACGATGAATCGAGCACTTTGGGGTTTGTTTCGCACAAAAGGGAAATAACCGGTTCAATAGACGATCCGTCGAGTCGTCGAGTTAGGGAGCTGTTTGTCTGATCGACGGTTAATAAAACCAGAGATTGGAGGAGGCCGCTTTGCAAACAGAGACGTGGACCCCCAACGACCCTGTTGGACACAAGAACACAACGGGATGCACAAAGAACAAAGACACGTAGAAAACAAACCGGGGAAACACGAGTCCTGTGAAAGACAAAGTGCTGCAGAGCGAGAGACAGAAGACAGCGAGTGAACAATGAACGAGGCAGGACTATGGCAGACACAGATATTTGACTTGAAAAATGGCACCTTTTTTGTTTCTGTTTAGCACCAGTTTTTTTTTTTTTTTTAATCACAGATCGGTTCTGAGATTGAGAAGAGAAAAATTGCACGAGCTCGGTTCAAAAGCAACAAGTCCCTTAAGTTGTGAGAAAAAAAAGGATGGAAAAAGTTCCGGCGAAACCTCTTCGGCGCTTGATCGTGTTGTCTTTCGTCTTTCGTCCTACTAGCAAAGCTAACTTGGATCTGCAGCTGTTCACCCCGTGTCGGATCTCTATAGGAAAACCCCTGTTGAAAAACACTCGAAGGCACTAAGAAAGCCAGACTACATCACCACATCTCCACCTGGACAAGCTGAAGCCTGGCGTGTTCAGGATCGGCACATCGGATGCAGACAAGGGTCACTACAAGCTAGCGTGTAGCACCTGCCAAAGGCTCCTACGAAGTCATCAAGGTGCAAGACTTTCTAAAGTGCTTGTTTCCTACGCGTTCTTTTTTTTTTTTTTTACTCGTTTACGTTTGGCCACGGAAAAGGCCATGGGTGCACGGAGCAGGCGTTCACACTTTGGCGTGTAACGCCGCCTGCTCCGTTCGGACTGAGTCAAGGCGTACGTGATCATCATCTTGTCCGGCAAGACTGACACAAAACCGAAGCTCCGTGTGAGCATCACGTGTCCGTCGGAGAGCCCTTTGTGTGTTGTGTGTTCATGTTTTGTGCACCGTACAGCGGCCGTGTGATCACTACTTGTCTCTCTCGCACACTCGGAATCGGAACATCTAAAGCAAAACATCTTTCTCAAAGTATTGTCTCGCTAAGCGGAAAAAGACGGGGGGGGGGGGGGACCGCGTTTTTTCCTTTCGTGTCGTCTCTCTCGGATTTCGGCTCAACGTTGTGTTTGACCTACTCCCCCTTCTTTCTGCTATGCCTGTAGTTGCCGTTGCCGTGGTTTCCGGTGGCTTGTGAGGTTGTCATGGGGGAGGATGTTTGGGGTTGCCGAGGAGCTCTCCATTCTGACTAGGACGTTGCTGAGGAGCGGGTAGAGAGGGAGGGTCTACAGTTCGGGGGAGGACTCCACTGTGGGGCGAACTGTCGGAGGAAACGCCCGAGGAAGGAACTCTGAGGCCTTGATCGTCGGTTACCGCTCCGCCTCCTCGTCCTCCTCCGCCTCCACCACCTCCCCCCCCACCTTCGGTTTTCACACCGGGGTCTGCATGACCCAGGGAGGGATGCTGGTCCTCCTGGCGAAATAGAGAGAGAGGGGAGGGGAAAGAGGAGTGGGAGCAGGGATAGATGGTCGAAGGAGAGAGGCCATTCAATGAGCGATGGGAGCGAGGTGAGGAGGTTTAAAGGAGATGTCCATTCAAGGCAGATAACGTGACATGTAGAGGGAATTAAAAACCACACGTTGGAGAGGTGTGTGTTTGTGTGTGTGTGTGTGTGTGTGTGTGTGTGTGTGTGTGTGAGTGAGTGAGATAAAGATGGAAGAGGACAAAGGATCACCGGAGAAGGAAGGCGATCGAGTGGTGTGGAAGTGGGTAAATATCAAACATCGACAAAGACAAAGGACCGGTTGGAATGAGTTCATGTGAAAGCCGTGGCAGAAGCAGAGTGAGGAGGAATCAGGACAAAAAAGACAAATGGGGAAGAATTGGAAGGACCACACAGAAAGAATGAGACAGACAGAAGAGAGAGAGAGAGAGAGAGAGAGGAAGAGAGGAACAAATGAGTTACAGAGTCGATGCGTGACGTACACCGATAGAAATGGCAGCACTGGAAAAGCGACACAGGAAAAGAGGGCATGATGGGGAATTACAACTCCTGAGGTCAAATGGTCCTGATCCTCTTTGGATGAGTGGCAGGGAGGGCGTTTGTCGGGCGTCGCGAAAAGAGTCTCTAGAGTTTCTATGTCGATGTGCAAGCTTGAGGAAGTAAAAGTAGTTTAATTTACAGACTAAAAAATAACTCTACACTTATTGCGTCTATAAACATCTTAAGAGCACATCATACAGCTTCTAAAAACATGCAACAACAAAAAAAAGGTCAAGCCAATAAAACAGCCCAGCTGTGAACTAAAATAAAAGCTAAAGAGATGAAGGTGCATCTGGTTGCCTGGCAAGAAATTCCAAACTGGTCAAATTCACCAATAAAAAAAATGTCCAACCCAAACGCATTGAAGGCTTAGTCATGAGCTGCTGCATGGCCTGTCGACCTGGGTTGGATTTTTAGATTGGCGATTCAATCAAGGCTTTGGTTTTGTCCTCTGTTGTGCAGAATAACAGCAATGCAAGGCTACTTTTATCATCGGTTTATATCAAGGTCTGTTTGCAAGCCTTCACTCCCAGACTTCTGTGTCGGAGCAGTGGGGAGAGAAAACAATCGGGTTACTGCGCCAGTGGAAACAACAATCGAAATGGTAACGTATTTAGGAGCTGCGGACAAGATCATTTGAATATTGAAGCGTTTAGAAAGTAGAGCCTCTTGAAATGACTGCACTTAAGGGATGTTGCCCCGGCGCTTTTTGCTGTGTGGGGTCTGGACAAGATTACTTTGAGCGCAGAGTCATCTATATGAGATCCTATGAGATGCCGCTGCATGGATGGGATGGTGTGCTGCAGAGGGGGAAGACAGGAAGTAGGAGGGATCATTTGGTCTGCATCCAGTCGCGAAAATGAATCGAAAGGATCGAAAAGCAATGTTTATCACTGGGTAAAAGTGTGCCTGATGGGTGTGTCCATCATGAGTGGAAGGTGTTTCCATTTCCCTTTGAAAAAAAATGTGGAAAAAAAAAAAAAAGCCCAAAATTGTATGCGAATTAAAGGGCCTTTTCTCTTCTCAATCAGAACCCAGATGAGTGAAAACACTTTCAGCCGCTAGCTGGAGCTATGCGCAGCTAGCGTAGACAGCTACAGGATGCCAGTAACAACTCATTTCATTGCTTTAGAACACGACCGACAGCCTGGTTTGATCCGACGCACACAAACTCAAGCCGCCGAAAAAAGACACGGAAAATAAGGTTTACTGACATCCTCTTTAAACTTACCAAGCTCGCTTCCCTCCCTGTGGGCTGTCTGATTACTTGGTGCATTTGATTACCGCTTGGTGCGAGAGTGTTTTACTGTTGATGATGTTAATGAATATTCGGGGGTGCTGGAGACAGGAACACAAAACACTTAGTGGAGGACTGAGATGTCGGGTTGTGCGGTGTAATGACGCAGGTATTGGACACACGGCTTCTTACCCGTCTCCTCCAATCTCCGGTCAATTTGAATCGTGGATTTTCTACAGAGCGAGCGGTGTCATTGTTCGCTTTAATCAGCTTACATGGTCTTTAGGTTAAGCGAAGGCTGAGGATGACTATGCTTGCCAGGTGGAGAGCTCTGGCTCTGACGGACCGTAACACCTGGCCAACGCCAGCATTCAACCAGGGAATGTGCACACAGGACAAAACAGGTAAATACGAGAGACACACACGAAAAACACACAGAAAACTAAACAAAAACAGGTGCACATTAATCAGTGTTCTTCAGGGAAGGACGGGGTCAGATACGGAGATTTCCCATAATTCCTGTGGCTTATCTGAGAGCGTGCTGGGATGGGAGGGATGGAGAAGTGAATGGAAATGGAAATTCAAAGCACAGCCGTCTAGAATGTTGTTGTTGTTGTTGTTGTTGTGTGTGCAAGGAGAAATAAAAAAATCAATATCAGAGCATTCACAAACTTTCAGTCAGGTATTTCACCGGGGAACTTATTATAACTGTCTACTGAGGTCTACTGAGCCACAAACATCTAATTGCATCTAAAATGGTTTAAAAACAATTTCTCATACCTGTTTATTTACCATGAATTGATTAGTGATGTATTCTCTTATTTCAGGGACCAGAGGGAAGGACCATCTTGAACATGTAACAGTGTCACTAATAATTCACTAGTTATTCTGTTTATTATAAGTAACTGCTGCTTAATGTTTTCTAAGGTAATTAGTTAGTTAAGGACAAGTGAAAGAATGTGACTATTAAACGTGATGAAAATCTGAATTGAACGTCTGCAAAGACCATCATCTGAAAATAGCTTCCGGATCCAGTGGCGTCTGTCGATTATCTTCTAGTTAATCTTCTAGTTATAGGAGCGACAATATTTTCAGTGAATACAGGAAGGCACGTGACAGTGTTTGGAGGGTGACAACAGAACCAAAACAGATTAATAACCAACGAACAGATCACGTAAGCCTACTTGACACCATGCCAGTTTGCATGAATCACACATTGCATTGGTGCAGAATGTACAGTACATATGACAAACGTTTTTTCAATGCTCATCTTTTTGAGGGTCCCACCGAATGGAACTACAGAGGCGCTTCAGCTGTGAGTCCCGTCACACCGTGGGGAAAAAACAAAGCCCTCACATCATTACCTTTGCAAGCCCTCGATGAAGCACCGGGGAGTCTTTTTTTATTTTATCCAGCAATAATATCGGCAGAAGTAAAAAAGCTAACACGAAGGTGTAAAAGCCGTGACTCATTTCCTTCTTTTGGGAATCTATTACACTTCGCAAAGGGAAAAATGATCCTGAAACCGGAGTAATATTGACAGGCAGAGGGGGTTTGCCATTATCTGATATAAAAGTTCACTTCAGAGCCCCATTGCATTGTGGGATATTACATCGTCTAACATTTCCCTAACAAATAGTGTTTTTTTACTAAATAAATGGGAGAATTAAACAGACCCTCTCGCTTTGCTGTTCAGTGATTCGGGGTTGATGCTGCTTTTCATTTCTATCCGCGGCCCCTCTCGTATCTCTGGCGCCGCGTCAAATCTCTGCAGTGTTCCGTTGTCACCCTTTGGACACGTGTCTGCGCGCTGCGAGCGACCCCTGGCCGACAGTCACAGGACGTGGTGCGTGTGGACGGGGACGCACATGGAGAACAGGAGAAGGGGGGAAGAGGTGTGGCAGCAGGTTATGGATGGAGGGTGAGAGTTTGCCGGTTGGTTTATTACCTGGTTACTCGCGGTGGGACGGGCGCGAGACGGGGCTGCACTAGGATGGACTGACGCCTCCCCTAAGAGAAATCACCGTATCCCATCAACATAAGAGAGGAGGAGGGAAAAAGCAGGAGGCGGAGGAAGGAGGACGCCGCGGATAAAAAAAAACAACCGCACATACACAAAATAAACAACGACAAAAAAAAAAAGAAAAGGACATGAATATACAGAAAAAATGCTCGTGAGCTCAACATGAGCACAGAACATCACTAGAGACAACCCAGCGGCCTGGAAGCACCGAAGCAGCGCGCCATGCGGTGTGTCAGTAACAGAAGTCATGCAGGAAAGGAAAGCTGTTCATTTGTGCGCTGCAAAGCGACGTCTGCATCTGGAAGCAGCTGATTGATCCAGCAGACAGGTGTGGAAAGCTCGCAGCCCGTTTGCATGTTTCCTGGTTCAGCAGCGGCAAAGAACATGCGTGTGTACCAGGCGTGCAATCATCTACTCTGTGAAGATGAATACACACACACACACACACACACACACTTGGGAAAATGCAGGGCAAATACATTTGCATTGACACACTTTATCTAATTAACACATTCTGTGCCGCAACACGCCCGGATCAAAGGAAGCAAACAAATCTTATATTAATGAAACATTGGTGTGATTATTGATGCAAGAAAAAGAAGCAAAAAAAACTTACTGATCAAAAAGAAAAAGTCCACTTTCAAGAAAATCTAATGAAAGCCTCTATAAATGATTATTGCACCAGTTAAATTATTATTATTTTTCACTCATAACAAGGGTTTTACTTTTTAGAAAGGGTCAAAAGATTCAACTTGGCATTGATTGTCTCCAAAGTTTATTATAAATTCATGTGCATTACCTCGCTTATTGTTTAAATGATAAGTAAATGTTATCACAATAACACGTTCATTTAAATGCAATAGAATATAAACATATTTCCTTCCAATCCTAATTACGTGACCTTAACCAATTCACGTATGTAATTATATGAATCAAATGTCGCACACTTTCTGACAGCACACAACTACACACATAAAGAATAGAAAATATTACTGTGAACAGCTGGCAAAAAGCAAAAAAACTGTTCAAAGGAACCTGAATTAGAGGCTTTCAAGACGTCTTGAGGCCTGCGTGCATCCTGTCACGTCATCACACCGCTGACACTGCTAATGAATCCACGTCCTTCTCATAGCGATCGGCCCATATTTAGCAGTGTACCTCTGTTTCTGCTGTTACGGCATCAATGCACCCGGCTTATTGCGGGAGCTCTGATTAAGCACAGGGAGGTTTTTTTTTTTCTTCTTCCCGGCAGCTGGGAGCGGTGACACCGTCTGTTTCAGCGTCGGGAGCTGCATGTATAATAGAAGGAGCATTTCCTTCCCTCCTCTGATCACCCGTTTAGGGGGCAACAGCACACGGAGCTGCACACTAGAAGTGCTCGTCCTCTGACGCACACTAGAGGTGTAGTCACTACCTTCCTATCCGAACAAATAAGTGGAGGAAGCGATTCGCCTGATGCCCCCCCCCCCCCCCTTCGGTTTGAGGACTGACATTTGGAAGCGTGAAGTTTGACATTTTTGTCGTCGCCATCTCGCCTTCAGGCCCTTGACATCTGGCTTATTCTTGCAACCTCTGGCTAAGGTTTATGCTGTGGTGTGTTTAAGTATCTTAAATATGGTGAAAACATGGAGTAAAGTAACAATTTGATTTGGAAGTAAGGAATGTATGAAGGTGGGAGTCGAACAGTGCTTCTACATTCCTGGAGTTCTTCATTCCGAGTTAAAGCTCGCTGGAGTTGCCCTGCCGCCTGCAGGTGACCTCCAGCAACTTTCTTTCAGGAGTTAATTGAAAAAAATACATAATATCTACCAAACGAATGGAGGAACACATGAAGTGGGGATACTGTTTGAGCTCTTTGACAAAGGAAGGAGATTATTGAAGGCTGAGATGAGCATTAACTCTGTTGATGTGTCCAAATTAGTCACATCAATAGATTCATTAAATATAAAATAGGACACCAGTAATGGGAAGTAAGTGACTCCATTGACTCAGATGCATTTTAAAAGAAACACTTCTTAACTTGAGAGTTTCCATAGTTTGCTTCTTTACACTCCTTTTACGGTTCAAAGGCAAATACTGTACTTTACCCACTTCAATGTAACTGATAACATACCAGTAATTATATCAAATTTCATACATTGATTCCAAATGGGCCGTTTTGCACAAGGAGTCTTGTTATTGTCGCTACACTAAATACGTATTGACACGAATAGCTTGAGTTAAGCAATTGTTCGGTACCTAGTTTTTTTCTACCCTTGGTTACTGCTGCTTTTACAGCAATAAAGGTCTGACTACCTCCTCTGCCATCAAAAAAGTATTATAGACCAGCGAGGGGGGTGGGGGAGGGGTTCGGGGGGGGAAGCCTCCTTGTGCATCACGCAGCAGGCGGTTTTAAAGTGCTCGGCAGACACAGACAACCACCACGTGCCGAGGAAACGTCCAGGGAAACAGCTGCAATCGGACATCATTCAGCCCGAGCTGAATGCAAACGGCAGCACGCTCGGATCTTCAAAGCCGCCCCCCCCCCCTCCCCAATCCACCCCACCCCCAGGTATGTTGGCAGACGGACGGGACGGGGTCAGGGACAGGTCGAGACAATCAAGAGGGACCGCAGACACACAGCAGACAAAATAATAACTGTAGCAGGGGGTTGGGGGGTTGGAAGGGGCGGGAGGGTGGTTGGGGTGGGGAGGGGACGGGGGGGGTGGGGAGGGGACGGGGGGGGGGGGGGGGCGGGGGGGGTAGCAGAGAAGACAGCACGGGCCATCCGACGGACTCGGCGAGAGAGGAAGCAGTCTAACAGACCTGATCCGCGAAAATCCTGGTTTTGGGCTCAATCACGGGCGGGCCCCTTATTTCATCCTCCACAGCCATGAGTCTTGGAAGCGGAGAGAGAGAGAGAGAGAGAGAGAGAGAGAGAGAGGATGGGGGAGGGAGGGAGGGAAAGGAGGGAGGAGAGAGAGAAGGGAGCATTATGAATCCGAGATAATACCGAACAAGTCCAGCAGTTGCATCTCCAACATCTCGGCCAACAGCTGCCGCGGTCGCAGCGATGGCCGTTGTCCGTTACCTGAGTCCCCCACACGGGGCCTTCGCTCGGTCACCCGAGCCGCGCTCTCTGAAGCGCCGCCAATGTGGAGCCTCGGTTTCATCATTGTTTTTTTTTCCCTTCCGGCCCCCATGTGATTCATCAAGGCAGTTTTTTTTTTCTTGTTTATTTTTTTCTCATCGATTCAAGAGAGTTCCAAAGCGCAATTAGGGCCAAATGCGCTCGGTTAGGAACAGCGAGCGGTTGAGGAAGAGATACCGATCGTCCCCAGGGAATTTCCCATCTTGTGTAATACAGACTGACCAAAGGCCTGGTGGGAGATCCTTTGACCGATCATTCAAACAGACTGTGCTTACTGACGGGTGGTTATCCACATGCTCCACGCGGGGCTCGTTTTGAAGGTCATTGAAGGTCACACGAGGGGAGGGGGGGGGGGGGTTTCTTCCACTCTGGCAGGCCAACTGGCTGCACTGTGATTATTGGTTTGGCGGTGATGAATCTCAAATAGAAGTAAGCGTTACTTCCCATCTGTTCGTACGCGATTTTACAGCAGCAGAATGAACAGCCTTCGCTGTCATCACTTTAATAGTTCGCGGAGTGACTTTGTGTCGGTTTGTGTGGAGAGATTGTCACTCGAGAGTTTGTCAAGCCACCATTTTTATAATTGCCGAGCAAATTTGTCCCCAATCGAGTCATATTGTGTGAAAAACGCTTCTCTCTGCACATTCATATCGGTTTATTCAGAACACAGACACGCACGTGTGACAATAAAGAACGAAAATCCACAGGTGAAGTTTCAAACATAAGTGTTTGGATGTTTTATTCCATGAATAATGTACAGTGTTGAGAGTTATTCTTTTTTTATTATATTTGTAAAAATTCTTTTTTACAAAAGAAGAGAATAGGAAAAGAAAAGAATCAATCGTACTGTAAGCACACACAGAGATATAAGCACTGTCGCAAAAAACAATGGAATGTAACATGGGTATACAGCATCAAGATTTTGACATGACTTCAAGAGGCAGACAATGATTCATGTGGGTGATATGTTCAAAAAAAAAAAAAAAAAGAAGCTTTTTATATCCAGTTGTACTTCAAGTAGTGTGCTTTTTGGAGGTCAAGTCGTACATGTAGTCAAAACAATGTGTGTATCTACCAACAGGAGGTCACACCGTCTGAATACTTTTGCTACGGAGACAAACGTGTCAAAGAGGATGCAGAGAGGATGGAAAGAGAAACAACTAACGGGCCCGGATCAAAGAGCAAGAACTGCAAATACTTTCGTCTTCTTTGCCAACAAGTGCGAACAAAAAGTACCGTTTCTTTGACTAGAAAACTTACCTCTCAACACGCGAGTGGTGCTCATGCAGGTTAAAAGCAAACTAAGAGTTACTTGCAACTAATTGACACAGGTCTGTAGAAAGGTGACTATAAACCTGTTGCTACCAGCCGTGTCAATCCAACCGATATTGATCACCCACACACACACACACACACACGTCAAGCCAAAACTCATCACCACTACGAATTCATTTGCAAGATTTAAACACGACTTTTGCCGCAGTAGGCTACAACCTATCAATATATTCTTGCTACGAAAGAGAGGCGGATGCAGTGACACCAGAATATTACCTGCGTCAGATGTCGGCCCTTTTGATAATAACACTATAGAAATCGTACCGTAACTGCATAAGTTGAACTTTTCTAGAGCAGCTATTGTGATCACCACGTCACCGGACACCACCAATGACGGACTGCAGGTCAAAAAGGCATACCGAGCATATACAGCAAAATCATACAGGTATGAGAAAAATCTTGTCAGCTTTAATTAATAAATAATACCCATTGCACCTTTTAATTTTATATGCAGAAAAATTCACAAACACCAAAAACAAGTTGAGAACTTAAGGACACACTTTGCAGAACACACCGTCAGTGTGCTCACGCTGCCACGCTTACAGTAAGTCTTTATTTTTTAGATACTGTGGATGGTTTTGGCAGGAAGTTACCGTTTCTTAAGAAAGCCCTAAACGGATATTCAAACATTTTAATCCTTTATGCCGTAATCTCGAGATCGCAAGGTAACTATTCCGGTCACACCAGAAAACAAAAAGGTTGTTTCCTCTTGTTACTTTTAACGTTTGGGTCATCGTATCATCCAAGCACCACTGTTCAGGTCACTCTGACAGCGAGAGATTTGGGGGATATTCTCAAGTCAAATACATCAATTTAAAAAAAAAAAGCATCTCAAGTATTCAGCGAGTCAGTCGCCTGAAACGTATCGGAGTTGAATCACTTCATCCTGGAAGCCCAACGCTCTCACAATCTAATGTTATTTTAAAGAACACTTTTGCTACATCTTCTAAATAGAATCCATTCAATCTTCTATGTACCCTCATTAATACCTCACGTTGAGTCACCCGTGTCTCCTTCCACTCGCTTCCTCGAGTCCTTCCCTTCCAACGAGGAAAAAAAAAACATCTGAATAATGTCCGTTTAGGGCGTCCGTAGTTTCTTATGTACACAAGATGCATACAACATAACTCAGCAGGATGCTGCGTGTGCATTTGCACGTAGAGCACATGTAGACATACCGTCTCTATTATTGCTCTTTATCCTGCCAAAAAGTTACCTATTGCAAGTTTTAAATAGTTATAATCTCACTTTATAGAATTCATATATATATATATATATCATGTATTAAATATTGTTATGGCTCTTGCATCATAGACTTTAATATACAATGGGTTATAGTTAAAAATAGATTATTACTGCGACAGCTGCAATTAAGACCATTGATCTTTTCCCCCAACTGCAAACTCACAGTAAACCTTTTGTTCAGTTCACAGCAAACAGCCTGGGGAAGATAAATACTTTGTATTTAGAATAAACACAAAATGCATTAGAATATTTGAACAAACAAAATTAATAATAATTTAGAGCCTGTAGCCAACTAATGGGTTCATTAACCTGAATAAATTATAGATAGTGCTACAGGTAAAGTGGATAGAGTGTTTTCAGTGGATTTAACCTAGCATGACCTAGAAATCAATATTTGGCTTTGGTTTAAATTAGATCGTTGTAGAACAAAACGTGTATCTAGTCTTTGAGCTGAAAGTTAATGCGAGAAACATTAAGGCGTCTCTCAAAGTAAATCTCTGACACTTGAAACCCGACGTTGAGTGTTTCAGTTCTGCAGATGAAGAGATTTTCCTACAAAGGAGCCACGATTTCACGATCACACGCGCTCCTTTTTTGCAGAACCTGAGCTTCAATTTGCATCGATGTTGAACTTTGAATGTGAAAATGGAACGCGAAAGTCCACTAAAGATGACACGTAACGTAAGTATACGGTCATTTCACTAATATTTTGGAGTGAATCCACGCCCGCCGCACTCTTTGCATTGCTCACGCATGCATTAAAATCAAAAAACGTAGGCGGCGCGCGACGCGTGGGATGACGTGGTCTGGCTCAGTGAAGTGGGAGTAAAAGTGACTCGGAAGCAACCAGATCTGCTACTTAGTTCACCCTTGTGTGGTTGGATGACAGCAGTGGCGCCGGATGCAAGTGCACGTCCTGCAGAGGGCAGTTTCCTGCAGGTGATTGACTGATAAACGCTCCGATCAAACGGTTTGGCTTTAAGTGCTAATAAACAACCTCCGTCACCTGGCATAATTCCTACGTCGCCACATTCCACATCATTGTTTGAGACTTTCTCCCCTCTTTGTGTTACACCCACAGCTTGGTGTGCATGTAAGCAAATAAGAATGGAGAGAGGTGTCAGCAGTCCTTCACCTTGATTTTTAAAACGGAAGGGCTCATTTTTAAACATCGGTCTTCCACAGTCCTGTGAAGGCCCCAAAACAATGTGCCCGCTTTAAAAAGTCTGAAGTTAGCAAATCTTTAAAATCCTCTTGTGTTTTTACAGCGCAATCTCGCGGTTCGAGTCAATCGAAGCGACGTGGAATCATCTGAAGTGATCCCGGGATCCTCTTTAAAGCTGCGTTGATGGAGGACGGTACGTGCAGCCGGACGGGGGCTTTAAGGCCGGTTCTACACACGAGGTTTCCCCATAAAAAGACGAGCAGGAACCCGCACCTGTCTTCATTCCACGTCTGAGGCTTTCCTGCAGTGGATTAGAAGGGGGCAACGTCCTCCGTTCACAGATCACCAGCCTTTCAGTTTCGGACCACAGAATAATCACGAAGGCTTTTTTCATCTGAACTCCTTCCTTAATAAAACTGCTTCCAACGCTGAAGGAGTCCTCGAAGGCCGAGCCAGCGGTTTGGTTTCCATGCCTGAGATGTGATCAATATTCCCTTCTTTACCCAGCAACTAATTTGTGTTGTGGTCAATCCATGAAGACTTAAAAGGGGCACCGCTACAATTCCCCACGTACACTCAACGATATCGGCGCTCACGCCGGCGATGATGCTCCTGAGTAACAAAGCGAATCACGTTATGAAGGCAGATTTGCTTCAACAAGAGCTGAGAGGACAACAGGAGGATCCTCCGTCCAGCTTCCCTCAGCCGCACAGAACCAACCGTCCAGGGAACTGCAAGCTTATCAAAGACTAGATCTGTGTCGCTCACTCAATATATGCATTTTTAGGAAAGAGTTCAATAGAATCCGATATGCAGGTTTTTAGTGTCTCAACCAGACACCCGTGCCTCCGCTTACTTCTCCGAAGCACGCGTTTCAATTAATGCCAGCGGTCTTCATCTGAGAGGAATATGTCACTTTTTTTTCATGTATTTTGGAAGAAAACTCATAAAGTCAATTAAGACGTCGCAATATACAAAGATAAAGTCAATGCCAGTGGTTCAAGTATCAAAACACCACATGATGTCTGAGCTGTCTTTTGCCCTCTATCCCAACAGCAGCCTCCATTTACCTGCTAATTATTCCTTTAATTTGGGAATCTTTCTCCACTTGCTGTTGCCGCAGCTTCCTCTCACTGTCGTCAAGTCGATTCTGGTACTGTAGGAGGATCTTATTGGTCTGCTGCTCCTGCGTGAGGAGCCTCCGCTCGTACTCCTCTAGCTTTTTGTGGGACATCACCAGGCGGTCCTTCAGGGAGTTGATCTCTTCCTCGTACTCCTTTACCTGGGGCAGAGACAAGGACGGTTCAGAACGGTTTGAATCCAGCGGGATGGGACGCCGCACCTCGCTTTCCCAAAAACTCCTGACACTGCCATCTGCTTGACGGTGTTAGGAGTGACTCCACGTTCCTCCAGGCAGGAGAACAAAATGTGAAAATGTGAAAAGAAGTGACACCTACCCTGTCCATGCGTGACTCGTCCATGCTCTTCGAGTACTTCTTCAGGTTGAGCTCCTCTCGGTCAATCCGGGAACTTTCGATGTCGGCCGACAGGTGGGGCATGTTGGAGACCCAGGCCACGGTGCGCTCGTTGGCCGGAGTCGGCGGGTTGAGGCTGGATGGAGTCTGGGAGCCCTGCAGAAGAAAAAAACCAGCGCGCCGAACGTGAGAACAAGAGCTCCTAGAAACGGACGAGAGACACCTTTTCACGAGGACGCCTCTCTTTTGCCGAGCGCCTCGTCGTCTCCGGCTGGACCGCCGGCGGGCGGGAGTCGCGCCCTCGTTCGCGACACCCTGCACACATCATCGAGGAAGAGCCGCGCGAGCGTTTTACCTGTTTGCTCATGGTGGGCTTGAGTAGGTGCTGCTGCTGGGACGGTTGCTGCGGCGACTGCTGAGGGCTCTGACCCGTGGTCCCCTGCGGACTCTGGCCGTCCCGGGCCGAGCTCTGCTGGTGCGGGAGGCCCGGGGCCGTGTTGTCTTTGACCGACAGCTGCCGCGACCCGTGCTGCCTGCCGCCGTAGCCGGACTCCGGCGACTGCAGGAGGTTGGCGCTCGGCGGTCGCGTCTTGGCCAGAGCGGCGGGTGCGGCGGCAGCGCTGACCGAAAGCTGGTGGGACGTCTGGGACTTGACGCGAGCAGGGGGCGGGGCAACTGAACTCTGGCGCGCGGGTAGCACCGTGGAGGGGGGCGTGGCGGCCAGCGAGGAGTGGGAGGTTCCTGTCTGGGAGGCGATGCCCATCATTTGTTGTTGCTGCTGGAGGTTATCCTAAAGAGGGGAAGTTGTAAATAACAAGTGGGTATTTTTTATTTTTGTATCAGTTCATTTTGGGTCAAATAATGTTACTAATGTTACTTTTAGTTGGAAGTCAGTCAGATAGTAAAAAAGTAACTCAATTATATTATTATATTTAGTATAGTGTTTTTCTGGGTCTTTAAAATGTTTTCAGGTTGAATATAGTTGACTCAGCCCTATATTATTTTTTATTTGAATAAAAATTGTTTTTCCAATATTAACTATATAGTTCTTCTATTCACTGTGTTATATTTTTCGGTTGCAGATTTTATATTTTCAGATTCAAAATATTTTTTTTACATTCACACTTTTGACCCTGATGTGGCGTAAGGGGCGGGGCATCAACTGGGAGGGGTGTGTAATCACAAGTGACAGCTTCCTCAACCGCATCGCCTTCAGGAGACTCAACCTCTGCGCGCCCCCCCCCCCCCCCCCGTTGATCACACTCATTGATATTCTGCTTGTAAACTAAATGATTATTGGACGAATAAATCCGATTTATCTGTCAAATGTGGTGGAAGTTAGCTGCACAAAAACTTCTAGATTTATCAACTATAGCAACTGATTTGTGTGGGCCATTATGTTTGTATCTATTGGAAGAAAAAAAAAAAATATATATATATATATTAAAATTATAACTTTGACTACTAGCAGCAAAAAGCATAATCTATTAAAAAAATAACAAAAAAAGTTGAAACCCTGACGCGTACAGAGTAATTTAAAAAGTGGCTTTGAGACGAGCCCGATGGACACAAGCGTACCTGCATGTTCATGGACGGCTGCCTGCGTCCGTATTCCGCCCGGCTGTAGTCGTCGCTGTAGCTGTGCGAGTGGATGATGCTGGGTTGTCCCAGGTGACCGTCCCTGGTCCTGAGGGTGGACAGGTCCTCGCTGCGGGAGAACCCCCCGTGGGCGAACTGCGGCATGTAGGTCGGGTGAGAGGGGTCGGGCTCCGGGGTCAGCAGCAGCGGCGCCGGCGGCGGGGCCCGGCCGTGCTGGTGGTGGAGCTGTTGCTGCTGAGGCCCGTCAGCGGTCGCCAGGTGAAAGAGGGGATTCTGGAAGGAAAGCGGGTAGCGCATGGCGGCGGCCTGCTGTTGCTGCTGCTGGGATAGCGAGTCGGTGGTGTTGCCCATCTGGCTCAGCTGGCTCAGCCGAAGGCCGCCGGACATGCTGGAGCCGCCAGAGCCAGCTGACAACCTCCCACCGGCCCGCAGCTGGCTGCTCAGGCCCGACCCCAGGCCGCCACCGCCTCCGCTGCTCAGCCCTCCGAAGCTGCCCATGCCGGCGATGGAGGCCTGGGAGGAGTTGAGCATGTCCACCGACTGCAGGTTAGACACGCTGTTCACCCCCCCGAGGTGCATCATTGACACGCTTTTATTGACACTGAGCACCCAAGTGTAAAGCGATGCGAAAGGCTCCCCTGACATTATGTATGTTCCGTGGCCACGGGTGATATGGGTGAGGGTGGAGCGGGCGTGTTTTTTTTTTTACCGCGAGGCCTGGATATCGGAATGCCTTAAAGCATTTCCCAGGAAATACCGCTAGGGATGAATTGCGTGGTGAATCAGCGGGAGAAAAAAAAAATAAGCAGATGTCATGATAAACTACAGTGGGCGAACACGGTGGGCGAACATGCATGGTTTACTAACCTCCCTCTGGCAAAGACAGACCTAGTGGATGGGATGGTGATTTCCCCCCGAGTCAGCGTTATCAGACTCACCTTCGGGTCTGGTTCCGTGATGTCCGAGCTGCTCGTGCAGTAGGCCGGGCTGGATCGGGCCAGGGGAGGGCGCGATACGTAAAACATGTCTTTGGAGGACGCTCGCTGGAGGTGGTCGCGGTCCTGAAAATTCATCTGGGAGCGGGACGGCATGACCCCTCCGGTGGAGGTCGGGGAAGGCAAGCGGGTGATATCTATGGAGCTGGAGGACAGCGGTGAGTAAGGTCTAGCAGAAGCTGAAGATCGGAAAAAGCTAAACGCAGCCTACCTATTTAGATCCCTCATCATGAGGTTTTGGAACTCGGAGGATATCCCCCTGTTGAAGCTGGGCCGTGACAGCAGCCTGTCCGCCTGCCGCTCCTGCACCCTGTCCGTCTGGTGGCTGGGCTGCCTCTGCAGGTGCGGGTTGCGCAGGGCCATGCTGATGTCATTCAGGAGGCGGGGCAAGGGGCCCAGTTTGATGATGGCATCCTGCGGTTTAAAGAAAACCATTTTGGCTGAGTTTGGCTGCGGAATTTAGAAAAATAATTGATTTTTTAGTTATCTTAAGAGAGTTTGTTCAAATCAAAGCTAATTAAAGACTTACAGCCTCATTTCGGAAGAAGGTTGACATGTAAGTGAGAGGTGAATCTAAGCCCTCAGTATTTTTGTACCAGAGAGCACTACATTATCATGTTAACCTGTATGGCAACATCATTAAAAATACAGCAGTATCACCAAATAATGACAATAAGACAGTCCTGTGTAAAACCAGATAAATATAAATATTCCCTTAGTCTCAAAATGTGTGTGTTTCTTTAACGGCACAGGGGACGCGTCATGTTTGGGTTTACCTTGCTGAGCTGAGCAATGACCTCCCAGAGGAGATTGTGCAGGATGGACAGCTCCCTGCCCAGGTCGATGTAGCCCTCGAAGCCGCCCGCGTTGCTGACGCTGTCGAGGTTGGAGATCTCGTAGAGGAACTGCTGCATGGAGCCCCACTCCATCTCCAAAAACTCATTCATGAAACACATGTAGTCCTCTTTGTTGCCAAACCTGCAGACGGGAAGAGGAAGGAAAGGCCGGCGAGGAGGGAAGGGTAAGGGACGAGAGAATATCAAAAGAACAAGTCAGCAAATATATCTATATAAATGAAATATCAACTGCCCTTCACGATGGAACGTTACGAGGAAATGTTACGATGGAACGTTACGAGGAAACGTTACGATGAAACGTTCGCCTTTTCATGATTTCGGAATGGAAGGGCAAAAATAAATAAGCTCCAATCAATATTGTTATGTATTAACATGTTTTATTAGTATTTTGAGCTGTTTGATGCTGTTAAACAAAAACCTACGTTGTTTTATATTGTTGTTGTTTTGGATCGGTTGCTCCTGCGTTTCAACAATAGATTACTTATGATTCGGTCCACTGGTTGACGACTTGAATGCAAAGCGTAAAAACAAAGCGCTGCACTGACTTGGAGAAGTTGGCCAGGTTTTGCACCACTTTGGCGATGAGGGTGAGCGTGCGGGACGTCTGCTCGTCGGGGTACTCCTGCGTGAGGTTGAAGAGCGACGGCGACATGATGGCCGGACACAGGAAGCGCAGGAAGAGGGAGCCGCTGATGAGCCGGTCGGCGATGTCTTCCCGGACCCTCTCGGCGCAGCGCACTCTCCAGGAGGCAAAGACCTCCATCAGCTCCCGGGGGAACACGCTGAGAGGGAGGCAGCACGCGGCGCGCGTCAGGAAATCGGAAAGCAACTCACTTCTGTCGGTTGTCTCCGAGGCGGAGCACCACTCACCAGTGGGAGTTGACGATCTTGCAGAGTGCCAGCTCGCAGCACATGCGCAGGTTGGCTTGGTGGTCCGGCAGCACGGAGGGGGGGGTTCTCATGGGGTCCACTTCGCAGTTTTCCTCCGACTCATACAAGGCCCTTATGAACTCCCCTGCGAATGAGATTTCATGAGTAACGGCGAAACGGTGGGAAATTACGACGTTAGAAAAATTCAGTTGGTCAAATGCAGTGTCCTTACAAGACACGATGCAGTTATAGTCAATGATTTAAGCTCATTGAACAGACACTCGAAGACACTTAATTGTCTAGAGAAACTGTTTTTCTGAAAAGAAAAGATTCGGAGTTGGTGTTGTCGCATCTGCGTAACGCTTTTTTCTAACACGACTAACAATGAAATCCAGGAACAGTTCTTAAATATACCTGATACCCAACTCGACACCTTTACATTGTCTATTTAAAAAATGATTCTAAAGCTGTTATCTTGACTGAATGTAACTGAATCTAATGTAATCTTATTTTAAAGTTCATTATCATCCCTCTACCCGAAAACAATTTCATTTCATTCATTATGTTATCGTCTACATTTGGATTTATTAGTTTTGAAATATATACAAATTGATGGAAAGTGGTTTGAGCTGCAGTGTCTGTGTTAAAAGTACCACTCAACGTTCATCCGATTGTGTTCACAAACATCCAGACTAATGGTGACAGAATATACAAATATAAGCAATTCCAAATTCCCAATGTAGTTAACTGCATTGGGAATCACTCTGCTCTCCCTTTAGGGAAGCCGGGCTACTCGTCCTGGAGAAGAGACCCAAATTCAGACCATCATCAAACTCCACAGAAGGCTTTAATCCACAGGCCCAGACGCACAGCGACGCACTGCTGCGGCTCACCTATGGCGTCCTTAAGGTACTTGTGTCCGATCAGCTTGAGGTACTCCTCTATGGCTTTCGTGGCCAGAGTGTTCTCTCTGAATATGAGGTGCTCTCGGTCCATGAATCTGTCCACCTCGCACATAGCCATGTCCGACAGGAAGTCCTGGAGAAGGAGAGGACCCAATTGTTATTATTTTTTTTTTAATATATATACAGATCCTTGTACAGAACAAATAGAAAAAAAGGACTTACGGCGCTCCTACCTTTGCTTTCCCGGTGCTCTGCAGTATGTGCACCAACGCACAGGCCACCTCCTCTTTGCTCTTGACGCTCAGCACGGGCTCCAGCACGGCACACAGGGTGCGGTAGTTGTTGGTGACGTACTCCGCGAACTCCTTGTACAGCTCCATGGGAAGGATGTTCATGGTCTGGAAGCGGGACTTGAGGCGCAGGGATGCGTTGATGATCTTCCCGCCTCCGCCCCCGGCTCCCTTGGTGAGCACGCTGGGCTGGATGACCGGGTACCACTGCTCCACGAACTGACGCCCGTTGATGCTGGAGATGGGGATGCTGACGAGCCCCAGGTATGTGCTCTTTTCCTTTCGAGAGGGAGAGGGACGGGAAAAGGAGGCGTTGGTCGGGGTAAGCCGCTGAGGATGGGTCGAAGGTCGAAACGAGTCATGGCGCTACTCTTGTGTTGAATTAGAAATTATTAAAAGGATATTGTTTCCTTAAGTGACAAACCGTGGAACGTTTTCACTGCGGCACCAGATGTACCCGCGGGGGGCTGATCGGGTCGGTGATCCAGAGCTCAATGACTCAATGATTACGTCATTAATTTAAAATGTCTCTGGACTTGTACTCTGTTAGGACTTAGGACGCTGCGTAACCCAAAGCATTTTGTTATGAAGCCATTAACACAAATGACAGAAAGCGGACAAAACCCTGTTTTGCTGTTGGCAATTTCATTATTAAGAAACAGAATGAAGAAGCAGCCTTTTAGCATAATGTTATTTTCTGTTCTACCATTTTGAAGAAACACTTTTGACAGACTTCTAACTTTAAGATGAACTTTTAAGACTATCATCCGGTTATACCTTCACGTGGAAACTTAAAAAAAAAAAGAAGTCTAAATTGGGAAGGGAAATATGTGAGTCCCTTGCTGCTAAACTCTCCGTCAGCTTGTTGCCAGCTGTGTCTGTCTGCTGCTGAGAAGCTACAGTAAAGAGTGGGGGGGGGGGGGGGGGGGGGGGGTCGTGCTGAAAACAGCTGCTTAATGTGGCAGAGAACATAAAATGCTCCAATAAACCCGCTGCTGTCACACTGGCCCTCGCTAGACGACCTGCCCGGGTCACCTTGCGCCTCTTCTTGTCCGTCTCCTTGTACAGGTGGAGGCGCAGGTTGCGGACGGCCGGCAGGTTGTTGAACTCGAAGTGCTCGCCCCAGAAGACGGTGTCCGTGCGCGGCTTGCTGGTGGTGCGCGCGTACAGCATGTCGTCCAGACACAGCTCGCAGTAGTAGCGCTTCTTGGCCGGGAGCTCGCGGGCCTCGATGATCCACAGTTTGAGCACATTGTCCACCCTCCGGCTGTTGTCCTGCGGAGTGGGGGAGGTGGAGAGGGGGGCGGGGGGGAGACAGGGGAGGGAGGGGTCAAAGGAGGTCAAGTGGGTCCTGGGTCATTAAAACGCAGGACAGGATGGAAGATGGAAAAGCGCGGCAGACGACAAAGAAAAAGGTTCCAAAGGTATGGGAACCGAGACGGCGTGTGTGTGTGTGTGTGTGAAAGTGAAAGTGAGTACACAGCAGGACACAGCTGGTGACATGGCGAAACTCTGGACTGGAACACAGAAACATACGTCAGCGTGACAAGGACACAGAAAAAGAGGGATAAGAACAACAACAACAAAACAAAAAGCGTGAAGAACAACGCCGCATGAGCGGTTTACCCGGCCCGAATCAAAATAGTTCACTCAAAGCGCACACAAGGACACAAATGACACGATGCAGGTGTGCTGCAGGGACGGGGGACAAACAACGGTGGCAACGTTTCTCCAGACGGCTCAGTTTCCTAATCATGATCACGAAGCCCAAGCTATTTTTGGGGATGCGAGGGGGGGGGGGCGTGTTTAGAGCGGTGGTCCTGGGGGGGGGTGACCCATTTCCACTGGGCCCAACAAACGCCGTCGTGGTAAAAGCCCCCTTGTTTTGCTTCAGACTGTTGGGAGTCAACGCGCGAGTGCCAGCGAGATGCGCAGCTCCTGAGTTTCTCCCGTTTGTGTGCCGTCTGGTGGCCGCTGCCAAACGCGAGGCGTTAAATTAATTGCCATCGTCTGGGTCCGAATGCGCCGGGCATCTGGTGGCTCAGCGCCGCGGCGCCAGCATGGGCTCCGCCTTGATACCGCGTTGGATATTTTATAGCCCCACTCAGATCTCGATTTTGCCGCCAGAAAAGAAAACCAGTCAAGACATGAAAGCGGGTGGAGAAGCGGCTGGTGAGCTTTTAAAAAAAGAAAGAAAAAAAAAGAAACCCAACAACAAATAACCGCAATAAGCTCAAAGACGGAATCAAAAGGCTCCAGAAAGTTTCGGCGCCGTAATGGTTGTCTTTGCCTCGGCAGTGGGTCTTATCTCTGCCGTTGCATCTGGGCTCGGGAGCTGGGCGGGAGGGGGGGGGGGGAGGGGGGGGGTGGGTTTGGAGAGAGCCCCCGTGTGGAGTCCTTGGAGCTCCATGACTCAGCCAGGACCCCCGCGGGCCGAGCATCTGGACCGGGCATCGGGCTCGGGCGGTGTTTCATCTCAGTCTGGCTTAATAACTCTTCGTCCCCGGCTGCCATCACGCCCGTTCGCTTCCTTTAATAACAGCGAGGGGAAATCTGGGACAATTTAGCAGAAATATGAAATCTGGGAGGAAAATTAGGATATTGGCTTTTGAGCTGCGATATGAGGGGCTGAGATTTGCTGTTTTCTTAAGCCGCGAGGACGTGAAACACAGCCGCAGCTCCTTAAAGCAGCACGTTTCATGTTAGAATACACCATAATATCTACTTAACCCGTAAAGAAGAGCTGCACCTCATGTGTAATAATACAACTGTAATCTGTCACATATGAACAACCAACTGTCATCGGGCCGCATGCAAGAACCGTTTTCTCATCATTTGCACCTCGTGCTTTTTATTTTCTGTGGGGTTCGTCAAGATTAACCAAACTTTTTATGTAAACTTTTTATGTAAACTTTTTATGTAAATCCTCCATTTTGCGAATGTTCATGTCTACAAGGAGAGCAGGTCACAGGGACACATCAGACGTTATATCCTCATGGCCTTCGTCAAGCACCCGCAGCCTGGGAACTTTACAACTCAACTGTAAAGCAATAGAAATCATACATATTTAAAACCCTCAACCACATTTGTCTCGGATCTATATTTCACAATCGGATTCAGGCATCTAGGCATCTAGTTATTGCGCGTTGTGAATATTCGATGGTTGAAACACCTTTTCGAGTTTGCGGTTCGGATGAACTCACAAAAGGCAGAGGACCAACTGACAGGTAAACTGTCGTGTAGCTTAACTGGACTCCCGGATGTGTGAAGGAGGAGGAGGAGGCAAAAAAAAGGTTTGCACCCGAATGTAGAATTCTAGAGAAAATTCATATGATGTCACATGAATTCGAAAGAACTGGTTAGTTCTTCCTGGGGGCTCGTTAGGACCACGGAGCCGCAGAGGTGGAACCTCTAAAAATGTCCTTGCTGCACAGCGTGACTGGCTGAAAAAGACATCATCGACCCCGTTACTTACTATTGCCATTCTGAAAAGAGCCGTTTGAAAAGTCCGTGTCCGTGAAAACAGTACACGCCATTATTCTCTTAAATCAGCGGTAAAAGGCCATTAAGAACAAATCTCTTATTTCAAGTGGTTCCTGCATGAGGCCCACAGCGGCACTCAACCGTTGAGTCCCGCAGACACGCTGGGTGGGTAAACAGGCCTGCCGCGTGCGGTTTAACGACATCACATTACCCCATTTGAGTCTCCGGTAAAAAAAAAACCCAGCGGGTTCGGACCCTGCGACGCCGCGGCGAGGCGACGGAAGCGGTTCGACACAGACACACACAAGACACGGGGGGAGAAAAAAAATGGAGTTCACACAGAGCAATGGGGCGCTGACAACGACGGGAGACGGGGAGGAGAGAGAGAGAGAGACACACAGACAAGAGGGATCGTCCTCCTTTCTTTCTCTACCGCATCCCTTTCTCTCCCCTCACCTTGTTGGGCTTGACGGCTCTCTGCAGGTTCTCGATCCATTTGTCTCTCTCTGCGGCCGAGCGACACGCAAAGCACTTGGTTCCCGACGCCGTGGTCACCTGAGGTCATAGCCAACGGTAAATTCATCAACCACAGCCATTAGTTACCATGGAGACTGCGACTAAAAAGGCGGCAAAAACAATGTCC
The DNA here is from genome assembly GCA_021346845.1 of Apeltes quadracus. Classification (NCBI taxonomy): domain Eukaryota; kingdom Metazoa; phylum Chordata; class Actinopteri; order Perciformes; family Gasterosteidae; genus Apeltes; species Apeltes quadracus. The sequence goes on from CM037936.1 coordinate 3,537,885, forward strand.
TGCAAGTCACTTCTCGACCTCCGCCGCTAATGGAGAGACGGTGGGAAGAAGCTGACACTCTCGGGGAAAAAAAGGGGGCTCATTGTTTCTTTCATTCCTCCCACCGACACGTCATTGTGCTGCACGGCGTGCGAGCGCCCCCCCCCCCCCCCCCCCCCCCCCCCCCCCGCCCCCCCGGTTCTCACCTCGAAGCAGTACTCTTGTCCCAGGATGCTGGAGTGGACAGGTTTGATGATGGCGTCCTCGTCCAGAGTGAGGTCCAGCGCTTCGGCGGCGCTGCTGGGAGACAGCAGGGACTCATGGGAGTGGGACTCTTTGAAGCTCTGCATCAAACGGGTCCTGGGGAGGTAGTGGGGGTGGGGGGAGTGTCAGCGCTTGGTTAGAAAACACACGACGCGTTTGTCAACTTGTGAGAGGGAAAAAGTCTAAGCGACAACTCGATAATGACCTCAAAAAGGCCCAGTTAGTGACCGTGGGACGCGGAGGGACGCGAGGAGAGAAGCTACACTTCAGGCAACGAAAAATAATGAACATTTTTCAAACTATTCATTTTGAATAATTTAAGAGGCAGCTTGGAAGCGAGCCCCTAATAGCCCACAGTTCATTTGCAGAACGCTTTGAGAAAATCCAGGACATGAAATGGACAGAAAAGGGACTCAATGTTGTCATTATAGCCTTTGCGTCAGTGTAAATAGTTGCTTGTGTCATGACAGCTTTACACACAACCCGAAGTGTATGCCGTGACGTTTTCATCTGATCGTTTTATCCGATTTCTTTGATCAAAAATGAATCCTAATAATATTTCTGCACTCATCCAGACGCAGAAGTATGATGCTCTCACCCACACACTCACTCCCACACGCAGAGCGTGCAGAGAGGCATGCACCACCTGACCAGTCACTACAACACGCGTGTGATGAAACAGCGCGTCCAACCCAGAGAGAAAGAGGGACGCCCAGGTGGGACGAAGACCCTCGCGGGAGAAATGGGAGGATGGAAATGAGGAAAAAGGAGCGAAAGAAGAACAAAAAAAGCATAATACATCCGACGTCCGACTCTCGACTTCTCCTCGGCGCTCGCTCTGCTTTAGCAGACATTCAATCATACTGTTCATCAACAGTGCACTGATTACATGTAGGGAACCAGGGGGGAGAGAGAGATAAAAATAGACCCAAACACAGAGGAGAAGAGAGTGGGGGAGGTCAGTGGTGAGGGGAGGGAGAGAAGGAGGGAAGGAGGGAGGGAGGGGAGGAGACCTCTCTGTGGCTTTGATTATGTAAACAGAGGAACCTTTTGAGAGGAAGACGAGAGGAGGAAAGACGGACTGAGGAGAAAGAACGAAGGATGGACGAGAGAGAAGGTCGGAGATCTGCAGGTAAAGTCAACCCCCTCGCCCCCCCACCCCCCCCCCCCCCACACACACACACACACACACACACACACAGACACACACACACACACACACACACAACACGACCTGAACCATGTATGAGGAAACAACCTCAGTACAAGTAGGATTACATTAGCAGATGATTCAAATTAAAATCATGTGAGGCTAATTTTTTTATAATATCAAATTGAATATCTGTTTTGCACCAAGAAATATTCCTAAAATTATCCCTGGAGATAGAATATTACTTTTTACTAAGTTTTTTAACACTATATAGACAACAAGTAAACAAACTAACTGATGAATAAAATACGCACATGACTCATTCCTGCAGGTCATCTCGGGACACTGAAACAGGCGTACAGCCCATAATATTTATGTGCGAGTTATATGACAGGGGGCCCCAAAGCGTTTCATAGGAAGGGAACTCTTCTACTTTTGGGTATTTTGTACCAACAAAATGTTTGCAGAAAACACAACGCACCGTTGTTTTACAGCCCGTTTGGGGGCCGAGAGGCGCGTTTATGGCTGCGTGAATGTCAAGACTGGTTGAAAAGCAGCAGGTCCCGCCGGATGAATACAGAGAAGAGGAAGAAAAACGACAATGATCGACTCTCCGGATGTTCCCCGACACGCCTGAGGGAAAACCTCCGGGGGCCGAGGAGGCGACAGCGTTCAACCTCGGCTCAGAGGGAAGCGACGCTGATGCTCCTCGCTCACACGAGCAGGACGACCTCGCTGCAGCGGGAGTTTAGAGATCAACCGAACGAGCAAAACGATCGCTGGGAACTATTCCTGGATTCATTTGTTTGATTCACCAGCAGAAAATTACTTTGGCAATTATTTTGACAATCTATCAAAGAAGCCAGCGTTTAAAGCAAAAACCAAAACCCCACTTCTTGTTCAGGCTTGCGATGTGTGGACAGTGGAAGTGGATATTTTGGGCTTCTGGACTCTTGGTTGGACATCATGCTGGGCTTTGGGGAATTGTGATTTTCAGTGGCGAGACAATCTGTGATTGGCTAAATGATCCAGTTAGAGAGAAAATACTGTTACCGCGGTCTGGTCTTTTTCTAATGAAGTAGTTTCCAAAGGCTTATTTTGATATTAAATATCTAAACCCCTCATCAAGGTGGAGCTGCCAGTTTTTCATTTTGTGCAAGAGGCTTTACTCAACGTGTTCCTAAAACGTAATAAAAAAAGCACACATGACTTAAAATGCACCTTAGTTGTTCAACAGCAAGCCGAGCTTACTTGCAAACTCTTGACATTTCACAAATCTCCTGTTGCTCCTTCAAAATTAAAACTTACCAGTGCAAACGTCTGCAAACCCCCCCCCCCCTCCCCCTAAACTTGGCAGCATGGGACCATCTTCCATCAGAAATGACCAGTGTAAGTCTTGTGCCGCTGTGCCTGGTGAATGCCAGAGCTGCTTCCTCTATGTACATGGTACAGAGGAGGTGTAATTAAGCAAATCTCCCACTGACTCGTTATGGTCTGGACAGCCGCCATATGGCTGTCTGCTGGTTGCCATGGAGAGAGGGAAATGTTTTCTCAACGCCCGGCAGAGGAACAGCGACGCCGGCGAAAGTTTTTCATTGTAAGTGACACTTTGAGTGTAAAGTAAACAAGAACGTGTGGATGGGAATAGATACAAAAAAAAGAGGTTGAGATGAAGAGATAAAAATAGGTGAGGAAAGAAAGAGATAGAAATTGATTGTGAGGGAGTCAGAAAGACGTTAGAAATTTAATAAATAAACAGAAATAAATTGAATCGTGTAGATTTACAGAGGTTGAGAGAAAGAGGTGGAGAGATTTGACAGCTTAATGAACCATTGTCATCATAAATGTACACTCATACCTAAAGTAATAGTACAATACTCATTTCTGAGCTGCATCCACTGCATCTAAAAACCCCACATTGATTCCTTTATGAATATGCATGAGCAGTCCCTGTGCGGCGCGTAACCCCAGCGTCCTGCTTTGTAAACTGTCCCTTGATGGGAAAGTAGATTGGGTCAAATGTGAAACTAAACGCTAAAATGTGATCCCGGACATGAACGCGCGCTCTCTGCATGTGAGGACAGCAGAAAGCAGGTGAAGCCACAATAACGCAAACCGCCTAAAAACGCTCGCTCACTGACCTGTCCGGGTCGGCGCTGCGGAAGCGGGGGAGGATCATGTGGCGGAAACTGCTGGTTCGGTCCAGTTTGGGCTGACTCTTTGCCCTCTTGATCGAGCCCTTCAGCCTTCTACTGAGGAAACTCTGCAGCGGGTGGAGGAGGGGCAAACAGGTGGAGGGAGAGGGCGGGGGTGGGGTGCAGCGGTAGAAGTACGTAGGGGAAGGTGAAGGGATGGAGAGAGCCGGGGACGGTTTGGGGAGGAAGGATGATGATGATGATGATCCCCGGGGAGCCGGCGGGGGGTTTTGGGTCGGGTGCGTTTGAAGCAACAGCAGGACCAGATGGAGACAAATGAAACACACGATGCGTGACGGGAGAGAGCACAAGGTACATTCATTAGGAACAAGGAATCACACACCCACGCTGGTGTCCTCTGCAGTGCTGCGAGGGGGCCTGTGGTGGGCAGCGCTGAGCCGCACAATCCAGCAACAAGCTCAGCCGATGGGGTCCAACGCGGAAGGGTGCAGTTCGCCCCCCGGGGACAGCTTCCTCGCGCGACCAAAGGGCTCAATCGGAGGCACCGGAGCCGCCCGGTCATAACCGAGGAGCGTGACCCCGTGACCCCGTGACCCCCGTGACCCCGGGTTCATCTCCGTTTCCCCACGCTGGCGTTTTTTTTTAGTAAAGCTTCAGGTTTGATTTGTGTCCGCTGACTGGTGTTGGTCTTAAAACCCGCCAGCTGCTGGACTGGTGCCGCTCAAGTGGATGCGTTTGGTCCCGAAATACTTCTTCAAAAGCTGTCAACCAAATTAATCAAAGTGAGAAACTAGAATAAGTTTATCTTTGGAAAGAAATCTATTTGACTTGTGTGTCATGATCAGTCATCCGTGTTCCCACGTGACGTGCAAATGTATCCTGGAAAAAAAAAAGAAGATGTGACATTTTCCACTCGGGTGACATTTCAACAGCCTTTTAAGCCAAACAATGACATTGTTTCTTTTGCAGACCATGAATGTTGGTTTTCACGCCGTGGAGGTACTCAACTCAAAGCGTGCACGGAAAATGTCACTTTGTGCTTTTCGCTTTCTTGTGTGCGCCGGAGAGAATCTCTCAAGCTCTCAGGTGCATCGTGAAGACTCACGGCAACATCACTCATGTACCTGCAGCACAAAAGCATCCCTGAGTGGGAGAATGACGGGAGGGAAATGACACCTCATCATCTGGCATGAGTCAAATGGCTTTGAAGCCTGTCTTGAGGATATGACTAAACACTTGGCTCCATCTGCCGGTTCCAAGCTAATGGCCTGCATGACTAAATGGGATTTGATAAGCCTCTCCGTCCGACACTTTAAGTCTCAGAGCGTAAAAGCATTCGGTGCAGACATCGAGGGGAACAGCACAAAATAACTAAATATCTTTAGTCGCTGCATTTGCATCCGTAAAGTCACTGCTGTGGTTTTAAACACGAGGCCTGATTGTGATGTCACAAAACACATCAGCCTTGGGTGCTGTTCGGTTCTGAAATGGTTCTGAAAATATAATAATAATAATTATAACATAGGAGATTTTTCATGCAAAATGGATGTGTTTGTAATACAATTTGTTAGTAAAAGGCCAATGACATTTTCAACGTGGGACTTTTGCTTGCGATGAGTATTTTTACTCACATGACGGACCGTAAACCCGTCGGGATCGGCCTTCGTCGTCCAATCAGAGAATGTAAAATATCGATATAAAAACACTCATCTCAATCACCACCCATTAGCATTCACTCTACAGGCCTGTGCCGCTCCTGTCACTCTCTGGTCTGTGGAAGACTTGTTCGTGCTGCCTCCTCCAGTTACAGCGACTGTGTGCAAACACCAGCACAAATAACGGGAGGGAGACGGGGGACGAAGAACACGGGCCCAAACGCAATAAGCCACCGATCCGTCCTTTAAGCCCTTTCATGTGCACGTTTGGTACCTTGGTGTTTTTGAGTTTTTATTTCCAGGAATAAAACAATAAACAGATTATTTTTGTCGGCAGAGAAAATGTGTTTTGCTGCCGTCTGGTATAAAACAAGTTTAAAAGTATAAAAATACTTTATTTTTATTTTGACATTAAGGAATCACACCAGGTGTTTTACATTCGCAGTCAAACAGGTGTAATCTGTTTTGCTCTTTTTTATTTATTTCTTAAGGTTTCCATCCTGGTTTGCTTTTAAACATCAACTAACGCTAATGATAATAATATATACACACATGTGTGCAAATTCTAAAGACAAAAAAGTGACGCGGTTGGAAAAAGGATGGGCAACATGGTTTCAGGTCTTTTATTTCCTTTTCCCTAAACCCTCTAGTGTACGACTGAAGAGGCTACTGATCGATTTCTTGTACCATGGAAAATAAAAATAATAAATAATGAAGAACATGCATTTTAAAATAACACGCCGCAATGGCTCTCTGTGAATATGAGTTGACTCAGACTTCAGAGATCACAGGCGAGTCTATTCTAGACAGATCAAATATGAATATGTGCATAGGAATATTAGAAAACGTCTCTGCTCCATGTTTCTGTCACATACCTCAACAGGGGGAAGTGGCGCGACAAAAGTTCCTCCCGCCACTGGACTCAACCCGGCAGCCCTCCAGTCTCCGCCCCAGTACGAGAAGGGGGAGGAGCAGGAGGAGGAGGCGGCAGGCGAGCGGGGCAGGGTGAGGGAAAGGGGGGGGGGGAGGGGCAGCGAGAGGGGCGTGCCAGGCCCCCCCGCCCTGGAGCCCTTACGCTGCCGCCGGCACAGGGGGAGGGAGGGAGAGACGGCCAGGGAGAGGGGGAAAGGGTGAGGCGGGGTGCCGCGGGTGTGCGACGGGCCCGGGGCGGGACGGCGTGCGAGGGACAGCGAGAAGGACGGGGGCAGGGGAAAGGGGGGGCTACTCACGGATTGTCGGAAGGGTTGAATTGGGGCGGTGGGAGGGACCTCCATGCTGGGCTGCTTCCCGGTGGCTATGCTCTTCCGCCGGGCGCGATGATCTAGGAGAGAGGAAAGGTGAGACAGGTGAGACTCTAGCGTCCACATCGGGGGGAGCGAAGGGAGAGGGAGGGGGGGGGGGGGGGCAAGCGTGCACGGACAGAGAGGAGCATTAAACAAACAAAGCACTTATTGACTTCCTTCAGCGCGTCGGCTCCTAATGCACTGAACTGGCCGGAGGGGGAATAAACGCCCGTCCTTTGCTTGATGGATGGAGGAGAGAGTGTGAACGCACAGTCGGAGAGCAGAGGAGGCCCGGCGGACCCGGCCGGCCCGTTTTAATCACTGCAGCGTCGACAAACCGCATCAAAACGCCAGAGGTGATGTTGAATGCACGCGTATGATAACGGTACACTTCGAAACCCTGCGAATACACGTTCCAGAACTCAAGACGTCAGGATGGGAGTCTCCCTCTCCACAAGGGAACAGATGTTCACGCAGAAATCAATCAAAAGCAGGAGGAACAACAAAGTCATGCAAACCGTGCAACAAAGTATAACAGCTGCCTCAGACGGACGGACGTCGTCATCCCTACAGCCATGCAGGTATAGGGAAACCAGATTAAAGTCAACGGCAAGTTGCACATTTCCACCAGATGGGGATGAAACAATCCCAGATGAAGCAGATCATTATCGGCTCAGAGACGGAGCAGGATGATGACAAAGTTTTACATTTCTGCACATTAAAAGTTGGCCACATTTGCCTGTTCGTTTTTTAATTGTATTTCTGCAGCGTTGCAGCCAATCTCACCCCGACTTTGCTCACAGCTTCTGCTGTCAACATAATACTCAGACGCACACACACCTCATTTCTCCCACGCAGCTATTTTACATAAATGAAATAGTGCATTTATCACTCTACCTCTCCTCATCCCCTGGGCTCCTTTCTTTCTCTCCTTCTGTCCTACGGTCCTCTCATTCCAGCCCCTTTCAAGTACGTGTGGCACCTGGAGCCTTCCATTTTCTCCACATTACCTCCGTCTGTATTTATTTCGGCCCCGTCGCCGCTCTCTCCCTCTTCACTCTCTTTCATTTACCCGTCCAAATGGCAATCTTTTCACCGCCAAAGCCCGTCCTGTCCGTCTGCAATCCAAACTGTTTTCTCTCCCCCGCATCAGGAGGGAGGGAGATGACCTCTAAAAGGTGCCTGCAGCCTCCCAGACATCAAACAATGCCAGTGTCCATTCGCCCAAATCCACACTCCTCAAAAGCACCATGTCGAACCACGCAGGCCGAACGGGCCGATCGGCGGCGGAGTCTCTTATAAATGAAATCTGAGAGCACAGGGTTCGCAGGAGATGGGTGAGGGGGGCTGGGTGGGGGGGAGGATGAGGGAGGGGCTCAATAGCAAGCACCATTGTGTCAAGAGCGCTTTTAGCACTTGACGGCACTTGCATGGAAAGGAATTTAATTTGAATCTCTTCGAAATTGTGTTTTGTAATAGGATTACATAATTGCAAGCTTTTCCATTTGAAAGACTTAAACCAACGCTTAAAAAAAGAAGATTGACACCAAATGACAGTAAATTATATTGTTTAGTAGCTGGTATTTCCAAGAAGGGAGTGATTACAACCTTTTGAACCTCAGAGTATCCTTCATTTATCACAGTTTCTTAGGTGATCCATCATCGTGGGTGCTGTCCTGTACGGTGGGAGGCGTACAGGACAGCAACATCATCATTAAAATGCGTCAGAACTGGACCCGCTTCAGAACAGCGACATCAAGAACCACTTCAGAATATATAAACTAATTAGTTTCTCCTGGTGGAGCCGATTGTGCCAAGCAGATTGGTGATTTAGCACTCGACTGGCATCGGCCGACGGGTGAAAAAAAACAAAAACAACCAACACTGATGTTTGTGCTTTTTCCTGTTGGTTTAGATCCACAGATCAGAAAAGCAGGTCTATGAGTTTGTGCACTATAACCCTTGGGGTAATTAAAACAACAAAAGAAGCCTCTGTTATTACGCCCCCCAGCGGAGGGCTTCATTTCAGTTTGGATTCTGTCCGGATGATGCCCCAAAAAAGGTCTGCATCATGTGAACAAAGTAATAAATATTTGTCTATATCGTGGTGGTATTACCACCCACTCGAAGTGCCCCTTGAACCGCAGAGCGCCCGTGTTCAGTGTGTGTGTGGGGGGGGGGGAGGCGGCGCTGCAGGTGCTCAGGACTGTTGTGTGATTTGGCAGCTTGTGTTAATTCATCCTCATAATCACTGAAAAACATCAGCGTCAATGTTGAGTGTTTAGAGAGACTCAGAATTGGCCATGCTCTCGCTCTGTGGTGAACAGGTAGATTAGTTGACTTGATGTCGTTAAGGACAACTCTATTCGATAAACCATCTTACTAAGAATTATTTTTCTTATATACAGAGACAAATGCAGCAGTTTGTTTTCAAATAAGAAAACTGCTGAGCAAGAATCGCCCCGAGCCATTTGAGGCTTTTACTTTCTTAATTCTGAAGGAGAGACGTATGGAAACGTTGGGATATAAATGCAGTTCGACCTCCAAAAAACATACGTATATTTCTAGCTTTGCCTGGTGAGAACACTTATTTCATTCAGATGTGCCTGTATTGATTCACAGGTGGGGCTCAGATCTGAACGGGTTTTAATGATCCTTCATCTTGCCACAGAGGGCAGATTACTGTGGATTTAGAACACAGTGTTTAAATGATTTGGCAAAACAGCCTCAATGAATCCACTGTGCAGTGAGATGAGTGCAAGAGGTTAAATGCTGCTCCATGCATGTCACCACTCTGCAATGACGCCACTGACAGTAGTGCAAACAGGAAACACTGATGTGCGCGTTTTACGTCCGCTGTAAGTGGCCAAGACTGTGTCTAGTTGTGCTCCTTATTAAAAGGTGAGTACATCTTCTTATTTGCCAGAATGAGGTAAAAGGTTACTTATACAAAAAAAATAAACGCAAGAGGAGCAATAATAAAAAGGATATCATTCATTCATTAATCAAATCAATTAAATTAATCAACATGTTCTTTTAAATTATATATTGATGATGAGGAGCATGAGATGTGGTTGAAAGACGCGGCAACAAGCGATTAAACGGACCTTCTGTTACGATCGAATCAAGGGGTTCCGTTCCTGTGTTTGTCCAACAACGAGGACGGGAGGATGAGATTTGTATTTTTTCAGGTTGGAGCAAAGCAAATTGAATTGGAGCAAAACTATGACCGATTATCTGCTTCTCTGATCCATACAAAAACCTTCTTTACTTAACTGGTTTCCTCCTGTCTGTATATTGTGATTGATTCGTCCCCTGAATTTTGTCCAAAAAAATACAGCCCTCTTTTTTTGTTGAATCTTCTCTAACAGTAACACATGCTCACATGTTCTCCTTTGATAGCTCATGGCATTTGCTAGAGGTTACATCCAACAAAGGCCCACCTCCAATTTATTTTAAGAAATATTGCCTCTTCTTTTTTGCCCCAGTTTTGAAAGAAAGACACTTCCAAAAAGCAGGACAGCATTCGAGCCCAGAATAAAGCAGTTGCATGTGTTTGCATGGCGGCTATATTTTTTAAAGCGCACCTGGAATTACTCTGCTGCATTATCTCTCATTTGGTGAAAGGTGCCCACAGCCAATTTGTCATTCTGGAAAATGGACACTCTTCAAATTGAAAACCGACCCAAATGCACTTCTCAAACACAACACACGGTAGACTCTTTTTACACTTAACATGCAAACGGTGGAGAGATGTGGGTGGCAGCACGGGCTGGGACTCATTCAGAATCGGTGAATAAATCATCTGATCCGTCATCTCTATGGTAATGGCAAAATGTGAGCAGTGTGGCAAATTGAAACAGAAAGAAAATGCACGGCCATTGTCTTTTTTTTTTTTCTCCAACATCTCACTTTCCTGGTTTATTACGTTAACAAAAGCATACGTCTGGAACTAAGAAAAGTCTGGATCTATGCACCCATTGCACACCGCTCTTAAAGATCGAAACCCAGGCTTCGTTTTTTGTTGCCATGGCAATGCTTTCCAACCCCCCCCCCCTCCCAAAGTACTTTAAATTTCAGTTTCGGCATACGCAGCTCTGAATGGAGAAGGTACTCGTGCAGCGCGTGGAGACGTCTCGAGACCTCTTTCATTTTCTTCTTGTTCCTTTTCTGTAAAATGCAAATATGAAATTGCTGTTTGGGGACGGCAGAAAGGCGACTGGAAAACGTGGCCTGGCTGAGGTGTCACCGTGTGTCACCGGGGTTGGACGGGGGGGGGGTTGTGATTCAGGGCTGCCGGGGGTCTCGCCGCAGGTGGACATGCTTGTCTCTTTTATTCTGCTGCTTAATAACTCATCCGTGTGTCCTTTCTATCACGGGTTGAAATGTTTGGAAAGATGGCAGGTGCACGTCGGTCAAGAATGAAAAAAAAAATAAAAATAAGAGTCTGGGAATAAACCACTCGATTCCAACCTGGTGGTGAACATCTGTCGTGTGGTGGACTTTTGATCCGGCTACTTACCGACCCAAAATATTCCCACAGAACATGTGAATGGATGGGGAGCGGTACGCAGCACGGATTACCAGGACGAGGTGCGACTGACCCTTCCTTCGCTAAGCCCCGCCCCCCCTCCTCTGCCACACTGTTAAGTTGTCAGAGCCGCCAGAGAGTCCACAGATAGAAATGGAAGCAGGTCGAAGGGTCTGAAACATGCGTTTGAATGATAAGATGGTTTAACTTTAAACCATTATTAGACTTTACTAAGCTTGGGTGAGAGAGACCCACAACACCCACATGCTCTGTACGACCAGGGAGACCGGCGACAATTAGCTTAGCATAAAGACTTGTCGGAAGGGGAAAACCGTAATCCAGGCTTTGTTCATGTTCACCTTGTAAATTAATTTCTTTAACATCTACAAACAGAAAAGGCTGAGCGTCTTTGCGAGTCTTCTCGTTAGGGGTTAGAGGCTCAGAGCGAAGGCTGCACGTGCATGGACCGATATTTAGGTAATGTTCTTGAATGAATGAACGAAATATGCTTTAATTAGTTTAGCTTTAAATGTGTTAGCCGTTGTAATATGGAAGTGACTAAACCAATTTCACGCTATTTGCAGTCTTGATTGCTGGGCTGATTTAAGGGCCTCGCGGTTCCGCCTCCAGAGTTATTGTGTCAATATGAGAATGGTATTGATCCTCTCATTGTATGCGTGCATACCAAAATGTCAAACTATTATACGCTAAAAGTCAGATCAGAATACACTCGGTATAAGTGGTGATCGACCATGCATTTTCATCATTCATTAATCTTTCAGCTTCTTGGATTGGAAGGTGCTAAAATGGCAGCTAGCATCAAGCAGCACTAGCGGATGTAGCGGTGAAACGGGGCGATGCGCGTCCACGAAGGCGGCTCGGGTCCTGAGCGCAGAGCTGCTGCTGCTTTATTAAATCCATCAATTCAACTGTTTTAAACGTTGTCACAAAAGAGCCTCACATGCCTGTCCTTCAATTGGTTCCTTTGTCCAAGCAACAACCCAAAAGCCAAAAATATTATTTTTGTAAATCACACAAAACTGAGAAAATCTATTGTCAATTATCAATTGGACAAAACTGTACGTGCAAAGTACATGGTAGGGACCATCCAGCGTGTTATGTGCGTGCAGCCATGTGCCGGACAACAAGTGAGATTCTGCGCCCGCTCATTTTCAATGTAAATCTGATGCCGAGCAGAAAGCTGAAGAGGGAACGTGTGGGTGGCAATCGCTTCCAGCTTAGACCCTCCGAGAGAACCGAGAGAGCGACGAGTTAAAAGAGTGGGAGGGAGGGATGTAGACATACATGAGCAAGAGGTTGGTTTAAAAAAAAAGCAGACAAAAGGAACGCAGTGAGTGTGTGTGGGTGGGTGGGAGGGGGTAAGGGTTTGTGTAGGAGTAGGGGGGACAGCGCCGGAGCAAGACAGGACGGAGGGAAGAAGAAGAGAGAGAAGGGAAACAGGGAAGAATGAAGGACGAGAGAGAGAGAGAGAGAGCCGTGGAGGAAATGCATCTGGGAGAGCCGTAACCAGAGAGGGGGCGTCGCACTGAGGAACGGGGGAGTTGAGTGAGAGAACGAGAGCGAGAGAGAGACCGGGAGCCAGAGATGGAGACTGGAGTGGGAGTGGGTGTCTTAATAGCGCCGAAATGCTCAGGGCTTTTTGTGTGTTTGCCTTTGTTATGATGGAGCGCTTGGTTTGGCTCCCTGTTTGCTTTTGATCCATGAACTGCGCCTGCAAATGCAAGGCGGGTCCCTCCCCTCGTCCCTCTCGTCACGTAATCCAATGTCTAACCGCTGTCACCCGGAGGACCGGCAGGTAGAGCCACGGCAGGTAGAGCCACGGCAGGTAGAGCCACGCGGCGGCGCGGGGCGGCTTCATTCGCTCGCCCGAGTCGACGAGGGCTCTGCGAGCGGCCGCACGAACCCCTCGGAAAGATGGAAACGCAGACGTCGAGGAGCGCACAGGCCGATTCTGAACACGCGTCTCTCTGCAGATCTCGGCCTCGCTGTCGAAGGCCGGCCCGCTTCGTGAAAGCAGATTTGCTAATGGGCAGTATGTTCCCATGAAGGATTGTATGTGTCCGTGTGTGGGCCGTGTAGCCGAGCAGCCGTATCAGGCCTGTGATGGTGAGGCAACAAATAATTACTCAATTTATCTGCCGCTCATTTATTCTTGGTGATTAATGGAAGCATCTTTGTGTCTATTAATTATCTGTGAAAAATACCCACAGTCCTCTTCCGATGATCATGAAAAATCCCACAAATCCCAATATTTGGGAAGCATTATTGGTCATTAAAGGTTCTAGCCAAGAAAAGGTCAGTCTTATTCTTCCTAAAGCTTCAACAAATAGCCCTAATTTTCTGCTGGTGGTTTAACAGTTTTGACACGGAGCCTGTGTTACAAACTGGAGGCGTGGAGTTTGAAAGGTGTGGGCGTTAGGCAGGCAGAGAGCGTCTGATGTAAGACGCTACGGACTCATGTGGGAAACGTAGGATCCGGGGCTTTTTGGCTATGACTAATGGAGCGCCAACGTGCAACCAGAACCAAGTGAGGAAACACGAATCCTGCGAAAACCGAAGCCTTCCTCGATAGTAAGAGGGTTAACTCAGTAAATCTGCTTTAAGGCTATGGTTCCAAAAAAAAATCAATGCAATCCTTTCACCCAATATGTCTATTTTTATTGGCGTTTAAGGGACGTCCCACTGCATAAGGCCTGGAACCAGCGGGGGTTAAACCGTCTGTAAAGATGGCCGAGCAGACGGACACTGTAGACCTTTACAGCCTTTCACAATAATGCAGAAACCAGCATGCAAACCCTCATTGGGAGAAGCACGTAAGACTGGTTGAAAATAGAAAGAAAGTCATTGTTACATAAATAAATCATCGCCAGTGTGAACGTTACACAACAGCCGAGAGTACGGAACATACAATAATACTCAAGTGTACAGTGGAACGATGGGGGCTTTTAAATACATCTTGTTTTAACTGCAAACGCACAAAATGACACAGTGGGGAATGAAGCAGCAGCCAACTTTTGACAGCTGATCACAAGTTTCTCCACTCGACATGAACACTTGCAGCCAATTTGGCAGACGATCAGATCCTGGACAATCCTTTTTTGTTCTCAAAGCCGATTTGCCTAAAAAAAAAGGATATTTGAATTACACCAGCCAATACTAGAAGGCAATGCCTTTTTTTTTTTTTTTTTTTTCGCTGAGTATTTGTGTGACACTAAAGCTTGACATTTAGTTTGAATCAAGAAAAAGGCAATTGTCATGTTGGGTTCACATTATTTACATTTACAAGTGCTTTTTAACCCTATTGGAAGACAAAGACATCAAGACATCAGACCGTGAGAACCTCACCTGCTCAGCGATGCTCAAAGTGTCACTTAACAGGTGTTGATTGATCAAGACATTTACTGCCCCGGATATCACATGAGAGGAAGCAGAAGACGGTCCGCGTTGGATCGTTTATATGCTCTCAAGTTTTGACGAAAAAGTGACGTCATCGCTCTAGCGGCGGGTGCAAATGAGGTGAAGAGAAGCGGTTTGTTGAAAGCTATGTGTGTCCTTGGGCACCATTTTATGTGGCATTTGAAAATGTTGTGCACAGAGCGTATCCCCACATACAAGACATGTGAAAATGTGTGAAAATGTAAAAGTGATATGTCACGCTGTGATTTCCCAATCCCACCGTTAAAACACTCTACAACAGCAGCGCTGTTTTCCTTTGACGCAAACATTATGGAGAGTATTTCTGCAATCAGACACAATCAAACGTAACTCTGCGTCACAGGGAATGTGAGGGGCGGGAAAAAATGGTCAAATAAGAAGACGGGCTTGTCCTACCTAGATCAGGTGGGGCCGGGTCTTGTTGTGCTTTGTGTCCACACTTCTAGACAAAGTCTCCGGTCTTCGCCTCCTGTGTGACCCCCCACAGCCCCGCTGAGGCCAGCTGACGTCCACGCTGTATTCCACTGGGCGTCGGTGTCTCCGTTTGAATGTGCAGCGGCTCAGAGGTTTGTGTTACATTCCAGCGAGCATCGACAGGCGTTCCGAATCGATACTACAAAAGCACACAGTGATACTGACGTCCGTGAACAACCGAGCGTTTTTGGCGCCCGCCAACCAGTGTCATGACACACGTGCGCTTCTCCCGACTGTCGGTTGGGCGGGTGACCGTCCCCGTGGAGGGTTTCTAAGGCCGTGCTCGAAGTTCCAGACTTATTGCTCAAATAGCCGGCCGTCAAAAACAGCCAAGAGGAAAAATGCAATCAAGGGCAATCCCACTAAATCAAAAAGAAATGGACTCCGTATAGAAGCCCGACAAAGCAAACCACTTGCTTGTTGGTATATGAATAAATGATAAACACGCCGCCACTGCCAAGGCACCTGGAAACAGGGCTCCTTCAAGGGATTGATTTAATTCTTAAGGTACGATAGAAAAAGTACTATAGAGATCTAAATCTAAAGTACATTACCATATAAATATCACAGAAAATGATAAAGTTTATATATATATATATATATTACCTACAAGTATTATACATTAAACAAATATTACCACCAAGTAATTTAAGAAATACAAAATACCATCAAGTGCAATATGGTGACCACAAACTCACTACTGAGCACCACAGGAACACTAAAAGTCCCTATATAACCGTAATAGGAGTATTATTTATCTCATCAACTACAAAACTTGGCAGTAAAAGTCTTCATTGCACAAAGTTAAAGAGGTGTAGGTGCCCTTTGGGGGGGTTCCTCAAGAAAGGTATACAGCCCAGGTAAATTCGCAACCGTGCCTTTACTTTACTTCCTCCAAAGTGCTGGATTTTTCCTTTGAGGTGACCCAAAAGTGCCACTGTGATACGAGTACAGGATGGCAGTTACTAAGTAGGCCACTGTTCGTTAACTTGCATCCTTGGACTAATTAGGAATAAGGAGGAAGAAGAAAAAAAAACAGGGAAACAAACACTCCCAAAGCCAGCTGAGTGTTATAATTTCACAGTGAGGCACCGTTCCTCCTCTCCCCGCCTCCCCCCGGCAGCAGCAGCAGCAGCCTGCTCCTTCGGCTGTTCCGCGGCGGGCAGTCCGGCTGAGAGCTCCTCCTCTCCGGCGTCTCCTTGTCCTCTCTCCTCGGTGCCCTCCGCCCCGACCCTGCACTCGCGATTCCGGTGACCGACAGGAGATCCGCTGAGGCCAATTTCTCTCATCTTTTAGATGGGAATGTTCCTGCGATGCTTTCCTTAGTGGGCGTCCGTCTCGTGCGCGTCGTGGATGAACTTGCCGAGGACGGACGGACTGGCGGGCGGCGAATACGCGTCGCTGCACCGCGCTCAGGAGAAGAAAAAACCTCTGCCGCTGTACTTGCAAACGAGAGCTATGCGTGCACGCAGCGGGGAAATGGGGTGCGCATCTGGACGTCCATCCGCCCGTGTGTGTGCACGTGCGTGCGAGCGCGCGCCTCCATGTCCACGTGAAGGAGCGGCGCGGCGCGCGGTGATCAATGAGTCCACCTCTCTGTTATGTGCGCACAATTCGCGCCCCGCTCTCCCCTGCGCCTTTCTGTCCCGGTCGGAGACGTTGTGGACCGGCGCCAACAACCGCACAACGGTGGGCTGCGATCGCTGGAGCGGTCGAGCGAACGCCGCGGGAGGAAGTAGGGGAGACAATAAAATGCGATGGCTAAAAGGCTGAACGTGTGCCAGAAGCCGACAGGCAGCACACGAGACTAAAACTAAATCCTTCGCTCCTCTTCCCACCGAAACGGCAGCTCGTCCTCAAGTTAATCCGCATGGCGCGCGACGGACGCTGCGTTGACTCGAGTCCGCGCGCCGCCTGGACGCAGATAATCCCGCGCAGGTGGACGGCAGCGCAGTTTGGAGAGGGAGCCGCAGCGCGCTCTCCGCGATACCCTGCACTTCTCCTCTCTCTCTCTCTCTCTCTCTCTCTCTCTCTCTCTCTCTCTCTCTCTCTCTCTCTCTCTCTCTCTCTCTCTCTCTCTCTCGCTCTCTCGCTCTCGCTCTCTCGCTCTCTCTCTCTCTCTCTCTCTCTCTCTCTCTCTCTCTGTCCCTCTCTCTCTGCGTGTGTAGGAAAGAAAGAGAGAGAGAGAGAGAGAGATGTTTGGAAACGGAATCCTGCTGGGACATGGAGTGATTTTTAAGCCCCACAAGAAGCCCTCATCTCTCTACTCTTTCTAATTCCTCCTCTCTTCCTTCCTCTTGCCTCCCTCACACCTCTCGCGTTTTCCTTTCGTTTCTACAGACGCACACGCACACACACACACACACACACACACACACACACACACACACACACACACACACACACACAGCACAGTGTGAAGTTCAGCATGTGGTGGAGGGAAGGAGGGGGGGGGGGGGCTGTGTGTGTGGGAAGCATGCAAGCTTATCATTACTCACACAATATACGTTCACAAAGCCCAGAGTGTATCACCTGCCCATGCGTGCTGTTGAACACACACACACACACACACACACACACACAAACACACACACACACATACATCATGACCAATCATTAGAATGCTAGTTCCCACACCATTGCCTCGCATGATCCCCGCTTATTTGAGCTCATGCTGCTCAGGAATCCATAGGATTACGAGCCACATCCGATTATGTAAATCACTGTGTGCGCTTCGTATGAAGGATGTGAGTGACATCAAGGGCAACGGAGACACCACCGGCGATTGCGCTTTCGGCAATGTTAAAAAAATGAATAAAAAGCAGCACTTTGAGAGGGGCAAAGGGTATCTTAGATCAGTTTCCATGACAACTGAGGGTTTGAAGCAACTTTGTTGCATGTCACTGCACTGTTGCTCTACACGCCGCAACAGATTCCGTTAACGGCTGGTAACGTAGGGACGGAATATGACGCTCACCCTAAGACATCCCACGCTCACCGTGCAGTCAAAAGGAGGCACTCGCATCGGCCGCTGAAGGCAAATCGACTTTTATTCTGCCGCCTGTGGAAGAATGTGGTCACGCTGACTTTACGACGACGCCGCCTGATCATGCCATCTTCAGATTGTCCCCAATCAGCGGCGCCCGCGGGGACAAGGGTCCAGGGACTCCAACAAACATTTCAGCTACTTTACCCCCAACCGTTTTCTTTCTCTCCTCCTCTGCCGTTGTCTTTTTCCTCTACCTCCCTTTCTCTGTAGCTCTCACTCCCCTCTCCAACACAGTCTGTCTGTGTGCTCTATAATTATTTCCATGGTTACCATTAAGGATGTGAGGCTAAGCCTGATGTACTGTGGTAGTAATCTTTTCCTCTCCTCCGCCTGTTTCCCCTGTCCTCTCCTGTCGTTTCTTCTTCTTCTCGGTCTTATGCCGCGCTGCTACATGAGTCTCTGCATGCCTCGTCTCTCCTTTCTGCCACTTTGCAGATACATGTGCAATCTGCAACAGAACAAAACCCCACATTTAATTGTGAAGCTCATGCAGCTTCAGTGCGTGCACAATTTGGCAGCCATGTAATCCATACGAGAGCAAGTCAACCTGTCCCATCAGCACCGACGGTATCCTGTTACACAGCTTTAGTTCTCGGTGTGCATGGTCAAACTGCACTGTGAGACTGCGACCACCCCGGTATGAATGCTGCCCAATTGTTCTTAAAAAAAACGCTACTTTTTTGATTTTGTGAAGGCACAAACCCGCACGCAAGAAAAAGGTTTTATGGGGAAATGGGCTTATTTGCTTTCTAGCTGAAAGTGAGATGAGAAAATTATAAATCACTCTAATGTCGTTACGGTAAATACCAAGCTTTAGCGAGCGGCGGTTATCTTTGCTACTCGCCTGTCTCACTCCAAATTTAAGAAAATCCATCTCCCAGCACCTCTGAAGCGCACTCATTACCACATTATATGCTGTTTGTTTAATCCGGAAAAAAAGTCAAATATGTCTTAGAGGAGAACCTTGCTTGGGTCTTCTGCTGGTTGCCTGGCAACCCCGTGGTCTCAAGACAGGAAGTCACAACCCCCCCAAACGAAAATATTCCCCCGACATTCAGACCCATAAAACCTCTACCAGTAGTTTTAGTATTTTATTAAATATAGATTCAGAGCTGCAGGATGCCTGCTTCTTTCCGATGAAACTTTCACACCATTCAGACCAGCTACTTTTTTTAGCAGGACGACTTATTCTTTATTTAAAAAGTATCAGAGACTGATGCATTTATTAGTTTAGCACTTGGTTGTTAGGGGAACAACCTTTGCTGTAGGTTTGTACATTTTTTGGGGGGTTTATGTTGATGAGAGATGCTAAACGGTGTTTAATGACATTTTATTTA
This sequence comes from Apeltes quadracus, assembly GCA_021346845.1. NCBI lineage: Eukaryota > Metazoa > Chordata > Actinopteri > Perciformes > Gasterosteidae > Apeltes > Apeltes quadracus. The sequence goes on from CM037936.1 coordinate 3,557,219, forward strand.
ATTTTCCTTTTAACTCAGTTCAGGACTCCAGACCTATTTATTTAGGCAGGGATGCTACATTCTGAGCCAATATTTTGAAAAAATATATAGAAAATGTTTCCTACTGTGATGCAACAGAATAATTTATCCGGAAGCACATAGACAGAAATTGTTCAAATCATTTTAAAAAGGGGAAAAAGATATTCCCAGTAGTGTCACAATCCCCATCTCAAACAGCCGTGTCCCCCCCCCCCAACCCCCGAAACTTGACCAAGTTCCATCAGCTTCGCCTGGACTGGAACCACTGCAGAGCCGACACCAGCTTGTGTCACGCAGCCTCCATGCTTCAGAAGACTAGACAACGGGATGTCGAGGCTGACAGCGGAGGAAGGCACCAGAAGAGTCGTAACAGGAAACACGCTGTGACAGCCAGACCCCCGAAGAGCTGGAGGAGAGAATGGAAAGATGGGAGGGGGGGCCGTGTGTTGCATGGCAGGAAGCGCCACAGAGAAAGACTTGTATTTCGTGACGGGATGATGGATGGTTGCACAAGGAGGAGACGGCTAGACGCGTGCACGCTGCAACCTGGCTGGGCCTGTTGTGGCGGGACGAGGATGCCAGTGTGGGACGGGGCCGCCATGTAAAGACTGGTATTTCACATCACAGCTCACGGCGAACAAAATACGTGTCAGCTGGTGTTTCCACGGCTTGATCTGTGGTGGCTGTCCGAAATCCACTCCACTAGGGTCAAGGTCACTTCAAACCAGACTGCAGCCTCCGCTTATGAAAAGGGAATCCAGTTGGGAAGGGCTTTGAAGCTGTATTCTGTCCAATTTCTATCAGGGGGTGACCTTTCTGGTTGCAAAAACAAGCGGAATTGTAAGGAATTCTATGAAAAAATGACTACTTCTCACTTGATTTGTCCCCTCAATAATGTATGTAAATTATGGTCCCAATTTGAGTAAAACAGAACATAAAGCAGACTATGCTTTAGGGCAGAGCTACATTTTGATTGACAGGTCGCTACCATGGCGTTGTCAGGTGCCCTGCGGTGGTTGAATTACTTAAACCAATTGGATGTGTAGCTGTAAAACTTGATGACCAGCTTGTTGACATTCGTGTAAACCGTTTCTGAAAGATTTTTTCACTTTAAATGACGGCCGTTTGCTGGTTTTAGCCATCCTCAGGATCACATCAACACTCACTGTGCTTCATTATTAAACCCTGATTTTCTTATTTTTTCCTTCGCTGATTCAAATTGCAGCACTTCCAAATCACAGCCTACATATTTTAACCTTTAAAATACAGCCACCTGCCAATGGTGCATCGGCCACCCACACGATCACATCTCTGCAGCCCTCGATTTCTGCTATCCAGTTACTGCAAAGTCCTGCAACACGAAAGCCTGTGCCAGTAAATGTGAAAAACATTTGAAGAGGTGACCGTCAGATCCAACGGAGCCGAGTCAGTCCTCAGGTGCGTCTTTGTCGGAAGCAATCTTCCCGAGTTGTTATACAGGGAACAATGTCTTTATGAAAGGGATGTAACTCTGCCCCCGGACGGTTGAGTAGTCATCGTCAGTTCGGGTACGAAGGTCGGTGCAGTTTAGATGTGAGGAGCTGCTTTCCATATAAACCTTGGCCTCCTCAATGTGCCGCCGTCGGACTGTTATCCACATTCAAATGCGTTGTTGAGGATGAAGTCCACTGGTTCGTGGAGGACACGACTTTGTCCCGAGTGCAACTAAACTCAATTATAGTCCTCTTGTTCGCAGAAAACTACACAAGCACCTGGAATCCATCTCAAAGTGCAAGGACACCGCGATCCTCGCAAAGTTAGTTCAGATAACATTCGTCACGAGGTGTGAAGCACAGACAAGACATTCTTTTCATTTCCTAAAGACACGCACGGGGTGTCTCTAGCGATTAAACATATGTTGAACCTGCACGACAACACAGGCATATTGCCGGCTTTGTCACATCCACCTACGCACGTGAACGTATCTGCAGAAGAACCACTTGTAGCAGGAACAACGTGCCGCACGCGCTCAGACTTCCACCGGAGCCACAACTCGCCCCGGTTACGAAAACCCAAAACGCCTAAACCGGTGATGCGTGAGGGAATGTGCGTTTCAAATGAGCACTACACTCGGGTTTCCCTGTTGAGGAGTGATGCTGAGCAAACACACACACACACACTCTCACAGAGCGCCATGTTCCTCCGGATGGAGAGGACTGCGTGCATCGGCACTGAACCGCACGGAGCCTTGAGGTGGCAGCGAGACACGGAGCCGGTTTGTTGGCCTGACAACACCAGCCTCTTCTCCCTCCCCCTCTCCTCGCTTCATTCCCCCCATTTTCTTCTTCTTCTCCTCCCTCCCTCTGTGTCTCCTTCTTCCTGAGCCCTGCATTGCACGCGGCTGTGTGCAGATATTCAATTAAAAGACGGTTGAGGGCAAACCGGGGAGAAAAAAAAAGAAAAGAAAAAAGCCTTGATGGTACCACACAGACTTGTGTAGACGGCAGTGAGAGGGAGATGCAGACTGATGTCACGCACCAGCGGGTCCAGGGGGGGCGAGGAGATTTGCGTGCGATGATATTTATCTCATTAACTCACCGCAGGAAGCATTACTTTGTTTTCCCCCTGAAAATTTGAGGAAAATAAGAAGGGGGCAGATCCTTCTTCTGTGGTGCCTGCTCCTCTTAACAAGCGTGCGTAGAGAATCTGTGTCTTAAAGCCCAAAGACACCTGCCTCAGCGTCAAGCAGTCGGAAGCTTCTGTCTGCTCCGAAATCAGATATTTGACTTATTTCTGCAGTCGGTCCGCTCGTTACGCAGAAGTCGGGCGTCACAGAGCCGTTTCCTACTTTTTGATCCGGGAGACTTTGGCAAAATATTTCACAGGGATTGAACATTTTACAAAGGTCCAAAGTTTTTGGTTTAAAAGGTGCTTTACCAGCGGTGTTTTGTGTGTTCAGAAAGGTGAAAAGTGCAGTACGCTACTTGTTCCTGAGGATTCACCTGCAGGGGTTATAAGGACGCATTGAAGTGCGTACTCAGAGGAAGGTTCCTGTGAGTACATAAAAGCCAAATAAGGTTCTCGTCTCTCTTATGCATAATTATATTCCTCATGTTTCTGGATCAAGCATCAAGAGCCTAATTGAAAAAATAAAAGCCCGTGTGTGTGTGCTGTCGTCGAGGACTAATCGTCAGGGGGGGAAAAGGCTTTCTGAAGGAGGTCAACTTTAATTTTACTCGGTCCAGCTGTTGTTCTCCCTCCGACTGTTTCGATAACGAATCGTTCATTCGAAGAGCCGGTTGGCCCACGAGGAAAATATAAAACCCACATCCACAACCCCACATTCATGAATGATCCCTTCCAAATGCACTCCTGCAGTAGGGAATGATTCGTGTTGCGACTGATGTCGGTGTCAAAAGAATGTCTGCACTAAGCTGAAAGAACAAATGATTTATCACCAGTAAGTCGCTACATTCTTTCCAGTCTTGTTCACCCATGTTGAATTTGTCTTCCGGTCACTGACTCTTTGTGTTGCTTTTGTGTAAACGTGAAATATTCAGACTCTTTTGTCAACTCATTAAACTCATTTTGTTGTTGCTGGAAGGTCAAAACTCTCCATAGATCCGTCTCTGTGGGGAAAATGTCAGTTGTAATATAATCTATTAGTAATAAAATGTAATCCGTGGCAGTTTGACAGAGGATTGCTGATTAAATGAAAAACCTCAAGTTAATTGACTTTAATTAACTGGTTTTCTATTGTTCCATGCAAAACTCAGGAGACTTTGAACTAATCAGTCAACTTGGATCTCACTTTTTATGTTTTTATAAAGGCAGCAGGGGAAGTTGAACCTGTGTGTAAACAGACAGCGGATCAGCAGATACGGTGGGTGGTGCATATGTGAGTGCTTTTACTTTGAATTCACGTAGCCTCCCCTGTCATTGAACAACAGCTTACTAAATTTAAAAACACTCCCTCATCAGAGTCCCTCGGGGAAGCTCGGAGCCAGGCAATTATTTCATCTATCACTTTGTTGCATTGTAATTAAAACAGCAAAGTTTCCGACGATGACACACTGACAGAACAACATTCAATATCAACTCTAAATTAACACCTGAAATTAGACCTGGCTTTCTCGGGTCCTTCCGTCCCGGCGCTCACACAGACGTCCCCGCTTCACAAACCCTCTCAGCGCACAGCTGCCGTCGTCATGCCGATCCCCTCATCCTGGCAATTCTTCTCCCGCTTCCTCGATTCTATTTTTACATTTTTCTTTTTGAAAAAGGCCGATGAATTGCCAACTCGCCCGCGGCTCGGTCAAGGTTACTGCACCTTGGTTCTTTTGTGCATCTCTACATCTACTTTATTGTACCAACACAGCGCCAACATGGCTGCTTTCTTTCGAGCTATTCACGGTTCACACCTGGGCAGCTGATGCGTTGCTGGGAGCTGGCAGGAAGCTGAAAGGTTAGAGAAGAGCTTTGGGCCTGCATGCAGAGGGTTTTGTATGGAGTTCCGGGCGTATGTAAAATAAAGCTTCATTTTTCAAACCATCTCCTCCCCTTTCGGGTCTGCAGTGCTCGTGTGCACGCGGAACCACGTTGACTCACTGCAGACGCGTTTTGACGGCTGAACTGGCCACGACACAAGGGAGGCACGTCAAATTAAAAGGAACAACTTAAAAGTTGTTGTGAGGTCGTTTAAATGGTTATCAAACGCTCTCTATTCAATACCGAAGACGCCGTGTGTCTTGTCAGACCGTAACGCAGAAAATGAGAGGGAAACACTAGCGGCGTTTGTTTCACAAGGGCCGCCAAAATCCAAACAAACGGAAAAGGTCCTCTTTAGAAGCCGTCGGCCATCGCGTGCATGTCAGCAAAGTCGGGGGGTGTGTGAGAGGGAGACGTGAGTGCGCTGTGTGGAAAAGGTGCTCAACAGCAAAGCAAAGAGCTAAAGCGACGTAGCGAAGCTGCAGGAGCGCAGCGGAGGAGGCCGCCAGCTTCACCCCGTCTTGAAAAGCCAAATTGAACAAGTTGGATCCAGTTTCTAAGCAGGAACATTAAGGAGTTTCTCCGCTGACAGCTCCCGCCGGGCAGAATGCCGCTGTACGACTTGCTTGGAGAAGGAAGGACTTCTAGTGTTGGTATAAAATGCGGCCTGGAGTGATACACCGGCTTCAGCCGAGTGGCGCTGCAGAATTGCACCAACACATTTCCGAGCTTTTCACATGCTCGAAATGAGATTCACTTAGACCTCCTGCTCATCGTAAGCGGACACTCACTCCGGGTTTTGAATGGGTGGGCGAGCAAGAAAAGTGTGTGCGTGAAAAGTAGGCCAGTGAATGAGACACGCTCCCACCTGCAGCGGCTTTGGTGAAAAGCGCCTGGGCGTCACACTGCAAAGCGCCCCGAAATGAAAGGCCCCGGAATGTGCCAGGTGTAAATGTGTGTTAGCGGGGTTGTCACGCACAGTCTAGCTAAAAACCGAAGAAGAAGAACACCGCAGTGAGAAAACGACGGCCATCTTGTCTGGATGCGATACGGGTCAGTGTTTTGAGTCCCTCCGGGAGTTTAAATGTATTTACTTATCAAGCTCATTCATAGATTCAGAGCATGTTACAGGGAGCAAATACACAAAAAATGAGCAGTGGTTGTAGGCACATTTCTATCGAGATGCAGTGCAAGGGGAATTTCAAAATAAAGGGCGCGGCGTTTTCCTTCTGTTTAAAGGGAAGGTTATTCAGGAAGTACGATGCCGCTATTTAGGGTCACAATACACTGCAGCTGTGCAGGACAACTTTCCACTGGAAAGGTGCAGATATAAAGGTCGCAGAATAAAAGAAAAAAAAAGATCACTGTGCTTTGTCTTCATCTACATCGGGATGAAAAAGCAAATTCTGATTCATCACCTCATTTTCAGATTTCTGGCCACACTTTCAATCAGTTTTCAACACTCTACCCCAGCAGGTGGTGTTAGCAGGCTAGTTTATTTGCTCTTGAACTAGTAAACCTAGTGCGTTGTCCTGATTAACACAATTGCTTTTTTTTCCTCACTGCCTGTGGCAACTGCAACACAACCCCGAGGGTTACAAACACACCTGGTGGAGAATCCCCCCGTGTGGATCGTCACTATCCATTAATTGATGAGCTTGCATACCAGGGATCTACCCTGAAGATCAATCAGCAAAGTCCTCTAAAGAAAAGTCAGCGTTTCTCAGCGCCATCAAGAAACACTCCCGGAGCAAAGACTAATGAACGCAGATACTATACACGATCATATATAGACGTGTGGGTACTTTACACCAGTGGCATGTTGCAGCCGAAACAAATAAACCCTTTAAGGAAGACAAGTTGACTGGTCTGAAAGCTTCGGTTGACCCTTTCACACAGGCTTTAAATCCTCTCAGCGCTGCACGGCAGCAGCAGCCGCCATGGACTACGCAGCTGGCAGGACGAGTGTAAGCTGACTGCCGCACCTGAAGCTGACTAAGAACCTCGGCGTCGAAAGAGCCGAAGAAACCCTCGGCGTGCGCCTCGCAGGTCGCCGCCGGCTGTCACTCAAGCCGAGGGCGGGCTCGCTGGCTTTTTATCCTTCCCCGCGTAGTCACGGTACGATGTGACGGTCCGTCCCACATCACACCAGCCCACCGGGTGCATCGCTCAGAAAGACGTTTTCATTTTACATAATCACACCACGTTGCATAAAAACATAAAATGGCCTGTTCTTGTTAGATATTGTCATATTATGTTAAAGTGCTAGACTGACGGAGGTCTGATTGTCAGTCAGGTGCTGGGAAGGTTCAGCGATCATTGTTTCACTTCACATCGTTATAAAAAAACAGTGTGAAGGGGAAACGATGATCACGTGGCTGCGTCTGACTGACTGTAGGACGGGTCGACGAGACGGGAAGGTTCCTCGGGTATTTGAACTAAAGCTGCGAGAGTGAAGTTCAACAGCATCCGGTCGTGAGTTTCATCCTTTGATGCTCGGGTGAATGAAGGTGCTCGGTGAAGTTATCCACAGCTGAGAGATACCGTATATGTAAAGTAAAGGTTTTTTTAGCGCCTGCAGACCTGGAAAAAGTTCTGTGTGGCTTCATTTAAACTGGAGTTATATAAAGTGTTTTGTGAGGCGCGTAGATTTAGTACTTTCAGATATTTTAGTCAATTCTACTGACATTATACACCATTCTTTGAGGTAAAAAAGAGCTGCCTGAATCAGCCACCAAAACTATATCTGTCCACGATGTCCACCCGTCCAAACCGGATCCTTAACAGACTCACGTGGATCTGTGTGCTCTCGGCTTATTGTCTAGATTGAACATCAAGGGACTTTAGTGACTTAAACAATTGAATTATCATTAACATACATTTGAGTATTTTATTGATGAGTATTTTACGCCACGTTACACCGAGCCATCGATTTGGTTTAAGCCTCGTTAGAAACTTTCAATTTGGAGAGCGGGGGGGGGATTCACACAACTTTCCAGTGTGATAATGAGTCATTTGCATGAGAATATGCAACTCAGTAAACCACCCGGTACACATATAAATCACTTCAGCAAAGCGCGTATCGAACCAGCGCTCGTTTTTTTTCAGGGGGCCTCCGGGTCGGCGGCCATCAAAAGCTCAACGCAAGAGTGTAGCGAATCATTTGTATTCACTCACAGTTCCAAAGACAAGACAGGCCGATGAGTCAGCAAATCCCTCCAAACGCAAGTTCCACGGGGGGGGAGATATTTACTTTCCCCTCGAAATGAATCACACGGTTTATAAACCGTCGGCCTGCACAGCAACGCCGCTCCTCAAGGAGACGTTGGTGCAAAATGGCGTTATTGTCGTAACCCTCTAAATGAACTCTCATCTAAATGAACTCTCAGCTCGAGCCACTGAAGCAGCTAATTATGCAGCTCTGTATCGCAGCGATGGCCGGAAAATACTTTTAACCCAGCTGGTCTTCATCATGGAGTAAAACATTCAACAGTAAAAAGGGCAGTACAATAGATTTTAAAATGTCCTTTTGTGCCTTTGCGTGGACCTACTTTTACATTTCTATATATATACATTTCTATATATATATATATATATATATATATATATATATATTGTTTTAGGGGGTGGGAGGTAAAATTTGAATATTGGATTACTACACTTACAGCCTCGACAGCTTCGAAGCTCGGCGGTGCGCTCAGTTGACAGCTGGTGTCGATGAAACAAGACGAAAGAAGAGTACGAGTTGCTGGTTCGGGCTGATTTCACTGCACAGTACGATCACGAACCCGAAGGTCAGCCGGGGCAAAGCGCTCCGAACCAACGCCGAGTCGACAGAAACACGGTGGCGAAATCACAGGCAGAGCGCAGGGGGGGGGGGGGGGGGGGGCGTCTCCTGGACTTAAGGTTGCATGTTTGATTCAATATTTATTTCATTTTTTTTTTCGTATCAATGCTGTCAGTCGTGTTTTTTTCGCCCAGAGAAGCAACACATGTGAAGATGAAGGTCTCGGTTCTCCCTCATGTGCACTTGGTAAAGCCTCCGTGGCGATACTGCAGCAATGCATTATCATTCACTCACGGTCTGGCAAACTTTGTAAAGTTTGTATAATCCTGAAGACAAGTTTATCCCACAGTGGGGAGAAAAGACATAAAAATATCCTTCATAAACCCAGCTGTGCAAAATTCTATTGAAAGTATCAAATAGTAGCTTGCTGCTTTAGCAATGCTCCGATTTCTGTACCTTTAAAAGCAACACAAACCAGCAGTGGGGAGACGTCTGGGTATCCACGGCAAAAAAACGATTCGATAGGGGAGGCAAGAGAGCGGAGCTGAGAAACTACAAGAGAGTGGAACTACAAAGAAAACTGGCTCCACTCGCAACGCTGTCATTCGTATATATATTTGTATACAGAATGCATTCGTGGGCTTTAGGTTAAAAATGTTGGTTAAAAAGAAAACACACGACAAAGCAGGACTCGCTAAAGAAAATACACTTTACAAATGTTGTGTGTAGGTCATTCATTGTAAAGAAGGAACGCTTCGCTATCGCAGCAGTCTGCTAAGCCGGGATGGCTGGAGGAATAAGGGACATCTGCAAGGACAAACCGGTCGGAGAAGTCGGGCATTTTTAAACCGCTGTTGCTGAACAACTGTTAACAACCAATCAGCTCTGTTGTGTCGCGTTATTTATTTATTTTCTGTCTCCCTTCGGCTAAGCCATTGAGATAATAAGATTCCTCTAATGACAGAGCAAATTTAGATGAAGTGCAATTTACAATTTTAACAGAAAACATTAAAAAGGCCAAATTCATTAGTGGGGATTATCACATGTGACACATCTCACGTTGTGGGGAGGTTAATGAGGGAGAGAGGGGGAGAATACGCAGGCTTTCTTTTTGTTTGCCCAATGAGCGTCTCACTATGACAACCGTTACTGAAATATGGATTGTTCATGTGACAATGCTTTGGAAATTAGCAGGAATGTGTCCTCGACTCACTTCAGGCGGCTAATACGGCAGTACTGCTGCATTACCGATGCCAGCACAAACATTTTGGCCGACAAACGTTCCAAGTGCACAACACAAGTGCAGGAAGCGTTTAGCATTTCCTTGTTTCCTTTGGTCGACATATCAGAGTCAAAGGTTTTTACAGAGAGGATTATTTGTCCCTCAAGGTCACACTCATGAATCTGAAAATATTGTCAACAGACATACAGTAAGATCAATTTCCCTCATGTTTTTAGGAAAAAGTATTCTATAAATAAGGCAATGAATTATATATGAACCCCTCAGCAAAAAAACCTTCAGAATATAAATGGAAATCAAGGTGGAAAGTGTCCAAGTACAACCGACGAGACAAGATATCTTGCTCAAAGCATGAAAGTAAAAATACAGCCTTCAAATTGGAAAAAAAACAAAACATCATCAGATAAATAATACACATTTTATAAGCAATCTCCATACATTGTGTATTGGATATCTGAACTGAAGCTCAATCAGAAACATAAACATTCATTTTGATCCTGTGCAATGACTAATGATGGTTTGGTAATACAATACATTCTGCCACGAAACATGCATCCAACACCAGAGGAACTATTTTGTAGTCTAGTTAGGAAAAGCAATTTTTTCCCTGACACAATCATGAAAAGTTAATTAAGCCTCATATTTGCATAAAATACTTATGCTGCACTCTAATTATCCAGCAACATGAATGTCTTCCCTATGTGTTAATTACCCACCTCGACTTACCATTTTGCAACCTTAAGAAACTACAGAAACACGAAGGACCAAGAAAAAACGAATGCGTTTGCGTCGCCTCGTGTGTTATGACGCTGGAGCCTGTTGAGGCTTAATGCTTCAGAGTAATCGCATATCGAACGCGGAGCCCGATATCTTCCGTCCCTCTGTGTCGCCGCATCAGGCAACCAGCTTGGATTGTGGTCAAATGTCTCCATTCATCAATATCTGGTGTAAAATGCCAGCTTCTACCCCTGTGATGAATAATGAATCAGGGTTGAAGTATTAACGTTGTCACAAACACATGGGCGTGTGTGTCTGCCAGCTGCAGCAGCAGCAGCTGCAGTTTAAGCTTCTCTCGGAGCGTGTGAGCGGACGGATTTGCATCCGTTGATGGCGGCGGGGTCACGTCTTACAAATTTGGTGAGAGATGCAGCTCATTTAACAGTTTTTGAGATAAATTGTTGCCCAGTGAATATACCTCGAGCTAGCTTAGCTTAGCTTAGCATAAAGTTGTGTGCAGTCATTTCAGATTGAAATAATTACGTGTCCGATGCTAAATAGAGATTTCTGTGCCATTAAAGTGAGTTCTAGATGGGCTCAACCTGCGTCAGCTCAACGTTATCCGACAGTGGACATTATAAAATTAGTTCATGTGGCTCCCAGTAAAGTAGATAAATCACTAATTGCCTTTGGCGCATATATCTCTTTCGGACCGAGTGACCACAGACGGTCCACAGTGGTGTCAGTGCATCATGGCCCGTAGCGTAGCATGCTAATTGCGGCGAATACGTTTACAACACGCTTGGGTGACACACACTGGCGTGCCCTGTCAGCATATGTCCCGACGTGGAGGGACCACGTCCGCTGATGTGTCAGTGCTTGACTGCTTCCGAGGTCAGAGAGCCACTCGTATGAAAACTGAGGGAAACATTTATCCAGTCGAATCAGCACTACTGTTAAGGTGGCAGCAGCCGCAGATTCATAAATAGAGGAGTAGGGGGGGAGGGTGGGGAGGGCCTTAAAATTGAAGGGTGAGTTGAAAAAAAATCCGTAGATTGGCCCAGAGAGACACCGAGACACGCCAAACAAACCGAGGCAGAGAGCTGCCTGAGGTGAGCGTGCAGGGATGCGAAAGCAGAAAAATAAAACTTCTCCTTAGACCAACAGGAAATAAAGAGTGAGCGAACTCAAAAGACATGCATGATCATCAAGGGAAAAAATGTGAGAATTTCAATTGAAAACAAGAAAACTGATGAATCACCATACTAAGAATATCGAGGCACAATCTGGTGGAGGGAAAAGAGCCGCCTCAGGTGCCGATCAATTTTATCTCTGCTGTGAGAGCCACTCGTAACACAGCTCAAAGGATGCAAGGATCCTCATACCATTGTTGTTGCTATGCAACCGTCTTATTGTTATAAGCCGGCTAACTTGGTGCTGTACAAAATGGTACAGATGGGGGTTTTTTTTGTTCTTCTTATAACCAAAATGAACTAGAATGTTCAAATACAGTTGAAACAAGAAAGAAAAAAATACTTGTTGGACCTCAACGTTTCAGAACCACAGAAAATGCATTAAAGAAAAGGTTTGCGTGCTCACCCATCTCGGGATGGTGCCTGCCCTCCACAGGAACGCTGACTGTCCGCCGCAGTAGCTTGTTCCTGTGAGACTCCGAGCGCCTCTCGCGCATCAGCAGAGGGTGTACCTGCGTGGAGAGAGCACAAGGTCAGTGCACGAGCGCACGCTGCCGAAGCGCCAAACGAGAACGCACATTTGAAAGCTGAACACCGCTCGTCCTTCTCTTTGCCTTGGTGAAATAACCGCGTTGAAGTTTGTGTAAAAAGAAGTCATTATGCAAAAAAAAAAGTACAATATGCAAGGAAGGCCAAATCATGAATGGAGTGATCAAAACTTGGATTAAAAAAACAGGAAACGAAAAAACAGGAAACAAGTAGATACCCTTGAGGAAAAGTATACACAGTTTACATCGTATACTTCACATTTTCAATGCATCTTTCGACAAAAGTTACAAACAAGAACGGCTGTTCTGGTAGAAGAGAAAGCTACAATTCATTTACTTTTTTTCTAAAGGAACCGAGAAGAAAAAGAACAAATCATATATAGAAAGAATAAATAAACCCACATTTCACAGCTCCGGCTACATTGGGCCCCACAGTCCCTGAATTCATAAAAGTGAGTCTAGTGGGAGAATAAATGGGAGAATGTGCCACACTAATCAGAAACACTGGTCCTCCTGAAACACAGTTTGCAGCACATTCTGCGAACCACGGCGCGATGGATCTCGATTGAACACCGAAGCTAGTGCTTTGTTGGCACGGAGCCTCAAAACGCCAAGAAATACACAGCCGCAATAGATTGGTGACGTGAAGCTGAGGTGATGCATTGGACTGCGCGCGTTTTAGCTGCGTGCAGCATAATGCGCTGAGTGCAAACGCCATCCAACAGAGCAGCTCAAAAAGAGGTACTACTGTACATTAACTCCGGCTCTAAAGTTAACGTTGCGGCGAGCAGGCGGGGAGGTATTTCTAATGATTTGAATGCATGTAATCAAGTGTCTATTTATTTTTAAACAGTTACACGTTGGGCTTTCTTCACCATCTTGTGTCTGTATGGTGCCGGCCTGAAACTGGTTCCATAAGAGGCTAAAACACCATACGTGCAGATGCGTGCTTAAGGAGGCGTTTTTTTTGGCATCCTGCTGTGTTCTTCTGCATCGAAGTGGCCAAAAATACCACCAACAACGTTGTAGCAGCTTTAAGAAATGCAGAAAATAGTATTTATAGTGATTTTCCAACAAATAGGTTTAATCCAACCGGAAATGACACTGTCTTCTATGTGTCCTGAACTGCCATAAGAGAACGAGCCTTTTTGAAAATGACTGCAGACCAGTTTGTGTCCTGATCCAATGGCGCCGTGTCACTGAGTGCGTCCCCCTTGAGGCCGGGATCGGGACATTAAAGAGCTGGTGTGAACACAGAGAACCCGTGTAGGAAGGCGGGGCTATCTGCCGAGAGCAGCCCAGGGCACTGCAGCCTGGGAGGGTGGAGGTGCGGGGAGGGAGGGAGGAGGGGAGGGGAGGGTACTTTGGGAGCGATGCCAACAACTGTGAAGGACACCGGCAGGTCACACCGAGCCATATGTCCCACAAGAGCGCCGAGTGCCACTCACTCCGAAAGGGGCTCGCCTGGCGATGAGGACACGCCTCAGTGGAGGTTCCCTTTCCGTTCCTGCTTTTCTTTTTATTTCCCCCGAACGCGCAGATGTGTCTCCATTAAACACAAGAGGGGGCACATGTTTTTTTTATCCAGTAGGACCGGCGGAAGACGCTCCACGGCCGCGCTGACACGATTACTCTCCGCTCTGCGGCCCGTGAAGCCAAAGTGCACCAAACGACTCCGTAATGCAGTGCTTTCTGGGAAGCAGCATATTGCTTGTTGTGATGTGATTACAGTCGAAATGACTTGATGAAAAATATATTAAGCAGCATCCATTCTTTATGAGTCCAGTGTGAGAATGCACAGAGCGCGTATGTCGAGTTTCCCTTTTTTCATTGCTGGCAATCACACTCGGAGAGATTTTGTCATTCATCAAGTCACTTTGCCTGTGTTCTCTACTGAATTAAATGTCTGCGACTGGTTACCGTACAACGTTTAGCCTCAAAATTCCGTTACATACGCAAGACTCTGACCCTGAAGGAGCTTTTTCAGTTTCATGTAGTGCCACCTGCAGGTCAATATTTCCGCTAGGCTAACATTCAAGTTCATTATACCACACATGATATGTTAATATTAGGATAGCATGCAATAATTGCAATGTTGGCGAGCTAGCATAATAGCGTAGCATGTGGATTTGATGACGTCCTCAACATCTCACAGGCCTGTGACTGCTGCAGACCTGTAAAGCAAATGTGCATGTTTCTTAAAGCTTAAAAAGGCCCAAATGATTGAAACCCATGTCAGAATATCGTCACACCTCGGTGACGTTCTAAAACGAGGAAAAAACCTGTAAGACACCCATCCATATTCAAGTCTTCTAAATGCATTTTGCATGCATTTAAATTCAAGTCTTGTCAGTGCACAAAGCTTTTCTCTAAAGCTCTTTTAATTCTCTCTGCCAGATTAATGTAAGAAACAGCAGCGGAGAGTGGCCGAGCTCTCTGTTCCACTAATTGAATATGCTTTAGTGCCAATGAGTAAGAGTAAACCCGAATTAACCTCGCCATCAACCAGTTCTCCACTGACGGGGAACGCATATAAAGCATATAAGCGAAGCGGCTTCGGAATGCCTGACTGAGCACTGGGCCAACTCCCCTTGTTTCTCAATATCTGCGCTTCCTTGTCTCCTTACGACCCCAAATCGCTCTCAGTGCTCCATCTCGAGGAACATCCCTACTCCTTAAAAAGTGCATCTCAAGGGGAGGGGAGGCTTTTTCGCGAAAGGCCACAAGCCGTGATGTATCTTGCTGTCTCTTGCTAAAAGCATGCGCGGATACACAAACCGTTGTGTCGCCGGGTAAACAGTTCGCTCTGTCGGCACAGTTGCCAGTCTTTGCGCCGTTAGTGCTTTTCGGCACCTTTAGCTTCCGGCCAACGGCTCGTTTGTAGTTGCGTCGCGAGCCCTCAATCGTAGGTGTGCTCTGAACTTAGAATTGAGCTCCTCTCGTGTACACAGTTGATGTGGGCTATAAGCCTCCGAGTTGTCTCTCCCCCCTCTGACCAAGTTCAATGTGCCAAACGCCTTCTCTGCGCAACGAGTAATCTTTAGCAATTGTGACTTTCAATTACATATTCATGGCATTACAATGCAATTGGAATTAGGAATGGCGATTATGCTATGGCTGGATAATTTAGTGAGTGTGAGCGTGCTTATGATTATTGTGCATAGAGGGTATTGAATAAGGTCAAGGGGAGGGAGACCTTACAGAAAGGAGACTTTTTGGATTTCTTGGATTCAATGGATGCATCCTGGTCCTGAGGAGGACTTTTTGTCTATATCCCATATTTTTTATTTCTCGATAAGACTTCTCTGTTTTATTGTTTCATATTATTCTGTGTTTTTTGTCATTCCATTATCCTGGTCGTATAATAGCCCTCCCATTGGGTTGCTGTACATAGGTGAGGCCAAACCCATTTGCTCCCACAGGATTTGAAGCCTGTTGTCTTTTTTTTTTTTAAATAAATTGACCATCACAGTAAAAGCTTATTAATGTCTTTGCTTTTTTTTTCGTGAGTGCCTGAGATTCCTTTCTGCTCATAATAATTCTCACCGTACAGATTTTCAGCTGTTGCCATGGAATCCAGATGAGGCAAATGGTCTGCATTTACTTTTCTCCACACAGTGTTGCTAAATAGGGGTTTGATAAGAGGAGGCGCAGGTTTGCGTCGTTTGCCCGTTAAACTCTTTATGCATTTGTGCACCTAATAAAATGGAGCAAATATGAAGCTGATGAGCTGTACACTAATAGCTAAAATCATCTGATATCTATGGCTCTTAAAAAAGGGAAATTCTTGACAAGTCATAGATGTCAACACCACCCAATCACCAGGAGTTGAATATGGTAATTTTCCTTAATCACATCTACTTGAACAAGCACAAGCCCACTCATCCCCCCCCCCCCTCACCCTACTGCCTGCATGCCCAACGCAATTCATCAGCGACAACTTGACACGGGGATTCAGAATGCCGTCCTCCCCCCCACCCTGACAAATCAGCCCACCAACAAGCCCCTCTTCTTCCACTGAGAGGGAAGGGGGGGGCTTGGGGGGGAGAAACACCTGGAGGCAATTTCTTTCCTCGGCGTGTGGCAGGCGGGACTGCAGCTGACATAACACCAGCGCCGGGTTCGCCACGAGTTGGCACGCGGCGGCCCACAGAGAGGAAACATCAGGCTGGCACACGCTGACTTTTTTGTGCCCTTCAAAATGGCGCACTCACGCCTCGCAGACACATTTAAAAAGGAACCATTTCATTTAGAACGTGAGAGTGTAGTTTTCACCCGTTTCCAGAAGCCCGATGTGAACGAAAGGGGGCGAAATGCACCTGGTCGACCAACGCCGACTAACCGCACAGAGAGCCAGATGGAGAAAGTGGCAGAAACACAACAACTTAAAACGTTTCTTTCACACACTCGTGTGGCTGCGTAGGAAAAGCACAGTGGCAATTGGGGGGGAAATCTTTGTTTGGCTCATTTTTGAGGAAGTAATTGCTGTTCGGTAGCCTCGGCTAACTCTGCCCTCGTGAGGATTCAGTGTATCTGCGTCCGGACATTTCAATTAAGGTTCCGCGGTTCTGCTGCCGCGCTGTTAACTCTACAGGTGCAGCAATCAATCGAGTGTAAATTGCATGCGCGATGGATTCAAGCCTCAACGACTTTTGTAATGGGCAGGGATTGAGGTTGATCGAATTTACCGATTGATCAATCAGATAATGATGAACCTATACATGCTTGCCGCATTGTGCGCGACGGAAGCCGGGAAACGGTCAGAAAAGAATAGACGCTTGTATTGAACCAGGAGGAAAATACGGCGGCGGAGGAAGGAAAAAAAGAGAGGAACGGAAGCCGGTGCCATCGATCTGAAGAGGGAGGCTGTTTTTGTTCAGCTTGGCAGGTTGAGCTGAGCGATGCCGCAGGCCGGCTCGCCCATATGTCGCTACTGCTTCCTCGGGCCCAGCTGTGAGGAGCAGGGGAATACGGAGTGTGTTCGCGTGTGAGAAAGAGAGTTCAAGTAAGAGAAAGAGAAGCAAAGGAGTGTGTACTATACACGCACACTATACGTGTGTGTGTGTGTGTGTGTGTGTGTGTGTGTGTGTGTGTGCACGATGCTGCAAGAAATAGCGTGTCTGTGTGTGTAATGTGGGAAAACTGTGCAATCCGTTATTTCTTAACACGGCAGTAATCAAACGCTGCTGCTGTGGCTGAAACACAAAAACACACACACCTACACACATTTGAAACCTGCGCAGATACAAAAAAATAAAACTCCCTGGAGCATCCACACAGACACACACACAAAGACACACGCACACACACACACACACGTACACGCTCTTGTGCATCACGATAGGTAGCCAGAAGCACGGTTTGTCCTTCAGGCCTTCAGTCACATCCTTTTACTGACAGATGTTCCTCCTTCTCCTGACCTCAGGCACTGGCTGCACACACACACACACACACACACACACACACACACACAACAAGGGGCTGACCTTTTTTGGCGATGGATGAGACTTTGGGTTATTTGGGGTTATTGACTTAAATTGAAAAAAAAAGTGTAAGTGACAAAATGTATATATATATTCAAATGTTTCCACCGTTGTACCGACTCTAGGCTTTTTCAATAAACGAAGCCATCAAATCAATATTAAGAATATTTAAGGTTCACCACGTTTTCTTGTGGATTCTGAGTGCAGAGGAAAAAGCTGAAATCAGCCGTTAAGTGTCACACATCACAGATACAGAGCGGGCCAAAACCAATCCTTCTTAATAAACCTGATAAATGGCGGCGTATTGCCTTTAAGGTCACCCAGATCTGGCAGCGTCTCCCGGTAAGTTGGCAGGAGACAAATTAGGCCCAGTTTTCCTCTTTGTCCAGGTGCCTCCAAGGTATTGCAGAAGAGAAACTGTACACTATCCGCAGGGAGAGGCGAATTAATCAAACCGCTGAGATAAAAGCCATTTAAACCCTCGTATGTACAAGACGACCTTTTGAAAAAGGTTTTATTCCTGAGTGACTGACGACTTTAACTAAAATGGGATGCAATAGTTACTCAAATATCAAGCCTCTTTTTTCTTTTTTTGTTAACATCGCCTCAAGGGTCCAGGTCGGCCATCTTACTAAAACAATCAACCTTTCCCTTTGCCTGCGAGAGTCACTTCCCACCATTTGTCACATAATGAATCCCTCCGACTCCCACGCGACTGATTCCGGTTTGGTGTTTTTTTAAACTTGCATAAAAGGCTTGAGTCCCGCCCCTCGCCATCTTTATTCTTGCGTAACGCCAGCAGAGTCGGGGTTAAAGCAACGCGGACCCATGACTCGAGGGGCAGGGCGCTGGTGCGTGGCGCTGGTAAAAGAAACTGTGTCGCCTCAGATTAATGTGAGATGAGAGGAGGAGGAGGAGGAGGAGGAGGAGGAGGAGGAGGAGGAGGAGGAGGAAGAAGAGAACAGGCAGACATCACAGTCGGCCTTCTCACTCCCCCTACAGCGCAGAGAGAGGCAGCGCGGCCTGCGCAGAGATTGAGCAGAGAGGAAAATGTGAGTGAATGTCGTCAGATTAAGATCTCAGAGATGATTTAAAAGTCCAGAAAATATATTTGTTTAGTAAATCAAATAATTACCTGCGTTGATTTCTTGCCACCCAGGAGTAACCCTTTTAGTGACGTCTGCGTTCCAAAGAGCTAAAACTACCACGGCATTAAACGAGAATCAGTGAAACGCGATGGTTTTATATCCCATTAGATGTTAATCTACATTATGAATCTATTAGCTTTAAATTGAATGAATCATTTAAGTGCTGCTCACAGGCACAATGCACTGTGACTGGAACTAAGAACTGCTTTGACCTAATTAGTTAATACGCAAAATAGCACCTCAAGGAAACGCGATCACCTGTACAGGTAAATGTTTCAGCCACAATGCTTATTGCCAAACACATATGGCCACATATGAATACCAAACGTAAATGTGCCATGACACACGACCAGGGAGGCCAAAGAAATGAAAAACACAGCACACGGTGAACTCTAATTCTCACTCGTATTCCTGATCGTAGTGTAAAGTTTTCCGTTTCGGTTACCACTGCCTGCCCAGTGCTCATTTTTGGATTGTTGAACCGCATCCGTTTATAACACGAACCCTTTTGAATGCTAATATGTGATCACACAGACGGGGTAACGCAGTGCCACATGTCCTGCTGCTGCAGGGCTGCGTGCTCCCTTGTTTTCACAGCGACACGCGCTGCCTTTTTCTTTTCTTGCTTGGGACTTGGGGCGGAATTTTTTTTTTGGAGCGCTGCAAAGACAGACGCCCGGTTTACCACTCTACTTTCCAGGGCATTTCTCCCCACAGATGCTCGGTGTCAAAATGTGCCACTCGGAGAACGCGCCTTGGCGGAGACTCAGTTACCCTCCGCAATTAAAATGAGCCGTGTCACACAGAGGGCGTAAACCCATCCCGGCCTCGTGAAGGGAGAGCCGCCTCTCCTGCGTCTTCCCCCGACGGCCGTCAAAACAATAAATGACTTTTAAAAGAAACAGCTCGTGAATGGAGCTGTGAGGAGCGCAGAGACAGGTGGCTTGTGGGAGAGCCAAAGACTCCTGCCAGTCACCCCGGAGAGAGAGAGACAGAGAGAGAGAGGGAGGAAGGGGGGGAAAGGCTGAGGCCCCGAATAAAAGTGAGAGATGGAGGGAAGGTGAATGTCGAGATAGAAGGAGAGGGGGAGGGCAAGAAGATGGAACAGATGGATTAGATTAAATAAAGAGGAGAGAGAGAAGGTAGCGATGGTGGGAAAGATTGAGCCTCGTTTGGGGGAAGAGGCAGAGCGGTGGGATCAGGTGACGTTGACCTCCAATGTCGAAAACATAAGCAAACAGAAAATCACAGAGGTGAAATGCTGATATCTAAAAATGGGGATAGAGTATGGGATGGGGAGAAGAGTACAAGGTCCCTTCACTGATCCTCCGTATCTCTGCTATCAAAACATACAGTGATATTGTTTCTTTTTCGCCGAGCCACGGAACCCATCGAAAATAAAATGGAAATACATTTTCTGTGTGTGTGTGTGTGTGTGAGATCATGCAAAGGAGAGCGGCAGCGAGAGGGAGAGAGAGACATCCGCTCCGCAGGAGGTGAGTGACAGGCATGAATATTTAACGCCTTTCGCCGTCGCCGAGGCGACGCCTATCAGCACGTCAAAGCCCCGCCTCCGATCCAGTCACAGCTGCGGCCTTATTGCCACAATTAGACAGGGACGGGCCTTTGATTAATTGAACTGGGCTCTGCATGCCATCCCTAGAAAGTACCGGAATCCCAGCGCGCCCTCATTCCCTGAGTGATGACGAGCTCAAATGCACAGACACATACACACACACACAGACACACACAACGCCCGACCAGCCACATAAAGATGCACTACTTTATTGACTCGCCCACCTTGCTGAACAACGGAGGGCCGTACGTAGGTCTACTGGATGATACGTTCTTGCACACTACATTTAACACGTTAAACAGTGAAAGGCGGGTTTCAGCTTTCTAACGCAAGAAAAGCTTCAATATTTCCCAAATGGCCAAACACGCGCCGCGTTTGTGATTCCAAAGCAAATTGGAAACCTGCAATACATCAGCGCGTGGTCTAACGACAGACTTAATGGGTGAGGAGCTCATTGTGTTGCAACGCAAAGGTGGGAACAGCTGAGGAACAGTACCCTCTCCTGGCCTGCAGAGCGTGTGCACGTTTCTGTGTGCGCTGCCTCCACACAGGCATTTGGGAGCAGAAATTGTCACGTTAATCAACACCGACATCCTGCACATTTCAAGTCATCCGACAAAACCACAGGAGGGAAACGCAGAGGGAAAATAACGGAGAAGGAGCCTTTACTCATTTCCTCAACAAGTATATTGTGCTGGTTTAACGGCAGAAGATCATGAATTCAACCGTGAAGCTGTCTGTCCGTGAGTTAAAAGGAGGTGAAAAATGCCATCGCTGAGCCATCGATCTGATAAATGAAGCCTGAACAACAACACTGCTTTCAATAAAACATCTCCAGCTGCATTTAAGCCGAGCTTTAACCAGCCCTTTAATGATCCATCGAATAAACAAGCCGATAAGCAGCCGGCTCGATGAACGTAAAACTATGAGGGGTAAAGTTGAACCTGAAGAATTTAAAACCTGAATGTTTAATGTTCTTCCATAATGTTTTATTTCTATCCGCACGGTAAAACAGACACACCGACGCTCTTACTACAGACATTTGTTTTAAGGAATGGCTCAATTCAATTGATTCTTTCCTAAATCAGCTGGACACTTTCATCTGGCATTGCTCCAGTGATTCAGACTATTTTCAGCTGCGGATTAATTCACCGGGTGCTCTTTTGGCTTTTAATAGCACCGGGAAGATGGAAGGTGGAATTGATTTAAAGAAAATTACACTCCCAATGCTGGTTTGAACTAACATGCAACCCTTTGCAACAGCTTAATCGGCGGATTCTTCATAGTTTTTGGACACCTTTGTAAGAAAGCAAGTCACTACAGGTTTTTTGTTATGTTTTTATAGGATTTGCTGTGAACAATTCGAGAATACCAGCAGGATTCTCCTTTAAAGAATAGCTGTTTCATGCATTAAGGAGTCCACGCTGCCTGTGCACGTTCGAAGTTAAAATCCTCCCTTTTCACTTGGACGCTCACATTTCTGACAGGCCAGACATTCGTCAGACGGCTGACCCTCCTCAAAGTGCACATCAAAGGACATCGGATCTGTTCAGCCCGACTTAGCCGAGGCGAGCCTTTAAACAATAAATTTTGTCGAGAAATTACGCAACTACACAACTTATTGTGATAAAATGTGTTTGATGTCACAAAAAATGACAGGCTTTTTGCATCGGAGCGGTATGTCCGCCATCTGTGTAAATAAGCTACATTCATTTCCCACATGGTCAACATGCATCTATTCAACTACTGCAAAATCAGATTCAGTGCGACAGGTGTGTGGGGTGCAATACCTCCTCCTGGTCCAACATGTAGATGGGATTTCCGGCGTTCACACTGAGATGCGGCTTCCACTGGTCCTGGGGGGGGCGCTCGTAGATGGGGCGCTCGTGTGAGGGAAGCTTGAAGGAGGGACGGTCGAAGGCGGGACGGTCGAAGGCGGGACGGTCGAAGGACGGGCGGTCAAAGGAGGGACGGTCGAAAGAGGGACGACTGACGGGCGGGCGGCTGAAGGGGGGACGGCTGAGGGGGGCCCGGCTGAGGGGGGGGGCGCTCGTAGGCGGGCTGGTCGCTGTAGGCCCGGTCGTAGACGGGACGGTCGTAGGAGGGAGCGTGGAAGGAGCGGGCCGGGGCGCGGTGATGGTGATGATGGTAGGAGGGGGGGACGGCACACCTTGCATCTGGACAGGAGAGAAGGAGGTAGTGGGGGAAGGAGGTTGGGGGGGGGGCAGGAGGAGAGAGCGAGGAAAGAGATGGTCAGTTAGGATCATCGGTGGGGTCAGGTGGGGAAGCTGTGGTGCTGCGACACGCCGTCCTAACAACAGTGTCAATGAAGCAGAACGTACATTCTCAAGGGCTCAATAACAACGATGCAAAATGGTTTCCTGTAGTAACGCAGACTACGCTAACGGCTAAGCTAACTGCTAATCTAACTGCTAAGCTATCCGTTTCTGGATGTGGGAGCGGCGTTGACAGGATTTACTCCTAGAAAGACAACATTCCAGCAAACACTACCTTTGAATGTGAAATGCAGTCACCGTCTCTTTTGGTTTTATGGGCAGAGCTGAAAGCGATAAGTCGACTAACTGAAGAAGTCAAGCTCACCCCGGAAATCTAATCACACATCTATTGGCCTGAGAATATCTCCATAGGAGTCAAATCCTCACTCCTCCAGCATCTGGATCACATGCTCCAGTGCAGCGGAAGAGTACTGAACTCATTCCGCGCTGAAAACAAGAGATCTCCCCGGGTGAAACAATAAGAACAATAAGTTCCTTAAATGAATCTCGAGGTGAACAAGTTCCAACGAACCAATGAAACACCAAATACACACTCCCAACTTCTGCAGAGTGTACTACAACGCACACACACACACACACACACACTTTTAGGATGTCTATATAACCCTCTGTTTGATAAGGGGAGCGCCTGAGGCTCTGCACTCTCTCCTCTTCTAAGTGGGAAGGAAAGTCACCTGTGACCCACAATGCAACACCATGGCGATGGTTCTACCGCATCCACACGGCTCTTTCCTCCATTTGCCATTTAAAGCTGTTGTCTGCCCTTTTATCAGTATAACGGAACTGTGGTAGTTATGTTGTGGTTCCCAAAGCGCCAAAATTCACCTGCGGCGTCTCCTTCTAGAGATCATGACCTGGGAGTCAAACGGCCGAAGGGTTTAGCTCAGTGGAAAGAAAACAGTCCCTACGTGGAACACGGCCATCACGAGACATCGGAATATCGTTTCTGCAAAGAGAGATGGCTGTTGGCTTTTTCCTTTGTTTGTTTTGAAGTCCTGTTATATTACGGAAAAGGCAGACCGCCCTACGGCCGGTATCAGACACTGAAGGCTATGAATATGGGCCACAGTGATGGGGGGAGGCGAGGCGAGGATAGGGAGGGGGAAAGGGGGCAATGGAGGGTCACATTAGACTCGGCTCAGCGTTTATGTTTTGCACAATCTTTTAAAAGAGCGCCAAGGGCGGATTCGAGAGGAGAAGACTGAAGAAGCTTGTAGGATGATGAAACTGGGAATAGTAGTGTAATCTAAAACATTCTTTCTCTACTGCAGAACACTTCCGCTCTCTGCGGCTGCAACTAAAGACCATTTCTATTAACAACCAATGGACTACCCTTAAAAAATGTCCTTTACTGTACAGTGCAGTAGAATTCTCATTTGAGATCCTTGTACTATCCAATGCTATTTGGCCTTTAAAAATGAATTGATCATATAAAAACAGTTGCTCCACTATTGACTAATTGATCATGACCAACACTTTACAAATCACCATTATTTGATTCTTCTCCCTCTCTAATACATATGAGGGGTGTATTTCTTTCCTGGGAAAGTCCATTTGATGTTTACGGAAGCAACATTTGCTTTAGATTTATTAATCGATGATTATAAAGTCTCTCTCTCTCTCTCTCTCTCTCTCTCTCTCTCTCTCTCTCTCTCTCTCTCTCTCTCTCTCTGCAATTGAGTTGAGGATAAAAACACAATGGAGACAAATTGCTCATGTGGTCCTCGATAGCGGGTACATCCAGCTGGTTACGGTCCACTGGCATAGTCACACAAAATTCAGGGAATGCAAACTGCGGCGTGATGTGTGAGATATTGTGGAGGTTATGAATTGAAATGAAGCGTCTCATCACGTTTGTCACAATCAAGGACGAACAGCCGAAAAGGCATTTTTAGGTAGACGGCTTTACACACTATTAATAATAGTTTTCTGTGTTGCACAGTGGGGTTGTTTGGAAATGCCGTCTTCAAAGCCAAAACAGAGAAAGTGTTGCAGCTCGCGTCTCCACATTTTATTTTAAGAGGGCACGTGCCGACGTGGGGACCCATCGCTTCTCCTCCACCCGGTCCCTCGTGGTGGTTGAGTGGTTGGAGGGAGACGTGACAGCTGCTGAGTAAGCGCCGCCCCATCAGACCTTGGTCTTCATCATGGGCCTTCAGAGATACGAAGCTTACTTTGTGACCCTCTCTCTCCCTCTCTATCCAAAAAGCACCAAAGCCCTTGAATTCCAAAAACTTTGTAAACTGCGCAGAGCAAAGTCATGATGCGTGAGTCATCCACAGCCCCGGTGTGCACTACTCCACTGTAGGCCCACCTCTCCACCCCCGAGGCTGCCTATTAAGAGCCTGTGAAGCGCGGTGGACGGAATTTCAATGAGCGCGCTCGTTCGTCTGTCTTTTCCGCTTGTCTACGTACGTGCCGGGTGCACATGTACTGCGCCGTAACGATTCGGCACTCGCAGAAATGCTGAGGCGACCCTTTTTCTCCCCCCCGCGCACGTCTTCCCTCTCCCCTCGCTCCGTCCTTCATTCACTCTCGGGTGTATTTTTTCCTTCCTCGCTCTGCCTTTGTTCCTCCCTCGCCTTCACTCTCCGTGGGCTCTTTCTCCTCTTTCTGCCGTCCTTTGCAGTTTACAAAAGAAGAGCCCCGTGCACCAAACGGATGACCGGTCAGCCTTAGTCAACATTGTCATTACTGGGACCCCGACAGGCCTAACGTTGATTTATACCCATCGCTGAGCTCCAAAACAGCACTAAAAATAAAGCTTGCAATATCCGCGGGCCGCCCGGGGCGGGTAACGTGCTCCTGCAAGCGCCGCGCGCCAAAAAGCATCTCCAACTTTGCAGGCAGGAAAGCGCCGCGCGGTGCCGCACCATGTGTCGCCAAACGGATCGAAGAAATAACCGACGGAATACACGTTTTTTTTTTTTGCCGTTTTGAACATGTTTTTTTTCATTTTTCTTTTGAAGGCAGCGAGCTGGGACGCAGCGCTGCACGCGGTCGGGCAGTGAGTCACGGCGCGCGGTGCAGCAGGCCGCTGTCAGCGCTGAGTCAAGCGAGGGATGCAAAGTGTCAGCAGCGGGGTCACAGAGGCCCAGAAGTGCGTGGCTTTTTGCCGAACGAGCACATTTGTCATGCCCTCGAGTTTCTGCGAGGAGGAAACTCACTTTAGTTCTGACCGTCGCTGCACAATAAATAACAACAATCTTCATTCATAAATCTGGATTCGCGTCGTTAAAAAGGTCATCAGTGTAATGTATCTGCTACCAAAATTGCCTTAATATATTTGCGGGGGGGTTGATGGGCTTGTTGATCAATACCAATTACTCAATGATTACCTCACACGGCGGCGAGACCTCTCGCTTCCAAAACTCAATAGCCGGCCGGAGCGAATTAAAGCGCTCACAGTATCACCCACACTCGTGCTGCAAGGAGTCTGAGCATCAACCAACAAACAGTTGTTCAGCTGTGTGAAATGACGGCAGTGCGATTACAGCATTTTGCATCATGACACCACCTCTACACCGGCCCAACCTGATCTCTGCTTTAATGAGGTACCTCCATTGTGAAAATGTGACTTCATTTGTGCCAATTACAGGCTACCGGGAAGGTGGGGGGGAAGAGGGGGGGGGACTGGTGGAGTCAGGGGAGGTGACAGACTAATTGTATCTGTGTTTCCGCAGTCACAGCTGATTTCTTAATGTGATTTTAATGATCGCATTTTAAAGGCTGGTTTGTTTTATTTGTAACTACACAGAGTACTATGTGGACGTTCATTTGGAGCTTAAAAACAAAACAGTTATCACAAATGCTACTAGAAAATCTGCGATGATGAAATTGATTAAATGAATAACTGTACGTATACAGCAGACATGAAGGGAGGGTGAGGGACAGAAGAAACAACATTATCATTGTAATTGTAATCAAATCGAAAACTCTTAACGAGGTCAGCTATGCAGCTAATGTTGATCCAAAGCATCAGATGCTTTGACATTAAAACCATTTCCGTTGGCAGAGGGCAACAAAATGCTCCAATAAACCAACTTCACACTCACAGCTAATAAGCGGACAAAGTTAGTGGACATTATTGAAGAAAGAAAGCCTGACATTCTGCTCAGTTTATACTGATCAGGTTGTCGTAGCGGATTTTTCCCCAAATTGACAGAACAATTGAATAACGCAGCTTTACCAACTGCTTGAATGTGTTGTCCATTAGAGACACAATGAAACTCCTCGGTGTGCGTCCCCCTTGTCCTAAGCACTGATAACAACCTTCAATGCAATACTGTACTGCACAATACTACTATAGGACGGTGTGCTTTCTGCAAGGCTACTTGTAAAGCTGAAAGCCTCCGGAAGCACGCAGTCTCCTCCTGCTCACTATGATGAGTGTACAAACAGGAGAGATGCTCGACGAGAGGAGGAAGGGACGTGTGTGTGTGTGTGTGTGTGTGTGTGTGTGTGTGTGTATGGCAGAGACGGCAGAGAGAGTATCCTCACCTATCAGCTCATTCACCCAGGCCTCTCGCGGCGCGTCCCGGGTTCCCCATTGCTCACCCAGAGCGTCCACACGGCGTCACTGTTGCCGCGCCGCTAGCGCCTTGAATCCGCCCCCAACTCCACCACACAGGAAACAAGGTTACTGCCCAAGAGATGTCACTTCCGAAACACCCACTCCCGCTCGCTCGCTCGCGCTCGCTCCCTCACGCCCCCAGCCTATTGCCATGACAACCGAGAAAAGAATAGAGTATAAGTGAGTGTTAAAGAGACAGAGGGATCAGAGAGACGGGGGGGGGGGGAACAGAGCGACGGAGAGGGGAGGACGGGGAGAGAAAATACCGGGAAGAGGGAGGCAGAGGACAGGAGGAGGATAGGCAGTGAGAGAGAGACAGAGAGAGAGAGTGAGAGAGAGAGAGGTGAACGAGTGGGCGGGGAAAGGATGGATGACAGGGTGAGAGATTGAGGGAGCGAGAGAGAGAGAGAGAGAGAGAGAGAGAGAGAGGTAGGCATGTGGCGGGATGCCATCGAGGGGAAAGGAAGGAGAGAGGTGTCGATGCTGTGGACGCCGTGAAGAACAAGAGCGAGGTGAAGCGATGAGAGAGGGAAGGAAGGAAGACACTTTTTTGGGAATAGGGAGCCCACATCTTGTTCCCATAGCAACACAGCCATCCATGAAATACTGAACTTGTATCTCCCTCTCACTCTCTTACTCTCTTTTTCTGTCTCTCCATCCCTCCCCCTCTGCTTCTCTCCTTCCATCTCTGACCACACACACACACACACGCAGTGACCGTTGGCACTCGGGATGCATGCAGTAATCCACGCTCTGTAACATCGTGTATCGCGTTGAAACCACCACCAAGTAGACAATCACGTGATTCGTTCCGGATGCGAAGGCCACCGGGGGTCAGCGGAGGCCGCGTGAAGGCAGCGGCCCTTCGTCCCACAGCTGCTACGCGCGGTGCTGCACACAGCGGAGTCTGCAGGAGGTTGTGGTTGTGTGGAGCATTGAAAAAGAGAGAGTCGTAGTTCAATTCCCGCCTACTTTCTCGCCGGGGAAGTGGGCGTGGCTGTCAGGCCACCACAGTGACAACTCTTGTGATGTGAGAAATAGTTTGTTGGGAGGAGGTCACATGTCCGATGCCGTGGAGCAGTTGATCGGCTCTCCAAAAGGGTCCCAAGTGCAACTTTCGACAATATCTCCCGGCAGCCTCTTTTCGACTCTCCCCCCCCCCGCCTCCCATGTCTCCCCTCCCCTCCGTCCTTATGCCCATCTGAGGAGCCCTGCACCCCTTCGCTCTCTGGCGTCTTCTTCCTGGATGGTGGCCCTCTCTCTGTGAACCCGCCCCTCCTGTATAAACCTTTTATCTCCATCTCTACACCTACGCCCCCTCCCGCCTCCTCCTTTTGGTACTTCACACTGTCACTCTTCCCTCCTTTCATCCTCAATATTCCTCTCCGTGGGATTTAGAAAAATAAGATTATCTGTCCTAGAATCATTTCTACCATTCACCTCTCTGCTGTTTTCTCTCACTCCTCCGTATTCTCTCACACTCTTCTATTTTTATTTCCACATCTCTGTGATGTTTTTCTCTGCCTCTCCGATTCTAAATTCAAACGTAGCCCCCCCCGTCTGTTAGTCTCATCTCTCCTTTTCCTTAATTGTAGTCTTCGAAAAACACCCGTCTTGATCAGCTGATTTCTAATAAGAAATTAAACATATAAAAAATTAATTAGCACTTGCAAAAAACAACCCCGAGATAAACAGAATATCATGAAAGAAAAGTATTTCTCTCCGACACCCAACAGGTTGTGAATGGGCCGGACTCGACTTGCAAGCAAATACAGATGAATGACAGGAACAGCTGGAGACCGCTGGGGCTTCAGGCCGGTAGTTGTGTGTTTGCCTGTTATGTGTGTAGAGAAGCCTGCTCCCTCTCTGCTGCTCTCTGGCTCCCACTCGCTTTACACTTACTCCCACAACTCTCCCTGCCTCGCTCTTTCGTTCGCACTCCCTCCCTCGGCCTCCGTCCGCATGTCTCCCTGGTACCTACCTAATGTCTTTTTTGCTCTCTCGCTCGCGTCTCCATCAACATGTCAGGTCAATTAAAATGTCACCCATGTGAAACGTGACCGTATATTTTTGAGGGGGGCATCAGGTTGGGAGGCTGAAGCATTTCCTGCATAAAAAAAAATATTAATCTAATATCTGCCTCTGCGAATGTCGTCCATATCCAGGAACAAAGCGCACACAGCATACAATGCAGTAACGTGGGAGCTGATGGTCATAAAAAAAAATTAAAAAAAATAAAAATAAAATGAGCACCCCATTAGGGACTTGTGTGTGTGTGTGTCCGGGCTGCTTTTGTGCGGCTGTTCGCCTACACCGATCGGCACAATGTAGGACGTTCGTGTTGTGATCAAGTCCCCATTCACATCCCTCGTTAGCTTCAACTCTCAAATGAAACAGTGAGGATCGCAACTCCTTTTTCCAGAAATGAAGATCCACTTTATTTGGAGGGTAATAATTCACAAAAGCTCTCTCTCTCTCTCCCACACACCTTGTGATTTGTGCTCTTCCTCCCTCATAACTCCCCGGTCCACCGTCTCTTCATCTCCCTCAGACTCCCTCAGATCTCTCCTGCATTTGTTCACCCGGGGAGTGATAAATGAAACGCCGGTGGGGGGGGGGGGGGGGGGGGGGAGAGACGCTGGACGTCTCCCTGCTGCTCTGCCGCCTCATTCAGAAGGTGAGCCCCTGAGCCAAAAGTCCTCATCTGACTGTAATGGTGATGCATTTCATTCACCGGCGGGGAGGAAAATAAAGACGAATGGGGAGAAGGCAGCTCCCATATTGTGGCGGTCAAGTGGCTGCATTGCAAACCGGCTGATTGCAGATTTTAATCGATAGTTGTGGCAGCAACACTGCTGCTGCAAAAGACAGGATGTGAAACGAGACTTTTAGAACAGCACTTACATCCATTTGGAAGAATATCGTCTCAACATCTCAACAGATGCAGAGCTGCACCGCAGGCCACAACAATCAGACGAGCGCTGATTGCAATTTCAATGGCCGATTCCAATTCATGCCGATATTTTCTAATTTACATGTCTACTAATGTCCTGAGAAACACATCTGTCCACAGGTCCCTGTAAATATTATAACTTTTAATTTGTTACTCTCATCTATAGCGGGTATTTGCATAGAAAAAAAATAGTATAGCTTCATTGAATTCATTATTTGTATATTTGTATATATCGTAAGCCGTAAGTGATTCTCAAAGTGTGCTAACCACTAGTGGTACGCGGGGCTCCCTCTAGTGGTACCCCAAAGAATCCCTGAAAAACATTTTTTTATTTTTTTTTGTTGAAAGATTTTAAATCTTTTTTTTTTACTAAACATTTAAATACAGTACAGTTTTATTTAATCCTTAATCCTTTATTTAAAGTTTTTTTACATTTATTTTAGATACAATGTTTATTTAACTAATAAATGTTTATTTTAATTTAATCATTATTTAAGTACCTCTGCCTTGTTTTTGATGAATACTTAGGCCGGCTACGCTACTGTATAGTGTTGGTCATTATGGTGGTACTTAGAGAGCCAAGTATTTTCTGAGGTGGTACTTGGTGCAAA
Organism: Apeltes quadracus; assembly: GCA_021346845.1. Taxonomy (NCBI): domain Eukaryota; kingdom Metazoa; phylum Chordata; class Actinopteri; order Perciformes; family Gasterosteidae; genus Apeltes; species Apeltes quadracus. The sequence goes on from CM037936.1 coordinate 3,587,830, forward strand.
AAGTTTGAGAACCACTGTCATAAGCTGCTGAGAGCTAGCGTTAGCAAGTTAAACAGATCATCTCTCTATTATGCCTTTATATATAATATATTTCAAATTGATCAAAAAGAAGACATTTGAACCGAGCGGGTTCTGTTTGGCTTCCCCCAACGCTGAGCCGTTGCTTGTGCTGCGTTCGCCTCGGACAGCGCGGCGCCGCGAGCCAATGTCTTATCTCCTCCCGTGGTGATTGAATCCACGGTGCCAGGTATTCTAAACCTCCTATCGCCAGAGTGTCAGAGGGCTTTAGTGCACCGAGCTCCTATCGCGGCGGCCGATAACGTGCGCCGACTAATCCGACACTGTTTCGCCGCAATGCGCGTGGCCTGCGCAGGTACGCCGAAATAACCAACAAGTTGCCAGGTGATGGGTGCACTTTGTGTTTTGGACGTTGGATCTCATGTCACGCTCGTCTCGTGCTAGATGTCGGAAATGCGCGCTTTCCTGAGCACGCCGTGAGGCGGAGTCGAATGTGTTTCGCGAGTCATGCTGACCCCTGACCCCTTGTGTGTTTTCGTTCCTCGTCGGGGGGTCAACCACGCTGATTGAGAGCGCGTCGAGCCAAGCTGTCCCTGAGAGATAAAGAACAATTATAGCCGTCTGTCCTCGATCCAGAGATAGACTAAAGAACTGTGTCATTGTCTTATTACCCAAAGGGTTGTCTGTAAAAGCTCAGAACACCTCCACCGGTGTTGCCCCAGCAGACAAACAGCTGGCGAAGGGTGTGAAACAAAAGTAAAGGGAACAGTCTGGAGGCCTTCGTATCACGGGCCAAGATACATTTTTATGCACGAGACAGTTAAAGTCGTGGAAGAGTGGTTCTCTAGTTATAATAAAAATTCATAATATTAAAAATCCTAAATAAGGGATACATGTACAAATATAAATTTGCATTAGATCGGGGTCTATGCTTCGCTGTATTTGACCGGTTTCTCTTGCCAGTGAGCTTTGTAAAGTATCTCATGAGGATAATCACGACTCCACCGACAGCGTACGGTCCCATCCCGGGTCCATAACGAAGTCACATAAATCCAGTGGAAGCAGCTGTGCAGCTGCGTTGGAGGAAAGTCCTAAATCGGGGGAGGGGGTCAAGATTCTGGGGTCAAAACAATCAGTGAGCAGATCTGAAGAAAGCTCCTACAAGAAACCCGCCATGTTATGTTTTATTCACTTTATTACCAGTCATCTTGGGTCGTAAATAAGCATTTTGTTATTGGAGTACAACTGAGTCATTCCGCTTTAAGGACGTGGAAGAGAGAAATGTAATCAGATGTGTGCAATTCATTAATGCATAACTTAAATTAGCATCTTCTAGATGAGCTGGTGAGTTGGTAAAAAACTACCACCTCACTTGGGGCACATGCGTCTCCACTCCTCAGTCGCTGGTCGGGTGGGAGAGGGGGGGGGTTTGCTCCATCTCTCGGCTGAACGAGCAGCCAGCAGGACGCTCCAGATAAGAGCGGCGCCACGCGTTCGGCCTGCTGGCCGCGGACGGATTACAGCGATTCCACCAGCGTCGATGGACTTGATTACATTTATTTATCGGCCTGGAGTTGTTGTTATTATCTGGGGGGCTGCAGGGCGCTCGGCGTTCTTCACTCACATTAGTGGCATTTTAGGGTTGCGGCGTAGCCGGACCCATGAAAGCTGCATACGGACCGCAGCCTCCAAACCTCGCTTGTACGACGGACAGAAGTTATTATTTATGTTGGGTAGAGAGAATAAAAAATGAGGAGTTTGTTTACTATTTAGAGGCTCTGCAAGCAAAGTATCGTGTTGGCCTGGATGATTCGGCCAAACGCTTCATTAAGGGAAGCTTTTTATATTGATCAATGTCGTTAATTATCACAACATGTATTTAACAATAATAATAGTAATACTACTCTGACTGTGTATTCAGAACCGGGCAGAAAACCTCGGTGTTAAATAGAGGTCATAATACAAACTGTTTTATCCCAACTGATCGGGATGATTACTGCAGCATACATCGCATGGCGTCGCTCCTCTTTGTTACTTAATCCACTTAGACGCAAGACTAAATACTAAATAAAAAGGTTGTTTTTATTGGGGATGCAGCTCACAGACTTAAATGGGGAGGAGACACAAAAGGGCTGATTAACTGCAAACCAAATGTACTTTTCTGTACTTGCGTTCCCAACACGAACCTACTTGCCGCTGATCCCAACCTGGCTGGACTGACAGGCTTTGAGTGACACATTATGCAGTTCCCTTTCCCAAGAATATTTAGTACATCTGCCGATTTTATTTTATTTAGATTGATTTAAATATCAGACCAACATTCCCATCGCAGCTGAAGCCCGTGGAAATTCAGTTTACTTAAGATAAAAGGAATAATGAAACCTCATCGTTTAGAGGCTGGAACCAGCTTTGTTATGTGTGCTTAAAAAAAAAAAACTTCAGTTTTTTAGGATGATTTGTCAATCGAAAGAAACGTATCGTCAACACGGCAGAGCCGCTCTGGTCGTTTTGTCAGTGAATCAAAGATCCAACGGAGCCAATGACGCTCTATCGGTTCAGTCAACAGACAATGATGGTTCAGGATACTGCTAATCTCAAGAGTCTACGAAGACCTGGAACTTCAAAACGACAGCTTCCACTCCACAGCTCGTTATCGTATTCACGACTACACGGCCGCACCACCGCTTCCCATGAAGGTCCATCCGTGCTCATCCTCCCACCAACTCCAGAGCCGTCCGTGTGTGAGACAAAAATATGTTTTCATCTTCCAGCGGGGATCACACATGCAGTCATTCTTCACAGCTCGCTCTTCAGCACATGTGGGATGAACAACGCACGCGCACACACACACACACAGTGTGAGAAAGATTAGCTACACCGTCCTGATGTTGAGCTTCACCATGTCTCCTCTTTCTCATCCTCACTCTGTCGTGGTTGAGGTGGACTTGTTGTAGCAGTTGAAATTAATAAAGGGGTCATGTGATTCGTCTGGTGAGTCGATTGTACGGAAGGAGGCGGTGTTCCTTGTTTCCACACAAAATGAACATTCACACCCACGCGGGAGTTGACACACGAGCACACGTGGAAACAGTAAAGGGAAGAGATACATACACACACACACACACACACACACTATGAACGGGTAAAGCGCGGCAGTTCAGCTGCCAGAACACAATGTCAAGCTCACGACAAATGCTGAATCTGAAGGGAGGAAGGCCTCTGCAAACACCTTTCCATAAGTACTGTGATACATGACCTGATTTTCTTTAATTAGAGAAACAGCGTGAGGGTATTTGGATCATCTCTGGGAACATTCACTGGGAAGATGCCCGTGTTTGTTGGTTTCATTGCACTCGCAAATCATTTATTTACAGTTGTTGCTTTCAGCAGTATTCTTTTGCGCACCCTGAGGATTCAACAGTTTCTTTGCACACATCTGGGTTTTTTTTTATTTTAAGTCTAGGAAAACTAGAAATACCGGCTAGGGGTTGTATATGCAACCAGTCAAGTCTCACGTCACTTAGTGAATGTAAATCCAATACCCCCTCTCATTTAACTTGTTCCTGGTCTCCCGACTCCCGCGGTAAATGTCGGTTCCTTTAGGCTCCACTGTGTTCACCAGCGGGCTGCCGACTGTGCCCGTCTGCTTTGACAAACATCAAGGCTTCGCACAACTTCCCACAGCAACGTACGCAGTGCTTCACGGGTCTGGGAGACGTCATCTAACCCCGAATTGTGTTCACGCGAACGCCGACACGTCGCTGCGAATTCATCCACTCGCCCGCATCACCGGTGATGTCAGACACCATGAAGTGATGTCACCGCCCCGCTCCCCGAGAGCTCACCTCGGGCCTCTGCACCCGTTGTGTTTCTGCCGCTAATACGAACGGACGTGCGCCTCCGACGGAAGCACGGAAGACTGGAGTCTCCGTTTCTCCCTTTCTTTATGGTGTCAGATCCGTTATGTGAGTTTTGTGACCATAAACATCCCAATTCTTTTGGTCTTTTAGACCTCTGTCCGACCTTGACGTAAATGAATAAAGCCAAACACAACCCTGTTACTGTGGCAACCCAGGTGTAAAATGCCAACTCAACAATATCTTTGCACTGCAAGACGTAATTGTGAAATCACCACGGTTTGACACACCGAAAGTCTTTTATTTATAGCGCAAATCCAAAAAGCGCAGCATCTTTGAGTGCTGACAATGTCGTATCCCGTGAGAGGAAGCAGCGTAGCGTACCGGAGTTCAGTCATACGTTCATTTTCCAGCACATTGCATGTGTTACAGCCAAGCGGCGGGACCTGAAGGGTCATGACATCACACGGGATTGTAGCATCTGCAAGGCAACTTTTCACCCAAATACTCGGCGGTTAGTAAATATTAGTCGATGCAGCTACAGGCCTGGTAGTGGAGAGGTGCACTAGGTGCTACAGTGGTACTACGGCGCTTCATCCGTGACACATTAAAGCATCTTGACGGTGAACTTAAGAGGCTTAGTCCTGGTGGTGCTCTTCTGTTCTTTGACGACACTGGTAAATATTGAATGCTCCTGAGTAGTGTTTGCGATTAACAAATTTAAACGCAAGGCTGAAGTGAGATCCAAGAATGAAACAAGTGTTGCTCTGGCACGGAGCGAGCTCCTCTCGTCGCCATCCGTTCCTACCTGCTCGACAGTGCCGTTAATTAACAGGCTTGTGCACTCTTGCTATTCCGTTACATTCATCCAGGGAAACCTCGGCACTATTCTGGGATGCTGAACTAAATCGACAATAAACCAAATCAACACTTCCTCCTCGTACACACGGACGCTGTCATCACGACCACCTCTTGATTACTCTGATACGTAATCCTGTTGGATGCTGGCACGTCTCACGAGAGCGGTAAACGTGCCCGGATGTGGCCTCGTGCAGTGGAAACATACTTAAACCGTGTGTGGGACTGTGTGAAAAGGAGACTAAATTTACCATCAGCTGTTGAGTGAGCCCGCTCACCTCTATGAGGTCCTATGAGTGGAGGTAAAACGCCACTACAAACACAGTGCACACGTGAGTGCACACTTCTGATATCGAAGCACAACTCCAATAAGAACGCTTTCAAAATCGAGCAAACGTGACATTAGTTTCATTGGTCGTCTAACAGCTAACAAATAACATCTACAAAGCAAAATGTACAACTTCATTAAGGCCAGAAGGTAGTCGAAGTCCTTTTTTTGACAAACAATAGTCAATCCACCTTCTGTTCATTTTGAATAATAATCTTCCCGTAAACGGACTTTCACATCCAAATCCACCCTGCATACATTACTTCACGAATCCACCACTGTCATTAAGACACCTTACTTAGGCCACTTTTCACCAATTATACTGGATGGCAGAAGGAAACAACTTAATCACAGCGGATCACAGCTACAGAGAAAGCGACAGCGCTGCTTCCCTTTAAAGCCTTTCACTTACATCCAGGAGCTTTATGTACACCCGATAAACAGGAAACCAGAGCGCCACCTTAACGCCACTTGTTTTTGTTTGTTGTTTTTTTTACAATTCCGTAAGACAAGATGATAAGACTTATCTCCCATTTCAAAGTATTTTTTTTTTAAATCTTTTTGCAAAATGAAAACAATTCAATAATAAATTGATTATAAAAACAATTCATATCCCAAAAGAATTCTGGTAATTAAATGAATTATTTTTTTTTCAATGACTCTACCCACTTTATCCCTTTCTAGCGCACCCGGGGCTACAGCCTATCCCAGCATGCACTGGGAGGTGGCAGGTTTCCCGTCCACCACAGGTCGAACTCAGCCAGGCAGACATCCGCTCCCGCTCACGTCCATGCCTACCGGCCATTTAGAGTATCCACTCGCAACGTGGGAGGACACCAGAGAGAACCCACACAAAACGTGCACACTCCACACAGGAAGTCCGGATCAAAGCTGCGAGGCCAAGCATCCAACCTGCGGCGCTTACTTTCATGGCCACATCGAGTGCAGAGGTTGATATTTTCTGAAAATGGCAATGATTTCATGTTTGCATTTATTTTTAACAGCATTGTAAATATTCATTTAATATTCGAATGACACATTCACACCATAATATGTACATCTTGCCACGGCATTGTACCTAAAACTGCCTGAAGAATGCCTTCATTTCAGAATAGAGCTAATTATGCTGTTATGCATTTGATGATTTAAAATGTGATTTAACATCGAGGTGCATGAAACCACAACCCTTTACTTCCACTGAGGCAACCTGAAAAACCAAATGTTCCTAACTAGAGGCAGAGAATGTGCTGCATCATGGTGCCATGGTTGTGTGAAGGTCAGAGGTTTCACACTTATCCCAGAGTTGGAACAAGACTTGGCTCAGCTGAGCTGCTGCTGTGCAAAACATGTCGATGACCTGATGTGACCGCTTCCCTGTGCCGAGCGGAAGGAGACCGTCTCAGACACACAGCCGAGCATGCACTGTAAAAAGGCAATGGACAAAATAAGGAAATGTTAATGCCCAAAAATATACACAAGGTACTTGTAGAAAGATGTTTTTAATGAATGGCTCTGCGGGTGGGAGAGTTTACACCCCAGTGGTGCAGTATAGACCTTTTATTCATTTCAGAGGTCTTAATTTCACAGACAGTGGCTCCATCTCTTATTTCACTGGCCGTCAAGGTACTCGGCATCATTTTTTTTAAATGGTACTACTTTGAGTGTACATGTCGGAGGGAACGATATAACCCTCTAAGTGTAGTGTATACACAGTTTACATTTTTTGATACAGGCTTTCTCAGCTCATAATATTAATTAGGGATGCACGATATTGGATTTTTGCCGATATTCGATGTGCCGATATTTTCAAACTAATTTTGGCCGATGTCGATGCCGATATATAAACATTTTTTATTATGTTATGTTTGTGCTGTAATGTTACACATACCATGCATTGTTAATGTATGTGATCAAAATTATAAAATGAAAATAAAACTCCTTTCCAGAATACCTATTTGTACTCCACCGCATGGCTCCTTCTCAATATCATATGACTTCATCACACAAAAACCAACACCCAGCTACTTTATATGTTTTATTCTGAAAGGGCCCACCGGATGCGGTGTTGTTATGACCCGTTGCTAACGTAGTGGCTGTCCACTGTGTGGCCGCTGAATGAATGACATCATGCTGGTTTATTTCCGTCTCCGTCTGCGACATGACACCGTCAGACACTTACGGAGGGGCGTGTGTTTAAAACCAGCCGTTGCACCTACGACAGCAGTTTCCGATTCACCATTCCGCGACTGTTTGCTCTTAGCTAGCAAGCTAACGTTAGTCTCAGAGCGCGCAGCCCAGGAAGCTAACGGCTAACGATGCTGAAGACGGTGTGATGGATTGACCTGTAAGTTTCTGGTGCTCAAGCTGAGTTCTTGGTCGTCACGCGCATAGTAAACACCCCACCCTATCAACAATCGGCTCATCGGCAGAAACATTCATATCGGCCGATGGTCGATTATGGTCATTTTAAGCTTTTATCGGCCGATACCGTGCCGATATCATCTTGCATCCCTATTATTAATAATTATTTAATAAAAAGTAATTCCTTAATTACTATACTCGTGGCAAAAAACACACTTTTACTTCTATTTTCAATTGAATAATTAGTGGAATCTGCTGGTTTATACCCGATGCGCTAACTAAGCACAGACTTCTGAATGTGGGACAAATCAAAATATTTTTACCTGGAAAGAAAAATCCATCCATTGGTCGGTCTATGAATCATAATACAGAAACATGTACTGTAACTTCTCACACTGCTGAGGGTTTTTGGCTAAAACCTTACAACTTTGAATCACAGGCAACCACTGGATTGGATGACATCATATCCGCAAATCTTATGAGCCAACCGTATCCAAAGGGACATTATTATCCTGGATTGGCGGCCCACGGATTGGCGCAGGAAAGAGGAGTTCGCTCATGACCTTTTTGCTGTGAGTGAATCCTGACAAGATTGATCAAAAGTCAAGGCTTTCTCTCTCGCTCTCTCTCTCTTTCTCTGTCGCTCCGCAAAAAAAACCATTGAGTCATTCCAGTGAGGCTTTGCGGCCGAATTGAATTACCCACCCACCCAAAGTGTGGCTGCATCTAAAAAGCCACTCCTCCCAGCGACTCAGTTCTAGCAGCCCCCATGCAGATTCCCCCAGTGTCACTGAAGCAGGGAAAGCTCTTCGAGGAGAAGGGCTCGGGTATGCTTCACTAATGCTAGATTAGTGTTGGGCAACAGATAAGAAAAAGGAGAAAAGAGGATCTGCTGACGACTGAACTCAATCTATTAATATGAAACAAAGAGTGACAACATATCTGAACCCTTCTTTACCATAACTAAACCGTGCAAAGACATAAAAAGAAAAGCATCTGTGCAAGTTCCTAAGCGGTTTACCTCACACTGTATGCGGATGACTCACTCTACTATTTGACCAAGAAAAGGGTGCTGCCCGGCTTGGTCCTAGAACCGGGAAATAAATTAGCCGTTGAAATATTTGGGTGTACTTCTTTTAAAGTCAATACATCTTAAGAATGGGTTTTTGGTTGGACGGCTGATATAACAGTAACTAAAGATTAAAAGAGATTTTAACACATGAATTGTGTCGGTGATTAGCCCACTGGTGAATTTCGCATGTCATGCAAAGGCAGTTGGTAACGAGAGGCCAAATCAGACGCCAAAGTGCCATCACACTGAACACAGACGTTTGCTTAGCGCAGGTGAAGTGATGAGACTGTGGTGTATCTTTTGTGGAGATGGTCTTCCTGAAAAATTCGTTTAAGTATCAGGAACTTGTCTTGCCGAGTTTTCTGCAAAAATCTAACAATAAAACAAGGAAAAATATTACATATAACACACATATTTTATGCTGCCGAGGTCAACCATTGATTGACCTCCTGGGTAGAGACTTTGAAATGTCTGCCGGATGAAATGCACTTCAACAAGCTTCCTGTGCGCTTTTGGTTTTGCATGCCTGAACATGCGGATGAATAGGTAAAATCGTATGCAAGCCCATAAAAATTGAGGCACCGTTGAGCGTTTGATTGAACTCCCGTCTGCCGGCTAGAATGATGACATGAGTAATACTGCTACAATATCTCAACATCATTGCATGTGTATGACCAGAAATAATTTAGGGGGTTACTGAAGCTAAATGCACTCGTCTTCTCGTCTGATATATAGAAGTGGTAGTGGACCAAAGGTATGCCAACTTCATTGAGAAACTCTCCAGCTGGAGAACTCGGCCCTGAATATGTGATTGAAAGCAAATGCTCATCCCCCCCCTCCCCCCCCCCCCCCCCAAACCTCCCGGCCCCCCGGCACAGCACTTGCTAAAGTTTCCCGCAAACGCATCTCCGGTCCGCTCGGCGCCCCCGCTTGAGAAGGCCTGGACGGGATCATCGAGTGCGGAGGGACAGCCGGATCTCGCGCGGGCGGCACAGTAATAGCCGAACAGATGATGGTTCTTGGCACCGTCGGAGTAGTGGAGGGGTGTAAGACGGTCCCTTATGTCACATGGGAGAAAGAGCGGGAGGGAGAAGGCGGGAGCAGAGGAGTGCTGCAGTGCATCGGGGGTGTGCTGTCTCTTTAACTGGGGCCATGCTTGACAGGAGCTGCTGTATCAAACTACTGTAAAATCGACAAGGCCGGAGGTGGCTCAGTGGCTGGCTGCTTGCTTCCGTAGTGTCCATCTGCTCTCATGGATGCAGCCAGTGTAGGGGAGGGAAAAGAAAGAGGGAGCAGAGACAGCGGGGGGGGGTGTAGAGCTTGTGTGTGTGTGTGTGCGTGCTTTGAATATGTGTGTGGGTGGTTCAGCGTGAGAAATGGGGGCGGGGAGGATCGACCACAGTGGAGGAGAGAGAGAGAGAGAGAGGAGAGGGGGGGGGGGGGAGGAAAAGGAGAAAGAGATAGACCGAAAGGAGGTGCGAGTTCATGAGAGAGCGAATGAGGGAGGAAAAAGATCTCGCCGCGATAGGAAGGCCCGTCTCTGCTGCCTCCCACTAAACTGCTTGTTCGTGTGAGCCGGCACTTGGCGTGGCCGCAAATGGTTCGCCTGTGGCCGCAAATGGTTCGCCTGGTACATCGGCATCGATGCGGCCTCGAATGTACATCCTCAAAGCCGCCGATCGCCACGCCTCCCGCTGCCTGAATCCATACCTCGTCGCCGAGTCGGTGTCGAGCTCACACGGGGGCCCTTCTTACCACATATCTCATCCGTAGAGGTTGAGTCACCGTGCAGGCAATAAATACCACACAGTGTTGCATAATCGCCTTGAGTAACCATGGCGCTCGTAATGTACAGGTGGACAGGGGAGACGGAGAGAATATCAAGTTTAGCATGGCCGCCGACATACCAACCCGCCCGGCGACTTAACGGTAGAAACGGTCTTTAAGTCTATCAAATTGTAAAATAGTCCACATGTATATGTAGATGTAACCAAAGTCAAGTTCCACCGTAAGCATACGGGGCAATTAAAGCAGATTCTTATTTGTGATTTCCAAAAACCCATAGCGTTGTCTTCTGATGTCCAATCAACAGTCCAAAAAACAAGACATGGGAAAACCAGTAATCGCTCGAGCGTAATATTTGGCACAACTGGAGCAGTTATGAAGTTAACACCCGACCAGCATCCCCATAACGTGTCTCTCAATCCGTCTCGCGGCTCAACCCCCAAGCAGTCAAACCAAATTGAATGAGACCAAACACCGGCTCAGCTCAGAAAACAATGTCTGAAATGAAACCGTGAGATCACAGGGAAAGAGAACTCTGCGCCGTCGCTGACAGGTTGGGGAGGTGCAGCACTGTGCTCACAATTTCCTGGCGATGACTCCCAGAGTGGGCCCACACACACACACACATACACACACACAAACACTGGCAGAGCATCTCACCAACATTATGCAACCAACTTATATAGCTGCACTTGCACAAGAGGGCATTTCCTTCATTATCTGCTTCGCTCCGAGGGAATAAAAAAAAGCCGAGGTTAAATTTGGTGTCTCTTTTCATCCCTTCTAAGATGATGAGCACTCCGGGGGGACGGCCAAAGTCTACCAGCTCATAGCTGAGTTTTTCAGGTTGAAATTGGAGTCTCCATTTTGGAACCCTCCCTCCCAACAAACCCCCATTCCCATATTGTTGCAACTAGGGGAGTGTGCACTTGTCTCCACACATAAAGCAGCTCTCTCTCGCTCGCTTTCTCTCGCTCTCTCCCCGACAGTCACATGCAGCACACCTCCACTCTCTCCCGAGTCCTCACACTGCTCATTTTCTTACAAAACACACACACACACACACACACTCTCTGGGTTCTCAGGGTTCTGCTCCCTAACCGGTGGAGTTCTTGGCATCCAAACCTCTTCGATAACAGGTACTCACACACACCACGAAGCCCCCAAATCCTTTACGGCCCCATCAAACTTTGCGCCGGGCGTTCCATCTCATTCCGCTCCGGCTCTGGCTTTAATTATCATTGTGTTGGTGTTCTTCTCGTCTTCAAATTGGCTTCTCATCATACACACACACACACACAGACACACACGCTGCAAAAATCGAACGCTTGGACTGGATGGAGGCAGCTCACTGCAGCACGCCTGCTCGCATATAGCATTAGTCACAGTTGCAGTGCAACGACACCGAGGGGAATCTGCCTTTACCGTACACTGAGGCGCCTTTCACCCACTCACCATCCAGTGTGGGGGAATAAAGAACCAAGCAAGGAGCGAGAAGCCCTCTCAGTCTTGTCCTCTGCATCTCTTAGTGGGACAAAGTTTAGTGGGGTGGAGACAGAACACAGTTCATTCAGGCTACGGGTGAAAAATCCCAGAATATATTGCATGAGATTTAAATCCGGCAACGGCAGTATTTCAAGGGAGATAGTAAAAGCCCACTCAAGACTCTGCGTACTACGTGAGTGGCTCTCAGAACGTTGTTAGCATTTTACAACCAAAGAACACAATAAAACGACCAAGTGGGCGGCGTGAACTCTTTGAGAGGACCACACACACTAAAACAGCACAGGATTATTATAGAATATAAAATAATATTCATATCACAGCATTTTCTCCAAATCCACACTGTGCAGCAGCGCTCAAACGAGGGGCGCACTTGCAAGAGTACACCGTGACACAGTAGCCGACCCATGCATACCTTATTCCAATACTATGACTGCCGCATGCACAGGTCCATGGAGACGCACGCTGCGCTGGAACCGCGCGCGCGCGTGTGTGTGTGTGTGTGTGTTCTTGCGCGTGCGTGCATCTATGGAGAGGGCACTTCAGGCTATTTCAATGCACCTGTTTGCCGTGGTGCCTTTAGATATGCCTATCGCACATGATACTGTCAAAGAGAGAGAGAGAGAGAGAGAGAGAGAGAGAGAGAGAGAGAGAGAGAGAGAGAGAGAGAGAGAGAGAGAGAGAATGGGGAGGAATGGGGGAGGAGGGCAGAAACGGAAGATGCTGTGAATGACAATATAAATGATAAAATATCTGCTGGTGTCTTACCTTGAAAGGGAACATATGACATGTTCCACCGGCATTGAACGTGTTCTTTGCGTCTCGGCGGTCTCTCGGTGCTCAGAAGTAACCGGGAACCAAATTAGAAATAAAGCTGGAGAGCGATATAGAGAGACAGAGACGGAGCGCGTGAGAGAGAGAGAAAAGGCATGCGGGTACGCTTCTATTTTCACGGCTGGAGCCGAAGGAGAAGCCAATAGTCCGCTGGCATCGTAATCCACGACCGCTTATGAAGCGCCCGGTTCCCGGTGCGTACAAAAAAAAAACGGGGTTGCAGAAACGTGTGCATGCGTAAGCGTGTGCGCGTGTATGATTATTTGCACGCTGCCGTTGAGGTGTGAGGGTGAAACGCGAGTGGGTGAGCGAGAGAGAGAGAGAGAGAGAGAGAGAGAGAGAGAGAGAGAGAGAGAGAGAGAGAGCGAGAGAGAGTGAAGGGAGCAAACGCATGTGCGCGCGTTTACGTGTGTGCGTATACGTTGCTTAATATCTTTAGAATGAGCCTTTATACATTTTATGCTCATCCTGTGAAAAAAGAAGTAACGTTATAGTTATATATATAGGCCTCGTGGTTATATAAGTTACCTGTACTGTCAGGCTAAAGTATAATGGTAATTAAACAAGAGAGCGCGCAATGAAAGCGTATGAATTCACACACCGTTATTTAGTTGATCGGATCAAAACTATTTGTGGCTAATTTCAATACAACCTTTTCAACAGGCTGGCAGTGTAAATACAATGTAACACCTGGGCAACGACGGGCCCTAGGTATCCGTGGCAACGCTGTTGTTTTAATTAGCCCACAACAGGTGACTCAGTAAAAAGTATTCCGGATATTAAATCCGCAATAACTTACTCTTTTACATAATAATAACAAATCTTTTATCTAGACAGAAACTGTCGATGGCATTTCGACTTTAAAGTTTGAATTGACCACAATTCCACTGACACGGTTCTTTGGCTCAACGGCAGCACACGTGACTAAACCACAGGAACTGCATTAAGGTGAGAAGCCGCGGAGCCAAAATGGCGCCGAGAGCCGCTGAATGCTGCCTTCAGGTGACGGTGGTAAAGTAACGTCAAACATAGTGTGGGAACCGTCGCCAGCAAGCACCACACGCCTACTTAAACTAGAAGTCCTAACGAGACGTCTGGGTTTGTATTTAGACTGAGAATTATTAGCCTAGCTAGCATTATATACTTAAGCTAATGCATCAACAACTTTATTTACAATGCTGCTTGCATGCCTGACACAATGTTGTCTCTCTCCTGATCCCCCGCCACTTTCAGACGTGGATTTTTAAATCCACGGAACAAACTGAGCAAAAACTATTTACCTTTCTGGTGTTGATTTGGACGGATAACACTTGAACAAAGTGAAGTCTAGCGTCCTCGCTTTCCACCTCCGTAGCTTCAGAGGGGCAAGTGAAGGCAGCACGGTGCAGAGCCAGCCACCGGATTAAATGTTGAGGTTTGACCGCCACCTTGCGGTCAGAATCAGCAGCTGCAGGTGGCCCAGACTAATTTCAACCCAGTGTTGGTCCTAAACCAAATACCATTCACTCTAAATGAGGAGAACTAGATGACGTGGCAGATGAGAGCGAGAGAGAAAGCAACGTGCTGATCTGTACCCCTGACATTTTCCTATGGAGGGAGGACACAATTTTCTAGAGACTGCTTGTCATAAGTAAAAGGACAGCAGGACGCTCCACTGACAAAATCAAATGATAAAATGGACACTTTTCCACCAGACTTCCTGGTCTACTAAGAGTCAACTTATTTTCTAACCCCTTTGACCTGTGGAGCTTTACATTACATTAAGTGTAACGGTGAACCAGCATGCACAATACAAGAAGACCAAAACCAAAGCGGCGCATTGGAATTCAGATGCCAACGATTTGATAATTTACACCTGTGTGGCCTTTAGATAATGACCGCAGGACCAACTAAGTTACATTGGCAAGGCCATTCTTCAAATACGACGTTAGACTGAGCAGATGCAAAGTGGGCTACGGTGTTCTAAAATAAGACAAGAATACATCAATGGGTATTGCATCGGCTTCCAGAAATCAAAACATGTCACATGGCTTTTTGCAGAAATGCGGTAAGGTCTATGGAGTCAGTATTGAGCATTTCCTTTCATTGTGTAATCTCATTGTGGGTTTGGCACAATCACAAAATCAACACCTGTATTTCATGTTGGCACTCTTTCTACAGTTTCTTCCCAAAAAAAAAGGAGAAAATGTTTCCAACAAGACACATTACTCTGTGATGTAATTTATCATCTCCCCCGTTGGACCAATTTGGAGGGATCCTCGCCATCACTGTTTGATTACCACCTGCAGAGGAGGTGATTGATGCCACAGGAAAATCAGCCAGCCTCCGTCGTCCACTTTCTTAAAGGTAAAAAGCTCTCTTCCAGGAGTGGTGTATGATTACGTGCTTCAGATTTGCATTGTTAGCCCTAATACTTAGCCTCATTAGGGCCTTTTGTTGAGCAGACAGTTTTAGGCTACTGTGTAATGTGCAATGTGAGGGCAGGTCACATGATCAGCTCCTTAATCACCTGCAGAAGCCTCCAGAATAAAACGTCGCAGATCTTGTAAAGCGCTAACAAGAGGATACAAAGAGATGCCCGTCGAGCTTGCTCGCTCACCTCTCCTGTGATTTCTCCCCCTTGGTGAATGAGGGAATTCGGAAGCGCACCACAAAAGGCTTCACAATGAATCCATTCCTGGCCTCTGAACACGTCCGCTGAGAAGGGTTCTGTTTTTGCTTCATTCTGCTAGTTATTGTGCTTGTAGTTATTTTTTAATTTCGTTTTTCCTCAACATTATAGCATCCGTTTTAGCAGCGTTACACTGGCTGCTGTCTAGGTCATTTTGGAGGAGTTAAATAACACAGTAAATGATCCAATTCAGATCAATGGATAGATACATCTATATGCAGATAGATATGTATTAGTATATGAAGGCACTCCTTCATAAGAAACACTCCGCATGAGGGGAAATATTTTCTTTTTATTATTCATGTAACATATTAGGTGTCAACGCAGAGTATACATGTACAAACGTAATTTCTCCAAAAAATACATCAAACTGAACCTGGAATCGACTACTTAAGACTACATCTCCTAAAATAAATGTTCCTCAATGTCTTCATTTCCTCCTTTTTCTTTTTTTTTTTAAAATTAGTTTTGAACGAATCGGGTTGAGTTCCACCTCGAGTACGACCTATCACGAGCACTTGACGGGTATAGACATACCATAGAAAACGCACAAATACATCCATCACCATCGAGAGGTTCCACACGCCCCCTTCCCCTAATAAGCTATAAGAGTCACGGAGGAGGATGACAACTGCAATCAACATAATTCCACCGGAAATGTGCACAGGAGATTCAGTTCAAAAGAGAGGTCGGTTTGGAAACAAGCTCTGAGAGGATTGCATCGGTTCCATTGTAACAGTATAAACGTTTGCGTTTGTCCTTTTGCTTTTGTCAACTTGAACTGCAATGTGTAGGAATGCGTGAGTTTTATCGCACAGGTTGCTGAAATAAACCTCTGTATAAAATATAAACTCTGAAACGTCGTTTTAGATTTATGTAACCTGTTTTGCACAAAGATGGATTCCAACTCCGGCACGTCCCAGTCGCCGTGTGACCTCCCGCTTGATGCCATGTGGTATTCTTCAAAATGATAGACTGAGAGGCCCTGGAAGAAAGTAGGGGTTGGAGTTTGGAGTCGGGCTTACGAGTGTCTTCTTTACCTGTACTGTTCCTTTGAACGCAAGGATTGATCCCACGTGAACCTGAACCTGAAGTTCGTTATGACATTCAAAAAAATCTGCATTCTTTCAAAAAAAAAAAAAAAAAAATCCATTCTGATGAGTTCAAACAGACATTTCAACAACGTGTACGTGTCTTTTTTTTTTCTTTCTCCATGTGGAACGTAGTCCCGTTGTGATTAAAGCAACTGGACATCACGACTGGTCCTCGTGACCCGTGTGGGTGAATCTGTGAACGGATAAAGAGCCATCCTCTGGTCTACTGGCAACACGGCCGCGCTCATCTCTCCGTCGTCTGATTGGTCGACTCGGGTCGGCACACCAACCGGCAGGTACGCAACCCAAATAGGCACTATTCAACCACGCCAAAAAAATAAAGTAAAAGTTACTTGATCATAGCGGTATACTGTGAATATATGATTCCATCTATAGAACAAAAGCCCTCTCGTGGCTACTATTTCTTACACAGTTGTCTAAATGTAAATTATTTATGACAAAATCAAACGTAACAAATAAGTAACCCCATAATATAACATGTTTGCAATCTCTTAACATACGAGGAACAAATACGAAAACCTCCAGAGGATTTGTTTTTCATGAGTTCAGTTTGAACCGTTTTATTCATATTTGCTTCTGTGAACAGTCACGTCGACTTGTTAATCTAATTTCTCTTTTGCCCTGTTATTTGAAAACATTTCAAACTTTGTCTTTAAATTTGCGGCACGTTGTCTAAGCGACATGCGGTGCAGGTTAAAAATGGATGTCTCGCTGCCCATCCACAGTGGACAAATAAACACATGCTCTTCTTTATTAGCCAACGATCGACCAATCATAAGGAGGTTTGAGTATCTTCATCCTCGCCACTGTTAAACGTGATCAATGCAAAGGCGTATTCCAAAGTTAACAGTACAAATATCAGAGAAACACTCGCAAAGAGGGACATTTAGTAACGATGCAGAATAGAGGCGATTCTATGAGAGCAACCTGGATTTGCAACAGGTAGAGATCACCCCCCCCCGCCACCGCCTCTTTTTTTGTTTAGTTTGTACTTTAAACATTGCCACGTTTTACACACACACACAAACACGCGCGCACGCACACACACACACACACACACACACGCGCACACAGTGTTCGCGTGGCAACCGCAAAAACAGTCATTGCGTCTCGCGTCTACTCCCTGCGCGTCAGCACAAATTCACGTTCTCCCACTCCACAAGGTACTGCACCTTCCCGTCGGGTGTGACGCGCCTCGCCAAGATCCTCACCGCCTCGCCTCCTCCCCAGCTCCTGGCGCCCGTCCCGTCCCCCCCTCCGACAACCACCCCACCTCCACCTCCTTCTCCTCCTCCTCCTCCGCCGCCAACGCCGCCCCCCGCGCCCATACCGGCCTGGTTCGGGGGTACGTCGCGTAGGATGAGGGGCTCCGGCTGCTTCTGCCCCGGCTGGTGTTGGTGGGTGTGATGGTGCTGGTGGGGGTGGTGGTGTTGGTGGTGGTGGTGTTGGTGGCTGCCGTTGGAGTTGAGGGGGTATGGGAAGCAAGGGGGCGGTACTCTGCAGGCGTCCTCCACGCTGGCAGACGGGCGGAGACAAGCACGGGGGTCAGTTGGCGGCTTTGCACTGATGAAATGAATGAGAAGTACTCTTACAGTCAACGGCCAATCAGAAGCTCTTGATTAATTGACAGCATTTCAATACGTTTGTGCTGAAAAACATCATCACACGCCTGGTCTCAAGGCCGGCCCAAGGCATAAGCGAACTAAGCGGCTGCTTGGGGCCCCCTTGCCAGTTCACTTATGCTGCAAGCAGCCCTAGTTTTGTGTTATAACCTCACTGTATTCGTTTATAACAGTATAGCGTGACATTTGTGCCAATTATCTTCTAGCACAGGTGACTGTGCGTGGTGGAAGGGGGGCCCCCAAATAAAATTCTGCTTAGGGCCTCCAAGAGGCTCGGGCCGGCACTGCCTGGTCTGAAGAGACACTATGGATAGTCTAGTCTAGCAAACTGTGTATATTTTCTAGCAGCTTGACAAATGCTAATGTGAACACATGTTTAACATTTTGTGTCTGAAACGCTACTCTGAAAAAGTGCATTTGACAAGTACAGTCGAAGAAAGAAAAACCATAAATCAGGTGTGCAACTGCAAAGTTGTCCTTATTTTTTTTATGCTGCGTGCCGTGAAAACGATCCCCGAGAGCTGCGGTCGGGCTCCAGGGCCCCACGGGTGACTATTTCACGCGACACATGTCGCTACAAAAGGAGAACAGCGGGGGAGAGAAACCTGTTGTAGTGATGGAGACCCCTGGAGAGGGCGGTGTTTCCGTTGTACGTGCTGTGGTACAGAGCGTACATCCGCTTGGGAGGAGAGCTGTGGACGGAGCGCACGGGGGGGGTTAAAGGCATCCACGAGACGAAACTATTTCACAGAAAACATTTTCTTTATTTGCGTCCACAATGATTGAAAAGTAACCAGAGTAACTTTTCTGGGGAATGAATGCCAATTGTAGCCTTTCCCACGAGAGTGAAAAGATGCCAATTGTAATTAACTGTAAACTCGCGTATCTCTTCACAGACGCCCCTCACCTCAAACCAAGCTCCTCCTCTGACCTCCTGGAGCTGCAGAGGTTGGCCCCACCCGTGTAGCCATGGCAACATGGCAGCAGCTCGATCAGGTTGGCAGCGGCTGGGGGCGGACAAGCCTGGGAACAGGAGACACACGCCAGGCATCATCGCAGGAGTCAAGCATGCACTGGTACCGTCCGGTGGTTCTGTGGTGAATATATCTACGTAACGAAGATCTGTGCAAAAATACTCAAAAAAGATTATTTCGCATACATTCTTTTTTTTTTTTTAATTGCACGTTTCCTGAGGCTGCATGAGCGCATAAGTGCATGCTTTCATGTAGCACAGCGCTCTCCCTAAAACGTGGACTCGCCGCGCATGAAAAGCAAGCGCTCCGCAGCCTCTCCAGAGCGATCGATCAGCGGGAACGCCGTTCTGTGAGGGACGCCCCCGAAAAGGTCGCAGCGTTTTCTCATCTCCGGCCTGCGACGTCCGGCTCCGGCCGTTATCCTTCTTTTCTCCGGCGTGTGTACTACGAGGGGAGGAGATTATCACTCAGTGACCTCAGCCGACGTCTGGGCCTTTAAATGGATGCGCTCCGTCAATACTCCGCCGCCGAGGTGCCAGCGCCACCTGGCCGAGCTGTAATCGACTGCAAAGTGCACTTGGAAGGCGTCCCGGCCTTCCGCATATCAGCATTCCTCCCCGTCTCTCCTCCCCCGTCTCCCACCCACCCACCCATCCACCCTTCCTCCCCCCCTCCACCACCCTCTGCGACAACGAACCTGCTCCTCCAAGACGGACGGAGATTAGCATCAATCAGGAGCGCCCGCACAACGTGGGCCTGGACGTGCAAGAGTGAGAGCGAGAGCCGCGTGGGGAGCATTGTCCCGGGATTACTGTACGCGCACACACACACACAAACAAAAACACACACGCACATCAGGGGGCTGCGGAGGAGGACGCGGCGCAAAGAGCGCTCGCCGACAACAGCGCTGTGTAAGAATAGTAAGTGCCACATGCGGCGTTGCCCGTTTGGTGGCGATCCCCAGGGGAGTTGGGTTTGATGATGGTGATGAATACGCCGCCGAGCCGCAGATGTTGATGAAACACGCGAGCGGGCCTTTCTGTGCAGTTTTGCATTTGAATTACACATTCTGGCGCGACACTCCCGTCTGCCGCGCGCTGCCTTTATTCTAACGGAGGGCGGGTCTGAACCGACTCGTTCAGACTGCAAGACGGGACCTTCGTCGCGACGCTGTGACTGACAGGTTATTTGGATCGCGGAGAGCCGTTTACCTGGATACATTTAAAAAAAAAAAATCATTGCCCCGAGCCACAGACAGAGGCACTGACCTCCGTCTCCATGATGCGACGCTTCGATTTACGCGACTCCGACCCCCCTACTCTCCGCTGGCAGGGTAGTGACAACGGGCTGGAGAGTCAAAACACATAAATTAATATACAACAGACACACACACACACACAATATATATATATATAATATATATATATATATATATATAATATATATATATAATATATATATATAATATATATAAAGCCAAATATTAGCAGCAGTCGGTGGAAAATATGGAGAATAACAAACAATTCCCTGCCAGGACATGCTCTTCATTTCACTCTAATTAGAAGCCTTCAGGTAGTTTGGAATTTAAATGTATATTTAGTCTGAAAGAAGAAAAAAAAAAAAAAAAAAAAGGGTAATTAAGACGGAAAGGATTTGTCCTCGAGGTGGCGGGAATGTTTCACACAAACATCCTGGTAACCGGAGAGCTCTGGTAGCGGGTGGGTAAAGGGAACGTGAGCTAATGGGTTGTCCTGCAGTCTCGTCTCCTCAAAGGCAATGATGCCCAAATTATTCATGAAATGAATTGAGTATTGGATGTCTTGTGTTTATAGTTTTGTTCTGAAGATGAAGCAAAATGTAAAGCACTGTCTGACATGGAAACAAGTGTATTTTACCTCTGCAGAGCAGTAAATGCTGTATTGTTATTTTGCTACAATCGGCCCTTTAGCCTCCAGATATTTCAGATGACATTAGTTTTGGAACTGAATTAAAGTTGGATCACACTGCGGAAGACGGTTAAAAATAAAACCACATTGAGTCCAGACAAAAAACCTTTGAATTACCTCACAGTTTGTAAGTGAACATAATTTTGTGTGTCTTGGAAAGTATGAATGTAGAACGTCTTCCGTTGAGCCCCGGTCACTGTTTGACCTCACACGGGGGTTTTTGATGACCTGATGTGTTTAGGGGGCTTACAAACCCCCCAAAAACATTACAGCCCATAAGCACAGCGTCTCTCGCCGACTGCAGCGAGGCTTTAGACGAGCAAAGGGAACGAGAGGAGGAAATTACAGACGATATTAATTTCGCTTCCGTGTGAGAAAGCGTTATACTTGGGTTCAGAGACTAAAAAAAGTGTGGTTTATTGAGAAAAAAAAAAAACTTTTACAACTGCAAATTATTCCACGATAATTCTGTTGAATGAGCTCCAGCTAAATGCTGAAAATATTAAAGAGTAGAGGACAGGTGTGCACACACACACACACACACACACATCTATGGATGCACAGTTCTTTTGGCAGAATAATAACACGCTGATGCTTTGATTCACGCGTGGTGACTAAACACCGAGCCGTCACTGAGACCGAGGAGGAGAAGAGAGGCCGCCGGCCTCACACGCACCTTCTCCGGTGCGTGATGTTGATAGGCTGGTCGGTGATGAGGGGCGACGAATCGGACGTCAGCGGAGGCGGGGCTCGCACCTGAAGCCCGAAAAGACACTTCTTCTTCTTGATCTCCTTTCCGGAGACAAACCTGGGGGAGGGGAGGGGGGGGGGGGGGGGGGGGAGATTAAATGCATCGTGTGAGAACACGGGACCCCACGCTGGATGTTTCAAAGCCAGCGACTGAGTATACATAATTAGGTTGTTTTTTTTGTCCAATGAAAACCCACTAAAAAGCAATTAGACCTCTTGACTGGTTTTTGTGTTCTCTTCCAAACCAGACGAAATACGCAGCGAGTCTGAGTGGCAGCAACACGTTCCACTCTGCTCCTCCCCGCCCGGCCCGGCGAGCAGCAGCAGGAAGGAACCCCCTCTATTCACGGAGCGCCGCTCACCGGGCCGCCAGCCCGCCCGGGTGTTTCGCTGCGCTCGCCGTGTGCGGCGGCTCACCTGTCCTTGTGGGAGTTGAGCGCGTTGAGGAGGTTGTGACAGCGGTCCGGCCGCGGCGTGTCAGAGAGCTGCAGGACGCAGCGGGCATGAAAAAGGAAACAAAAGCCGCGTTTAACGCCGTCAAGACAGAAAAGCCCCGCTAACCGCCCGACGCCGACGTTGTGACGACACGGCAAACAACGCGCTTCAAAATGGAGTTTGAAAAACAGCCGCGTCTCTTTAGACTTTCACATTGAAAGTGTCACAAGTTGGAACATTAGCACTTAGTTTGAGGATTTGGCAAAACTCATTGATGCTTGAGTGTTTGATATCTTTCAAAGATACAACGTCAACCTGCAAATTCCTGTTGGTGTTCCCCTTGAAGCTGACATGGAGGTCATGGCTGTTTTTCTTTTGCTTTTAAAAATGTGCTTTAATGGCAGCTAATAGGCTCCAAGTCTCAAATGCCAAGAGAAAAAAAAAAAGGCAGTCACGTTATTTCATCATGGTGCGGGGAAATATCAATACCGCGCCGAGGAGCAACGAGTCCCAGTTCTCGTTGGTGAAGGACAGGATTTCATGGTCAAAATCAAAGTATTTCCTCTTGCAGCACAGCGAGAGATGGTAGAGCACTAAATGAGCCAAATCCATCCTGCGTTCAAAAGAAACAAAAGGAGAGATTAGATGCGACAAACGGGGAAAATCCAGTTTTAAACTTTTTTTTTTATACATTTCAGAATATTTGTGAGCGTACCTTGATATAGCAAGTTTGTATTACTTTATTGCTATATCGCTACAATTAACTAGCGACATTTTTGCGTGAACTAGCATAGCTGAGACAGCTACTCAACAAGGTAGAGAACAATCTGAACGTCAGCACTAGCCGAGTGAACCAAAAGCTATGCTACGTTGGAAAATAACGGAAAATTACAGTTTTTTTTTAAACAAATGACTTGACCGGTTTTAAATGACTTAAATGGATTTGGTTTGAACTCACCAGGTCATGGGTAGTCTTTGGATGGTCTCCGGTCCCTTCGTACACACAGAGCACTGGAACTGATAAAACCTAGAAAGACAAAGGAAAATTAGCAATAGGCGACTTTGAAATATGATTTCTCGAAGAAAGGGTGTTTTTCCTCTTATTTGATTATTCAGTTTGTCATTTAGTTTAAAAAAAAAAAAGCTGTCATTTTCATTTTTTGTCTTAATGAGCTCCAGTCGCAGACCAGTCATCGTTTGCACCTATAACAAGTTCTTCATGTGCACCTTTACCTACACGTCTCCGTTCTCCGGGTATTTTATCATGAACTGATAATGAGCAGACAGGTGCGTTAGTTTCCCTATAATTACATTATTTCATGGGTCACCCTGAAAACTCAGCCCAGCAACAATGCGTCCGTCCGTCCGTCCGTCCGTCCGTCCTCCTGCAACGTGTGTGCTGAAGGTCATCGTGGAAGATGAAGAGCCAACAGCAACCGCTTGCTATTCCAACTGTGAGCTCGAGCTTCACTCTCCCTCCATCACCTGCTCAGCAGATGTTGCACTCATCCGGCCTCACTCTCCCCGACTGTCAATCTAACCCCCCCACCCCCACCCCCACCTTCTGCACCCCCCCAAGACAGGTTCGGCAATAACAAGGTGTCAGGGGGGGTGTGGGGCCGCGTAGGCTAACACAGGTGGTTAATGGCCGTAATGGCTGAATGGATGGATGCAATTTATCACACGCCGGAGACGCACTGCGATCAGCATCCCGCGCATCGTCCTCCCCTCCCCCACCCACCCCCCCCCAGCCCCCTCCCCACGACTTATCTGATCAGCGAGCGGGGAGGTGACGCGAGGCGATGCGTCTCTCCGGTCCCGGCCGTCACTGAGTACATTAGCGCCGGTGCCGAGCTAATTAGGGGAGTTCTCCGACAAGCGGGGCTGTCACGGAGACGCCTTCGTGCGATTGTCTCAATCGGGCGGAAAGCCACAGTCGAGACGACGCACGACGTGAACGTTCCGTCTTTTCTCTGGCTTGTGAGGATTTTTTGGAACTGAACATATTTGGGTTTTATTAATGTGGGGTTGGACGAAAGAGGCAATTTGAAGACAGCATTTGAAAATACAATGGGTACTATTTTTTGATATTTCATGTATTAAACTGTTTACTCAATCACGTTGATTATGTGAACATAAAGACATTTACAATGAAAGTATATTCATCTCAGCCTGCACAGGTGGATTTCTACTCAAACTACCTCGCAAAGTGACAAAAAAGCCAAAACACAGGAGGCACATTGCTCACATTAAAGAAGAAACAAGTGTCCATTAGCAGGGCCGGCCGGAGGCATAAGCGAACTAAGCGGCTGCTTGGGGCCCCCTGGCCAGGGGACCCCAAGCAGCCGCTTAGTTCGCTTATGCTGCAAGCAGCCCTAGTTTTGTATTATAACCTCACTGTATTCGTTTATAATTTTCGCTGTAACAGTATAGCGTGACATTTGTGCCAATAATCTTCTAGCACAGGTGACTGTGCGTGGTGGGAGGGGGGCCCCCAAATGAAATTCTGCTTAGAGGCTCGGGCCGGCACTGTCCATTAGCTTATAATAACGGAGAAGTCCAGCAAAAATAAAAACAAGTTTTAATGGAAATAAGCCATTTTTGCTTTAGCTCCTAATTACGAAGGAATTGTTGATTGCAAAATGAGTAATATTGATAAAGGTAATCCACATTTAGCTATTGGCAGCTATCCCTGCGTACTGATGTTTTTTGAAGCTACTATCCCAAGTAGCAGAAAGGGGGTGAATGTAGTGCGTTCTGTGTCGTGTTTTGCAGCCTCTTCACATGAAAAGTAGCTCTTGTTCCAAAAGTGGAGATTTTCATTAAGCTCGTTAGTTCCCATATAAAATTCCTAAACATTCCTACGTTCATTATTGCGACGTCACGTCGTGATCCGGAACACTGAGAATCCGACGCTTTTCATGGCGGCGTGACGCACCTGTCTCCGTACAGCAGTGGCTTGGTGAGGCACTGCGTGCAGGCCTCGTGGAACCACTGACCACAGCTCCCACACTGCAGCATCTTCAGGTTCCACCTGCAGTGCAAATCACACGCAAACACGGAGACGCTTCAGACACTCTGATGAATGCATGCGTCTAACATCTGCCACCTGACGCGTCTGTATTCATGCATCCATGCATTGGAGGGAGGACTGATGACTGCGTGCAACTTTTTCATTTTGACGTTTGCCAGATGTTGAAGAGCACAGGTGAGCGGGCACATTCGAACGGCGTCACTCACTCGCCGGGGCCGGCGCAGTAGCAGTAGCACTGCTGCTGATTGGTCAGATGCTGCGGTTCCCAGTCCAGAGACGACAGCTGGTAGGGAAGCCGGAGTTTCATGGACTGCATGAGCCGGGCGAAGCGTCCCCGCTTCAGCGCCCCGCCTCTCTGAAAACACAATTCTTTTTTTTTTAGGACGGGACTGATTTGGTCGGTGAACCCTCGAATCACGAATTGGGGGGGGGGGGGGGGGGGGGGGGGGGAGGAGCAATTTGTCTCATTTTATTGTAGGTCAGCCGTGAGAGATGGTGTCCGAAGCGGCGGCTGTCTGGACAATGAGATACGGACGTTGACCGATTGACAATTAACCGCGTGCCTTCTCATCTCATATCTACAGAAATGGGAGCACGCGTGATTGATCGACTTTAAATGTACTTCTCTCAACTCCAACAGAGTCTCTCCGCTTCTTAAATATTGATTCTTCATGATTTCTTTGGACACAATGTTGAACCGCTAATATCAAAAGCCGGTACCGAGGGAATTAGTGTGCTTCAGCCAGGACGGCGGCGGCAGCAGAGCCGGATGCATGTGACTGAATGTCTCCCATATGGCACACGGAACGTTTGCCCCCCCCCCCCCCCCCCCCCCAAGAGTGTGAGACGGAGAGATTAGCAGCCTGACCTTGGTTGCGACTGCAAAGACACATTGCCGACATATCCAGGAATCGCTGTCAGCCTCCGGTTCGATGGCTGGCGTGTGGCACTCCGCGTGATAGCCTGCAACGGGAGGAGGAGGCAGAGCGGGTGATTCGTGTTTCGCCAGACAGACAGCCGGAGTGGCGATAATGGCAGAGCGGCTGCGTGTTTAGGGGTCCGCTGGCTTGTTTCGAAGGCTCTTTGCATGCAGGGGGAGCTGACAGCATCTGTCAGGAGAGCCGTTAGCTTGCCGGTTAGCCGCGAAGACGTGGCGGCAACGTTGGCCCTTTTTTTTCTGCGGACTCAAACTTCTTCCCGCCTGCTCTTTGGAATATTTCATCCTTCAAACTTTAAAAAAAAGGGACATTCTCCACAAAATAGAGAATAAATAAATAAATAATCCTTTTACCTGGAATGCTATTTTTGTGCCTACGTCGGCTGAAATAAATTGTGAATTGTTGAAAATGCATTTGGGAGTTTGGGGCGGGGGAAACACAGTCGGCCATATTTATCGTTACTCCACATGGATGCTTTGCCTTCTATGTGCAGAACGATGTGCGTGAAGACCGGTGGGTTTTTTAGTTTAATGTTTCTCTGCTCTCCCTTTGAATGTGACTGCAGGCGAGCACATGATAGACGGTATGATGTAATTATGATGCATTGTGTCCAGGAAAATGGACAATTTATTTTTCATTGATTCTTAATTTTTCAATGAGAGACAAGAATATGCCACTTTTAGAGTACGGAAATAATGGATCCAATTTTAAACGTCTTTGGTTTCGTCTTAAATGAGGAGCAGAGGGGTCGTTTTCAATATGCAACAAACAAACAAACAAACAAACAAACCTGTGGCATTCAAGTCTATGAATCAAGTTTACGGTTTACTGCCAGAATGCAGGTGCAGCAATTTCTACCATGTTGAATAAATGGTCATCAGTGTTGTTCTTCTTCTTCTTTTTGTCAAATCAAGGTCAGTGCGATACCTGGTGGAGATCCACCGCCGGACGGAGGACGACGAGGCGCGTTCCCTTACCGTGCCGACATTTAAGACAATTTACGAGGGGTTCTTTAAGAGGAGGAGCGTCGCAAATACAGCAAACTTCTTCCACTCCGGCGGCGACTGAGGCGCACAGAGAAACACAGAGAGAGGGAGGGGGGGGGGGGGGGGGGGGGGGGGGGGGGGGGGGGGGGGGGGGGGAGGAAATGTGAAAGATGAAGACAGAGAGAGGGAGGGAGGAGGGGGGGGGGGGAGAGCAGTCAGCGGCATTCATTTATGTATATTGATTCACATCCTTGCCACCTCATTGATTTCTCCTGCACCCTTTCAGATTTCACTTCATTCGGCGGGCGGATGTTCAGCCTGGTCCTAACAAGCCTCCAACTTCCCCCTCCGCTTGATGTTAGGTGGAAGGGGAGAGGGGGGGGGGGGGGGCGCTATTTCCCCCGAGGAGCCATTAATCTAATAAATTCATAAATAGGCTCTAATGTACCAATTACGTCTCGCCGCGCCCCGATCAGAACACGCTCAGCGCCGTAGCCTCGAACGTGACTTTGATTTCTCCCGCACCTTTTTTTTTTTCTTCTTCTTGCAGCCAAAATACAGGAAACTGGTGCAAAAGTTTTAAGCTGAGAATCAGAAGAGTAGTCCCTCAACTCATCGGGGTAAAGTTTCAGAGGGCAACCGACAACTTTTAGTTTGAGTTTGACTCCTTCAGCTAAAGCGAGAGGCAGAAAACGAGAAAAGAGTTCTTCTTACACGAGTGGATGTCCTTCCTCAGCACCCAGAACTCAGAGTTGTCCTCAAATCTCACCAGACAACTTTGTTTGACTCCGTCTACCTGGGAGAGAGAGAGAGAGAGAGAGAGACCAGGTGAGCGAGAGAGAGAGAGAGAGAGAGAGACCAGGTGAGCGAGGGAGAGAGAGAGAGAGAGCAGGTGAGCGAGAGAGAGAGAGAGAGCAGGTGAGCGAGAGAGAGAGAGAGACCAGGTGAGCGAGGGAGAGAGAGAGAGAGAGAGACCAGGTGAGCGAGAGAGAGAGAGAGAGACCAGGTGAGCGAGAGAGAGAGAGAGAGAGAGAGACCAGGTGAGCGAGGGAGAGAGAGAGAGAGAGCAGGTGAGCGAGAGAGAGAGAGAGAGCAGGTGAGCGAGAGAGAGAGAGAGACCAGGTGAGCGAGGGAGAGAGAGAGAGAGAGAGACCAGGTGAGCGAGAATGATTGACTAAACTAAATGAAAGTCTTTTCAAAATCCAGTTAAAACACACACACACACACACACTCACTCTTTTCACATTGCCGAGGTACAGTAGTCCATCACTCCATCGAGCCAACACATCATCTCCTTCACTTACTCCCCCCATCCTGAGGAGAGAGAGAGAGAGAGAGAGAGAGATGGGAGAAAGAGAGAGCGGCTCATGTGAAATGGAAATCCGATTTATTCGCTGAATACTTTGCTGCCATTGCTGACAGAGGGGTTTATGCCCCCGACGTTTCGGCTGGCTCTCAGACAGGCGGGCTTCAGGTTAACACCCCCCCCCCCCCCCCCCCCCCCCCACACACACACACACACACACACACACACACACACACACACACCTCTCCGCCTCCCCCCCCCTCCCCCCAAACACACACCCCTCCTCCTCTTAGATCAGAGAACAGCGACAGCCTGCTGTATCCACCACAGAGAGAGATGAGAGTGAGTACACAACCAGAGAGCAAGACAAATGAATACTGCACACATGAAACGCACGCACACACACACACACACACACACACACACAAAGAGAGAGAGAGAGAGAAAAGGAAAAAACACTGCATGATGACTGCTGCAATACAGTTTGATTGAATGAGCAGAGATCAGTGTGCGGCTACTTGAAGCCTCCATCGGCCACTTTGCTGTCCTCTTCTTCTCTACCAACATCCGTAAAAACTTCAATAGATGAAATAAATAAAAAAAACGTCTGTTGCGGGGCATTATCTCCGCGAGCTTGATCCCGTGCACGCACTCAAGTCAACACAGACGCAGGATGCACAACAGTGCATGTAGCCTTTTGTGAAACACACACACACACACACACACGCACAAAAAGGGAAATCGGGGATATGGCACACGGGGATCTGCGCCGGTGAAGGGTACCTGTCAAGTGGAAACTCCTGTCCGTCGGGGTCACAGTGATTCCCGGGCAGGCTGGACATGAAATGCACCTCAGCGGCTGTGGATCTCCGCTGTCCAATTACTGCGCGCTCGGATGCGCAGCCTGCGTGTTTGCAAAAAGTGGATGCCGTGCATGCATGTCCCCGTCTGTGCCAAGCGCCTGTGCGCGCGCGCGCGTGTGTGTGTGCGCGTGTGTGTGCATTTGAGTGTGTGTCAGTCAAGCGAGAAGGAGGTGAAGGAAGAGGAGGAGGAGGAGAGAGGGGGGGGAGGAGGGGGAAACTGACTGTCCGTCCGTCTCTCAGCCTAGTTTGTCCGTCCCCCCGCGATGCCGTTTCGTCATGTTCCCGTCGCTTTCATTACCCCCCCCCCCCACCTCCGCCCCCTCCCCCTCCCCTCTCTGCCTCCACCTATTGATGCTATTAAGGCGGGTTTTGTCAGGAGCAGCGGAGGAATCAAGCCGCCAGAGACGCCATCATCCCTGCCTCTCGCTCTCGACCGACTTGTTGTGACGCAGACATAAAACACCGAGATGGGGAGGGAGGGAGATACCGATGGAAAGGTGGGGGGTGAGAGGGAGGGTGAGGGGGGGTCCGCGGCGAGAGCACCTTCCCGTCTGAGAGACTGCCCCTAAATCGTGGTGACAAGGTGGGATTGTGATGTCTGGCAGCGGGAGGGAGCGACGGCGGCGGTGCGTTGAGGGGTGAAGAAGGGGGGAGGAGGGGAAGAAAAAGCAACGCGCGCAACGGCGGGGGCCAATTAAGTGGCCAATTAATGCGTTTAGCCGCCTCGTTAATTGGGCTCGAACCGGAGGGAACAGCCGAGTTAGGAAACCCGAGCATGGGAGGGGGAAAGTTTTTAAACCGAGATGCGCCTCAGTCAAACTTAACGGAATTAAAATGGTGTGTTTGCTTTCTTGATGTCAGGGGGAATTAAAAGGGGAGGTTGGACATGATTACTGCTGTTCTGATACGGCCGCTTATAATTACACCCCAGACTGGCTGGTGCATGTGATGACCCGACTGCACGCATCACATCAATTCCTACGGTATTTTTTGGTACTTATTTAGTTTGTATTTCAGAATAACCGCTCCAGTGCTCTGTGCTGTGAACTATAGACCACATCTGCAGGACAGATGTGACTTACAGCGGGTCATCGCCTCTCACAAGACACCCGGGATTTAATTTAACGCGGGATGGAAAAATGTTGTTCAAACCAAAAAGAAATGACGGAAATAGCTTCCACCAACTCGAGTCACACGACATTTGCCACAAGACAAACGCAGGCAGACCCTCCTAGTTCAGCCGTAACAAATGAAGATTCAGTCACACGCAAAAACATGCCCGGTGCTGAATTTACACCGAATGCAAATGTCCTGCAGCAAATCAAAGGCAAAACAAGAGGCCCAAACTGCTTCCAGAGAGCCACAAACACATTATTGATTCACAACAAAGCTCAATTAGGGCGACAGTAGATTATACTCACGGTTAACTTGCTTTGGAAGGATGTCACGCTGTGGTAACATGCGGCCGCTTCCAAGCCGGCGTTTCGTTTGTTTATTTGTGTGTCTTTTCTTGTTTATTGATGTCTTGCACATTACTCACACCAGCCAAGCGTGTGGTAACACCGCCGTGCGGTTCAAAATGGCCTCTGGCAGATTAACAAGTGGTGGAGTGCCAACTTCCAGCTGCGGCCGCTAGGTGGCGAGCAAATACAAGGACGGCGACTGCGCGTCAGTCTGCGGGACGTTCAGGGTCGCTGTGTTGAGACTAAAAGGACGGGCGATATGATGTGATGATACGCAGTGATGTGGTCAGACATGTAGGACCCGGCCTGTATGGGCAGAGTACATTTGTTCAGGCACTGGCACAAGTACAATTTTTATTTCTATATGTATATTTTTTTTCTCCATTATATCTATTTGCCACTATTAGGTACCATTTAGTTTGCAGATTAACATTCCAACAAATGTGAAGAAAAAAAAAAACTAACAACTTTGTTATGGGTTGAACTTGTATATGAGGTCAATGAAATGAGGCCCATTAAAGACACGAAACACAATTATGATGTAATGTTTTATTCAGAAATGGGCAAATAGGCTACTTTAACTACATGTTGATGCTATAATCTGTACTTTCAATACATTTACTCGTGGCGAAGTACTTGTACATTGTGGTATCGACACTTTTATTGAGAGTAAAAAAATATATAAAATAACGTGTTCCACTGCTGGGCAGGACTCACCAGAAGTGTCCCCAAAATGCGGTTTAGATTAGCTTTAGGCTGTGCACAAGATGTAGGAACTGTGTGACGTCAGAGAGAGGGGGGGGGGAGGGAGAGAGAGGGAGGGAGAGGGTGGGAGGAGGAGGAGGAGGGAGTTTGCGGCTTGCTGGTCAGAGTGCGCTATCAGCTGCTGAAGGCTGCGCAGACAAGCAGCGGTACGGAGACATCAGATAGAAGGGAGAGAGAGAGAGAGAGAGAGAGAGAGAGAGAGAGAGAGAGAGAGAGAGAGAGAGAGAGAGAGAGAGAGAGAGAGACGGAGACTCTCTCGTCGTAGTTGACGGTGTCGCTGGCACAGATGGGCGCGACTCTCCCCAGCTGAACCGGCCGGCGGTCACCCGATGCTGCCGGAAGCGGCCCGACCGCGGTTGGATCAGCCACATCTTGCGGATGACACTCGGCCAGAAGTAAGTTGAATATTACCACACAGCCGCCCTCGTTTCTCTTCCTCTATTTGCTTCTTTCTTTCTGCTGCCTTCTGTTTCTTGTTTCTGTTCAAACGTGCCATCGGCCTTTGTGTCACTCGGTGTTCTCGCGTAGGAAGCAAACGTCCCCGTTTGTCCATTTGTCCATCCCGAGCGTGTTGACAGGGAGTGTCCTCCCGGACCAACTTCTGCCACATTGTGACTGTGGAGCTGCGGTATCCCCATCATCATTCACATTGTTTCAGAAGCGACGGTTGGCTTAACTTTAGCACCCCCCCATGGCAGTATTTATTGAGCAGGAAAACAAAAAAAGAGCATTATGGGGTGTGACTCGACTGTAACCTAGTTACAGCTGTGTGTGTACACAGTCATGGGTCCGCTCTGGTCACAGCTCGTGAATGGCATGCATTCAGACCGGACTGACTGGCCGTTGGTCAGAGAACGGGCTGCGAGCTGGCTTTTCCTGCAGGCCTGCAGGGGGTCTTTCCCTCTGTTGTTCAGGCCAGATACAGGATTATTTGTGATGAGTGAAGGTATGCAAGTTTTTGCCCCCCTGCTGTCCGAGTCTGCCGGCACATTTTTACCTCGTAGCCCCGAGAGTCGACGTGGGGTCCTCGAAGGGGGATTTTCAGCAGGGCAGGGCCGTGAGCAGCCGGCCCTTAAAGGGATCAATTCTGTGGCCTTTTATGCACAGCAGCCACCTTCCATTTTGCACCGTTTTCCTGCAAAGAAAAGTAAAAGAGTGGGATAATCCATAGATCTCATTCCATAGCGCTTGAATCAACCTCTCCATCTCCCTCCCCTTCCTACAGCTCTCTTCCTGACACAGTCTCTCTTCACGGCAATCCAAAGGCCCAAGCGGGGAAAAGGGAAATGGAAGGAGGGGTTTCAATGCAAATCCTGACCTGCAGCGAAGCAAAAGCGTTAAACACATTGACCGCGAAATGTGCGAGTCCAAGCTGCGCGATAGCGTAATGTTGCTGTGTTGGTTTTGTAACAATCGCCGTAGTCAAATCGGTTTCAAAGTATTCATTCGGCGGCATATTTATCGGCGTGTCTTTTTGTTCTAATTAGAATGTAACGTGTTAAGAGAGCGCCCAGTCTCATTTAAGACCATGCAAACTTCGAAATACAAAGGCCGCTGCGTGGTTTTGAACCCAGGAACATCCTGCTGATCGTTGGACGGCAATAACCACCTTCACCCAGATGCTCCGGGAGGCCATTCAAAGTGCTTTACATGAGACATAAAACTCCACAAGGCACATCAGCCTCTGATCAAACACCGTGTTGCACAGAGCGAGACGTGTGGATTCTATCGGTGACGTTGAGAGGGATCTTTTTGTTGTCACAGGGAGCAGGAGGAATGATTGCACCAAGCATAACCGGTTTCAATGTTCATTCGGGCACCTGATTGTTAAGACACAAAGGGGGTGACGTAAAAAGGGCTTCAATAGAACTCACGAATAGTCAAATAAAACATTCATATGGGCGACTGTAATAGAGGATCACACGCGCGCGTTCTAAAAGGTACCTACTTACTTAAGTAATGGACACTCGTCTGATCTCGCCACAGTCTCAAGACGTTCCTGTGAACTCTGCTTTTGTCCTCTGTCCCTGGCAGCTGGCACCATGCTCCCCCGTAACATGCGAACAGGTGGCTACGACCTGCCGGGGGTGGAGTCAACCGACGTGCCCCTCGTTGGCTACCGGCCCCTGCAGCCCGACAGCCCGGGCAACCAATCGCGGAGGGGGAGCGGCGTCGACGCGTGGGAAACTTCACAGGTGAGTGTGTTCCCCCCCCCCCCCCCCCGTCGTCACCTTGTTACTGCAGAGATGCGATGAGGCGATTCGTCGCGGCTTCAGTCACTGTGAAGTCCTCGCCGCGTTCGCTCGTCTCCCGCCAGAACAATAAAGCGATGTGACCGAGCCGAGAAGGGGGGGGGGGAGGGGGGCGGGCGGTCCGGAGGCCTTTTATTCGCCACGGCGTTCCTGGTGGACACGGCTAAGGTCAATTAGGCCGGCCCTCTGTGCTGGTCGAGCCCGGCGACCAGTTATATAAATAAACAGCAGAAAAGAAACACAGTCAGAAAGAGGTCGAGTTGTTGGGTGCGTGTTTTGGTTAGCAAATGTTACAATGCTGACATGCTGAGCTGAGACAGTGAACATGATGAGCGTTACATAAGTGAGTAGTAGGGACTTACTGGAGTTAAAAAGGTTCATGGTACACCCGAGTTTCCCACGATCTTTAACCTCTGTTAATGTTTAGTGTCTTAATAATGAGGTTAGTTGAGCCTTATCAGAAGCTCTAACACGTGATTGCAACCTCGCACACAGTAGGAGTGTTGTTTTGAGGAGTAGAGGTACGCAAACTAACTTCATATGCGCCACAAAACACAGGACCCCAACGATAGCAATAAGTAGTAAAAAAAAACATGCTTTCCTGATTCCCGATCGTCTGCTGACCAACTTTCACTTTACAAGAAACCGCAGCTGAGAACAAATGAAGCCGCAACGACTCTGCCTCGGAACGAGCGGACCTCTCACGCGCTCGTGCCGACATAAATGAATGATTTATGCTGCGCCGGTGCCGGTGGATGTGGCCTACAGTCAACAGGATCCGGTGTCGCGAGCCGTCTCCGATTTCAGGCCACTTGCCGATTCTTTTATTGAGGGAAACTGGGGTGGCAGTGAAACAGTGAACCGTCCAGGTGTGTTTTCAGGTTGGGTTGGATTGATTAGGGGGGGGGAAGACTTGGAGCATGTACGGTTAATACAGATACTTCCCCC
This sequence comes from Apeltes quadracus, assembly GCA_021346845.1. Classification (NCBI taxonomy): domain Eukaryota; kingdom Metazoa; phylum Chordata; class Actinopteri; order Perciformes; family Gasterosteidae; genus Apeltes; species Apeltes quadracus. The sequence goes on from CM037936.1 coordinate 3,622,514, forward strand.
CCCCCCCCCCCACACACACACACACACACACACACACACTGCTCCACTCTCCCCGCTCTCTCCACTGGCTACCGGTGGCTTCCCCCTGGTCTACATCCAGGACATGGTCAAACCCTGCGTCCCAACCCGCGCACTCCGCTCTGCGTCTGGCAAAAAAACACGAGACAAGATCACGGCTCTTTGCCGTCCCGGCTCCGAAATGGTGGAACGCGCTCTCTGGTGACATCCGGACGGCAGAGAGCCTCTGCAGACTGCTCTTCAGACTAAAACACCAACAAATTTGCAGGACTTAAATTTGATTGGCTCTTAAATTGTAGTTATAATGGCTCATATCTATAACAAGCTTTTTTGTTGAAATAGTACTTTCTTCTTTCTTGTTCTTTGGGTTTGTATCCCTTTGGTTTAAATGTACTTATTGTACGTCGCTTTGGATAAACGCGCCAGCTAAATGACATGTAATGTTTAATATTCATGTTGTTTTTCTTTGCATTTTTGTCAGGTGTAGTTTTCTAATCTCAAAGGTATTTCAAAGCACTTTATATTTGGTCAGCGGTCATACCTGTTCCAAATGGACCCCGAGCCAGTTAATGAAGAAACGCTTTTCCCATTCTTGATGTTGAAGAATGTTACCGGCCTGCACAAAACTCTGACCACAAACCCCTCCAATTATCTGCCCTGTGCAGGTCCTGTTAGACAACAACAAGCTGGTCACACCTTCCGACACGCTCAGACAGCCTCGCCGTGTCGAGTGTTTATCGTCGTTCCGAACGGTCGCGCCGGCCAATCCGACAAGACGCGCGCCGCTGCTGCCATTTCTGAAGGGCGGAAAACGGAGCACATCTTCAGACCGTCGTTTATATGGTTGCGAACAGGAAATGTTATATGGAATAACGCGGGAGAATGAACTACAGAAGCGAAAACAAGGCCCCATAGAAAGAAATTGCTTTGTTAGTGGCTCCTTGCGTCTGATCACGACGCTCTGCGCGACCGCACGTCAGTTATTTTAGCCCACTTTCAAAGTTTACACCTGTTAACTGGACATTTTGGACAGGTTAAGGCACACGCTTGCCCACTGAAAAAGAGCGTTGATCTCTCTCAGCGTAATAGGATTGTGTTTAGGTGGAAGAGCTTTGAACCTGAACGCCACAGAGTTAAACTTAAAAGAGATGCGGGGTATTTAGATGAACGCGCGAGATAAGGAGCAGGAAGAAAACGAAGGCTTCAGTAGATGTATTCATGACCCGCTGTTCAGTGGAAAGACTTGCGTGGGGTTGTGTGCCGGCGTGTGTATTTGTTTCAGGAACGAGGTTGGAACTGTTTTGTGATTCTGAGCGCAGAGGGGGGGACGGTGGGGGGGTTGGAAAATGGAAAAGTCGGTTTCCTGCCCGGTGCTTTTTTTTTCCTCTGGTGCCGTCCAATGGCTAACGCCGCTGCTCAGTAGGCAACACGACAGCGTGTCCTGCTTCCTGTGTTTGTCTACACTTATTATGTACTTCCTGCTCGCAGCTGGGTGTGGGTGCGGGGTGGAGGTGGGGGGAGGAAAAAAAGGGGGAGCTGAAGGTCGGGAAAGAAGAACATAAACAAAGCGCCACGAACGGTGTGGCAACAACACAAGAAGGGGGAAAAAAAACAACTTATAAAAATAGCAACTTTAAGTACAGCTGCAGAGTCCCTTTTTTTTTTTATGCACCGCCGCCCAACTTGTGCCACCCACCACAGCGGGCTGTAATTACGATGCTTATCCGACAGCCCGTGAGGCAGCTGAACTCCAAATTACACAGTCATCTATTACAATCTGAACAAGAAAAGGCTGGTGCCTCTGACCCAGATTCTGGTTTCACAAGGGGGGAAAGCTCCCGGGAATACACTCAGCGTTCCAGCTCTCTCTGGAATAAGGACATAGAGCAAAAAGGGGGCGACTTCGCTCGGCGTCTGCGATGGAGCGTCGAAGGCCGGGCGAGTGAGCAACGCGTAGGGATTGGCGTCTAACTCCGCGCCCTGCTCCTCAGTTACCGCCGGGTTCATACAAAACTAATTTCACAGTCATGTGTCATTCCAGAAACAAAAGAGCCATCTATAAACTAACGGCAGGGCGGGAATGCGCCAAAGGCGACCTTTGACTTTGACAGTCAAAATAACACTGTAGTTTACATTGCAGCTTGTTAGCTCAGTTTTCGCGAGAACCTCATAGCAAGAAAACAACCACATCAAAACCAAATATTGGCGATTTATTGTCTTGTTTTTTTGTTGCTCTTGTGTTGTCGTTAGTTGCACTACTTTATACTTTCGGTTCCCGTTTTCTCAAAGTCAAAGGGGCTTAATTTAAATTCCTGAAATAAGGTCTGTGGTTAAGACGTCCTGTAGGGATTTTAATGATTTCTTTGACCATGAAAATTAAAAAAAAAAAACCTTAGAGGAATTTTGAAGCTTTAACGTGTCTTTTATTAAGGAGGTTTTAAACAACCGGCTTAGTGGTGGTGACTTGACGACATGCGGCGGTGGAGAAGGTGTTTTGTTAAGGGAACCAACAGAGTGAAAACTGCTGCTGGACTACAAAAATACATCATCCCTGCGGCACTCTACAGGCCCTTTTTAAAGCAGCCATTTTGACATTGTCATTGCAGGATAAATACAGGTATAATAAATGACATTCGTTGTGACCCTGTTCCATTTACCCCTGAAAGGACCATTATTATTAGATTAATGACACCTGTGTTTACCCTGTCATTACAGGCGCCTGTGCTAAAGGGTCTGTTGTACTCTAAGTATACCTAAATCAATATTTCTAAACGAGCAATGGGTCAAATGACAACATCTTATGTGAGAAACCAGTGGAGAAATATCACCTAGCTTCCATTCGGTTGCACTGAGCAAGTTAGCATTTCTTAGCTCAATACTTTAGTTTTAGCGACGTTGCTGTTTTATTTTAATCCACCTTGAACCCCCCCAAAAAAGAGCTGAAAGGAAAGCAAATATTGGACTTAATGTAACCAGGCAGACAAAAGCACAACGTGCTGAACAAATGCTAAAGCTAGAGCTAATGTTGCTTCGTGTCCCCTGGATGCGACATTATGTCAGCTGACGCTCTATTAAGCTAACTGGCCTCCACGGAGCCACAGACACACGGCGGTGGAAGTCTGAACCCGGTGAACGTGGCTTCGCTCTGCGAGGCCATTAGCCCCTTGAATACACACAGCCCGCTTCCTGGTTCAGAGGCCGTTTCAACATTTATTACCTCTCGTTACGAGGACACATGCCTCCTACTGCTCAACGGCACGTCAGGCCTGTTGAGTACAAATACAGTACGAAGGCGGTCCAACGGTCTATCTGTGCGTAGTTAGTTAGTGTTTACGTGTAGTGTTGTATAGTCCGTCTAACTGGTTTATCTGTAAGGGAAGGTCATCGAGAGAGAGAGAGAGAGAGAGAGAGAGAGAGAGAGAGAGAGAGAGAGAGAGAGAGAGAGAGAGAGAGAGAGAGAGAGAGAGAGAGAGAGAGAGAGAGAGAGAGAGAGAGAGAGAGAGAGAGAGAGAGAGAGAGAGAGAGAGAGAGAGAGAGAGAGAGAGAGAGAGGCTATTGTTCTGGAAATAGCTTCAGGGCCTTTGTGCTTGTGTGTGTGTGTGTGTGTGTGTGTGTGTGTGTGCACAGTACATGTGTCTATTGAAGAGGATCTGCATTTGTGAGCGCTGCATCTGTGTGTACGGTTGACGGTTGTGCAAAAAGAAAATGAGTGTTGTGTGTGAGTATGGATGTGTGTGTGTGTGTGTGTGTGTGTGTGTGTGTGAATAATGGGTGTGCCCAGGTGATGCATGCTCCCGGGGGCGGGCCTTAGCTCCTGCTTCAGGTATGTCTTTGTGATCGAGAGCCACAAGACGCTGAGAGGCAAACGGTAAGGAGATAAACACACAGAACTCGTTCAACTATAGAGAGAGACAGAGAGACAGAGAGACAGAGAGACAGAGAGAGAGAGAGAGAGAGAAACAGATGAGACACAATAGAGAAAATGAGGACGCTTTTAGCACCTACATCCTGAAGATTTCCAGGAAGCTTAAGGATCGCTACCTGTTTGGACTTGCAGTGCAAAAGGTAACTCGGGTGACCATTTCTCTTCTTCTTCTTCTTCTTCTTCTTGTGCGGTCTGGTTTATTTTCGTGGGAAGGATAGGATCACGTGCAGATATCATGAGACACAAGCCGCGACGTCAGGTGGAGCAACAGGTCCGACTCGCGGATGATTCTGGAGGCTTTTTGAATGCGAGAAGCGCCCGCTCGCAGCGTTGACCTTTGATCAAGTCGGGCCAAGGTAATTTGAAAAGAGGCTAATGGAAGCTAACATGGTGTTATTGCAGCTAATTACATCATGGGGCCCATCAAACAAGATGGAAGCACAGAGGCCCTTTTTTTCGCTGTCCACACGAATCCTCCTTGGTTCGTATGGGACTTAGAATTTGCGTATGAAAAAGCTCACATGGCAGCAGATGCAAAATCAATGAAAATACAATGGAGGTCGTTTTTTTCGGCGCGTTGGCCTTGTTTCCAAGGTGTAAGGCTTATTACTCACACAGGCGTAAAAAAAGTGTCCTGAATCACCCGCAGGTTCTTCCCGCCAGGGGATTCCATGCTTGCTCATGTGTTTTTTATGATGGAGAGAAGTTGCGACAGCGTCATTGTGGACAAGTGCAATGCGACGTTCTGTCGCTGTATCACCAACTTGTTTAATTGTGTTGAGGATGTGAACGGAAGACTGTTCTTAATGCGCTGACATTAAAAAACCATTGCGAGATCCATCCACAGTTGGATGTGAACTGTCAAAAAGTAAAACCTGCACATCTAGCACAAAACACAGAGTATCTGAATGTTGAAGATTCTTACAAAAATGCATCGATATGTAATATATGAGCTTGTTGAGTTGGAGATTGTTTAAATTAATCCATGCACAGCTGTGCAGCTGGTTTTAGCGGTTCATGAATGCTCAGAAGATGCATGTGATAATTTTACCTCTTGGGGTCTCAAACGGTTATTTAATGTTTAAAGGGAAATACTATATGTTGAACTGCTGACAACTGATGCACATCTGAAATATGAAACAGCCTCTCTTCTGAGGTTGCAAGAGGTCAACAGCCACGAAGCTCTAAGGACAACAGGTTACTCTTCAACAAAATGCTAAACTTTATTAGCCTGTTAAACTCAGTTAAGTAACTAATTAGTAAGAAGTACAATAGCTGTTTCTGAAACGTATAGGAGTAGAAACTATAAAGTATAAAATGGACTTTAAATATGTACTTAATTACAGGACTATTACCACATTAACACTGGGCTTTAAATAAACACTCACTGTGTGTCTTCAACATTACTATAGCTCCTATCTGTGGCTGCTTTTGGCATTATTCAAATGTGTGCTGCTGCAGCTGCTGTACGTCTCTCACTTCTTCTTACCATCAGAGTGCCGTGAGTCATCTGCTCGCTGCGATATGACTCGGGCTGCAGGACCCTCCTGTCCAGCCGCCGCGCGTGGCAACGTGCAGTTGTTGATAAGAGCGAGCAGCGAACGCCGCCGACACAAACTCGTATTCATTGATCGGACGCCTCTGCAGGCATCAGATCCTACCTCTGCTGTTTCCGCACTGTAAATTGATATTTATAATGTAATTTCCTCATTTTTTGGTGTGCTAACATTATGAAATGTTTAATAAACTACAAAGTGTTTTGTGCGGATGTTGTAAAGGGCTACATCAATAAAGTATGACTGGTTGATTAGTTCATTGACTAAAAAACTAAATTATCTCCACAACACAAATCCACTGACGTCCGTTTAAAGGTTGCTTTCTCCTGTCAAATAATGCATTTCTGTTCCTTCTGCATCACCGATCTTCATCGGGTCCAGCAGATAAAACAAAAACTATTGTCTGGTTAAACTGCGGAGGAAGGCTGTCTCACATCCGCGGCTCACAAACCCCAAACACGCGTGAATAATGACGTAGCGGCGCGTGGATTCTCCTCCGCGCTGCTTCGCTGTCGCCTGGTGTATCGGCCTCCTCTCGTTAAGCTTCGCTTCTTGTGTGGTTCTCCTCCTGCAGGCGGAGCCCTCACCAATGAAGACCACCTGGTACTGTCCTCTAGAACTGGTAAGGACGGAGGCCTCCGCTCGTCGCAAACGTGAATGGGGTAATGTGCCTGGGAGCCAGCGCGGGCGTAGAATAGGGTAACTGTGTCAGAGACGCAGTCCCCCCTCCTCCCTCCCTCCTCCCCCCCAGGCTAAAACGGGGCCGTTGGAGCTCCATGCAGCGTGAGAGAGAAACAAGCTGCTTAATGTACTTGGCTTCTAGTAAAACAGATGATGTCTCTATCTCGTCGCCCATCGGTGTGCGCCGGATGCCTTCAGCAGAAAGGACAAATGGATATTTTTAGTACCAGCAGGGACAAAAACAATGAACAATGGTTATTCTGAGCAGTTTATTCTTCCCGAGTGTCTTTCAAAGAATTCAAAGCCGCCACACACGTGAAAGTCCGTTAACGTGGTTCCTCTGCGTTGTTCAGTCCACCGTGGTGGAGGAGCAGGAGGACGGCGTGATCTACACGGTGGTGGTCAAGCAGCAGCACGGGGCCCCCAGCAGTCCGGCGGTAAGTCCTGTCCCGCGCGCGGCGCCAGGAGGCCCACCCGTGATGCGGCAGGTCGGTCAACCTCCTCTCCTTTTCCTCCCCGTCTCACTGCAGTCGGTTTCTCGCTCCCAGTGCGTGAAAGCGGGGACGGAGGAGAAGCTGGTGCTCCACCTCCTCCACTCCTTTTCCACGGGGGACTCCTCCTTCATCACCATCTTCCTCTCCACCTATCGGTCCTTCACCTCCACGGGCCGAGTGCTGGACATCCTCACTGACAGGTGGAAATCTCCTTTTTTTACTTTTTGTTTTTTAAAAGGTGGGACACCTAAGATTTTAGTTGAATTTTGTCTTCAAGCGGAGATTAATTGCGTAACTTATTTTGGAGACACTTCCACCGTTGGAGTGTTTAAAATAACTGCAGAATAATTTAGCGAAAAAAATAGCTTGCAAAGGCTTTTTCTTTTATCTTGTCTTTGTATGAAACTGCGTTTTTTCCCAGAGAAGAAACACAAAGAAGAGTTGCGTTGCAAGTTGCATCTTGCAGGAGAACAAATAAATACATTTGTCACAAAGAGCATTATTTTTGACACCACATGAGCGCATATTTAAAGCTGAATGACGTCTGTTTTCTTTCTGCTCTTTTGTTAACAGACTGGAGGATCCGCCCGGCGGCGACGAGGGGAGCCGCACGAGACAATCTTTCAACCGGTGAGTTTTACCTCACTGCGGCATCTGTGTGCGACCTTTACACTGAAAGGCTTTGTCGACACCTGTGTGTGTGTGTGGGGCGGGGAAGGAGGGGGTCGTGTTTGTGCTTGAATATTATTGTGAAGTTGTGTCTGCCATAAATAAATGTTTGGCTTTTTGGGAATTATTACAATTTTTTTGTAATTATTACCAAGGAGAAAAAGATTTTCCTTTGCATGACGTCAAAGTGACAATGGACGTGTTTAAGTTATTAACTGATTAAACAACGTCATGTCGATGGAATGATCGGTTGGCCATAGACTCACCTCGAAGCTGTTTTTCTTGTCCAAACCCCCTGAGAATGGCCTTTCCTGGCCTTCTTATCAATACATTAATCAATTCCGACCTGCAACAGCTTGTTTACCTGCTTCCGGCAAGCTGCACCTCCCCTGGGTTTAAAACCAGAAACAGTAGCACCGCCCTTATTTTGCTCACAGCTACGTTTGGAAGATATACGACTTTCCTCAACCGACCAAACACAAGATGATCACGTTTTCCGACGACGTGATCCACGAGGGTCGGAGTCAAACCCCCTAAAGGCCTGGAGATAATCAGTCGTGTCTTTCCCTGCAGAGCGGTGTGCACGGTGTTCAGCACGTGGCTCTCCGAGTACCCTGAGGACTTTGAGGGTTTGGAGGAGCCCTCGCGCCTGCTGCGCCTCGTCCCCCTGCTTCCCCGGGACTCCTCGTCCGCCGTCGACCTCGGCGCTCGCATCCTCAGGATAGCCGAGGCGCTCAGTCAGAAAGCCCTGCTTCCAGACGCCCGTAAAGGTCCGTAACCCCCCCCCCCCCTCCCCCGGGGTTCAAATGTCGCCGGTCGAGGCCTCGCTAGAAGAGGTTCGCATGAAGAAACCAAATCCCCAGAACCGTATATAACATGGGCTGTTGCGGCTGCTTTAGAGTGTTGTTACTGTAGTACAGTGGTTCTCAAACTTTTCACACCAAGTACCACCTCAGAAATTACTACCACCATAATGACCAACACTACACAGTAGCGTAGTAGGCCTAAGTATTCATCAAAACCAAGGCAGAGGTTTTATTCCTAAATAAGTATATTTAATATTGTCAGCCATTGTAACATTTTACACAGTTTCAACAGTAATACTGCGACTAAATATATTTTTTTTAATTTATATTTATTTCCGTGATTCTTTGGCGTACCACTAGAGGGAGCCCCGCGTACCACTAGTTCTACCAATAAGACAGAACGGTCCACGCCGTTAGCTTCTTTTTGCCGTGCCAGGTGCTGCTGTGTCTCTTCAGGTCATGAGTGAAATATCTCTACATCTCAACATGACAGTCGTTTTCTCATTATAATGCGAGATTTATTCAGTATCCCTGAAAGCCACGAGACCAAAACAACTTCATCACCAAGCCGGACACGGCGAGGGATCAGAGCAGCAGCAGCAGCAGCAGCAGCAACTCGGAGATGGAAAAGACACATCAGTGTTTCGGACATTCTGCATCCCTGGTTCTTGGTGAACATTCTCCCCCTTTTTGCAGATCACGCCGGTTTCGCCGGCCCTCCTCCGGACGCCTCCAAGTTTGAACCCACCTGCGTCCTTGGATTCCCCGCAGCCGTCATCGCTGAGCAGCTCACCAAGATAGAGACGGTGAGTCCCTGTGCTTTTTATGGAGACGCGAAGCACAGACATTGACCCATAATGCTGAATAATGAGGATTCAGTGGAAGCTATTTTTGTTTGCATGCGATCGTTTTTCGTAGATTTCCCTCAGCACCGGCCCCCCTTTTGCAGCATCACGGTTCATTTATTAAAGTCTGCACGTTTGTCCCCCCACCCCAGGAGCTGTTTGTCCGCCTGGTGCCGTACCACTGCCTCGGCTCGCTGTGGTCTCAGAGGGACAAGAAGGGGAGGGAGGGCGTCTGCTGGTCCGTCCGGGCCACCATACGTCAGTTCAACAAGCTGGCCAACGCCGTCCTGGCCTCCTGCCTCTGGCCCACCGACCTGCGCAGCCAGCAGAGAGCGCGGCTGCTGGAGAAGTGGATCAGCGTGGCGGAGGTCAGTGCGCACCGGTTCAAAGGACGCTCGGCTCCAACAACCCACGGGATTTGGTGCCGGGTTTTGACAGGCTGGGATTGTGGGGGTGGGAGGAATCAGGTCATCCTGAAATGAAAATGTTAACTGTGTGTCAGCTTGGGTGTCAAGTCTTGGAAAAAAATACCCAACTGTGCGTTTTCCTACAATAAACCCCCCATAAATCCATCAAACATAATCCTATTCTCAGCTCTGACTTCGGAAAAGCGCAGTCAGCTTCCTTTTCCTGCTGCGACCAGTTCACTTTAATCAATAGCTGAGAGCAAAGCGCGGTAATGAAGTCTTGACTTATGGTTTATTTCTGGACGGCGGCAGCAAATCTCTAAATAGTGCTCTCACTGGTGGTCGATCACTTCGGGCAGTAAGTAAGAAGCGAGACCATTAAGAATCAGCATATTTTATGCTACAAGTAGACACGGAGTTCCTGTACACCTTCAGGTAATGGAATAGGAAATGTACCGCGTGCGTCAAGAAATTAGTTTAAGGCGAACCTCTTTAAAGCTCTTATACTGCAGATAAATGGGGATTAACTGTATCAGCGTTACGGTTATTGTGCACAACAATCCGTGTGCCTCGAACCATTGACGAGCCCACAGCAGCTGCTCACACGAACACACCCTGTCCCCCCCAGTCGCCATGGTGACGCCAGCGGTTTTTTATCCCTTTCGGAGCCTTTTTTAATCTTTGAATGAAACACAAATGTTTCTCTCCCGCATCCCTGACGCTGCATTTTTTTTGTTGCCACGCAGGCGCACAAACACGCACCCGAGGTGCCAAAGGCCCCCCCCTGTCCCCCCGTCCACCCGTCGCCCCGTCCCCCCGTCCCCCCGTCGCCCCGCCCTTGTTTCTTTTGGGACAAACCTCTTTAGCAGCATGCATTATTCAACAAACTCGGGCCGACGCTGTAACTCAATACCAGCCAAACGCACACCAGCAGGTGTTCTCGGTTACAGCCTGAGTGTGCGCGTGATTCTGAGTCTGTGTGTGTGTTTGTGTGTGTGTGTGTGCAAACGAGGGGAGTCACCCGTGTGTGCTTTTTTTTCCCAACAGGAGTGCCGCGCCAGGAAGAACTTCTCCTCGCTGTACGCCGTCGTGTCCGCCCTGCAGAGTAACCCCATCCACAGGCTGAGGAAGACGTGGCAGGACACTGACAGGTCTGCCCGGCAACAGGTCACATGTTTTAAAGAAGGAAACGTCACGGCGCATGTACTGTACGATAAAGCGGTCATCACCGAGTAGAGGAAAACATTTAATGGACAAAGGAAAGTGGCAGTGAACTGTTACATTGGCTTGAAACCTTTCCTCACAGCTTCAAACAGCATTGCGGAAAAACTGCTGCTATCCTCTTTTTACGAGGTAACCTTGAAAATAACAAATAATGATCAAATAATCAAACCTCAGGAAGAAGTAGACGGAAAGTTCATGGACATGAACCCAAGCCGTTATCAGTCACAGCGTCATCATCCCGTCAAAGCTGTTGCATTTCAACATCTTAATACTATATACTATACTATAATATATGAGCGCTGTTTCGTTTTTAATTCACTGCTTTACAGGGAAGCTGTGAGGAGATACGAGGAGCTGTCAGGCATCTTCTCAGACAAGGACAACTACTCACAAAGCAGAGAACTCCTCAAGGAGGTAAGTTAGAGTTTGATGCTTTATTTACGCCACGTTCCTTCACGAGATTCAACCCTTTTCTTTGACTGAGCCCGTACGTCCTTCCGTCCGACCGCTTGTTTGTTGGACACAAACTAACCTGGCGGCTGCAGAAGCCGCTTCTTCTGCTGGCGGTGTGACCTTTCGCTCCGAGGGGTCGACGTGTTGTTCCCTAGTCAGATTCCAACAGCTCTTTTCTAAAGTCATTTATTCATTTGTTCTTCCTCAGCGCAATGCTAAAAATACCTTCAAAGGTAGACTTTGAGCGAATGTGTGTACAATATGAAGCGTTACTGTTACGTTACAGAAAGAAAGGGCCTTTTTTTTTTTTTGCTGACTGTCATATTAATCATAACTCAAAACCATCACCGCTTGGGACTTGATCTCAATATTGACTGAGCTAATGGACGAGCCTTTACCTGCTATCGGCGCTGACATCGGCCAGCGAACCACCATCTTAGTCAGGTGTGTTTGTTATGCTGACGTTGACGTAGTTGTTGATGTGCAGCTGATGGGAACGGCATTAGCTTTGCCGGTATTTGGTCATAAACCATACTGGACAAATTGCCTCCTCCTTGCACTCGGCATCGGATCATCTGAGCAGATTTATGACCGCAAACCAGTGTTGTCTGGTTGGGCATATAACCGCCCTTATTCTGTCAACACCCGTCAGTTTCAAACGTACATTATATTTAGTATTTAGTCTGCGCCGCGTCACGGAGTTGCAGTAGTTGAAAGCATTAGCTGTGTTATGATTCGCCGTTACGGAGCGTCAATACCTTTTGCAACAGCTGCGATTTTTATTCCACGATCCCCCCGAAGGAATTCAATCAAACACTTGCTTTCATTTTGAACGCTTCGCTCTGAGCTTTGATGACAGAGACGCACCGTCGCCTTCTGCCGCCCCTTTGATATAGACTTTTTTTTTTTCAGCTCAGTTACTTTGCTTCCCTGCATCTCAGAGCGTGTGTCTAAAAATGACTACGAGGTAGCAGAACGCGGCGCGAGATGAATGATTCCATAAAGTACTTTCAATTATTCAATTATTCACCACGCTGTCGTTCAAGCAGCAGACTAATATATGGCCCAATTAGTATGTTTTCTTACGTTGATTTGTCGTAACGGAGCTCGTGCAGGGTCATCTTTGCGTTCACAATATCGATGTCATAAAAATCTTTGTTCTCTGCAGGTGATTAGCGTGGAGTTGGCGCCTGGCTGGGGAACACAGTGGAGCTTTTGGGTTCATAGTAACATGAACCCAAAAGCTCACCGCCTGATACGTCCCTTTTTAACAGTTGCTTCTGTGTTGCAGGAGGGAACAGCAAAGTTCGCCAACCTCGACGGCAGACCCAACAACAAACACCTTAATCGGGTAAGACTTGATCGGGTATGAAAGGAGGAACTGATGCAGTTTGTATTCCAACCAGAGTGTGTAAACGGAGGAGGTCTCCGGAACGAGTCACAACGCACAGTTAAGCATTTGTAAATGATTCTGGCTGGAGCTTCAAATCCCCACCGAGACATTTCTGAGAGGAGGAGTCGGTTATTGTGGCCTCGGCACATCCACGGGTGCATTCCAATGGTTTTAGCCTGAAGGCCCGTGCCCCCCCCCCCCGAAGGCCTTAGTGGGAGACCGTGGAACATTTAGGAATTGTTGTAGTGTAACGGGATTTCACAAAAGTTACGGGTTATTTCATTGCGTGCATGTTCTGTATGTTCAGCCACAGACATTCACACCGCGTTTTAAACATCCGTAACTCTAAAAAGTGTTTTTCCCCGTGAACCTATTAATGTATTTCAGAGTTGGTGGAAATATACGACTAAACGCTACATTCAAACACTGATACTTACTGTCTCTGTGGGGGGGGGGAATCGCCTCGGTGGTTTGATGCAGGGTTGTAAGGGCTATCGACCGGCATGCAGCGGCCAAACAGAGGGCCGGCCTGTGTGTGTGTGCGTCTGTGTGTGTGTTCTCAGCCATCGTTTGAAAATAGCTACAGGCGACCACTCTGCTCTCTCTCTCTGTCTCTCTGTCTCTCTGTCTCTCTGTCTCTCTGTCTCTCTGTCTCTCTCTCTGTGTGTGTGGGCTCTTTACGATGTGAGCCGAAGCCGCTCTGGGGAACAGATTAAAAACACTCGCTTTTCCTCTCGCAGTCCTGCGCGCAGGGCACCGTGCCCTACCTGGGCATCTTCCTCACCGACCTCACCATGCTGGACACGGCGGTTAAAGACCGGCTGGATGTAAGTGTCCCTCGTCGCTCTCAGGAGGGGATGGTGCGTGTGTGTGTGTGTGTGTGTGTGTGTGTGTGTGTGTGTGTAGGGGGGGGGGCAACTTGAGGCCCTTCTGGGAGTCGCTCAGTGTTTTTATATCAAACTGACATCCTGTCGCTCCCTTTGCAGAACGGCTACATCAACTTCGACAAAAGGAGACGGGTGAGTGCTGCGACGGGGTGCCGTGGGATTACAGATGGGAGGGGGGGCGGGGGGGGGGGGGGGGGGGGGGGGGTTTAGAGGTTTGCACTGGAAAACGCTTGTGTTCCTGCGCGCGCGACGAGCAAGTGTTTGCGAGCAACAACCCGATCCTGTTGGCAAGCGGAAGAGAAAGAGAGATATGCGTGGGATGGTTTGTGAGATAAGAGCGCATCGAAGGGGGGGGGGGCAGGTAACTTTATATCCGAGAGAGGCGGGTGACTAAGTCGAGGCCGCCGCGAGGGGCAACATGAGAGGGGAGGCGCAGTAGTTTTCTGAAACTTGGTGGTGACTCGCCTCTTTCTTACCAGGAATTTGAGGTTTTAGCTCAAATCCGGCTCCTGCAGTCTTCCTGCAGAAACTGTGTCTTCGCCGCCGACGAGGCCTTCACGCGCTGGTACCAGAGCGTACCGTCGCTGACGGAGGCGGAGAGGTAAGCGCCCGCGCGTCGGGTTCCCGCTTAAACGAAGGTCTTGAATGCCTGGTTTTGTGTCCGCGGGGGGGAGGCGATGACTGACTGTTTCGCTTGCTGTGCGCCTGTTACAGCTACAGACTGTCCAATGGAATTGAAGCGCCCGGTGAGCCGAGCCCCCGCGGCCTTACCCCGACAGTCGTCATCACGCAGTGCCAGGAGTAAGCTACGCTGAGAGGCCCCCCGCACGCACACACAGACACACACACACGCACACAGCACAATCTACAGGCTAGCATTCAGGTAGGCTTCATGTGCTTAACCGTTGTCTCCCTGCAGCCTGAGTACCTCTCGGAACAGCCTGACCGGCGACAGCGACAGCCTCTTTGACTTCCCCTCCCCTGTCAATAATCTACTCTCAAAACTCACAAAGGTAACGCTGGTTCTTTGGGGGAAGGTTTTGCGGGAGGGTGAGGGGGGGGGGGGAGGGGGCGGGGAGGTGGGTCTTCGTCCCGCTCGGTTCCGAAAACAATCCTCCCGTCGCTCCTCGTCTCCATTGCAGCACATGAAGTCTCCTTCCGTGTCCTGCCTGGACGTGGACACGTCTTCCTCCTCCTCCACCAACGACTCCACTCCCGCCGCGCTGACGCCGTCCACGCCCACCAAGTCGCACCGCCGATCGGTCTCCTGCGGCAACAACCCCCCCAATAACATCCAAGGGTCGGGGCCCGACATGCGGATCATCAGGATACGGATGGACCTGCAGGATGGGAACCTGTACAGGAGCATACTGGTATTGCCGCAGACCCCGTTGAACCCAATGAAAAGTTGTGTCACGAAATGATCTTGTTTTGTCCTCGGGATGAAATGGGCCGAGGGTATCGCTATCGCTAATCCCGCTGTCCTCTTGACATTGTTATCGCCCCCCCCCCCCCCCCAGGTTACAAGCAACGACAAGTCCCCCACTGTGATCAGCTCTGCCTTAGAAAAGCACAACCAGGACCCCAAACAGACGTCCAGATATGAGCTGATCCAGCTTCTGCCGGAAGGAAAAGGTAAAGACGCCTCCGACGCCTCGGACGTCATCATCGTTGAGATTTCTTTGAATTGACCTTTGTTTTTGACGGGTTTTATTTGTGCGTCTCTCCCTCTCTCTGCCTCTCTGTCTCTCCCCGCCTCGTAGAGCTGACGATCCCTGCTACAGGAAACGTCTTCTACGCCATGTCGTCATCCAGCGTGGACTTCCTGCTGAGGAGGAAAAGCGGGAACGCTCCTCCGGGCTCACAGCCGATCCACACGGAGACGAGCGCCACATTTCCTCGAATCAAGGCCAAGGGAAGGAGACTGGTCAGGACGCTCTTTTGACGTCCGTTTTTTTCCTTAACCCGACCTCGTCTCTGGGCCTCGGTGAACGCGGCCTTCCACACATGCCTTTTCCACCCGGTGCACCCCTACGAATCGTGTTCTACCCCGAAACACCAAAAACCAGGACCAAGTCTCACTCGGCAAGTCCAGAGCCGGTTCTGTCCAACATTTCATACCTCTGGCCGTCCTGCTGCTGAAGAACGCTGTCCGTTTTTCCTCTTTTTTTTTCCCCAAACAGTATGCATCAACTATTCACGAGCAACGGAAGCCTTTTAACCGCGTGCTTTCGGTGCTGGCTCTCCACGTCCAGTCCGCTAGCAATGCATTTATTTTCTTTCGTTCTCAGCCGATGAGGATTTTTTTTTATAATCCCTCTGCTGTCGTGTGCCTCAGTTGTGAGTGACATTTCTAAAATTTCTAAAACTAATTTAATTGGTCGGAACTGGAGCGATCGGCTGAGATGCCGTTGAAGGTTCAGGGAAAGCTGTTTTTTAATGGGGAAGATGCATCGCGACATCTAGATGTAAGGTCCCGGTTCTGTGTAGGAGCCCAAAGACACACTGGAGCTTGTCCGATGAGTCATATATGTGTTTTGTTTTATATTTAGATATTTTACACGTCTGTATGTGTTAATCGTTTTGTTATAGCATTTCATTAGACTGCTCGAATTGTTAAGGGGGCTGCTGTTATTGAGAAAACTGAGAAAAAAAAATCATCCCTGCAGCTCAATAGATTTTTGGCCTTTAAAAGCGCTGGAAACTTCCTCGAGGGTTCCTTCTGTTTGCTTTTACGAAGCCCGTTTCCAGTAGCAGCTCGGATAAACCGGACATGTGGCCTTCGATAGCAATCAGTTATTTATGATTTGATCACACAGGAATACGTCTCCAGGTGAATACTTCCTCTTCAGCTGGGTGTTGGCAGCTGTTCTCTAACAAGGTAACTGGAGTAAGTTTATGAGCAGTCATTCCAGTACTTTGGACCTCTTCTGACCCCTAGTGGCCAGAAGCGGAGCTTTAAAATAAACCCCTCGCAGCACTTTTAAATCATGTGGCTTTGCTTCGGTTTAATTCCCGCAGCATCCGAAGGTTGAGGGAAAGCGTACAGGGAAAAGTAAAACGACACAAAAATATTCTAAGCGCCCTGACAGAGACGCACTTAAATCATTGCCAGTTACACGGCTCAGAGGGACACATCTTTACACAACAACTTCACGTAGGTCTGACACACTGAGACACACGCACACACACACACACACACTCCTGTTTGTTCTTAATCTGTGACCTGCGGCTGCGTCCGCTCGGTGCTGTTGAGGCCTTCCCACAGGCTGAGGCGCGAGCACAACGGAACCGGGCAGAGGATTCTGGGTAATAATGGATGACGTGGGCCGGCGCTGTTCCCGCTGATTGTTTTTAGTGCCTTTCTCGAACAAGACGCACATTATCCGCCGTGTTTGCGTTAGAATGTACACGGAGGCGTACTGCGCGGTCTCACGTCCAAGCTTTTTATGCACTACATACAGGATGTCCTATTTTTGTGGTAATAAATTTACTTTTATATGAATCTCGTTGTTTTTGACGGGTGTGCGGCAACACGTTTCACACGCAGAGCCCGAGAACAGAACTGAAGCCGCGTCTGCATGTCAGATTTCCTCGTGTAATCAGAGACAAAATGTTTTTATTCAGATTAAAAGATAGCCAACATCTTTGTCTTACAAGCTCAATTAAAGAATGGGATGCAACTGTAAAATGTGGGACACATTACAAAAAAAAACGTATATTTATGCAAGAGGAGTCAATGAGAAATTCACAAGCACAGTTGATAACGAAACAAAGTATTAACGCACTCGAGCGTGGTCACGCTCTGTAGTTGGAATGTGTGCTGCACGTTACATATGGTGCAATCAATCCCCCAGTGTTGCTGTATTTAAAATTCCATAGAATACACTTTTCATACCGCTTACAGCTCCAGGCGCTCCCCGACGAGCCGAACAATCTCAATTCAAAGAAAAACGGTAACAGCAGGGTAAACATTGGCAGAATTGAATCTTGATCATGTTCATTATATTTTTAAGATGTTTTTAACAAACATTCATACACTGAACCTTTAAAACCAGACACATTTCATGTTAGTGAGGCGGCTCTGACTTTGTCGTTTGTGTTAAAATACCCAGAGGTTTTAAAGACACTCAGAGAAATGCTTTCATTTAAAGTGCCGCTTTGAGCTTTTTGTTTTTTTTTTCAAAACCAACACCATATTTCACACAAAGCCGCCTGCTTCCTGCCAGATCTGACTAATTGTCCTCCTCCTAATGCATTAAGTTCAAAGAGGAGGATGCAGCAACCCTTGGAAGCATCCCATAATCAATCTGAACAAGCAAATGAACAAGTCAAACGACGTCTGTGCCTTTAAGGCCCCAGAAACACATTTCCTCAATCAGCCCACTGTGAATGATGGGGAACTATTTTCTGTCAAAGTCGGGTCGCTTCCAGTCATTTCAACTCGCGGTTTGAAATGGGCGGAGCTTGTTTGGAATAACGAGATATCACAGATCGAGATGTAGGAACATTTGGGTCAGAATCTGATAATCCCTAAAAAAGATGATTGTTGTGTAGTGTGAGGAAAAAAAGAATAACCCCAACATGCATGATTTCAAAATGGTTTCGCCAGCAAATAAAAGAAAATCCCGTTGTAGCCCAGTATGTGCAAACATTTAACTTAAGAACCCCCCCCCCCCGAAGACCCTCTGCCACACCCATCGCCGCCCCAAGCGGGGGTTTTAACACTGGACCGCTCCTCCTCCGCATGCCTCGCACTCCAGCGCCGCCGACCGGTACGCCTTCCACACCGCCGGGTCCCGCAGGCACACCGTGCCCCCGCCCCGCCTCTCCTCCGCCTCATTCCGGTTGATGTCCCCCACGCACACCCAGCCCCCGCCGCTCCCCGCCGCCTGGGGGCTGACGGCCCACTTGGAGTGGTCCTGGCTGGTCTTGAAGGTGAACGTCGACCCCGGGCGGATGAGCCGGACGTCCAGGACCTTCCAGCCCAGCGAGCAGTCGGAGGGCAGGACGCCCGCGGAGCGGACCCAGAACTGGACCAGGAGGTCTGACCCCAGGCTGGGGGCCACCCAGGAGTGGTACAGGTCTGACGGGGCCGCAGGAAGGGGGGAGGATGGGAACAGGTTTTTTTATTTTATTATCCACGGCGTTAAAATGGTCTGCATTCTAGTCAGCGGTTTATTACCATAAAGAAAATGTATATCTGCAAAGATCACACTCGTATCCCCCCCAAAGCCGTACCGTGGTCGAAAGAGGCCCCTTTGGCAAAGCTGATGAACTTGGCGCCGCCCTTCGAGGTGAGCGTCACGCTGCGGTTCGACGCCGTTTTGGCGGGTGGGAAGCGTTTGGGGGCGCAGAGCGCGGCCAGCGACGGCACCGCGGAGGCCAAGGACTCGGGGACGTCGCAGTCGTACACGTTGGGCTGGTTGATCTGAAGCTGCTCCCCTGTCGTACATAATAAAAATTCGATTTAAGGGGGTTGACGGGGGGACGCCGTTATTTGCGCCCGGAGACCAGACCCCCCCCCCCCTGTGTGGGTTAAGTGTGATAAATGAGCCGCGGCGTTGGCGCAGAGGCAGATCAGTAACCCCCTGTGTGCAGCAACAGATGATAGAGGGAGAACATAATTAGACAACTCAGACAGCAGCATGTCGGGAAATGGGGGGGGGGGATGTCCGTCACAGTTTCTCGTCGCTGTGGCAAAACATTATTTTATGATCACGGTACCCAGAGGATGGATCTTATTGGCTATCGCCGCCCTTGTGATTAACAGTAACAACGCTGATGATCTCCTCACTTTTCACCGCGTGCCGTCATGAGTTCTCATTTTTTTTAAACATTGGATACTTTGATACTTGGTAAATAATAGAAGTGAGCTTGTTAGATTCAGGCCTCACAGAGCTGCTGGATTAAGACGTGTTGTCCGGATGAATTACTTTTAATCAACCATTAAAAAACAGTTCATATTAAACTACTTCATGTGTCGGCACATCAGTGGTCGAGCCAGAATAACCCGGATGTCTTTAAACTCATTAAAGAAGTGTCAAATCTCAGTTCTTCCACTAATTCCTTTGCCCCCTTAATGCTGAACAGAGCTTTTAAAATGAAACGAGACGCCTTGGCTGCCGGACATCGGCGTGCGTCCCTCTCGACGCATCGCATCGCAGAGAGCCAAAGCTGTGCTGCAGTGTGAAGGCCAATGTCTCTATGGTAACACACCGCGATCTTATAGCACCAACCCCCCCCACCCCCCTCTGCACTCCCTCGACAATGCCATGGCAACTGTGCCCGGGCGACGTGGTGACGACTCCTGTTCATGTCTCGGATCTGCATTATCTTGTCGTAGTCGTGTCACTGGATTCTAAAGTACCGGAGGGGGGGGGGGGGGGGGGGGGGGGGTGCGGGGGGGGGCGAGACGGCAGAAAAGATTCCCTTCCAAGATGAGACAGGATGACAAATATTTACGGAAATATTTGCTTTCACTTGTCATTTAAGCCAGAACACCGTGCTAATCTTATTGACCCACACTTTCTTCTGGGAATAAAACCACATTCCAGAAGCTACAAACAGCTGCTATTCTCTATTAAAACAACAAAAAAAAAGGAAATTAATCGTCGTCATGTCACAGATGCAACATTTAAAATCACAATATTAAATGAATTGTGGTCCATCCATTAGTGGGTGCATCTTTATCTCACCGACGGCCTGGAAGCGCTCTAGCGGGTACGTGACGCAGATGAAGTTCTGCCCGTTGTTCACGCCGCTGTCGGGGTAGGAGAAGCGACCCTCCCCTCGCGCGGGGGGGAAGCGAGGCGTGCTGTGGACCAACCAGAAGCCCTGTTTTCCATCCAGCAGGACGACGCCTAAAAGGGAGCAGAGAAGAACACTTCCAGCACCAGTACGAGGTGAAGTATTATTAAATGAAATATTCAGCTTTAGTTTTTTTAGTGCTGCAATAGACTCGCGGGTCACCTTTAGTGTGCCCCCCCCGCTTACTGCTGCCGGCAGCCCCTCCGTCCCCAAAGTCCTCCGCTGGCCTCTGGTCGTTGTAGAGGACGTACGCGACGTCGGCGTTCTGCGAAGAGCCGACAAACACGATGAAAAAAAAAAAAAAAAAAAAAAACAGCACAACGCTGCGAAGTTACTGCCGTCACTGGTGTTTGTTTTGCTGCTGGGGGGCTTTATTACCCGCAGCCGCTCAGACAGTCAACAAGTCACTTTCACTTCCCGTTTGGTCAAGTTGTCGTAGCAGTTTTTTTATTTGTAAAATGAGAAGTCTAAAGTGAAACGGCACAAGCAGGCAAAACTGTATTTAGATCTGCCGATGAAAGAATCGCCCGCTGATATTTCTTGGAAAATAATGGTTGGTTATATTGTGGAGACTAAAGAGAAGAGCAAAAATAAATATAGTACGCAAAAATATTTACCACCACTTCGGATGGATCAGCTGTAGTTTTTCTTTTATACAATTTGCATTTTAGCGACCAGTCTAATAAAAAGCCAAGTAGGACTCACGTGAATCTCGCATGTCCGCTGCGTGAGAAACGCAAAAAAAATAAGGAAATGAAACATGTGAAACATTCCATTACATGTCACTTAGCGGACGCTTTTAGCCAAAGCGACTTACAATAAGTGCATTTCAAGCATAAGGCGACTTTCGCCTGGCTGTTTTTCCTGACCATGAACTTCCATTCACACCAAAACAAGACTGTGTTGGATTATGGCGCTGCAGACACCTGGTGGAGACGCACCTGTCCACGCGAGTACAGCTGTCCCACCGTCCTGCCCAGAGCGCCCGCGGTGTCGTTCACCGTCCCCGTCCCATTGGTCCATCCGTCGCTCCCCGTTTCCAGCAGCAAATAGCTCTCACCCCGATGGGGAGATTGTCGGTTGGGCTCTTTGGGCAGCTTGTACATATAGAACCTGGACACAAAGAATGAGACAGGAAGTGCATCTGAGAAAGTGGCACCGCCGCTTGTTAAATTATTGTTTGAACTTTCCACTAGGCTTTTCCAAGTCAGTTAAAAGCGGCTCATGACAATCAAACGATGAGCTGTGTTTGTAAAAGACGGCTGTCGATGAATTACCAATCAACAGCCTTCCCGTGGTCGTTGTAGCATGTGATCGGTGAGGTGTCGCCCCCTAGTGGCACACAGAAGATCAGCAGAGAGACGATCCGAAGCGTCTGAGACGAAGAGAAAGACCTTTATTTATCATGGTTACATATATAATTATTATACCAATTAATTAATTATTTTAAAAATGTGATACTGACTCGTCGTAAGTAATACATTTATTTCATTATATTGGATCCTCACTTTATTTTGTTGCAGCTATTATTGTCACATGATGCGCTACTGGCGGCTTGAACATCAAACATTTTAATTTTGCATTCCTAATGCGAATCCGAAAGTAACTAACGAGAAACATTTCATTGCATTGAGTAAACGCACTTCTGCATTTCAGCACGCGCAGTAAGTGCTTGCTTGTTAACGGGGTAACTTACTGACCAGCGGAGACCATTAACTCCGCACAATGTTTCAGAACGTTCCCTTCAGCACGTCTACCGACCTGTGGCTGAATGCGGTTCTCCTTCATGGCGTCCAGCTTAAAGTCTGTTGGTGCTGCGGACCCGAATCCTCAGCCTGTCTCGTCACCGTCGGCGTTTACATCCTCCTCAAAGTCAGAGCCGGAGGAAGCAAGGGACGAGGACGAGGACGAGGAGGTGACATCACGTGATCTTCTTCAACAACAACAACAACAACAGTCGGGCTC
Organism: Apeltes quadracus; assembly: GCA_021346845.1. Classification (NCBI taxonomy): domain Eukaryota; kingdom Metazoa; phylum Chordata; class Actinopteri; order Perciformes; family Gasterosteidae; genus Apeltes; species Apeltes quadracus. The sequence continues at coordinate 3,644,647 of CM037936.1, forward strand.
ACACGCGGTGAGACTTTGGCACCAATACAAGTTTGTAATGTTTCAAACACCGACGCACGAAAACTACCCGATCCAATATATGAAATATATGATTCATATGAAATGCTCGGTAGCTCGTCGCAGCGCGTGTCTCAAAGAATCCTTGGGTTCAGTCAACTGACCAATGGCGTCACCCGGTGGGCGGGGCTACGCAACAGGAAAAGAAATCTGGCTCATTATTGGCCGAGCACATGCAAGGTGTCTGACGAACACAGGTACATGAACAAGGACAACAAAGCTGGACAAATACTATAGTAGTACAGGAGTAGAAAGCACCACTATGTACAAAGTATCTGAAAAATAAGTTCAATAATATATCGAGTCATTTGGAATAAATCTAAAAATAGATTAAAACAACTTTAAGAATCTAAGTAGTGAAGGAAAGATATTTATAGACGAACGATCATGTTTTAATAACTGTTTAAAATGAGCTAAATGCAACGGATATCATGTTAAAGTGATTGAATATAAGTGGTTTTGATATGATCTATCGAGTCAGTCAAATAAATACATAGCACCGTTTTAATCCCCCCCTAAATGAAATATAATAAATATATATTGTTTTCTCCCTTTATGTATGTAGTCTGGAGCAGGAAAGCCTTTGAAAATTTAAGTTAAGTCAGAGTGCAGTGTGACCGAAGGGTTCACAGGCCTAAACGCTCCACAGAAGAAACTCCACTTCAACCTTAATAATTCAAATGTATTAAGGGAAATGCAAAAATCTGTTGAATCTGTTTAGTTGTTGTTTCTTCCGGTTAGGCTCTTTCACAATTTGTGGGTTCTGTATCTTGTTCAATGGTTGTTGTTTTTTTTTCTTCATCTCCTCGCTTCCGGTTCTTTCTTTTTCAAATGTACATCTGTGTGCATACCATTTCATAATTTGGAGCGGAGGCCGAAAAAAAAAAAAAAGCAGGTTGCATGACAGAATAATGCCGCTGTGACCACAAACAGGAAATAAGCCTTACCGTTAACCTTTAATGTGAGGTGTCAACTTTTAGTTAAGTAATAGGTCAGACGATCTCGCTGCTTTATGACTAAACCAAAATACCTTCGGAAGCAACATTTATGTGCTTCTAATAACTCACGATAAGTCTTCTCATTTCAACGTGGACCTCAACCTGCAGCGTAGATGAACAAGTTGCCGTCACGTATCAAATACACTTACTGTGTTTGAGGAAGTAACACAACTTCCTCAGAAACCTTGGCCCTGAGCCCAGCGGACCAGACAAACGTCACATTGGCTCCCGTGTTTCTGGAGGCCACGTTGTTGTGGCACGTATGTTAAATTTAAGTATTTTAGAACATTTTAGAAACAAGTTGGATTACGAAAAGGTTTTTTTTTAACAGCAGCAAACGTTGTAAAGCATCGACACACACAGGGAACTTCACAGTTAGCACAAAACTGGTCCGGTCTTTCATTTTGCCCTATAATAAATATGAACATGTCATAAAAACGTACAATAAATGTGTAAATCTCCTCTTTCACTTTGGAAGGATGTGACCGTCAATAAAAACGACAGAACTGAGGAACTTTGAGATAACGTCTGATAAAAAAATAACGTCTAATAAAAAAAGGAAGAAAACAAGCAGAAAAAAACACGGTTTACACTGCCCTTGTTAGTGTGACTGCTAAAATGTTTGCGAACTACTTTTGAGTTTGATTTATTCAAATAAATAAGAATGAAGAGCTCGGTTGGAAAATCTACTTTGCATTGACACCACTAAAAACAAATTGAATAAGAGGATAGAATGCGAATGGCTCAGATCAACATTTTCTTTATTTCCCTGTGGGAGAATGATCCACATACAGTTGAGCACTCAACACCATCTGCGTCTAATGTCGGCTGTATAAACAAGGAGAAACAATGCGGATCAGTAGAATGACTCCGCCACATTAACAACGGGAACGCGCACAAAATCCCTCCAGCACTCATCACACACACACACACACACACACTCACACACACACTCAATAAAATACAACGTTTGGCGGGATAAGAAGGCGTATCTGCTGATCTCATTTATCTCGGAAAGACTAAACTGGCCGTAAACGTAACATCTCAACACTAACGCCTCGCCAGTTGGATTAAAAGCTCTGTTGCTCAAACATTAGCGTTTTTTCCAGCAGCGACAAACATGATCGAGAGGGAAAACATTTCCCCGAAACGAAGCGCTATGAGGGTCAAAACAGACCAAAAAAAAAAACGTGTCACTTAAAAATGGACAGGAAAAAAAAACCAAGGCTGCAATACTGGATGGCTTCTACGTGTTTCGAGGAGGGAGGGAGATTCCCGTCTCAGGTTAGCAGCATGCCTGGCAGTTCAGTCCTCTGCTCGTCCATGCGGCCCCCCTGGACCTTCAGGAGCAGGGAAAAGAAGTCCTCGTCGTCCATGGGGCCGGGAGCCCTGCATCGCTGATCCTCCAGGCGGCCCTGGGCCTGCGGGCGGGAGGCGAGTCGGTAAGAACGAATAAATGAATCCACAAGATTCCCCTTGGCGAGAATCTGACAGCTGACTCAAGAAAAAGAAGAAAAAAAAAACGTTTGCGATTACTTACTTGTGTGGTGAGAATCATGTTGTACAGGTCTTCTTTGGGCACGGGGGCGGGAACCGGGGCGGGCGGGGGCCTCCTCGCGAAAGACAGTTGCTTTATGCTGCCTCGGAAACTTCTGGATTTCGGCTTCGCCGGCGGAGACCTTTCGAGCTGCGACCTCTGGTCATCCAGACGGCGGGCCTGAGACGTGGCCACCAGATCGAAAAACTCCTCCTTCTGCAGCGACGTCATGGAGGAAAACACAACTGCGGAGAGTTGAGACAAAAATGGAGCTTTGATTGGTCAGATGGAAGACGACCGGCGGGGAAACGCGCGGCGTTCAGTGAGTCACAGAGTGCGGGTTACTTCATGCAGCTTCGGCTTGACCTCCGTCCGGGTCAGCGTCGTTACATGGAAACAAATCCAGCATGCGTTTAACCATGCAAAAGTAGAGCTTCTCATTACCTCTGTTGGCCGGCTTGGAGGTGTTGGGCTCGGAGTGGCACCTCCTCCGCCTCAACCCGCCCTCCAGCTGGAAGGAGCAGCGCTGGTCGTTGAGCCGCCTCCCCTCCTGGAGGGTGCAGAGCAGCTCGTACAGGGCCTCCGGGAAGTCGGGAGTTAACCGGTGAGCCTGAGGAGAACGCAGGTAGGTGGCAGAAAAAGAGTGAGGAGGGAGGACGGGGGGGTTGTGATGTTTGTCGGCACAGCATAATAATTCGCTCGACTCCTACGTACTCCCACATGCTCTAAAACACAATGATGACTGCTGTTTTTCCACCCTGACAGTGTTTTTTTTTGGTAGATCACATGGTGGCTGGTTTGGTGAAGTCAATAATATCAACAACATTCACGGTGCTAAATACTTAGTGTCTGGGCACACAGAGACGCTAAAATCAAAAGTCCACAAACCTTTTTAGGATCCTTTTCTCCGTCTGTCCCTTCAGGTTGTTGCTGGAAGGAATTTAACCGCTTAACGTGCACTTGAGGGTCTTTTCCATCCTCTGCAACTGTGTCAGTGGCTTTCTCAGGTTTACTCTTCAACCTCATCATCTCACGTGTGCCCTCACCGTCCCCTTCTTCCATTTTCACAACAGCCTCCCCCGCCCGGTCGTCCTCTGCGTCGGCTCGCGGGTTTTCCGCGCCTCTCTGCACTTCTGAACACATTCCTTCGCTCGCCGCCGCGTCGTCTTCGCTCTCGAGTTCCGCTTCCTTTTTCGGAGCCGTCTCTCTGCCGACTCCCTCGGCCGCGTCTCCCTCCTCGGTGATGAGGAGACGCTCCAGCAGACCCTCCTCGGCCATTTCAACTTTGATCCAACTTTAATTCCCCCTGAAGGAATCATGACCAGAAGAAACACAAGAATGGGGTTTAGATGAAGGGTCATCGGAGTCAGACTTTGAGGAGCTGATTGTTAACGCTCAAAACATTGCACAATTTCTGAAAAGTTTTGGAATGGACTGAGACCTGCTAGAGAACAGCTTCTTTTTTTCCCCCTCTCTTCTCTCTTGCAAAGACATTTGAGAAACCAGTTCGGCAGGTTCCAACATGTTGACGACAGATGTTTAAGCCAGGAAATCACAACGTATTTCACATATTCCTCTGTGACTCACCCTTGTGACAACAAAGGTGTGTGACAGCGTGATCGGCGAAGCACACCGCGTGGCGCTTATTGACCCATGTTGGACTTTGCCAAAGCTTTCACTGTAATTTGTGTTGTTTTGACAGTACGGTTGTCTTGTGTAGCAACCAGGAGGAAAAAAAAGTCCAAGGATTTCATTCTTACCTTTTATGTCTTTTAACTGTCTCCTTTCAAAGCATCATCCCTCGGTCACCACAGACGCAGCACAGCATTTTCTGACGTGTCACCGGTCCCGACAATAACTTTATGAAGAACAAACAAAAAAAGAAGAAAAAAAAATAGGAAGGAAGAGTTTCACGCGCCGACGTGCCAGGCTGACGCGCCTTCTGACTGCCTTGCTGCCTTGCTGCCTTCTCTCACTTCTCTTCCTGTTCCTCTTACCACAGCCCACCCTTATTTACCCGGCCCGCATCAGCGCGCTATTGTGACACGTTTTACTGTCGAAAAGCAGAAGGAACCCTCATAGTGGGGCACCTCGGTTCATCTAATCGTGGTCCAAAAAAAGAAAGGAGAAACAAAAGGGTAGCTTATCTTGTTTTTGGCGAAAATAAGAAGCAGCCGCTGCTTCTGCCGCTTCTTATTTGCTCACGACGTGTTGAAACAGGCGCACGGTTCTTCTGACGCGACCGATGTGGTTTTGGCACGCATCCTGTTGATTTGCATTTTAAGTGTGAGACGAGAGCGAGAAGCGCTCCAAGTGATTGACACGGTGCATTAGAGACAGAAGAAGAAGAAGAAAACACGTGTGTCGCTGTATATGCGTGTAACAAAACATCATCCCTATCCTATTTAGTTTGATCGTATTCATATCATTCAATGAAACATACTCATAGTTTTACTACTTTTTTTCAATGCAAAGGGGGGGAGAAGATATGTCGCAAATGTCGTGTTGTTGTGGTTAAATGTCACCCGGCCACGCGCCGCGTGGATCCGGCTTGTACCTTTTCCTGTCGATCGCTAGGGGACCGCTGCTTTGTGCGGTGCCCGTGCCGGGCTGCCTGTGCGCGCACACTTGGGCAGCAGCAGCAGTCGTCGCCACCGTGCGTCGCTGAAGATGTTGCAGCAGCAGCAGCCTCTGACGGGCAACGGGCCCTCCAGCGGCCGGGGACTCGGCTTGAGCGGCCACCCCGGGATGCACGCTCTCAACTCGGTTCATCAACCCTCCCAGCATCGGTCCGACGGGGGGGACTCGGGCCTCGAGGGTACTGAAAACGGACACGAAACCCGCCGGGATATCGGCGACATACTGCAGCAGATAATGACCATCACCGACCAAAGTTTGGACGAGGCACAAGCGAAGTTAGTATAAGGTTTCTACTCATTATCAGAGCTGCAACGCTTTTGTGTCCGCCGTCGACTCCAACTCGCGTTGACAAAGTTTCGGGAATCTCAGTCTTTTGTTAAGATTATTTAGCTAGTAGCTAACCAATTGGACACATGTTGCCAACGACAACGGCCTGATTCCCCTTTTAACCTGTTCTGACTGGTAAGAAGTTATGCTAATTGCGTATCTGTTGTCATTTACCAACGCGTAGCATTAACGTTGTGTCTTTTAGCAGCGTCGCTCTCAAACCTAGCTTCGCGTTAGCCGTAGTTAGCTCGCCAGGCTGCGTCAACCGGGGCGGACTGGCTAATTGCTACAATAAACAGCTAACTAGCAGGCACCGCTAACGAGCTCGTTCGTAACAATAACGGTAGCTTTGCACACGTTTACATAGAATTATTTGGAAACCAAATTAAAATAAGACGAGGTTTACTACCTTTCAGATACATAACGTTGGATATTACCAGGGAGCAGCCCCCTCCCCCTTCCCCCTCTCAAGCATTTAGCTTGTCAGGAGCTAACGGCTAACCGCTAAAGTAGCTGTTTGACCAATCGCTCTTGTTTTTGTTTTGGTTAATTTGCATATGGTCACCCTTTACGTCGTCTCATGATTAGCATGTTATGTTAATGTTGTCCTCACGTCACGCTGTTTTCTTTTTGCACAGGAAACATGCACTGAACTGTCACCGGATGAAACCTGCATTATTCAGCGTCCTGTGCGAGATCAAGGAAAAAACCGGTAACGTTAATTCAGAAAAGATGTTTGATGTTGTCCGCCGTCGTGCATTCACTTATGAACCCATCCAGCTGCGCTTTGATGTGCAGATGGATGTTGCAGCGTTGTTAGGCGAGTACACACGCATACTAGATCATGCTATTGGTCGTCAGTGACAAGCCCTAATATGTTTAAACTAGTTGCAATTTCAGTAGTAAAATTTACAGGGAGAAAGACGTCATATCTGGTATGAAAATGGAGACAAGCCTCAGCCGCTGGAGCACACAGAACAATGCATTACACATCGCAGGTAGCTGGTTGTTTTGATGTGTACTTGCAACAGTTCAGCTTACAGAAAAATCAAAGGTGTTAAGTTAGGCTGCTTAATTTTATATATTTAAAACTGATGGTGACTTGATCCTTGCACAAAGCAAGCTGTCTTTTCAAATGCATACTTCCAAAAATTCCTGAATCTGAGTCTGAATTTGAGTCACGTTTGCTTTCAGTCCTGCAAAACTGCACTTCGCTTGGCGTCAAAAATGATCTTCCAGATAGAGCCGCTCGATGACTATAAACGGCATACGAGTGTTGCACGATAACAACATGGCGATTACTATTAAGTAATGAATAGTCCATTATCCGACTATTGACATTTTGTCTTATTGACAGGCCTGTCAATGAGGAACGCCCAAGAGGACGAGCCTCAGGATCCTCAGTTAGTGCGACTGGACAACATGCTATTGGCGGAGGGTGTGGCGGGGCCCGAGAAGGGCGGGGGCGCCGCCGCCGCTGTGTCTGCAGCCACCAGCTCGGGAGGGATGTCCCCCGACAGCTCGCTTGAGCACTCCGACTACAAAAGCAAGTTGAGCCAGATTCGCAGTATCTACCACACTGAGCTGGAGAAGTATGAGCAGGTACCGTGTCGCAACAGGAGACGAGCGCTGACACTGTCCGTACACGCTTGCTTGTACTAAAGCTGCTTGCCAGAAGCGTCATCCAATGGCATGTTTGGTCTAGGGTGCAGTCACATAACCTTTCATCTCATGGGGAATGCGCTACTCACTTCATGTTTTTGATTACAATGCACCAGCTATAAGCTCCATATCGTGGCCTTTTTAACATCAAAGCAAGTCCGACTTGATATTTTTTTTAAACCCAGTTCAGATCTGTTGGGAAATCAACTGTTCTTGCTTGCTTAAACATAAAGGGAGCGTGATGCACATGTAGAACATAAAGCAATGTTTTGTTGTATTGAGTTAACCTGCTTTATGGGTCATTGGATTTACCACTGGGAACATATGAGACCTTTAGTAATTCTGCTTATGAATGCCACATGCTTACTGACCAGAATAGCAATACTAAGCTTCCAACTTTCTGAATGTTTTCGTCTCACATGTCCTTTTCTTCTCTACTAATCGCTGTGTCGTAATATTCAGAACATAAATGACATCCAACCCAACGTGAAATAATACACACTACTGCATCGCTTCGTGCGTTTCTGTCCTTCACTCTTCTTCGTCTGGTGTGCCCCCCCCCCCCCCTCCACCTAGGCGTGCACCGAGTTCACCACCCACGTCATGAACCTGCTGAGGGAGCAGTCGCGTACGCGGCCCGTGACTCCGCGGGAAATTGAGCGCATGGTGGGCATCATCCATCACAAATTCAGCACGATCCAGACCCAGCTGAAGCAGAGCACTTGTGAGGCAGTAATGATCCTGAGGTCCCGCTTCCTCGATGCCAGGTAGTGGGCTTGGATTCTCAGCATTGATTACGGTTTTGAATGGTGAATGAGCACAAAATGAATCTCAACGTACAACCTTTTTGTTGGAAGGTCAATGCATCCTTTTTGAGATACTCTACCTTTTAAAAAAGGGACTAAATGTCAACTCCTGCTCAGGGTATTCTACCAGCAAGATATGCTATTAACAGTACCCATTTAAACCTGTGTATGTGAATGAGACTGTTTGTCTCTTCAGGCGCAAAAGGCGCAACTTCAGCAAGCAGGCCACCGAGGGCCTGAATGAGTACTTCTACTCCCACCTGTCCAACCCGTACCCCAGCGAGGAAGCCAAAGAGGATCTCGCCAAACAGTGCGGAATCACCGTCTCTCAGGTGAGACCATTGTTCGTGCTTTGAGGAACGAGCGGCATGGTGAAGGTGGACGTTTCTTCTGGTGGTCTGAGAACATCTAAGAGGCGCATTCAATGTTTCTAAAGCTGTGTTTGTTTGCGTTTTAAATTCCAGGTGAGAAATAAAGCAGCTGTTTCTTTGCTCTTAAGCAAAAGGCCCCGCCTTTTTATAATTCATGTTCAGGGTTGATCAGTTGTCCTCAACCATCCGTGATTCTGATCAATGAGTGTGTTGTGTTTTCGTTGCCAGGTGTGCAACTGGTTTGGCAACAAAAGAATCCGCTACAAGAAAAACATTGGCAAGTTCCAAGAGGAGGCCAACCTATACGCCATGAAGACGGCCCTGGTGGGCGGACAGGGGGACGACTCCCCGCACACCCCCAACTCCACAGGTACTGACAGACGCAGATAGCGGCGGCGTGCAACCTGTCGATCATGTAAGCTGTGCTGAACACAACGCATAACCCAAGGCTGAGTAAAAAATGCCTCCGCCAGGCATTGAGGAAGCAAACAAAAGCCACTTGCGGTCAATGAAAATGGAATGGAAACAGATTTGGTGCTTGATTTTTAAACCGCTGCAAACATAACTTCTGGTTCAGATTAGCTCAGGGGATAGCGTATGACTCGTAATAACAGCTGAGGCAGTAAGATGCTTCACACCGGCGGCTAGCAGAGACTTTTTAGAGACCTCATTAGGCCTTGTCCCCCTTTGACTCCTCACATGTAAAGGTGATTTATAGTAAAGGCTATACAATTCCATTTGATAGCGCATTCTTGGTACTGCTACAAAAACACAAACCGACTGAGGCTGCCGTTTGGTTCTTATCTTTTTTAAGGATCTGGGTCCTTTCTGTCCGGGTCAGCTGACCTGTTCCTCGGGGTTCCACCTGTGAACGGCGAGCAGTCTGCCTACCAAATTGGAGCGCAGGTACTTCAGACCCCTCATGAGACAGTCAAACATGTATTTACACGACAAGGCAGCTGGGGACTCAAATTTAGGGCCACGTGCCACATTGCATTGTGTTTACCGACGCGGTGTTGAGGCTTTCATTATACACACACACACACACACACACACACAAAAAACTACACAAAACAATGTTTTTTTAAGTGATGCAAGTTGGTTTTTAGACTTCTGGCACGTGTTTTCACGCATCAGCTGTGGCGGTAAATACGAGATCAATCTAAGACCTTTGGACGGTTATGGAACGAAGCAGTGTTTTTTTTTATTTTTTGTTTATTTTTTTTTCTGAATAAAATATCAGTACGTCGTTTGACACTCGTTTCCATTTCTCAGTCTAACGGGAACTGGCCGGGTCGACACTCGCCCCCGAACGGCGCCTCGCCCCGCAGCGACCACTCGGAAAACTCTGACTGAAGGGGCCTCCCACTGGCACAGAGTGACAGCTGGAAAGGCTGGCGGCGACGACGACGACGACAAAGAAGACAGAAGAATGATATCACACTCACCACTTGGCTGCAGTTGTTTTTGTACGTTGTTTGTTTGGTTTGACTATTTTAAATGCAAGTTGTGTTTTCGTCTTTCCTCACCGCTCAACCAACGTGGGTCATTAAGATGTTTAGCTGAATGCACGAATATATGTGTGTGTGTGTGTGTGTGCAAGCGCGTGTGTGTGTGTGTGTGTGTGTGTGCATGCAAGTGCTGTTTTATTATCAGGTTTGGAGGGTTTGTTTTCCACTAATTGTGACATGTTACTGAGGTGCGTTTGTGGTTGGGAAGAGGAGGACGGGATTATTGTTTTTAGCACACTATATCATTATAATTATTAATATTATTGCTGTTTTACTATTAATGCTATTAAACTATTTTCATTTTACCCCCTCAATAAGAGAGAATGCATTTAGTGAGTGAGAGGAAAATAGAGAAAAATCCAAAGATTTGTGCGTTTGTTTCTCTGTTTTTGATTTGATTTTTTTTTTTTTTTCTACCGGGCTTGTGTGTCCCTGTAAGATGGATGAGGCGTGTGTGTGTGTGTGTGTGTGTGTGTGTGTGTGTGTGTGTGAGTCCATATCCGTGGTTTGAATGAGTATATCAACAGTGCTGTTCTTTTCTGTACAGTGAAACACCTGTATTCTCTCTACCTCTTTTACAATAAAGACTCTGTATTCACAACCAGACGGTGATCGCTCCGGATTTGTGTCAAAAGGCTTGAAGGATACAAGAGTGCAGTGTTCAAGTGCGTCATTATAATCACACCTTAGTTTTGCTATCTTTACCCAATTTTTTGAGGTTTTCCTCCCTTTAACTTTTTTGTAATTTAGGCGGTAAACGATAAAAACCGACACCGTGGGATTGTTTTACAGTGCGTTGGTGCCAGGTTGAAGCATAAAGTTGTTTAAGAGTCATTTTCAGTTTGTTGTGGACTTTTGTTCTATATTTTTTGCCACTTTTAGCAGCGGTTACCATAGAAACCATCAATGCAACTTTGAGATACAGTTGTGTTCGAAATAATAGCAGTGCCTCAACAGCAGCAAGAAAATCACTGGTTTTATTAACATTTCAAACTCTATACCCCAGATAAGTTTCTGGGGGGTAAAATAAAGGTATAGAAAACCAACAAACCCAACAGGACAGCCATGCATACTGTGGATTCTGTGAAATTGAATGATTAACTGAAAAGGGTGTGTTCAAAAAAATAGCAGTGGTGAGTTCAATTAGAGAGGGCATCAATTAGGGAGGGTATTCTGGGAAAAAAGGGTGTTAACAGGTGATCCGTATTTAAGGATCAAGACAACTGGCATGCTGGCTGTGCATTTCTCCTGAAAAAACAATGAAAATGGGTCGTTCAAGACACTGTTCTGAAGATGAGCGTTTCCTAATAAAAAAATTGATTAAAGAAGGGAAAACATACAAAGAGGTGCAGAAAATCATTGGCTGTTCAGCTAAAATGATCTCAAATGCCCTGAAATGGGAGCAAAAAACTGAAAAACGAGGAAGAAAAAGAAAGACAACCCCTCGAATGGACAGAAGAATAGCCAAACTGGCGAAGACTCAGCCAATGATGGGATCCAAGAGGATCAAGCAAGACCTTCAGTTGACAGTGAGTACTGTGACAATCAGAAGACGTCTTATTGAGGTTAACCTTCCAGCAAGAAGCCCCCGCAAAGTCCCACTGCTGAGAAAAAGACATGTGCAGAAGCGTTTACAATTTGCCAAAGAGCACATTGACTGGCCTGAAAAGAAATGGCATAATATCTTGTGGACAGATGAAAGCAAGATTGTTCTTTTTGGGTCTAAGGGTCACAGGCAGTATGTCAGACGCCCTGCAAACACAGAATTCAAGCCAAAGTACTCACTGAAGACCATTAAGCATGGTGGTGCAAGCATCATGATATGGGGATGTTTTTCATACTATGGTGTTGGTCCGATTCACCGCATACAAGGGATCATGGATCAGTTCCAGTACATCAGGATCCTGGAAGAGGTCATGCTGCCATATGCTGAGGAGGAAATGCCTTTGAGGTGGACCTTTCAACAGGATAATGACCCCAAACACACCAGCAAGCGAGCAAAAGCATGGTTCCAGATGAACAAGATTCAACTGATGGAGTGGCCAGCACAATCCCCGGACCTTAATCCCATTGAAAACTTGTGGGCTGACATAAAAAGTGCAGTGCATGAGGCAAAACCAAGAAACGCTGAGGAATTGTGGAATACAGTGCAATTATCCTGGGCTGCAATACCTGTGGAACGATGCCAGAAGTTGGTTGACTCCATGCACCACAGATGTGAAGCAGTCATCGGAAACCGTGGTTTTGCAACAAAATATTAGTTTAGGATACTCAGCTAGGTTCACTTATCAAGAATTTCTTTGTTTGTACAGTACATTTTTGAGTTTCCAAGGAAAGATGGCAACACTGCTATTCTTTTGAACATGCCATTTCTTACTTTATTTGAAATATTATTATTATTATTTAAGTTTTGATGACTTTGCGCAATTGTTTTGCTTTGGAATAGAATGTACTGTGTCCCCAATGTATCTGTGTTCATTAAAGTACAATTTCTTTGAAGAATTTTGACATTTACTCATTTTTCTAAAGGCACTGCTATTATTTCGAACACAACTGTAGGTAAGGTAATAGCAGAAACGTTTCCTTCAGTCATTGACGTTTTTTTTGAACATCGTCTTTTTTTGTCTCTGAGGGTTGAATTTATCAAACTTATTGCTTACGGGAAGAATCTGTAAAATACGTTTTTACTTTTTTGTGTGATAACACTATTTAATGTGTATTATAATCAAAAAGGAATAATATGTAAAATATCTTTTCGCTGCTCAATTTTTAGCAATTATATCTTTATTGAAGGTATTTGATCATAACACAGGAATAATCTGTAAAATAAGACCATTTACATATATAACCTTAAATGGAAATTACCGTTAATTTATGGTTTGACCTTCTTACGTGTTTTTTGCTAAACAACCCAGAAAACTCTCATAGTCCTGCATTCTATATATATATATATGAATTGTATGTGAGGGTGACCGCAATAAAAGTCAGTTATTTACTGTTTTTTTATGTTGGAATAAGCGTACTTATTTAACTTTAACGTAATGCGTTTTGATACCTTAATTGTTTGGCATTGAATCAATGTTTGCTGAAATTGATTCGATATACAACAATTTCCACCGGCCGTCACATGACTGACAATAAGGCTACTTCTGCAGAGAAGCATAAAACTATTAGCCTATTTTTAAAAAAGTACCACGTGTGTCTCTCGGGCTTCCCACGGTTGCCTGGCAACATCAAAGGGTTTCCACGAGTAAGCGTCGAACTGTGGCGCCGCTCGACGGGGCGCCGCCACGAGACAGACGCCCAAAAGGCACGCGCGGCCCTTTGTGACACGGAGGTGTCGACGCTGTTCCAAGTGTTAACTTCGACACCTTCGACCCCCCCGGCGGACCGACTAACAGACGCAAAAGGCGCAATGTGTGAACGCGTGAGGTTGGCAGCTCTTTTTTATCTCCCGTGGAGGGTTGTGTGAGGGGAGGAAGGGGGGAGCCCACCCCACCAGCCCCTCACCCCCCCACCCCCTCGCCCCCTGCAGAGCCACATCCTCCACGTGTGAAGTCTGACCAAGAGATGAAAGATTTCAGAAGAGCCCTCCGTGCGCGGACACTATTTACTCATTCTGGATGCTTTTGGAGGAAACTGAGAATATGACACATATGTTTACGCCTGTAGCAGTCGGTGGGAAGTTTAAATACAGTTTAATAAACTTTATAAATAAACTTTATCAAATAAAGTTTAATTTTTTTTAATTAAATAATTCAACCATCCATATTTTGCTTATATCCCTGACAAAGTATTTCGCATATGATTTAAGAGGCTGTTTCTGAAAAATCAATCCCCTTGTTACATGATTTCTTGTGTGTAATTTGTCAAATGATGACAAAACATTAGCTGAGAAATACACAGCTGTTCACAGGAAGGCTTCACACCTCCTGAGGCCCTTTGAGGTTCAGTCACACTCAGAGAGGCGTTTGGTTAAAGATGTAGAATTTGTTTTCTTCTAAAGAATGTAAACAACAATATAACAGAGTTCGTTAAAACAACTGGAACCAATGATGAAGTATTCCAGAATTTATATTCATTTTTAATTTGCTATCATTAGACTGCAGTAAAAGATCACGAATGATCCAGAATGCTGTTTCTCATTTTAGGAAGAGGTTATTATTCCTCTTAAACATATAACACAAAGTCAAACGGAGCTAATGGCTCGTTCACTAACATGTTGCCGTGAAAATGTGACTTTTGTTCATTTGCATTTAGTAAAACGACCCGTTCCGACCTGGGAGCCGCTTTTCTGTCGCTTTCTCGTGGGAACAAGAGAGCGACGCGCGACCGTTTGCGCTCATTACCTGTTAGTTTTACTGCTTCATTATGGCACGTGTGTGGAGAACTGCGACCGGCCGGGTTCCCACGCAGAAACCTTTCACACGCTGGTCACTGAGATGCAGATCACGCACCGGGCCTGCCCCCGTGGATTCCTTCATTTTAGTTAGTGAGAACTCGTCGTGATGGCTAATCGTTTCAGTGCGACGACGCGGTGTCTCCACCGGGAGGGAACGTAGAAGGTTTTACTCATCTTTCACGTTGAATGCGCAGATTGCATTTTAATATGTTTGGGTACATCTGTATCACGTATATCACATCAAATACGCAGGCGCGTGCCAATATGGCGGAGAAAGAGGCAACATACAACCTGTTGGTGCTGACGTGTGGATCTCTCCCCACATCCCGAAGGTGCTCTGTTGGAGCACAGTGAGCTCACCGTGAGGTTCAAGAAACCAGTTGGCGATGATATGTGACACTGTGAGACAGATGTGACATTATTTGTGTCGCATAACCATATTTTTACTTATTTACTGTAAAATGAATCCTCTAATAACCCTGCAGAGTGAGACAGGTGGACACAAGGCAAAAGGAAACGATAAACAAACGTCAAACGGCAGCATCACACGTTGAATACGACGTGTGACCGCGTGAGTGCGTCTCCCAGCTCTCTCTCATCATGGGAACGTGGAGCAACAGGCTACATCTTCACTTTACTACCTGTTAAATCCGATACTTCGTTTACAACGCGTGCTTGGGTGAGAGGTTCCCACGCACGGGTGGGACGACGCACAGAACAACCGTGCGAGTAAATGTCCGACCGTTGTTTGGAAAGTTGCGAGTGGGAATTTGTTACGTTGAAAATCCATTTTATTTTAGTTAATAATAACGTCGATTGGAGGATTCGCGCGCAACATGGTAGACATTATACGCCAATCTCTGGTTTCCTTGAGAACTACTATTTTAACATAATAAAACACGTTTTTAAAGGTATCTGACAATAGTTACTACAACGACCTGACCCAGTTGTGTTTACCGAGTGTCGGAGGCTGGTTACACCGACGTGCAACGTGGGGAGAAGCTCCTTCGCCTCTTTCTCGTGGGAAAGCTGCTCGGGGAGGTGTATTCTCATTTTATTGCGTGTTAGAATCGATACATCATAATGACAAAGACCGTTTGAGAGAGAAGTGTCTTTCGGGTTCCCATGGTTGCGAGTCCAAACACCGCGTGCCTTTTGGTTTTAATCGGGCATTTGCACAGTCATGCGTAAAATATTCGTTACGCGCGACAGAGATGCTTTTTCTCTGCAGCGTTCGCACATTGTTGATACACAAACAAACATGCGTTGGATCAAATAAGTTATGTGTAACTTGTGATTTGTAGTTTTGGACTTTATTTAGATTTGTTTTCGCAAAGAAAGAGACAACAGTTCAAAGATGCTCATTAAAGAGTGAATATTTACGCGCGCCGGATTAATGACACTTTCTGCAGATCTCTTTGAATTCGTGAGAACCTCTCGCGAGTCAATGCGCGAGATGTCTCCACATTCCTTTTCTTCTGACGGTGTCTGGTTTGCTCCTCCATAACAAAAGGCGAGAGAAGACACCCGAGGCCGTTTGTCTCAGCTTCACGCTGTTTTGGCGGATGCCAGTTGCTTTCCCTCACATATGTAAATATGTAAAACCAGACACACGAGCCGGTGACACGTTTCACATGCGCGTGCCGCTGACACTCTGCGGGGCCGCTGCGCGTGCCCGAATGTTACAGGGAAGGGATCGAGGCGCGTCGTTCGAACCGCGTTGATCCTTGTCAAAATGTGTTGAAGAAACCCCCAAAACGAAAACTTTAAAAATGTCATATATAAATCAAAGAGTTTTTTTTATTTTATTGAAAAATACATCAGGGGTTCAAGTGTAACTTAGGTCTTTAACAATAATCGCCATTTCTCAAACAATGGCACGAGCAGGCTGTCACTTGGAATGCTCATCATTTAAAAAACACTTGAGTAAAACCAGTTAAGTTAAGTCGTCAATCATGGAGTATAAAAAAAACCCTTTGGTTAAATCAAATCTCTGCTGGGGTTTGTGGGTGGAGCCTAAAGTTGCGCCCGCCCCTGGAATAAAAGCTGTCACAAACTTCACTCATGTCACATTCAGCTTTGACTGAAACCACTGCTGAGCGTCAGCTACCACATCCTGGAATACAACCATGAAATTGCTTCAGGATTCCGAGGACGCAAAAGCCAACAAAAGGGTAAGACACTCGTATTACTAAAGGTAACATGCACTATTGAATCAGTGGCTTTGGCGTTGTCTGATGCACACTGCGCTGCATAGCCTGGGACTAAAGCAGAACCTCTGGTAGGACGGAAACCATCACCCATCTCATTCTCATCCCATTACTTAATTCTACTCTCGCTTCTGTCTCGCAGAGTCTTAAGCCTCAGGTGGAGAGACGTCGACGGGAGAGAATGAACCGCAGCCTGGAGAGGCTGAAGGTCCTTATAATACAGCAACAGGTAGACACCGGAACCCGGGGCGGACTCTTTGTTCAACGTGACGACTGGGGGCCTTTTAGAGAGCTGCGGAACCGTCCATTAACCCCTCGTTTCTGTCCCCAGGAAGCGTCTCGGCGCAGAGTGGAGAAAGCGGAGGTCCTCGAGCGCACCGTCCTCTTCCTGCAGAACAGCTTCGAAAGAGACCAGGCGAGAGCTGACAGCGGAGGTGGCGGTCAGCAACGCTCCTTCGAAGACGGCTTCTCCACCGTGCCTGCAGAGAGCTGCTCGGTTCCTGGGACCGGAGGGGAAAGGCCTGTGGCTCGGAGCGGCCCTGGACGCGTCTCTCGCCGCTCGCGCTTCCCATTCGGACTCTGTAGGCGCACGGAGGAGAGCCGAAGCTCGTTCCTCTTCCTCATCTTCCTCCTCCTCCTCTGCCTCCTCTTCCTCCACTTCCACCTCCTCCTCCTCCTTCTCAGGTTCCCTTCTTCTCAGCAAATCCTCCAGGTCTATTCTTCGGTTGTTGATACAGAGCTCCGGGTACAGGCTGCGCATGCCTGCCCGCGGCGCCGTACAGCTAGGCGGTCAGAGCAGCGGGGGGTCACGGAGCTCTGTCACGTCGACCCCCCAGGAGGCGAGCAAACAGAGCCCGTCGGGGAGCCCGTCCATGTGGAGGCCCTGGCCCTGATCTCAGAAACGGAACTCCTAATGACTCTGATATGCTGATTTACTTTCCACGTTCATATGTCTTTCCACGAGGGCGTTTCCGGCCTCCTGCTTTCTGTAAAGCTATGTGTTATAATTGTAGATACTGTAAATCTATTGAAAAGCCTACCGAGTGCTCCTACGGCCGATGCCAAGCCGACTCGTGTTCATCGTGTCCTATATATCGCATGTGAAGCATTTTTTGCACCTTAATATATTGTATTTGTCATTTGCAAATAAACAAAAGGAAAAATTCACAAATAAGGTCAATGCATTCATTGATATTTGTCTCCACGTGTCTTGAGGAACATTCTCGTTGACTTCTAAAGCAACTGAATAAATATATATGGGATGGAAATCCATCCAAAGTTGCCGTTCTCGTGCGTAATGTTATATTAATTATTATAATCACTTTTTTCGTGTAAATACTTTGATTTTGAAAGTCACTATTTGAGCAAATAATATTAAAACACTTCTTAATAGACGATGCCCGATCATTTATTTGCATCCGCTTAAACTCTCGGTCTGCAGCTCATCTGCATTTCAATCGCTGGGAAAGGCGCGTGGGAACGAGGCGCCCCCCCTCCCCTCACACCTCTCCCGGGATTTTAACAGGTAATAAAGCAATAAGGCTGTAAATGCCGCGCTATTTCCTCCTTTCCGATGGTAAAAGCTTTGGGAAGAAATGTGACCGCGCGTTGATTGAAACCGGGCTTAATATTTCATCTTTAAAAATAAACTTAGACTTCAGCTGTCCGGGGAGTCGCTTGTTCAGTTTCAAAAGAATTTCGGAAAGCTTTTCTTTGTCCTGGCTGTTGAGGTGCAGCGTTTGATTAACAGGCGCTAACTGTTCTAAATCTTCACGGCCTTTTGATCAACTCAGGCGCGTGCACGTGGGATTCAGGCACGAGTCAGTTTTGCATATTTAACTGCATCGCTCCGAGTGAATTACAACTCAATAGACTCAATCTCTCGCGCGGAAGTTTGCATGTGGAGGTCAAATCGTATATCATAACGTATTTGAATAGTAAAGAACCCTTTTTAAGGTTTAAATTGAGGAATGGATAAAACATTAAACACATTACTATTTCTATACTTTGTAATTACTTCTAAAATATGTTATCAATTGTCTGCAGATTCAGACTGTGAAGCTCACCGAGGGGGTTCTCATCTGTGTTCTTTAAAATGGCAACCTTGTAAAAAAACATGACATTTGGGTATTTTGGTAGTATTCATCGCTTGTATTTCTTCATTTTTGAACAAGCTGTGATGTTCCATCATTAAACAAGTGAAGTAAGAAACGTGAACTGATTCATAACATCAGTCCAAACTGAGACAACTTTAACTGACTGACTCAAAATCCATATAATTTACAGGAAATTACACTTTATTGCATGAATCATCAAGATTCCAACATCTTTGTGCAACAATGCACATGTTTCTTGTCTGTAATGATCAGGATGAAACCCTAATACAAACACATTAAGATATCAGGGAAACAGAATTCACAAGATGTGTCAGTCTCAGCGTGACTGTGACCTTCATCCCCCAACTGTCGTGTCACAGGACATTTACAAAGACACTAACCCCCTCTCAGTAAAAAATATAACAACACTAATTTAGGGCAGGCAGAGTGAAAACTGGGGAGGTGCTTCTGAGTTCTTTTCTTTTGGGCCGAGTGGAATAGCAGCCGGAGTTGTGCTGCTTGTTTCTCTACAAGGCTGTTTGTGTGGAGTCGGTTGTGTTGTTTGACCTCCCACCTCTGGATTTCTGCTCTGAATGAGGTGGACTCGGCGCCACCCGGTCCGCTCTGCCGGGATGCTCGCCGCTCACAACCCCCGGCGGGCGGTGATCTGAATGGGGGCCGGCCGAGTCTGCGGGAGGGGAAACAACCACTCTTTCTATGTGCTCATTGGCTGTTCTGTCTGTCACGATGACGTAGTTGGGCTCGGGCTGGGGGGCACTGGCGCGGCGCTGCAATGCATGCTGGGTGCAGGAGAAGGAACGCTGGCGGGGCGCAGGCTGGGGCGACAGGAAGTGAGGCGTTGCGGCTCTGGGGGCTTCGTGATGCCTGTCGCGATCCTCGTCTTCTGAGGTCACCTCCTGCAAGGTGCTGATTGGCCGAGGGGAGCGGCCCATGACCCTCGGGGGCACCAGCGCTGTCGCGGATTGGTTGAGCTGCGGTCGCCAGTTCTGCGGGGAGGGGTACTGCACGCGGCTCATCGACCAATCACTGGCGAGACAAGAATATCGTCACAACTTCAGACGGCTACACAGTAACACAGGGGTTCATCACATCAAATAATGTACTCGGCTGATTTTGTTGCGAGTGTCTTTGAACGAAACACCAACGGAGTCTTTTCAGACGACTCCGAATGCAACTCGAACGTCAAAGTTCCTTCTATGCTGCAAATACTGCATACAAAATAAAATTAATTGGAAAAATTGATTTCGCTGAAACCTTACTTTTGCGGAGGTGGGGTCATATCCCGGTGCCCTATGATCCCAGAGAAGGACGCACTTCTTCCGGGCATGCCCTGTGACCCGACCCACGACGAGTACATCAGAGCGCGCTCCTCCCACAGCATCTCATTGGCCGTGTCGACGGGAACCGGCCCCCTCTGAATTTGGTGGGCCAGCAGGAGCTCCAGGACCTGGTGGTGAATGCCCTCCCTGGCCACGTCGATCGGACGGCGGCCTCTGCGGTCGTGCAGCTCCAGGTTGGCGCCGTGGAGGAGGAGAAGCCTGGCCGTATCGTAGCAGCCATGCAGGGCGGAGAGGAAGAGCGACGTCTCGCCCTAACAGAGAAACAATCATTCTATAACAAATGATTTAACACATAATAGATTAAAACAAAAATTAACTAATTAATTGAGCATTTTGAAATTCATTAGATTAATGAATTTCAAAATGCTCGATTAATTAGTTATTTTTGTCAAAATGCTCGATTAATTTAACTAATTAATCGAGCATTTTGAAATTCAATAATCTTGATTAATGAATTTCACACGAGTAATGAATGTTTTTAAGTTTGCCACTCACCCTCCCTCTGTGTGTTTCTCTTCTAAAGACTAAATTGAATTAGCAGCTCTTCCAGCTAGCTTAGCCTAGCAGCTAGCTTAGCACAGCGGTGCTTTAAGTGGTCCTTTTGCCACTCACCCCCCCCTTCTGTTTGACACTCGGAGGAATTCCTCTGCAAAGTTCTCCGCTGTATGTCGCGCCTCTGCTGGTTTTACTTCCAATGCAAAAAGCTTTCTCCATCGCTTTCTCTGTTTTGTTTTTCCGGTTTAGTTACGGAACAAAAGGTACGTTAACTACATTCAAATATTTTGTTGCATTAACCGTGGCCACATTAATCGCATAGATTAATGCGTTTAATAATGCGGCCCTAATAATACATAATAATAATAATACTAAGTCCTTCCTTAATGACTCAACTCACCTTGTTGTCCTGCAGGTCCACGGCCGCCCCGTAGCGAATGAGGGTCCTTGTAAGGCTGAGGTGGTTTACTGAGCATGCCCAGTGCAGGGCTGATCTCCCTGAGAGAGACAGTGCGAGTGCAGGGGAGGCAGGTGGGGAAGAAGGGAGGGAGTAAGTCAGCCAATGAACAAACCATCACACAACAGAGTCGAGCCCAAGATGGCGGAGAGGGGGAGGATGGAGGGATGCAAAAAGTAGTTTCAGCAGAAGTGAGAAAGAGCAGCGGGACAGAAAAAAAGGGGGTGTAAAAAGAGGCGGACAAGAGAGCCAGCAAAAGGGAGGAGAAAGACGCGCGTCCAAGTTAACATGTGTAACGACCCCCGTTTGGCCACTACAGCACATTAACTTTGATCAGAGTCGGAGGAGGGCAGCAGGGGGGCTGGAGGAAGAGGAAGATATGGAAGCCATGGAGACATGAGTACACAATGGGATAGGAGGGACACAAAAAGAGGATGCGAGAGAGACGGGGTAAGTTACTCAGCCCCTCATAGTACAGGTGTCAGAAAAAAATGGCCGGATCGAGAGAATAACAATGTTTCTTTCCTCCAAAACTTAGATTCATGGTGCCCAGAAGTTAAAGCGTTATGATTTTGGTGATACCTTGGACCGCCAGTAGGTTAGAGACAATGTGTAAATCTTATTCAACTTATGTAGTAAATACACAGGAAATAATAACTCTAAATTAAAATACATTTGCACAAAATGATGAAGTATATTTTCTTTTGGCGATTTAAATAAAAATGAGCTTCATTCACATTGCTCTGACTTCAAAAAGGTCAAAAGTGGCACCACGGTTCACGTGCAAATACTATTCCACTGAGTCTTTTGGGGGTTGAGGTTCAGCCTTTACCGGTGTGATCCGTGTTGTTCACCGGCACTCCGGCTCGCAGCAGCTCCAGTACCACCCGGTCCAGCCCGCTGCGCACCGCTCGGATCAGAACCACGGAGCCGTCCGGGCCGCACCACTCCGCCGACTGCCAACACACACCGAGCAAAGGTTACTGACACACACACTACAGACACGCTGCACGTTTCACGTGGAAAACGGATGAAAATCCAATGGCAGCAAACATTTGACCGACCTGCTGGGGAGGACTGAGTAGAGGGGGAGGAACGGCGTTTCCCATCTCCCATCCTCTAGGTGGAGCTGAGGGGCGATAGAAAACATGTTTAAGGGTCGTCATACTCACAAATCCCACAGTTACGGTTTATATAGACTCTCTATGTTGTTCGATTATCATTATTTGCATTGTTGAAAATCTACAGATTATTTTCGTGTATTGATTGGTTATATTAAATGCTAGACAGTTAAAACCAATGACCCAACAAATAAAACACAATGTAAGAAAATAATGTAAAATACAGAGGATGTCGAGGGGGTGTAAGAATGTAGCAAGTCTTTTATTTTCTACCTTTTTCCCCCCACTCATGTTCATTATTTTGCTTTTGATTATTTGATTGTTAGATATCGTACGATGCGGCGCCGTACCTTGTGCAGGCCTCCGGGGCTGAGCGCTTCCAGCCCGGTAGTGTTTCTGCTCCGGGCTCCTGTGGTCACAGATGGAGGCGTCTTCCTGTCGCCTGGAGCATCTGGCGTTGATGTCTTCCATGGAACTCTGGGTAAAGTCTGTGTCACTTCCTATGTCCTGTTCCCTTTTGAGGGGCCTGGAAACCAGTGAGCACAGGTGGATCGACTCGTTAGGTGAACTCTTTGGATCCAAGAGTCACGCAAGAGAATCAAAAACCACTTCTCTCTCTTTTGCGTTTGTCTGCATGACATCATCCCTCCCCCCTCCCCCCCCCAGGAGACACCACATCCTTTCCTGTCTGTCCCAGCAGCCCGTGTCTCACCTCATTCGAATGGCGTCCTCCCCCAGCGGCTCCCTCCTTCTCTTTTTCTCCGCCTCCTTCGCCTTCTTCTTCTTCCTCTGGAAGCTACTCTTCTCTTTCTCCCTGCCGGGTCGGACCCTGTGCTCTTGGTTGGCGGCGTGCGGCGTGGAGGCCTTGGCTTTGGGGTCGCCGTCGGTGACCGCGGACCGGTGTCTCGCCCTGTTGGTGTCATCTTCCCTCGGTGCCCGCTGCCGCCTCACCCTCCTCACCACCAGGAACGCCACCAGGGCCAGAACCAGCAGCAGGCCGATCGCCACGGCGACCACGGCCCACAGCCACGCGCGGGTCGGCTCTTTGAGAGGAAGAACGGGAAATGGATTTTTGCCACCAGGACATACAGGACACTTTTGGGAAGGAGGAAGTGATATCAGAGCAAAACCGTAAAATCGATCTGCGGTGCTCAATTACTTCTAATATAAATAATAAATGATTCATGTCTAATGTCGGAACAACTCAAACCCGGTGGAAACAGAAAGGTCTTTTGTTCGGATGAAAAGTCCGAGCTGGATGTGTGTGGGCGTCAGACCTGTGATCTATACCTTTGACTTCCTCTCTCCCCGTTTCCTCCTCACGGCTTCCTATTTCCTCTCGCACACCCCGAATACCGAGGACGGCCTTCAGCTCCGGGAAGGTGGCGAACAAGCCGGGCTTCAGCAGCATCACGGCGCGCAGGAAACTGGCCGCCTCGGTTGCATAAGGGAAACAGGTCGACGGCAGACGCGAGCACGGCCTGTTGTCCACTTGGAGGAAAAGGAGGGAGCTAGGAAAGAGGGAGAGGGAGGGAGACAGTAGGAACCATTTCAAAACCACAGAGAGAACTGACCTTTTTAATCGAGCACAGTTTCCCCACACGATGGACTACATTCATTGTACTGTAGTTATTTCCTTGAAACCCTGCACCTACCCGTTGGAGTCTCGCGCCGCCGCCTGAGCCAGCAGGTCGGCGAGCTGCTGGGGGTCGAGGTCGAACAGGTTCCTGTCGGCGGCGAGCGGCGCCGACCCCCTCAGTCTGAGCGGCGACTGCAGGAGGACGCTGAGCGCCCAGAGCAGGGAGCTGTTGGAGGAGGCCCTGCGGTGCGCCGGGAGGCTGGCGTGAAGGACCAGCGTGCCTCTGGCCCACAGGGGGCTCTGGTGGGTGAAGCAGTCGCTGCCGTCCCACCCGCAGGGGCCGCTGTCGCAGCCCTGCTCGCAGTGGGAGTTGGCGTAGTGGTCGCGGCAGTACTGGATGTGACCCGGACTGAGAGCCGCGACGGAGAGGAATGGAGAGACGTAAAAGAGATAAGAGTAAGAAAAAAATACAACAGATGGAAACAACACCTAAACCGGCATGCAGCAATTCAAAATGGCAACCGTGAAGCGTTTTACTTGCAGTGGCCCCTGTCCTTCTGGCAGTCGAAGCCGTCTCTGAGGCACTCGGGCTCCATGCATTCTCGGTCACATGACCCGTTTCCAAACTTGTCCTTGCAATTTCTGTTGACCGGACACTGTCCCCACGGATCCCCGGACGCGGCTGTGGGGGACAAACACCATGTTGGACATGAATTGCGGCCTTTTTAAAAGCACAACATCCCTTGCATATTTCATGTTTTTGGTAAAGATGGCTAGTGAAGGGTATTATTTTATCAGCTCTTGCGCATTCAATTCCCCACATGTGTTTCATCGTGGGAGCGACTCCCTCACGCATTCAAAAACCCCTCATTGTCTCAGAGCGTGAGCAACTGTTCATAACAATGCAGGTCGAGCCATGAAAGGTGGGTCCTGGTACGGGGAACAGGAAATGAGCCCGACATAAACAGGAAGTTTCCACGAGAAGTGAATAGCAACAGGAAATGGAGTGGGCCTGGGACTTGATAAAGGTCGGAGGTCGCCGCCGTGGCAACGAGGAATGTGATGGTGAGTTGGACAATGGGCTTGGCAGGTGTGTGTGGCAACAAGACGTCAGAGCAGGAAATAAAATGGAGCAGAAATTAGACACATTAAGGGTTAAAAGCTTGATCAGAAACCACATTTCAATATGTTAATAATAATAATACTGAAAAATATCCTTTTCCCTTTGTCCTCAACAAAATATTTTAAAAAGTGAATACCCACATCTACAATAAAATATACTGTTATATTGGATCCCACACGGTCTGATGCCAAAAACCACTCCTGAAAAAACATCCTGAATGAAAGTGTGGCGGACGGGACTCACCTCGACACGTCCAGCTCAGTCCCAGCAGGACAAACGTCCTCAGAGCCAACATCTTCAGGTTCGTCTCTCTCTCTCTCTCTTCGGCTGTCCCCGTCAGCCTGCCTCTGACCTCTGACCTCTGACCCGCGGGAGCTCACGGCGTTTCACGCTGACCGCTCGGCCTGCTGCTCGCCGCCAACTGTGAATAAAAGTGGCGAGGTCCCATCGCGCGCTGGAAGCAGCCGCCACCACTCGCACCAACACCTTTCAACACCACCACCCAGCCCACTTTGTTCACTCGCTCCTTTCTTTTTCCTTTTTTTTTTTTTTTTTTTTTTCGGGTAGAGGCCCTGCGGATATCTGGACAACTTCCTGCCACTGTGTGGAGAAGAATAGGAGGGTGATGAGTGTGTTTGCGTGTGCGTAGCCAGTACTTTGTGTGAAGTTGAAAACACAGAGTGTGGGGGATTGTGAGCTGTTAGAGCAGCCGTTACTTTGGAGGGTAGAAAGCTGCAGGGTGTGGGTGTTATTGGGTGGGGGGGGTTTGACCTTTTAAATGACTCTGCTTTCTCCAGCCGCTGATTCAAAAACCAACAAAATGACTTCGCCAACCGCTTCTATTGTTCTTAATCGAACCGCGAAAGAAAATAGAGCACTCCGGGGTCCAGGCGGCTTTGTCGAGCACAAGGTGAAGTAAATGAGAACCCATAACTCAAGCAATTTGCAGTGCTTAAAGTCCTTTAAGGCTCGACTTTGACCTTTAGCACCACACCCCAAACAGTATATAGAAAGACTTTTACACACATTATGAAAAATTGTTGTTTTAGTCCTGAACTGATAACGATGCTTGACACAGAAGCTCATGAGAACTGACTTTTCAGCGAACAACAAAGCAGCCTATGTGATAAAAAACAAAACGATTGTTTGAATATGTTTTTAAATAATTCCACCAGTAAAGAAAACTATAATTTCTGATTACAAATCAAATACTTTTCCCTGGGAAAGCTCATATCACAACTTGCACTGTGCACAGATTAAGATTTCAAATATAACTGAATTACTATATTAATTCATCATCATTAACAGTATTTAGCCTATTTCTATTTGCCTGAGCATTACAAATTGCTGAATTGATAAACAAGCTTTCCTACCAATGAATGAAATGTTGTTTTAAATCTCAATGAAAGGAAACCTGTTCTAAGTATAGGGGATGGATGGGGGCTCACAGGCAGCTTCAAACCGTGAGGACAAATATAGCTTTGTTCATCCCACAAACATGAAAGCAAGGGGAAGGAAGGAAGCTATTCAAGCTTCTGCTGGTGGTTTATTACTAGTTGTCTTAACACAAGACAAAAATAACCAACTGTGCAAAGCAGGAAACTTTGTAATGGGATCAGCTAAAAAGAAACTCAATATGGACGTTGGTCATTAAACATTTTATTATTGATAACAGCACTTTCCTTCTGTCATATGGAGGTAGATGGACATACATAGACATACTTATGTTTTGATGGTTCAGGGTGCACAACCCAAACGGTTCAATCTCACAATGCATTCAGTCTTTTTTTAGATTTCAGTAAAGGAAATACATATTAGGCTTATCCTCACCACACAATGAGGTACTGCTCTATCCGATTGACAAAAACACAAAACAATCTTAAGCTAATATAGATAGAAAACCAGAGAAAAAAACTGTCCTGGAAAACAAAGGAGATTAAACCAAACTCTGCCACACTGTAGACAAAAATAAGATCACATCGGGGCTTTAACCAACCTGTTTTAATTTCTGTATGGTAATTCAGCAATAAATAAAGACTGTAGTAAAAGAAATAAAATATACAATTAAAACAAAACTGCTAAATCCAATTGTATTATTTCCTTCACATATTTCATAGATCATAGAAAAACACTTTTTCATACAGCTGGCAGGGTATTAAAAGTCATAACAAGAAAACCGAAAACGCCATTAGAAATTGATCAAATATAGCAGGTAATTGAATCTACATTAACAGATGTGGTTTGCACGCGTTGCAGTTCCACCGCGGCGCCACATGATGTCACTATTGGACTATTATAAAATGACACGTTTTCACCCGGCTTCTCACTAGATTCTAAAAATGCAGGAATTTGTGTAAACATGTCTACGTTATTCCTGAAGTCGAATTGTGCTTTCCCTCGTTTTTCTTCGTCCGCCATTGTGCCGGACGTAAAAAGAGGCTTTCCGCTGTGTAAAACAGTTATGTTTCTTTCGGTTTCAGTTTGACAGTGGCAAGTCAGTTCGGTCGAAGTGTGAACGAGAGTCCCGGTTGGAGTTTACAGAAGTTGAACGTTTATTCCGGATAAAACGTTTATTCCGCGTTTTTAAGACATCGAACCGACAAGCGACATCTCGGCTGGTGGAAAAATAAATGTAAGTTTGTTTTGCAACTGTAAGGCTGCTGGCTCCACTCGGCTAGCTAGCTTGCTACTGTACTTTAACGTTAGCATTCGATTTAACGCTTATAACGCTAAACGGCAGCGTTGTTCACGCTGTATCGTGCCATTTCTTGTGCTATTCGCTGGTGTCTTTTTTGTCTCGTTTGTGTTTTTCTCCTTCTTGCTTTAAAATACAAAAAAAAACCGTTTCAAAGAAATCAGCCGTGCGGATGAAAATGAAAGTAACCCACGGCTCACTTGCAGGACCTGCGCACGATGCAGAAGATGAGCTTCTTCTCCCCTGTGCTGTTCGTGTGCCTGGATGTGTGCGTGGTGCACGCCGTCCGCGCGGCCCAGCTCTCGGCCCTCCTCCTCCCCCATCCGTTCCTCTGCCTGTGGGCGGCGGGCACCGCCAGGGCCGCCGTGCTCGCTCTGTTCAGCCACACTTCCCCCGGGAGACGGCCGTGGATGAGCAGCTTCGAGGGGCTCCAGAGCTTGGCGGTGCTCTGCTTCCACTTCCCGGTGTACACCACCCTCCTGTGGGCTCTGGGGATGCCCGCCACGGAGGAGCTGTGGGGGTGGCACTCCTGGGAACGGGTGGGTGAAGCTGTGTGTAGCACGTCTCCAGCATCTCTCCCATGATGCATTGGGGCATCCTCACAAAAGAAAACAAACAAACTGATGAAAGTGCTGTGCTCGAGGGCACTTAGCAGAGCTGGTGGGGGGGTGTTTATGCCAGCGTTTTTTTTTTAGGTACTTATTGAGCTTTATCTGATCATTTGTATTCTATATGTCAGTGGGGGTTGTTCTACTTTTCAAAATCCACCAGCTACGGCATTGCAATCTGTAACAAAGATCCTTTTCACTGTAATGAGGAATGTTTTTCAATACAACACTGACGGGGGCATTCTGCTGCATTAAAAAAATACTGACATTTTACACTACCAAGACTATATATATATATACATATATTTTATTTGATGAGCCTTTGGGCCTCGAATTGCAACAATACTGAAACTAAAATGTGAAATCCACAATGGGCATTGAACCTGCGGTGTGCTTTGCAGGTGCTGCAGGGTTACGGGGTGGCGGCCGTGGCGTGGATCTACTGGAGCCGACACCTGTCGTCTCTTTCGCCCTCCTGGCGTCGACGCGCGGCGCCCTCCGAGGAGCCCAGAGACGACGCCGGAGCGCCTCTGAAGCGGCTGATGGAATACATGCTGCCGTATCTCGGGCGCTTTGTTTTCGTGCTGCTCCTTGTGTTTCTTTCTTCTTCTGGTAAGGGAGCGGTGTTGATGTTGTGCCGCAGCGAGGCGTTGGGAGTTATGGCCTGCGGTTGTTGGCGTGTTGCAGAGTAGACGGTGTTGATTAACAGCGATCGGTTCATGAATCTCACAAAGCTTTTCCTGTCTGCCTCAACTGTGAAATGATGGCTGTGTCACTTGACGAGGTGTCGCGCATGCTTTGCGTTATCGTTTTCCTTCCATCTTAAATGTGCTTGAGTACTTCACCTCCCAATTTATCACCAGTTCACATTTTCATACATGGCTCATTTTATTTATTTATTTAGCTTTCTGCTGTCATTTTGCATCCCAAAAATACATTGTGATAGTGTGACCTTGTGAACTCAGGTGAGATGGCCATTCCTCATTTCACCGGTCGAGTGGCCGACTGGATCACAAATGAAGAAGCACCTGATGCGTTCACAGAGGCCATCAGCATCATGACGCTGATGACTGTTGCCAGGTAACCCAGCCAGGCAATGCAAACTCACCTTTTTCATGTAATGAGATGAGATGAGACTCACTTTATATTTCAATTGAAAGTAAATTAAAACAGTTATTAAAAAGTCGGAATAAAATGGGTGCAAAAATGTAATAAGACAGGTGTAAAAATAATTAATTTACAGTGCAGTATGAGAAATTATTTTAAAAAGGGCACTGAAGGGGAACTGAAAGACAATCATGTCAACACTCCCCCACCCGTCCCTCCCACACCCAGACTCCATTAATAAAAACAGTATAGATAGGTTTTACTTTCAGTTTGGTTCCCTCCTAATAAAATATCTGAACTATCCGTAATAGAACTCCTCCTACTCCGGTGAAAGATCTGAGTCCTTTCTCCCTTCCTGGTTTCAGCGCTGTGCTCGAGTTCGTATGCGACCTCATGTACTACGTCACCATGAGCCGCATCCACACCGCGGTGCAGGGAGCCGTCTTCCAGGCCGTGCTGAAGCAGGAGATTGCATTCTTCACTCAGACGGGTGAGTCATGTGAGCACAACCGGTATCTTTACCGCGTCTAGTCCAGCAGGTCCTGACGCTGCCAAGAACAGATTATTTCATCCAGCCCGAGCTGTTTACTTTAGTTGCAGGTAATAATGAAAAAAAAAATCAAATATACAGCTAATGTAGGCCGACAATATTTTGAGAAAAAGTTTGGATATAAGTAGCAAAAGAAGTAGCAACTGTCTTTGATTTTAAACCCACTATTTGACAATTATAAAGTCATACATTTACAAGAAAAAAAAAATAGCGGCGTACATTTAGTCCATGTGTTATTAATCAAGGGAACAGACTTTCAGAGTTTCAACTGTTTAATAGATAATGTGTAAATAATGAATCTTGGAAAGTTCTTGGAAAGAAAGTCTTTAATCCTCGAAAAATCCCACCGTCCCAATGGCTCCATAATTATTTAAAACTCCATAATTGGCCTATTACGCTGCCATAGTTCCCTTCCTTATCGGTACGCTCGACAGAATTTGTGTGGGTCAAAGATTTTTACAACATATTAAGTCAACTGTTTTGCTTCTCTTTCCTCAGGTGAACTGGTGTCCCGCGTTACCACGGACACCAACGATATGAGCGAGGCGCTGAGTGAGAAACTGAGTCTTGTGATGTGGTACACGGCCCGATTTGTGTTCCTCTTGTCCTTCATGGTGATGCAGTCTTGGAAAATGACCCTGCTCACTTGCATGGGGCTGCCCATCATCTGGGTGATACCTGAGCTCACCGGACACTTCCAGAAGGTGAACGTCCCGTCATCTCCAAAGCTGCTCTCACCATTATTTGTACGCATTCACAGGATCAACGTCTCAATTGTCTTCGTCTGCATCCGTGCCTTAGATCATTGCGGTAAAGGTTCAGGAGTCACTGGCTAAGGCCAACCAGGTGGCCACGGAGACGTTCACCTGCATGAAGACCGTGAGGTGTTTCGCCAACGAGGATGGCGAGACGGAGAGGTATAGGCGGCGGATGGACGACACGTACTCTCTGAACAAGAAGGAGGCAGTGGCTTATGCTGCCTCCACCTGGGCAAACAGCGTGAGTTGAATACAGATCCGGGTTATAAAGTGTGCTATAGGATTTGTCCATTTATGTCTATTGTTTACAGGCCAAATATGTAATATGTTACAGATGAAGAAGGAAGTAAAAGTTTTTGAAGTTGGGCGATAGGTACCCTGCTAATAACTGAGTTCCTCCGAATCTAGCACATTAGTAGAATTGAAAGACCACGAGATTCACTCATAACATCAATTAATTCAGACTGTTGCACCATATATTACATGTTATCTCCCAGATGACCACCATGGCCCTGAAGGTGTTCATTCTGTACTACGGAGGAACTCTGGTGACCAGAGGCGACGTTAGCAGCGGCGACTTGGTGTCATTCGTCCTCTATGAGCTGCAGTTTGCCTCCGCTGTGGAGGTGAGTTGTCTCGGGCCGAGATAAAGGGAATGAGCTTCGGTATATTTTGTGTACTTTTCTCACAGAAGCAATTCCGAAATGTCATTTAGTCAAATTTAAGAGGCCCCACATAAGCCTCCACCTCCCTTCCAGGCCGTCATGCGTTATTACCCGGAGGTGAAGAAAGCAATCGGTGCCTCCGAGAAGATATTCCAATATCTGGAACGCAAACCTAAAATACCACCAGATGGCTCTTTGGCCCCCGAAAACCTCGAGGGACACATTGAATTCAAGAAAGTGTCCTTTTCCTATTCCGCCACGGCAGACGAAGGCAAACTTGTGCTGAAGGTATGTTTCTATACTCCTGTGCATTTATTGTATTTATGACACCTCATATAACTGTTTACCCATCACCCTTTCCCTGTCTTCTACCAGGACGTGTCCATGGACATTAAGCCGGGCCAAGTTACGGCCTTGTTAGGGCTGAACAGCTCGGGGAAGTCCACCTGTGTCAGACTGCTGGAGAGGTTTTATCAGCCCCTGGCTGGGGAGATCCTGCTGGATGGGGAACCCCTGCAAAGCTACAAAGACCAGTACCTACATGACAAGGTTTTCTATTGGAATATTTTAAGTACTTAGCGGACATTTGTGTTTACCTTGACTTGCCTTGAGCGCAATAGTAGGCAGCGCAACAAAAGCTTTTAGCCGATTGAAGGCCTCTTCTCAGAACCTCGCCTCCCCCAGATTTTTGGTGGTTGTCCTCACTGTGAACCTGTCCTCAGGGTCAACCCCTGATGTGTCCTCTCCATCCCATTTTTGTCTCTAGGTCGCTGTGGTGAGCCAAGACTGTGTGCTGTTCGCCCGCTCTGTGCGGGAGAACATCAAGTACGGCTGCGAGGAGGCGTCCGACGAGGACATGCACGCCGCCGCCAAGCTGGCAAGTGCCCACGACTTCATCGCGGAGCGTTCGGGCGGCTACGACACAGGTTCGATGCCACAAGCGGACAGCTCACCGTCTCAAATTTTATCTTAAGACTTAAATGTATTTAGCTGGGTTCTCTTTTCTACTGCTGTCCAGTGCTTCTGGCAGTTATTGTAAAAATGTTATTCCAAAAATCTTCCCCGCTGATTGTCCATCATACTTTAACAATTTCAGAAAATACATTGAATTATAGTCTATGCTGCAATATAAATATACTAATTCATCTAAAAATGTAACCTCATACTGACAATAATGTAAAGGGCAGATGGATTTAGCTGTGGGATTTTTCCAAATGCAAATGCAATGCAAAACAGCTCGCCTTTCCCCAGAAATGTCCTTACACCTCATGACGGTACGTCCTTCTGTCCTACAGACGCTGGGGAGAAGGTGTCCGGAGGCCAGAAGCAACGCATTGCCATTGCCAGAGCTTTAATCCGACGTCCCAAAATCCTGATCCTTGACAACGCCACCAGTGACTTGGACACAGAGAATGAATATCAGGTCAGCTGTTCTTCCAGGTTTCTGACATTTTAAAGGATTCTTTACTCCTGTATTCCAGATGAGACGTCAAGTCATAATTGTCCTCGACAGGTCCACCAGGCTCTGTTAAACCAACGCAACGGCCGCACCGTGCTGCTGGTGTCCAGCAACGTGAGTGTTGGAGAAAAGGCGGACCATGTCGTTGTCCTCGGCGACGGGACGGTTCAGGAGGAGGGAAGTCACGAGGACCTGATGCAGAAAGGCGGCCTTTATGCTGAACTCGTGCAAAAGCAGAAAACTGGCTTTCACCGCCAAGGAGAGGAGAAGAATGATGCACACTGATAAGAAGCAGTCGAGCTACAAGAAGGTGGCTGGTTGAAGGTCCAGACGAGGGTCAACATTGTCCACTGTGGTCCACAAGCAGAGATGCAGTGTTTAGCGAATATGGTTAGATCTCTTAACGGTTGAAACTTGAATCATGGTAGTTATCATCACATTGTCCAATCAGCTCCCAATCAGCTCCCAATCTGTCCCGAAGAATGTGAAGAGATAATTGGAATCGCATACTCTGATGCAGACATGTCAAACTCCAACTATGTCTATTTGGCAAGCACATGTCCATCATAACTGGCCCGCCCGTCAATAGGACGCAAACGGCTGATACCGAAAAACCCAGGAGACACTGCAAAGGCTACTAGGGACGAATCCAGCAATTCCAGACAGGAGCTTCCGAGACGGGTGGGAAGCCGAGTACCTGTTTACCTGCATTTGTGGTAAACAAGTCCGCCTTGTTTGGGGTGCTGGTGTAGCCGTAATGAAAGAATATATTAATAGTGCTTTAAGACGGCACTATCAGACAAAACATGGCTT
The DNA here is from genome assembly GCA_021346845.1 of Apeltes quadracus. Taxonomy (NCBI): domain Eukaryota; kingdom Metazoa; phylum Chordata; class Actinopteri; order Perciformes; family Gasterosteidae; genus Apeltes; species Apeltes quadracus. Next base: position 3,678,055 of record CM037936.1, read on the forward strand.
AAATATCTTTCTTTTGCACTTTGTCCTAAATCCCTTCTGTCCTGTTAATTCCATGTTGACCCTGTTTGGAACCTCAACGTATTCCTCTCTGATTGATAACCTGGGATTCGGTTTGAATGCTTTTTACACTTTGCAAAACATAGATGAAGAGTTCTGTCAGGTAGATTATAGATTTTTTTTTTTAAATTTAAGATTAAGCTTATTTATTTTGTATTTGCTAAACTGCACTGCAACTTATTCTTTTTTCATCTTATTTATTGTTTTAACGTCTGTTTTTAAGGTTTTAATGATTGATAATCTCAATTGTTTTCAAAAGTCATTTTCTCCAACCTTTTGTTTCGACGCCTTTTAATGGCTTTATGTGAATCACTGAATTGCCTTGTTAAAATGTGCTTTACAAAATAAACCTTGCATTGCCTTGTCTCACCTTCTAAATGATCTGGTTGTATATTTTTGTTATATTTTTCTGTTTTAATGTTGCAGTAGCTTTCCCTTGTATTCCTTTACTTATTTAAAACCCCAATAGTAGCAAAAAAGTAATCATTTTTCCAGGCTTCTGTGGGTATTTCAATTTAATCGAAAAAGTTTCATGCACGTGTGGTTCTCAGTTTGTTTCCCTCTTATTAGATTTTCGATTAAATGTATTTTGGGCTGTGGTTTGAGAGGGGAATGTCAGTTTGGACTTGAAACCGGAAATTTGTAATAAAACTATAATTGTATGAGTTTCCCAGCTTTATGGGGGTACAATAATAAGTCTTTGGATTGTTCCTTTAAATCTTCTCACCCGCACCAGATGATCTGACAAATACATTGCCAGACGTTTGTGGGATGTGTTGCTTCCTAAAAGATATTGTATGTCTATCAACACATCACATAAAAGAATATCCAGCTAAATTATGCCCAAACATATTGTCCAGTTCTAAACAATGGATAGTATTTTATAAAACGTAAGGTTACTCCGTGCAAATGACGGTAATGCAAATCCGATTTTTTTTTTTTTAAGGCGAAGAGCATCTGCAGCAGCAACCAAAGATACTGCAGATAACCCAAAACCTAAAATGATTCTCCGCCAACAGGGTCTCCGCCAACAGGTTTGTCTGTAAAAGTAAAGCCGTAATTATGGATACTTTAAAGCCCGAATCTATAAACTGAACACATCCATTGTTGTCAAAAATGGCGGAGCACAACATGTACCGACCGGGGAGGCGGCTTGTCTGTGCTAAGTTTGACAGACGTGTGGCTACAGCCAATAAGAGCACAGAATCCCCCATAACGTGACAGGACGTTTGCGTCACCGGCACGTGGTTGGTTTATATACCGTCAAGCGGAAACGGGTGGGCGCCATTTCATTGCGGAGTTGTGCAGTGGTCTTTCGGTGAAAGTGCAGCGTCAACTGTCGTGGAAAAAAATTGGATCGTAATAACACTCCGCCATCTGTCCGATGGAAGCGGCGGTCAACCTGCATCACGACAGGTAAAGCCCCGCAGTAACTATCATCCACGCCCCGGTGAACCGTTCAAACGCGTCGTCCGAGGAGGCGCAGCGACGTTGAATGCCATCACAAAATGTTAGCTTACGTTAGTTACCGTTAGCCGTCAGCCACCGTTAGCAACCGCTAGCCTCTCAGCGAACGGTTGTCTTTGAAAGGCAAACTGATTTGGCCGATTGCAGCTTGTGCACCGGACGGTTCCAGCACGCCTCGCTAAACATTAACCATTTTTACATATAAATGTGCAGTTTGGTTTCGGGAAGCCCTCTCTTCCGGCGTTTAGTTTACATTTAGGCTGGCTCGGGGGAAGGCAAATGACAGCCGAAGCGCACCGGCTCTCGCTTAGGCTTCATTCATCGCTCAGGCGCTCTGCCTACGTTGAAGTCCGCTCTCTTACGGTAACTATTAATACATGGATTACTCGCGGCGTGTTCCAATAACTAATAAAGCAGCCCTGAATGAACTCCGTCTTCGGTCATTGTTGCGGTCCGTGGAGGCTACTGTTACGGTGTTTTGGGGCTAATGGCTGCGATCGGCTCTCCCTTTCGACTAAGATAAGTGAATAAAATAAATAAGGCGTCTTGTTGTTTATTGGACGGAATCGGTGTCCGTCGTTGTGTCCGTCATTGTGAGACCGTGTTTACAAACAGTGAGGGCGGGGCCTCCGAACCACGCGATCGCCTTAAAATCCTGACGCCTGGCTCATTAAAAAAGTATTATCGCGTTGTCTTTACTGTTGATAACGTTTCTCTTTCGGTTGTAGAAGAAGGCCTTTATCCAGTGCAGGTTGACACAACAACGCCGCATTAGTCACATCAGTTGTACATGTGTAAACCAATGGTAGGTCATTTAATAAAAACGACAGAAAATATGATGTAAATATTCAAGTAACACGCCTTGACATAGACTGCACTGAGCAATTTTGATCATTTTGTGAGTTGTATGTCATTGAACATGGTAGATATTCATAACTCCATAGAAGACAACATTGTTTTTCACAGTGTTCTGTTTAACGTGTATATTGTACAGTGAAAAAGTATCATGTTGTTTTAGAACATTTGTGGTAAAACGATGGTTTTGAAGAGGGACTGCCATTTGTCTGCTGAATGTTCAGCCTTATCTGATGATAATGGATTTTTGGACTTTGTGTTTCACTGACATTCTAAACCAGCCATATTTGATCATTTGGTCAAAAAAAACAAATGAGACAAAGTCAAATGTATACACACTTTTTGTCATATATTTGTTTCGTATACATCCATATCTATCTATATATGAGAGCGATAGCTGTTGTTTTTTGTGCTACAGCTGCATACTTAATGTTCATAGTGATCAAGATTTAGGATTTCCAGTAAATATCAGAAATCTTCTATGTCCCTATTACTTTTGACGTTTACATTGGGCCGCACTGAAATTCGGACTGAGTCAGAAAATCCACTTCATTTGTTTTTCCTGAACTATGGGCTGTGGTTTAACGTCTGCGCCTTCCTGCGCATCTTCTCGTCCATTTCAAATACGGTCAATACAGTTGTGTTGAGTTACAGCCAGAACTGAAGAGGCCAGTGAGTTGTACATTTATGTAGGCGTGTATAATCTTTCAACAGCTTTTTTTATGCGAGCGCTGATTTCCCCCCCAAAGCCTGGGAGAAAGCAGAGGTGACCGTAGGTCCTTTCTGCTTCTATCAATTCCACACAAAGAAAAACGTATTATTTTACCCATGATTCATAATATATTTTTCTGCCAAAAACGATTATTATCACACAGCCACATTATGAGTGAATGTCTTTTTTGTTGCTGGCGTGGAGCCATGCCATGGTGGTTCCCACGGCTGAGCTAAAAGTAGCAACCCGTTGATGGAATCCTAGTTTTTCCTAGATGGCCGGCTGACTGGCTGGGCAGAGCCATCAGTTCACAGGTCAAGTGGCTGCGTGAATGAAGCACACGTAGTCTGTGCCATTAGTAGATTCTCATCTGCAGATTGCATGCGACCATGAGACCTTCTAAAAGATGCAGACAACAAAAGTCAACGCAAGGTTACTCGGGTAGGTGGGCCCTTGACCCATAAGGATGTGAAACCGCGACGACCCAAAAAGGACATTTACGTCTTGTAAGGGAGTAAAAGCAACGGTGGGGGTCAGTCCTCACTAAGACATGACCTAAACATTCTGTGGTTAAACTGTCTCCACCCTCATTTAGAAAGCTAGCTGAAGCTGAGCAGACATCCTGCTTTGGGATTTATTTTCTGGTGTAGGTTAAGGCATGTAAAGTAACAAACAACACATTTAGCAATGCTTTTCTAATAATATTCACGAGAGCATAACAATATACATTTTTTTTCAGCTCATGTTTATATGTTCCTCCTCTCTCTGTCTCCTCCCCCTCACCTGCCCTGTCCCTCCCCTCCCATATCTGGCTCCTCCCCCTCCAGCTCTGTGGTCGGGTTGTCCAGTGGCGAAATGGACCAACACAGCAGTTCGGGCAAACGCATTCGCAAGCCCTCGCTGCTTTACGAGGACTTTGAGAGCCCGTCCCTGGCGCACACGATGCCTCAGGGTCCCCCCGTCCCGCCACAGCCGCCGGTGAAGGACGCCAGCCGGCCGGGCCGCATGACCAACCAGCTCCAGTTTCTCCAGAGGACCCTGATGAAGTACCTGTGGAGGCATCAGTTTGCCTGGCCTTTCCGTGAGCCGGTGGATGCCTACAGGCTGAGCCTACCGGTGGGTCACAGTTTCTGCTTTCCCATTTTGTTATGACGAGTTTCATTTATGTTTGGTGGTTCCTTTTTAGAAGTCTTTTTAATTGAAAAACACCCCCTTACCTTTCTGACGATTTACTTTTTTCAGGATTACCATAAAATTATCAAGCAACCCATGGACATGGGGACCATCAAAAAGCGCCTGGAGAACGGCTTCTACCGCAGTGCAAGCGAGTGCATACAGGACTTCAACACGATGTTCACCAACTGCTACATCTACAACAAGGTAGGTTAAAAGGTACAAAGCAAATCTTTATTCATTGTGTAGTCCCATTTCGTTTTCCTCAATTGGACGACACGACCCTCGTGATTACACTATAGGTCACCCTCTCTCACTGCAGCAATAACATCTAAAGCGCGAGGCCCTGCAGACCGATACAAACCCAGCTGTGCTCTCTTAACACTGTGAGAGAGGGAGGGGACGCCTTTCAAACCTTTTCTTGATTACCAACAAGAGAAATGTCATCCAACAATTTGCAAACAGATTCTTGTTTGGGAGGTTTTCCTGCGTAATATGAAATGCTCAAGTTGAAAATGCCCGCATAGCAGATTTAGTGGGGTTCCACTACCAAATTATTTTTTGGCAATCTGACAACTTTTATGGGAATCCAGGTGTTTTGGTCAATGGTTGTCTAAGTTGTAGATGTAGAATCCCAAAAACTCTGATCCTTCTCATCATCAAACGGTAGATCAATTTCATTCGTTTATCAGTGTTTATTTGTTTTTTTAGATTATAGTTTATCAGAAGCATCGAGGACAGATTGCAAGAATTTGTGTTAAGTCTCGTTGAGTTTGATATTAGCATGACTTAGCTAATCATTGAAACGGTGATGAAAATGGACATGAAATCCACTTCATGTCATAATGTTTTTACCATTCTTTGTTAGCCAACAGATGACATTGTGCTGATGGCTCAGCCCTTAGAGAAGATCTTTCTCCAAAAAGTGGCTCAGATGCCGCAGGATGAAGTGGAGCTGCCTCCTCCAGCCCCGCGAAGCAAGAACAGCAGAGGACGAGGACGCAAATCTAGCTGTAAGTCGCAAAATCTGAACGGACGCCTGTTTTGTTGAATGCACCTCGGCGGTTGTGCTACACCGCCTTGTTTTTGCAGCGATGCAACTTTCGTCGCCTGTTGAATTCTGTCACTCACGCTGCCTATTCACCTCTCACCAGCGAGGGCTCAGCAGGTGCCGGCAGTGTCCCAGTCAGCCTACTCCCCGTCTTCCTCGGACACCGGGGAGTCCATGCTGGCCAACTCTCCCCAGACGGTGCTGACCAAAAGCCTGCCTCCGGCCAACATCATGGGCCTGCCTCCCACTCAGCCCACCACCAAGGTTGATAGAAAACTCTAGTGCTGCACCGAACAGTTTGAAGCTTCGTTCATGACGTTGACATTCAAATGCTGCGCAGATTCTCATCTCTTTTACTTTTTTATTTTTATTTTTTTTGCATGTTTTATTGGTTCAGTTTTCACCCCGGTATTTCTGCACTGTTCACTGCAGATAAAGATCAGGCCAGCTAATGTTTTTAGAATTCTATTCCAGTGGCAGGCTTGGTACATAGAGTGGCGAAATTCCTGGAATATTAAAGTTGGAAACTTTCCATGGGAATTAACGGGAATAAACTGTAATTTAATTGTATTTCTGATGTCATATAAGACAAAACGACAATTAGTTTAGTCATAAGCAGACACGCATGGAAACATTTACAATACATATTTTGAACTTGGATTAACTTTATTCTTTCATTGAACAACAAAAACATGAATGTTGAACAAAATAGTGTTTTCCAATGATCCCCACCTCCAAAAAGAGTCCATTTCTAAATGTAAAATTAATTAAGCTTCTCAAGCATCTGGTTTCTGTGTTTTTCCCTGTAAAAAAAAAAAAAAGCGCCAACATCCTTTTGCAAAGAAACACAGCATTCCATACATCTTTAATTATAGTTTGGAATTATGTTTGTATTGCTCGCATAGCCTCAACTACATTAAACAGTTCCCTGTTCAATGCTTTTGCACAAAAAAATGGTTTAACTTCCCATGGAAAGATTTTGGATATTTACCGTGAATTTCTGCAAGATATCATAGGTCCAGGCAGGAGAGGGGGGGGGCAGGATTCTTAGTTTAGCTGATGAGTTAATTGAAAACGTTGCCGCCTATGACCTCCTCTTCACCTCCCTCTGAAAGTCGTTCTCCTAAACACACTGCGCTCAGTCCTGTCTGCACCCAGATGTTCTCATGTTGGCCAAACTGACTGATTTGTATTATTTTAAGAAAGTTAATTTAAAAAAAATGTAAATAAAACTTTTTAAGTTCAATCTTTTTTTCAAATTGATTTTGTTCAAGGATTTCTTTTTTTAAATTTTTTTTTTTTTGAGGGTGATGAAGTCATAATTTATGATGACATTTAATAGTAACTGAATGAAATTCAAGACGCAAAAAAACAAAAAAACAAACACATCTTATTATAAGTGTTGAAGAAAGGTCTGACCTGGTTGCCTCTACACTTAAATAAAAGTCAAAGACAAATAAGTGAGGATTTTGTATATTCAATTAATATTGTCAGGAGAATTGCATTTTGATCTCTTAAGGCAGAAGCAGTACAGGTATGAGGGCCTATTGAGAAGGAAATCGGATTGCAAAATATTTCACAGATTTTGTCAAAAGAACAAATGTTAAAATATGGTTACAATAATTATTAGAATTATTAAAGTGATTTTTTTTTTTTTTAAAAGTCACTAAATTGAGTTTATTGTGACTTCCAACCTCTTTATTTGTAGAAAAAAGGTGTCAAACGTAAAGCAGACACCACCACCCCCTCCACCATGGGCTTGACCGTTGGCATGTCGGGACCAACGCACATGGTGGGCTTGGGGAAAGGAGGTCACGGGGGCCAGGTCCACGACATCTCCATGCACACCATCTCCTCCATGGGGAGCATGGGCTTGGAGACCCCCCCCGGGATGGGCCTGGTCCGGAGCGCCGGAGGTCCCGTCCTGCTCCAGCCGATGATGGCCGGCGGTGGGCGCCGAGTGGGCAGCGGACGCCCCATCAAACCCCCCAAGAAGGACCTGCCGGACTCCATCCACGCTCAGCCCTCCAAGAAGGGCAAGCTGAGCCCCCAGCTGAGGTACTGCAGCGGCCTGCTGAAGGACATGTTGTCGAAGAAGCACGCCGCGTACGCCTGGCCCTTCTACACCCCCGTGGACGCGGCGGCGCTGGGACTTCACGACTATCACGACATCATCAAGTGCCCCATGGACCTCAGCAACATCAAGGTGACTTTTGAGTTGTAGGAGGAACAACGGGCCGTCGTTTTCGGGCCAAATTCAGACGGATAAGAAACACGGAAACGTGGCTGCCGAGCGAGCAATACATAAATATAAAGACCGATACAAAGCGCCTCCTCTCAAATTGTCATCTGTCTCTCCATCAGAGGAAGATGGACGGTCGTGAATACAGGGACGCTCAACAGTTTGCCAGCGACGTCCGAGTCATGTTCTCCAACTGCTACAAGTACAACCCACCTGACCACGATGTCGTGGGCATGGCTCGAAAGCTGCAGGTGAGACGGGCGGTCCGATCGCTCTTTCCGCTCTTCTGTGGCGGTTTCTCCTTCTTTAAACGGCCGTCGGTCTTTGTGTGTCTTTGTGTGTGTGTGTGTGTGTGTGTGTGTGTGTGTGTGTGTGTGTGTGTGTGTGTGTGTGTGTGTGTGTGTGTGTGTGTGTGTGTGTGTGTGTCTCTCTCTCTGTGCGCTCGGGTGCCACAGGACGTGTTCGAGTTCCGCTTTGCCAAGATGCCGGACGAGCCGCGGGTGGATCACACCGCCACGTCCCTGAGCGGCCACCCGACGTCCTCGTCCTCGTCCTCTTCCTCCTCCTCCTCGTCCTCCTCTTCCCCCACCTCCGAGAGCGAGCCCAGCAGCGAGAGCGAAGGGAGCGAGAGCAGCCCCAACTCGGACAGCGAGGAGGAGCGAGCGCATCGTCTGGCGGAGTTGCAGGACCAGGTGTGCACACAAGTGAGCCCCGCCCCCCCCGCCACTTCCGACCCACGTTTCCAAAACGGGCTTTTCGCTGCGACCATTGATTCGTTTTTTTTTTTTTTTTTACCCTTAAAGCTCAGAGCCATGCATGAGCAGCTGGCGGCCCTCTCCCAAGGCCCCATCATCAAGGCCAAGAAGAAGAAGGAGAAGAAGGACAAGAAGGAGAAGAAGAAAAAGAAGAAGCTGGAGAAGCGAAGTCGAGCCGTCCGCAGCAGAGCCGACTCGGAGGAATGGAAGATGCCCGGCAAGATCCTGAAGAGCAAGTCCGCCAGGGCGAATGGGCCCCCGCCCAAGAAGAGCCAGGGCAAGAAGAGCAACAAGAATGCCAAGTTAGTAGTACAGTTATTACTATTATGAGTAAATGACGCACAGCTACACATGAGCTTCTTCTCTACAGGTCAGGAGTTTTTTTTTTTTTTTAACTTGAATAGGAATATATTTTTAAGAGGCTGACAATGACGGTCTTCATTCCCCTGGATTCCGCAGGGCCGCAAAGAAGCCGTTCTACCCGCCTCCGCCCACCTCCATGCTGCCGCACTACGACTCCGAGGAGGAGGAGGAGATCGTGCCCATGTCGTACGACGAGAAGCGCCAGCTGAGCCTCGACATCAACAAGCTGCCGGGGGAGAAGCTGGGCCGCGTGGTCCACATCATCCAGTCCAGGGAGCCGTCGCTGAGGGACACCAACCCCGAGGAGATCGAGATCGACTTCGAGATGCTCAAGCCGTCGACCCTGAAGGAGCTGGAGCGCTACGTCATGACCTGCCTGAGGAAGAAGCCCCGGAAGCCGTACGGCGCAGAAGGTAAGCGGAACCCTCCGGCAAATCAAAGGGCCCAGATTTTTTTGGGGTTGTGAAAGAATCCCCCGTGTGGAGCCCGGCAGTCGATGACGCGCTAATGAGCTGTTAGCGTTGCCGGTGTTTTAAGCCATGCGCGCGGCGGTCCCAAACGCCGCTGTCGTCTTTTCAGCCGCAGCGGGGACGAAAGGCGCCGTCGGCAAGTCCAAAGAGGAGCTGGCTCTGGAGAAGAGGATGGAGCTGGAGAGGAGGCTGCAGGACGTCAGCGGGCAGCTGAACTCGGTCAAGAAACCCACCAAACCTAAAGGTGGGTCCACGCTCGCGTACCGCCGACGCGATTTTTAGACGCGATTCACGGATCTCACACAATGACAATCGAGAAGAGTGTTATTCTCTGTCATAGTCGTATGCGCGGGTACGTTCCCAGGCTGTTGAAAGGCGTTCTTTTATTATTAATTGCTGTTGTCACATTTTTAGTCTCTGTGTCCTTGTTTTTTTTGGTAAAACAAGATTTTGTACTGCTTAAGACATTCATTTTGCCACGAATCAAGACATTTTTTTAACATCTTATAATTTAATTTAATTTAATTATTTAATTTATTTAATAATTTACATAAAATTAAAAAAATGAAAGTGTTTTGGATGAGACATGCATTTTATAAGCGACAATTCAGGTATATAGTGTGCTTTTTAGAAAACATGCGATCACACAGTTGACAGCTGACGTAAACGCCACACTCATGGGTCGCTCTGGGTTGTTGTTGTTGTTGTTGTTGTGTCCTCAGCAGAGAAGCCCAGCGCCGTAGAGACCCACACGCAGCCCTCGCACCTCAGCGGCAGCAGCTCCAGCTCCGACTCATCTTCCTCCTCCTCGTCCTCGTCCTCGTCCTCCGACACCAGCGATTCAGACTCTGGTTGAAGATCCCTCAGCTCGGGGCTGAGAGAGAACCCGCCGATACCTCAGGGACTTGGGCTGGCCCAGGACACGACGCGCCCTGAAGCTGGTAGTGAAAGAAAAAAAAAAAAAAGCTCCAAGTGGACTGGATGTGATGAGATGTTTGTAATGTGGAGCCACATCTCTCCGAGGAGGGAAACACTAAATGCCTTGGTTTCCCTCGCCTCTCTGTAAATACTTGTACAAATGTATGTTTCTTTTATAAAGAAGAATTTTATGGTGATCCCCCAAAGAGGGAAGCGAAGTCATTGAAAAAAAAGGATGCGGAAAGATGGGCCTCGCTCGTGGCGCTGCGTCCTCCGCGGCGAGAGGACGGAGGAGCGTTTATTTATTTGTGGTCTCCAACAACATTTCCTCGGACTTGACTGGAGTTTGAACCAGCAACCTTTTTCGGGTCACAGGCCTTGCTTTTCTCCGCCCACGCTCCACTTTCAGATCCACCTTTTTAGACTCCGCCTTAATCTTCCACATTGTTGAAAACGATGAGGACATTTTGGAAAGAGACTCTTGAAGAGAAGCTGGTAACATTCCCGCGGTTTAGCAAAAGCCAACGTGTGGTTTTTCAGGTCAAAGTTTAAATGTCTGTTACGATTTGTGGATCATCCCTCTTTTTACGTTTACACACGTTGCTCTCGCACTCAGATCGGAGTTCTGAGCTTTTTTTTGCCGCGCTCGGTTTTTACAGCATGTCGTTCTCGTGGTTTGAAAACACAGTGGGCTCCTGGTACAGTGTACACATGGCTTTACGTGCTGTAATTACAACGTCTGCATTGAAGTAACGTAATGACTCGGTTGGTAAATGACTGCGTTGATCCTTAATAGTCCGGCAGCCAGGCTTATAAATGTGACAGTATTTGCAAGTCTTCAGTATTTTGAAATCAGCTCTTTACTGTTCAGCTCGGATGTTGTTCTCAGCGTTGCTCCTCATCACGTCGGACCGTGACCCAAGTGTGCGTTTCGCCTCATGACAGCTGAGCGCTACTGAATGTTCTCCCGAGTGTCGTGCAGATTTTTCTAATTCCCACATTAATCTCGTTAATAACATGCATCCGTAGCACTTAAAGCGCTGCACTAACTGGAACGGATGGCGCTGACCCCCCCCCCCCCCCCCGTAAAGAGACAAAGACGTCCTCACAGCCCCCCTGCTTAGTTTAAGCTCTTGTTGAATGTGAAATAATATATGCTTGTATATACTTAAACTATTTGCTGTGGCACAATCTATTGTATTTCTGCTGTTCAGTGTCTCTTTTCGGTTCCTGTTGTCTTGTTTCCCTTTTTGTTTTTTTATTTTTATTTTTACATACGGTTACTTGTCATTCCAGTTTACGGTCGCACTCGTTCTCTGAGGCGAGTTCACGCGAGCGTCGCTGCGTCTCTGAAGGACACCTTTCCTTTGAACAGTGTTTATTAAAACGCTTTCTCCTGTAGAGGCAGTGTGACCTTTGTCCGGGTGGAAGTGTGACATTTCAAATTTAAGATGTATATATATATTTTTTTCTCCAGTTGTAATACCTCCATTTGTTATAACTGGTGGCTCAAGTAATTTCGACATTTTTTTTTTATTGTAAATATGTCTTCCTTTGAAGAAAAATTAATTGAGACAAGAACCTTTGCGTGGAAGACGACTGAAGTCGGGAATGTTCGTTGTTCTGAGATGCAACTAAAAACGCACAATCATCATGTGCGTTTTCTCCGTTTACGTGCACAGATTGTGACTTTGATTGTCCTCCACTACGCGGCAGCAGTGACTCGTGTCATAAAACCACAGTCGGCTTTCTCTCGCCTGTTGTCGAGGTGAAAACGCTGAGGTACAAGTGTGTTGTCAGGAAATCTTGCAGCTGAGTGTCTCTGGAGGAGATGAGATGCAACACGAGGTGCCGCTGGTTATTTTTCTGCAACGTTGCAGGGTTGACTTTTAAATATGAAGTGAATTCGTTACTACGTTGAGGATACGGGATGTTATGAGGAAGCTTCAGTCATGAGAAGTACCATTTCATTTCATCAGCCATGCAAGATGACCAGTTTATAAACCACCTCTTTGTCTGCCTCGATGTTATAAAACCCCTCTTTTCCTCCCTATTAATTTATTTCACAATTAATGAATCATGGTTCTTTTACCTTCCGGCAGGTTTTATTAAGGATAACCACTTTTATAGTTTATTAGATTTAAAGTAGTTTGAGTGGGAATTTGACAATTATTCTAGTGAAAAGAAACGCATATCTGACACCAGTTTGTTTTAAAAACAATTTAGAAACAGTTTGAGAAAATATTGGTTAACTTGGCCTTGTACGCCACCGACTGTTTGATTTTAATGAAAGCAGGTTAGAAGTCGGAAGGTAAATTAAACGAAAGAGCTAAAGAGCTGCACAACTTTACTTATCTTGGTCTGAAAAATGAAGCGCAACCACTAACTCCTGAATGTAGTGGAGTAAAATCACATAAAATTGAAAATACAGAAAAATAAGGAAGTTCCAAGCATCTCTAAAGTCGACTGAAGCCTGGGACTCGAGTAAATATCCAAAGATAAGGTCAAGTCTTTGAACCCCTCCGAAGCCAAAACAACAGTAAAGACTGTATCTTGGATCACGGGCAGAAGTCAGTGGCACAGACAGTAAGCGCTGTGTTAAACGCCGGCTGATGACACTTCGGAGGAGGAGGAGGAGGACCAGCAGGGAGGATCTCTGCCAGGTGAAACTAACCTCTGCGGGTTAAAGCGCCCTCCATTGTTTGTTGTGCAGCGATGCACTGGGGGAGTTTCGTGACACTGGGTTGTGTATCCACGACAATCTGCCTCTTCTTCGGCATTTAATTAGACAAAATGATCTGAAATGCAAACGTGTGTAGTCCTCTCCATATATCTGTGATTTTTGTTTGCCGCGTCACAAAAAGCTCAAACTCTCCCCTTAGCCATCCGTTCGTCCAATCAATCCCTCCACCCGTCCAACGGGGTGGGTGACTTGCATTTATTGGGCGTGTTGACCCGGTTTTTGTAGAAGAAGGGATTTCACGTGGCCTCATTTTTCAGAAAAAATCAGCAAGTGAAAATTGACGCGGTCGCTCGTTCGCTCGTCGACCGGAGTAGATATTCCAAACAATAAAAATAAAAAGTGGATTTTTCATTTTTTTATAAAGCAGGTCAAAAGGGATGGTGTGAAAATATCCAAACACACAGCGTGCATTCAGAAGCGGCCTCTTTAGACGCGCTTTCTGTACAGTCGGGGGGCTCTAAAGCTGCACGCCGACCACCTCTGGATCTACTCGTTGACCGTATCAACCTAAGAGGGCTCCCAAGCGGCCCCCAAGTTGCCCAACGGCGCTGTGAAATCTCCAGACGGCGACGTGCACTCAGTGGCAGCTGCGATGTGGATGTACTGACAGAGTCGTGTACACTTTACTGTGTTGACAGAGGAAAAACTGCTAAAAGTTAGTTTGTTTTAGGGGGTAGAAATGTTTAATTCCATTAGATTCACCAATGGAATAACGTTTTGAACATCTATGAACTTCATTAAAAAAAGAAAGAAAAAAAAACTATTATATAAGACCATCTGTTCAGTCCCACAGCACTCTGTAAATGATTCAACCTGATACCCGGGTGGTCTTTCCCCCAAGCAGGCTATAAGAGCTGTGAGGCCCGACCCCTCGGTACCGACTGAAACCCTCGAGTCCTGAACATGGCGAGCCTCCTCCTCTCGTTCTCCCTCTTCTCGGCCGCGCTGGCCGTGTTGTCCGGCGTCTTGTGCGAGGAGGAGAAGGTGTTTCTGCAGCGGGCCGGCGCCTACCTTCAGCGGCAGAGAGTACCGGTCTCTGCTCGCCGTGAGCAACGGGGAGACGTTCGGCAACTGGACCTGGCCCGAGATGTGTCCCGACAACTTCTTTGCCGTTGGCTTCAGTCTCAGGGTAAAGTTGGGTATTTATTTGTGTTATATTTCAGAGAAGATAAGGGAGGGAAATGCAGGAACTGAAGAAAAAAAACCCCGGAATAGTTGGATTAGATAGATACACCTGGATAAACGTGAACCTGTTGTTTAAGATGCCTTATAGGGGAATAATACCAGAACCAAAAAACGGTGCTTCTTTCAGGCCAACGGACGGCAGCTCCACCGGAGTGAGATAAGCAGCTGATTTGACCTCAGCTGGTCTGGGAAACTGCTCTGTTTCCTCAGGTGGAGGCGAACCAGTACGGGGCGGACGACACCGCTCTGAACGGGATCCGCCTCATCTGTGCCAAGCAGGAGGACCGAAGCTTCCTGTACTCGATTGAATCCCACTCGGGATAGTAAGTAGCTCGTCAATTATGCAGATGAAACCACAGAATAAAATTATATCATCGCCAATAAACAACAACTATCAAACATGGACACCAATAGTAATATACTTTTCTTTGCCCTCATTGGCTCATCAGCCGCCTACGCTGAGCTGTAGCTGTCTTTAAACATGCAGCTGTTCCATGAGGCCTAAATAATAATTGAATAAAGATTGAAAGCTGCATGAGGGCCCTCATCGGGTCTCACCCCCCACCCTTCCCTTCCTCTGCTGTGCAGCTTCGGCGATTGGTCCCAGGCTCAGTACTGCCCCAGCGGCGTGCTCACCTCGTTCCAGCTGCGCGTGGAGCCCCACCAGGGCCTGTTCGGGGACGACACGGCCGTCAACAACATCAAGTTCCGCTGCAGCAGCCACCCGACGCTGGAGGGCCAAGGCACGGACTGGGGCCAGTACGGCTTCTGGAGCGAGGAGTGCGCCGACGGGGGAATCTGCGGCGTCGAGACCAAGATGGAGGAGTACCAGTGGGGCCTGGACGACTCCAGCCTCAACGACGTGCGCTTCCACTGCTGCGCCAGGACGACCCCGCAGGTGAGACCACGGCCGATGCGACGGTTGAGGCACACAAGGTAGCAGGCGTGAGGTGAATCGTCCTCTCGAGCTGAAAGGCCGTAAAACGGTCGCAGAAGCTTGCGTTGCATTATCTTATCTTATTCTCAATTTTTTAATATGTAAAAGCGCAATTCTTGTCTTGTCTTTACTTTCTATTTTATTGTATTCTGTGTCCTTTTTGCTGCTGCAACACTGCAATTTCCCCTCGGGGATCAATAAAGTTTTATATCTATATATCTATCTATCTATCTATCTATCTATTACCCGAAAGCCGTTGTTCGCTGCATTCCCGGTCTTTGGTTTGCTATAAACGTCAGCGATGTAGTAATTCTCACAAGAACTCAAATAAATGCCCCGTCAGATATCAAAACACATTTGAGGGGAATTGATGAGTCATTTTTATTCCTAAATATTGACGAATGAAGAAAGAAATTGGGCTCCAGCAGAAAGGGCACGTTGACTTAATTCGTCCTCGCGGTGAGATTAGTTGTCGCTTTGTGTAACATGTGTGATATATTTACCATGTGCTCATGAACTTGTGTTCGCGTTTCACAGTAATCGGCAGGTGAACGTCCATCCGCTCTGGAAGCTGACCAACAATAAAAAGCTCCTTTTCAACTGCTTCTGTCTCTTTCATGATTAGCCGGAACTTCTCACGGTGTGTTTGATCCGTTGCTTCCTTTTTTGAAGAGCCCTTTTTTTTGTTTTAGAGTGTCACCTTCAGAACGGAAAGGGTTCAAAGCTGCTTCTTTCCACGTGGCGTCGTCCCCCCTCCTCGCCTCTCTTCGGCGCGTTTTCGCATCCTGTCTCGCGGACCAATGAGCTCACAGCGCGGTCGGAATGGCCTTCAAAAAAAAAAGGCCCGGCCCCTCCCACAACTCCTGAACCGCAACTGAGGTAATTAAGACATGACAAGAGAGGGGGTATTAATTCATTTACAGTTTACGGCCTGACAAAGGTTGATAAGACACACGGAGGTAATTGTGTTAATTAATCGGCGGCTAGTTAATCTTCCCGCATTGAGCGTGTGTGTGTGTGTGTGTGTGTGTGTGGAGGCAACTGGACGACGTTGTCGAGCGCCGCCGTGATGGTTTTCAGAAGATCTGGCAGGTCGAGGCAAAGTGATTACAGGCTTTTTGAACTCATTGAAGTTATTCTCTGGTTTCACGGGCTAATGGAGCTCTATGCTACTGTGTTTATTGTTTGCTCCACGTACCAGGAGAGCTTCCTGATCACTGGCACACATGTTTTGCTGTGTGTCGGGCTTTGACGTTACATACAGAGTAGACCTACAACCCAAACTGTATGACAGCGGAACACAATAGGAGATAAAAAAAAGGAGCAAACAACAACCTCATGCTGCAGCTGCACAGAGGAAAATATTAGCGTTGTGTGTTTTTGTCCCGGTGAGCAGAAACTGTGCGTGCTCCTGTGAGGTGAGGTGTGTTTAGCTGCTGCTGCGGTGGCATAAACGTTGTTTAGAGAGCTCTGTGTTTGCTTTGGTGAGGTTTTGTTCTGCTGTTGATTCAATAAGAAGGGGAAGCAGGGTTTAAAAACCCAAAGTGATTGGGGGAAAGTTGCAAATTGCCTCAATGGAAAGCCGAGAAATTAAAGATGACTGCACAGACACGAGTCCACGGCCACTAGGTGGCAGCGCAGCGTCGAGGGGGGAACTTGAACCTGCGTCTCACCGTAACCCTTTCCATGACAGGACGCATCCAATACAAGCATTTTCGATTCATTTCCCGGGGTGCGGTGGATTCTGGGTAAATCATTTCAGCGTTGAACACCTGGAACCAACGTCGCATTGCTCCGCCTCTCAGGCAACCTCGGGGACCCCCCGAGCCCTCGAGGCCCCAAAGCTGCCTCGAATCAACACCCAACCCGCCCCGAATGCTGTTCCGACATCCTGTTACAATCCCCTCCCCAAAAAACAATCACCCGACTGAAAAACATGCCGCCACGTCCGCGGGTTTTGCTTGCGCTGCGTTACCGCTGGGATCTCGGGGTCTCCTAATGACCTTAAGCTCCCGTGGGGGGCGCCGCTCATGACTTATAGACCCGGCCGGCTGTGTTGCCTCCACCGTAGATACACTCTGCTCATGAAGCGCCGTGGGGTTATTATCGGCGGCCTCGGCCGTTATGTGAAATATTGACTCAAGCGGGACAGTTTTGGGGCGGAATGGCATTGTTTTGATGTAAGGGCATGACGAATGGTCTCGCTGTGTTCTGCTGCTCGGGTGAAGGTGTAATAACTATAAAGTTGATCTATTCTGGGGTCGCCACAGTCATGAAGGCAATAACCAGATGGAGCAGATTTAAAAAAAAAAAAAAAAAGCCCCAAAAAGCAACCAACACATTTTCTCAGTCTGCTTCTTTTCTTCCCTGCAATCACTGGACTGAAGTTGCTATTTGTCATGACCGTTTCGTCCTTCAGTTTTTTTTTTAACCCCCCCCCAGGGGCAGTCCCTGGTGGGGCAACTAGAACGCAACATTTCTCGGGAACTTTCTTTGCTGGTTAACGGCGTCACTGTGTCTGCTGATTCTGAGGTTTCAGGTGAAGCTTTGGTCCTCTGCTCTCATCTCCTCTAATGCTTTTTATTTCCTCTATAATTCCAGTGTCTCAGCACTTTGCTGTGTAGCAATCCTATTTAAGCCATGTAGCTTCATATGCACACGTGTGTGTGGGAATATATAGTATGCTTGCAGAGGAAGAACTGCAAGAATATTTGTACAGCTGAGAGAGTCAAGCGATAGTTCACACAAGAATATGAAAATGAACCTCTTTTTATTTAGTTTTTACTTGCAGGAGGCATCTATATGTATTTATAATGTCTACCAACTGGAACGTATTCACGAGTTAGTGAACTATAATTCCTGCGACGCTTTGTGCTTGAGCTCCTCCGATGCTTTTAATAGCAGCTGCATTTCCTCCGACACAAAAGAAGCAACAACACGTGTACACATTAAATATAAATCATTTTATAATATACAAATTGTACAGATGTCATGAACAATAGGAATGTGGACATACTCAGGATAGCAAAGATAAAGAGGACTTTTCTCCTCCTTGATAGCGAACACTGCTTTGCAAGTGACAACAGCACATGATCAAAAATACTCAACATTCAAGATGACGGCCGAGGCGAAAGAACATCACAGAGAGAAGAAGAAAAAAAAATAACCTAAGAAAACATTTTCCAGAGGCTGGGATCAAGCTAAAGTGACAACGCAGAAGAAAAAAAAACAAAAAAGAAATGACGGCATCCTATTGTATCATGTTCTGTTGTTTCTGCTCATAGTAGCACACAGGAAATGAACCATCGCGTTTTATTTTTCTTTACAGCGTCACCAAGAACGATTGCACCAGCGCCACTACTGAGTCCAGAGACCATTATGCTGCTAGAAGACAGGAGACTGCACATTATCTTTTTTTTTTTTTTAATTAAATGTGTTTCACGCAAATGGGCAGAGAGCTGCAAAATGTATATTTAAGTCTAACATCAGTCACTAAACACGGTTCAGCGTCATTTAACTGATGAAGTGTGAGATCCGGCCGCGCTTTTCTCTCCCTCTCTGGGATTTTCCTTTTACCAGGAAAGAAAGAGAAAAATACCTCAGTTACCCGGAGTCCCTGAAGTGCACTCAGGTCAGAGGTCAGACGGCGGAGCTGTGACTTTTGTCCCGTCCCGTCAGATCAGCTCATTTTTATACTCTTCACTTTTATATGGTGGATTATGATCGGTCTGTTTTCACAGGACGCCAACGTCACAGTTTCAGATTGAAAAACAGCAAAAAAAACAAAACTGGAGAAGGAATACTGAAACCAACTCATGAAGCAGATGCAGAGGACGACAGTTCCGATGTTTGTCTTTGAAATGCAGAAATTGATTAAATCTGACGAAATAAGTTGACTGGGGATCCTTGTGATTCACAACGAGCTCATCGGCTTTCGAAAGGCGTCTTTTCGGTGTTGCCTTTCCCAATTCATCTTTGTCGCCTCCTGACAAGACGCCAGAAAGTGACGGCTGAGCGTTATTTGCTCCCCCGGCGGCTCGGAATGCCAGAGGGAGCTTTAAATATTCCGCTCCACATCTTAATTTGATGTTACCAGAGTGCTCATTCGTCACGCGCTCATTCAAACTCCTGTAGACGGACGTGTGGGGGGGGGGGGGGGGGGGAGCGACCCTTGACCTTGTCTGACATTAGCGAGGTTGCCCAGGGCTCTGGACTCGTCGTAGTTGGAGGGGGAGGGGGGGGGGGGGGGGAGGGGCATGTGTTTGCGGGGAGGATTTAAAACCAACAGCCCTCGGGAGGTAGCTCAGAGAGAGTCAGAAATACAACTTTAGCAAGCTTTAGCGACACAGAGCCCGCCATGAAAAGAGTCCCTGGACCCAAAAAACGCAACATTCACAATAACGGTAATAATAAAAAGGATAGAAATTCAAAACATCTGAAAAATTACCATTGGGATCAACAACACTTTTCTCCCCGCACTCTGAATTCCAGTAATATAAAATACAGAGACGGACTCAAGCAGATCTGCCCTGTTTGACTAAAACGAGACGAACAACACTTAAATCACCTGTGCCTCTGAAAAGCGGATCGTGGGGCATTTACAGTATTCGTAATAAGGCGAAGCTGGTCACAGTTTTCATATTCTACTCTACACAAAAATCACTTGCCATTTTACATCGGAAATCTCAGCGGCGGGCGGATTCCTTTCGGGAGAGCACTTAGTCAGCATGAGCGATCCTACCAAAGGATCAGCTGTTCTCATAAGACAAAGCACACAAAGCCCGTGTGAAGCAGGACAGCAGGTAGTTCACCTTCTCCAAATTAACCCCAAAGCTGACATTTGAACGTTGTACGTTGGCCATTTTATTGAGCAAACGTGACATCAGCGTTAAATCCGAAGGCTACTTGCATGACACGCTGAGGGGGGGGGGGGGGGGGGAGGGGGGGGTTGCTATCAACGCCCCCGCCTCCCCCACAATAAGTGACCTGCATTATAAATGCATGATTCCTGACAGATACCCCACTGACTAAACCCATTAGTGAGCTAACGTTGCCACCTTCCACCCTCCCTTTCACCTCCCCCCTTTTCTAAATTGGAAAAGCCGCGAGAGGCCGCGAGAGGCCGCGACGCGGCGCATTACGACTCGGTTATTGTCAGAAATGGTGTCGGCGAAGAGGCGGTAGAATAACCTCAACAGGGGGTGGGGGGCGAGGGGGGGGGGGCATTAATAGAATAGAATCCTCTTTCCCTCTGCGGTCTTCCTGTCACCTCGACCTCCGGGTTCGTTCCGTTTCCAGCTCGGGTTCGGCTTGACCCCGTCCGCTGCCGGGAGCTCTTTCTTAATGTATTTAAAACCCTCACTCCTGCATGTGAGAGCTAACTAGGCGCATCTGAAAATGACTTACCCGCCCCCCCCCTCCCCCTTCCTCCCCCCTTCCCTCCCTCGCGGGCTGCAAACATTCAGCTGACTTTCACGTCCTTATCTGACTCTTCTCTGAGTATGAAACGTTCGGTGTGCAAGGTGAGCTCGGCGCACGCCGGCGAAGAGTGATTATCGGCTCTCTTTGAAGCACTCGAACGGCTTAGAGCTCGGCGTAAACAATTATCTCTCCCCCCCCCCCCCCCCCCCCCCCCCTCTCCTTTGGATTGCCTGTCGCAACAAACGCCCTTTCCCATCACCTCTACCAGCGCCCCTCCCCCCCCCCACTCCCGGCGGGCGGAGCGAAGGAGCCGGGCGGGAAACGGCCACGCGGTCCGTGATCACACACAGTGTAACGCTCACCCCGTAAAACACACACAAAGGGGCCCAGTGTCGTTGAGGATGTGGGGGGGCAATTCAAAAGGCTAGTTGGTTACAAAAACAAAAATAAAAAGGGCGAATAAAAAGTGTATGGCGCCACAACCGAAGCTAAGCTGCGAGTTCAGAGACGACTTACTGAGCGATTTACTTCACGCGCACAATCATAGCCAATCATTTCTAGTAATTCAATGAAAGGAAATACATTTTTTAAGACTTTAAGCTGTTTCTGGATTTTCGACCCCCTGTCCCCCCCCGGTACTCCAGTGTCTCCGCGTTGAAGATAGATATACATTCAGTATGATGAGGATGATCTCTGCAGTCACATGACGGATCTGCTGCAGGTTGCAGGAGGGAAATCGTCCACGGGAGTCAGTGGGTTTGGAAAATGCTGCAGCGCTTGGGATCGACGGGGGAGTTTGAGAGGTAAAGGTGGTGAAAAAAAAAAAAAAGCTGGACTCTGCTTGGGGGTTACTCTTCCTTCTCTTGGCCTTCGACAGTCGGCGCGGCCTGTGAGGCCGCCGGGATCTCCTTGGCGATCGACTCCTCGCCCGACGGCCCTGCTGTCCCGCGGTTGACCTCCGCGGCCTCTTCGCCCTCGTCTTCCTCCTCGTCCGTCTCCACCCCGTTCTCCATCACAACCTCGTCTCCTTCCCCTTTGGTCTCGCCGCGCGTTCCAACCGTCGCCGTGATTTCCGCCGCTTCCTGGACCTCCTCGGCCTCCGAAGGATCTCCGTTTTCTTTCGTTCCCACCGCTGCCTTTCCTTCTCCCTCTTCCACTGTGCCGGTTTCTGCTCCTTTGTCCTCCGTCTCCGCTCCTCCGTCCATCTTTTCGATGCTTATTTCGATCCCGGCGTCAATCGGTGCATTTTCCTCAGACCTCCGCTGCCTTTCTTTGGACGTCTCTCTTTCGGTTGCGTCGGCCCTCCCATCCTTACTCTTCTCCTCCTCTCTCTCCACCTTCTCTCTGCGGTCAGTAATCTTGGGATCCTCGCCGTCGCCGTCGGCCTTTGCTTTCTTCTTCTTCTTGTTCTTTGCCGGTTCTTTGACGCAGTTCTTGTTGTTGGACTTGCCGCGGGGCTTGAAGATCAATCTCTGAAACGTTTCAAAGTTGGCATAAGCACGTTAGCGGAAGCCATTGTGACTCTTTAAACACGCTTATGGGGCACAAAGCAGTGCGCGCACACATCGTTAAGGATGAATCACGGCGACTCTAATTTTGCACCGGGATAACGAGCTAATTCAAATGAGTCTCATTGATGCATTGAAGGAAATTGAGGCCACCTAGAGGGGACCTACAGGCGGCCTCCAGGTCTGCAGTCTGACCAAACAAACAGCCAAACGTTTAATGCGTCAATTACCTGAGCGATTTCTGCAGGGCTCAACATCCTGCAGGGCTACAGAGGTAAACTGCAAAATATCTTGACGCTAGCAATTCCCCGAGCCTTCAATTTGCTGTTGTGATGGCAGTTTAAATTCGGGTCACAGAAAGGGCCGACGTGGATTCGTTCCAGACGAGGAGGTTAGCTCTAGAGGTTATCGGCGCTTATTCAGGGTCGCCGAGAGAAGAAGCAACGGATCATTGCTCATCCAAACAAGACGAGTCACCTCACACGTGTCCGGCGCTCTGTGTTGTTTGGCTTCTCGGGGAAAACAAAAACAGCGGTGGAATCGGGAGGTGGCCAAAGGTGATGTTTGGCTCCGGATAAATGTGCAGCAGCACAGCGGCCAAGAAACACAGAGTGGAATGTGAGGCGGCGTACCTTGGATTCCCTCTTCTTTCGGCCCAAGATGGGTCTCTGCAGGAAGACGATCTGTTTGGTCGACAGACTTCCGTCACTACAAGAAGGGAAACAGAGAAAAAGAGGAAGCTTTTTATTTGCTTGAACAACTGCAGCAGAACTCTTCAAATAATGTTAGTTATCTCCCGAGACACCAAAGATTGATCCCCGGCGTTTCTGACCATCCGATTGCTGGTCACCGCTCCTGCTTTACTCTTAAATGACGGTTAAAAGATATAAAGGCTTGTCGGCATTTTTCCTCCCTTCGTGCCTCAGTCTCACGAGGAAATCGACATGTTAGGGAAGCACGTCTTTAAAGACGGCCTTTCTGCGTCTCGGAACGCGGGTTACTTCGCTTTTCCCCGAAACACGCCGGAGACGATCCTCCGTCCGTGCACAAGTCGCATTCCCGCGTCTCCAGAAGGATAATCTGCACTCAAGCTCTCGCGCTGACAGATTAATCGGGGCAGGAAATGCAGATTCCTTTTCCAAGTGGGCCCGTGCACTCTTCCGTCTGCTCGTCTTTGTCAATTCACCTCCCTCCCTCTCCCCCTCTCTCCCTCCCTCTCTCTCCCTGCTGTCTTTCACCACTCTGTTTTTATCTCTTGTTTTTGACAGTTTTATAGTATGTTTTTGCATTGTACCTTTTTTATCTCGCGCTATTATTGGACGCGGCTAAAGAAGCAGATGTGTTGTTCCGCGCCGCTACCCGACACGCGTGCAGAAGGAAGGGTTAGGATGCCGTCCACAGTTAAGCCGCCAGCTCAACCTCGCGCACGAGCAAAGACGGTTTGTGGTTGCCGCAGAACCCTAAAAGCGCCCCCACAAATCTTCCCTTCCCAACATGAAATGGACTTGAGACTCCTCCAGCAGAGGGGCTTACTACCTAAACCCCCCCGAAGCCCACCACAACTTCTTCTCCCTCCCACTATCCATCCCTGCGTTATTTTCTAGGCTGTGGAGAAGGCCGGGCGGCTTCCTGGTGAATCAACGCCGAAGACTAACCGGAGGTCCCGGTCCATTAAGCCAGAGAGGAGAAGATGGCTGAGAAAATGACGGGCCTTTACCGGGGCCGTCTCTGAGCTGTCAGTCGTTAGCCATTAGGACCTGAAGCCACATAGAACAGCAGCGGCCTGTGTCTATTTCTGGCTGAATGTACCTGATGGCCCGGCTTCGTCTTTAGGGGGAAATGGTCTACTTTCCGCCTCCGCTGCGAAACACATGACAAATAAACTGCCGCACTGCCCGAAAAAAAAAAAAAAATACATGTTTCAATTTAAAAGAGACAGCGCAATATCTATGATGATCACCATTCGGCGTATTTAGATACCTGCTATAATGAACTCATTTGTCTGCACCTATCGTCCCCTTGTTGTTTGTTCTCTTGTTCCACAGTCGATGGCGAGAAATTTCCATTTGCTGTAGTTAATGGCTCTAAAACGTAATTACCATCTACATTAATTGAATGCGGGGCCAACAAGAACGCGTGCTCCGAGACAACCGCGCGGATTAATGCCGCGTGGAGAAGCCGCTGAGCGCCAGTTAGCATTCATTTCAGATCGCTGACACTTATCCGACCCCTCCAGATGAAGTGCAGCCTGGAAGCCCTCAGACTGCAGAAGGCGTTGCCGTTGCAAATTTGCAGTTTTGTAAAAGAAAATGGAATCAACAGCGCAAAAAACAAGTGTAATGAGTATTGCTAATCGGAAGTAGATCATCAACCATTATTTCGCCGCGCAAAACGTGTTCGCGGCAGCGAGAGAAACGAGCTCCTTCTTGTACTGTATCTAGGCCGACTCTGATTAATTAGCCATGTTGTGCTGTTGTGCTGTGGCATTTTGATAGAGAGGGGAGAGAAGGGGGGGAGGAGGGCGAGGAGGTGGTGGTGGTGGAAGGGGGGGGGGGGGGGGGGTGACAAAGGATGAAAATAGAGAGGTAATTAATCAGCTCTGCTGTGAAAGAGCTGCAAACATGACGCGCGGAGTGGAGGGCGGAGCGAACAATCGGCCGGCGCGCTGATGGAAATACTGCACGTGCACTCGGCCTCGTGTTAAAGAACAGTTTTGCATTGTTCCTCTCTATGTTATTCGTTGCCGTGCTCATTCCTCCTGTCCGGAGTTTTGAAGACCCCAGGTGGGGGATCCTTCAAAAGTTTAATCAATGCTTTTCCCGCCATTGTTTCCTCTCTGCAGCAAAGGGGCAGAGAGCGGCCTGAGGGCACCGAACCCAGCTGAACTTTGGCGGCCATTTTCCCTACACACCAAGGACCGCGCGCGTCGTCTTCCATCACTGTGCGCTGAAATTGCTTTTTGCTGTACTTTGTGTCCATTATGGAAATCGGGAGCCATTACAGTGACAAATCTCCCTGCTTTCAGAGCACATACATTCATCTTTTACTTCAGGATAATGGAGGCATTCCAAAGGGAAGGCTTTGTCTTTTGTGTGCTATTTTCTAAAACATTACGGCGCGAGTGGTTTTCTGAAGGCCGGACTGAAAGAGTCACTTTCACGGAACGTCGTCTCAGGAGGGACAGATCGCGTCTGGAATGGAAGCTCGTCCGGGTGCAGGACTACGGTGGCACACCGGCGGATGTGCGCTGACGTAGAAGCACCGGCGCCTGTGAGACTTTCCGCCAACAGCCGCAGCCGCTGCTTTTACACTTTCACATGCTGCTTCTCGGTATGAAGCTCAGCATGAATTGGAAAAGTTCTAGGTGAATTTCTTCTGATGCCGTCTCATTTCTTGCAACAACAACTTCAACAGAAGTTGCGCGCGCGCTACAGCTTTTCCACTGGTGGCGTCTGATGCAGGTCTACGATGTCGCACGGTAACTTTCTCTCAGCTTCACACTTCTTAAGAAGAACTTGAGATTTGCCTCCGAGCAGCAAAAAAAAACGAAAGATGGCACCAGTGACATTTTCTTTTTTTCTTCAAAGAAAAGCACCCAGAATTCAAAGTTTGTGTGTTCACACTATCACAGCAGTGCAGTAACGCTGCAGTGACACGGCGCCGTCACCGATAAAAAGCCACCGCGTTGAAATCTCCCACATGTCGGTGTTTTTCATGAACTGAGAAAAAAAAATCCTGCTTCAACCTCGATGCACTTTTGAAAATAATGTGCTTTTTGTGAACGATTTAGAAGCGTTACTGGAACATAATAAAGTCCATTCACTACTTAAGTCAAAACCTTGAGCTGGGTTATTCAGAAGTCTCACTGCATTCTATTTCTTTTCCACTCCAGGACATTTGTAGGTGTCTATCAGAGTTTCTTTTCTCATTATTTTAAAATCCCATGTACGTGTTCCTTTTTTAATTGTTCTTTATAAAGTAATCTGCTAAATCATAAAAGTAGATGTGTACATAAGTGTTCACCCCTTGGGTCATAGTAGACACGTGCATTACAAGCAGGGCAGCTAATTGGTTTAATAAATGTGATGAATCAGCGGTGGTTCTGAATAGTTGTTAAGTTGTAGTTATAGTTGTTAAGAAACACAAAATGTAACACCGGCTCGTAGTGGCTGCTGTTGCAATTCCTCGGGGTCGCCATCAGGGGTCGCCGGCGGTCGCAGACAGCTCACTGTAGCCTTTACTAGTCGGATGAGGATCGTCACCTGTTAGTCTTGATTACAGGAGTTGGCAGCACACAAGTGAGCCTCCATCCGTAGGTGGCGAGGGACTGCAGCAGGGGAACGTAATCCGCCTTCACCTGCAAACCCTGCGGAGAAAAAACACCGTGCAATCAGCATTCGCTTCCAATCAACAAAACGACCCTTCCTCGCTCACTTAATGGCTTTGGTACACTGATAGCGTGCAGCCTTTGAGTTTGTTTTCAGAGCGGCGTACACGGCGAAGAATGACAAAAGAGAGCGAGACATAAACTGCTGCACAAACTCCCCGGTTGCCACGAGTCAACATGGCAGCCATCTCTATTCATGACAAGCTTTTGTCAGCACAGGGAGTCCTCGAGCAAATAGGCTGCTCAAACTGCTTACTTTGTGGTAAACATCTGAACTCTGTTTGCGCTGTTAGAATAATCAATAGAAATGAGCTGTTGTCTCAACGGCGGATTGAAGCCAAGAACGGACGAAACACAAACATTTATGAATATGATTGTTCAGACTTAAGAGAGAATGAGCTTGTTAGTGATTCAAACTGAAATGCACACAGAATACTAACATCTCGCCTACTTTCAGAACACACACACACACACACACACACACACGCACGCACACACACACACACACACACACACACACACACACACACACACACACACACACACACACACACGCACGCACACACACACACACGGCCTGGTCCGTGAGGAAGCATGTGTGGTTTGTGACGTGCCGAAAATGCGAAACCGCAGCGCGTGTCGGTTGAGATTGAACGAAACCAACAACACATTCGCTCACACTCACATGAACACCCACCCACACACACACACACACACACACACACACACGCACTGGATGAATCCATACTCTCTAAATTGGTGCCTGAACTCATGGACTGTTCAAATTTAGAATAAATAATTGAAAAGCCTTCCGGCCGTTTCCCTTTTTTTTGAAGGTTCAGATTGGAGACGGTTCCAGACCGGATGTGCGGCCTGCGCGCCGACCCGAGTCAGGAAGCCACGGCCCCGTTCGCAGCGCACTGAGCAACGGCAGCCGAGCTCAGGCCTGAGAATGCATCCAGCCGCAACGACGGCCTCACGCTGTGAAAGGCCTTTTAGAGGGAACAGCTTTCCACGGCGAGGTTTCCGTGCGAACACACAACCACGTTCATCAGCGAGAAGCACAAGGAGGCTGCAGTGGAAAACCACACGTTCGTGATAATGATAAAATAAATGCGCTGACACATTAAGAACTCCAGAGTTTGAAACACAAACGCAAAGCGGGACGTGTGATGTCTTTAATATCCTCTCCTCACTGTCTTTTTGTTAGAAAAGCTTTTAATGTGTCTGACCGGGTTGCTGCTTGTCAATCTGCTTGGGTTTTCTGCTCTTACCAATTATTCATATAATGTCCTAACACAGTGGTTCTCAAACTTTTTACAACAAGTACCACCTCAGAAAATACTTGCCTTTCCAAGTACCACCACTATACAGTAGCGTAGTAGTATTCATCAAAAACAAGGTAGAGGTTTTATTCCTAAAGAAGTATATTTAATATTGTCAGCCATTGTAACATTTTACACAGTTTCAACAGTAAGACTGAAAGAAAAAAAAAACTACTTAAATGATTCAATTAAAATGTACTGTACTTCAATGTTTAGTAAAAAAAAGTGATTCTTTGGCGTACCACTAGAGGGAGCCCCGCGTACCAATCACTGTCCTAACAAACTCCTTCGTCCTCTGGTAACCACGGCACAATGTCCACCATATTTTTCTGTATTTTACTAAAAGAGCAGATCCCTCCATGCAGGGCGGCTCTGTCCCTCCTACTCGTCTCCCCCCCGATATGATGACTATCAGAAGGGGAAGGGACCGATCACGATGCGCCATTTTTCTTATTGATCACCCAAAGCAAGTCGTGGGTTGCGCGGAGCTTAATCGTTGGAGCACAAGACGTTATTTTCACGAGTTCCCCGAGTTCCTGCAGAAAGTGGCGCGTCTCCATTTCTTTCCGGCGGTTTGCCTTGGAAACACTCCCAGAAACGGGCCCTCTTTCAGGGGCTTGGCCCGGAAAGTAAATTGAGAAATAAACTTCTCTGCGACGGCTCGCTGTTCTCCGGAGTAGGTGAGAGTTAACGCAGGGCCGCCTCGCTGCGTCCGCACTGCAGCGGGGCAAAAGCAATCACGCCGCCATCTTTGTCTCCCGTGTCGTCCGTGCGGCTGTGAAGGAGGACGGAGAGGAACCGGGGCTTCTCAACAGCAGTTAAAGCCACTCCAGATTAAATCCAGTTCTTTTTTAAATTTATTTTTCTTCCTGAGATCATCTCGTCTCCCAGATAAACACGTTCTTCTCTGAACGGCGTCCCGCCACAAAGAGCCGAATACGTCAGCGACTTCCAGTGTCGACTGAAGTGTCCCATGTTAAAACCTGCATCTATCGCTCCCACTGATGTTGTGGTGATGTATCATCCGGGGGTTTGGAAAGTAGGACATAAGCCAGGGGGGAGGCGGGGGAGGGGGGAGAGAGGGGGAGCTGCAGGTCACCTGGAGGGAACTAATAACACCAGTGTGTTATCTCGTCTTTAAAGCGCCATCCCCCGACTCGGCAGGCTGGGGCGAAACAAGTTATAACTCTGTTCGGCAGCAGCAGCCCTGAACGCAGCTGTGACTTTTCCCCGGTAATGATGGCGATCATGCTTTTTCCAAAAAAGGGACGTATTGGGACACGGTTCGCGGTGCCCGAAGACGAATTTCAAATATCCCTCATTAGGTCCTCTTTAGAATTTGCCCCTAACCCCTGACCCTTTATCCAGACTTCTTTTTTGAGGGATTAGTCCACCGTTGAGTCAACACCAAACTATGCAGCCTGGTAACTGGACGAGGAGTTCACTGCTCTCAGGGGAAGCTTTTATCGTGTACTTTTGCAGGGGGGGGGGGGGGGAGGAGGAAAATATTAGTATCCGATGTATGAAACTGATGTCTGGAATGTGGCTTCTGAGACGTATTTAATGTAACTGTGTTATAACCCGTCACACAGTTTCGGTGAAGAAAGGAACCAGGAGATGAAGGCACTCGTGTTTCGGGGTCACGTAAACCTCAGTTTCCAAATCAAATGAACCTCTTTTGCATTATTATTCGGTTACGGAAGCAGTCCTCTATTTCTGTAACCAGTGGAAGCACTCAACGCACAGACAGGTTGGAATTCAGATACAGTTATTTAAATGAAAATGTGTCTTTCGTGCATTAAGCATTACTCTGCACAGTATGAGATTATCAAATCATAATTTTTTTTAAAAACACTTCATCTTAAAATCAACATGGGTCTTTTAATGTAGGGTGCTATTTGCCTCTGAATTGCACTCTATACTGTCAGGTTTTTTGTAATATATTTTATAACAAACTAGTTTACAAGTAGCTTTGCTCCAGTAGCCTGAGACTCACTCCGTAATAATGTAATAAAGTCTATTGTACAGATGGTTTTTCTTCCCAATGACTAATCTGCATCCTGTGTTCTTTGCTTTGAACCCGGAGAAAGACACACACACAGACCCACACGTGTATGTTCATGTATGTGTTAATTGCTGCATGACCGAGGTGTCTTCGCGTTGTGCCTCCTTGTGTGAGGTGGGGCCTTAATCCCCTTCCTGCAGCTTCCCGAGAGGGTGAAGTGCTGCTCGTTAAGCCGCGGACGCAAGTGAATCCTGGGAACGAGCCACAACCATGTCGGCGCCGTTAAGCTCCCCTCGCCTGCTTTGACGCCGCACGGCCCTCCGTCCAAATTCAACAGCCACTGACTGATTTGAACTCCGAGGGAGCAGAAACACACACACACAGTCACTTGAATCTCTTTTTCAGGGGTTTGTCTGTTTAGAGTTACAAGATCGAGGACGAGAAACGCCGTCACGCTGCGGCGCTTCGACCGGGTGGAGAGAACATTCCACTCTGGACGTTATTTCGGCTGTAAGTTACAAAACACCAGTTATTCTTCGATCTTCTAGCTGCACTAATCACACCCATAAACCTCTCTGGTGGCCACAACGGACCTACTGAGC
This sequence comes from Apeltes quadracus, assembly GCA_021346845.1. Taxonomy (NCBI): domain Eukaryota; kingdom Metazoa; phylum Chordata; class Actinopteri; order Perciformes; family Gasterosteidae; genus Apeltes; species Apeltes quadracus. The sequence continues at coordinate 3,708,231 of CM037936.1, forward strand.
AGCCTGTCTAGCTATCTGCTGTCTGTGTTGCAGAAGCACTGCAGCCTTTTCTGTTTTTTTTTTTCAATACTTTTACAACAAATACAGTTTTTGTAGTAGAAGCGAGCCGCATCACTGCTGCACCTAATTAGAAAAATGAGTTAGTTTTATTCCCCTGGAAAGTAGTATTGGGTTTGGGAATACATTTTTGTTTGTTTGTGCAGCTCAACATGTGCATGTTTTTTTTTTTTTCAAGGTGTTACTTTACGAACCCTTTGCCAAACAGCTGGTTGGTGCATACATGCACATAACACACGACACACGACAGAGGCTGAACATTGATTTTTGACTTTCCTCTTGGGGGAACCTCACCAGGACTGCGCGTCGAAGTGAATTTACGAGTTGTCGGGAGCACTACACAACATGCACAAATGTGGTATAATGTCCCCTGTAGCCTCGGGGAGCTTCGTCGAGTCTGGGAACACTTGAGTTACGTTATTGCGCGCCACGTTTTGTCATTTAGAAAATATGCGTTGAGCAAAGACATGCAGAGAGCATCTCAGGAGAGATGAAGAGTGTTTCTCCCAACTAACTGGAAAAAAGGTTTGATTCATTTCTATATGTTGTATATTATATGATGTTACAGTGAGTAAAATGTTTCAACCGGAGAAGAGATGTATTTTTTCTATTCTACACCTCATAAAAACGTATATTCCTAAACTTTTACCGTGATCCTCAGGATTTAAAATACTACTCGTCGAGTACTACACGTACTAGAATGCTATTAAAAGACGGAATGAGACCCATCCGACCCCTCGTGGACCTCAGTCGAGAAGGTGTAAATCTACACCCCCCCAAAAAAAACTACACAAACCAAATGTGGACGCAGCTGCTTATTGAGAGCAAACATATCAGGACCGACCCTACACGAGGTGTGATGGAGGCCGTGGTCAGTTTGGCTGTGCAGGTGGTTCCTGTTGTCGTTCAGGTAACCGCTGCGTCGTCAGAAATCTGTGTCTTAGTTTACACGATAAAGCTGTAAGAAATGTCGAGCAGCTCTTCAGCGGTTTCACCGAGGACGTCTGTCCCTTTACATTCATTCGTGCATTTTTTGGTTCCAGGGCCGTTTTTCTTTTCTTTTCTTTCAAGCAGCACTTGCGTCTCGGTTTCCTTCCACAATTCCTCTCTGATTTGTTTTGATGTCAGAATCTTTTGTCTGTGATTTTACATTTCACACCTTCGTACTTGACAAAACCTCATTTCGAGGCCTTATTACAGCGCAACTGTAAAAGGATTCACCGTCTCATTCGTTTGAATGAGGTGTTTGACTACTATACCTACAGGATGGATGCTTTTTTTTGTAATTTTGTATTGTAATTGTAATTGTTTGTGTATGTGTTACGCTCATTGTAACTGTAGTTGACTGATTGCCAAGTCTCGCTCCCCTTAGATACTGTTGCTAGGAACAGGCAGCCACGCTTCAAGATATATAAGATATATATTTTATACTCTCTTTTTCCTCATGCAAATTCCCTGAATACTTATTAACTATAACCAACTTTCTTTTTCCGTCAGTAATCAACAAACACCGTCCTTGAGACAACAATATAAATGATCGGCTTCCTCTTCTTCCCGGAGCTTCATTCATCCAAACAACATTTCAGACTTCTGGATAAATAAAACTGTTAAGCTCTTAAGAGGGGGAAACGAGATTACATATATAAAGAAGAGAGGGGGGGTAAACAAATCCTCCGCAATCAATATTCCGCCTTATTTTTCATCGTAATCATCCCGCCGCTGAAACAATAACGAGCCGTGAGGATACTTTGCATATCGGCATCAGGCGGTGATCACCGCGAGCGAGGCGCCGATGGCCGCTTTGTGAGCGAGCGAGCTGTCTCTCTGACGCGGCGCGCGGCAGATTGCGCGGGTGAGGCCCCGGTCGAAGGGCTGATTGGATCTCCTGGAACGCCGGCTGACGGCCCGCCGTCGCTCACTGTTGACGTTTCTGAGGAGGCTTTGAGATCCATCAGGCTGTAACAGCGTCTTTTTTTTCTCTTCTTCTTCTTTTTATTGGCACACGAGGGCATCAGCGCTGGGCTGGACAATCCCGGGGCCTCATTTTCACGGGACAAAAGTCTCTTTTCACACTTGGACAGCCACGGGACCACGAAAAAAAAAATAGTCTAAATTCAATTATGGCGATAGCATCGGCAAACATCTGGAACCACACACACACACACACACACACACACAGAATCACACGAACGCATGCACGAACATGCACACATGCAGGCAAACACAAGGACATACACACACACACACACACACACACACACACACACACACACGCTGGCTGAAAGGCGGTAAAATGTCAGCAAACCCTTCAACTCAAGACAGAAATCCATTTCCAACTCGGAACTTGTGCCGATGCGAGACGGTTATCTCCGCGCCGATAAGAGCTTGTTTGCTCCCGATAAGACAAGCGGCCACTACACATGTCCCATAAATTGAGATTTTACAGATTTGCCTTGTGAGGAGGGACTGGAAGGGCGCGATAACTTTAGTGACAACTGATAACGATGCGGGAGGTCCAGGCGCTTAATGGGGACCTGTATTGTTGAATGAGACGGCATCTATGTGTGAATACTTTGCTTTATGCGTAAACTCATGTTCGTCGAGTACGTAGAGCGCCATAGTGTGAAGCTCGGTGCACGGATGGAGCCGTGTTATTAAACGCAGCGCGGCGAGAACGTCCCCCATGAACAGCGCGTGCGCCCCGCTCTGCGAGCTGCTCCGCGAGCTGCTCCGCAAAGTCCTTCTGTTTCTCTGGACGTTTGTTCAGCTTTTAAAGTTTTATTTGTCGCTGCTTTTTGGGGCAAAAATATGACAACGGATGATTTTTGTATTTACCACCAGTGGATCCTTCGTTTGGAGCGCAAAAACAGACTTTGGTATGACCTTCTAGAGAGGGACTGTCCACTCACGTTGATGACGGTCCACTGCTCCACCACGATGGCGTCGTACGTCGGGGTCGCCGCGTTGGGCTCCACCTCGCACGCCTCCTGGAAGATGAAGACGCTTTCGACGGACTTGGGTAGCAAATCTGCGAAGAAGAAGAAGAATATATTGAGGCGTGAGGAGAGCATTTACTGGATGGAGCGCGTCCGTCTTCTTTGAAGGCCCTCGGGGTCAGAGGAAATGCAACGATATCACTCGGCCACATTTACACACAATGAATAGGGAACAACTACTACACAGCCAGACAGGCGTGGACTTATGCAATATGCAAAAGGAATGGGAGCAGGTATCCCCCTTCTGGGATGTTGAGCAGACATAAAGCGTGTGTGTTTTTTTTTTAGGGAACCGGCGCCTAACAAAGACTAATTGCAGCGAGGAAACAAGGTGAATGCAAACAGCTAATAGGATTCAGAGGATCGGATCGAAGCCGCCACTTTGAAAAAAAGAAAAAGAAAAAGAAAGCTGGACGGGTTTTTTAGCGATGGCGAAATGTATCCACTGATTGAATGAAGTCAGCCCGCGAGGCATTAAAGCACCAATCCGTTCGCTAAGCCTGAATAATTCACCTTTAGAAGGACTCAAATTAAGGGGAACCACATAAAGACATCGGCGTTTCAGGCCACGAGCGAGTTTGTGCCGCCGCTGACCAAATTGATTTTCTAAGCTTCCCTCCCGTTGGAAGCTAACAATCACAGGATTGGCACCCCGAGACGGGATCGGGCCCCCGAGAGCCGCGGCCCCTCCCCACCTAACGTCTCTCGCTATTCATTTGACGCGCGTTACACGCAGGGGCGCACACATGCACGCACACACACGGACACAATAGCATGGTCCAGTCCTCCCGGCTGGCCTGAGTGCTTTCTCATTACTCCCACACTATTTTCACATTAATGCAGCTTGCAGGGGCCCGGGCTCCAACACGCGACACTCCACATTTCATTACCGGCCCCCTAATAGCGGGAGGACAGGGGGGCGGGGGGGCAGACGGAGAAGGAGGGAGCAAGGAGAAACTGAAGAGATGGCGCGGAGGGAAGACAGGGGGAGAGGGGGGAGTGGGTGAGGAGGCGTCCGTCGCTGGGGGCCGTAGGGTGCGTCTGGGGAATGCGCCGGTCGCACGCTCCCGTTGACTGAGAGGCGAGCGAAGCACCCGCAGGGGCCGACTGAGGATCAGTTGTTTACACTTACAGGAAACAGAACCAAAGAGAACACACACACACACACACACACACACACACTCAAGGTCGCATTGCGAGAGGGGGGGGGCGTGTGTGTAGGTGTTTGATGATGTTCCTTATATTCGTGCACACGTATAGTGTCCTGAACTGTCAGTATTTGTTATTTTATCAGATTTTATCTGAAAATTCCTCTCCAGGAGCAGAAACGAGTGCAGACGGCAGATGTCCTTAAACGTGTCCTTAAATGCCCTCAAACGAAAGCTACGCGGCCCCCGAGGCCGCTGCTAAAGCGCCCGGCGTTTCACACAGCGGCGTTCTGACATGACATGATTTAAACATGTGTGCGCGGCGCTGCCTCGGAGAGCTGCAGACAACGCTGCTGACAGCTCATCTATATTTCAAACAGGATGAGTGGACATGAGGGGAAGGAAAAAGGGCCCGCGGTGGCCTGTACGTGTGTGTTTGTGTGTGTGTGGTTTGGATGTGGCTCCATCCTACGGAGCCAAAGGTATGTTACCAGGCAGACTTTAGTTGGGAGAGAGAGAGAGAGATGGAGAGAGAGATGGAGAGAGAGAGAGAGAGAGAGAGAGAGAGAGAGAGAGAGAGAGAGAGAGAGATGGAGAGAGAGAGAGAGAGAGAGATGGAGAGAGAGAGAGAGAGAGAGAGAAGAGAGCACACCAAATTCTAGTTCCATGCGAAACTGAACTGAAGCTCAGTTAAAATGACAGAGCCACCTGTGTGAACGCGAAACTGGAACCAAAGAGAAACCCACGTGCATTCTGTGAGCTCAGACACACACACACACACACACACACACACACACACACACACACACACACACACACACACATTGTGGTTCCAATTCACAGTTCTGATTATGATTTCTGTATTCCTCGTCTCTCCTGCCGTCTCCCTGCTGGCTCGGCCCCGATCGACTGTCGTGCATAAAGCTCAGTGCGCCGGGCGGAAACAAGAACCTCACTGCGGCTCCGGAGATAGCTTAAGCCGTAAACGTAACGCAGGAATTGACTTTGGCTGCGGATGCATGTGTGTGTGTGTGTGCGTTAACCATGAATTCTTCAATGCGTGTCCAATGACAGCGGAGCCGCCTGATATATAAATACCGCGGTTGCTTTGCTTTGACCCGCCGCAACCCTTTCGGGGTTGCGTACGGTGACGAAGTTCAGACCAGACCGACGTTACGTGAGTTGCTGCTACTCACTTCCGTGACCGAACTCTTTATTTAAACCGCACCACAATCTTTTTTTTTTTCGACACCCAACCAAGTTCCAGGTTCAAGTTCCTGTTCCTGTGCGTGAGTCCGTTCTGAAAAGGCAAACGCATGAAGCGCCCGAAAAGCCTGAAGCACCTGAAACGCCCCTTGACGTCACGGTTTGAACACGCACGGCTTCCTGCCGTTGATCGTTTAGCTTTAACCATTTGTTTCATCATGCGGCCCAAATACAGCGACCGGCTTGGTCTGAGTTCTAGTTCACCAGCAGCTGAGGACCCACACACACACACACACACACACACACACACACACAGTGCCCGCGTACGCACACGTGTAAGCACACAGAACAACGCAGTTCGAATTCCACCTCCGGTCAACTTTTGTATCAGGGAGGTTTTGCCCCGTATTTACCGTTATCTGAATTTATTTTGTATTTCTAGTCTCTGCATCGCTCTCTCCATCCTCCTCCTTGTGGGTCTCTCGCGTGGTGCGCGTGTGTGTGTGTGTGTGTGTGTGTGTGGCTGCACGGCGGGCTCACGGTCTGCATCTTTAATACGCGTCTTATGACATTTGCAAATCCAATATTGCTGCGATATCCCGGCCCTGAGGCTGTTGGGGGCGAGGTCTGCACTCGCCGCGCACACAATCCTGTCACAGCAGACAGGACTCACACCCCTAAAGTGAGCGATGTGCACACACACACACGCATACACACACACACACACACACACATGAAACAAAGCCCCTGAAATGCTTTCTTATCCAGCTTCACCATGGAAACACATCTTTAGAAGGAGCGCAGGGACCAGCCAGCACGCTGCGCTTTTTTCCTGTGTAAACGTGCGTCCCTCTGGACAGCAGATTGTCAGAGAATATGGAAAAACAGTCTCATATTTCTAGAGAGAAAAAGACCAGAGACCGACTGCAGGAACATGTGCAGTGAATCACATGTCATCTATGAGCTCTGGGTCAACAACAGCAACAACAGAGGAACATCATTTCTCCTTGTTAAAGTGACTGTGAGGAACCTTAAACCGGTAATGAGCAGTGGGAGTTTAATCCCGATGCCTCCGTATGACCCACATAAGTAACGCGCTCGGCCCCCAGCAGCAATGGCAACTCTACAATATACCACTTTAGGTTTGGAAGTTTTTTCAAATAAAACCTCTGAATTTAGCTACTTTTTCCTCCAACTAAGCGAGAAAAAATATATAGAAGCGGCAAACAATTTAGGGGAATAAAAAATCGTATTTGAGCGTCACACTTTGTATCACTGCTGATATTTATAAATATTTTATATTGTCAATTCCTTCTCCCCCCCCCACACCCTCCATGGTTAAAGTATGCAGCTCATTACGTGCTTTCAAGTTGGCTATAAATCATGTTACTCTTTGGGATTTAGGCATCAGAAGCAGAGAGCCGCACGGGTCATTTATTTCTATCAGTTAATGAGTAATGGCCTTTGCGTTTAATTTATGGTTTACTTTTAATGGTTTACGTTGACATTCAGTGTCTGCAAAGATATGTGTATCATATTTGGGTGGATGAGGCTCGTGTTCAGCACTTCTCAGATCTCTCCCCTCCTTCAGGCTGCTTTGCTCTGAGCACTTTGTCCGCCATCGTCCCGGCCCGCTGTTTGAGCTAAGTGCTAACACGCAGATGTTTCGGAAGGTTTGCTATTTCTCACCGTCCCAGTCTAGCACGTTAGCATGTTCCAACCTCGGGAATGTCTTGAATGAGTTTTGCAGATTGCATTTTGCCTCTTTCATCTGATAACGGGACAAGATTAGTTGTGTACCTGTATGTGAACTTGTGTGGGTCAAAAAGATCAAAATTACAATTCCTCTCGAGTTCAACATGAATGTATCCAGGGCCGGCCCAAAGTATAAGCGAACTAAGCGGCTGCTTGGGGCCCCCTGCAAGCAGCCCTAGTTTTGTATTATAACCTCACTGTATTCGTCTATAATTTTCGCTATAACAGTATAGCGTGACATTTGTGCCAATTATCTTCTAGCACAGGTGACTGTGCGTGATGGGAGGGGGGCCCCCAAATAAAATTCTGCTCAGGGCCCCCAAGAGGCTCAGGCCGGCACTGAATGTATCTACGGAATTTCACGGCTATCCATCCAACAGATGCGGAGAAATCTCAATCAAAAATGCAAACGTCAACCTCGGGGGTTGTGCGCTATGAAATTTGATGTGATTTAGAGTCACCTTCTTTGCACCGATAACATCTGCACCAGACTCAATGTCATTGCCTCCGACCGATGTTGTTCTTTGTCGGATGTTTCGGTCCTGACCAAAGTGCTGCACTGGCGTGCAGCATACTACAAACCATGAATCAGGCGAACTCAGCCACACATCTTTCTTTTGAGGCAGTAGTGTATAAATCAATATTAGTCCGAGGATAAGAGCGGGAAGGGAAAAGAAAAAAGGCCCCCGGGAAGGTCGGCCTTTGAAAAAAAACACAATCGCCCTCATTAGGCCGCGCTTGTGTCTGTCAGCACATTAAAGCTGAAGCAACGCGGCATCTCGACAACAACGAGTCCGTCGCTTCGATCGGCCGCCCGACAGCCGGCGTCTCTGGATGACGGTTCGCGTCCTTTTAAGTGACGTTTCGCCGTCACGCGCCGCCCTTGAAGTGCCGGCGAGGTTGAGACGGTCTCCTGCGTCGTGCGTCTCGTTCGCCAATCCGAGACACACGCAGCTTAAATGTGGAATACGGCGCGGGTGGGGGGGGTGGGGGGGTGGCGCTGCTGTCTTCCGTGTAATTAGCTTGCTAACAACAAACGGGGTGGCGCTTTGATGTCGTGCAGCGCTCACCTCGGTGACGCTGTCTGAGGCCCCCGATCTCTCCGGGGCCGAGTTCACTCGGCGAAGGCTGTTTCAAAATGTGCTTTTCAAATCCTACCCAGTAATTTCACTGCTCAAAAGATGCGTATCTTATCAGTGCGTGGCAAAATGCAAAAATGTGTTAGAGGACCCTAATAAGCAGAAAAAAAATAATGGAATCATAATAACACACTTCATTACTCCATTCGCAGGACATGAAATATGCATGGAGGCACTCATTTGTTATCAGGTTAATTATCTATGTTTCAGAGTTGCTGAGGCGTTCACTTTTTCAGATTAATGAATTATGACTCTTATTTACTCTGGCTGCCTGATTTCTCCAGTGACACGGTGGAGCCGCCGGGCTCTGATGGAAGAGGGGAACGCAAACAGGAAATAGTTTAAAAGAGGATGCTAGAAAGCGGTGGGTACAAACTCCGTCCCTCCGTCATTTGATGGGAACCATCGCAGGGCCTCAGTTTCACTCAAAACCTCCAGCGGACAGAAACTGCAACTGAGAATTTAAAATTTTCAATGAAACATTTTCAGAATTATGTCGAATAAAAAAAAGCCTAAATGCCGATGTCCGCATCGCATATTAGAGACCAAAAGTAACGGCTCTTTTGAACCTCTTGTTTTTGAGGTGGTACCTGAAAGCATCACGCGTGAGGATCAAAATGCAACCACGTTCTCAACGAGACACTTGACACGTGATCCGTTTTCTCACCGTTCCCGTTGCCCAGGTGGAAGTACCCGTCGACCAGCGAGGCCCCGCTGTTGAAGTGCTGGGTCATGTGATCCAGCCAGTTGGCCTCCACCCCTTTGACCCCCTCGTCGCAGTTCTGAACCCGCAGCGGCACCTTGACGGTGTAGTACTTCGTCTGTCCCTCTCGCGCCGGCGGGTGGTTGTACAAAGCCAGCAGCTCCGCGCCTGTGGAGAAAACAAACGCCTTAAGCGACTCGTGGGTCGTGATGGACGTGTTGCTCCGTGGAAGTCGTCCCCGCGTGGAAGCTCGTTACAACCGCTGCTGCTCGTTGGCCGCGGTCCAAAGTGCAACTCGGCGAGCGCCTAGAAGGAGAGACAGAGACAGCGGGGGTTTGGGGGTTTGAAGCGTACAACTTTTTCAAGTATCATCGGTAATTAGTCACGACCCATTTCTTAGTTAGTTCTAACCCACACAAACCCAACCGGGAGCTACGTGGCAACGACCAAAAGGACGTTTGTGTCCTGTGAGAGGAGCGAACTCGGATGCCGGCCAGCGTGAGGACGGCGAGAAGGCTTGTTGGCCGCTGCTGTGTCCGTGCTAGTCGACAGGAAAAAAACAACAACTTGTGCTTGTTCTGTTAAAAATGTTGTTGACGGTTTGGTTCTTGTCCTTGGAAACAGACACGAAAGCGTAGCTCGGGAAATTAGGGTGGGGGGGGGGGGGGCGCGCTGATGAAGCTTGTGTTCTTTAGTTAAAGGACTTTTTGTATCATTTGAAGGAATTTAAGCTGCATCCAGAATCTGTTTTTTTTTCTAAAGGACAAATTTGTTCAACATCGCTATTATATCATGAGCAAGACCTCCATCTGGAAGAAGCAAAATTGACTAAAAAATAAAAAACCAATACAAGATTTTCTTTGTGTTGCACCCGGCTGGACTCAATACGCTGAAAGTCCTTTCATGGCTGCTGCCTTAATAACAAATGTGAAGTGAATCGAGAGCAATTTGATCACGTTTGTGCAATGAGTCGTCGTCATTTTCCTTTTAATGTTTTCCAGAGGTGATTTTTACCGGCTGGAGCGCAGCTTGAAAGCGACCATTTTATTGTAACAGAGGTAACTCGTAGTATAACCCTGAACAATGCATTAAAAGCTCTCCAACTAGCTGTTGTTTACTTGAAGCAGACGTATAAATATATATATTTACACGGAATCCAGCCAGCCTCAGAAGATAGAAACGATCTTGGAAATATGCACATAGTTCGTATGTCGCTGCTCCTCGCTCATATCATACTAAATCAATGTGGAAGGACTTTTATTTGTTGTGATGCGAGGGAGTGAAATATTGGCTATTTGGGGGAAAACACATTTCTTGAGATGAGAGAGCGGCTCGGCTCAATTCAAATCGAGTTTGGTCACATTTCCCCCCCCCCCCCTCTCCTTTTTTTTTTTTGAATGCAAATGTCCGACTGTCAATTCACAAGTGAACCAGATGGATGAGCAGAATGTGCGGAACTGCCACCCACCCACACACACACACACACACACACACACACACACACACACACACACACACACACACACACACACACACACACACACACTTTGACATCGGGGCTGGGGGAGTCAGCCACCCTGGCAGTATGAATCATTTGTAGCCGTTTCTTTGTCTGGCGCGTCTGGCTGCTGTGACAGCTGGCCACCAAATTCCTTAAATCTTGCCATTTGTCACTCTTGAGAAAAGTCGAATCACGGCGGAACGCTCGGGCTTCGCCCCCCTCCCTCCCCTATGTTACCCCATGTTACAACGGGGACAATATGGCACATGTAATCGGCACAGACGATTCGAACACGCCTTCCGACCCGCCGGGGCGACGCGCCGCGAGCGATTCGGTGGCGTTCCGCCTCACTTGAACCCGCTCGCTGGGCCACGTGCGCGGTGCTGGTTTTACAAATAAAATGGGTCACAATTTGGGTCGCTGGCTCTTATTTTTCCGTGATTCTGTTTTGTAATTAGACAGGGAGCGACACGAAGCCACATTGGAAACAGAGGAGTCCTTTGCTGCTGAAGGGACTGCTGTTCATTTACATCCGCTCGACACGAAACCGCAGCCGCCAGCCAGAAACACGCCGCTCAGACTGTCTCGTGACTGAGAGTCTTCCATTCATTATGTTCCATTACGCTCTAAAGAAGCTATGATTATGTCACTGGGAGGGAGGGGGGGGGGTTGCGATTGAGTTGGAAGAGTAGGCCGCTAATTTAGTAAACCGGATGTACTCATTGAAACACTCTTTGGGTCTGTAAACATCTTCTCTGTTGCCAAAAGATAAATATCTCATATTTCATATGTTCAGCCGCTATTTTATCTCAGTGGACTACGGTTTAATAATAACAATGCAAAGTCTCATTCCGTCAGTTAAAACTCCGTCTGTCCTGTTTCTGGACACAAATCACGACTCGTCTTCATCTAGAACCCTGATGCAATGAATTGTTCCAAAGTGCCAAAGTGGGTGATCTCGTTGAACCTGCAAGCATTTCCAACGACTTTTGATTCGCTGCAATGTATTAAATGTCTATATTAATATTTGCTATTTTGGCATTAATTCATTGACCAAAACGGTGGCTGAGAATTCCTAAAAATTGCAATGAAACGATGTGAATAACAGCTGTGGGATTTTACCAGCCGTGACTCAAACCAGCGACCCTCCAGTTACAGCAGCATCTCTTTCTGGCCAATCAATAACTTTATTACTGTTTTTATACGATTCTTATGCTCATCGGTGTGCTATGGGGCAGTAAGATCTTAGGTGTTATGATCTGGTGATATGTAGTTAGAGCTGCGGTTGCTTCATGCACGGACAGACCAGAGATTATGACTCAAAAGAGTCCTTTGTACCCAATTGAGCAAATTAATTACATCCACAGATGAGCGCTAAGCCTTTCAGAAAAAGGTCTGTGCCGCTCACTCGACTCTCCAGCTAACGAGAAAACCAGAGCTTGGTCCGCGTTGGGATGTCGGAAGCTTTTCGGTCAAAGGCTTATCGGAAAGCGGCGGTGACAAGGTGGGCGGGCGCTGACCCCGGAATCTGACCGGCGGCCTGACATTTAGTCGTTTCAGCCGGACACTGATTCCCTCCCAGCGGAGATAACAGCGAGCAGCTGAAAGGCCGTCAGACTGACGTTCCTCAGGATGACGCTCGCGATAAAGTTCATTAATGTGTTTTCCACGGTTCCTTTGTATGTGTGCGCAGCTTATAAACTTGTATCATGACAAGAAATGTAATAAATGCATCCCGAGGAACCGGGATGCCATTAAACACTTCAATTTAACCGTTAAATGCCGACGGATCGTGATTTCTTCTTATCGCGGCTCTAAATGAACTGCTGATTTGCACTGTGGCTCATGTTTTTGGACTCCTTAGAAGATGATCTCTTTGTGATTTGCATGAGTCGTTCGGCAGAGATAAGATTGAAGAAGCGATAAAATACTGTAAAATTGAAATGTTCCCCCGGTGTTCTTGGAAGAAAGCCACCCAGGTGGCATTTAATTCCCTACAAAAGGTTCTTCGCTCGTGCAAATCGGTCGCAATCTGAAAGCAAACGCAGGGACGTCTCGTCCGGACGTGAATGTGCAGCTGTCTCTACCGTGTCACGCTTCCCGCGTGAGTCCTTAAATCAAACCTACCCCCCCACGGAGCCCCGGCCTCGGGCATGGAGGGTGGAGGGGGTCTTGGGGGGGCTGAGGATCATCTTTGAGCCACAGACTCCACGACCAACACGTCCACGTTCACCTCGAGATCCGCAGGATTAGCGAGGACAAGCCTCGGGCCTCCTCAGGCAGACTGGGCATCAGTAGGGAGAGGGACATGGGAGCTTGGCACCCTGCGCTGTGCCCCCCCCTTGCTGGCTGCTATGGCAGGGATTCGGGAAGGGGGGGGGGGGGGGGGTTGGAGAGTGAGAGATGGGAAGCTGAGGGAGGTAGAGGACGAGGCAGTGGGGGGATTATCTCACAGCAAAATGCACTGCGGGGAGGCCCAGATGGACCAGTGGGCTGTGCGCCGCCGCGATTGCCAATTTTCGTTCCACCGCACACACACACACACACACACACACACACACACACACACACACACACACACACACATATTGACACAGGCAGACCGAAAGCACAAAAAGTGTGTGCATTAATTATGCAACACCCGGGTATGCGGTGCTTTAAAACCGTAATCGCTTTTACACACAAGCGCACAGTATTTACACGAACACACCGGCGTTAACACTCCCACCGGGATGTGTGTGTCCAATGCGCAGTGGTGGGTATCTCATAATGTATCATGAGTGTCTGTTGTCATTTAAACGCCGTTCGAAGAGCGCGGCCGCTGTGAATAAAAAGACACCGAAAGGCGTTTTTTTTTTTTCTTCTCCTGGTGGCGAATTTCACGCACTTTGTGCTCCATCGGCTGAGCGTGAGCGTGAATTTGTATGCACCACAAGCCACTAGACGACTCCCTTTGTGTAGCGGAGAGAGAGAGAGAGAGAGAGAGAGAGAGAGGATTATTTCCCAAGGCAGCACATTGTTGTGTAACATCGAGGCAACACCAAGAAATGACACCTCGCCGCGGCCGCCAAGTGCTTCAAGAGGGATCCGGGGCGCCGCGCTGTTCGCTCACTTATTAAAGCGCCAAAAGGTTCGGCTTGGGATGAAACCAAAAACACACACTTGCAGAGATATCCGCGGGGATATCGGCTCCAGGTTTGAATAACTCAAACGGGATTAAACCCCCCCCGGGTGCTCCGGCTGCTCTGGGACCAGCAGTCCGGGGCCGGAAGACGACGTTCAGTTCGTGTCCTCGGAGAGACGCTGCTGCTGCTTTCAGTTTTGACCTTTTCGAATGATCTTAATTGCCGCTTCTGACTTGGTTCTGTGTCTCGTGTCCTCTGGTCGCGCTGTTAAGATGCTTTGTTAAGTTTGTAAAATGTTGACATTTACTTGCAGAGCTCCCATCGGGCCAATTAGTGTTATTTCCTTTAAAAGCGCCGTTCACCCAAATAACAAGTGACATGTAGTCATGCAAACACCTTGGAGATATCTGAGCCCGCCCTGCTCCCCCCCCCCCCCCCCCCCCGCTGTTTAGTCAGCAAAATGATGCTTCTTCCTGTTTTCGCCCAGATTCATTCCTCAAAGCACGTAACAATTTCCTTTGCTTTCTTAAAAGTAACACATCTTTTTCCTTTTAGTTTGCGTTCACGGTGGTGTAACCGTGAGGGACCCCTCACCGTCGCCCCTGCGCGGGCGGGACCTGGGCCTCTCCGTCGCGTTGTCCTTGTTGTTGTTGCAACTCGGCGACCCGTCCTCCGCCGGCTCCTCCGCCGGCTCCTCGCCGCGCTCCGGATCTCCGACGGGCGGGGCCGCGCCCCGACTGCCCCGCCCACCGGTCCCCGGACGGTTCCCGGTGCTCCCGCCTTGGTTCTCCTCCCCGCTCCTGGCTGGGCCCGCTGCGGCATCCTGAGCGGCGTCCTGAGCGGCGTCCTGAGCGGCGTCCTGAGCGGCGTCCTGAGCGGCGTCCTGAGCGGCGTCCTGAGCGGCGTCCTGAGCAGCGTCCTGAGCGACGCGGTTTCTGGGGCTCGACGGGCTCGAGGGGCTGGACGGGCCGCGGCTGCCCAGGGAGCCGAGCACGGAGCTGGGGCTGGAGTGCAGGGAGAGGGAGGGCGTGTCTGGTTGGCGGACCCTGGTGCACGGGGCCCCGTACGGTTCCTGGACGAACCCCACAAACATCACCCCCTGGTCAGCGGCATCCTGGATCTGCTGTTGGGAGGAAAGCAAAGCATCCAAGTGTTACAATGGCACGGCAAAATGCTACAAACGCCACGGCTGTGAGGAGGCGCTGATGTGTGAAGGGCGTCAAGGGCCTCATTTCTTCACACTACGTCTTGACAATTTACAGACTAAACAATGAACGCATGAATGATGTGAAGGAGTGATCGCTAATCCTTGCATGCAGCGGTCGTGTGAGGTGATGCTGCTCATTGGTGTCACTAAAAAGCCCAAATTGTAAATTCAGGAGGAAAAATTAAAGCAACCTATGAAGCAGAACATACACAACTAATTATTTCCCAGGAGATCCCAAACTAAACTGACACCAAACTTTCAGAGTTACTTTGAGATTAATTATCCTGAAATGGAATTGTTTTTCCCACAATAATGTGCATGGAGTCCCCAGCATCTGTTAGTCGGCTCTCCAGCCGTCTTTCTGTCTTTGTCCCGGCAGCTTGTCCAATTACTCAGTTGTTGATTAGATTGGAGCCGCCGCCACCGCCACCGCCGCCACCGCCGCCACCGCCGCCACCGCCGCCACCGCCGCCACCGCCGCCACCGCCGCCACCCTGGTCGGGCTCCGGCCGCCTCACGAATCAAGTGCTCCCCCGTCTTTTATTTTATGTCAATATTGGGATTCTGCCACGCAGACAAATGGAAACTTTGACTGTCAGAGAATGTTAATGATGCCGTTCTCCATCCCTGCAACCCTCCATCAAGCCTGCCCCCCCGCAACCCCCCCCCTCCTCCTCCTCCTCCTCCTCCTCCCTCCTCCAGGCAAAGGCGGTGCCCGTCTCCATTTGGAGCCACAATGAGGAGAGAATAGAAATCAAATCAAATCGCAGGTTATTCACTATGAAATTAAATTGGAAAACAGTCACATTGTTTCCAGCCGTATTGTTTAATATCAGTGAACGCTATCTGGGTCCTTCCATATTATATTCTCCCGGATATATTGAAATGGAATTGCCGAGATAAAAGTGAACCGCTGTATCTCATTTAATGTTAAATGTTAATGCAGACAGAGAAAGAGAGACCTGAGCACATTTTGAATTGTGTGCTTTAATGGTTTATTTTTAGCACCATTATCATTTTAGTTTCATCAAATGTCGTGTTTGACAAAGTGGAACCGTTGAACCGTTGACAGTCCGGTATCACAGCAAAGACTACACCAGCGGCAAAATGAGAATATATTACAAAATATGTAGCTGGCCCATCCAAACTGCATGAACAATAATTTTGGTTATTGGTCAGTTTCTGAAAAATTAAAAGGATAAACTATGGATATAATGTCCTTAAAATCCCTCGACTGACTGTGTTTATGGTCAAAATCTCTAGTTTCAAGTCTCGAGACAAAATAAAGGTAATTTAATAAACAATGGTGTATTTTGTGTCAAATAGTCCATAAAGCAGGCAATATTTTTTTGGGGGGGGGAGCAAGTTTGATTGACAGCCAATATTTAAATCTTTAAATTTAAATGCACATTAAGCTGCTAAATCTAACATGACGGCCGAACTGGAGGCTGTGCGGTAAACCGAGCGAGAGGAAAATTGTAAGTCGCAGCCGTTCAAATGTCTCATGATCACTTTTGGGACCAGCGGTACTTTAACAGAAAAAAAACAGAAAGGGCAAAATAAAAAAAAGATCATTCTTCTTAACTTCATTTAAATGAACGGACAGCACTGTCTCAGAGGGAACCCTCTCAGGTCGAGAAAATTAGATTTCGAGGTCAAAAAGGAACCTTTGCATCGCATCATTTCTCCTCATTAACCGAAATGATGCCGAGCAACAAACTGGATGGGAAGTGGTCTGCAGGCAGCTTCCCTCATTCCGCCACCGGAATATCAACAGCGCGCCGGGGAAAAACTCATTTCAATTTTGACTGGAAACCACATTTCCTATCCCCCCCCCCCCCACTGTAAGTTATCAAAGTGGCACCAGGAGGAGGTGTCTGAAGGTCAAGATGAAGAACCGCCCGACAGAGAGACCGAGCAGGAGGCGGAGAGACGACGGGGCGAAGAGGAGGCGCAGGGTCGACCGCGGAGATCAAGGCGAGAAGGAGGAATAAAACGAGCGGAGACGGGAACAGACAGAGTCTGAGGGGGAATGGACTCCACCGCTCATCCGTGTCCACTTCCCCCTTTTTTAATAGATTTCTAGCAGGGCCGCCTTCTCCTCCAGGAGGCCGGTAGCAGCTCGGCAGATTAAAATGATAAGCAACGGTAATGAGGTCCTGCAGGACTGCGGTTGCATGACTAATCCAAGGGCAACACGCACAGGAAGGTCCAGGGGCGAAGCTTCAAAGGTCGGGGGGGGGTTGGACCATGATGGCGCGGCATAACCGGCTCACAAGAAGGAGGGGTGTGTTCACATATATATTTTTATACAATGTATATATATATATATATATATATATATATAACTTGAGCCACAGAGCCGATCAGTGAATGTGAATGTGATTCGTGCTGCTTTGAAAAACGGAGAAACGTTAAGCTGCTTGGTGTGCAAATGAGCGTCGCCTTCGAAGCATTAAGGAAACACAGCTTTTAGTTTTTTTTTTTTAGTTTCAGGGTTTAGTATTTTAGTATATGACATACATGCTGTTTGAATTGCACTCAGGGGAAAACTGCAGCACGGCAAAAATATCTATCAGCGTTTTTTCGGCAGCCGTTCAGACGCCGTGTATTTTTAGTAGCTGAAGCCTGTCGAAATGGCTCATCGTTTAATTGAGTTACACGACATTCAAAAGTGGTGAAGTTTTCCACTAATTCCTACCTGACAGCTCCTGAAACACACGCGTGTCGCCGCCAACCCTCGCGTTGTTTCTTTGTCATCTATATAAAGCAGCAATTACGTGACAGTTCTGCGGTTGCTCCTCTGACGTTGTGTAACTCACTGGCACATGCCCCCGAGCACTTTGTGACAGGCTGCAGTTGAAAGCCTCCTGCCTGACAGCGGCGCGATGCCTCTTGCCTCTACAGTACGTCACATGGACATGGCGTTCAAACGGGGCCGCGTGCACGCTCCGAGTTGGTTCCACTTTTGGTTGCAGACTGGGTTCATCTCCCTGGATGTTCCTGTCTGCGTCGGATCCCCGACTCACAACAACTGCTCTGCGGCGGGACCCCCCCATCTCTCGCTCCCTTCCTTCCTTCCTTCCTTGCCTACCTTCTTGACGTAGCCCTGGATGAGCTCGGGGGTGGGCACCTGCTCGGCGGACAGACACTCCTCCAGCTGCAGCTTGTACAACGGGCCGACCCACTGGCTCCTTTCCACCCTGCAGGCACCACAAAGGGGGGGGAGGGTGGGGGGGGTCAGTGAGCGACACATGGGCACGCATGGCGTTCCCTCACATGCAAACATTCAAAAAGAAAGAAAGCTATTTCAAATGAAAAGAATTGCACATCTTCAAACAGGAAGCTACAGGAGCAGCATCAAATGTGTAATACCCCCCCAAAAATACCCCCCCCCCATCAACAGGCTTTATGAACACTCTTATTTCTCCGTGCAATGCCCCCCCCCACCCCACCCTGTTGAGGTTGTATATGTGCGCCGTGTCTATTTATGTTGCATTTCCCTTTTCTGTCCTCCTAAGTTGACCAAAGGGAGGAAGACCACACGCCCTTTAACCTCGACGCACTAATGCGTCTTTTATACACGTATCGTACGTGTGAGTGTGTGAGTGTGTGAGTGTGTGCGCTCGACCGTGGACATCTGGTGTGTGTAAAGTGTGTAAAAGATGCATGTGTGCATGCTGGTGAGATGCGTGTTAGAGCCTCCGGTGTATTGACCTGTTTAATAAATAAATAATGAATACCATTAAAGGAAGAGTTTTTAATGCATAACTTGCTTTTTTACATTTTGGTTATTGTGCGTCTTTAAACAAACATGATTTCATTGCATCTTTCAAGCACATCAAATGCTAAAGTGCTTAAAAAAATAAATGAAGAGACCAGAAAATATAAGTAAAAAACAACCCTGAATAGTGATAACGGGGCGCAGTGCAAGCAAAGGCTACGACCTGATAGCCTCTGCTTTTGTTTGTCAAAGAGGCTTCCTGTTAAGAATCGATCGTCTCCGAGCGCGAGATGCGATAACAAAAGTCCAGAAGACTTCCGACCACTTTTAGACGGTATAATAATACCTCTGAGTCGTATTCTCATGCTTCTTTATATTCGCCTGCTCCTCTTCTCTCGCCCGTATTTCACTCGGCCCGTCTGAATCCGTGTCGCTGAGCTGCATCTTCACACGGCACGTTAGGGAGTATAAGCACTCTCGGCCTTCCTGTTCGTCCACACTTTCACTCCCCATGTCACCGACACCCGTCGCTCTGTGACCGGGGGGGAGGGGTGGGGGAGGCGGGGAGGAGGGGGGGGGGGGTCGGCTGACTCGATGGGTACAGACGTTTACTGGTGTTGCGAAGCATTTGCTGTTTATCATTACGCACAGCACACGGTATACGGGCAAAGTGTTCACAGGCGCCTTTAAGCGATGATGTGAAAAGCCCCTTTTTTTTTTTTCTCCACGATGATGCAAATTCATTTTTAGAGAAGAAAGAACACGTTGTTTCATCATTCCGAAGCTAACGAGAAAAATAACGAAAAAAATGACTTGTGTGCTTCCGCAAAATGCGTTGCGGGCGAGAAGATGTCACTTCCTTTCAGGCGGGGAATGAGTCATTGTGGAACGCAGCTCTGCATGGGAAGGAGACTCCTGCAGGCACAGTGTTCGTGGGGGGGGGGGGGGGGGGGGAGAGAGAAGCAATTCAAACTGTGCACTCGCTCCCTGAGGGGCGGCCTCGGGTTAAAAATAGCAGCTGCATCACCTGCAGTCCATCTTCTCTGTGTGAGGCCGTGACTCTTCCATGCGGCGTGCGGCACCGAGCCGTCAGACCTAGGAGGGCCTCGTGCAGTTAGACGGGTGTCAAACGCCTGCCTGCCTGCCTGCCTGCCCCCACATACCCCCCCCCGGCCCTCCCTCCCTGGACGGCCCTGCGGATGGGTCACGCGCTCGGTTTTCGCCACACAACACTTCGTGTGGGACGCGGTGCACGGCGGCTAATTGTGAATCACCTGATAGCGGCACGCTTTGGGATTCGTTTTTCAGTCAATGCGCTGTTTGCAAACTACACGCTGATCACTGTGTGAAAAAAGGGGGTCGTGTGGAGATTTCCTTTTGTTCTTCTAATCAATCGGGTCCATTCTGTGCAACGAGTGCTCATTCCTCTGGTGTTCTGTGAGAGTTGAGTTTTCTCTCCTTTATTTGTGCACTGAGCCATGGTCACCTGATTAGAGTTAGACTCAAGCTAAGATGCAAAGAAGATAAGTCAGCAGGTCGGATCCTCTGGAAAGCACGAGCCGGCTAATAAGCACAGGTCGAAAAGACAAACGTTCAAGTGTTTTGCCATTTAAATGAGCAGCGTTGTGATGAATAGCTCGCAATGTTCTGCGGGTGACTCTCAAGTCACGCACAGACCGCTGTTGGCTTGTTTACTCAAAGCGTATTAATATTGAACCAGGCACGCGTCCAAATTGACTTACAGACTGCCCGCCTTACTGGTTCCCTCGGCTGCTTCTAATCCAAGTGTGGAGCAGATCGATTCAAAGGTTCTTGAGTGATGCTGGTTAGAGATGCATCCTATTAAGGAAGGCCGCTCTTTGCTTGCCGGCGCTTTATTTTGAAAGGCACACTTTGTAAAGTCTTGTGAACAAATGGAGACATTTATCGTTGGACAATCATCATTGCATCTCTTGATTTGACAAAAATTGGGCCCCAGTGCAACTTCTCTACATCTCTGGAGACATAGATGCCTTCATTTATAGTTAAATGCCACATATTTGAGATTAAAAAAAACACTCCAGAGGAGCGATTACCGTAAAGCTTTTGGAAAATGTGAATTCACTCCTTTCTGCTCAGGGACGGAGCTGTGCCTGACCTCCGTCGCCCACCCACCCATCTATCGCTATGACGACACAGTGAGGGAGCAACTTAACCTATGTTTAGCACAATGTGGAGGCTTTAATCACAGAGCCTACTTCTCTCACGTCACATCATTTCACCGCAGAATAAAACCTCCAGCTTTATTTTTTGTGGGTAGCTCTTTATTCGCCTCCTCCATCTCTCTCTCTCTCTCTCTCTCTCCCTCACTCTGCACACCTGAGCTCCTTGCAATTACCCAATAATGATGAATACATCCCATCAGACGTTGCCTACTGAACTGTAACCCAATTCCATCGCAATCAGATTGAACACTGGGAAATTTGACAGTTGACATTTTAAATTTCAAAACGGTCCAATCCATCGTTTGTGCACTGCAGGTTTTCTTTTCTCCTTATTTCCCAGCAGTGGGTTGTGTCGGGGGGGGGGGGGGGGGGGGAGGGGGTTTGCTGTGCGGTGACAAATTGCCTTCTATGGTTCCTGAAGTTATAAGCCACTTAGCCCCACGTGTCACATAGGTGACAGTGTGCAACATCCCCCAGATGACTCAGCGCCGCGCACACGCCACCTCTGTGATTTCCTGCAGCGTCACCTCCTCCATGTAAAGTGCATTGTTGCCTGAGCCTTTCACACCGGGGGCTAATACTGCAGAGTCCTGACTGGGACTGTGTTCCCAGACGTACTGTGCATTCTAAGCGCTTACACAGCTGCTGCGCACCACTCGGCTCCTCCGCCTCCACTTTCGCTTTATTTGCACGCTACACGCTTAAAAAAAAACGCTGTAGGATTGTGAGAGAAGGATGAATGGCTGCTCGCTGTCATGCTGTTTCAGCCCAATTCACTATATTCCCCGTCATCCCTGCCTTCTTCTTCCTCTTCTTCTCTTTTTTGGGGGATGTCTGCCTCTGACAGCAGAAGGGAACAGGAGAAGAGATGCTCTGATTCCTCCGCCCTCGCTTTTTCCCCGTTGACGGCTCGGGTCCCCCAGGGCCGCTGCTGATTTGATCTGCCGTCTCCACGGAGACAGACGCCGGAGATAAAGCTCGGGCCCGCCTGCGTACCAGGCCACCAATGGATGGGAGACTCCTCGTCCCTTTTCACTCTATAACTCTCTCTCTCTCGCTCTCGCCTTTTTTATTTCTGCCCCATCCCGCCTCCTTACAGGGTCTCTTTTTTCTCTCCAGAGGAAGGCGAGCGTGAGATTCAGTCCTTTCACCTTTTCATACGTGCTCGATATTACTGTGGTCCTGTTTCTCAGCTGCTGCGCTGAATGTGCGGACATGCCGAAGGTAAACCCGAGGTGCTCTATACAACAGCATGGGAGACGACTGCTAATAGCCACCATCTGCAGAAAGGCTGCCATGCATTCTAACGGGATGACCTTCTGAAATGTGTCGGGGGGCTCGTGTTTTTACCCCACAATAAGTTTCATTTGGTTATTTAAGGATGGGATGTTGGTGGCAGTTCCATGCTGGGGCGGGATTAAAACTCCCGATTGAATCGTCCGAATAAACGATGAAAACAGATTTATAAAACATGTATTTGTAGGATTAAAAGTAGGGACAAGTGTTTCGGTACGAAACATCCAATTACGGAGGACAAAATTCTGTTACATGCGCCACTAAGCCGGTAAAACATTTAGCAGTTTAAATCCATTACGGTTCATATTCTGGGTCAATTTGGGATTATTGCGGAGAGTGTTGCATCACATGTTGCCCAACTATGACAATGCTGACTTTGGATCGTATCTTTTTACAGCAATTTTGTCGTCCATAACTTTCTGTGGTTTAGATAAAAGGACTTGATGTAACGGACATGTGACCAATTAGTGACGCCCTTTTAGCATGTAACACCTTCTTATTTAAAAACTTCACCTAAAACAAAAACAACGCCCAACAAAGACAAGTTCTTAAATAATTGCTTTTGCTTGTCTTAAACTTTCTAGGCGGATTTAAATTATCACAGCTTCCTTTACATACAGCAATTAATTGCTTCCTTTTCTAATTTATTGTTTTTTTTTCCCAAATTTAAATATTTTTATTTATTTTTTTAATGAATATTGCCTACTTTAATCATAGTTTTCTCCTACTTCATTGAATGCTTAGTTTCTTTTGCAACTTAACTCCCATGAGGATTAAATAAATTCAATCATATTATTTAAAAATCCATCTTTTTCACCAAATCCCAGCAGTCATCCTCCTTCGCCCTTTGAAATCGCAGTCATGATCCTTTATTTCTACAAAACAATAATGAAAGCTTTGCACGGTAAGTTGATGTTGTGTGTTTTTTCCGCGGCTGCGGCAGAACCGTTTATTACCCTCCTCACTCTTGTAATATCGGGGTATTGGCTTTCTGCGGTTACTGTGCCGTCGCTGTGGGTGAGCGCGTTAGCTAAATGACTAAAATGTCAACGTAGATTAGTAGCAGAGGTGTTGTGTTTACGCTCAGCAGCGAGGACGTTGCAGAAATGGTTTGTCGGCGTTGTGGGAATGCGCTTTCGAGCCACGAGGAGTCCGCGGCGGGTTTTTGACCGATGAGATTTACGCTGAACTCTTGTCATTTATTTCACAAAACGGGATTCAAGCTGTATGCAACAAGAGTTACTGCAAGAAGCTCATATGATACTGAAAGAAGAAGGTTCAAGAGCTGTACGTGTCTTGTGTGTGTGTGTCTTGCCCCTGTCTGAAGAGGCACTCTTCAGACAGGGGCAAGACACACACACACACACACACACACACACACACACACACACACATCCCTGCCCTGCTGGGAACGGTGTTTTGGTAAACAGGCCAGGATGTTTTTTGGGACTTGAGAGCCAGACTTAAAAGCCACCGGGGCTCCAGCTGCCCGTCTACATGTCACGGCTGCCAACAAAGAAAAGCCAAATACAGGAAGAAAAACGTCTCCCCTCACAGCTTCAGTCTTTGTGATTGTCATGTTTTGAGCTGGCCGGTCCCGGGCGAGATGATCGGGTTCCGTGACACCCGGGGCTGTCGGAAACCATCCAAACCAACGGCGTGTTTCTCAGCAGAGCTTCAGCAGGTTGTCTCCTCAGAGCGATTTTTAGTCAATGTTTTTTTCAGACGGCTTCTGGCCAGTAAAGAAGTGTTTTCCGCCGTCCATCTCTCCTCCTACATGCCCTTCAGCCAGCGTTAGTTCCGCTCCCCGAGGGGCTCGGGCACGGGGCCGAAGGGCATGTGCACGGGGGCGGGGGTGACTTTTGGGCCAAGCAGCCGGCGTTTGGCCGGAGTATCGGAGTTTAGCTGCCCGCGAGACAAACAGATGTTGTGATGCTCTGATGTGGATCCTGAAGAGTCCCTGAAAGGCTGTAACGTCTGATTAAAAGTTCACCAGCAACCTCCCATTGTCGCATTACTATCATGGAAAATATTTCTGAATAGCAATAAACATCATGTGAACCCCAATGTCTCCCCTCCCCACTGGCCAGCATTCTATTAGAGTACCGTACACATGCATGATCACCACGTGTTTTTCTGCATAATGACACCCATTTAGGTGCATTTCTTTAGTGACTGTAATCACTGCATTACTGTGTAATGAGGTCTTATCCACAGGGCATCACTAAAAAGTTTGAGGCCCCTCGGAGATGACTTCCTGCCACTATTTAGCAAAACAACATGTAGTTTAAAGGCCCTGTGTGCAGAATGAGTGCATATATTGGCCGAAATGGAATAAAGTAATCATGTGTTCTTATTGGTGTATAATCACCTGAAACTACGAGTCATTGTGAGCTTAGAATGTGGGGGTTTTAACTTAAATTAATCCACCTCACACAGTCCGACATGTTCCACTGTTCCACAGTAGCGCAGAGCAGACGAGCTAAAGACGAGCTCTACGGAGATCCTTTCACATATTTTATTTGGGGGCCCCGCTCAAGATTATTGGCACAAATGTCACGCT
Organism: Apeltes quadracus; assembly: GCA_021346845.1. Classification (NCBI taxonomy): domain Eukaryota; kingdom Metazoa; phylum Chordata; class Actinopteri; order Perciformes; family Gasterosteidae; genus Apeltes; species Apeltes quadracus. Next base: position 3,732,855 of record CM037936.1, read on the forward strand.
ATACTGTTATAGCGAAAATTATAAACAAATACAGTGAGGTTATAATACGAAACTAGGGCTGCGGGGGCCCCAAGCAGCCGCTTAGTTTGCTTATGCCTTGGGCCGGCCCTACCTGAAGGGTTCAACGTGCTCGGTAAGGTGAAGGATGAGTGGAGGGTTATTCAGCGGGTTGCGATCTGCGACCTCACCACTAGATGGCACTGCGCCCTCTCAACGGCGCTTTAAATCGACTCAACCTCTGACCCCCACCGACGGGAGCGTGAAGAGCCAGCTTAAACAGCTGGATGGAAAAGAATATTTACAGTACTAACTGCATACAGGTGTTTCCGTACGTCTCCAGCAGACCTCCAGCAGAAGAGTCAGGCGGCTCTTACCCGTCGCTGGCTCGGATCAGGATGGCCCGGTAGAGCTGGTGCTGCGGGCTGTTGGACTCCGGGCCGCTCGGGTGGATGAAGGGGTGGACGGACGCCAGGACGAAGCCCTGCTGGTAGAGCTCCTGCAGCTGGCCGGGCAGCTCGCGCACCGACGAGAGACGCAGCGTGGACGTCCCGCCTACACGACACCAGAAGGGGGGGGGGGGACAAAATGACCGCGTCAGACAAAAAAAAAGACATTCGCAACCGAAATGACACAAACAGATTTTTGTCCGGGTTTTGCTGGAGCTTCTGGAGAACGTTTCCTGCTCACAGCAAAGCGTAGGCCTGGACGTCTGGACGTCTGTTTTGGGTTGTATTGTTCAGCCAAACTGTCACTGCTCAGGTTCAGAATCAAACTTCTACCGCGTCCTTTACGTGGACCTTCAACCATCCATCAGACGTGATGCTGCTTTTCCTCCACCTGCAAGACTGACCTTAATGCAGTTAAATATCCTTAAGCCCTTTAATACGGCGTCAGAATGAATGTTTTCTTTCCCGTCGACCTTTATGAAAAACATGTGAGCGAGAATGAATTAGCATCAATTTAGTTGTTGTTGTTCCAGTCGAGCTCAGCGAGAAATATCGAGCGCGCACAGCTTCAGGTCACTAAAGTAAACTGATCAAAGGGAGTCACACAAAGAAAATAATTGTTCCCCTGCAATTCTTTGAATCCGGACTATTTCTTTCGCACTATGCAAATTATGTAAATTACTGTCATTTTTCACAGTTGGGCTCTTTCTGAGTTCTTACATTTAATTCAAGTGTGAGTATTTCAGTACTGTAGAAAGTTCTGGCCCAACAGCAAAAGCAGAGCTGACGAACCCCCTCAACGTGAAGATTTTTAATTCAGATCCCAACACAGATTTTTAGAGGCAATTCGTTTGGGCAATTAGCATCACGCCTTTTGCTCCATCCCCTCGATCTCGGAGTTAACAAGAGAATCCAATCAGAGCTGATTGCTTCTCTTGGGCTCTGTATTAAAAAACCTTTGGTACACTCGAACACTTTCCTTGATTCCCTCTCAGCTGAACTCAACTGAGTGGAACAGCGGACGGAGGCCCGGCGCTAAAGATCTGCAATCAGCGACTGGCCGACTGTTTAAAAAAAAAATAAATGCAGCCGCTGGTGACTTCCTGTTTCAGGGAAGCGCTGAGTTACAACAAGCCAACTTCTGCCAGGCAACAACAGCCGCGGACGTGTGGGAATTAGATGCGGGAAGGGAGAGCGGCTCAGGGTTCAGGAATGGAAGCAATTAGGCCTGAAAATTTGAGAGTTTGATTAGTAAAAGAGGAGGAGGCCGGACGGGAAACGCAGAGAAACGCGGGGTTACTAAATTCGCCCCCCCTTAACCCCCCACTCCCTCGGACGCGTGACGGCTGGGATCCCAGCAGTCCGCCGCCCGAGGCGACATTTAGCGAGGGCCAAACAGCTGGGGCGCGTGGGCGAGCGCCAACGCAAAGAGCTGGACGCAAAAGCGAGAGAACCCGGGGAGAGAAGGGAGGGGAGGGGAGGGGAGGGGAGGCGAGGGGTGGGGAGGTCTGGTCGTCTGTACAAGCTGTCACAAGATGTGGGAAATGCCGCAATGGCTAATTCGAGTCAATGAGAGCATACAGAAGGAAGCGTTCAGAGCCATGGGAAAAGTCAAAAGTACACGGGTTGAATGGGAGGTCAGAGAGGGGGACGGGGACGGGAGGACGGGGGAGGGACGGGGGAGACGGTGCCAGCACGAGTCCACGGCGCTAACAAGAACATCCATTTCTGATTGTTTGTGTGGCCTCCCCGAAATGCTGCAAAATCCCGATTTGTGATTGGGTCAGGACTCCCTTTTCCGTCCTCCGATTGGGAATGCGATCCCCAACGTTCCTCTGAACGAACACGGCTGTGAGCGCAGAACATGGAGGCCGTCGGGGGAGCAAGTTGCGGTCAGCGAGCCATCGTACAGGTCAATTCCTGACAACAAACGGTGCACTCTTCTCACACATGCCGAGCGGCGCTGCTCGTCTGAGGTTAAGGTCCTGTTAATGTGTGCGTGTACGTTTATTGCCTCTGGCCCGGCCGGTGGATGTGTTGGTCTTAATGCCACAGCGAGCGCAACGTGCGCCTTGTGCATAACTCGACACGCTTTCCCGTTGTTGATTGTTCTGCACGTCTTTGAATTCACAGAACCATTTCATGCATTATTTATCAAAGAGGAGTTTCATTGGACGTGCACTTGGTATGAATGTGTGATGTGCAATATGCATTTGAGTTTGTCGTCTTGGAAGCGTAATTATGTGCGCATCACTTGGCCTCAAACAGAGAACATTGCATCCCTACCGAGTCCCGTTGTGCCCGGTTTGTTAAGGAACGTGATGTTTTAGATGCCATTTTTGTCCAATGCGTTTGACGACAAAAGGAAACATCAGAGGCGGAATGATTATGAAGTGACTATGTGTTGCGTTCAGAAATTCTTTGGGAAGACTTCCAAGGCGAAAAAGTTACAATAACATCAATTGAATAAAAAATATTTGTGATACAGTATATTTCTCGAAACTGTCGCTGTCGATGCTTCAGCTTGTGAGCGACGAACAAAGCGTAACATCCATCACACCGGCATAGCGGGCTCTCACTGGTTGGATTTATAACAACCGTCCAGTTTGTAGTTCTAATGCAGTAGCTTCCACAAAAGGAGGTTGTTGTTTTGTTCAACTTGGAACCTGGTACGGTTCCATTTCGATCTACTGAGGGGCCCTCAAATTCCTGGTGATGTAATAAAACCTACTTGGAGCCTGCTATCTCGGCTATGATACGCGTCCGCGTTCTCTGAAGGCCTGCTGCTCCTTATTGTTGACATCCTTCAGTAATCTTAATTCCTGTCACCAGGCCAGCTGCCACGTGGTGGGATGCACTACCAAAACGGCGTGAAGAGTCCGGAACTATACGTTTTTATAGGCTGACGAACCAGAATATAGAGGATCGAGGCAATCATACGGTGGCAGGGATTGGCCTGGGACTTTTTACTTTACTCGTTAATTAACTCAATAAAAGAATCAAATGACTTGAGTCACACGTCCGGGTGGTGACTAAACAGAAACTGGTGTGAATACAGAGAGGCGTAAACAGCTAAATCCGGAACAGTCTGGTATTCCTCCCAGCACCAATCAGTAGGCAGCTCCTGTGATGTAGGTAGAGTTCGGATCCCACAAATTCAGAGGTTCGTTGTAAAATCAGGAAAGAAAAGGCAGAGGAGGAAGCGCGAGAGGGAGGGAGGGGGTGGAAGGGAGAAAAATCATATGCCGTCCCCCCCGGGGAAAGGCAGTGCTTTGGCTAAAAATAGTCCTCTGAATTTCTCAATCACACTCTTTCCCACTGCGCCACAATGCGGGAGCCTTAGAAGTTAAAAGGCATAGAGGAATTAACACCAGTAAATAGGCCGCCATTGCAATCCTGCTGTGGTTTATTTATTTTATTCCCCCCCCCCCTTCCTATGGGAGGGACGAGAGCGCCCTGTCCTCCCCCCTGAGGGACGTCATCCAGAAAGTGGAAAACGGTCTCCGCCTGCTCTCTGATCCCCCGTCCCGTCCCGTCGCCCCCCGGTCGAGATGAGTAAATAAGGAGCGCTTTCAATTAGGCCGTGAGAACGCAGCCGCCGGCGACTTCTTTAATCGGCTTTGATCACTGTAATCTCATCCAGGGGCCTTTAAACACACAGGCCCTGCATTTATTTATGAGAGATAATTTTTTATTTACCCTGATGCCCCCAGTGCGAAGTTTCCCCCCCGAATCCCGAGCTGATGCAGAGATGTTTACTTTGTTCCCCGGAAGGAGAATCCTTTTGTTCGCGTGCCTGAGAGCAAACGAGCTCCCGTGTTGCCGCTGCGTGCCAGTGACAGCGTTGACGTCTCGCACGGCGAGCATTCGGGCCCTTTGCGAAGGAGTCCGCGGGCGATCACGCAGGCGATCCGGTGAAAACTTCACGTGGCACACTGGCAGCCAATTACCCCGCTCGGTCTTTCTGTTTACCCTGGAAGAGAATTCTCCCCCATATCAACTGAGAAGAGGCCTAAACTCAAGAAACAATGTTTTCTTGACAAATAATAAAGGGTGCGGGGGGGAGGGCCAAGCCTCCCGGCTGACAAGCGACAAATTGCTTTTGCTTGAAAATTGTTGTTAGCACAGAGCCGTCAGGCGGACTCTGCCATTAAATGCAGACGAGGGAAAGCAAGTGTGTGCGTCTGCGTGGATGTGTGCACAGGGGGGCGTCCTCAGGTTAACGGAGAGATCAGGCGTTCACATGTTGGACGACAGGTCAGAGGTCAGAATAACTGTATGCTGTATGAGTGTCAATATTTAAAACATAAACGTATAATATTGTTGCACCGCGTCAGCCGCTTTGCACAAAGACCTCCGCCAGACGGCGGCTCACTTCCCCTTTTAAGCCCATCGGCGACGCGAGCACCTGTGAGCTTCAGGCTGCCGCCTTTCCATCACTCAACACATTTAAAACATAGATGAGTAAATAGGAAATTAATAGGCTGGAAGATTGGAGTGCAGAGGCTCCGCGCGCTCGCACGGCGCCTCCGCAGGAGATGGTTCGGCCACATTGGCGTCGTGGGGAAGAAAATATCCGGCATACATTATGAATCTATTTCTGATCCACCGCTCCCCCCATTCGGGGATATTTCCTGGCCCTGCCGTGATTGGAGAATGGTTTGTTTCTGCTAACAGTAATGGCTTAATTAGCGGCTGCCGCGCTCCCTCCGGTGCACAGCATGATCTGACTCGACCGAGTGCTTTCATTTTCCCCTCGGATGGAAAGAAGTGGAGGAAAGTGCAGAGGTGGACACTATTTATTTCTGACGCGACACGTCTCTCAGCACGCGGATGAAACACGCAGATACAAGTTCTGCACCTGAGTACATTTATGAAATACACAGATTCTATCTTAACAATAGATCGCAGTTTGTTTCGTTCACTTCAGGCAACTAGCATTCAGCAACTAGCTGGGGCTCGATTAGCAGCTAATGGGCCTGATATTTTTCAGTGGAGGCCAAAACTGAGATGATACTTCGAGTACACTCACACTGTGACAAGCAAGAGGACTCTGATGTTGCTTTATTTCTGCTCGATGCGTAATTAGACAACTGTTTTAAATGTTCATGAAATACAGTTTAACATATATACAATAAATACATACAGCACATACAGTGAGACAGCTGTGCCTGGTGAGGTGCCAGTCGGATCTATACAGGTACAAATAATACATGAAAACAGAGCGAAGGCCTATAGGAGTAAAAAAAAAAAAAAAACCTTGGTGAAGGCGATTTATAATCTCACTCTTCCTCTAATGGTTTTTCACTCCGCGCCGCAACAAGCTCCGTTCCCCCCCGGGGAAGAATTTGTCATAAAACCCGTAAGAAATAAACCTCAGACGAAACCTGTGCACCTTCGTGAAGTCCGGACAACAGCAACTCAACATGGATATGATGTGATTGGCCTTTAGGACCTGAAAGCACCCGGCTGTTCTCTCTGTGAAGCAGTCACATCGTTATTCAGGGTCCAATTAAAATGGCCTGAAGTCTCCTCGGGAGATCTCCAGACCACCTGCTGCAGTCTCGCTCGCTCTCAGCAGCCCGTCGGCCGTCACGCGGGCTCAAAGACGGAAATGCCAGTCGCTCCTCCGTCCTCCCCCCGCTGCCACCTCCTCCATTTTTCCTCACCCCTCCCCCTCAGGCTGCGGTGTCTCTCACCTCTGCGCCAACCGTTCTCGGCTCCTCTGTGCATTTTGCCTCTGGTCTCTGCAGGGGATCTGCTCCTTCCTATGCAACCCATCCTTCTCTCTCTCTCAATCTCGCCTCCCCCCGCCCCCCTCCCTGCGTTGAAGAGGACAGCGGAATCTCTGGAGGGTCTCTCCTCCTGCTCTTTTTCTGCCTCTACATGTAAGTGTGTGTTTTCTGTCATCCCCTGTCCTCAGTGTGAAGACGCTGGAGCAAGCCGAGGCAAGGTATTAAAAAAAAAAAAAAGCAAGATCCCCAGCTGTTCAATCTGTGGCTATTCTCAAACAGATTATCTTTAGTTGTTCAGACGAATAAAAGAGAAATAATGTCTCCTGCAAAATCTGAACACGCGGTGTACCACGTCTACATGTTGGCGTGTCTGTGAGACTGTAATTAGGCATGTTGATGATTAGCACACTAACGCGCTCCAAGTGGAAATCGTATTTACCATATTTAAAATTTAGCAGCCTCATGTTCTTGTTTCTAGTATGCTAGCATTTGTTTGTCAAAGAGCAATTCCCAGATTATACAACTGGAATATGGTGGACAGCTGTCAATCACAAGGTAGCCCCGCCCCTGCATTGGTTTATGGTGTGTGTTACCCTAAATGGGACCAAAATCACTACATTAATAAATAAACATCATTTGGTACTGAAGAAATCTTTACCAAGTAAGAATTCCAGTCACTTTCTCATTGACTTATTAACAATCCGACTTTTAACAACGGAAGGTTATTGAAGTTTGAGACACTTGTGCATTGACTTCCCTTTTCAGATCCGGAGATTAAGTAATGTTGTTGTTATTTTGAATGCAACACGTAGCTTTTACTTATTTTCCAGCCTTGAGTCGCACTCACAGGTTACAAAGGAGAGGGAACTCGGCAGCATCCTTTATTCGGGGCTGCTGTCCATTATTTCCCAGCAGGGAGCGAGACGTATCGACCCCTGTGTCTTTTCAAGTCTCTGTGTGAGGAAGCGGTCGGGGCACCGATCCACGTCTCTGCTCCTCCCTCCCCCTGTCCATCCACCCCTCCCAGGTCCAGGCCGGCGTCATTAGCAGCCGGGGCTCAGAGTGCGGCTCGCCGGAGCCCCGGGGCCCGAAGCTTTGTGCCTTAATTACCCGCCTAATGAGTCACTGGGACAGTCGCTGGGTTTATTGGTGCATTTTCTCTTCACTCCCTCTCTGTCTCACAGACATACACTGTTCACTTCGTTCCCATTTCCCCCTCTTTCCTTTTCCCTCTGACAGACAACATGTGATCCAGTCCCAGCTGGAAGAACCGCTGTTCTCTCTCTCATTCTAAAACCCAGTTAAATAGTCGCGCTGAAAAAGCATCAGATAGCAATTTAAATGTGGCTGCTGATCACCTGAATACAAAGGCGACGGTTTAGAACACCCAACCTCCTGCGTAGACGAGTTGTGGGAGTCGCTCTGACGGCTTTCCATCTTTCCATAGAGTTGTTAAAGTACTTCCTGTTTGTGTTATTAAACAGTGTTTTTTTTTGTTCCTGGTGTTCAGTTCCTTTCACCTTCTCTCTCTGAATCTCTCACTAAAATCCCCCTTTTTGCTTCAGCAAATCCGAGGCACAATCAAACACTGTACATTTGAGGCCAGTTATTCAACTGAAAGTATATACGTCTCCACACTCTCTCTCTCTCTCTCTCTCTCTCTCTCTCTCTCTGTTCCATTCACACCTCCTGCGCTCTCCCACCACGAATTCACACGGTAACACTCGGAGCGATGGGATCGCACCTGCATGCAGAGCGAACAGTCTGCTGCTGTACACTTCCCAGATGCTCCTGCTGCGCCAATAATGCAGAGCTGAGCTGCAGCCGGGGATCCGAACCCACAGCAACCAGGAGCGCCGATTACATATCAGATACGTACGTCATAAACCTAGTTGACAAGTGTGTCGTGACTGCAGGAAGGTTTGTTTTGGTCTCCTAATGAATCCCCCACTTGCACGGCCCGGTTACGGTTCTGTCCACCAGAGGACGGGTTCGGGATGGAAAAAGCACCGGAGGATTTGGTGGAGCTTGTGGCCCGAGGCGAAAATTCAGCAAAAGCAAACTCGTGACCGGAGGAGCAAGGAAAATCTGGCCGCTCGCGAGTGGATGAGACACGCTTCCCTGCCCCTCCAACCCGCTCCCCGCCAAGATGCCCTTGAGCAAAGGTGCTTAACAGCCGACTGCCCCGGATGCTGACTGGGCGCCGGGCTGCGGGCGTCCTGGGCAGCTCGCAGGGCCTTAATGCCCATAACGGAGCGTGGGTTGTAGAGTGAAAGTAATCAGCGGAGCTTTTAGGGGTAAATAAAGAGGAAAAACAAATAGACTGGTTGGCCGGCTAAATGCTCATGCAATTGGCTTGTCTTTGTCTAGACAGAGCGTTGCCCGGGCAAACGTCTAAATGCAAATGCGTGTACCAATCTGCGTCCCGACCTCAGGCGGAAGCTTTTACTGGAGCTGGGAAAGAAAAAGCAGGCTGGATTCATCTGCCAAAGTAGGGTAACGCTGCAGTTTGCAGGCGCGCGGCTAAGCTAACAGGCGCTCTGCGTCTTGATGGCGGGAAACTACCTGTAATTTGTTCAGCCAGTAAAAAGGTTTATACACGGTGAGGGTCCGTCTCTTTTTTCCTCCATTCCCCTCAGGGATTAAATGGTGCCTCCGTCGGCCGGTCTCCAGGCTGCCGGCAGGCCTCCGGAGTGCGTTTTGTGCGCTCGGCGCCGCCTCCTCCGCTGACAGCTCTCAGTTGCCTGGAGACGGCGCTTTGAGAGACGAGCCGTGGTAAATGAGCAGGTTTGCCGTTCAAAGCCCACCGCGCGTCAGCCGCCGCTCACCCCTTTGACTTCCTGTCCCCCCCCCCCCCCCCGACTACAAGTTTTTTTTCCTCTGCGTACAGTACACCACGACATTAACCGCCTGTCGAAAAATCACATTTGAAGCGCTTTCTGCCTCGACGTGCCGGCTTGACTGGCGGGGGGGGTTTGCCTCCATTAGCATTGCAAAAGAGTGCAATTAGAGTTTGGAAACGCTGGGTTCTGTGATGATGAAGTGACAGGCTCGGGGTGTCTGCGTGGCACCGCGGGTCTGCCATTAGATGCCGCTGATTGTGTTGCATAATTGTGCTACGTACTCTCACGGCTGCAACTGGTGTCATCGTTGTCACCTTTTTATATCTCGAGTTCGTCAGTTATAGATTCTGATATAAATGGAGGACTTTTTAGATTAAAGTGCTTTTAGAGACCACTGTGTCTCCTGCACACAGCCTACCTGTCTTTGTAGTGTAATGTAAAGGGCCTTAGCTGTGGCTTAGCGGTGGCTACTGGCTGCATCCTGTCGCCACCTGTGTTCAGCACCATTGCTGTCGTGCCGTCAAAACACCTAATCATCACATGGCCAAATAGTGGCTTAACACGCGATATGACACGACTCAAATAGAAATTTCAGTTCTCCGACATCTCAAAATCATCTTTGCCCTTTATTTAAGCAAAGTTAAAACCTGTCTCTATGGAAACAACGACGCACACAGGTCATCATCGTGTTCATGTCGGTGTGGTTTGCATGCAGTTTGCCGAATACAGACGACCTGATTAACAATTCAGGGCCTGCCACGGTGCCTGAGACAACTTTTCAAAAGCTTATCAGCTCCCCGCGGTTATTCGTTAACGGCGCCGTTGATGAAGACGCCGAGCTGTGTGTGTGTGTCCGCTTAGCGTGAGAGAGGCGAGCGGCCTGTGTAGTTGTGCGCCCGGCCTCTTTGGTACCGGTATGAGTGGCGGTTAAAGTCATGCCTTTGGACAAACCCCGTTCACCCTCTTTAATGACTACGGGAGCCCTGACGGGAGAAGAGCCCGGCGCGTCACTTCTTATTCTCTCGCCGGCAGGAAAGCTCGTCCCGGCACTGCCCGCCTGGGAGAACTCCGGCGTCGGGTGTGTGATCGGGAGTGTCGGGTAGCAGCTCGGGGACCTTTTGATTCACTACAGGACGTGTTGTGATCTAGTTTCCGGGAAAACCTCGCGGGTGCACGTCGCAGCTCCCTCGTCACACGACCCCCCTCGTGCCTCTGACATCTGAGTGGGGCTCGTGTGACGTGGGGTTCTGCCTGGGATCCTTTCTACAGGTAGAGAGTCGAACACCTTTATGACATGTTGGCAGAAGAAAATGTCGATTCCATTGAGAAAAGTTTAAAAAAAAAGGACTTGTGTGAAGAAAGCAAAATGAAAAGCACTCATAACCCTCAATGTAACACTGAATATGTTTCTCCTTTAAAGACTCCACCAGCCAACTGCTCACCAGCCTGTTTCACACATGCAAGATGAGGACTAAATATAACAACAAAGTGTGAAATGCTTTTCAAGATTTGCTCCTGACTGTGAAACTGTTTGAGCGCTGCAGTGACCTTTTTTTTTTTTTTTTGCGGAACAGTTGCCATCTGGGCCTGTTGATCCCGGAGACGCGAAAACAAAGGCCAAGGCTGAGATAGGAATTATCTCCAAGGGTTAGGGTTAGGGTTCTTCCTGTTATTCCCGGCTACCTCTAATCCCGGGTTGTGTTGCATGTGCGCTGCAGCAGCGGGCCTGATGCGGTGGAGCCGAGCGCCTGACGTCGCATTCAGTCTCGGCAGATGGCCAGTTGACATGCCAACAAATGAGATGGCTGTTGCTCATTACTAAGCATTTACCGCAAAAAGCATGCTGTTAAAGCAATGTAAAAGTATCACTTGTGATGCTGTTTATAATGATCTATAGTAATTCGAAAATCCACGTCTCCATCTGGAAGCGTGAGGCCAAACGGAACGTAACGCCTGCCACACAAAACGATTTACGTTGTCTGAATTCGGATGAGGTGTTAAGAATTATAATGAATAGTTATTGAAAAGCGGCATCATGAGCTGCCGGGCTTCAGCACCTCGGGGTTCAATAGGGGAGAAAGGTGTGTTTTCATTTGTTTCTTCAATTGTCAGATATCCTCACTGTAAACGTCAAATGAAACCAAACTTTATCCATTTGAAACCGCAGCTTGTTCAATTATTTTACACTTGACGTCTGTCTGAGCTCAGAGATTACCCGCGGATATGCTAGACATTTAAAGATTTAGAGTGAACATATAAAAGAGATTTGGGAGAAATGCAATGAATTCAGTGTGAAAATTGAAATTCCTTGCGAGTGTATAATTTAAGAGTTTTCCGATGTAAGTCTTTTTTAATGAGGCCAGTGACATCACACGTCGGAAATCACCGTTTTGCCACAATGTAAAGGTGTTGCTTTGAAGCTGGCCACTCATGCTAACGTGCTTATGCTATCAATGCTGACATGTTTAACGCGTAGAATCAGAGCAACGTCGTAGCTAAGTGCTAGCATGTTAGCATGTATATTACACCATGAGGGATGACGTTATCTAGCTACAAATCATCCACGAAATGTTATGCTAATTGACCCTCTAGTTGTTGAGATCTTTCTGCTAGCGTGACTGAAACAAAATTAATTTCTTTATGATGCAAGCAAAACAACACCTCTGATCCTCCACCATCTGATCCTCATTCAGACTTGGAGGTGAAGAGAATATAGATGGAGGATTTTAGAAAAGCGAGAGTTTCTCAGGACTGCACTGCCGAGGGGAACCAGAAGCCGTATGCCAATAGAAACACAATGCTAATCCATCACCCGGACTCTTCACAAGTAATTAAGTCCAATTTTAGACGCCCCCCCCCTGCCCCCGCACCCGCACAGTAATCTCCCGCCAGATGGGGACCGCGCTGAGGAAAAGCAGGTGGGCTCTCCTCATGTGAACCCGCATCCCAACGCTGTCATTCGACTCCTCGGAAACAATGGTTGACCCAAACACAGCCGGAGGGCCGAGTGAAATACGAGACGGATGTGTAATCATGACGGAGCGAGTGCCGGCGTGCGGTACCCATTTCACAATTATTTTAAAAATGGGGAAACATCTGAAACGTTTTGGACTATTTACGTCGAATAGAAAAAATTACACGCGTGGTTTACACACTGCAAATCCACCACACCGGCAAAGCGTCCTCTCCGCATCCCACCTGTGTGCAAGCGCGCAATCAAACTGTGACGTGTACACAAATTGCCCCCACAATCAGCTCGCTACGTTTGAATGGCGGCCCTCGATGTGACGTGTTGGAAACGCGAGCGGGGCTAACTGCCTTTAAATGCGCGATTATGCAGCCGGTCCGAGCTGGCTGAAGACGTTGCCCAATTCCGCCCCGCTCAATAAACGTATTCCATCAGTTTCTCAGCCCAATTGTCAAAGACGCTTAAATGAAACCGTTGTTATTGATGCCCTGAGTTCGGGATCGGCCTCTCTGGAGAGTATAAAGATACACTGCTTCTCCCATTTCAGGCTAACGAGCTGAATTTCTTTCAAATGAACATGAAAAGTGTCCAGTTTCCAGCTCGCCAACACGTCCAAAGTGGTGGGAGGAGGCCGCGCAGCTTCAGAAGCTCTGCGAGGCTCAGCTGGAGCTGGTTAATGGCAGTTGGAATGGATTCACCGAGAGGAGAAAGAGGACTGAAAAATGTCTGCGAAAGGACTCTAAATTGCAGTTTCACGATGTCTCATCTACAGAGGAGGATCCAACGCTCACGCAAACCGACTGAGCTAAAGTGTTGAAGCAGAAAACAAGATTTCAACTACAGATCTGGGATCAATCATTTATTGGTTGGATATATTTTAGATTTTTTAGTGCCTGTTTTATAGATGCCGAGGCTGAACACAGTACCTCTTAATTATAGTTTTATTGCACTTCTCAATAAAGCTATTTATTATGCCCATGTCTTGTAAGTTAAAATCAACCTAAAGCAATATATAATTACATTAACACGCACTCATAGATATTAATAATTATTTATGAGCATTAAAACCCATCATAAACCATTTTTAATGACTTATGAGTACAAGTATCACTGTGGTTCATAATTGCAGGCCAATAATGGCATTATATTGTGATTATAAGTAGCACTAACCTCATCAAGAGTAAATTATAATCACATTAAAAGAAAAATAATGTAATGTATACCGATTATAATATATTATCAATATGGTTATTAAAATACACTTGCACCAAAAAATGTGTCATTAAAAAATGCTTTATGATGGATAATGATGATTAAAGTTAATGGTGCTTAAAACCATAATTATACAGTGTTAGAAATAAGACACACGTCTGTTTATTATTTATTCCAGAGATAAATGTTAATGCATTAAAGTGTCGTAGCAAGCGTTCCCTATTAAGAATGTTGTGTTGCAGCCTGCAAAGCCAATGCGCACATGTTGAGTTGTGTTATCTCAAATCTTAATGGAAAAGCTCGGGCGCACTAAACCTCATCACAGCAATCCTTTGTTTTGTTGTCAGTCTGTTATTTTGAAAAAAAAAGTTGTGACTTTCATTTCCCATTAAGAAAACTGAAAAGTGACACCTGTTCCCACAACGTGATTGATGGCAGCCAACAGAAGAAAAGCAATATTAATGTTACACGTCATCGGTGCTTACGAAGCTGTTTTCTGGTAAATGCGGAATTTCATGCAGCCACATGTGCCCTTGAATAAATTCACCGCGTTTTAAACCACAGTCGGACACATTATTAAATGTTGTGGCCTCTGGAGGTGGAATATATGAACCGAAGCGGCGGTGAGGCGGCCTAGAATTTCATTGTTTTGTTCCCCTACGAGCCGGAGATACAGTTCGACCTCTCGAGGTTATAAAAGTAATTCCACGGCCCCCCCCTTACAGAATGCAAAGCGGGCTCGACCCCGGCGTTGAAAACCCCCAAAACATATTTTGCAGTGAACGCCCACTCGGCAGGAAGTGAGTTCCGGGCCCGAGGTCACTTCCTTCGCACCGCGTGGCCTCGCAGGCTCCTCAGCAGCGCCATCTCACAATAGCAGCGACGGCGGCGGCGGTGGAAAAGAGCCTTTGTTCCTCACACGCCAACACGCGTGTTCCTCTCTTGGCCGCGCTGTCGGGGCCGGAGGAGGCCTCTGGTTAAATTTAGATTGTTTGATCCTCTCCTGTGGAGGACACTGATTGCATTTCAACACAATCGATACCGGCGTATTGGACCTGAGTGGGATGGCAATAAGAGCCAATAAAGCTTCGAGCCGTATTGTCTGTCGTGCGGGGGAGGGAGGGAGGGAGGGGGGGGTGGAGGTGGGGAAGCAGCAGAGGCCACGTTACGCCAGGCAGCATGCGTGTGTACAAACACGGCGGAAACACGAGACGGGGCCCGACGCACAGAGGGGCCCCCGGACCGAAACGGGCAGCCACACACGTCGACACGCCACGCGGCCTCTATCTTGGTTTCTCCCCTCATTTCCTCTCTCCTCAGGACGCCCGGGCTCGCTCGTGGGCGGCTCCCCGGCGGCTGTGCCGCTTTGCTGAATCACAGCGATCTCTAAAAGACAAATCTTAAGTGATTTGATTAAGATCGAAAGTGCCTCGTGTGATTAAGTCTCTCTGACTCCAACTGGCTGTTAAACGTCTGCTTTACTCCATTTTATTCTCGGTATTGTACTCATGACATCTCCTGTTACTCACTTGTCCTGCAGGCCCTGGACATCCTGAACCAAATCATGATGAGAATATTTCTCTCGAGCGAGGGAAATTGAATTTTCCGCAACAACACCCCTCTCACACACACACACACACACACACACACACACACACACAGATACACACATTCATCCCACAGACTGGAAACCGGGTCTTCAGACACAGGAAATAGTCTGCACAGAAGTGAAGCGTTACAAGGGGAGATGGTCTTAAACGGACAGGAATGTGCGTTTCCGGTTGAAGTCACACACCTAAAACTGCTGCTCGGACATCTTTGTCTCAGCAGACGATTGGCTCTTACAGGGGCCTCTGACGACCCTTCGGTAATCACATCCAACGCATTCATCGGAGGGGGGGGGGGGGATTATTAATTCAGACATTTCCCGAAGCGCCCGTTTCTTCGATTTTAACACATTCACGCCTGATACACAACCACGCTGGGATTTGAGCTGTGCAGCCGAGGATATAACGGAAATATAATGTAAAAAAAAAAAAGCAGATGACCGTGAAAACAGTCCTCAATGTCATTCCCCCCCTTCAATGAATGCGATTTGATTCCACCTCCGGAAGCGGAGCGGCCAGGGGACAAACCCCCACCCCCCCCATCCCAGGACTAATCTCCCCTCTGAAAGCCACTCCGGCGTGGGCCGTTCCTGCTGACCTCTCCTGAAGCTCCGTCTTGTATCTGAGTGGAGCAGTGGTGGTGGGAGGAGGGGGAAATGAGGGGGGGGAGGGGGGGGGGGGGGGGGGGGGAGGGGGGGGGGGGGGGGGGGGGGGGGCGCCGGCATGTCAATCACCTGCCGCACCTTTTACAGCTCATATTAACAAGGGGACTCGGGGGGGTTTTGCATATAAATGATGTGTCTGGCTCCTGAGATGATATCAAACAGTGTCTTTGTGTGTGCGTGTGTGTGTGTGTGTGTGTGTGTGTGTGTGTGTGTGTGTGTGTGTGTGTGTGTGTGTGAGCGTGTGTGTGCAGGCCTCACATGTCTGCTGGCCCGGCTTTGATGTCGAGGGCGACATCTTTATATTTAAAATATTCCTGCCAGCCGAGAAGACGCAACGCACTCAGCTCGTTTTTCAATGTCTTTGCTCCTCTCGACTTTTTAAACATTTCAGAAAATAAATGAGACTCATCCCGTCTGTTGCACTCGTGGTTTTACGACAAAATGCCCTTTTCCTTTTTTTTTCACAGCATCTAAGACAGCGACGGCAAGGCGCTTTCTCAGCTCCCTGCCGGGTCACGATCTCCATGTCAAGCGGGCTGACGTTCCGTGCAGAGGAGCTTTATTGCTTTACGGCTTTCCACTGTTTTACTCTTCCCCGCATGGCCGCTCCTGCAGAGACGTTTCATTGGGTGGCTGGTTAGCAGCCTGCGGGGCCGTCGCGGTGGAAGTCGCAGAAAGCGATGATCCAACATTGTGGCGAGAAATTATTGCAAACATTATTCACGGTGCAGTAGCTCCACTAAAGCGTTTCCCACCAAGAGAGAGGTGCAGGGGAAGTTGGCTTTCATTTTGTCCCCGGTTGAAAACGCTGACGCGGAGGATTCTTTTCTGCAGATTCTGGTACTTTAGCATTTTAAAGTGAGGCTTGTGTTATGCAAAGTTAGACAGTGACAGAATTAGAAATCTATTTCCTTTCAACGTCTAGAACAACAAACACAGATCTTTTTAAATGATACAATTGTATCACATGTTGCTGTTACATCATGAAACATGACGTTGCTGTTTCAGCTGAATATGATGAGTTGTGCTTTAAGGAATTCCTCAGCGCTCATCTGATCCTGAACATGTGACAAGAATATTTGAGCCCAGCAAGGCCTGAATTTAAAGGTTGCTTCAAAGTTCTTTCGTAATCAAAGCGAATAAAAGATGCATCATTTTACAGTCAAGCTGAAAAAGTTAAATTAAGACTTGTCATTAACAGGATGTCGGTTTGCTTTCAAACTTTGCTGAATCGTGTAGAGAAGAGTTGTTGCGCTGTTTGAACATTAGCTTTAATCAACAGTTTTATTCATGGCGATGAATCAAAGCTGCAGCTCGAGAGAATGCTAAATATACCTCCAATTCTATTTCTGATTGAGCAACGCGTATTAACATCTTAGTCTCTCCTTTGTTGGCTGAGGGGATTCACCCAAAACCAGCTCCCTCTTTCAAGTAGGGGAAGAAATGTTGGCGTTTTCCTCAGTCATATAGACGCATGATAACCGTGAGGCTGAACGCATTTTCAGCCATAAAAAAGCAGTGGGTTTGTGTCGTTTATGGCGGGAGGTGTAATGTTTGTCCGTAGGCTACAGCTCAACACATTAGGGGGTATTAAGAATAAAAACAACTGGTATGAGATACGTGCTACTGCTAATTCCAATCATGCTTAACGCCTGAAGTCGAATAGGTTTGTTTTATGTCCTTCCTGTTGACACAAAAGGCCGAGCGGCCTCCCCCTCTGAAATGAACACACCCCAGGCCCTGGGTGGACCAATGCAGGCCGACCTTTCTGAGGGTTTTCATCGAGACGAGGAGAAGCATGCAGGGTTCTTCGCGAATGAAATGACACAATTCACCATCTTCATCCGAATGTGTGACCGTGCCCTACAGCCCTACCAGAGATTATTTTGATATTCATAATCTTTGACTGCGTCTTAAATATTTCACAGGTTTTCCTGTAGAAAAAGAGCCGCCGCATGAATCGTTGCCTACACTTACAGGGCTTGTACAATGTCATTACAACACGCTACCCCTTCAACCCTGAAAGAACCTGCTGATGCACCGAAACGATTCAGCCGCTTTAGACGGGCAGTGGTTTCTCAGACTTCCTGCGCTCCTCCGGGAAACGGGCGCACACATAAGACACACACAGACACACGCAGACACACACACAAACGTCAAGAAATGAGCAGAGGGACGCGGCCGGAGTCGCACTGACAGTGACAGAGAGACGGAGAAAGAGGAAACTGATTACAGTAAGGAGCAAACCCCCAGCACTACAGGGAACGCTAGAAGATAACAGGGTGGCCATGAGCCAAAGGAACACACACACACACACACACACACACACACACACACACACACACGCACACTGCCGTTCAACAAAAGGAAGGCAGCCGTCCGCCTCCGTCGCCGCCCTCGTGTGACGCCGGCGTTCCTCGGCTCCGCCATCCATCCAGTCTAGTCAGCCTGACAGACTAATGGAGACTGATCAGCTGTCGGGGGAACGCGCCGCGCACTACATCTCCCCCCTAACGCACCCCGCCCAACTCCCCACCCCACCCCGTCACTAGCACAGCTATTGACAGTTAAAGCTGCTGTGTTTCGGGCCCCTGGCTCCTCCCCCCCTGGCCTCCGCGAGCACATACGTTTCCCTTTTGCTCACCTCAGCGACCCCTGTTATACGTTCACCCTCGTTCTAAACCTGCAGCCGCTCCGACGTTGACCTCGACCCTCGACCCTCGACCCTCGGCGCTGATGTCTGTCGTCTAAGCGGCTGTCGGCTGCTCAAAGATTCGGTAGAAGTTCTGGGGTGACATCACCCTTTTTTTAATGAATGACTCTGCTCTCTCCTCCCGGCAGGAGGACGTGTGACTCCGGGAGTTTGCAGGCTTATAGTTTGAAGCTACAAAAGGCTGTAGGAGTGATGTGAAGAACGGTGGAGGAAGACGAAGGGATCACTGAGGGATTAGAGGGATGGCTTTTCTGTCGAAGTGCCGCGCGACTTCATTCATTAGTGGGACGCACTTAATCGGGAGGTTCAAGGAAAACCACCTATTTGCATGCGAGGAAACTCGTTGATCACAAAATCATATTCCCTGAACGCGCGAGCAGTGGAAACAAGTTGATAAAACAGTGTCAACACGTCAGAGCTTGTGGAATTGTAGAACAACTAAACGGACTGAGCAGGAAGTGGGTTTCTAGAGCTCAACATGTCTAAAGACCAGATAAACGAACACCTGAGAATCCGCTGTGAAACCAATACGTTAATTTGTCAACGTAGTGTTGAAGATGTACAGCGTAACTTCATTGCTTAACAAACATAAGTTATTTTAAATAAGACTATTCTAAGCTGAGCCACAAGCTTTTCCTAAGCCTGAACTGTGTACGTCTACAGTGAAAAGACACTTGCGGCGAACTTTAGATCATAACAACACAAACGCACACTGTGCACTGTCCACAAGCCGTTGCTTTGGGCCTCTCAGGAAGCAACACCCTCCTGCCCTCCCATAAACACTCGGGCCGAGGAAAGGAAGCAGAGGAGGGGGCCTTTGTGTGTGTGTTTTTGCATCTGTGGATGGACTTCAATATTTTCATGCACCGCAGGAAGCCTCGGGGTCCGCTTGACTGGCGTCTTCGCAGTCGACTTTTAAACCAGCTGCGCGGGAAACAAACCGGCGGCCCTGAACACTGTATTTTCATCACCTTTTTACTTGAGTCTCCTGCTAACTGGTTTGATCCGGTGCCGCGCGTAATTGATTGCAACCAGCAGGGTGTTTGGGGTGGATTGAGCTTGACAATTCTGTATCATTTAGCACAATGGGAAAGCGGGACTGACTAATTGTGAGAAAATAAATGAGTGGCTGCCGTACGGGGAGCTAATGAGCCCTCAATCACGACAACAAAACCCCGTAAAAAGATTACAGCTAGTGTGCTGTAATTCCACATGCGCGAGTGGCAGATTTGATCTGCATCTGCGTCCTTGATGCCGTTATACTGGACACACGCGGGCGGGTGGACAGATTAATCACGCATTATTCAGTAGAGCACCACACACGTAGCACAGAGAGCACGTCGGCCTCCTGCAGAACCTGTGAGGCATATTGCCTTCTTATCACGCTGAGCCATGATGCAGCTAAATGCCTTCGGTTATGAGCTATTCCTATAATTTATACTGTGCATGTGCAAGGGGCAATAATTTATATTTTTTACGACCAGGCAGCACAAAATGACCATAACGGGGCGCCGAAAAGGGAGCTGTGGGGAATATTGATCAACAGCAACTACTGCAATGCCAAGATTCCCGGCTCTTAGCGCTCCACTCGGCGGGTTACGTTTAGGGTGGGACCGGTTGCCTTCCAGACGGAATAAAAACTACTGCGAAGACTGAAAGGAATGAGCGCACACGAAGGGAGATGAACTTACTTATTCAACGTCGCTCGGCGGCAGATTGACAAAAAAAACAACAGAAAACACGTCTCACCGTCTTTGCCGATGAGGAAGTCCAGGTAGCGGTAGGTGTAGGCCACGCCCACCTTGGTCTCCACCTGTGGTCTCTTCAGGGTGGAGTAGATCTTCCCTGGACTGTTCTCCTCCGACGTGGGCTTCATCTTACGCAGCCCGCAGCCCATGGCTCCGCAGCGTGTCCGTCTCTGTCAACCACAGGAAGACAGGATCAGCCCGTGTGCCACTGTGTGTGTGTGTGTGTGTGTGTGTGTGTGTGTGTGTGTGTGTGTGTGTGTGTGTGTGTGTGTGTGTGTGTGTGTGTGTGTGGAGTTCAAAAGTGGGGGTAGCCTTGGTAAATGAAGTGCTCAAATCTTTTGTTCGAGCAAAATCACAATGTACTGTAGACTCAAGCAAAATGGCGAGATAGACTTGCCTAGCATGTGTAATCCTTCATTACCTTCTTATTTTATGTTAATAATTATTAGTATTTTTTATTTTCATTATACCTCCCAGCAATAATATCATTTTTAGAGATTGTAAATCTTCTTTGTCTTCTTCTTTGTTGTTTATGAAACAAATGAAATATAAATAATGGATAAAGGTGAAAAAAATGAAGTAAAAATCCCAATACGTCCAATGCAAGTATAAGGAATCACGCGTACGAAAGCAAACATTCATGCACTCTCACATCCCTGATTCCTCAGGGAAGAATCAATAGATCAGGACGTGCCGGGTTGTGCGTCTGTAAATGACGATGAACACATCTTAAACGGGCTTCACTTTTTTCATGGGGTCCCCCCCCCCCCCCTTCCCCCTCGTTCCCACGGAGACCAAATTAGCAGAGACAACCGGCGGAAGAAGAGGAGCCCTTAAAGAGCCGTCGCCTCCACCCAAATGGTTTGTGACAGCATCGCCGGCAGGGAGCCGGTGACATCCCATTGTGTGGCGCTGATTAAACTCAAGGATGGATGAATAGATGGATGGAGGTGCACGGCCCCTTCCCCTCGCGCCCCCCCCCCCACCTCGCCTGATGAGGCACCCTCTCTATTATGCCCACTACTAATTACAGAAGGTTAAAGGGCCTCGGCTGGAAACCTCGAAATCTGAGACGGCTGTCACTTCGGAGACGGGACAGGAAGTGGGGGGGATGAGGAGGGAGGGGGAGTAAAAAGGAGACGAGCGGACGGGGGGGCTTTGTCAACGAGGTGAGCGGCAAGAATGGGAAAGGTGAGAATCAATCAAGGGAGAGTGAAGGAAAGGGGGGGGGGGGGGGGTTAGAATGGACAATTAGAGCCGGTTGAAAGGAGGGGATCGTCAACACGCGACGAGGCGTGAGATGCGTTACAGTTGTGGTTTCACATTTAGTGCATCTCAACCCACGTCCCCCCGCATGCCTCGGAACGGCCCCCCCCCCCCCGTGGAGCCGACTCGCCGTTTGACACACGGGAAACGCGGCCCTGCAGCCGCTGCCGGCCTCCCAGCGTCTCTCGGTTGCCTCTCTGCACGAACTGGGCGTCGCTGACGCCTCCTCGAGAATGAGCCCCTCAGCTCCTCTGCACTGTGTCTTTTCTTAGTTCATTTTTGGGGGGGATCGGCAGGCAGGGAGACGGGGATGCTTCGCAGGGCAGACAGGCTGCGCGGAAGGAGGAGGAAGACAGGAAGGGAGCATTGATTTCCCTTTTTGGCTCAATTAGCAACGATCCCCTTCGCCATTTTATTCGTACTTTTGTCTCTTGCTAATGGCATTTTGAGGTTTTATTTGATAAGAGGTTTTATTCGATAGGATTCTCTCTTCCTGGGCCGAGATTGACGTTCGAATGTTGTGTTGTTGCTGGGATGCACTTAGCGTTGGCCCCCACCAAAACATCGCACTGCACTTTGCATTGTGTTGGCCCCCTCAAGGGCAACACCGGGGAGGGGATTGTGTTTCTCTGTCAGTCAAAATCAATCCTTCAGTCCAGGTTTCGCTTTGTCTTCATTTGCGTCACTCGCTGCCTCTGCGGGGAATCACTTATCAAAGTTAAAACACTATATTTTTAACCATTTCGGGTGGAAAAAAACTCAAAGCAGCAAATCAAGATATCATCCAAAAAATGGAACAATGTTAGCGATCAGTTAGAGCTTTTTTTCTGACTATTTAACTAGATTAAGTGTAACATTACTCTGCTTTTAGCTCTGACTTGGTCTCTAGTAACTCCTGAGGGAAATCCAAGCGTTTGGATTTAGACACCAAGTGCTCCTAGTTATTTGTATTACCAAAATAATGCGATAAAGGGACACAAAGAATCCCTGTGACTGCAAACATTTCTCCTCACATCTTACATTCAAATGACCTTTTTCAGTTCTGATTTTGACATTATTGCCCAGACGGTGGTACAAACCGCACGCACATCCCGGCACCGGCCCGAGTGATCGTAACGCTGACTGAGATCTCCCCCCGTTTCAAACGACCACGTTGCAAAGGCTTTGATAGCAACATGGCTGAGATCAAACCCCCGCAGCACGAGAAGCTTCGCAGCGGATTATTGGAGGAGGACATTAATTAGGACACCGTGTTCATCTCCGTGCAGTCTCCCCTTTTTTAAGCCCGGCTCTTTTCCTCTCGCCCCTCTCTTGCGGTTTTATCTCCCTCGCTCCTCTCTGCTTTCTTTTGACTTTTGATGTTTTTTTTGAGCTGACAGAGAGAAGTCGAGCGCTGTTTCAGTGTCGGCTGTAGTTTACTCCGAGGAGAAGAGTCGAGGGCTCTCCAAGGCGGAGCGGTAAGAGAGACCATCAGGTAAAAAGGAAGATCAAACAGCCCAATGGCGGCTACTCAGATATTATTATGTGATTTTAATGATATGACAAGGGAGGCTGTCTGTGACTTTGCAACAAATGGCAACCTTGTAATCGGATACAAAAACAATAAATGCATTAGTTATCAAAGACTCTCTGAAGACGCTAATTTCACTTAAACTGCGCGTGAGTCTTTGTGAATGTTTTGCAATTAGGCTTATTGCATCCAGAGGAGACATTTTATTTATTTATTTTAAATGTATTAAATCTAATTTCACTGATGTCTCTCTGGCTTTGTCTACATTCAGACACTTAAAGCAAGTCATGGGGCCCAGAACTTTATCTTCTCTAAAAAAAAGTAATTAACCACGAGCATTGCATACCATATCATGTCATCTTTTTATTAGGCTGCTAAATAGAACACCAACATTCTTCGAGCATTTCTACTTTTTGGTGTGTCGGGGAAACCCCCCCCTCCGATATGCTTGTAACCATAGTTACCAAATCAGCTTGCTTAAACATGGGCCACACATTGCTTTCAGCCTCACAGGATCCCTTTCTTAACAGTGTGCAATAAGGGGAATTCTTCTTCTTCTCATCATCATTTCCTGTCTTTGATTGACAGCTTTCACACCGTCACTGAACTGAGAAACACACCCGACTTCAACTGAACTGAGACCAAGATGATATATTTGAAACTACCAGTTGACTAGACTTTATTGGTTTCCAAATGTGGGGGCTTGAACGGGTATTATCTGCCAAAAGGGGGGCCGTGCAGAAAAGGTTTGGTAACCGCTGCTGCCAGAGAAGGAAATGCCCATAGAAGTTGTTTTTCTGGAACAAGCACTTAGCGGCACCCATTTTGACAAAGGGGCACAGGAAACACCGCAGATGTGTCCAGTAGTATCGCGTCCGGTCAAAATATCCTTCAAACCCCCTCTGAGATTGGGCCTCATTCTCTGCTCATCGTCAGCTGAAACGGGTAACATGCGCTCCTTGGAAATCCCCCACTCTTCCCATTTGTTACTTCCTTTAGCCCTTTCTGTACAGAACTAAATATACGTTACATGCCATTTATAATACCCAATGTTCAAACTGCTATAATCCCTTTACGACCTGTAGTACAGTCTGCTTAACGAAGAGATCAGCTGCTCAGCTACATAATGCCTGCTTATACTTCTAATAAGCTCCAGACATAAGAAGCTAACTTAGTTAGCAGGCAGTAAAAGTATATGTATCTGGCAACATTTTGGCCTATTACGGCTTAAACAGGACTTTTCAGACCACACCAGGAACACAAATGCAGAGAGAAGTGTCCTGTGCTGTGGCTTTGCACCACTAGGATCCACATCACACTGCTTTTCACCACAAAACTGGGTCGCTGTTGGAATCTGTGCGTCGTATTGGAATCTCGGCGGTTATGGCCCTTGCCAGCTTTATCCCTTTACTCGTCGAAATAAAGTTTAAAGAAACTTTACTGAGTTCAGATATTTTAATCAAACTAGATCCAACCGAGCCACGCGGCATGTTTGATGGTGTATAAATCATATCAAGAGCAAAGCAGTTTAACATGCTCTACGACTCGCCGACTGGTCATAGATGAAAAATCAGCTCCAGGCGTTGTAAGTGAATGCGTTCTTATGTATTAACCATGTCGACTTTGAAGAGCCCAGAGAAAAGATTACATTTAGTTTATTGGGGTGACGTCTCCGCATCTAAACCACCCCGCACCCCCCCCTTCCCCCAAACACGGAGGCCGCGGGGTGGCAAAGGTGGAATTGCTTTTTTCAACATGGCTGAATTTGTTATATTCGCTCTGAATGCCCAAGGACGATGCATGACGGCGACGCACGCGGGGAAAAGCAGAAAGGAAGAAGATGAGGTTGTGATGAGCGAGATGGAAAAAAAAAAGGGAGCGTAAACAACAGTGCACGTCTCAGATCTCCAGTCTCCGCGCGGCGCCGCGGTTCACGGTGGCCTCGGCCAACCTCGTCTCCGTACGTACGGTCTCAAGGCCCGGATGCAGACCACACACACACACACACACACATGCATCATGAGAGCTATTGCCATGGGAACCAAGCCCTCTATGTCTATGCCCTCCACTGGAGGATAATAGGCCCCAATCTTTCTCAACCTCCCTCTCTCTCTCTTCTTTTTTTGTCTTTCTGTTCTTGTCGCTGTAAGCCCCCACCCACCCCTCCTCATCCACTCCACCGGCTGCCTGCTTCCCCTCCTCCATCCTCCTCCTCCTCCATGTGCCGCAGCAAACACCGGCGTTCCTCCCATTCCCCCATCTCTCCACTCGCCGCATCTCTTTGACAGTCATGAGTTTGATTTTCCATGCATAATCTATCTACGCTGGGATTTCACACAAGTGAAAAGCAAAACATTATCTGTTCTCAAACTGTTCACAAACAACACTCGGGTGTTTTCAAGCTGCAGCCAAAGAAAGTGGGATTGTTTGTCATGTCAGGAAAGCAGGAGAGAGAGAAAGAGACCCGTTAAAAATAGAATATTCTTTCCCTTCTTTCGGTTTTTCCCTAAAACACTGAGGAGTTGTGAGAGATTCTCTGTGGGTGACTCATTGCTTTCTGTAAACTTGCTCCAGGCAGGTCATTTTTCATTAAAGCCAGCCAAAGCCAAGTTCTTGGGTTTTCAGACACCCTATCGATATGTCTATGTTGAACATTAGCAAATCAATAGCACTGCAATTTTCTTGACCACCCATTACAACAGGAGTCAATTTGCCTTATAGAAATATCAAGGGGGGAGTTTCTCTCTCTCTCTCTCTCTCTCTCGCTTTGTCTCCGCCAAGCTACTTCACAACCGGCTGAATATTGACTCTTTTTTTGTCTTCCGTCTTGCCTGGAGGATTCATCCTGGGATGCCGTCTCAGGTCTGGGGCAATGCCAGAGGCTTGAATACGTAAGCATCTCCAAAAGCACCGTCACGCCACCGGACACGGGTGTGGGTGGAAATAACCACCTTTGCCCGAGATATCGTAACTGAGCGTTTCAGGGGGTTAAAGAGGAAGGACCGTCCGCAAGACCAGATGACGCCGTGTCATAAACAAATTGCAGCGCTTAAATCCTATCGGCTCTTAAATTTGTACTTATCTATAACAAGTTGTAAATTGCCTTTTTGTTTTGTGAAAGAGTACTTTCTTGTTTCTTGTTCTTTGAGTTTGTATCCCTGTGGTACGCGGGGCTCCCTCTAGTGGTACGCCAAAGAATCACTAAATAAAACCAAAACAAATTATTATTTTTTTTTCCTATATTTAAGCGCAGTCTTACTGTTAAAACTGTAAAATGTTATAATGGCTGACAATATTAAATATACTTCTTTAGGAATAAAACCTCTGCCTTGTTTTTGACGGATACTAACCCTACTACGCTACTGTATAGTGTTGGTCATTATGGTGGTAATTGGAGAGCCAAGTATTTTCTGAGGTGGTACTTGGTGTAAAAAGTTTGAGAACCACTGATGTAGTGTAATGTCATGACCACAGCAAAAATCGCACCTTATCTACCAGTGTCTGCTATGTTTAAAGTTTATATTACTACCAAAAAGATCCAAGTTGGAACAAAATAATTCCAAACCCCAATAAATCCTTTAATTAAGCGCTCAACATCTCCAAATGTTCCAAATGGGAAGCTTATTTGAGTCCCTGGCATCAGCGAACGGACGCTGCGTGAAATGAGAGTGGAATGAAATTACGATGGGTTAAAAATAACTATTAGATGCACCCTACATTTTTAGTATAACGTGTTCTCGTATTACGTTGTCT
The DNA here is from genome assembly GCA_021346845.1 of Apeltes quadracus. Lineage (NCBI taxonomy): Eukaryota > Metazoa > Chordata > Actinopteri > Perciformes > Gasterosteidae > Apeltes > Apeltes quadracus. The sequence goes on from CM037936.1 coordinate 3,759,321, forward strand.
GTCCGTGGGTGTTTGTCTATACTTACAGACTGGGGAGAGGGACACATTTTGGTTCTCGTCAGCCAACGCTTGCCAATTTCCTTAATCAAATTTTACACTTCACAGGGGGGGATTCACTGTGTCCAGATCAGATAGCAGACGAGAGTTGTTTAAAATGCTAAAAGACTGCACGGGAAGAAAATCAACATACGCTCAAAAAACACCTCCACTGATGGCGGAAGGAAAGAGTGAAAGTCTTAAATCACCACAGATACTGCGTGAAAATACTTGGGACAGATTTCACTCGACCAAACGTACATGAAATACTACTCAGCCTGCAAAAACAACTGAACATGGACCGTAAATGAAAATAATCAACCGCGATATAAGTGTGTGTTCTGCTCATAGAAAACTGGGACTAGAAGAGTGGAAGGGTGGGATACTTTAGCGCACCAAAAATGCACTAAATTCAGCTGAAGAACAAGTTATTTTTCATGTTTATATATAAAAGTGTCTGTTAGCAGTATTGTAGCACAACGTGAAAGTCTAACGTGAAGGTTAATAAGCATTTTAGGGCTCTCCCTGTGAGCTAAGGAGCTAAAATGACAATGGTGAATGATTTATGGATTCTAACTAAATTGCAGTTGTAATAAATGACGCTGTAGGTAGAAGCATTTTGAAGTGTGTGTCATCAGAAGCCGATTCCATTTACTCCCATTGTGTTGGTTGGCAACGGATGTCTCAAATGATCCAAACTGTCTGGAGGGAAACACACAACTACGAGGAGCAGTGAGCTAACGTTCTCTTCACCTTCTGCTCCGGGAAACGATCCTCTCTTTCGCCCAAACCACAATCAATTCCACATTTCCAACGAGAGCGGCCAACGTATGATGCAGCCATGTGGGGCTTCGATGTGTGTGTGTGTGTGACATGTGCATGAGAAGCAGTATGCATGTACTGTACTGCACGTGTTCATTGCGCTTGGTACATATTCACCACACCTACCCTTTGATATGCACACTGTTCTTCCCCTGAGTGTGTAATGTGTGCGTTTACCGTGGGCTTTTGTCAGTGAAAATGTGTTCTCATTTTATGCGTTTCGTACTTCAACTTGTCAACGTCTGATTTTTGTTTTGAATGTGTGCGAGGCTACCATGTGCGCATCAGTGTGTGTGTGTGTGTATGTATGTGTGTGAGCGTGTGTGTGTGTGAGAGAGAGAGTTTGTGCAGCCTTTGCCATCTTTCACTGGATTTCTAGAGCTGCCTGTAGTGATTTTTTGGTCGTGTATGTTATCCACAAGTGTGTGTGTGTGTGTGTGTGTGCGCGTGTGTGTGTGTGCGTATGTGTGTGTGTGTGTGGGGGGAGGGGGGCAGACAGACAGAGGCAACTCCTGACCCAACACAGCAGAGTCAAGGCAGCCTGAGCTGCACGGCTCACCAGCTGGAACTAATTAACAGCAGTTCAGACGGACTGAGCTCTCACTCACTCACGCACACACACACGCACACACACACGCACGCACGCACCCCTCCTTCCTCTTCCCCCAACCTTTCCTCGTCTCCCCCCACTCTCCCCCCCTCCGCCCTTCCTCCCCCTCCTGCCATCGCTCGACTTGTTTTCCCCCTTTAAACCTCCTTCCGCACGCACGCCTGGATGAACTCGTGTACGGGAGCGCACACTCGAAGCATGTAAACATCCACTTGTACAGACAGACACGGTTACATGCGCATGCACGTCGCCTTGGCGCGCGCGCACCCACACACACACAGGGAACCTTACTTTTCACCTCCATCTTTACAGAAGCTCACAAATCCGACCCCCCCCCCCTCCCCCCACTAGGGGGGGAGCGGCGTGGTACCGTGTACGTCACGGACACGCGCGCAGGGTTCATGATAGCTACATGTCTACCTGGATCCTATGACATCCGTGACATTCCCAGCGCCGCTGTGCACGTGACATCCGACCCACCGATGTGATGTGCGTGATGAATGGCCGGAGTGTGCGCTTCCCTGCCAGCATGTGAACGTGCGCGTGAGCGCGTGCGTGTGCTAGCGGTGGACATAGAGCTTGTTGGAGCGCACCGATCCAGAGCCGAAACGCGGGGCTTGCGGCGCCGTCGTCTCTGATCAATCAACCCTCTCTGGTTGGCTGCTGTCCAACGGCAATCTGTTCCCGAAGTTCAAATTCGCACACGCACACGCACACACGCACGCACGTGTTGAGGAGCAAAACGTACCTGTACCTGTTTTGTTTGTTTGTTTGTCTCCCAGCGAATCTCGTTGAGAAGAAAGTTCAGTGCTCGGGCGCGCGGGCGGCAGCTGGAGCGACGCGTCCAGCGGCGAAACGCATTCTACCGGGAAGGAGGGATGGAGGACGGGTCCCAGGTCCTGTCCCGAGGAGGCCGGTCCGCTTGGAGGAAACACAACCCTCGGGAACCGGAGCAGCAGCAGCAGCAGATCCAGCGGTTTGCTTCGCCTCTCCCCCCTCCCTCTCCACCGAACGACGCGCAAACACACTTGTAAGCACAGTGCGTCTAGGTCACGCTCAAAGTATGCTTGCACACCGACGTTCTGCAAGCTCAGGGAAACCACATCCTGTCACATATTTACCTCCCTCCCCTGCCTCTCCTTCCCTTCTCTCTCCCTCTCTCGCTCTCTCGCTCTGTCTCTGTCTTTTCCTGTGTCTTTCTCTCGCTCCCCGTGATTGTCTGAAGCTACTGAGCGCTCTGACCCGTCACCCTCTCTCCCTCTCTCCCTCTCTCTCTCTCTCTCTGACAAATTATAAAAAGCTGCCATCGATATTTGGATATTAAAAATCAGTCACAAAGCTGTGTGTGTGTGTTTGAGAAAGTGGTCCTTGATAATTAGCCTTCATCCGCAGTCCCTCTCCGCTCACATTTTACAAACTATGGTTTGTAAACATGTTGTTTTATTGTCCCCGTCGCTGTGAGTCCAGCAAACGAGAACTTCTCGTTCCTTTCCGGTTCCCTCTCACGGATCTAAACTGCGTTGATTGAGTCTGACATCCGCACAGAGCCTGACAATAATGATGTCTTCATTTATCTTGTAATCCACCTAAAAACGTTTTTGTCAAAAATCCAATTTACAATTGAAATAAAATATTGAATAGAACTTTTAAAAAAACAGGCGAGACAAAGGTGGACTCACTTTTTGATGAGTCTCCATAATTACTCAGAAATAACTGCACTACTACCTACTAGCAGCAGACCACCTTCACCGCCGGAAGGGAAAAGTGTGGTTTGAGTAAATCCCACTTTATAAACAACCCTCTGGAAGGAACAGGCGGGTGGGGAAATTGTTAAAAGTTGCGTGTAGATGCTCGACTTATCAAATAAAACACGTGCCACGATGCGGGAGCCGCCATTGGTCTGAGGCTCGACTGGTCACCCACAGCGCAACGGCCAACATGGCATCAGACAGTAGACACAATAAAGCATGCACGCGACCTGATGCTGTTGTCAATTTTTTTTTCTCCCAAATTAGGTGCGCACGTTCTCACGCACTGTGCAGTGCGTGCCACTGTAGGACAACGGAAGCGGGACGAGGATGTGGGACAGGACGTGGGAAGGTGGAGAAGCCCGGCAGCAACTGGATTTAGAGAGGCTTTTATTGTGAAAGGCTTCATACTTTTCAGACCCGGGCCGCTTCCACCGCTCTCCTGTGACTAGAGATGCGTCAGCGCCCCCCAGTGTTTGAGTCGGAGAGTGAGCCCGTGTGAACATCTCTTACGGTGAGGTGTCACGCTTCTATGAGTACATCAAAGCGTAGTGATGTCCCGTTTGGTACAAAGTTATACTTGCTCCCTATGCGTACATCATTTTTTAAAAATGTTTTCATTGTATAAAAATGTTTTCATTGTATACACTCAACTATACAACTCAACTGTACACTGTAAGACTTTGATATAAATTTACAGTGAAATTCTAACAGTTACCTACTGTATTGTGCGATTACAGTATACTGCTGCAAAAGCAAGGCATTCTGGGAGTTATAACGCTTGCTTACGGCCTAGTGTTTCTTTTCACAGTAATTTACTGTGTACTGCTAAGAATCGGAGGAGTATATTCATCTTGAAGTAAGCTTTAATAATGAGGTGCCAGAGCTGAGTTTTGCAATCCTGTCATTTTCCATTTGAATTATAATATATTACACGTCGTATAATTTAGCTGATGATTTTATCCAAAGCGACTAAACGCATTTTTAACCCATGGTTTTACTTTTCTTTTTTTAATCATCTCACACAGTGGGAGCAGCGTGCAGCCGTAAAGGTTTAAAAAAAAGTTTAAAGCGCTATTTTTTCATTCATTGAGTCCCTGGGTGAGCTTCACTTCCTGCCTTGTCCTGTCTCCCCCGGTGATTGTCTGCTTGTCTATGATTAATCCCACCTGTGCTCAATCACCTGCACCTCCCTTGTGTATTTAAACCCTGCCAGTCTCATGTCCTTGGTTGCGTCATTGTCTTACGTCTGTGTCTTTTGCCTGTGTCTTTCGCGATTCCATGGCAGCGATATTGCTGTCCTGAGCCCGTCCTGAGCCCGTCCTGAACCTGTCCTGAGCCCGTCCTGAGCCCGTCCTGAGCCCGTCCTGAACCTGTCCTGAACCCGTCCTGAGCCCGTCCTGAACCTGTCCTGAACCTGTCCCGAGCCCGTCCTGAACCTGTTCCTGTTCCTGTCCCTCGTTTGTGTTTTCCTTTTGAATCCTGAGTTCTGCCTTTTTGGAGAATAAATCCCTTTTTGTTGTTGAACCCTGCGTCTACGTCTCACCCCTCTTCCAGTCTGCAACTCGACAAGTAAACCTTGACATTCATTTGTTAATTGGATGCTATGTTTGCTGAAACTTATACTATTCTAATAAATCAGAAAGTTGTAAATATGTCATATTGTCATGTTTGTTGTTGGAAATGTTTTGTACTTAATTTTAGAGATGCTTCCACTACAGTTAATGTTTTGGGGTTAAGAGCTGACACTGAAATTTTTATAGTTTAATAATAAGTAAGTAAGTAAATAAGTAATTTTTAGAATTAGTTTAGCAATATAATTTACATTTTGAATCAAGTTACTGTAAATTGTACAGTATCTTACAAGTGAAACTTACCAGTGATGAGTTTTACATCACACCATTTTACTGTACTGTATTTCTATTACCGTAACGCACTGTATTTCTCTGTCACAGTAAATTTGACAGTCTTACAGTAAAGTACAGTATAATTGTAATACAGCAAGTTGCTGTATTCTCTTGATACAGTAGGGGACTGTACATTATACAGTATCTTACAGGTGAAACTGCTGCCAGTAAGTTACTGTAACTTTACAGTGAAAAGTTTTACAGTGTACCGAATGGCCACCGTGGGCTGTATGCACTCCGGGGCAAGGTGCATGCAATCAGTAGTATTCTTTTTTTCTTTTCAAAAAAGAAAAATCCTGTTTAGCAACAGGTGCAAACAGGAACCGGTTTCCAACAAAAGACCTCTCCGGTATAACTTGCTGAGAGCTCGGCTGCATTAGGCTGTCATCCCCCTGCTGGGGGTTCCGCCTGTAGCTGCACTCACTCAGTGCCATTATTTCTTTAAATGGAGTAGTTTTTTTTTTAAATTCCAGAAGAGTTTTTGTTCCAAGAAAACCATAACCATAATGCCTCACGGAACACTCCACCCATGATATAAATCATGGCTGTCATGTCCCGCTGTTAGCAGCTCAAGCCGGCCGTGGTTGACATGGTCTCTAGTTTACTGTCTGCAGCTTATAACAGTTAGCGCTGTTTTTTGGGGGGGATGGCAATGAGTACATACGATCTTGTACCGCTACTGGACGGATCGCCGTACAGTTATACGATAGGAATGCAAATGTGCAGCATTTTCATGGTCCCCGTCTGCGGCACCTGACGTGTGACGTTGCCATGGAAGTTCGTGGTTCCCAGGAGGTCAATCCCAATTATTTTTCTGAGATTCAAATTAGGGCGTTTGAGGTAAATGTCTTGGCAACAGTTGGATGGATCGCCTTGAAATACGATACTGACATTAGAACAAGACGCATATTTCCAAGAGTATACTTGTAAAACAAGTTGAACTTGTTTTTTAGACACTGATACTGTTTCACTTCAAATATGCGTTCAAAGCAAGAACAAAAACACAAGAAGAGGTGATAGCAGCAGAATTCTTGAGCTTTTAGACACATAATCACGAGTCAACAGAGAGGAATGTGAACATGCAGTGCAGAGCCAGCAGTCAAGGGCAGTTGTTTTACACAGTTTATTTGCAGAAAAACTACATGGTCATTAATTATGCTGTTTAACAATGTAGAAATAAACGAAATAAATGATTAGATACTGGTGCTGCATGTCTTTAGAGTGTCCAAATATAACAAATGAAACATTAAAAGTCTGCTAATTGGTTAAATGAGATTAATAAACTGACATATTTACATGACTGCCATAAGTCACTTTCACTTGGCATGACAAACAACATTGACACATTACACATATAATGTTTTAGCAAATATTTACTCGCCTTACTGCCACGGAGGAAGATTTATCTGCATTTGCATCCCAGATTGTACATAACAATTGGACATGGTCAGTGGTTTGTGGATTACTAACTGACAATTAACTTATAATTCAAGTTAAACACACTGTGAAAGGGCTAAAGACACAAGAGGAAAAACATGCACGACTCCTTAAACTCCACAACGAGGCAGCCACACCCTCAGGCACACCGAGCTTTACCTTTATTTATCCAACTAAAGCGTCCAAAATGAACATCAATCAATGGTGAACCACATTATCCAGGTGGAAAAACACTAAAGGGTTGATGTGAAATGAAAAATATAGATTCATCTTAGAATCAAAATGGTTTTCATTGAATAGGTTTTTTTTTCTTTGCAACAAAAAAAGTTGTTTAAAACTTCCCCGATCAGATTCCTTTTTTGTTTAATCAGTGGTATGTTCCAACCTCTCAAATGTCCTACATTTAATTAGTCGGGATTGCGTGACCCTTCAGATGTCCTTCCTCATTTTCACCCCGCGAGTTCCCCGTAATTACGATCTTTCTGAAACAAAAGCCATTTTGCTGTGCGCGGCCCATCTCGCTGGTCCCCATCGGCTTAATGCGCCCCACGTTGTACCCGAGCAAGCAATGGGCGCGTCCTCCGCCAACACGCGCTGTGTGGCTTTAATCCATTAAGCAGAGGACAACACGGATCTGCCTTGTAATCTACCAATCTTGTAATCTTCTCCTTGTTGACTTAGACCTCCGATGCTTTGTCATTCGGCTGTAAGCCGAGTAAAGTTGAACCAATGTATCAGAAAGTCACTGCACCCTTGGGCCTCAACAATCCCGTGTTTACTTTCAGTCATTGTTACTCTCTTAAGTGACCATTGCATAGAGCCTTGGGTTTGCGCGGCATCATTAGCAGCCGGAGGGGGTTATGCAACAGCGCTGGCTCTATAAAAGGAGGGAGCGGAGAGCACGAACTCACCTCCACCCTTGGATGACTCAGGAGCAGGTATGCCTCTCTGTTTTTACTATTTCTGGGCAACGCAATTGGCCAGAATATCTAATAAAATGTCTTGGTCAGTCTTTTTTTTTCAGGAATCTTGCTTTGTTTTAATCTTCTTTTTTGTGCAGGAAAAATGTTGACTTTCCTGATTTTCATCTTGACCCTGCAGCAAGTGCACTGTTCCTGCGTTGGTGTGAGTAGAAGTGATGAAATGATACAGGAAGGTGTAATGTGCATGGAACATATGCCTGCTTTCACAGGCTGCAAAGGATATTCACTCGTGTGCTGTCCATGAGCAGAGTTAAAACCTGATCCAACCGCAAAGGTGTAATCTCTGCGTGGCAAATTCGAATACTTTTACTTTTATATTTTTTTAAAGACTGACATACAATACGTATTTCATAGTATGGAAATTCCTAAATCTATCTGGTCACACTGGACTGGTACTCAACTTATACTTTCAGCTGAAAATCATATATTGTAAGGAATTTGTGGAGCAGGAATAGCTTTTGTACCGTTGGAAATCCTTGTTTTACAATCAGAAATGGAACATAAATCTTTACCCCCTTTGGTGCCTTGACGATATTCTAACTTTAATTTCTTCTTCTCTTCAAACGCTTCCGTGGGCTCTCGTGTGTCCACAGCAAGGTAAGCACGATGTTAACTCCATCTGCCGTGTTTGACTTTACAGACATGTGCTATTTTCAGGCATCAATTCAGAAACCATGTCAATAAGTCTCCCTATAAGATTATGGGATTTGCCGCAATCCTCAGTGTAAATTCTTCTGTTGTGTCGGGACATTTCAAAGTAATCAAACCAGGACATTTTTGTGAGTCAGAGTAAATATTATGTTCTATTATTCCTTTAATATGTTTACCCAGTGGTTTTAAGTGTGTGGGTATGTGTGTGTGTGTGTGTGTGTGTGTGTGTGTGTGTGTGTGTGTGCAGCCTTTTGCCCGGATGACCCAGCGATACAGGCCGAGATCACTGACGTTCACAACGGCTACCGGAGAACTGTTCAGCCTCCTGCTTCTGACATGCTGTTGATGGTCAGTCCTGCTTCCACTGATATTATGAGAGCGGCTCTGGTAATATTTGCTAAAACAATCAATTTCTTTGCAACGTCCTTTGCAAATCATTAAAATAACATAACAGGTATTTTTTACAAATCAGGACGATGATTAAGAGCTGACTCACCCTTAAAATATTACATCAACAATAAGTTAAAATGTTAGAATTCACCATTACCTTGGAATGAGTGCTTTCTTTCACCATTCGCACATTATTCACTGTTCTCCTCCACGCTTTGCACGTGCGAGATGTTTCTTTTCGTTGCAGTCTGCAAGCTCGTCCTGCACACTGGCCCTTTAAGTGTGATCCAATGTAAAGATACAAGATGAATATTAAATGTCCTTTTAATTTCCATTGCAGTTGGGTAATGCCAACATCCCCTAATCTATGCAGTAGGGCGCATTGCACACGGTTGAAAATCTTTGAGTCAACAGGAGGAATAAAGACGTCTCATGTCCTTTCCAGGAGAGTTGGGTGTTTGTGTTTTCTGCACAAAAGACAAAAGACGAGTCTCATGTTTATATAGGAACTGAGTTTGGCTCCGGCCTGTATGAAAAGCACCCCAGCGGGCCTCACTGGTGAAACCCGGTTCAATCCAATTCCAACATTCAGAAGGGAAAATTCCTTCAGTCTTTCAAACGGCAAATGATCCCATTTTCTAAACCCAAATCCTGCGAGCGAACGGCTCTGTTTCTGCATTCCAGCTGTGGGAGTTTCGAAACGAAACGCTCAACTTGTGACCCGTCCCTCTTTCACAGAGCTGGGACCCGGAGGTAGCAGCCGGTGCTCAGGCCTGGATTGACCAATGTATTCTGGCTCACGGAGATCCGAGCACCCGCACGCTCAATGGTACGGCGTCTCTTTATCTTTCAGGTCCCTCTTTCTTTTCTTTGCTTGCTCCTTTGCTCCTATGTTATCGTTGAGAAGATTATCACCTGTTAATGAACCCGGTTTTACCTCAAAAAGTAGTCCACTGGGACGTGGAAGTAAAACGGTGGGTTTTTGCAGAATCCCGTTAAGCTCGTGTTCCGTTCGGCAGGGTATCAACTGGGGGAGAATCTGTTCTACTCGTCCTCACCGTTCCCGTGGACCGACGTGGTCCGCGCCTGGCACAATGAGGTGTCCAACTACCTGTACCCCAACGGCTCCGCCAACGGCAACAGCGTGGGTCACTACACACAGGTGAGCCAGCTGTTGGCATGGTAACAGACAAAGGCAATTGAGGGGCCGCTGTTCGGTTGGACGGTTGATTTGAATGAATCTATATATTCATATCCAATCCAATGTAGACAGATCTTGGTGGTTTTCTGTCTCGGTTGACTTGTTGGTCATAAGTCGTAACATTTTATTTTGTAACCTTCTTTCTGTCAGGTGGTGTGGAACAGCTCCTACAAAGTGGGCTGCGGCATGGCATTGTGCGACAAGACTTATTTCTATGGCTGCCATTATTTCCGAGCGTAGGTGACCCTCCTTTTGACTTCTGTTGTGTCCTTTCTGGGAGAGCTGGACAGCAGTTTTATGTTTTTAACATTAAAACTGTCCACATATTTAACCTGGGTCGGTTTATAGCACCAGACAAGTTTCTAATTTGTTCCACAGAGGGAACTTCAGGTCCTGGCCGCCGTACACGGCCGGACCCCCGTGCGCTTCCTGCCCCGACGACTGTGAAGACCAGCTGTGCAGTAAGTCACACATTTTATAAGGTCCCTTTTTTATGGCAAAGACACCGGGCTGACCGCTCCGTTGTTTTTTGTTTCAGCCAACCCCTGTCCCTACATCAACCAGTACATCAACTGTCCCAACTTGAAGGCACTATTTGGATGCAGCAACGATCAGGTAGCTTCCTGGTGTCCTGCTGCGTGCCAGTGCGCCGGAAAAATCATTCCAATAGCCTGAGGAGAAGCCCTGCTGTTCACACGGGTGGTGTTTCTCTGTCTGTGAGGCGAGCTCCTGCAAATCTGATCAATTTCCTCTGAGCTTGTACTGATTTACCGGGCTTAGCAGCTTATTGCCGTAGGTTCACGGGTAGTTCTTAAATATTGATCTCTTATCAAAACCCAATGGGACTCTGCATCACAGTAATGTGTCATGATCTTAATGTGTCAGTGAAAGCAGTCTGAACATATAATAAATAATAAAAAAGTGAATTCTACGCATAGAATGTGTGTCATGTGTGTGTGTGTGTGTGAAAAATTGAGTTATTGATTGAAATCAAACATTCTTCTGTTTTTATTACAGTCAAAGCACAAATACAAGTGTTTTATAAGTAACTCTTTCTTTATAGTAGAAGAGAAAAAGCGTCTCATTTCACATGAGCAAATTTGTTGGTTCTAAAGCGTCTTTATTATTTAAAAGTATCTCCTATTTAAACTGTCTGGTGCACTAAAAGAAGAATATTGACAGTGAAAAAAAGATCAGGTCTGATTGCTCCTGACTGCGGCTAACAGATCCGCCGGCTTCTCACGTCACAACCTGAGAGACCGAACAAACTGCATACAGCATGCAGCAAAAAGCTCAAGAATCCATCCAAACACCATGAGGGGCCCTGATGCTCGCCTCTGCCTCAGTGTGGGAACGGTGCAGGTTGCTGCCGTCGGCTGCTGTCATCTTAAAATCTTAAAATAATCCCCAGCTAATAACGTATTTAGTCTTCAAAAGATGTCTCCTTAGTGCCAATTTATATTAGCAAGATAACGTATTCTGGACAATGGTGATACAAAAATATATGATTTTTTCACATTTTGTTACATCCAACAACGTAAGTTATTCTGATAAAATAAACAGTGTTGTTGTATGATGAATGCAAGTCGGGTAATTTTAATTACAGCATAGGTACGTTTTCCTATGAAGACTGCAATGGAACTTTTCTATAACAATGTATAATGGCACGACCACCATCTGATAAAGCTCTCTCCCTTTGCAAATTTTGAAAACCAGGAGAATTCTGCAATTTAGAACAAGAGGTCACAATAAGACAGTTGTTTTTTTTGGATGGACCTATAAAGATTGGCTAGAATTACAAACTGCGGTGCACTGTACAAGCGAAAATAACCGATGGGCCCTGAACACCAGCAGGTGGCTCTGTTGTACAGCTCACCACACCTCCTGCTTCTGCATGAGTGTCCAGTTTATCGAACCAGTGGCCTATGAATAAAATGCATTATATCATGCGGAGGAATGTTATGCCTCATTACTTACTCTCATACAAGACGCTATGCGCAATATGATCCCGATGTTGGGCACGTGATCTTGCACGTGTGGCGAATACTTTAAAGCTTTTGTTCATCTGCAGGAAGGATTGTTTTGGGTCACATATAAGTTTTTTGTGCAGGTCTAATGGAAGTGCCCAAATTGCTGTTTTTTTTTTTTTTAAGTGAAGTGCATGTTGTTACATTGACCCTTTGTCGTGCAATATGGCCTCCATGAACTGTCCACAAAAAGAGGAAGAAGTGAAACACAAGCCATTTGAAACAGGAAAAAGAAAAAGTCACGTGAGTCGGACATCAACGGCAATAACATGAATCATACAGAACAGAAGATGTTCTACGAGCACCCTTAGGCAAACAAGGAGTAAAAAAGCTTTAATACATTGTGGTTCAATAACACCGTTGGTTATATGGTTATGGTCCAAACGTTTGACTGGTACATCTAGGATTTGGAGTAATTTAAATGATAAACTTGCATTGACAACCATATTAAACTGTTTTAGTATTACTGCATATGCTTGAATCTATCTTCTACTTATCTACTTATACATAGAAACATTTAAAAATACGGGCTGATAAAAGAATAGTCTAAAAGGATAAAAGTCCTTTGTATGAGACTACAGGTATATTTGTCTAAGAATGTAAAAAGGGGCGTTTCCTGTGAAAGTGATCGGTTTTGATTGACGGCTTTATTGCTCGGAAACGACTCGACTTAACGTCAGATTTTTTTTTATTATTCATTTTTACACTAACGGGAACCGTAAACCGCGTTCAAATAACTGACTTTTGAGGATACGTTCGCCAGCCTGGAAAAAAATACAACCCCCGGTTCGCCTCGAGGGAACTTTGCGTCGGTGGGTTAGAAAAAAAAAAAAAAAAAAAAACTAAGTTCGCCCTGCTAGCGACAGCTAGCTTCAGCTAGCTTAGTTAGCTCGGCTCAGTGCTCCGCGGCACCGAGGCGTTATGCCCCCCCCCCACTCGCTCTCTCCCTATCTCTCTCTCTCTTTCTGCGGCAGCAACAACTTGAGAGGGGAGCCCCGTCCTCTCCATGGCGAGACGAGTCGGTCCACAAAGGCGAGGACACGGTGAGTCCATCGGGAGAGTTGATCACGTACCGATAACTTCAACGTGCTTTAAAAAAAACAAACAAAAAAAAGATCATTCAACTTAACGTCGGCGAGTTGCTGTTCGACAGACAGAAGGGTGTGTTTTTTTTACTGCATTTAAAACAGTCTCTGATTTAAACCAGCAACCCGGACACCGGTGAGATACCGGATATGTCCTAGAAAACAAACAAAAAACGGTCAACTTATTTGAAGAAAATACAAAAAAATAATGTAAAAAGACCAGCGCCAGTAGTGCGATGACAGCGACGTCTTTTTGTAAGTGCACATCCGCTCGGCGACGCGATCGCTGCCGCTGTTCCCGTACGCGGGTTTTTGTTACTAATGTCCCTCATTGTACCCCCCCCCCCCTCCTCTAAAAAACACCGACGTGCTTCTCTTTTGCAGGGCACGATGCGCGCAGCCGGAGCCCTGTGACCGCGGCAGGCTGACCGATACGCGCACCCGACAGGGCGAAATGGCACAACTGCGTGCAAACGTCGCACCGAGGCGATAGGGCGGGCAGGAAATTGGAGGAAACCTGACAAACGTAAGGCTTCTCTGCAACCCAGAAGCTTGCGTGCGCGCGTGTGTGTGTGTGCGCGCGTGTGCTCACGAAAGTGCCTATGGCGGAGTCCGGAGAGGACGGCGACCCGCCTCCGTTGCATGCCGGGGCCACGGGCAAGGCGCATCGCGAGGGGTCGGTCCTGAATGGGGACTGCGGGATATCGGGCAACATGGTCGGCTCGGGGTCCCTCGTCGCACCCGGCAACGCCAACGCCTTCGCCGGACCGGACGCCCCATGTGAAATCCCGCGCAGGAGCAGCATAATCAAGGTAAACCTTCGAGTCGCGGTGTCTGTGTCACGCCCGTGAGCTGCACGCCTCACCTGAGATGACGATGATGATGATGACGATGAGGGGGGGTTGATCACAGCTTTCCACTGAGAGGATGCCATGCATGGTTACACGTAATATTTCAGTGATTAAGGTGTTTTTTACCGGTAAAGGGGTCAGAAAGGGCACATTGTGTACTTTGTCTGAATATTTTGCTTGGGATTTGTACAGCAGCGGTTGTGAGCAATCACTATCAGCCGTATGTGTGTATGAATGTGCATGAATGTGCATGGCTGTAGACACCGGGTAAGAAAGGATGATCTTTATTTTGCTGCCTGAAAGGGGAACATGTATTTGCGAAAGTGGGCAGATATTGATAATGTATTTTGAGCAAATAATACGCAATTAAATACGGCACATAGGTGAAAACTCGAGGGAGAATTCCATTAAGTGAATAACAGTATGTGCAGTTCACACTCGTCAGTAATGCAGCTTTTGGTCTTTGGACTCATTGCATTTTGGACATTCAGTCAAAAGCGTTGCACTTCTTTGTCAGGAGCGTAGGCGCTGTCCGTTATTGCTCCAGGGTTAACTGATATGATGACACTTCCTCCCATTGTGTTTATCTACACAATGTTGAAAGCCGTCAAGACATTTCACTACGTTAACACTCCATTAGTATTCCCGAATATGAACTTATTCCAAATTTCTTTTAGGTCAGGGAAACGGCATTTTCTGATCTGATGTCACTGGTCGGAAGGTAAAATGCATTTCTCCTTTTTGTGATGAACGGCCTCTTGCCTACGCAGAATCCACCAACCAACTACCGACAGTTTGCAGGGATGCACTTCTCGAGGAAAAGGCTAGCATTTCCGGTCGGAAGGAGAGACTCTCCCCTAAACACATTTTTAAGTAATGACGCAAGCTTCCCCTCCGTGGCGGTATCAATGTCAGCTTTGAAGCTCCGGAGGAATATGGATTGACAATGGGGAGGTTTCGTTATCACATAGTTCTTCACATTAACCGCACATAATTCTTCACATCCACCCCTGGCAGAACATCACCGTGTTACATCTCCGCCTGGAGATGGATGGGAGAGATGTATATCGACATTTTGTGCTTTGTCCAGAGTGATCTCTGACCACATTTTGTGCCTTACCTTCTCCTAATATGCATAAATGGTGATGACGCAGCGAAGAAGCGTGCTTGCGAGATGTGCTCGGTTGCAGAGATCGTGGTCAGTCAGCCCACAGGGGGGAAAAGAAAGGGGGCGAGCTGAATTTATTACACGAAACAAAACTAGGGCGTCACTGAGAAGCAGAATAAGAGTTTCATCTCGTTTTTCAGGAATAAACCGTAAAGAAACTCCGTGTCCGCGTGCCGGTACTCCTCCTTTGAGGCAGTTGTTTTAGCGTCTGGCGGCTCCTAATGATTGTTGATGTTGCAGGTTGGCACGGGCGGAGCACGGCGGCCTGTTTCCCACCGTCGGAAAGCCGAGCCCTCGAGAGACGGGAGGATGTGGTAGAGGCAAAGGCGTAGTAGGAACAGCTCTAATACTTTCAGTAACGGGACTTCCGTTAAACTCGTACGCGTCGAGGGGCGCGTAGTCGTGAGCGCGGTTTGGACCGCGAACCTGCGGCACGTCTGAACTGCCCCAGCGAGACCTCGTGTGCGACGTCGGCGGTTGTGAGAGAGATGCAGCGCGGCTTGCAGTCCCCTAGTTGACAAAATGGCCCTTTTGCAAATCCTTTGATTTGATGGTTTGCTCGCACATTAAAGTGACGCTCCACCCAAAGCAAGTAAGGAGCCTTTTACAAAGCCCTCACCAGCCAATCCTCGGCCTCCGATGAAAGGGAGAAGTCATTTTCTTTTTGCTAGTAAGTGCTTTCTAGGACATGCTGAACATAGGATTTGAAATAAAAAAGGGGATTTTGCTCCGGGAGTGGTCGGTTATGTATTTATGGACGTTCTGATCCTTTTGGGAACCGTTTAAACCGACTGATATGTTTTCAAGTTGACCACAACTTCTGACCACATCCTCGCTGTGAAATGTGAAACCCGGCGTCTTTCTGAACCTCCACAGGGGGAATGCTCGGCAGTCAAAGCTTTTTGGGTGGAGGGCCTCTTTCCAGAATAGATTATTATTACTATTATAGTAACACCTCCATTAGGGAGTCTGCTTGGTTTGTTTGTCAATGGAATATTCTAAAATAGAAAAACCATTTCCTCCATAGCTGTACGTCCCCATCGTGGGGGTATTGGGGGGGCGGTTACGGCCTTGCCAGATGTCTGCAGAGCTTTAGGTGCTGCAGCGCCACGCGAGGCCCCGAGCAGCGTATCCCCGGGTTACGAGGGACGCGGAGGCTGAGGCTGAGGCTGAGGCTGAGGCTGAGGCTGCCTGGCGTCCAGTGACCTGTAACCCTGTAGCAGGCTCCACTATGGCTTCCAACCCAGCATCTCATCTCATCTCGGCCGCTCTGCCACAAAAGGCGGGTAAATAACACTGAATCATTCCACAAGGGAGAGGAAAACAAAGCGTGCGTGATGGCCCGCTGCGAGAAGGCGGAGCGGTACGGAGCAAATTATTAGCTGGAGTTTCTCCGCGGGAGTCGTGGGGCTCAGTGGCATTTCAGACTGCATTACTGGCATTACCAGTGAGTGTGATTTTTTTAGTTTCATAATCATCTCAGGCTGTGGTTAACGGTGGTTAGCTCTTGCTAAGGCAACGGAAACAAAAAGCCAAATGAAGACTTCACACTCTTTGGTAGTTCCTCCTCCTGAACGGGTCCGAGAGGGGAGCTGCTGTACGAGTGATGAGGAGCGAGGACATAAGTGTTTGATCGTGCATACTCGCATTTACATTTGATAGTAGCGATCATTTTAAATCGGCTTTTATGACTTGGCACAGTTAAAAGTTAATGTGATCTGGTGGATTACCTTTTAAATACTTATTACGCGATGATTCATATTTAAGTGTGTTGTAGCGCTTTGCCTTGAAGTGATAAAATGGTACATTGTTTCACTGAAAAGCTCTCAGTATGTCTCCTGCATATCAAATACTTTATGCTTCACACCGTTAGTACTAATGTCGTCATCGATGGGGTTTTAAATAGCTTCTATAGACACAATTAACTGTGGTAAATAATGAATGGTGTATATGTAACTGGAATGTGGAGGTGTAGTCCTTGCTTTTTCTCCTTTAGAATCAAACTGACATGAGGGAAATTCATTCTTGTAAGAGTGAAATGAACGCCGGTGGCCTCCCCAGTGGCTTTTATTTTGGAGGGCAGCTCAGAGGTCCGATTGCACCTGTACCCCTGTAATGGTAGAGGTGGTTGAGTCGCGTCGACGTTTCACACCGGGGGCGTAAAATACCGCACTCGCACGAAAACTCACTCCACAACATTCTGGAAACGTTGTGCTCAGCCGTACGATGGTGTTTATATCGTCCCCGATGATCATGACCTGAGTCTCATCTTTAATTGATTTAATCTTGTTGACTTTACAAACAGTGTTTTTTTTTTTAAACATCAAACTAATTCCCTGCCAGTCTCGTTCTGTTTGGAGCTATTTTGTGGGAATCCCTTTTTTATAAATCTGTTTTTGTGAGCTAATGTGTGTAATGTAAGCGTGCCCTGCAGGTCGGCCTGATGGGGCTGCAGGTCCTCATGGATCGTAGTGTACGTGCATGGTTTGGATCTTTCACTGGGCGTCAGCTGTTGCTCGGGGCTGAAGGGCGGAGTGGGGGGGGGGGGGGAGCGACTCGCTCTCCACCTGCTGCTCACGTCACCGTAGAAGTGAGCGCAGCGTGATTAAGAGTCACACGCGTGACCGTTCCGTTTGCATGTTTCACTTCCTCCTCCACGTCTCTCTCTCTCTCTCTTCAACTGTGGAATGTTGACACGTTTCTTATGTTCAGATGGAGGCTGCTGAAGGGAAACCGAGTCACACGGGGCTTGCGATCTATAGCGTGTTCGGATTTAAGCCTATTTTTGCTACTGAAATATCAAAGTGCGGTTTTAAACAGTCCCTTTTTATCCCGTCTCAATACACTTTTAAACGGATACTGATAAAACACTCCTGTTGTCAGTGTAGATGAATAAAGGTGTTAAATAAAATGGCTAAACAGTCCAAAGTGTATCCTAAATGAAGATATTTTGTTGTCGTCCGCCTGCATCTCTAGTGTCGGATGACTTCTCTCAATGTTGTTCTTCCAAAGCCGTTTTACTTGTTCAGGGAATGGTTAAATACAGTCTCGGGGGAGTTCCCTTCTTCACACTTCAGATGCTCAACAACTGACGCCACGCGGTACAGCTGGGTCTTTTCACTGCCTCTACAAAACTGGGAATCGGGTTCGGTGTTCCCTTGTCTGTGACTCACAGCCGGCTGTCTTTTCGATCCGTGTGGTCCACTCATCCGTGTGTTTGGGGCCGGTGTGCACACAGTCGCTCCTCTTCGCCGCTCCTCTTTGTTGTCTCCCTGTCGCTGCGTCGCCCTCTCGTTCACACTTGGATCCATTTCCATCCTCTGTCTGAATAACCTGATGATGCCACTTGGGGAGAAATTACAGCAGACGTCCCTGACAATGAACATGTGGCAGAATATTAAATCTTAATATACTTCCTAACACATTTTATGGCATAAAGCTGTGAGTCGAAATGTAATTATTAGTGTAACCAAAATAGAGAAACATGATATTTAAGCATATTATGCTCAAAGTGCTTGACCTGTTGGATGGAACGAGGATACATTTTTGTTGTTTCGGCTTGAGTTAAAAAAATCTGTGCTAATGAATGCATTGACCTCGTTATCCAAACGCGTCACAGATAAAACAATTTCCATCAACTCCTCATTCGTCATTAAGATCACGCAACGTGATGCATTATAAGTTATCCCCAGTATGCATTTTAAATACTGGCGCTATCTGAACTAAAATGTGACGTTTCTCTAATGAGGCCTCGTCCGTGTGGTTTTGCTAAGTTGTTTTCTCTTTGCTAAATTAAAGCCACAGACTTGTAGGACAGCCTTTGTCCTAAAAAAAGCAGCGTGCCCCACTGTTAGCCGTGGGATACGCATGAGCTTCTTAGGTAACCGAGCTGTTGCCTCAGCTTGTTTGGGAGGTAGAGGAGGACACTTCAAAGCAGCCCTTGGGTCTCATCCAAAGTCGGAATATTGATAGCACTGTTTATATTCTGCTACAGGACAGGATACGTCTTAAAAGACTGTTTCTGACTGTGTCCTGTGAGGGATTCAATTTGTAGCTTTACAACAAAGATGCAGCCTGTATTCATAAATAAATATTAGTGCCAGTAGGATTTAAAGAGATGGGTATTTCTTTTTATGCATAAAATAGGCATTCCGATGGAATTCTCCCCATCGAATAGATCTGCAGGGTAGCTGAACCTTTTAGCATCCGGAGTCCCGGTGCTTGTTTGTCGGTGACGCACGCACACACAGAACAGCGAGGAGGAGCGGTTCATCCGCCGTGCAGACGGTGAGAACTGCTCACCGAGCCGGAGAGAAGGGGCCGAGCCCTTCAGGGGATCCGGATCCCCCGCGGGACCACGCAGCCGTTGGACTCTTGTTTTTTTTGCTCACTTGACGTTTCATCGTCTCTTCCTCTCCGTCTGTCGCCTCCTCTCACTCAAACGACGCGCACGCAGAATGTAACGGCATGGCCTTGTTGTTATTTCTTTATTATTAAATCATCCAATATCCTTGTTTTTGGGTTCTAACTTGTACTGTTCTCTGAGCACACTGTAACTAAAGTGAAAAATAAACTCTGTAATCAATGATGAGCACGGATACGGTTAACCTCACGTGCAAGTAGCAAGGCGCTGCGCGGCTTTGTAAGACGTGGTGAGTAACAGCGTCACACGTTTGTGATTATTAACACAAAGCGTTGGGGACACATCCAGTGTGTTGATCTCATGATGCTGTGATTTCTGTCTTATGACAATGAACCTTTTCTTTCACACGTTGACGTATTAACTCTCAATCAGGGTCGCAAAAATTCCAGGAATATTTTGGGTACAAACCTTTCTGGGAAATAATAGATTCTTTACATAGGTTACATAGGTTTTTTGCTTTTTGCTTTTGACTGTATTTACTTTAATAGAAAAACTCTCACTCGTAAGCACATCATTTCAACTAATTTGCCGATTCAATCTCTTAAATTGTCAAATACTTACAATGTAATGTGGTCAATTATCAAGCAACCAATGGGGCGGACCTAATAAAGGTGAGCATGCTCAATCAAGCAACACCCCAGCCAGTAAAAACCAGCACAATGTGTTTTCAAGACCTGAAGTGAGTACTTGAAAACCCACCTGACAGCTTGGAGTGCTTTGGCTCCGTGTGACGTGAGAACGCACTGTTCATGCAGAGGCTTGTAATTGTACTGAATTTATATTTAATGGCACGCTGGCAAACGGCAGCGTGCCTCTGAATGCAGTGTAACTCTCGACGTGCCAGAAGGTCTGGTGCTGCTGAGCTTCCCCTCGCACTGTGTTTTGTAAATGTACTGGCCCTCTGCAGCCCTGCTGCCACACTATAACGGTGCGCAAATCCTGCAAAGCTGTCAGTCATATAAAAACTCAGTGAACCTGAAGGAACGACGAGCCACAGACTGTACTTGGTCTTCAGGTTGTCTCCCCCCCCCCCCCTCCCCCTCTTCCTTCCCCCTTTCTTTTAAAGCCTATTTTGGTGCGGTGCTTCAGCCTGGCGAACAAAAATCATCTCAATCAGAGCTCCCTTTTGAAGACTGCATCGCCAGACTCCCCATTAAGCCATATCTGTTTGAACTATGACGATGCAGATCTCATCTTTTTGAAGAACCATTTAAGGACATACAAGACTTCTTAATTACTAAATAAAATGGCTGACTTGCACCGGAGAGCTGGACTGTTTCATAAGAAGCGAGTGTCCTCGGGGCGTAATAACAAGCTGATGGGTGTGGGCAGTATTGTTTTCTTGCTTAGGTAAAGGAAGCCGAGGGGAAATCCTGACAAGAATGCCTGCTTATGCAGCAGGAAGCAGACACAATATCTCAGTAAGCTGTGACTTCAAATCACATTCTCCTACAGGTCATAAGGATTATTTTCAGCCCGTTTGGTAGAATGAACCCCCCGTTTGCGCAGCAGACTGTGGTAAAGAATGTGGTTCTTATGCCGGCGTTGGACCCGGCGCTTTCCTTACATGGAGGGCTGGATATGATATGATCTATATCTTGATACCGAACAATAAAAGGACCTGAGAAAGCATTGTGAGTCAACAGGGGAAGCCATATAAGCGTACAGGAGACGGAGTGATCGTGATGAAGCTGCTTTAAGCCTGCCAAAGCAGCCTGTCCTGTCAAAAGTCCGCAGTCGTCATATTTCTTACTGTTGATACCGAAAGGCTGAGCGAACGGAGGGCGTGTGAAAGCTCCGTGATGCATATGGACCCATCAATCGTACACGTGGCCCATCGTTCCCGTTTGTTGAACCTCATTTTCGTGACTCTGCCCACCTGATGTTTATGTGTGGCGGTCTGTCCGTTATGTCAAGTATGCGCATTACAGTTTGATTACATAAGCGGCTGTGAGGGTTTTGTGCATTTCATCAAACCCCAATGCAACCCCCCCCCCCCCTCCCCCCACACACCCCGTCCTCAAAAAAAAGATCCCGGTTTTCTGCTGGTGTAGCAAAAAGAAAACCAGGCCACATCGTACGGTTGACAAAAGGACGCTTTGCTTTAGTATAGAATGGGACCATTGTTGTGGATGCCTGGGTCTGTGTGGGCGATACTGAGGGAGAGTTTCTCTTTGTATCTCCATAACGGACAGTGACACGTACCTCAAGTCACCCAACAAAGTCGCTGCAGGGATTCGGCTCAGCAAATTTTTAAAAGAATAAATAAATAAAGTCCTGATTTCTGGTATGAAGCTATCTGGGTGAAATGGTTATTTTGCTGATGGCAAAAAGCTGAATTCCCGTATTGGGATTTTATTAAATAAAAAGGGAACTGTTGTGGTAACTAGGCTAGAGGTTATAAGATTGCAAATAACTGATTTCTTCAGCCGAAGAAAAAAATCCTTCGAGCTGAAACACAAAATTGTTTTATTCATGCTCTGTGTTCCGTTTCTCTGCAGGACGCCTCGAGACAGCGTAAAGAACGAAAGAAGACGGTGTCGTTCAGCAGCATGCCCACCGAGAAGAAGATCAGCAGCGCCAGCGACTGCATCGGTGCAATGGTGGACGGCTCCGAGCTGAAGAAAGTGCGATCCAATTCCCGCGTCTACCACCGCTACTTCCTCCTGGACGCCGACATGCAGTCCCTGAGATGGGAGCCCACCAAGAAGGAGTCAGAAAAGGCCAAAATTGACGTGAAATCCATTAAGGAGGTGCGGACGGGCAAAAACACAGACACTTTTAGAACCAACGGAACCTATGACCAGATATCAGAGGACAGTGCCTTCTCAATCATCTTCGGGGAGAACTACGAGTCCCTGGACTTGGTGGCGAACACGGCAGATGTGGCCAACATCTGGGTGACGGGACTGAGATACCTGATCTCCTACGGGAAACACACCTTGAACATGATAGAAAGCACTCAGAACAACATGCGCTCATCCTGGCTCGGTGAGCTGTTCGACGAGGCGGGCGGGAACAACAACAACAACAGCAGAAAAATATCGCTATGTGCTGCCGTGCAGCTAGTCAAGACGTTGAACCCGGGACTCAAAAATGTGAAGATAGAACTGAAGTTCAAGGAGCTCCACAAAGCCAAGGACAAAGCAGGATGTGACGTGACAAAAGAGGAGTTCATCGAGGTCTTTCACGATCTTTGCACCAGACCAGAAATATATTTTCTCTTTGTTCAGTTCTCCAGCAACAAAGAGTTTCTGGACACCAAGGACTTGATGATATTCCTGGAGGCGGAGCAGGGGACGGCACAAGTCAGCGAGGACACCAGCTTGGAGGTCATTCGGAAATACGAACCGTCTAAAGAGGGCCAGCTCAAGGGTTGGCTTTCCCTCGACGGCTTCACCAACTATCTGATGTCTCCAGAGTGCCAATTATTCGACCCCGAACAAAAGACCGTTTGCCAAGACATGAACCAGCCCATGTCCCACTATTACATCAACGCGTCCCACAACACGTATCTGATAGAGGATCAGTTCAGGGGTCCCTCCGATGTGACGGGCTACATCCGCGCCCTGAAGATGGGCTGCCGCAGCGTGGAGCTGGATGTCTGGGACGGGCCCGATAACGAACCGGTCATTTACACCGGTCACACCATGACCACGCAGATAGTTTTCCGCAGCGTCATCGAAGTCCTCAACAAGTACGCCTTCGTTGCGTCCGAGTTCCCGCTGCTGCTTTGTTTGGAAAACCACTGCTCGCTGCAGCAGCAGAGAGTCATGTTTCAGCACCTGAAGAAGATCCTCGGAGACAAGATCCACGTCGAGCCTCCCAAGCCCGAGGACTGTTACCTCCCTTCTCCCTCGGCGCTGAAGGGAAAGATCCTGCTGAAGGGCAAGAAGCTGAGCACCACCTGCACCGCGTCGGAAGGCGAGGTGACGGACGAGGACGAGGGGGCGGAAATGTCTCAGAGGATGAGCATCGAGACGGCGGAGCCACCGACGGTCGCTCCGAAGAAGTTCCAGCTGTCGAAGGACCTCTCCGATCTGGTGACCCTGTGCAAGTCCGTGGAGTTCCGAGACTTCCCGACGTCCTTCCAGAGCCAGAAGCAATGGGAGCTTTGCTCGTTCAACGAGGTCTTTGCCACGCGCTGCGCCAGCGACTTCCCGGGCGACTTTGTGAACTACAACAAGAAGTACCTGGCGCGGGTTTACCCCAGCCCCATGCGGATCGACTCCAGCAACATGAATCCACAGGACTTCTGGAAGTGCGGTTGCCAGATTGTGGCGATGAACTACCAGACCCCCGGCCTGATGATGGACCTGAACATCGGCTGGTTCCGTCAGAACGGGAGCTGCGGCTACGTGCTGCGTCCGGCCATCATGAGGGAGCACGTGTCCTATTTCAGCGCCAACACCAAAGATTCCGTGCCCGGTGTTTCCCCGCAGCTGTTGCACATCAAGATCATCAGTGGACAAAACTTCCCCAAGCCCAAAGGCTCCGGTGCCAAAGGCGACGTGGTCGACCCGTACGTGTACGTGGAGATACACGGCATTCCCGCCGACTGCGGCGAGCAGAGGACTAAAACGGTCAACCAGAACGGAGAGAACCCTCTGTTCGACGAGAGCTTCGAGTTTCAGATAAACCTCCCCGAGCTCGCCATGGTGCGCTTCGTGGTGCTGGACGACGACTACATCGGCGACGAGTTCATCGGCCAGCACACCATCCCCTTCGAGTGCCTCCAGCCGGGCTTTCGCCACGTGCCGCTGCAGTCCCTGACCGGCGAGGTGCTGCCGCACACCTTGCTGTTCGTCCACGTGGCCATAACCAATCGAAGAGGAGGCGGCAAGCCGCACAAACGGGGGCTGTCTGTGCGAAAGGGCAAGAGGAGCAGGGAGTATGCCAGCATGAGAGTGCTATTGATCAAGGCCGTGGATGAGGTCTTCAAAACGGCCATGCTGCCGCTGAGGGAGGCGACGGATCTCAGAGAAAACATGCAGGTGAGCAGCTTTGAGTCGTCGCGTCCTCTGATGTGTTGCGGTGCAGAGTCGTTCCCGTCTTGCAGCAGGGGAATGTTTTTTTTTTTATGTGAGAGTGTGGACAGAATAATTTGGAACCCCAAGTCAAGTGAAGATGAAAACCAGATTTAGTACTAAACGCTCCCCCCCCCCCGAGGGAGAAACACAAACCAGGCGCGACTGAAGCCGATTGGATTTGATGTGTTGTGTAATATTCCAAACAATCGCTGAGGAAAAGTTGGATAGTGTTTTAATTGAGATCCTGATTTAATGGTGGATTAGTTTTTGTTCATATTAAGATTCCTACAGCCGAGCACAATGATGAGCGTTGCCTTTTAGCAGGCCGTTAAAATAATTGAACCTAAACCTCGTGCCCTTTTAATATCGCCCAATCAAGACCAATCCGGTGTCCTTTTAATCTCGACCGCCCCAGATCACCGGGGAAACCGTGTCATTTTGTCCTCATGATCACAGCTGTTTGTGACATTGACATTTTAGGAGAAACACTGCAGCGGA
This sequence comes from Apeltes quadracus, assembly GCA_021346845.1. Classification (NCBI taxonomy): domain Eukaryota; kingdom Metazoa; phylum Chordata; class Actinopteri; order Perciformes; family Gasterosteidae; genus Apeltes; species Apeltes quadracus. Next base: position 3,784,188 of record CM037936.1, read on the forward strand.
ATACCACAACACTTCTATGGTCACGTGTTGTGTTCCTTCTGCCGTTGTATAAGGATTTATGTCGGTAGGTCTGTTTGTATTGCCGTCATTGTGTGATTACAAGCCACTGGCCTTGAGACTATAACACGTAGTTTGTCCCTGCGGTTGTTTATGTAGGGTTTAAATCAGGGCTTACAGGAAGGGTAGGATTTGATTGTTTTTGTGTGTGTGTGTTTGTTCCATTCCCGTGTGATACTGCCGTCAGAGCAAAATGATTGAGTGTTTGTGAGAAAGCTGGCAAGTGGCAGAATGAAAGCTCTTCTTCCTGCTACTTTGTGGGGTTGTGGTTAAATATTTAAAACATATCATCGACAGATTGTTATTTTGATGCCGGTAATGTGTTGTTATTCCTCACCTCTCTCCCGCAGAATGCCATCGCGTCTTTTAAAGAGCTGTGCGGCCTTTCAGCAGTGGCCAACCTGAAGCAGTGCATCCTGGCCCTTTCTCCTCGACTCACAGGACCCGACAGCAGCCCCCTCCTGGTGTTCAACCTCGCCGACCAGTACCCCAACCTGGAGCCCCAGGGCCTGCTGCCAGAGGTGCTCAAGAAAGTAGTCACCAACTATGAAATGGTGAGTCGTAGTCCCGAAAGTAGGCAGAATATTTAACACGTGGAAGTACGTGTGATACGGGCAGGAACGGTGAAGCATTGTCCCTAAAAATACAGCAGAAAGAAACACATGCGAGACCTGACACAACAATTCTGCACGTCATCAGCATCCATCCATTAATACCAAAAATGTAAAGAAGACCGTAACAAGCTGTGATCCAATCAAATCAATACATTGGCTTTACTGGACTTAATGGGGGCAAACAGAGATGGTTGCACGGCTGGAGCTCCGTTAGGTAACAATCAATGTTCACGAGTTATGCAACATGCCATTCAGGCTTTTCCCAGACAACGCCGCGTTACCCTGAACACATCGTGTTCTCTCTTCCATCGATTCTCAGCCCACCGTGAGCCAAGTCAACTTTCCGAGCTGAGCTGACGGACATAAATGAGATGAGAGCAATGCTCAAAGATGTAAATAATGTATGGATCGGTACAATTAGAGATTAAGGTTCTGTGTCAAAATCCAACACAGGGAGTAGCAAAAATAGAATACGGGTCTCACCCTCCCCCCCCCTCCCCCCCTCCCACCCCACCGCTGTGCTGAGAGAAAAGTGGAGAAAGTCCAGCATGTTGACATACTCTGATTTCAGCTTTCATATCACAACAAACTCTAGGGCAAGACAGGAAGTCGAGATAATACAGAAATGCACACATCTGGGAATACACAGCGCACATGTCGTTGTTTTAACACTAAGCAAAAGATTCATTCTGTTGATCTTTAATATATTTGAACTCTGAATGAATACAAATGTTATCTATCATTATTATTATTGTGTGCATATCCTTGATATTTCTTCAATTTATAATTACCGTTTGGCTAAAATGTGTTATCCGCTTTACTGATGTCATTGCTAAACTAACATCCCCTTTGAAAAAAATGCAGGTAATGATTATAGCACTTTAAAGCGGCTCTTAATGTGCCTCTTAAACGGGCTTGAGACGGTGCTTCTGCCACCAAGACGGTCCTTTCTTCTCCCATCAGGGACGTAATCACAGCGTGTGTGACAGCTCCAAGCGCCGCAGCTGCAGAGTGACACAGCTAATGACTGCGCCGGGTAGAACGCGGTGATTCACTCGATCGGCCCGTTCCCGGTACAGTACACAGTGCCGGGGGGGGGTGGGCTTTATGTGATCATCGCTAACGACCCACAGATCTAAATGTGGATAGGGGAAGAGCACCATTGACATTGTGTCCGACCACATGACCATCCAGCGGGACTAATCAAATGAATGCACCAACTCGACCTCAACGGTTGCCAGTAAGAACATAAATCTTTTTAAAACTCGGTCACAGATAAACACTGAACTGATTGAAAAGGGCTCAGTAATTACTTTAAAACGCTCATTTATATTGCTGCTCAACGGAACTAAGGATTGACGGATATCGGGGTTTAGTTGCGATTAGTCGGTGAGAAAAATAAAAATGCATTTCAAAAAGTCTTCGGTGTCTTCGTCTCCCTCATCCCCTACGGGGATCCATCTTGGGGGGTATGATGATCATCACAACAGTACAACGCGGCTTTGTTTCACCGAGCTTGAATTTAAACAGTTTTTCCTTCCTTCCTTTCCGTCTTGACGGCAGCAGAGCAGAGCAGAACGGTCCGGCTCCGACATCCGACATCACTTAAGTCACTTAGCGAGCGCGCGACTAAATGTAAAACTCCCTTGCAGCAATCCGGCGGACACAAAGGGCCCCGTGCCCGGGGGGAGGGGGGGGGAGCAAATTGAAATAAATGGCAGAGCATTATTTTGGGTGCGTGTGTATCTCCTCTGTGTCAGATGAAAACGTTTAAGCTATTACTAAGCTCATTGACGTAGAACGCTCCGGATGGTCCGACCGCGTCGTGTTCCCTCTGTGCTTGTTTACCTCCCCGTGAGGCAGCTACAAAAGCATCAATAGCCCTTGTGTGAGGAAGCAAACGTTTGTGTTATGGTAGTTCAGGGGGCGTGTCCGTGGGCGGCGTTCAATATGCAAATGGTTCCTCTTTAGAGTCTACGGGTCTGTTTCAACAGGCACCGTGAGACACGGAGCCGCCTGCAGGTCACCAGAGGTCGTGCTCTCAATTAAGCAGGAACGTTAAACCCCAGAGGCGCTCGACTTTGCTCATTTCACAGATAACACGGCGGCGGCCGGCAACACGGCGACTCGCGTGTTTACGTCGTGCTCTCCTCGTAGTCATGTGACCTTGATTCTCTGCCTGCGTTTCACCATCATTTTCTGAACCGTTTAACGGGACTCGAGTGTTCAGTATACCTCCAGTGGAAGACGCCGCGTTCCCGTTTGAGGAAAAGAAAAACGCCAAACTTTTGATAAACCCCAAACTTGCTTGTGTCTCTTTCCCTCTATTTTAAAAGAATGCCGTCCTGCGGCCACGCCCACCACTGTGCCTGTAATCACGGCTTGTTTTCAGGGGCCCTCCCTGCACAGAAATATCCGGCCAACAGACACGGAAAGCCTCCTGCTTTATTGTGGGATACCACATAATAATTTTTTTTTCTGATGTGGAAAACAAAACCAAAAAAAAAAACGTGTTTTGTCTGCTTTCAGGTGATCCAGACCAGCAAGACCCTGCTGGAGAGCTACGAGGGCGTCTACGAGAGAATCCTGCAAACCCAGAAAGCCGGTGAGGGAAGGATAGAGGGTGGAAGAGGAGAAAAAAGGCTGTTTTTCTGACCCCATTAGGCGGCTCCTGAATGCGTCCCCGACGGCGTCGGCCGCCTCTCTGAAGCCACGCGGCGCAGATCACTCAATTTGGAAATTCGATCGGCCTGATTATGCTTTTCTCATTGGGATGAGTGGAATTACCATTTGAATCGTGTTCAAGTGCGCGATCCAGTCGCTGCTTCCCTTTTTTGAAAGGCCGCGGTTCAGACAGGGGTGTTCAATTCACGCCGTTAAGGGCCTCCGTACGGCGTTCCAATCACGCGGTCGGGTTTCGGGTTCAGAGAGATGACAGACGAGGGAACTGGACAACGGCAAGGCGGTTCCCCTCCCCCCAAATGCTAAACACCAGTGAGACTGTACAGAATGTGTCCGTGGAGGCTGGATTTAAGAATAAGACTGTGTTTTCTGGCTGTGTGTCAATCTTTTTTATTCCGGGACGATTGTCCTGTAATGTAACACGGTTACGCAGACTACGCAGACATCAGTGTGCTTTTATTCACATGCAGCACTGCCTGGCCATCAATTCCATCCAAGGAGCATTGAAGGCTAATTAATGGTGGGCAGCTGCAAGAGCTAAGTGAGAGTGGAAGGGCGGGGGAGAGAGGTGGGGGGGGCTGACCATCATCATTACCACGGCGCAGCTTTATTGGTTTCCAAATGGACGGACTTATAAAATATTCAATTTCCTTAGTCGTGGCACATCAGAGCAGAGGACTGCATCTTTTAACCAATGGGATGATCAAAGGCTTGTTTTTTTTCTCCTCCCTTCCAGCCTTTAGCAATTACCAGCCTGTGGCTTTGGGGGGAAACCTGCAGGGAGGTTGAGCTTACTGGCCTCAGAACGATGCCCCGACGCCTCTGCTCACATCGCAGCAGCACAGTTTTATTTTGATACCCTGGCTTTTTTAAGTTCTTTTTTTTTATTTATTCGTGCAGCTAATTGTGTGAAATGAGTGAGCGGGACTGTTACTCACACTGCACTGGCTCTGTTGTGAAGACCACCTGCTGTTCCCTGACCTGCAGCACGGCCTCGTTCGCAACGCGCGTGGGCTCGGGCGCCTTCTGTTTACTCGTTGTTTTGATTCACGGAGCACATGTTCACTCTCGCGTTGGCCGAGTTCTGCCTGGTGCTCATCCTCCACGAGGCTTCACATGCCGTGAAGGCGAGGTCGTTCGGGCATTGTCAGATCCTTTCGTTGCAGCCGTCAGTGACGGCGGTTCATTGGATGAGCGTTTGAAACCCAGCAGGTTGTGGTGTAACTCCGTTGGGCTGCACAGTGAGTCCTGGTTGATCGATGCCCAATCACAGGGAAACCTTCTTTTTCGTGAAGCGAAATAGTGTACTGAATACACAAGCGGGGAAATTGCTCAAGTAGACCAGGTTTTTGTTTATTCAAAAGCTTCTTTGGGGTTTTTGATCCAAAGGGCTATTATATCTGATTTATTGTCTGAAATCAGCTGGAGGTAATTGGACAGCCGACAACTGCAAACTAGGACACAACAGATGGCAAGACTGATTGACTTTGATTTATTTTCCATCCTAAACTGACGGCCTGTTGTCCCCGGTGGTGCGTGTGCACGCGCTCGGGTGCATGTTTGTATTTGTGCCTGTGCACGTTGCACAGTTGCATGCGCATCTGTTCGGTAGAAACTGGGTCAGCGCGACCCCAGTTCGCCCGTTACGACATATTTCGGCAGCAAAAGTTGCGAAAATCGAATCACACCGGCTCAGACGAAGAAAACCCCCACACAAAGGCAGCGTGATGTCACCTTCTTCAGCCGACGCCTTCAATTAGCATCCAGGGCGGATGGATGGCCGAACCCGCCGCAGACTAACGCCATCAGGCAGGAGATGTTCGTGGGAGCTGCGGCGACACGCTGCAGGATACAAAGCGAAGGTGTTTGTGTGCTGATGGGGGAGCAGTCGGTACTTCTGATGACACATCTGCACTCGGCAGCACAGACGGTAACGTCAGGCCGTTACAGGTGTAGGAAGGCGACGCACCTCTCTCAGGCTGTTTGCATTCTCCACAGGGCGGGTCTCTGACTGGGAGAAGCCTTCAGGTTGGGTCAGCTGACATCTCATCTTTTTTTCTTTTTTCTTTTTTTTACCCCCGATCAATTTAAAGTGTCGCCGACGCAACAGGCTGAAGCCCCAAAGAGGTATATACGTATGTGAGTGCATGTGGTTAATTAAAAATAAATCCACATGCAGCCATGCAAGATCTTTTCCTTCTTTGTTTGAACCGGGCATAGTTTACAGCGGCTCTGATGACAGTGGGATTAGAGACACTCCTCCGTTGTTGAAAGGCGCTGCCTCTCGGTTCGCCTTCGTTCGTTCTCCAGCTTTACCTCAGAGATCCGGATCTGAAGCGCCGCGCTGAGAATGAGCTTCCCCCCTTTCTCGCCTGCTGCCAGACTCCATAAAATGTTGCTAGGCAACCTCCAGTGTGAGTTAACTGTGCGTTTGAGAGGAGGAAGCTGTGCACCCTTGTCATGTTCATGTGCACGCTGTAGTTACAGAATCCTTTAGGTGTGTGTGTGTGTGTGTGTGTGTTACATTCACACTTTGAATGCTCAGCTGAGCAGAACAACCCAACACCCCGTATGGTCATTTGGGGGGGGACGGTGGGGGGTTTCTCGTCTGCACACCGCGTTTCCATGGCAACAGCAGCAACAGGGGGCCGGGGGCGGACTCCAGCTGATGTCGGCACTTCACGCGGAAACGTGTGCGCGCTGAGCAGAGAGCCTCCGTGCAGAAGTGCGTTACGCACGTGAAGTGTTTGTTGGTAGGAGGAACTCCGCTCGGTTTATTTACCTCCAACACAATATTGAGCATCTCCTTAGTCAGACTTGGTCGTGCAAAGGGAGTGGAGAGGGGGGAGGGAGGGGGACAAATCCCTCCTCTGTTGGATGCCTTGATGCTGATCCACAGTGAAAGGGATGTTGGTGGCGCCCCCCGCTGCCTCTCTCCCTGTTTCCTCGCGGCTTCCTTCAACTCGCCGTTTTGTTTCCTTCACTTCCTTCAAGGTAGCGTGGCTTGTTTCTCTCTTTTTTTCCCGTCTTTTGACAGATCTAACCAGTTTTTACCCCGGCCCCTTTTTTACATTCCATCAACACGTGGTTTTGGATTTCAGATAACGAAACATCTTTTAAATAAACTCACGTTATTCAGATTCAATTATTGTAAACGCCCGAAGGATTGATAGCAACTATAAAGCCAGTTATTTGATAGCTGCATCCTGTCACTTGCCAAATAGAAATCATTTCCTCTAGCTTTAGTTTTTATTAAACCCCATTGCGTCCCATTACTTAACAATGTATCCCGCCGGCCTTCAGTCGATTGACCCACCGCTCGCTCCCGTCTGCTTTCTCCCCTCGCAGCGATGGAGTTTCACGAGAACATCCACGACTCGGCGGTGAAGGAGGGGCTGAAGGGGCGCAAGCTGCACAAGGCGGTGGAGAGCTTCACCTGGAACATCACCATACTGAAGGTGAGCTCTTCCTTCACAGAGGGCGGGTTGTTCCTGAACTACAAGGCTCTCGAATCACTTGAGTCTTTCGTTCCAAGCGACTTTCATCTTGTCAATGTTTGAGTTTGCTTCAGTTATTTAACTATTTTACTTGTATAACACTTGAAATAATCCATCATCACTGTTTTGTGAGTGCTTCAAATAATTATACTGTCCTTTTAAAAGAAATCCACATATATTCGCAGTTAGTCAAAAGCCGCCAGCTGGTCGGCTCCTCGCCTCTCAGCAGGGACCCTCGAGCAGCAACGCCACAAGCTACAGATCTATTTTAGAGTGATGCAATTTTTTTCAAACTATGCTCCAACTGTGATCTTACCCCCCCCCCCCCCCCCCTCCCTCCCTCCCCGCCTCCCTCCCCCAGGGCCAGTTAGACCTACTGAAGCACGCGAGGAACGAGGTCCAGGAGAACCTCAAGCAGATCCACTACGCCGCCCTGACCAGCAACCTGAGCAAAGGCGGCCCACAGGGGGGCGCCGAGTGCAGGAGCAGGCGCAGCCTGGGGGCCATTCCCGAGAAGGCCACGGCGGAGGAGGAGCTCACCGACGAGGACAACTAGAGACCAAACTATCTGCTTCGCCGCTATTCGCAAACACAGCAGTGTGGGTTTTTTTTTCTTCTTTTTTCTCTCCCCACATTCCAACCCGGCTGTGACCCGGCGATGCAAAATGTGCCCCCCCTCCCCCCCCCCCCCCCCCCCCGGAACGTGTGATGCTGCCTGTCCCTCAGACGCACACACAGACCTTTAGCCAGACACGCATCCCCCCCCCCCCACTCCTCCCCCCACACACACACCTCTCCCCCCCCCAAGTCATTCCTCTCACCCAGTATCGCTTCCTGGGAGAGCCGAGCGAACTACCAGCCACGAGATCATTCAAGACGTCGACCTCACTGTTCAGAGACGGTGTCCGTCTGGCCAGCGGACCGGGGGGGCCCCTCGGCTTATTGGAGGAGATTTCCTAAAGCACAATTTTTTTGAAGTTCTGAATGTAATAGAAAATGTCCGTTTACAAACGGTCCATGTTTTTGTCTGCCAAAATGCTGACCCTGTGTGTAAATATGGAGTTTCCTGGTTGTTTTCTGCAGAGTGCATCATTTTATTATTATTATATACTTGGACATATAAGATTTATTTTATAAAGAGATATATGAACATGTGTGGAGAAACGAGACGGGTTTTGTTTTTTAATCTGTAGATAACGAATAGATTGTATTCAAATCGTGTGTTGGGGGCGGAGCCTCAACATCCCGCAGCGCCCCGAGAAGGAACCCCGACGACCGGCCTCCCACCCGGGGGGTCACTGTCCCGTCTCTCTCGTGCTCTGATGGCTCCACCGACGGCAGAAAGATCAAACGGTGACCTGAATTGCGATTTCGGAGGATTTTCTTTCCCCAAGTGTGCTCTCAACCAGCGAGCCCGCTGTGGTTCCGTGATTTGTGATGGCTTGGTTCCGTTGGACATGAGGGCCGCTCGCAGACTGTCGACCGGAGGTCATTTGGACTGTTTTCACTTCCTGCGGTTTGGGGCGGGAGGGGGTCTGGACCCGGGGGAACCAGTGGGTTTCGGCGGCGGTTCCACAAAAAACGCTTTGTAAGAATTTTAAACTCAGGTCTGTTGAGAAGGAAAAGATGTGAACTTGGGAGTAACAGCAACACCTTCACAACTGTTTGAGTATCCAAAGTCTCCCTGTGATCTCATTGTGCCACGCTACTGTTCTCTCGAGCTCCAAAAGCCTCTTTCCCCACTTCATGTAACATCTGTGTCCTTTATTTCAAATGAGGAGAAAGAAAGAAAAAAAAAAGTTACCTTTTGATAGCAAAGTGGGGCTGAGTGACTGGACGAAGGACGTTTGACATGTTGACACTCGGCATCATCTAGACTCCATGAAGTACACCGAGCTGAACTAACAATAAACAAGACTTCAGGAAGGCTGGAATGTTGATCCAGTGTTCTGCTCGGTTCGGGCTTCAGTTTCCAATTTATTTTGTTTGTATCCATCTTCACTGGGAGGTTCCTTTGCACAATGAAACCCGTCGTCATAACAAAAATCCAATTCAACAGTGTTTCCTCCAAGTCAACCATCAACGTCCATTAAATGAACAGGTTTTAGAACTGTTACATTAGCGAGGTGTAGCTAATAAACTAAAGTAGGGCTCAAATATATTTAAATATATTTTCTATATATCCACAAATCTGTGCTGTACGTAGTTTTGATGAATATACAACCAATCAAGTTACTCTGTCAACATGAGCCGCTGCTCACTGCACTAATGCCTCCTTTTTAACAGCAGCTCCATCTTTGATAAGTGAAAATAATTCAGATATTAAATCCAAACTGGGGGGAAAAATAATGCGACGTAACTGCTGCCTTTAACTAGAGCAGGGCGACGCGTCAATCCCATCAAATGTTGAAAGCACAAAGGAATTTTCTAATGAAAAAGTGATTTTTCACTTCCACTGCTGACAAATAAAAAAAAAACAGGGGAAACATTCAACATTTCAATGCCAGTTGTTGGATCTTCTGGGTTCTTCGGGGGTACAAATACTTAGCAAAGCTAATAATTCACTTTTCTTCTGTGACCCAATTTGCTTTTATGGAAAAATAACTGAAAATGCTAAATTGGATTAGATTTTCATTTTTCAGGCCATGCCCTACTTTTCAACTGTTCCAGCAGACGTCTGAACAGTGCTGTGCCAATCAGCGTATCTCTTAATTTTTTGTGAAGACAAAAGAAAAAGCAGCATTTCGTTTGTACTCCCGTCTCATGTCTTCATCTGTCAAGTCCCAAAGAATTAATAAACAACGATGGGTGGATTTGTGTGTCTCATTGTTTTTCCCGTCTTCCTCACGCACCCCCTCTCCCCCCCTCGCCACCCCCGAGGTTTGGCAGCGCGTTTAACGCAAAACACGTGCAACGCAAAACACGTGCAACGCACAAAGTGGCGCCGTCTGCACGGGACACGTGTGTTCATTTTCAAGGACAGTCACCTCGAGTCCGAGGTCACGGGCCCGAGAAGCGCACGCGTCAGTATTGATTAGTTCCCAGAGAGCCGGGGGAAAAAAACGGACACAAACGCACAAAAGCAGCAGCACGCAAACTTTATTTGTGCAGCGAGACTCAAGGTGCTTCGCCCGCAGTAAATTACGTTATGGCCGCTGATTTGATCAAATCATTGATGATTCGGGACTTTGTATGACATTATAAAGCTAAATAAGATTTAATGAAAAAATGAGAAGGATCCACTATAATCGAAAAACAGGACTCACACACATTCCCGGAAGCAGAATGGGGGAGGGGGACTGGAGGGGGGTACGGACCGGCCTCTTCCGGCACCCTAAATCACGGCCTTGGTGTTTACAGCTCAGAGGAGCCGTGAGGGAAACGTTTGGGCCGAGTAGATGTCAGATAGATGTGGCAACTCCACCGCTGAGTAGTGGTGGTTCTGGTAGGGGTTGTAGTGGTGGTTCTGGTAGGGGTTGTAGTGTTGGTTCTGGTAGGGGTTGTAGTGGTGGTTCTGGTAGGGGTTCTAGTGGTGGTTCTGGTAGGGGTTGTAGTGGTGGTTCTGGTAGGGGTTCTAGTGGTGGTTCTGGTAGGGGTTCTAGTGGTGCTGCTGGTGCTGCCGATGCTGCTGCTGGTAGTGGTGACGAAGGTTGCCGTGGTGTGGCTGACTCACCATGACAACCTCTAGCTACCTTTCGCAGATGGCTCGGAGGTCAATAAACGCTGCAGTCCCTCCGTCTCTCGGTGTGGAGGAGGACGGAGGGGTGCAGTCATCGTGTCTCCTCATTGGTGAAAGGTTCAGGTTCAAGTCCTTCACATTGCCTGCAGGTTATGTCTCTAAAAACGTCAAAAGGTGGAGGCATGAAGCACCTCCTAACTCCCCCGCAGCCCAAAGTGGCTCCTCCTATATCTGGTTTTAAGTACCAGTCGCTAGCTCAACATCATTTACTGTGACCGTGTAGCAGCAGACCAAACGCAACCAAAAGGGAATCATGGTTGGAGTACCAAACTGTCTTAAGTAATGTTGTCCAAGTCATTTAGTCACATCCCCTTGTGCTTTAGGAAATACAGATTGACAGTTAAAGACCCGATTATGAAACTCATTAGAAGATGAACTGAATATGGAATCACATATTGGGTGCATTTGAGCGTGAATGTCATTCCTGCTACTACGGGAAATAACACAAGCTCAAGGTAGAGACTGATTGTCTCTATACCTCTATAAACACACACACACACACACACAATTTTATATAGAAACAACAAACCCAAATAGGGGCGATAAACACAGTGGCTGTCTCTGTGATAATGTGAAATAAGTCTGCTGTTGCAATAAAATCAATTACGGTGCTGTGAGCAAACTGTGGGTCATGTTGACCACAGTTGTTGGAAAACAGAAAGAATAAAGAAGTGAATATGCAGAGTGCCACGTGGACACGCAGATAAGAGCAGAGGTCTGGCAATAACAATCCACTCACCACAAATCCATACTCTGCCCCTGACAGCGCCATGGCAACGCATGTTTGAAGTGGGTTTAATGTTTTATTACATTACACTCAACCAAAGTCACGAAACGAGAACAAATCGTCTGAAGTGGCATTTAATCAATCGGTGACCCCGATGGATTGTTTCGGCCCTCAGCCCTGTTTAACCCCACCACCTAACCCCCCCAGCTACCAAGATGACTAGAACCAAAATATATATATATATATATATATAAACCACTTTGTAGGAAATCGCATAAACTAATTACTGCATATTACATAATCTAATGAACTATTGCAGCTTGGCCGCGTTCATGCGTCACCCGAGTCGCGAGGCGGAGACCGGGGGGGTCCGGGGGGGCCCGAGGGAGCGGCGAGGAGCGGCGAGGAGCGGCGAGGAGCTTCACTGAGCGAGCCCTCCCCCTTCTCTCTCACAGACCACGAGGAACGCCCAACAAGCCGATTGTTATCACCACCTCTGCTTTACGAGTGTTTAACGGCCTGCGGTCCTTAAACAGAGAGGCCTATTCAACGCCGGTCCATCCCCATGGTAACTCTAGCTCATTCACCATTTAGGCTACATTTGCCACCAACTAGGATTTCAACTAGGAACAATTAATGGACAGAACATCGTCCATCTTTTAACCTTGTTCTTCATCGCCTGTGACGAGCGTAATCTATAAAACGCAAGTACCGTTTGTTCAAAATGAACCAAACTCAGCTAATTGCTGCTTCGGAAAATAAACCACCGTGCAGCCGATGGAGCACACAAGGAACACACCCCGAATACACCTGGAACACACATGGAACACACCTGGAATACACCTGGAACACACCTGGAACACACATGGAACACACCTGGAATACACCTGGAACACACATGGAACACACCTGGAATACACCTGGAACACACCTGGAACACACATGGAACACACCTGGAATACACCTGGAACACACATGGAACACACCTGGAATACACCTGGAACACACATGGAACACACATGGAATACACCTGGAACACACATGGAACACACCTGGAATACACCTGGAACACACCTGGAACACACATGGAACACACCTGGAATACACCTGGAATACACCTGGAACACACCTGGAATACACCTGGAACACACCTGGAACACACATGGAACACACATGGAATACACCTGGAACACACATGGAACACACCTGGAACACACATGGAACACACCTGGAATACACCTGGAACACACATGGAACACACCTGGAATACACCTGGAACACACATGGAACACACATGGAACACACATGGAACACAGGTGGAACACACATGGAACACACATGGAACACAGGTGGAACACACATGGAACACAGATGGAACACACCTGGAATACACCTGGAACACACATGGAACACACCTGGAACACACCTGGAACATACCTGGAATACACGTGGAACACACCTGGAACATACCTGGAATACACCTGGAACACACCTGGAACACATCTATAACACACCTGGAACACAATGAAGGAAGTAGTGTTGAACGACCTGTTCATCGGGGACAATGTCACACAAGTTGTGACACAATAACGACTTGTTCCGGCTTCCCAACACTGCGGCTCCGGTTGGACCGTTGCCACGGCTGCGCTGTCAGGTCCCCCCCCACCAAACAAACTCTGCTTTTCCCTGCCACACAATGGCCGCTTCGGCGCGACCACCAAAACTCAATGTGGGTTGAGGGAACCATTGTGCGCTGCAGCGGTGATTAGAGCGGTCGGCTAACCAATAAACCCGGGGACCGATAATAATGTAATTGCTCAAGCAGCTGGTTCTCGTCTGAGTTCTGTTTCATTGTTTTAAGTGTGGTGGGGGGAACAGTGTGGTACAGTAACCATTTGTTTAGAGATAAAAAAAAAGGGGAAGTTGACAAAAGACACACATTGTGAAACACAAATCATATGTCCGAGCTACTAAATGCATTGTTTTACTGCCTTAATAAATGTTGCCTGACAGCAGGTCCGAGTCTTTTATTGCGTCTTGTGACATTGTGTCATGCATATGCTGTGTGCACACAGGGGGCAGCATTTCACTTGCACTTGCACTGGGCTAAAGTCACGCGTGGCATCGGCCTGTAGTTCATGTCAGGCGCCAAACTGCAGCTTCACGGCCCGAGTACCGTTTAAAAGTTTCTTTATTGGATTAAACCCAGTGGCAACTCTACCGAAACATTCAGTTACGACATGAAGTGCAAACCCAACATTCTCAGTGGAAATATTGGGTTGAAAACATTTTTCAACCCAATTTTTTTTTACTTTTTACCAAAACCTTTATTCTTCTAAAACTTTCAAATCCAAAAAATATTTTTTTTTCACATAGATGTTTTGTGACAGCACTGATTTAATGCACTTTTTTAACCATTTGTTTAGGCGATTCCTTTCATGACCGTTTAAGCGCCTCTGCTGCCACCTAGTGGTCAAACAGGAGTCATGCGAAAGTACTCGGATACTCACGCACAGCTGCACACATCAAGTGCGCCCTGTCGACACAGCATTTCCCGCTCTAAATACATCTGTGACCTCTTTTAATGTTTCATGTTAGCTGATTTATGGGCGGAGGGCTGAGGGGACATGGTCAGCACATTTTGGACAGTTTTTTTTTCAAATGTCCTCTTGTCTTAATGTCAAACTCTGTCCTCAAAGAGCTGATTCCTCATGAACATTCGGATCCTCCGGGAGCCCAAATGAAGCCCCCTGAATGAAAGAAGTCCAGTTGGAGGAGAATCTGCGCTTGTTCTCTTATTGTGCACATGGATGTGATTTCCACAAGATGGCAGAACGAGCTCAGAGACTCGGTGCGTTTCCCCGGGAGCTGCTCCTGAGCTCTCCCTCTAATCACGTCTCCTTCTCCTGGGAGCCGCCTCGTAGAGTATCACACCTGCCCGCTTTGTTCTTTCCCTCCCCATGCCGGGGGAACGAGTGCAGAACCCAGCTCCCAAAATGCACTGCAGCTCGCCTTTCGCCAGGCAACCGTTGCGAACATGTGGCACTTTCTTTAAAACAAAACAACAAGCAACAAAAATGAGTCAAAGAGGAACCTCTGCTATGAAATGCTGCATGTAAATGCGGGTTCTGGGGAGCGGGAGAGGGGATGCTGGAAGTCGGATGCGTCAGGTGACACCTTTAGGCCTTTTGAGGATTATTGTTTGAGTTGGTTTTCATACGCGAAACGTGTGTAAACCGGGACTTCAAACTTTGCCAAAAAGAAACTCCAACCATCCGTCCCCGAGTCGCGTTCCATCATTGACCCCCAACATGACCTTTGCTCATTCGACTGAAACAGAACACGCGACCTTCGGCTGATCTTAATCTTTAGCAACAATAGAGGGATTTGTTGACGTATTATTTATCACATTATCATTTTTTCTAACAGTCGCACCCTGCTTGGCCCGGCGAATGCGTTGTTTGCGGTATTTTCTTACCGATCGCATCCGCTTGTTTACTGCGAAACCGCGGCGCATTGTTTGTCGGGCTGAGGGAGCCTTGATGGAATCAGAGTCCATTAGCATGGAAGGCAGCGTCGGGGTGACTTTAGCTCCTAATTAAAAACAGATGTGTCCAGTTAATAGTCTTAATACTTTGTGGGAGAGCGAGACAATCACCGCAGAAATATCTATTTGCCTCATTAAATCGGGAGGCTTGATCATGATGAGAAGCGGGGTAATGAATGAAGACAGACATGTTTACCGGGTGGTTTCAACACTGTTTGCTGGGAGGAGAGAGAGGCTGGAATCTAGATGGACTGTTTGGTGGCAGGAGAGGTGGAGGGGAGGACTAATGTGATGAGTGGCAGGCGGGGTGAGGGAGACGCGGTACTCCAGGCCCGTGGAACTCTGCAGGAAACGCGGGTGTGGCCTTTGAAACGCTAATCGTAATGCTAACTTGCGTGTGTTGACATTGCTACGAAGTAGCAAGGGGCACACCGACCCCTACAGTTTATCCATGTATGTATGTTTATCCATGAATGTGTTTAAATAGTCACGAAGGACAAGCAGACTTTGCTGTAATGTATTTTTTTTAATCGTGGGAGCTGTCCTCTATTACTGTCTTTTGAGGGATTAGAAGTGATGTGTTTTTAATATTCTCCATGAAGTGGATACGAAAGCTGCAGCAAAGCTTCCAAAACTGAGCAATTTTAAAGTGCGGCTGTGGTCGCGCGTGTACGTACACGACTAAATGTACATAAACGTATGTGCGTTTTGTCCGAGCCTAATCCCAAACCGCACAACATCCGCCCCAGCAGTTAATATAATCACATAACACAAAAAAGCAGCTGGAGCCAGAAGAGGCGACGCCTTCTGCATCGTGAATGACGTCCACAGTTATCAGAACTGTTGAGAATCGATGTTCTGACAACCGACTTAGTGATTAACAGGCTGCTGGCTGTCGACTGTTGGAGGATTATCGCGGCGTAAGTGAGCATGATGCCCGTGTCGAGCTCACTTAATTCTCCAAAAACTGTCAAGCGCTTTAGCGAGGCGCCCGCACAGGCGAGTGTGTGTGTGTGTGTGTGTGTGTGTGTGTTTGTGTGTGTGTGTGCGAGTGTCGGGGGCAGGGACGCGTGTGGACACGTCAGCCTCCGCTCTGGGATCTGCTGTCACATCCCATCACGGGAGCCGCTCACCGAGGACGGGGCGGCCCGTCCGCGGGTGGTGCTCGGGTGGTTGATCCGCGTCGCGGCCTCTGCGCCGCCAGCCTGAAACGTTTGACCCCCCTGGGGGTCGCGGGAGGAGAAAGAAGGCCGAGAGAGGATGAAAGAAGCACGTTGATGCTCCGTCAATAGAATCTACGCGGTGCATGGCGACTTTAAGACATAAATGAAGGGGAAATGAATCAGGTATTTCCTTCTTCACGTGTATGCTCCCTTGCTAACTTTGGCTGATACAGGTGTATTCCTGCTCATTACCCCGGCCAGCTGCTGCTCCCGTTCGGAGGCTTGTCGCAGCCTCGGCTCGAGTTCACCCTCACAAACAGGAGCACGTCGCTCAGTCAGTCAACCGGTGCTCAGGCTGTGGGCGAAGTTGTTAGCGTAGATAATTAGCTAATTGGAGCTGGACGGATCTGCTGTGTGTGCCGGAAAATAAAAAGCTCCCCGGAGGCCTGAGCTCGCCCTCCAGTTGGGAGAGGGTGCGGCGCTCATTGGGGGAGGGAGGAGGGATGAGGGGGGGGAGAGGTCCCATCGGAGTTGCTAATGTAGCGGAAGAAACACGGGGAAAGGCAAGACAAGTGGAATAGACACATTAGCGTTGGGTCAAAGGGGAAGGTTAAAAGAACCGGGGGGGGTATTCAGAGGGCACATTACAGTATTTATGGACTGAAGCTGATAAGTGAGCTCGTATTTGGCCCTTTTATGATCATTCTTCAAATAAAAGCCTACGTTCCTTCCTTAGCATGAAGTTAAATCTCAGAGATGCATTTTTCGGATTCGGTCAAGTTGGAGCATTGCTTTTCATCTTTACTCAACTTTTGTCAAGCCCCCCCACGATGCGTGAACCGACTGCAAACTCCACGGTGTGAGATATAAACCTCCTGTTAAGGGAAACGAATCCTCGACGTTGTCGTTTCAGCGGTTACATCCTCGTCATCGCATCAGCAGGGGAAACCTCCGATTGTCCATCGTCCCCCCTCTTTTTTTTTAACAGCCAAATATTGGTACATTGATATGGGTCCAACTCCCCTTTGTGTGTCAAGCCCCCCCGCCTTTAACCCCCCCCTCCCCTCCTTCACACGAGCAGGGCCTGATTGACTTTAAACATGGCGCCACGAGCTGGAACCCCAGCGTCTCCTGAGGGCTAATTATTATTATTAGCACTCTGAGCTGCAGCGCTTGTGTCCCCCCCCGCACCCCCCTCGCGCCCCCACCCACCCGAGAGGCCTCGGCGACAACGCACATCCACACGGGCGCCGCCGCGACAGGCGCTCACCCGGGCCTGCCGAGAGTGAGTCAGCGCGGCGCTAATACCCAGGCTAATAATGGCTGCCAAGTGGAGCGAGCGCCGAGCTAATAGCGGGCGGTGAGGGACGGGCAAAGTGCCACCGCGGGGACACGTCTCGCTCAGCCTCGGCCGTCCAGAGGCCCCCGTCCCCGGCTTGTAATTAGTAGCCAGCGACAACAAGGAGGCTCTACAGAGGACAAAAACAGCCGCATGCCAAGCAGGTGCAGGAGGAGCTTTGCAGCAATAATAATTACCCGTCACCAAAACAATCAGCCCCCAGAGCTGGATATTCTATTACATACGGGGGCAGCGGCAAGTTTTCTTCTTAAGCAACACAGACGGGGGGGGGGGGCCGAGACGAGGACGAGGGCCGCGAGGCGGCCAAAGCGGGAGATCCAACATCTTTGGAAACTGTTGAATCCAATGAAGTCCAGTTGAGCAAGTGGACAACAGCAGTGGTTAGTGAGGCGCTCGGTCCTTCATTGGGTGGTTCACTCCGTGCCAACATACTGTATATACACACGTATGTATGTATATGTATATAGAGTACGCAGTTTATAAATAAAGAATTTCTGTCGACTGAAAAATAGTAACCTGATCCAACAACAAAGGTGACAAGAAGAAGTAGATCTGTGATGAGGCTTCTAAACGGCTCCTTGTTTGTTCGCTGTTCACTAAATACCTTTTTATTTCTCCTCCACTGATGGAGGTGGAAATGGGTGCACAGCGAGTGCAAACGTTTTTAACGGCAATTTGGCAAAAATGAGGCAGGAGCCCATTATCCTTCCTCAAAATACATCCCGGGCCTTCACGGAGAACACCATTTGTGTCCTCGCTGATGGTTCTGAGACGCGATTACCGCATCCGATGAAGTAGGACACGTGCTCATATTCCGTCGTCCCGTCGGTGTGTACGAGGCTCGTTTGCTGCGACTTTGTGATCTTATTCCTCCTTATTCAGACCAAAAAAAGAGGCAAACCAACAAACCAACTGCATTTTTCCAAGAAGATAGAAAGGGAAAGACAGAAAGAAAACACAAGAAGAGGACTTCTTCCATTACATTCATCTGGACGGGGACCTGGTCTAATTTAGAATTTAGTAAAATCCCAAAATGCAGCAGGGCGGTTATCATTTTATTGCAAATGCCATTTGGATGCCGTGTCACACTGACTTTGGGAAAATCTATCCCTGCTTCTTGCCCTCCTTTCCACATCCAAGAAACAAAGGTCATTTCATCGGTGGCTTCTGTGAAACGTCCCCGCTGCGTATCCCTCTTCCTTCACTCCAGAAATACACCTTACGCTCAGGACATGAAGAGAAAACCGTGCCGACTGCGATGAAAGAGGACGTGAGAGGTGACGAGGCGCTCTGCTCAGAGACCTCCCGATGCGGCTGTTTGCTGATACACAGTATCCAAAGCCGACCCCCTCGCTGCAGCGAGCCCAGGGGCTGATGGGAGTTCTCGGGGGAACCATTAGCAAGCGGATCGGCAATGCGGCGCGAGGGGAGTGGCGGGCGCAATTCATGGGAGAGCGCTGAAAGAACTCACAACACTCTAACAACACCTGTCACCCCTGCGCCTAATGAGAAACACAATTAGCAATTAACAGTGCGATCTGTCAGGGCTAATACCTGCCTCCCTGCACACGCACACAGCCGGGGGAGGGGGCGGGCGGGGCAAACGTCCTTCATCAGCACTTCCATGCAGGTATGAAATGAGCACAAACAAGCGCATCAATTAGACAGGTGATGTAATGCTGTGGAACCTGAGCCGATTCGCCGCACGGCGGCGGTGGCGATGGCGGCGGCCGTCGGGCAACTTTAAGCTGCTCGCCGGATCCGTTGGCATTGGCCTCATGGACACCAACTACAACCCCCGCCCCTCTCCAAAAAAATCCTCCCACCTCGTGGTTATTCTGCCCGGCTACGTCTGAGGAGACGTTTGAGGACGGTCTCGAGTCCTCGAGGAAATAAAGAGAGCTGGAACAAACAGCACAGCATCTGTTCATAATTAATAGTGAAAACATGCACATGGTTGTGTAGAAGTAGCCTATGGATCACGGTGGGAGTTCCAGACCTCGGCTTGTTCTCGCGCAAGTGACATTTTTTATTGATGTCACTTCTGCTCCGGTGGAGAAATCCGCTAAAACTTTCATGGATTTCGACAAACTGGAAGAGAGTAAAAAAAAGGCCGCGGCTTCTCCAGCGGAACGACGTCCGGACTAAATAAATGACGGCGCGTCTTCGGCTACTCATCTGAAGTTAATGACCTCGCTTTACTTCACATAATATTAGACATTGTGTAGTAACATGGGGGGAAAAGGTCAAAGGTCACTGACCCTGCAACGGTACCTTGATCAGTGACACTAACAGTTGCTATTTCCGTTTAGCAATTACACGATGCTCAAGACTATTTCAAATGTCATTTGATTAAAAAACGTTTGAATTCAGAAAGCGATTTCTAATAAACTGTCTCTCTCGCCGCAACTCACACACACACACACACACACACACACACACGCACACACACACACACACACACACAAGCATACAAACTGGTGTAATCCAGTTAGAACTCTGTTTGTGATGGTGTGTGCGTGTGTGTGTGTGTGTGTGTGTCTGGCGCAGTAATTGTGTCGGCCTTGTTGGTCAGCGGGGAATTGAAGAGTTAAATCCAATTCTGAATTTGTGTCTCCCGTACAGAGGAGGGGAGATGTAGCGTGAGCACCAGCCATATGTCGCCGTCCCCAATTCCGAGGGATTGAATATGGATGAGAAACAGCTCGAGGTCCTGGCGTCGCCGCCGGAAGCAGGTTTGCACTGTGACGGTGTGAGCTCGTTTGTTGCTGCCCGGGGAGGAGGTGGAGTCACAGACGCGAGCGCTGAAAAACTGACAAAGATTTCCACTTGATGGAGATAAAAGTGAGCCGGTGGCTTTGACCTTCGTGTGTCTCCGCTCCCGAGGTTCTCTCAGGACAACGAGGTCGCCCAGGAGGAAGCGTTCTCAACAGCTCCCGTGAGAGGAGGGTTTTCATTTGAGCTCTAAATAATGAACGTAAGGACTGCACCAGAAGCGAATAGGCTCAGGGTTTCCCTTAGTTACAGGGACGGTGAAATATCGCACCCACAATACTAAATTACCTGCGTTTCCAATGATATTTCACCAACCAAGTTGTTTAGGTTGGGAATACAAATAAATAAGTAGTAACTTTTCTTAAGATAAACAAACAATGAGGGGGCTAACACATGGTGGGTTCACTTTTCAGTCATAAGTAGCATTGGGTGAAGGTTTATTCCAACATTACCATGTAAACAAAACATTTTGCCACAAAAGCTTTGGGCGGATTACATCAACTATTATAGATTTGCAAGACACAGAATTAAAACATTAATGAAGGTGAGTATATGAAAGGTGAGTGTATTCCAGGATATAAAATGAGGTCATATTATTGTGCAATTGTGGGAATAATAATATCTTATTAACAATTTTAGACTGATTTTTTGCAACCAAGCAAATAGACAAAATAATCAGCAGATTAGTCAATAATGAAATGTATTGTTAGTTGGACACAAATTGGTTGTAGAAAGCTTAATTCCAAATTGTAGCGTCAAAGCGCTTTTGAGTGGGCAGTAAAAGTGTTTTTCTTTCATTATGATAATACCAAAACAATGGCAATGTCAAAAAATGATGTGACGGTAGAGAGAATAAAAGTAATTAATACTTGTTCTATTCTAATTTCATTTATAGATGTGTCTAAACTGAAGATCTCACATGTTTAAATCTCTTACAGTTGTTATTTTTTTCCAGGCTACTTGCCAAATTATAATTGTACCAAAATGATGACAGGGGCCTCATGTGAATGATGCATGAATTAATTACTTTCACAGCAACAAATTAAATTGAAGCAACGAAGTACACGTTTCTCTAGGCTCAAGGCTGCGTGCCTTGTGATCCAATGTGTCCACGCGGTCCGGGTCATTTGGTGAGCGTTTCCTAAAAAATCACGTCCGTCTGACGGGAGAAACCAAATTTCTCGCTACAGTGTGAATGCCGATGAATATCATGTGGACACGTGCGGCCCTTTGAACAATGACATGCTATTTATTTGGGCGCTTCTAAAAACATGCGCGAATAATCGCATTGTGGAGTGGGCGGGACTTAACTGCTCTCTTTCTCCACAACAGTTTGAATGACAGGCAGTGAGAGACTCGACAGTGTTTGACACCTGGCAAACAAAAAGGGTTTACAACAATATTCTCTCCTCATATTAAGTGTATTTTTACTATCAGCACCTGTTGGGGCGTGCGCAATGATTTCATGAGTCCGTTAGCAGGTATTGAGGTCAGGACACCCGGCATTGTTCAGGTTTCATTGTGTCCAAGGCGTGCAGCAGAATTTTAACCTCAGACATGGAGACGCCCCCCAACCTTCACCCCCGAGAGTCATATATACTCTCTATGAACTACCGTGCAATAAATGTATCACAAATAGAGTATGTCAATTGTTTTTATGGGGTTTATTTGGCGTTATGTTGTCCTTTCCTTTATTCAAGGGCCTATTCTCAGACGTGTCTCTTCCAGCCATTACCAAGATATTTTTGCCATTTCGGTTGATTTATTGCTCCACCTGGTTTCCTCAACAGCCCATGAAAGGCGTCATATCTCGTGAAAATGGCAGGCTAACCTTAGCGTTGTCAGCTCGCCGTGAGAAACGGCTCCGCGGTGGCTAATACCGCCTCTTAAAAAGACAAAAACAACCCTTTGTTTCCAGTCGATTAATGTGGAGAGAAAAGGGGGCAGCGGTGAAAGCAGTGGCACTGTGGCACTTTTATCAAATGTGGTTATTGTTGTGAATTTTTAATACACTTAGCAGTCTTACTGGAGGCTTATGGAGTGAATAAATCAGTAGAAGAATGTATTATGTATTTCTGCGACATTTCAAGTCTACAAAAGGGCACCAGTTTTTACCAACAAGACCCACAAAGCATTTAATGAATAGCATTTGTTTTAAACAAACCGTTACTATTGACGCGCAGCAGTCAGTGTTCTACCGATGCAACACCGTAGCTTCTCCTAAAAAGTAGAGCCAGTAATCAGCTGTATTTACAGAAAGGCAGTGACAACAAGAGTAACAAACAAAAGGTGTCACCGGTGTCAAAGGTGTCAACAACAACATGTCACCACGTCTAATGAGACAGCACACCCCTCAGCTAACACTGCACTGTTAGCCCTGTTAGCACAGTCAGCACTGTTAGCCTTGTTAGCACTGTTAGCACTGTCAGCACTGTTAGCACTGTTAGCACATTCAGCACTGTTAGCCCTGTTAGCACTGTCAGCACTGTCAGCACTGTTAGCACTGTTAGCACTGTTAGCACTGTCAGCACTGTTAGCACTGTTACCACTGTTAGCACTGTTAGCACTGTCAGCACTGTTAGCCCTGTCAGCACGGTTAGCAAGTGCAGCTGGGAGCCACGGAATCAGCCGTCATCCAGTTGCAAGCTTTTGATTTTCTCCCAATCTGCTACACAGCATCTTTAAGTACGGCCACAACTAAAGCTGGAGCACTTTACCGGAACCGTGTTGCACATACGGGAGGTTCCACCAGGCATTGAACCAAGTTTGCGGTGAGCAAATTTCAAATGTAGCTTCAAGAATGTGTGTGAGGATGAAGTAAAATTACATTTAGTGAAAGCAATTCAACAAAAAACTACAGTTACCTGTCGTCCACACAGGAAGGCCCCTCCACTCGCAGCAGCCAGCGTGCGATCAAAAACACACTTGCCCCTTTTTCATCAGGACCAAGGAGAGGGAGCACAGTTTGCTTGTGTAATTGCACCTTTTCTTCTGGCTCTCCTCAATGTGCCAGGAACCGACAAGGCCGAGATTAACCAGATGCGAGGCCCCAACGCGACCGCACGTTCCACGTCGGGAGCGGAGCACAAGTAGAAGCTTGTATTCTGTCAGAGGTAACGAGGGGAAGGACGGAGATAACGAGCGGAACCAAAACATCCCTTCACCGGTTGGAGTCTATGAAAGGCCTTTTATGTGTGGAAACTTTTTAGTTTTAATAATGGATGGCTGACCCTTCACCTGTGATGAAAATCGTTTACTATTTTTACAACCTGTTGTTTAGTTCACTGATCTTCTCTTTGTGATACGTGGTTATGGGAAACAGCGAAAGGGCAGAGTCACGCTTTGCACTGGAGTTCCGATTTAATATTTTACGTGGGATCTCCTGACGTTAAATAAAAGTGATTATCACATCGTATCTCTCCAAGCTTAAATGCGTGACTTAAGGCAAGTCAATTATTCATGTGAAAATGCTGCTTCAAGCGAGTTCAGTCTTCCGGCGACGGCCAAAGATCGGCCACGTGCGCCGCCGGCCCCCGTTCGAACCGCAGCGGCGGTTGACAGCGGCGTCTGCGATAGATGCCGAGGGGGGAAGCGGAGGGAGGCTCATTTACTTTCCCCGCCCGGATCCTCGGTCAGGGGGATCTGAGCCAGGAGGCTACTGATCACACCTGTTAGGGCTGTTTGAGTGTCGGAGGGCCGCATGAGCTTCCTGCCACAGAACCCTGGTGGTCTCCAGGGGGGCGTGTTTAATTCATGAATCATCGTAGCTGCTGAACTTGGAAAGACGGATTGTACCTTTTCTTGAGCACATTCAGTGGACGCGTCTATCCACGTGTCCCTCTTTCAGGCTCCTTTCTTCCTCAAAGTAACTGTAAAAACGTCCATCCTGGTAAACGTGAATGTGCTCCGCAGTCAACATCCCAAACAAAGCACAACATTGTTTCTAGAAAATCAACATGGATTACTTAGCAGCGCCTTTGCTATGAAAATACGTTTCCAGCAAGCCACCAAAGTGATTAAGAGACTCATTTGTGCAGACGAAACCATTTGACCACCATTAAAACATCCACATCATTATATTTATTTGGGCCTTTTCCTTCATCTGCTTAAAAAAGACCCCAATCGATTCCTCCTGGGTTCGAGTTCAAGCTTATTTATACGCACAATTAAACACAAAATAAGCAAACGTACATTTAAACCAATATTATGACCCCATTAGGCTTATGTGAAGCCTCTTCCTAAATAATATTACAATTACAAGTGTAACACAGTGTAGAGAACCGGAATTCAAATGCATGAGATAGGATTTCTTAAAATATTATCAACAAGATGTTTTCTTACATGAACATAATGTAACATTACTATATATATAGTATAACATATAACTTAACTATGGATTTGTAGTTGCACCTCGTTGAATGTGTTGGGAGTGTGAGTGATCATGGGAGGATAACTGTGCCTCCTTCTCACCACCGTTACATCTCTTCTCTTGGCAAACTTGGGCCATATTTATCAAGTCTGCAGTAGCTCTGTGTACCATCAACACTCGTTTCCCCTCACTCATAAACCCACCCCCCCCCCCCTCCACCCTTCCCCATATCTGGTCCTCGTCTCTCCTCCTCTTCCTGCCCAAGAGAGGAGACACTGGCCATAAATCTCAGAGTAGCTAATGAACTGCATTTAACAATAAAATGCTCTGGAAATGGAACATTTCATTTACAAGAAGATCAATGGTGGTGACAAACGCTCTTCTCGCAGCGACTAGTTAGCGGGATGATGTTCCGCAGGCAATCCAATCAATCACCGCACACCGACGCCGAGATCAATCAAAGCAAGGGAAGGAGAGGAGGAAGAAAAAGCCCTGAAGCTCTTCCCTGTACTGTATTCATTGGTATTTATTTAAATAGGGCCACCAATCACTTGCTAAATAAGTCCACCTTCTTGTCCCACTCAGTGGATATTCTGTCTTCCTCTTAATATCACCCCCCCACCTCCACCATTCTGATTCTCCCTCTCACCCTGCGAGCACGGGGGGGGGGGGGGGGGGGGGGGGGGGGGGGGTAGGGGGGAGAGGGGGGAGGCAGTCGAGAGGCAAGAGGAGGAGAGTGAGTGATAACCATCCGGGGAGTCAAGTGCTCCATCACCGCCATCCCCATCTGCGACCCGACAAGTTCATAATGCCAGGCATCTGCTTTCATTTATAAAGGCCTCACTTACCCTCACACACACTCACACTCTCTCCAGCTCTACTGATGCACCCCCCTCTCCCCCCCTCTTCCTCTCGCTTTCTCTCTCCTCACTCGTTTTCTCCCCCATCCGGCTGGCTGAGAGGGAGAACGCCTCTTGTCTCCCGCCTCACCTAATCCTCTTCATCTCCTCCTCTTCTTCTTCTTCTTCTTTTCAAGCGCTCTCACTTGTTTTCTGCACAGTTGCATGACTTTCTTTCCCGCCAGGTCTCCATCTTTCTCCCTCGACAGCATTGAATGCAAAGAATGATGAAGTAACGGTTTACAGTGAGCGCAACAGTGCCGTTTTAATTTAAATGGTTTCCTTTAATTAGAAGAATACACAAAAAAAAGAAGTTAAAGTTTGTCAATGGTCTGAAAGCATTCAACATTTTAGCTTTGGCCTTATTCCTAAAAAGACAATATTCCTATAAATATTCCTTTTAATTCTCCCGTTTCCATGCAGCTGTGCTCTGCATGTAAAGTTACAAGTGGACAAAGCTTCCCTCCTTCATTCCTTCAACCACCTTCATGACCATTTGCTGGTGGCAAAATGCTTAAAAGCTGGTGCTTCTCTTGTTTTAGGCCTTCACCTCTACTTGAGGTTCACAAACTATCGTATGGTGCAATTTGTTGGACCAATTAGTAAATCCACAGAAAATAAAGTCGAATTGTTGTTGTTATTTAGTATTTTTGTGTCAAGAGAGCTGAGAAAGTCCTTCGTGAGCTCAGACCAAACGTTACGAACAATCGCTGATGAAAGAACTGTTTGGTTGAGCGCGTTTTTTAGTCCACGTTCAGCTTCTCGCGTGGAGCAGAAGCTCGACCAGACGCAGTCGGTGCAATCGAGCCTTTTTCACTGAACGAATCACGCGGCCCCTTCAGCTCGAGGACACTCGTTTTCTCCAGTAAATGCGTCCTGTTAAGAGAAAGTTGGAACATCTGCAACCATTAGGTGGTGCACTTCTCTCACTTTACGTGCAAAGGACCTCCGAAGAAGACAAAAAAAAGAACGAGGGAGACGGAGAGACAGGGAGAGACAGAGAGAGACAGAGAGAGAGGGAATCTTGCTCTGCTCATTATAAAGTAGATTTTCTAAAATGGGTTTTTATCATGAAAAATAAAAAGAAACATCTGTTGTAAATATATTTGGATACATCAGTGTGTCCTCTGAGGGCTGCATGGAAATCACGGACAATGTATGTGTGTGTGTGTGTTTGTGTTTCATTTAGGCAACAAAGTGGCCACACACCAATAAAAAAAAGAAGGAAAGGCAGAGCATGGACTGAGGACTGGACCTTTGCTAAAAGCCTCCCCAAGTACCTTTGATGCAGCTTTTCAGTTTGAAAACGCTGAAACAACACAGCAATATTTTCCATCCTTATGGCTTCACTCCTGGACACAAACACACCCAGTAAACATCACGAGTGACTAATAGTTCATGCCTCGCTTTATGTCTGACCTGCAGACTTTGCTGAAGTTGCTATGGTCCTAAATGTGAGTGTTTGTGCAACAAAAAGTTAAACAGAGAGTAGAAGGTCAAGCTTCTTCTCCCCGCACAGGTACAAGCTCGCCTGTGTAGCGACACGACGTTCGCTGATCCAGCGGAAGCACGTTTCACGAGACTCATCGAATCAGTCCATCGTCGCCTTTTTGGATCGGATTGGATGTCAGGTTCTTAATCTTGAGGTAAATGACAGATTAACCAAAACAATTAAAAAAAAATCAGTAGTTTCAGCTCCTTCTTTTGTTTTAAAGGAACCATCATTATTGAAAAGTCCAGGACACATTGGAACACTTTACCGAGACAATTACAAACTAAACTTTAACAATGACGACGTCTTTAACAGACCAAATCAACCACAGCCGGTTACCTCTGCGTGCATCACTGAACGTCTTGCTTGTGTTCAGGTATCTTTCAGTGTCCTTGTCCTTGTTGGATAAACCCACCCCCCCCTCCCCCAGCCCTAATGTTCACCCTCAGTAGGAGCCGGCGGGTTGCCTTTCGCCGTCATCATTAAGCACCGTTGGTTTAATGAACGCGGCATTTAGGAGCGCTTGGACCTTCATGCTCCGCCGCCTCATTAAGTGGAACGCAAACTAATACGGGGAGCAACCTAGAGCTCACCTCTAGAGAGAGAGAGAGAGAGAGAGAGAGAGAGAGAGAGAGAGAGAGAGAGAGAGAGTAACCGAACATTCTGCAATTGCTATGGTTCCAGCTTCTGTTTCGTTGAAGGGAACAGCATGCAACTTGGTATTTGAGTTTTACACAGGCCCTCCCCGATTCTCTAATAATAGTTTTATCTTGCTTCTTTTTCCACTGAATTTGAAAAATCGCAGCAGGAACCAGGAGCAGAGAAAGACTTTGATGGGATAACATAAATAGTGCGTCCTGGATTCACAGAGGAGGCCGACAAGATGCCACAGAATCCTGCTTCTGCACTTTATAACTTCATGTAGGGTTTTACCACGTGTCCTGGCAGAAAGGGGCTCATGGCCCATAACGGGGGGAGGGGGGGGGGGGGATTTTGTTTGCAGGGAAGTCTGCATAATGGTTTTGAGACGAACGGCAGCTTTTATGTCAAGCGATTGAGAACATGCTGAAGTTTGTGTTTTTCAACAAGGATGCTACTGCACGCACTATTTTATCGCTCTTCTTGTCGGCAATGCTGAAATGTAGCACTGCAGTTTTTCTTCTATATGTTGCTAATATGGAATTAACGAATGATGAATGAATGAAAACACGGCTCTTTGGACAGGACCATATGAACACAATACTCACACGCCACAAAAAGAGTGAATCCGCTCCAGTCGAGTCTTACTTCACAGCCATTATGTATTTATTACACATGAGACAACTC
This sequence comes from Apeltes quadracus, assembly GCA_021346845.1. NCBI lineage: Eukaryota > Metazoa > Chordata > Actinopteri > Perciformes > Gasterosteidae > Apeltes > Apeltes quadracus. The sequence goes on from CM037936.1 coordinate 3,812,435, forward strand.
TCATTTTAGATTTCATACTTACGGTTTAGATCTACTGTTTGTATTCATGCACACACACACACACACACACACACACACACACACACACACACACACACACACACACACACACACACACACACACACTCAAGCAACTAAAACAAACCTAATCAAACCTACATTGAATACAACTCAAACCAACACCATGTGACTAAGAATTGATTTGGGAAATCGACATTCCACAACGGACCTTTAAGACAAATTTGGAAAGACGAGTGTGAGAAGAAAAGAGCTCAAGGTGCTCTGAACTATTCCAGTCCAACGATTTAAACCTAAATCCGAGTACCCTGAACAAACTATGGTTTTTACAACAAATAAGCGCACCACCCTGCACACAACGGCTCCAGCACACGGATCTCAGTCGTGACCCAGTTTCAGCGGAGCGCCTCCGGCTTCCGGAGAAGCTGTGAACGGGGGAGACTTCTCCACCTGCCGCCCACTCCCTCAGGTGGCGCTGCCAAAAAAAAATACAAAATCTGCCCACACACGACGCCATCCCATCCCGCCATTTTGTCCGTCCACACATCCCCTCCTGCACCTCCCTCTCTCCCTCTCCCTGCCTCCTCCTCCTCCCCCATCTCCTGGTCCCTCGGGTGGGCCTGCGTGGAGACGGTTCCCTCTCTCCGCTCAGCAGCGATTAAGGGCTCGGCTCGGGGCTTTATGGTCAGAGGACCAGCTGCTTTTTGCCGTTTCCGGGGCCCATAACTGTCTGAGATGACAACGTGGCGTTCCGGGCCCCTCCTCCCGGTTCTGCACGAGAACCATAATTCTTTTCCCTGCCGCTCAGCACATATCGGCACGCGACGGCAGGACAACGACGAACAGACAGCGTCAGGTATCGGGAGCTGCAGTCGGGCCCCTAAACACTTCTCGGAAGCAGATGCTGGAGAGGCTCGAGTGAAGGGGAACGCCGGGAACAACGGAACCCCCGCAGACCCGAGGAGGAAGCAACAGGTGAGGGAGCTGAAACGGAAAAACAAGGAGAAGAAGAAGAAGAAGAAGAAGAAGTTTCCTTTAGCCGACGGAACGTGAAGGCGAACCTTCAGCGTCGTTACATCATCATCAGATGAGTCCTGATGCTCCGCGTTGACGCTCAGTGAGCAGATGATTAAAAAGGAAAAATCATCCAATGGGAACAATGATCCCATTTGTTAGAACTCAACGGGAAAATACACCACGAGTACGATGTGTTAGTACCCTGCTGAAGCATCGGGGAGCAGGCTCAGATGAATGATGCAGCAGTGCAAACTACGAGGGACGCACGTCTCCACCGCCGAGGCCGACGTACGAAGCAACTGCCCCCGCGTGACAAAGTGACACAACACATTCAACACAACAATCCCCTCCTCAGTCTTACGTCTCTTGTAAAAAAAGAAGAAAAAAAAAGAAGGGAGGCTTTTCATTGGTTACGTGCTTTTAGAACTCGTCCTCAGACTCAAGGAGTGACCAAAAAACGAAAAAGAAAGGTTCAAAAAGGATACGAGGTCCCTCGACAGTAATGCAAAGGGACGTGGACGGACACGCACTGTAATTCGGGGGGCAAACCACATCGTGGATATCCGCAGATCAGCGAGTCTTCCGATCCTTAATGGATGCTGTTTAGCTGAGAAAACGGAGGGGGAAGCTCAAGAGGGAATCGGCCTACTGGCCTGCAGCTAAGTGGACGAACGAGCCTGACCTCGTTACCGCCGCGTTCGTTAAAAGATGTCGCGCAACAAGCTCACATGTGCGTTTTGTGACGGAGTGAGAGAGAGAGAGAGCGAGAGAGAGAGAGAGGGAGAAGAGAGAGCTGTGAAACGGAGAAGTGATTGAGTGGGACGTGGGGAGTGAAAGAAAGGCTCGGTCTTTGGCTGGTGTCGTGTGAAGTGTTGATAAGCGACGCTGAGGGACGCGTGAACGCCGTTAGCCGGGTGCCCCGAACGGGCTAATTGCTGAAATGGAGAGTCTAGTCGTGACTGGAGACCTTTCGGGGCGATTAGAGAAAAAACAGTGAAGCCGTAAAACAAAAGTGATTCAGCAAACCTTCACCCAACGCTCCGCTAATACATATTGCAGTGTTTATAAAACTATTTCCATTTGGTCAATCCAAAATGACTCATTCAGACATTTAAAGATGCCTGAGGTCATGGCCAATTGCTCAGAGGTCATAATTCCCCCGAACTGTATGTTGTGTGAAATCATGTTTTTCAAATAACAGGATTTATTGAAGTCATTTATTTATCCTCACTGATTGTATTTTAGCAGATCGCATGTGAATAGTGAAAGACTGATTTCTGAATGGAAAATAGCGTTTTGGCTGCTCTGTCAAGAAATAATGTATGACTTTAATAATATCTTTTTAGCCTTATTCTGCCATTACTTACACAGTTACAGTCACACAGCAGATTACCTGCGAACAATTCATGCATGATTAAATGTCAGAATAATACCATAAAAAAATAAGAAATTTAAGCAAACATGAAAATAGGGACGACAATGCAGCCTCAAGTACGCAAGTGCTTCTCTACTAAACATAACGGTGGAAACAAGGACGAACCCTTCACATAGATCACTGCCACGATCTACGATGCGCCACAGTTATACTTTATTTACTTCCCTCTTCCCATCTACGATTGCGCCTCCCTACTCCCGCTGATGATCTCTATCCGCGTATCTGCGGCCATTACTTTTTCAGATGGAGGTCACGCCGCTCAAGGAAAGGCGTCCTCACTATACGACTTGCCCCAGAAAAGTTGGATCGCTCTCCTGGAAGCTCTTGGCAGACGACCGAAATCGCCCCGTAATGCCGCAGATGTCCTATTGAGTGACTCGCTGTCGGGATCAATAAAAGTTGCTCTTCAAAATGCGTGAGGTTGCTCCTGGACAAACTAGGAGATTTTTGGGTGAAGCAGCAGAGCGGATGGCTGGATAGTAAATCGCAGCCCACATGATGTTACGAATAAGTGCTTGAGGAGGAGGCATTTAGACGCAACCTACCAGTCATCTTTTTTTTGAGGACGTTACAATGAAAGTGGTTGGCGAAGTAACCCCCCCACCCTCCCCCCCCCCCTCCTCAGTGGGGCATGTGGCCTCATTTAGCTACCTGAAATGCCCCCTGCCCGCCACAGAACCGTTCGCAGCCGAGGTCCCCGCGTCACTGTATCCATCAATTATCAACTTCATTTATCACCGCAGGACGGTAAACAAGACGGGGAAATGGGGAGCTGGAGAGTGATTAGAGACGTAGAGGAGGCCGAGGGAATGAGGGAGTGCGGAGAGAAGAGGGGAGAGACGAGGATGCTTGAGGTAAAAGTTGGAGTGAGGAGGTGAATGAGAACGTTGTGGGGCAGAAGGGACGACCCCACATGGGGGACACGGAAGGTAGAATGTCAAATTTTATTGCACAGGTTCAGATTTTTCCCATTTTCTTTAACAACGGATGCTGCCGAGGCATCCCAGAGCCTGTTCCCCCTCCTGATTATTCCAATTATCATGGCACACTATGAAAACGTGATTAATAACACAGGATATTGTTGTGGCAATTAGCCATATGGTGGTGGGACTTTGCTCTGTCACGATTTTGCCATTAGCATCTACTTATGTTTGTCAGAGTCGTGCAGCCATGACAAGCTCAAGTTCTGCTCACCTTGCACTCCCCACTGAGAGGCGCACACTGAAGGGGGGAGGGAGGGGAGGGAGAGGTAGGGTGGGTTGGCCCTCCCGGCTTCTCGCCTGAGTGAATGTTTTATGTGACATCCGGTCGGACTGGGAACAAAATGTCAACTGGCGTCTGGGACGGCCCATCAAGCTCTCACGCACCGGGGAGACGGAGGGAAAGAGGGGAGGAGGAGGGAGGGAGGGAGGCAGGAGGCGGGAGACAAGAATTATTTGTGCAGGCTTGTTACTCGCACACACAAGCAAAATGCATTAATGCAAATACGAGCCAGCTCTCTCCCACTTTCGCTGCTCTTTGTGTTTATTTGCTAAACAAACAAAAATACGCGTGCACGCTCACAACACACACACACGCACGCACACACATACAAACACGCACGCTAAGTCAGCCAGTCAAACGAGTGGCGTTGACTCCGAGTCCGTCTCCACGGTGAGCAGTTTTTACCACGAGGGCCCCGTTGTTAAGACCTGTTGGTATTCTCCAGATGGCAATAAAAATGCATGAGGCCTGTTGGAACCGTGGAAAAGAGCTCAGCCACTTAAGGAGGAAAAACAAAACCTCAGAGGGGGGAGACGAAAACAAAAAAAAAGAAAAAGAAAAGCAGGTAGAGCGAGCCTGCCGAGCCGATCCTCCAAGGACCCGAGAGGAGAGCTTCATTGGAGTGCGGCGGCGGCGGCTGCCGCTGGGCGCCTCCGACAAGCGGGGACGTGCATCTTGTTATCCGTCTTATCAACTTAAGATAAGTCGGCTTGTTATGCCGCACAAGCTGCCGTTTGGCTCTCAGGAGTGAGAGGATGTCTGAGTGGCATTTCCGAGGAAGGCAAAGTGAGAACGGCGAGCGGCGCGCGGAAGGGAAGAGAAGGAGATTCGTCCGTGAAGAAGTCGGCCTCTGTTCGTAGGGAAGTGACACGCTAAATTGAAACACAACGAGTGACAAGTTTCGGCTCAACCAAAAAAATCCTACGAACTACAAAGTGGATTCAACCATGTGGCTGGTTTTGGATATTTGTCCACATGTCTTATGGTGTTCAAGGTATGTTGGTGCCCTAAAAGCCGGCGGTGTAGGTCCCCATTTACGGTATTAAATTCTGAATATACTGCTACAGTAACTTAGCATCCAAACGTGTAATCTATAAATACCTAAGCTTCTCAAATTAAAAAGTTTAACTCATAAAACAGTTTCGTTAATATGATGAAACTTCAACAAGGGTTATATTGTTCTCGTGCAGTGATTCTCAAATCAGTGGTACGCGGGGCTCCCTCTAGTGGTACGCCAAAGAATCACTGAAATAAAACAAATAATACTTTCTTTTTATAAAAAAATGTTTAACATTTTTTTTACTAAACATTTAAGTACAGTACAGTTTTATTAAATCTATAAGAACAGTTTTTTTTAACATTTATTTTAGTACAATGTTTATTCAACTTTTATGTGCAATACATTTTAATTGAATCATTATTTAAGTACAGTTTTTTTTCCTATATTTAAGCGCAGTATTACTGTTGAAACTGTTAAATGTTACAACAGCTGACAGTATTAAATACACTTCTTTAGGAATAAAACCTCTGCCTTGTTTTTGATGAATACTTAGACCTACTACGCTACTATATAGTGTGGGTCATTATGGTGGTACTTGGAGAGCCAAGTATTTTCTGAGGTGGTACTTGGTGTAAAAAGTTTGAGAACCACTGTTCTAGGGTATTTCGATCCAACACTCCATTTATTCAAGCATTTAAGAACATCTGTAAAGTTCAATACAGACACACAGCACTATTGGTGTGCAGCGTTCTGGTAATGGCATCACCACAGCAAGTGACATTCCCCCCTTTCCTCTTTAAGTACATTAGATCGATAACTGAATCTGGCGGACGCATCGGGACAGTGAAGATGCGACGTGCACTTACAGCAGCAGTCAGAGCCCTCTGCATGAAGCGGTCCTCCCGGTCACGGCACATCTAATTCAAGAACTACCAACAAATAGGAAAACAAGAGGAGGAAGGAGGAGGCAGAACCTGACAGAAGCAGATACGGGCTGAGGAGAGCAGCTGAGGAGAAGGGATTTGGGACTTTTCATCGCCATAATTAAAACAGCGAGATGGATCCGGTAATTGAATGAAAAAATCCGGATCTGAGCAACATCTGTGCCAGCCACATAAATCTTTCCAACGAGAGGCTTGAAACGCCATAAAAAGCCGTGTGACTGGAAGTCAGAGAGCCTGTCGAATGCATCTCAGGGCAGCGCGGATGACAGGATGACAGGATAACAGACACCGGACCTGCCGCTCCAATTCATTATCTTCAGAAACACGCTGCTGGGAGAAAAATAGAGAAATGCTGAGCAACATAACCGGAACGGCACTGAAGACGCAGAGGGCCTCTCGCCACACAAACCCAGACCTGGATGTGTTATTTTTTTATCTTTATCTCAAACGGGTGACGTTACAATAGTTTTATCACGAAGAGCCGAATATCAACGAACTTTGAGGTTCTCAGCTACTTTAAACTGACACTTTTCTTGCAAACTGGGGGAACACATTTTTCTTTTTACTCCTTTTCACACACACGATAGTAGTTAGCTTCGTTAGATTTGGCTTAATACAAAATATAATTACTATAGGTTCAATTCCTTCATGAACTGCAATCCACACCACAACAGAATTATCAGTTATTTTAGATGAGCATGAGTCAAAGCATTTGATAATGATTACTTCCAGAACACCAGTCATTTCATTTAGCAAAATCATTGAGCGGAATTATTGACATTCAGAAATCACAGGAACCACTAATAAAATCCATTTCTCAACAGATATTTTAGAGCTGTGAATTTAAAAAGCTTTAAAAACCCGGGATGTTCTGTGATAAATGAACTCCGACGGGATAAAACATGAAATACAAGCACGTCGCTCAGGCGCTTTGTTGTGGATGTTCGGCTTCGCTGATGCTAGACCCACCAGCCCGAGCTATGAACCCGGTCCGGCCCCCCGTTCCTCCAGGTCTGCAGGTCCTTCGGGACTAAAATATGATCACTGCCTTTCCCATACTAACGTGGTTTTCTCCATCACAGTCTCGCACGTCACACAGTTCCTGAAGTCTGACGTCAAAGACACCATGTAAAGTGGGAGGAGGCCCACTCAGCTTGCTGCTGGGACAGAAGGTGTCTCTGAAAGGAAGCCCCGCGAGGTTTTCACCTGAGACGGAGTGCAACCTTCATTAATAAAAGATTCACAAGCGGGAGATACGGTGACACTACCGGGGGAACCTGTTTTATTGCAACGTTAAACAACGGGAACTTGGTCAATAACTTGGCTCGTAGGAATGTTTCTTTGTGCAGCTCTTTCGGATCGAGACCTCAGCCACACACGCGGATACACTTGAAAGGCCTGTTCTACGGGTAGACACGATCCCTCCTCTAATTATTCAATAATCTAATGACACGATTGGTCATGGCGAGCAACGCCATGCGCTGACACCAGATGGTGGCTTTTGCGCTGAACCCACCCCCCTCTTCCCCCCTCCCCCATCTCACACCCTCTGTGCACCCTCATCTCGTATCGACTCAGAGAGTCTGTGCTCTCTAACTCGCCAGAGAGGAATTCACTCCAAAATCTCCACCTTGTCGTTCCCATGCAGACGGGACGAGTGCAAATGCTCTCATCTTAAGATGCGCGGTAGCGGCCGAGGCCGATGTTGTCTTTATGGCTTTTCGTGATGTCAGTGCCACTTAGAACCTCCTGGTGATTCTGATCCGAGGGAGCGTCCTCGGGGCTGCTCCGGGGCAGAGGGACAAAATGCCACGGGAGGTTTGTTGAGTGCATCGGGCAAAGGTACCTGTCAATAACACTTTCTTTTTTTATTGTCGCTAAGGGAATTTCTTCAGTGTAATACATTTAGAACGCTAATATTAGGCATCGACATTCAATAGACATCCCTCTCTGCTGCCCCCTCTGTTGGAGGGGCAGTTTGCAGGGCGAAGTACCGCCGTGGCTGTACAGCAGCCCAGCCCGGAACAGGGGCTCGTTACGCTCCGTGAACATTGTCCTGAGAAGCGCGAGGAGTCTCAGCCACTCGACGCCGCCGAACCCTTTAAATATGCACACAAATCTCGAGGGTCGGTTTCCCCCAAATCCCTAAAAATAAAAACACGTGCCGCCAGGCAGCCCTGGTGGCATCTATCTATAGAGGACTCAAAAGTTTGGTTTTGTGAGGAAGTTGCTGCCTTTGTCCAACTACCTGGAATTTCATTTTGTCGAGGACAAAGCATTGTAAGATTATATAGGTTCTTTTATAATTCTGTTTATTTAAACATTTAAAACAAGTATGGATATTTAAAAAGCCGCTTTGACGTTCGGTTGTTCAGGGTTACATTTATTTCTTTGGTTGTCCTTGGATTTCATTTAGACTTCACTCCTCACTTATCAATACACTTCAAACAATTGAGATGAGCCGGTTTTGGAACAAAACCGGCTCATCTCAATTGTTTTACATTCCGTCAAAGCACATAAAGGCTGATAAAAACAAAAGCTGCAGCATTCAAAGCACTAAGACATGCTTGATCATCAGCATTAATTGGATAGAGAGGGAGGATTGGAAACTTTGTTGCCATAAAAATCAAAATAAATAATTGCTAGGTGAAACTCGGGGAGAACGCGTTCTGTATCTGGTCGATCATAAATCCTGAAATAATGACATGCTTACCCATAAATGACTAAACAAGGGGCCATTAAGGCATGCATGACTTCTCCTGATGTCTGTGCAGCAGATGTTAATAATGTTTTCCATAATGGAGAAGGAGAGAGGGAAGGAGGAAGCTGCTCCGTTGGATCACATCATAGGAAATGTCAAACAAGGGTCAGCAGTGTAAACGTGTCCGACGGTGAACCTGGAGGTTAAAAGCAAAAAGGAGAAAACGCGACGGTTTCACGTCGATACGTTCAGTCGTAGATAGATTTCGGTTAATTGGGTTTGAAGCAGAGAGTCAGGCGACCTAAAGGCTCGGAGCAGGCTCAGATGTTATCTCTGCATCCCCCTCTTTCCCCCCCTTGTTGTTTGCAGATCTTAATAGGAGATATTTTCACTTTCTGGCCCGATGTGACGATGCTCCTGATCCGCCCCAAAACGTGAGCCCCTTATCGCACGCGGATTGGTTCCGCCGTCAGGGAGACGCCAGATTACGAGTCTATTAGATCCATACTCGCACACGGCAGCAATCAAACTGATGCTGGTCTCGATTCAGCCGCACCTGTCATTTCTTAAGGCGTCGCTGTGATCTCATCACCCAGACGGTCAGATAACAGCGCCACAAAAACATGAGACGCTATCATTTCCCTTGTCTTAATTCAGCACTTTGTTGGTGACGGCAAAGAAAAAGTTATAAAGTGTATTTCTTTTGACACAATAAGTAAAATCAAGATTCAGTGCACAGGTTGGAACTTTTTTCTCCATTTAACACCGGAACAACTTCAAACATATATTAATCAGTGCGGTATTGTCGTCTTGAATGTTATGCTTTGTTTATATTGCTTTCCATTCTGACATTTTATGATTGCTGTTGTAATTAGAGCAGGTAGGTTATTGGAGCGTGTTATGAGACTTGCTGCTTTATCACCGGATATAAATTCAGAATATTTATCCTCTTTCTGTGATGAACAACAGCTTTTATTGATACAAAAAAAGTAAAAAAAAGAAATAACTTTGAGCCAGAGTGCTTTGTTATAGTAAAGCCTAGCTATTTCATATTTCAATATATCATTATTATATTTTATAACTCATTTTAAAAGACAAAAGGTTTCTTTCTGTAAAAAAAACGGAAAACGGTCTTTATTTTTCACGACAAACTTCTTTCATCAAATTTGAATTTCAGCAGCTGGCACACAAAGCAATTTCGGAGTGACATTTAGGAAGTTTCACAAAGCATTCTGCAACCTTGAAACTTCTCCTGGGCTCAAATGACGGGCGAAGCGATCTCACACGTCTCGACAGTCCAACCATATGTGCTTTGATTTCCTTCTCTTCAGCCGCTTTGTTCCGTCTTTTCATATTCTGCTAAGAGAGAATGAAATAAAAAGTGAAATAAAAAAAAAAGCTTCATCAAATTATTTATGACTTTGATTCATTAGCTTGCAATTAGAGATGAAAAATACTGCAGCCTTGATTTTCTTTAAGTGCCTCATTCAATGTTTGCATTTATTTCAGTGAAAGCTTTTATCAGCTCAATCGCGGCCCTTAGTCTATTTCACTTTCAACAAGCTGAGACGAATAAAGATGTTCAGGTTACATGATTAATTAAAAAATTGACCCGAGGTGTTGCACAAAGTCAGCCTTGCTAATTCGAAAGCTGTGCGCTTTGTTAAGGAGCTGTAGTAAAAAAACTGAACCGAAAACACCGGGTGAACGTCTTCGGCTGAGTGGCGCCTCGTGAAGGCCGCGGGAGCACTTTCTCTCCGACTAAAGGGCAAGGCCGCGCGCTTTTCCAGGAGGAGAAATGTCAATGGATCGTTTATTTTACACGTCAGACGGCTGCAAGAAGGCCCACCAGAACGTCTGAAAGTAAAGACTGAAATGAAATATCAGCACAAAACATAAAAAGTCTCCCCCCGCCAATATCAAACTATTATTATTTCACAGGTTATTTGAGTTAGCATCAAGGGTGACAGCCAAACACGCTGCACTCAGGATGGAAGAATAGAGTTGATACTGTTCCCCGTTTGTGCAAAACTCTATTTCAGTTTATTATTCAGTTCTTCCAAAACACTGCCAAGTGCAAAAGCTGCACAGTGCCAAAGTAAAACATGAACAAAAACAATAAACTGCTGCAGCAAGAAAAGTAATGCAAAAAAAAAGACCTTAAAAGGACAAAAGCCACGGCTTCTCGCGGCCACCGAGAAACACGTGGAGAATCCGCTGCGACCTTGAGAACCTCCCGAGAACCTCAGGAAGTTCTTCCCACAGAGACTTGGCTGCACTGCTGCGAGATATCAGACTGCGTATTAGACACTGATCCGTTTAATTACATTCTAAGTCGCGCGCCATCTGCAAGAACACCTCCTCGGCCCCCCCTGCACCATCCGAACGATTTAAGGAATCCAGAGACATTGTCCTCCAAGGACGTGCTTAATTGAGTTCTGAGCGCAAAGTGCACCGCTGCATCCTTGGGCCCGGGCAGGCGGCCTCGGCTGCTTTGTGGCGAATGGGAATCGATCGGGAATTGCCTCCGATTGTCAATTGCATGCAAAACAGGGTCCTGAACAAAGCGCGATTACGGATGCGCTCGACTCCTCGGTAGGAATTTCGATTTGCGGGCCAGAGCGAAGAAGGTAAAAATAACCCTGAAACATGTAACAATATTGTTTGGGGAGGCGTGAAAACAGCCGTTTAGCGAACGGATTTGCAAGGGAGCGGGATGAGGCGGGAGGGCTAAATCTGTCTTGTTCATTTGTGACGGACTTGGCGTGAAGCAGTGACTTGAGCTTGGATAAAGAAAAGACACTTGCAGCAGAATTCTGCCAGTCTTTGGTTCCCTCCGTGTTCTGCATCCCCCCCCGCCACTGCCACAACCACTCCATCACACACACCCACACGCTCCCTTACCTTCCAACACGCTGCCGAAACCTGGTGCTCCGCAGTGTCACCCATTAATCCCTGTGTGTCGGATCCCAGCCAGGTAATTACTGTTTAAAAATATTTCATCCCATTCTTTCCCCCCAACCCGAAAAAAGAAAAAGAGACAAACGCAAACAAAGGGAACACAGTTCTGAACAACGACAAAGAGATGCTTTAAATGCGTTCCCTTTTCTCTGGTGGAACCGGGGGCTTTGTTTGCACACAGTACAAGGTGTCTGAAACCAAAGCTGCAGCTATTTCATATTTAAATGCAGCTGTCACGCTCTAGTTTTTTTTTACAGCCGGTTTGGAAAGTTGCTAATGCTACTTCTTGCACAGGGAGTAAAAAAAAATATGAGAGATTCTGTTTGTGTTCCAATAAAACCCATTCAGTGATCCGCCGCAAGGCAACTAAATAATTGAAATAAATAAGAGAGATATTATTGTGGAATATTGTAGCTAGCTGATAATTTGCAGACCTCAGAGTTCCCTTTTCATCACGGGGACAGTTTCGTGAAACTGATTCAAGAGCTCTATTCAAAACATCTGACCCTTCCGTGACCTCGGCCTGCGACAGCTGCAATGTCCTCGTTGCAACAGTTACACGGGATGAATAAAGCTGACCCCAGATAATAATGTCAGAGAACAAAGTGTAGATGTACTTCCTTTGGTCGTATGGGGCTAATCTAACATGTGTTACCCATCACTCACAGGGTAATACTTTGTGCCGTAAGCAGGCCCCTCATTTGCAGCTGCTAACCGAGGCCTCTGCGGGCTCAAATCAGCTACGGCTAGCTAGCTAGCAAAGCTAACGTTAGCTCCGCGAGCTTTGACTTTTTCCAGCTGAATTTTATTTTCAAACAAGAATTTTACAAAAGCTTTCTGAAATACAAACTTAAATGATGCATGTTGTTATGAGAAGGCTATTTTATGACAAAATGAGCCTTTAAATTCATTGTTCATTCACGCCGCATTGTTCAATCCATTCCGTACAGTTTTGTTGTAATATTTTCATTATCGTGAGAAGGTGAAGTATTGTTCATTTTACAGCTCTCTCTGCAAGGCTTGGCATCACCCTCCTGAAGACACTCACAGTGTGTAAACAACGATAATGTAATGAAAGTGTGCATGCATTTTGGCAACCCAAACAATGGTGGAGTGCTTTTTAAAGCTACGCAAATTAACCAGCAAGACGACGAAGGCAACCTAAACAAATTGACTCTCCAGATCTGTGTGCCGTTAGTGCGTTGGTAGAATACATTAACGAGAGGGACGTTACGCCAACGTCGCTTGATGTTTCCAGTCATCTTTGTTCATGTTAAATATCATGTTGATTGTGTTGTTTTTTTTCATTCTTTATATTGTTCCATCTGATATTTAATACTGAGTAATACTTGAACGGCCCGTGCTCTTAAGTGTTTCAGTGCCGCAGTTTTGATGGGTGTTTTTTTTCATGCTTTGCTGTGAATCAACGTGACTCGTTCTCGTGAATTTTCTCTTGTCATTAAGTTAATTTTATTGATTCGACTGTATGCATCGTGCATTAATTACGCACAACCCGTGAAGCGCATTCATGTTTCTGCCGTCCGTGTATTTGCAGGCGCTGAGCTTCATCTTACATTGTTTTTTTCGCGTTATGTACTTTACATTCAACTGCAGTAAGACGGCGCAGAAGGAACCCTGCAGAAAATGCCCCCCACCCTCCCCCCGCCCGAGTGGAACACCTGTTGCTTTTAACCTTTCTGCTGTGGGGATATTGATTGTGATTGATGCAACTTTTTTATTATATTGATCCTGATCGATGCAACAACCGTACCTTTTAATGGTGCTCACAGTTTGGGGTGGAAGGAAGAGCGCTTTCTAAAAGGTACATTTTTTTGACACCGGCCCTACGGGGGCCAAAGTCACACACTCCCCCAAAAAATGTACTTTTTTAATTTACTTCCCTCAAGTTGTTTTAAAAGACAAAAGCTACAGGTTAATGTACTGGTAACATGTAAAGAAGAACCCATGATATTAAAAAGGAAGTTAGTGCAGATGAATATTTAGGATATTTTTTAAAAAGATTTTTAAAGATTTCATTCTCGCAGTTAATTTCATATTACACGTTATATTTCAGTAATACATCGCAACAAAGCAACACATCAGTCTCCGTCTTTCTCCTTGCCTTCAGATTCGCACCACCACCCACGTCACATTCTTCAAGTTAATAAAGTGCTTCAGTGTCAACCGCAATTAGTGAACTTGATGCTTTAATACCGCGCGAGGTGACTGTCTTCTTTCACACTAAATGGTAAAATGCTCATGTTGTGACATCACGTCCCTGAGAATAGAGGAAAGTGGGGGTGGGGTGAGAAATAAATACGTTGGCAGTGGCAGGAGGTGAAGTTGATTTGCGGCTGGAAAGACAGGGGGGGGGGCATCAAATACTTCCACACGTTTGTATGAAAACACAAAGCCTGTGTTTCACTTTTCGCAGGTCGTTCGCCTCTTCAGATTCTGCTGAAAAATTTATATTTTTTTTCTTCGCATTGTGATGGTGAGGAAACAGATGCAGGTGATATATTTCCAGAATGTTGTGTCAGAAAAGGACGAGGAATATTCTGTTTTGTGCTAATCTAAATCTAATCAAAGAGATTTAAAAAAAAAAAAAAACGTGGAAAACACGCAAACAACTGTCACTCACATTAATTGGTAATTTGATACTTTGCTTAAAAACAACTAAATAACAAGATTTGTTCTGGGAGAACGCATGTGTTGTCCGCATTAAATTAATTGGCACGTTTTATAGTATATCAGGTTTTTTACTCAGAATAACATATTCTAAAAGTTTCATAAAGCTCATAAAATAGTGGTATTTTTTGATGACACGTTCTTCATTTTCTTGCAATTTTTCTTCACAGGTGTATTGTGAAAACAGAACCGTCTGTATGTAATTACACTGTGAATGAGGCCAAAAGACAGACGTGTGATGGCATATGGCAGGGTCAGAGGGAGAAGGAAAGTCCTGTCATATTCTATCTATTGACTCGCATACATATGGATTGGTGACAACAACTGGCATGAGAAACATGGATAACTTAAAGACGGATGTTCTTGTACAAGCATCGATTGTTAATTGAAGAAGCTGTCACACTCCCGGCGGCTGTCGGCGTAGTTTTTTAAGCATCCAAACTCAGCTTCATCAAATCTGTGGCACATTCAGAGCTGCCTGAGCCTCCTGTGATCCATCGTTTGCGCCTGCGACGTAAGAAAAAAACAAAACAGTTCCACTTCAGTTCCTGAGACGCATCCTTCACAGCGCGAGGAAGCCATTTTCTTTTTTCAAAACTAACATCACCTCTCAAAGATGCCAGCGATGCACCGCCTCGGCACGGGTGATTTCCCCCAGGCCCCCCTCTCCATCCCCCCCCCCCCCCCCCCCCCCCCGCGAGACGCCCTATGACGACGACGACCTCTGTTCCGTTTCTTCATGTCTCGCCTCGAAAGTCACCGCGAAAAAGCTGACAGGTGCTCGGCTTGCTGGAGGCGGAGCTCAGGTGTGCCGACAGGTGGATCTCTACAGGCCGCGCGGGCCTCGCTGGGGAAATCACGAGCCGCCGCGCTCTCACAACAGCCGTGTTTTTTTTAGCGCCCGTCAGGAGGAGGCGTTCTGTTAACTCCTTTTGTGAACCCGATGTCTGTGGAGTCACCGGGACGTGTCTTCAGTCGAGTACCGGTGACTGTAACCAGGAGAAGGCTGCCTCCCAAAAAAACACCTTGAAGTTATTCAAATATCGATCAGCTTTGTTGTTTCTCTGTATGTCCGGTGGGACAGGAAGACAAGTAGTAAATTGCAATTTGTTTTACCCTCCGTGAACCCCAACAAGTGTCCGCCAGTTGTTAAGAGAACATTTTCAGTCTCGTTGGCTTTGTTCAAAGATCAATCAAGGTAAAGGACCATTTCAGACAAAAGGTACGGCCGCGTTCAAAATGCAGTCGTGGTTTACGTGCTCATGCGTTAATATTTCTCTAAACAAATCGACAGAAGAGGCTCGGCTCCAGTGAGTGCTCGGAGTCATAGAGAGATAATGGATTCAGCCTGCCAGCCAATCCGAACTGTTATAGCGACACAAGAGCCCCACTTTTTCCTCACGATTAGCAGTCGTCACCAACTCAAGAGGCCACACACATATAAAGAGTAGTTTAGAAAATATGAAATCTATGGAATATTTTACAGTAGACGTCATCTCCAATTTGCACACGTCAACGGTGGAACAAATGTCGATACATTTCTGATCAGAACGAGTGCACACAGCAAACCTCCACTTGATGCTGAGCTGTGTTACTTGGTAATATATGAACAACTAACCACTTACGAGTCGTGTCAGTTATCAATTATTGCGTGCACGCCCTTTAAAAAAAAAATCCTTAATATCAATTCCATGATCAAATTGATCATTTTATGTACCTAACTTGTTTTAACCTCTACACAGCATCCGTGAACGCGCAGGCAGCACCGCACCCTTTCCTTCACCAAAACCGCTTTGCCTTTTTTTTATTATCATGTCAACGCGCCGAACTCAACGTCCCTCCGCTGGGAGTTTCAACTCGGGAGGATTCGCCTCGTCAACGGTGAGCACGAGGAACGCTGCGCGTGATCAACGTCCGTCTCTATTAGAAGCTCGGTTTGAAAAAAAAAAAAAAAAAGAGTGGGGAAACAAGTGTGGCGTAAAAACCAGCGGCCAAATCAGAGGACGGCTGCGCGTTTGAACTGGGTAATTGGTTGGTTAGTCGGTAGGCAGCACAACAGACGGGCCTACGGAGGGTGGTGTGTGTTTCCCGGCCCCGCTGTGCAGCCTCGTGGACTACAAAGGCAGGGAACGGACTTCAGAGGGTTGTGATGCCTGAAGAGAAGAATGTGGACATTAAATTATCAGGAGAAAACAGCAGGGTGGGAAAAAAGAAAAAGAGCCTTCTAAAGCCTGCGAGACGCAAACGGACATATAGGCTGCTTCTGACACGGAAACCTGGCCAAATTCACAGGCTCCTTTTATTCTGAGCTTCACACTGATACTCCCAGTGTGTGTGTGTGTGTGTGTGTGTAGGTCTGATGTCTCGTATGTGTGCACTTGTCTTACTGTTTTTAATTGGAATTTAAGGCAATAAGCCACCACAATGCACATTCACACATCATATGTTTAAACGTGCTTTAAAAACATCTCGACCTAAATTAACTCTGGTGTAAAAGAAGAACACACCACAGCAACGACTACATCGTTTTAAATCCTAACATTTGTCCCCAAAAAAACATGAAAGTCCCCAGTTCGTCATCCGTGAAAAAAGAAGACACCGGAATGCTATCCCCTTGATAGCATTTCTTCTTCTTCTTAATTAGAGGTCAAGAAAAGCCAAAGTCCACACAAATCAGATAACGAAACAAGGGAAATCCCCCTGCAGCGTGAATTCAGAGCGACAGTTTGAGCTTTGACAACGTGGTCTCAGAAAAAAAGGCTCCTGCTGCGCTCGGGAGGCCTTCCAGGGTCTGGATTTCAAAGTGAGAATGAGATGGGACAATGGGAAATAAAAGACTTTGGCTAAATGAAAAGAATCCCTCTCGAGACTTACGGCTTCACACACACACACACACACACACACACACACACACACACACACACACACATCGTATTAATCTTTAATATCTTGTCTTGTTCCCCTTCCTCCTCCTCCTCCTCCTCCCTCTCCCCCTTCCTCCTCTCTCCAGTTTATCTCCTCTGGAAGCAATTGCACCCAAGAGGACAGCGCACGTAGGACATGCTCCCACTACCTGGAGCAATAATATATCATTACCTACTAAACATATAGCAGCTACGCAAACAGCCTTTATTGCTACTGCAGGGCGAGTGCTATTTATAATCACGGCTCTACCTGTGCCGCAGCTATTTGTGTGGGAATCACTTCGGCTTTTCGCAGTGGTGCCTGTCACTTTGGCCATTTTTTGTCTTTTTTCCTTTCAGTGTCTTCATAGGGACATTAGGGGGTGCTGTAATTCTTTAGAGTTGAGCGATGAGGTGTTGGATTTTGAAAGAGCGTGTGTGTGTGCGTGTGTGTGTGTGTATGTGTGTGTGTGTGGTTTTATTATTTCAGAAACATCCAGCATTTATGAGACTTTTCATT
Organism: Apeltes quadracus; assembly: GCA_021346845.1. Taxonomy (NCBI): domain Eukaryota; kingdom Metazoa; phylum Chordata; class Actinopteri; order Perciformes; family Gasterosteidae; genus Apeltes; species Apeltes quadracus. The sequence continues at coordinate 3,829,885 of CM037936.1, forward strand.
TAAATGTGGAAAAGCTTCCCAACTTAACTTTTTGGCTACACTTGATACAGGTGATAAGGAGAATCTATTGGATACGGAATGTGCGAAACCGTGTTCCTCATTTGCAAAATTGTGTAGATAGGCACCCAATAACCGTGACGATGTACAATACCTCCCAAAAAATGTTTTTTTTTTTTTTTAATTTGAAACTATTTGAGATTCAAATTCCAATTTTCAATCTGTGCCGGTCTCAAACAAGTTATACTTACTGGGGAAGGGGGGAGACAAACAGGGAGAGAAAGTAACTTATTCAAAGTACAACTCATGAATTATTTAAGAGAACACATTTCCCCTTGTTTATTTATATATACATATGTATAAAATATCATTTATTCTGAGAGGGTCTATAAATCAAAAGTATTCCCACAGAATAACAGATAAGTGAGGTTATTGTGCAATGAGGCCAGCTGGTGGTAATAATATAATGACGTTTTACAGGCGCTATAAAGACAGCAAACAGATGTGGCATTAAGGATTATAAAGTTGGTAAAACTTTTAACAAGTGCTCTGTATTTCGGCGCCGCAACAGCACAACCCCCAGAATAAAAGGAATTTACACATCCTTCAATTCCAAAGCTATCAATCACACGCGTGTTATTCCCCTGGGAGCGTCTTTACATGCATATTTATCAGCTCAACATGCTAATTCCCGCTGCTTTACGCCCGCCAGGCGCGTCTCCAGGCGTGTCTCCAGGCGTGTTTATGACTCGTAATTGTGGATATCCTTTGATATATTTCCCTCAACTAAGACATCATTTGGTTTTTGTGGTCGAAAGTCAATGAGGCACAATGACCCGAGCTTTCAATCCAAATTTACAGTTCAATATCTGTCATACGCTGCCTGAAGTGGGAGCCTCCTTCAAAGTAGCGGGAGGGGAGGGAGGGGGTGGGGGGGGGGGGTGGGGGGGAGGCTGCGCTGTACAGCACTTATCAACAGCAAAGCTCATCTCAAGGTTAGTTAATTGATTTGGAAATGAAATAAGGAGAGCGGAATCACTATTGCAGGGAAACGGCACCGCGTTTCACGCTTTTTAGCGGGATTTAGCTCGTCTGCGCGCAGAAATAAATAAATAAAACGCCTGTTTGTTCTAAAACTTCCGTAACTTGGATGTTGCTCACAGGAGCTTCCGGATAGTTTGTCATCTTCTGCCAAACGAGTAATTGTGAAAAAAGTTTTTCACGGTGCAAGAAACATGTGCCGTGTGTTCGCAGGCTCCGAGTTCATCAGCATGCATCTACATTGCTAAAGAGCACATATAGCAGATGAAGCATTTTGGCATAAATTCAGCTCCGAAACCGGCGAGTGAGTGACGAGACGTCTCCTGCTCTTCCCTTTCGATCCTTCTTTTTTCTTTATCCGTCTTCCAGCGCCTCCCTTCCTCTCCCGCTTTTGCATTTTTTCCCGCTTTTTCCTGCAGACACCTGCCGACAAGCGCACACCTCCAGGGAACCGGCATCTGAGGAAGGCAATTTGAGCATTTCGGCGCCACAAAGAAAAAGACAAACAATGCTGGGAAAAAAAAGAGGAAAAAAGAGGGGATAAACACGCCGCCGAGTTGATGCTGGACAAACACGTCCCACGTTTTCCCTCCAATTTCACGAATGGCCCCGCTCGCGTTCGCAGGTGTGGAAATCCGAGGACAGACATGAGCGCGGCGGTGGCGGCCGGCGGCGGCAAGGTCGTCGTTTCCAGGCTTGTTTGCTCGTCGCGCGTCTCTCCGCGAGGGACACGCTCCTGTGAGACAGACGTTCAAACATTTGGGATCAGAAGCGAGGAGTCCGGTGCACAGGCCCGGTCGCCCGGGAGGGTGGGGTGGGGGGGGATGCTTCACATTATTGGCTTTTGGCCTGTAAGAGACACAAGAAACGGCGAAAGTTCATTCGTTTCCTTTCCTTGACAGCGATCGGACGTTTGAGCAGATAAGCGCTGCCCCGATAGTCGTTGCTGAAGTCTTCGGCCTCTCAGATCTTTCAGCTGCGCGGCGAAGATGCAAATAAAAGCCTTTTCACAGAGCCGCGGGGAGGGAGAGAAAAGGCCTCATTATCGGTCAATCTGCGAGGGGGAGAGTCGCCCCCCCCTACAATATGGACGCTGTCAGTCGCCCATGAAAGACAAATAAGTAGGTGTCGGTGGCAGAAATTACTTTCCACGATGAAGCGCGCAGCCATCATCAGCGATGACACGGCGTCGTTCGCATCAACAACACACAGGTGCATGAAAAATGGAAACGGGCTGGCGGGAAAATGAATTATTAATGACACATTTAAGTATTATAACAGAAAATCAATGAGCATACCTGGTGTAATTAACATGCACAATGTTTTCCATAATCCAGCGCAGTATAATTATGCCTCTCTATTCCAGAACATGTTAGCATTAGCTCTTTCTAAAGCACACAACACCTGTTTATTTGGTTTGCTTGTTCTGTGCCTTCCTCTCCTTTTCTCTCCCACCTCGACGACGAAGAGGCTGCAAAGTTTTATTCAGCTACGCTCGGCTGCTGGAGGATAAACGGCTGTCATTTGAAGCTGCCCGCAGACCTTAAGCTCAAAGCCTAAAGGGATCAAAACCTGTGGCGTTTTTTTTTTCCCCGCGGCAGTCCGTGTTGGATTTCTATGCTTATTTTTCTACCACCTAACACGTACGCTTTGATGTATTTCCTGTGCGGCTATTGACTCAGATTGAAGGGTTGGCGGGGGGGGTGGCTTATCTGCGTACACTGTAACATGTCCACTAATCACTGATTACCACCGTCTGTTTGTGCTGTGACCAGTGGCAGCGTACAAGATTTCCCATCGTTCCTGAAGGATGCCGGGGAACAGCTTGAGTGGAATCCAGCGCGGGGCCGCCGATTTTTTGGCAAGTCAAACTTTATCAGCACAAACATGCGCAAAGCGAAAACAAACACAGCCCAGACTGCTAATTACCATCCGCTTGGACCTCTGTCCCCTATTTTCTCTCCCAGAGACACAAAATGGCCGATCGCAGCGCGCTCGCGCTCCCCCCCTCGCACCCCTCCCCTGGACGGCGGGAGACGGCGGCTGTGCCGGCGCGTTTCCTCCGTCCGGGAGACAGCCTCCGTCGCCTCGGACGACACAGGTTGACGCGCCGGTAGCCACGGTGATTTTTCAAACCCATTATTTTGCGTGGAAAGTTATAAATCACACGGCTGACGCCAGTCTGGTATCTTCTGGGCCATGTGGCCTGAATCAACGCCAAATCCTGTGCCACTAATTTTACTAATTGCCTGAGCCCGGCCAACACTTTTCATTGGTGTGGAGCCCGCAGTGTCACAGGAAGCTAATGAGCGCTAAATAATGTATGTGAACCTCTCTAATTACTTCATTTCTCATTTTGCTCACAAATTCTCATATCATGCTTAGGGATGCCAGATTTTTTTGGGGGGTTTTGTGCTGATGATTCTAAAAGTGGTAAATACTAATAACTGCACCGGTCTGTCAAAGGCCAGATTCTGGGGGGGGGGAAATGAAGCCGCAGCACCGGATTACATTGTGCGATAGAGAAACACACGGCGGTTGACAATATGTTTTATTATTTATCAAATAATCCTCTCTTTCCGTGTGAAATATTCAGACGAGGAGTGTGAACTCCAGCCGTCCTACTTTGGGTAAACATTGCATTATTTTTTATGCGCTCGTTGATGCATACAGCATCATCAGGTAAGGCGCTGTATGCCAGCATCTGCCACCTGGGGCGGTGTGTGTTTATGTGCTTTTGTGTGCCTCTGCTCGTGTGCAATTGTGTGTGTGTGTGTGTGTGTGTGTGTGTGGGTTGTTCCCCTTTCTGGCTGGGCTCCCACCGCAGCGCCCGTTGGCCACCTCTCCTCCCAGTCCTATCAACAGGGAAGCTGTAATTTAGCAGGAAATTTGATCATCCAAATAGCTGAATATTTAATGGTATTAAATCGCAGCTTAAAAAAAAAAGAAGCTGTATTATTTATTTACTCCCTATAGTGAAACGTCTATTCAGGCAACGCCAGGTGGTCTTGTAAATATACTCAATCTGACACACATGTTGAATTATTGACTGATAATTCATCATAATTTATGTCATGGAAAACTCGATAACGCTCCGCAGGACCTCGCCGCCTCCTCCAGCCTGTGACCCGTCAAGGTGGCGACAAGGTCGACGCTTCCTGTTTACTGTTTGTCAAGCCTGCAGTCAAGAAGGAAAAACATAGATTTGACTGAGGAAGATGGGACATAGTAGTTTGTTTTAAATGCATTCAAATAGATTTGGCTATTTGGATAGGAACCGATGGACATCATCAAAACTGCCGTCTTTCATACCCTTTGCAAAAGACATTATCCTGACAGGTTTGAGTCAAAACAGGCGCGAGACACCAGTCCAAAATGTCGAGAAGTGTTCTCGTAGACCAGATTTGCCATCACAAAGACAACGGGGGTAGTTTTTAAGCTGTCAAGATGTTTATTTCTAACCGCAACAGCTTCCAAAACCACCTGCAGCTGCATCCTTCCGCCTTCTGTGACGGATATAATGCGAGGTTCAGGGGTTTGAAGTGAAATGCAGGTGGCACGCTGGTCTGATGTGGCTTTTAGAGTTTGTAATGTGCTTCCCCCTCCTCGCTTCTGTTTAACACACCTCTGGGTCATGTACGCTGCAGGAAACAAGAGTCAATTATTCAATGTAAAATTCAGGAAATGTGGAGTTTTAACCCAAATGACCTGTGGTATCCGGGTTACACTCATACAGCGTAAGGGATGGACAGACAAACAGTTTATGTTAAGTTAAGTTACTTAGTTACGCTTACCAGCTTTCATTAAAAATATCCCTTTATTTTTCTGATGAATGTATTTATTTTACATTCGACATGATTCTGTTCATTCCATGATGATTTATGACACCACCATCACCACCACCAACTTATGTGTAAAAAAAAAGGACCTTCCAGTCATTAGTTATGACGACTTGGCTTAAATGAAAGAACAGTTTGAGGATAAGTCACATGTTTTCAAAGTGAATATTGCTCATTATTAACTTGATGTCACACTTGCTATACATTACACCTTGACCGATATTTTCTCACAGAATAACATTTTTATTTTAAACCGCTCATCTTATTTTGGTACCTGGCCATTTATCCAGTCCAACTGTGTCTCTGGTTTGTTTGGAGAGCGTACGTCTTAGATGCCCCTTTTCAGTGCTGCATCGTTTATTATTAATTCATCGATGAAAGGAATCTTTTGGCACATTAGAAACAACAAAAGTCTGCAGCTGGGATTGTTTAGGGATAAAGAAAAATAGTTGTACGCTGAAAGAAATGTCTAAAAATACAAAATGCTCTCATTATCCATTAATGACGAGACAGCAGTCATAGTGTCTAATGCAACACGCAGACAGAATGTCACTGGCATGTAACACAACGCCGCATCTCTTAATAGGATTGTGCCTGTGTAGCAATTTGTCAAGCCAAAACATCCAGTATTTATGAGACAAATATAGCACACTGGAACAAGTAAGAGAGAGAGAAATCACTAAATAGTCAATAGGATTAACCGAAGCATAAACTAAACGCTCCTTGATGTGTCATCGATAAAAGGATTTTTGATTATTCGTCACCATAAAATGCGTGGCGAGATTGTCATGCCGTCATTGTATTACTGTATCCCTTTTATCTGTCTGTCAATCTGGCAGCATTAGAATCTGGGCGCTGTTTTCTCCCCCGCCTTGTTTTTTTCTTTTATTTTGAAGTGGATTTAACACACAGTCTGCATTTAGAGTGCAGGCAGATTACCTCACCGCCTCAGGTCGCCAACACTCTGTTAATAAATGGTGAACTTCCGTAAACGCGCCCTCGCCAAATTCACGACGCCATGTTCAATTAATACGTCTGCAATCAACACGTTGGATTTGACACTTTAGCACATTAGTCACCGTGAATCATTTTGTTCACAAAACAAACGACAAAATAAAACCGCAGCCAACCACATCTACTCTGACGGAAAATAAGTTGTCTCCACGTTTGCGTGGTCTGAATGTGGTGGTTTGGCACCAGGCGGTGGGGCTTTATAGTTATGAATAAAGCGCTGTGCAAGTTGAATCTCATTACAGACGCTGTGCGATCAAACCAAACCTCACTTGGGCTAAGAGGCCCATTTTAATCAGTGAAACGCCTCTTGCGCCGACCATTTTTGTTGCAAGTCGCACACTTGAGAAAAGGTGCTTTTGTTCAGATCAGCTGCACCGTCTTTGGCAGGATTTATTACCATGAGTGATGCTCGAGGTGGAGGTGAAGCGAACTCAGCAAGGAGCTACGAATGCTCCTCCACCAGCTGCCTGATGTCAGGTGACCCCGGTGTCGGGTGGGTTCTGAGATTTAACTTTATTCCATGCTTTGCCTCTTTTTTTTTGCTCTCCGTACACACTGTTAGAAAGCATTTAACCCAAAGCCTAATACTACACACTCCAACTAACTAAACTACAATAAAACCACAACTCTTCCAATCTCTAAATCTTTCTTTGTTACTCCAGAAAAAGAAATTTGATTCAAGGACTTTATACTGTTGAACAAACAGAGCTCGCTTGTTTATTTGCCAAAGTGAAAAAAGAAGTTACAATATGATGAAGGGTCAGTTTCATGACGCAGCATTTTGGGTCATTTTCAGATATATTAGCTGGTTGGAGTGTGTGCTGCTGGAACATGGGGGGGCCGACATCACCTTTTAATGTCTGCGTATTGTTGCTGCAAAGGCTCCGCAGGCCCAAATTACAGCCCCGTTTTTTGCGTTGTTCAGATGACAGCCGCGGGGACGTGAGAGGATCGCGTACAGATCTGAGCTGCTTTGGCTCCAAACGGTGAGCTAAATCAGCCAAAATAAATGGCAGAAAAGGGTATTTAACGAGGCGACAGCGAGGCCCTCGTAGACAGTCAAGGCAACATTATCAAGAGGATGCAGGTGAGCACAAGTGGATGCGAGCATGGGATGTTTGTATAGACGCCGGGTTCCGCATTCATCTCTCTGTTTGATAGGAAATGACTCAGACCGAGCATGACGCAGCCGATCATCGAGGAGGCTGCGAGTCGTGTGTCGGTCTGGTAAACAACACATTTATGCACGAAGCGAACTCTCCCGCACAACCCGCACTCGTGAAATCACATTTTGTTGTTGCAAAGACAAAACGCTTGCAAAAATCACAGGAAAATGGGGGCTGCACAGTTTTGCAATAATAATTCATATTTTTGGAACAATTATTTATCACATAACACTGTTTTTACTTATACCTTTAAGAAGTAATTCACTGTAATTCCTATATTAACATAAACCAGTGGTTCTCAAACTTTTTACACCAAATACCACCTCAGAAAATACTATACCAGTACCACCATAATGACCAACACTATACAGTAGGCTACTACTGTACTGTAAATACTACTAGTAGTATTTATCAAAAACAAGGCAGAGGTTGTACGTTTAATATTGTCAGCCATTTTACACACATTTTACAGTTTCAACAGTAAGACTGCGCTTAAATATAGAAAAAAAACCTGTACTTAAATAATGATTCAATTAAAATGTATTGCACATAAAAGTTGAATAAACATTGTACTAAAATAAATGTAAAAAAAATGTTCTTGTAGATTTAATAAAACTGTACTGTACTTAAATGTTTAGTACAAATTTTGTTTACATTTTGTTTAAAATAAAAACAAAAAGAATTGTATTTTTTTTATTTCAGTGATTCTTTGGCGTACCACTAGAGGGAGCCCCGCGAACCACTATTGGTACGCGTACCACACTTTGAGAATCACTGCCATAAACTATACATGAAGATTGATAGATGAGGAGGATTTTTCACCACCAGGAGTGACGGAGATGTGAAGCCACACTAATTAACACAATCAACTTTAACGAACTAAGAGTTTAAGCTTTGAGTCACCGCGGTAGCGACCTGTAGCCCTAAAAGCACACCCAGCTTAACGGTCTATTTGTCTCCATATGGACCATCATTAATTCAATTAACAATATGGTGTATTGAAGAAGACTAAATATTCACAATGTCTAGATGTTCACGATGTTTATTGAGGCAATAAATAGAAATAAATTAATGTCCAATTTACCGATATAAATACTGCAAACGTTTAAAACATGATTCAAACAATCCAACCCTCTGAAAAGATACAACCCAAGCTTCTCCTAAACATCCAAATACGCATAGAAGCTACAGACAGACCAAGCCAATGAAAATCCTACAGTGACAAAGATGATCTCTCTTCTGGCGAAGCCTCGGGGCGCTGATCAACTAAAACAGCGTAGATGGGCAACACTCCCGGCAGTTTCCAACTAAATTGAAAAATCTTTTTCAAATGTTTTTCAAAAGTCCCTCCGTGTTGGAAGCTACAGCCTCGAAGCAACTCCCAAGGACGCCGTCGCGCATCACCAGCCGAAATATCGCGTCTGCGTTTCTGTCTGCCGCTTGACTCTTGAAATGGTTCACGAAGAACTCAACTTAAAGCTGCGTTTGTTTTTTGACAGGTCCAGTCTTTTCTCTTGGAGCATCTGCACCGCGGAGGGTTTTCCCGCGTGACAGCTGTTCGTCTGATTGGACATTCCCAGTGTTTCATTCACAGTTCGCACGCCATGTTGCGAAACGGATTTTTTGACACGTTTCCATGTTGAAACATTTCTACCTAAATGCACATATTGTTCATGAGACAGAGAGAAAGTGAGTGACATGAATGTTCAGGAAGGTTCATCGATGCGTGGATGCTAACGCAAAATTCTTGTTTCTTCTTTAAAGGTCGACTCAATCTACTTTGTTTCTGGGTTTTTCCAAACGGAAACTCCCCTCAGCTGTCACCACACAGCAGTGACGTGGGTTACCGCCACAAAACTAATCGATGGCGTCCCGAATAATGTGCAATCTAGTACAAGATGAGTCAACGTTAGCGGCGCTACATTTGGTGTGAACTTTGATATTTTTTTTTGATTAATTTTTTTTTTTAAACGGGGTCGTACCGAATACTTTAACTCAGTTCAGAGCAGCAGAGGAGAGTACCGGTCGTGTTAGTATTATTACCAAAGACACGGAGAAACGTCTCGACCAGCACCTTTCATTTTTCTCAGGTGGAATCACTGGTTTTGTTGGGGACCAGTTAACCAGTCAGCCTGTGTGAGTATCCTGACTGAACCTTGGCGAACATTTCCACCTCACCGTGTCTTACGTCCAGCTGTGCCATATTGACGAGCAACATGTTTGACAACGTCGTGTCCTGCACGGGTTATTTAAAACATCTACACGTTGTTTACAATTTGAGAACTAGATGAAATAAATGCCTAAGCGAGCTAAAGAAACACCCAGGCCACCTCATCAAGACTGTGAAAGAAAGTCTTCATGCTGAATATACCTCCTGCGGGCCATCAACGATTCGTTGTGTGACAGTCAGATGGACGGATGGATAGAGCAGATACATTGATGGAAACTAGCAGCTCTTCAGACCTGAACCTTTGTTGCAGGAGCAGACGACCATAATCTATCTTCAGCTATGACACATTTACTGCAAACGCTGATGCTATCAGCTCCCGTGGTTTAAAGCTAAAGATAAACCAGGTCAACTGAATATTCCCTGTGGCTTGTGGTAAGGCTTTGCCTTATCCATTATACAGTCACAGTGTGGCCTGCATGCGCCGCAGTCTGCTGCAGTTCTTTGCCCCCCCCCCCCCAAGTTGCTCCCAGCTCGCCCTTTTTACCCGGCGCCACGTTGGCAGCTGCAGGTGGCGTTTCCGTACAATATTTAACAGATTCACACATGCCTTCGCCTCCCTCTGCAGGCCCCCCCCTCTCCCCCCCCCGCCGTCCCAGCGGGCCCCCGCATGGCGTTTGAGCTCCGAACAGCATTGCCATCAGTCCAGTGTAAATAACATGAAGTGGCAACTCATAAATACTTGATGATGCAGAAGAATCCACGAAGTCGCCCCCCCCCCCTCTCCCCTCTCCCCTCCCCCCCGCGGGCCGGTCGCTACGTTTTCCCGGAGGTTCTCGTGGGGTCGCCCGGCGTCGGTTTGAATCGTGGCCGCGACGGGTAACAACAGGTAGGTAGAAGCGGCTCAGCAGGTCAATGAAGGCGGGCTGATATCACAGAGCTGAAAAAGGTGGCCGTGAATGTCTGCAGACACGTCGACAGACGAAGACATGAGACCACTTTGTCGCCAGTGCTCAAAGGAGCTCACGGCGCCGGACAAACTGCGGGCCTGCGTGTGGAGAAATGGAGCCCAGTTGGGGACTTTGAATGGGATCCACGGCTGCTACTTTTCTGAGTAATGCAAGAAGTTTCAGTCCTCGGTTTCTTCCTTTCCTTTAGTCAGATAACAATGTTCCAGTATGCTTCATGCACTGATATTGGAATCTCAATAGCATTCATATGCAACACAGTCCCAGACAGTAGACCTGACAAAGGTTGCACATTTATTTCATTTTAGGGGATTTGATTGGCTCTGGTGTTGTTGGAGCCCATCATTTTATAATATTGAGATGTTTCTATTATTGTGTCCACCCCTCACTGCCATCCTTCGAATATCGGAAATGTGTCCGTTGGGTTGGGTTTTTCTTTCTTTTTTTTTTGCCAGGGAGGGAAAGCTGCCAGTTTGGAATCGGCAGCCAAGGCGGTCTCTCGGGAACAGAATAAATAAATGAATAAATAAATAAGAGACTAAATGAATGAATGAATAAATAAATAAATAAATACAGGAAAGATCTGACGCGACGGAACCACATCCAGGCTCTTCCAGATCCAGCCCTAACCGGTCTCGGACTGGACCTCCTCCCCTCCCCACGAGGCCGCCACGTACCCCCCCCCCCCTCCCCCGCCTCCCTGATGCAGCACATTAGTTTCATTGCTGAATTGGATCTCCTCATGCACGCAGCGAGTTTCCCCATCAGCTGCGTGTCTGTCAGTGTGAGGATGGTAATTCGGTAGGAGGCTGGGGAACAGCTGCTCTCGCAACAGCCAATAATAATGCAAAAAGAAAAAAAGGGAAAAAAATGACTAACCTTAAAAACCGCAGAGATGGGAGTAAATTGGGAATGTATATAGCTTTCACAGGCCCTCTCCTGTGAATTGTCTCTCCCCTGACAAGCAGCTCATTGCGTTTCCCATCATGCATCTGATCGGTCATTCAGAAACACAAAACACAAATAAGTCAAGTCGACCATCTGCTTGTTAGTGGCGTCTATAAAAGTGCCTGTTTTAAAATAAACAGTAAAATGACTGACGGGCCGGAGACCACCTGAATGGAAAATCAAATATTTCGTGTTTAAGGTAGGTGTCTTTCAACTATAAAACAAAGCATGTCTTTAATTTATTACAGCAACACACACAATACGCGTGTTGTCCTCATTTTCTAAATCAATAATCAGCCCGGCAAGCTTCATTAACGGTGACCAATCAGAGGCAAGCTGGGGATCTCATTTTACAACACGAGCATTCTGAAGACATAAACCATCTGCTACTTGTAGGAACAGAAAAATCAAATTAATCCATTCTTATCATGCATTCAGATTTTAAAGCAATTAAAGATGTTCTCTGTCTAATCGAAGACTCAGAAGTAGCTCGGTAATGAGGAAGGCAAACTCTTAGGTGAACTTTCCAGGGTTCTCGTTTGGAAACTTTACAAGTCTTGCACACTCCAGTGAGCCGTTAGCCTGTACATTACAGATGTTGGCAACAGGAATGCATTTTTTATTAAGCATTTAATCATTGTGCAAACCCAGTCCTCCCATAAGAAGAGGGCTCAAACTCAAAATCCTAGCATGCCAAATCATCTAAAGTCTAATGCTTTCTTTTTTAATATAAGAAATAAACAGCTGCCAAACAAGTGCAACTGGTTTTAAGATGATATAAAAACCCTGGTGATGAACTAGAATGTTGAATTCACCTTAATTAAGCTTGGGGACTTCTGCCTGCCCAGAATGCTAATTTGAGCTCAGATGTGGTGCCGGTGCTTCGGTAACCCCGCAGGGCTCGGGCATCAAACCCATGCAACCACAGCTTATTGCAGCACGATGCTGTCCAAACAGGGCCACAGTCTGGGTGGCTTCAAGACAAAACAACTCTAGTTACCCGGAGCACTAGTGAGGGATTCTTCAATGACAGGCCTGTAGATGGACTGTGCTCACATTTATCAGGAACGTTTCAAGCACCAAGCTATTTAAGTCGTTTAGTGGAACCCGGCCTTATAACTTAAGAACAGTGATTCTCACTGTGTGGTACTAGTGGTACGCGGGGCTCCCTCTAGTGGTACGCCAAAGAATCACTGAAATAAAAAAAATAATACAATTTTTTTTTTTAATTGTCATTTTTTTTTACAATTTTTTACTAAACATTTAAGTACAGTACAGTTTTATTAAATCTATAAGAACAGTTTTTTTTGCATTTATTTTAGTACAATGTTTATTCAACTTTTATGTGCAATACATTTTAATTGAATCATTATTTAAGTACAGTTTTTTTCCCTATATTTAAGCGCAGTCTTACTGTTGAAACTGTAAAATGTTACAATGGCTGACAGTATTAAATACACTTCTTTAGGAATAAAACCTCTGCCTTGTTTTTGATGAATACTTCGGCCTGCTACGCTACTATATAGTGTTATAGTGTGATTATGGTGGTACGTGGAGAGCCTAGTATTTTCTGAGGTGGTACTTGGTGTAAAAAGTTTGAGAACCACTGCTTTAGAACATGCATGAAAGAATAACACAAAATAGTCTTTTTGCAGCCAAAGTATTCATTGTTTCTTTAACTTTGACAATGATTATTCTCATCATCAGGGCAGTATCTCAAGTTAAGTCCCTCTCCCTTCACCCCAGCACAATTTTCATGTGCATTCGCATTCGTGGCCCCGGTTGAAATTCATGAAGTCCCCCCAGCGCTGCGGTTTGCTGGGCCGGCGACCAAGCCAAGAGCGCAATGAGCTCATTGTTACGCTCCGACTGCCGCTCTCGATTTCAGAGCTATCAACAGCTGTCGATCGGAGATGTCCTGGACCCCGTCCATCAATCACAGGCCCTCCGTCACCGGGAGACAAAAACCGACAGCCAGCCAAATGTGGAGCCCAGAGTCCGACCGGGCTCCAACAAAACAACCCGACGCAAACACAACTCCACTTCGGAATAATAACACGGGTCTCGAGTAGCACAAAAACACACAGAGGGTCAAACGTTCAGCGGTGCGTGAAGGCTGCGTGCTGATCCTGCTGGATCGCAGAACTCACTGTTCTGTGAGGGTCACAATGTTCAAATGCGTTTCACCTCAACAACAGCTACAAACAAAACGGACAAAAGCTGCAAAGTGTTCCCTTCACTCCGACGCCTTGAGAGCACGCTTCAAATTTCAAATGCACTGGATAAGCTTGTTAACATTTTTTATTTTTTATGATTCTGAGAATGTGATCTGATCAAATGCAGTAAATATGCTGAGTAACTACGTAATTCAATTAAAACGTGATCTAAATCTGTTTTTTTCACAAAGAGCCTATGTATGCTGGATGCTCGCACATACGATACGTGCATGCACAGTTTAATTAAAAGGTTCACCGTTGAGTTTGAGAACCACCGATCTTTTATCAACAGTGAGTTTGAGTAGAAAAAGACAGACAGACGCTCTATTGATCCCATGCGGGGATCAGAGAACTGAAAACCATGGTGCTGCAGTGAAACTTTACCACGCTGCAACTAAAGCTTCTTCTCAGTGAACACCGGGCCGACTTCCAATCCGACGGCCAATCAATGAGCGGTATGCTTGTTTAAAAATATGCCTAATGTGCATACGGCTGAAATGACAGTAGCTTCATCTAAAACTGTTTCCACCATCAGCAGATCGGAATATTTGGAGGAAATCAGGAGTGTTTCCTGGTGAGGATATTCTCTGCTTTGAATTGAATATTATAGTGCAGAGCGCGTACCCCATGTTGCGTACCTCATGTTGCGTACCTCATGTTGCGTACCTCGCGCTGTACCGTCCCGTGTATCATTACAGCAGGTCACCGCACAGGCTGCCGCGGAGCGGGAGTGTAAGTACGGATCTTACAAACAGACTGTGGGTAAATAAATTATCACCCAATCTTACCCGGCCATTAAGCACTTCACCATCTGTTAGCATCAAAACTATATGACACAACGATACATAATTAATAGTTAAACAACAATCTAATTAAAACGGACAAACTGGATGCTCTTGCCATTGGGGAGATCTAATTCGTGGCTAAGTTTTAAGCTAGAATGAAATATTTAAACAGGAAAATTATCTTTTTACTTTCCAGTCTGGAATGCATTAATATAGATATGTGAAGTGCATTCAAAGTGGGACCCACAAGATGTAATTTTACTTCATCAAAGCATGTACTAATTGTTAAGTTTGCTGCCGCGCCATATGTGCAGCGTAGCTGGACGGGAAATGCAAAGCAGCCTTTCTTTGTGTTTTTTTTTACATTTATCTCAGGTCCTCGGTGTCGCCCAATCAAAGCCTGCACAATCATTGTTCAGAGGAAGCCGTGCGTTCTCGCCACCCGTTAACCAGCTGCTCTGTGCATCCGGCGTGCAGCCTACTTGACCCTGCTGACCCCCGTTTGTGTAACTTACATCACCCTCCTGATGCACGCGTGCTCCCGACGTCGCGGCGCTCTCGATCCTCGCTGGTTGCAGACGCAGACGCTAGCGTGCGTGCGCTCGCGGTGGCTAGCGCCGCGTTTCCCTCAAGGCCCATCCCTTCCTGTGTGTGTGGCAAACCGCGGATTCCAGCCCCGCCGTCAAAATCCAAACAAGATCCGTCAGCAATTAAGGGAATACGGGGGGACATTAGAAAGACGAGCTGCTACCCGGCCCACATCCCCCTTCCCCTGCACAGCGGGCAATGGGATGAGTCTGGCACGCAGGCCCTGGTGGAAGACCCACGCATACCCTGGGTCATCTAAATTCCACCCATGTTATGGCAATATTGATATTGGCAGGCGAGCTGCTGATATTGGGTACGTAATGATGCAATTAAAACAGGTGCCGTTTTACTATTATTGGCGGAAATGTGTCCCCCCTCCCTCCCATTTTAGGAGGCAAATATGATTTGGAAGCAACGCAGAGATATCCGGAGAGAACCCACTCATAATAAAGGATTTCATCTTGTCGAATCAGTGTTGTTTTTTTGGTTCATCTCTTAATGCAGTTTATTAGAGGGAGGAGCTTTGCATATTTACATAAATCTAACGCGCGCGCACGCTGGTCTGTGTTCTCCACAAATCATCGAGTGCGGTGCCATAATTCACCTCGCAACAAACCATTGAGCCGAGTCTTATGTTTTGCTTAACTGCACTCAAGTTGAGAATCAAATATATAACGAGGGAGAAATGCTTTTCTTATCCATTATTGGAGTCATCTGCGGAGATGTGAGATCTGAAAAGCAGCCCAGAATGAAAGAAAAATGCAAATCAGTCCAATAATATTGGTTTATGCACAGGTTATATACCTTGGAAATAAAAGACCTGAGTGCTTTTAGAGCCATATGTTGTTCCTTTGTTCCAAGAGGCGAGATGCCTTCATGTCACTTATGTTTCTGATTAGCAAAATGATTTATGCCACAATCACTCAAAAATTCAGACAGCAAATGTGAAAATGCATTGTGACTCCACCAGATGTGCTCAATAAAACAAGATTCGCATTGTAATCGGGGGTACTTAGTTTATATGAAGCTAATATGAGGCACACTCGGATGTGGCAAAGTCACTCTTTTTAAAATTTGACTATAAATGATTGGAAATAAATTGTGTGTTTTATGCCGGGTGGCATGAGTGGGTTGATAAATTAGGAACAGTTTTGTACCCTGACTTATCTACAAGACAAACCTGGTGGAGATCACAGGGAGTAATTGCTTCAGAGGTGTGGAACGCCGCCTTCCCATTCTTCCCCGTGCATTCCTCGCCCAAACAATGATTAATCACCCTTTAACTAGCACGCCGGCGTTTGCCAAAGCCCGGCCTCATCCGCCGAGATCCGCCCGTGCAGGTTGGGGAAGGTGCTTGCCAGGTACGGAGAAGGCGACCTGTCCTCATCCGTTATCAGATTAGGGAAAGTGTCGGGGAGCAGACGCACAGGAGCAACGCTGTTGTTCCTCACAGATCCCAAACCACTGTGCACCGCCTCCCCCCCCCCTCCAACCCGCCCACTCCCCCACCCCTCCCACCCCTCCCACCCCTACACTCTCAGTTTCACTTCCTCTGCTCGCAACCCGAAACCGCCACCCCGACTGGCCCTCGGCTGCCGCTCACTCGGCCCCATCAGAGGCCTCCTTCAGGAAGGAATATCCTGTGATGGATTGGTGGTTTGGGGTTAACTATGACACATAAACATATAACATCATAATATTTAGTGATGGACATGCTCTTTATTCTATTTATATTCATCTTTCCCACTGCTTCAACGTGAAAACCTGAAACTTAAGAGCTGTTAGGGCTCGTTTGCGCTGACCTGCAGCGGCTCAACGTCTCACCCCGCTGCAGTGATGCAGAGGTGCACTGTAACTGTGACAGCACTGTTGGCCGTGTTCAAATGTGCGATGGATAAAGAAGACGGTGCTTCATGCACGAGTGAGTGAGTGAGTGAGGGAGCATTCAGTGCTAATAATATACTGCTTTAAGGAAAAACAATACAGAAGTCACACTTAATGAGGGGAAAAGGGGAAGGAAGGGAATCAGTCACTTAGCAAAAAGGAGGTAATCCCTTTAGCAGCTCAGGCCACCTGCAGCGAGCGTCTGCTGACAGACAGACAGTCAGACAGACAGACAGACAGGCAGGCAGACAGACAGACAGGCAGACAGACAGGCAGGCGGCTCCTCGCGGATCTTTTTTCATGTCCGTGGCTCACGAGTGCCGAGCGCCGCCTCTGCGTCCGCTCCACGTCCCAAATGGACGACACGCGTTGCCTCTGATTCGCGTTAGAAAAAGAGGAGTGAGGCGTGAAAGCCGCGGTAACGGCGGGGACACCTCTCGCTAATGCTGTTTGAGCGCTGCGGAGGCCCCCCGAGGGGCCCCCATCAGGCTCTGCCTCCGTCCCTCCGTTCCCCCGCACAGATGGACCGCACTCCACCACTGTCTACTTAACGCTCGCCTGCTCTCTATCAGCTGTCAAAACCGATGAAGTCAGTCCGCTATGCAAGCAAAATAGCAATTACTCGGGACGAGCTGCGTCGCGAGGAAACGTGTTCGGCGCGACTTTTTTCACTCAAATCGTTGCGACGTGTCGACGAAACGAGGCGCGAGGGTGTCGACTGAAAGAAGGCTTGGATCTGGTTTTTCTTGTCTTTGCATTTTCTCGTTGGGCCGTTTCGGGCTTTTTGTACTGTTGTCTGTCCAAACCCCCACGAGTTCATGCTAAAAATTGAAAAGAAAAATGGGTCATGAGTGATGCATTTTCAGGAAAAAGGCGTTATTTAACAAAACAGCTGTACTGTGCCTTTAAATGACACAGTAGGTAATAGTAACAGTACATGTCATTTTATCGAAAACGACTTACAATAAGTGCATTTCAACCACAAGGACACAAACTCAACTGCAATTTCATCAAATGAGCCGGTTTTCAACTCGCTATAGAAAAGAGCCATTATAAGTACAATTTAAGTGCTACAATCTGTGTTTTAAAGTCAAGGCATAGTCTGGAGAGGTGTGTCTTTAGCTTGAGGTAAAAGCTCTCTGCAGTCCTCACGTCACCAGAGAGTTCGTTCCACCATTTCGGAGCAAAGAGTCGCGATCTCATCCAGTGTTTTGCTCCGAGGGAGTTGGATTAAATGGATGCAACACTGATGCTTTTAGAAGAATCCTGCAGCACCACGACAATCAGTTCAGGTGGGACAAGCGGCTGTGCCTTTTGTGAAAGTCTCACTTATCTACATACAGATTATGTAACAATGCAGCTTTAAAAAACTACTACACTATAACTTATGCTTAAACAAATACAAACAGTTTGGCACAGTAAAGTAGACTTAGTGGCAGAACTGGGTTATTGGATGTGCAGGTGTGATTATTAATAGGACTTTTGCATCATCTCAATAAAAAACAGGCCGATGTGCCGGTAATGACAGATGTATTTAACGTTACTATTTTAGTTGGAAGGTATTTCCCACAGTATTTTGGTAAAATAATGATTTTGAATAAAAAATGTGTTCCAAAGCAACTGAGGGAAAAAAAAAAATCCCCCGAACTAATTACAATTACAAATCACTGATTGTTCCCAGATTGCTGCAGCCCCAATGTGGAATGACTAATAGAGACCAACATTGATCAAATTACAC
Source organism: Apeltes quadracus (assembly GCA_021346845.1). Classification (NCBI taxonomy): domain Eukaryota; kingdom Metazoa; phylum Chordata; class Actinopteri; order Perciformes; family Gasterosteidae; genus Apeltes; species Apeltes quadracus. The sequence goes on from CM037936.1 coordinate 3,848,236, forward strand.
TCAGAAAGTACGAACACGTTGGCGGAACAGCCGTGTTTTTAAAGTGCCTCATTCGAGCTGCGTGAACTGCGCGGCACACCCAGTTTACCTCGACGTGCCTCGCTCCCGGGAGAGGACCTCCAGGATTTCGTGATCCGCAACTCTGTAATTATTCACTCGACAAGGTCTTCCTTGTAGTACATTGTGCATTAGGCTCATTTACACATGTGACAAAACACACAAGCATTTTTTGACAAGCATATGTTAACAAAGGCAACGTGTTGCTGCGGTGAAGGTTTGAAAAAGACGTCTTTACACCTAGAGACTGGTTCTCGTAAAGCTACAATATGCAATCTGTTGTATTCAAATAAGAAGAAATAAAATCTGAATATGAAACAGTGTTAATCAGTTGGATTTATACTTGTCAGATGTGCGAGGGGCTGACAGACCTGATTTTACTTTATTCATTTATTTGGTAGATTATCTCTTCTTACCCTTGAAAACATCTCAATGCGTCAATCTGCTTCCATCCGTCCATCCGTCAGTCGATGGAGAAAAAGGAAAGATACCATCATGAGATATTGTGCCTGATCACATGTTCTTCTCACTTATTGTCCGATAACAATCCGTTACACATCTTTATTTCCTGGAGTTTGCGCTCTTTTCGTGGCGATGTGCCGTTTTAAGGGAGTGGAGGCACCGTCAAGTCGCCTATTGGTCGAGGAACTGCAGTTTGGAAGCCTCGAGTTTGGCCGATTTTGCCGGCGCCATACTGGTTTATAGCCAAGTTGTGTTATTTTAGCCATCGACATGTGGAATGCAGAGGAGTGACGCCGAGACGCAATACACACGGCTCTGTTGGCCGCAGCGACCTGTCAATCACATTAAGCCCGCCCCCAAAGCGATACCGTGGTTTACGGTCTATTTTACACTGAATGGACCAGGAATTACAAATCGCCATCATGCCGTATCGGAGAGGACTTGAAACCAGCGATTTAAAAACCCACAAACTGTTTGCAATGTTTACCGGGGGAACAAGTCAAGAGAGAAGCAGAGTGGACAGATGTTCCCAACAGTCGCACAGCGCAGCGACGCTCAGGTGTTCCCGCCTGTGGAGGTGGTCGACCCTTAAATGTTCCAAACCATCCTGGCTCGGATGCATTTGAATCCACAGAGAGCATGGATGTATTTTACTTCTACATCGAAAATTGTTTTGCTAACAAATAGTCTGCTTCCCCCCCCACCTCCGCTAAAGGGTAGCTGTGTGCGTCAGGCGCAGCGGAGCAAAGTTCTGGGGTAAAGTCGTCACTTTCTGCTCCAAGGAATCGTTGGACCAGCAGCTGGCAGGTGCAGCAGTTTATCGCAAACCCAGAAATAATTGAAAGTGACAACTGGCAGCACCACAAATGATTTATTAGTCTTTTACTCAGCTGCTAACCATCCTCGGGGCTGGAATCAATTATTCACCAGCTATGTGTCTTCAAATCATTAATTCTACTGTGTGGAGCCAAACGCTGTCGCACGCCGCGCGCCTCCTCCTCCTCCTCCTGTCGCTCCGCCGCTCGCGCCGGTTCCGCCGGGTCGTGCTCCGTCTGGAGGACGTCTGCGTCCCAACAGGACAGGCCGAGGTCACGTCAGGTCGCGTCAAGCGCCGTGAAGACGTTTGGAAATGTTTCAACGAACCAGCACAGCGAGGCCGATTTGTTGCATCTCTCTTATTACAGATTTAAGTTTTTTACACACAAATTAAAAGCTCAGAAACGTTAGATATCGCTAAGTTATATAATTATTCAGCTTGGATTTAATTACAGTTGTATATTTTTAGCTGCGGGTTTTAGCATCTCCAAAAAAAGACTTTAACAACCTGCTGGTGAAAAAGAAAAGAACTGATCAGTTCTTGTTGTGGAGAGTTCTTGTGTTTGACGCGACCTTTGGTCAAATGTATCATGGATGTATATTTAGGTGAAACACATGTTTATTTGATGAGCACAGTTTCATAGAAAAGCAGTTTCAAGTGCTGTGGAGTGCTGAAGCAATGAAGAATTAAAATATGTGTTGCAATGTTTAACCATTTATCATTATTTCTCACATTATTCACTCAAATGACCAAGATTGACGTCTTTATAAAAATGTGAACTGAGAATGATCTGCTCTTTCATTTCCAGGGTGTATTAGTTGGAACCATTTTCAACTGCTTATTAAATAAATATTTTGTGCGCCGGTGAATTTCTGCTGCACAAGGACGGTTCATTATATGTGGGATGAAAAAAAAAGAAACCATTAACATTGAAAGGAAGGAGCAGTTAATTGATGTGCTTCTTGTATAACACGGCAAGTTGGTTATTTAGTAGTTCATTGCCGTGTACATTAAACACAGACGGAGCTGCCGAGGTGACATCCGATGAGAAGCAACACGAGACCGTACGTGTCAAAATCTGTACAAGTGAGCGTTTTAAAAGCTTTATCTGGCTCCAACTCGATGTGAGATTGACCATCACAGAGTGGGATACATCTGCTCCAGCACTTCATTCCCATTCAATCTTAATATCTTTCCTTTTGTGTCTAGAATAAAAAAATAGATTGTGTGAACCAGACAGGCCCCCATTTTTTTTTAGTGGTGATTTCCTGTCATTTTACGGTACATCATACCCTGGCAATTATCTTCCTGTTTTTCATTTTATTTTCTCTTATCAGTTATGATCCTGCTCTTCAAGGTATCCAACGCAGACAACGAGCGTTACGGCATAAAGGTTTTTTTTTCTTTTCTTCTTTTTCACTCCAAAGAGTTTAAGTTTTATGGATAAATAATAATTCAGCTAGCAGTATTTCATCTGTTACAACTCAAGCCCTCTCATCTTTGTGAATACAAAGTATATATAATGTGCTGCCTCCCTATTATTAATTATGGAAATAACACAACAAAAGCACATCCTAAATCCATTACTGTTGTAAGCTAGACTTGTCTCAATAAATCAGCGTCTACAATCAAAATTGAAATAATTTTTTATGCATAATGTATGTGCTTGTTGCCACAACATCTGTTCATTATGCAGAGTAATGCATTCTTGTAGTTTTTAAAAACTTGCGTCCTATAAAATAATCATAATGACTGCTTCATTACGGAGCACGCGGGGAAGACAGAAGTACATTTCACAATACGTCTCATGATTTACAGTTGCAGCTACTTTTTTATAGTCAAGTCAATCACAAGTTTGAGGGGAGAAGTGTGGGGGAAGACTAATGAAGGCAGATGTTTGTGAAATCACATGCGCTCATACAAAAGCACATCAGGCTGCTACGCGAAGTGGGTGTGAGGGTTGTTTTGGACCCCAGAGCCCGAGTCCCCCGTCACTCATGAAGAGCCCCCCGAGGAGACGATCATCGCTCTACCTGTGCTGCGTTTGTTAAAGGGGGGGGGGGTTGAGTTGGTTCTTCCATCTCGTCGACGTGGGGAATGTGAAACCGGTGTTTGTCGCACGTGTCAAATAAACTCCTCATTAAATCGCGTCTTAATTGGCCACATGGGGGCGGTGCAATGGAATATCACGTTTAAGGCCTCAACTCGACTTTAATTCCATTTACAAGGAACGTTTCCTGAAGGGTGGACAAAGGCGGAGCGTCTAATTTGCAAACTTTTTGAGATATGCAAACTTTCTTTTTCCATTGAAGCAGTACTAAAACATGTTCCATACGATCGGTCAAGTTCTTTGAAATGCAATTTCTGAACTGAAAAAGCCGTTAGGATGAGAGTTAACACGTTTTTCATAATCTAAAGGAAGACTTGACTTCGGCCCGTCCGGACGCTCGGATCGTAGATCCTGCCTAAATGTTCTTCACGTCAAAAAACTGTCAACCGACGGTGGTTTGTTTCAGCAGTGTTGTATTTGGAAAACAGTAAAACATGTACAGGTAATGGGATTTGTTGACTGATTGAAAAGGTTGTTGACCACTTTTATAAAACGGCAAACATATCATTTAAAATCACAAGCGAGAGAACATGAATAAGATGTATTTATTCAAGGTTTTCTTTATTTTAAAGACTTTTCATCGGCGGCCATGTTTCTTTGGAATGAATCTCTTACTGTTTGACGGCTCTGTAGAGCCTTTTGATGGCTATTTCATCCATGAAACACAATGCAACGTAAAGGAAATCTAAATAAGTGCTCTACGGCGTTCTTGAATCCTTCTGATAAGAACAGCTCAAGACGTGACAACACTATTTGTTGACATTTTCACACCCGACGCGGCGGCTCCAGGGAGCCTTCGCAGCGAGAGCGCGCGCTGCTGCTGCTGCTGCTGCTTTGAGGTGGGCTGCATATCTGAACAGTTGTTTTCTGTGTCACAGTGCGTGGTGGCAGCTCCGGAGCGATGGAGGGGAACACTCCCGATGCCCCAGTCGCGCCGCCGTGGGACCGTTATCTCTGCAGCACATACATCAGCCGCTGATGCGCACACCTCTTTCCTCTGAATGCAACATGACAGGTTCTTTAGTTTCCCCGCTTCCAATCCAGATAAGGCGGCAGTCTTGATCCGGCATGAAGCGCTTAGGAGATGTCGGCTGATATGAATTGAACTGTCAGAAACGCGGCGCGGCGCAAACGCTGGGCTTTTAAAAAATGCACAAGGTCCCAAAGAATGTGTGTATTCTTTAATGCAGAGATTATGTCGACAGCTTTTAAACAGCCGATTGATAATGCAACACAACCTCCAACATTTTGATTATTTACATTTACATAAGAAGCAGGGAAACTTGATTTCCTTTCTAAAGCAGCATGCTGTCTTATATTTACATTTTAAAGGACCCTTTTCGTTTATGCAACGTCGACTTGCAATAGATGCAGCTGGAATTTCCGTTTTTTCATTGTTCCGATTAAAAGCAGCTGATAGAAATGGAAGGGAAAAGTTTGAATGTTGTTGTAATAATAAGGATTGTAGATATAAAAGGACGTATCCAGACGACTTCATTCCTCTCTGTTTCAGCTCTTGATTAACTATCTGCCGTGTAAATCCTATATACACTGCAAGCGTAATGTTGTGCTGAATAGAGATTAGAGATTTACATGAAAATGCAACAGAGGCAACCAGTTAATGGATACTCAGGATGAACGAATGCAGCGAATTACTGATAAAATCATCACGTTTTTAATATCTCTGATCTCATATTTGGTCTGTTCATTCAAGATTGTTTGGGATCATAAATAAGGCCTTGCATGCTGTAATTATCAGCGATGATTTAACAATTATGATTGTTATTACCATTATTAAAGGGTTTTATTTCCATTTTACATGATACAGTCATTGTAATCTTCATTTTTATTTGAAAAACAGCAAAGTTTAATTGTGACGACGTCAGCATGAAACAGTCGTGGCAGGCCCCTGGAATGGCTGATTCATCCTTATCAATTACACACGTGTTTACTCTGCCGTGTCAGGTCAAAGTGGCTGCTGTGAATGTGACCTGTCCACCTCCGTGTCAGGAGGGAACCTGCCCTTAAACCTGCGTCCTCCGCAGCGGGTTCCCCCGCCTGTCCCTTCCGCTGCGCCGGCTCCGGTCTCAGCATCAATCAGACGGTGATTCAGCGTTTGTCGTGAGACTAATCACTCCCCCTCTTTCTGGTGTGACGACAGTTTGTATGGTAATAGCCGGCTCTCGGGATCATTTTTCCTGCTTCTTCCAATTGAACAAAAAAATAGCCCGAGAGGTAGATTTAATATCCTTGTCTGACTTGATGTGAAAAGGCGACCCAACACTGCAACAATGCCGCATCCTGATGCAATAATCTCAAATTAAGTCATGAATAATGTATGGAAAAGTCATGAAGAAGAATTAATAATTCAATAGATAAATTATTTACAAAATAATCAAATAAATAAATGATGACAGGCCATAAATAAAGGATCAGATTAAATATTTCCACCAGGCAGCTTCCTGCAGGCAGCAGAGCAAAAAGCTGTGCCCATTGTTGTATAAGTAAACAGAGGATAATTCTGGTTTTAAATGTCATACTTATGTTGTTGCACCTAAGTGAAAGGTTTTGTTCAGAGATGTTTGCCCTGGTAATTGCATCGCACACGTTAGCTTTTGCATTGTGATGTAAAATCATTGTAATTGTTAACAAAATATTGATGTATTTTCGGTCGTCTGGATTTGACTCCTTCAATTTAAAGCTAGGCGATCATATTCAACAAGGTCTTATTGAAGTTATAAGTCATTCATACCCTTTTCATTAACATCTACCTAACCGCCATCACGTCTAATTACAGTAAGAAGATTTTCTGAACAGATCTGAAACTCTCTTTCTGCTCAATAGCAGTTCAGATGAGTCAACATAACGTCTCTGCTGTTAGATATGAAGAACTCTTTTGCGAGATTGTTCGTCGAGGTTCATTAGTCGGTGGCTTTGATTCTGCAGTTGAAAGGTCAAAGGTTGTGATAAGTTTCTGTTTGTTCCATTAATTCATGTCAGGAGCCTTGCGGCGCGATCAGTTTTCATCCAACGCTATTTTTGGTGTCTTTGTCAAAGCAGATGCATCTGTTCACGTGCTTCATGCAGGTCAGCATTTTTTTTTCTAAATCTGTGTCATTGTATTGGTTTTTGCATCCAGCAATAACACTAACTATACAACCAAGCATAATCACAAAAAGATTGTGAACTTTCCACATTGCCCCTTTCCAGAAAGAGAAAAAAATTTTTTAGGACAAACATAGAGAAAAGTTACAACCATACAAATATCTATCATATCTATCTATCTATCCAAAGGGTGATGATAACATCCGTAACGCTGTATTTCCATCTGGTTTGCTTCTGTTGACACACTTCATTCTTAAAGTCTTCTGTCATGGCGCGCCGATCACAGGACTTCCGCCACTTTTGCCTCACTTTCAGCATAAGAGTGCAAATAACTGTCCAGATTCAATGATGTCAAAAGAGCATCAGCATGTCAGTAATAATGCATGAGGGGAAGTCTGCGCGGAGGGTGTTTGGGCCTGAGGGCAGAAGTGCATCCAACTGCTCTTGAGTTCTGTGGATGTTTGTTTTGTCTGCCACGAGTGTCACGAGAAATTTTGCGAAATTCTACTCCAGGCTTATGCAATGAAAAACGTCTTAGCCTATGTCGCTTTCTGCCCATTGAAGACATCGGCTTTCCCCCGAGCCATCTGCCTATCAACCTTACCCTGTCAAGGAACAATCAACAGAACCATCTGCGGTCTAGTCACTGGTTCTGTTATCCCTCCAAACCAAATAATGACAAACTGGAATAAGCAGGGTGAGTAAGTCACTGGTGCATCTATCAAAGAAGGACGTCATCCAACCAGAGAGCTCAATCAAACACAAACACAGTGGCAGAAAATACTGTTTGGCTCCTTGGATGGAGTGGAAGCTTTTTACAGACTTTTGTGGATTTCGAGAATTTAAAAAAAAAGGAAAAAAAAAGAACGGAATTGAAAACATTTCTTTTTAATTTTTGGAATATTTCTGAAATGTATCAAAAGTATTTTCTCTGATGACGAAAGAAAAAGCACAGGTAAGCGTGTTACTTTGACTTACTTTGGACACTCTTTCAAAGAAGTTCCCGAAACTCCAAAAGCAGCTTTCTCTCAAGCCGTTAAAATGCATTCACTCTTGATGATTGCAAACAATGGGGACCGAAAAAAAAAAAGTGGTGGCAGACACAAAGATTAATTAAAAAAGAAAAAAGAAAAAAGCTGTACAATGGACACATGGATTGTTTCATTAGAAGCCAGTTGTGTGGCTGCATAAATGCCAAGAAAATATGTATGAGGGTCCAGGGATGGACAGCGCTTAAGATAAAACAGTCGAAAAATGTGCAACAGACAAAACCAGGCAATGTGGAATGGAGGAGGCCCCTAATGAAGCCAGCTGGTCCCAGTCCAGACAGGCAGAGGAGGGGGAAGGATTGATGGAGGGAGAGACCCACGGGGGTGGGTGATGAGAGAGAGAAAGAGAGGGGAAAAAAGGGAGTAAGACGTGCAGGATGTATGGCCACCCAAGCAGCTCTATTGTATCAGGAGGCACCAGTAGGTGTATTTCTTCCAAAACTCTCGAGAAAAACCCCCAAACCATGCCAAACAGCACGTCTGCTAATCGTGCCGCAATTACTAGCCTAATAGATGTTTTTTTTAATTTTTATTCCGGTTCTTGCCGCCTCACGGCCACCATGTTGAGAGGCATCATTATAATGGTGGCAGAGGATGCTGCACACACTGGCTCCTTCTCCTCTTCCCCCGCAGCAATCTCCTCCAGTCGCCGAAAACTAGCCGGCAGTCTGTTGCGGTTTCTCGGCGCAGTGGTCCAACATACTGCCGGAGACCCAGCCGTGCCTCCTGTGCAGCTGCGTCTGCACCCCGCAACGCTGCCTACACACACACACACACACACACACACACGCTGATTAGATATGGAGGGTGAATTTTTGCAGTGTGATACGTACGGGCTGCTGCTGCTGCTGTCTGGTTTCCTCTGCAGCCTTTCTGTCAGTTATAAAAGCTGTGATAATTATCCCATACGCCAATCTCAACAAGACAAATATATCTGCAGCTGTTCAAATGACACCACGTACTCTCATGAATTCACTTTTTGAACACTCCCGGTTTAGTGGTTTTAACGGAACCGGGAGGTTACTGGTTGAACTAGCAGCAAATTGTGATTTTTTGCACTTTGTTTTTTGCATGTATTTGAACGTGGTGCGGCTTTAGAGGCGCTCGTGGGTTTGATTTCAAAGCCTCTGACAGAGCTGCTAGCCGCCGCGCTAAGGTGTTATATTATTACACCACATTTCCCAAAATGTTGAACTCTTCTTTGAAAGATGTCGACACCGACACCGACAAGACCAGAGTGTGGACTTCGAAAGGAGCAAAGGCCGCACATCCGCCCTGATCTACATCCACGGAACCGAGGGGGAGCGTCACACCAGCTTCAGCGTCTCTGCCTCAGACTGGAAAACGCCGCAGAGGGTAGTTGGAACCGCCCGACCCGTCGCCGGCACTCCACTCCATCCCCTCCCCACCACCGAGTCCCTCCACCTCAGCCGCCTGCAGAGGTGAGAGACTCCTCTCATACCCCACTTCTAATCTGTTTGCCCTGCTCATAAACACTGCACCACGCTGATAGCTGCTCCCAGCCCCCTCTTCCCCCCTCCCCTCCCCCCCCCCCCCACACACACACACACACATGCAGTGAGTGTACATGCTACACTCGTTCCTGTCCACATTGTGACACTACTTATGCTTATAGTGCTCATACTGTTATATTTCTATTTATTCATCAAGTCCACTGCACCTTGACTGCTTCTCTTGCGCTTCTGATTAAATGTATTTGCATTTTGTTGTCCTGGTACTTATTCTGTGCATTGACAAATAGAGTTGAATCATCACGTAAAATCAATGCATGTTTTCTAATAATTACAAAGCCTGACAGAGCTTCATTCAATAACATGAAACACTCCGCTTGAGTTTGTATTTTATCAATGCTGCCGCTGGACATAAATCTACAAAAGCTGATCTTCTAAATCCTGTTCTGTCTCAGAGATTAATTAGAAACGTAGTGTTCATTGTAACTTGTAACTAAGTGCACACATTGGGAACTGGAATGACTAGTTAAACAACGTGTGTCTCTAGTTAGTTTAATACTACAAATACAACTGACACTACTTCATCAAGGGTCCTGCGTGTTTGTTTTCACACAGGTTTTTAATAAAAGAATGAAAAAGAGAACCAGTGGTCGCTTTGTGGATGAATCAAAACCCTCATCTATAAGATTATCTCATGTGGGCGGTCAAACGCTCCATGGATTCACACGTAGATCTTTTGTACATGTTATTATCTAATTTCCTGCATAATGCCTGCAGGACCTTTTCTTCAGTCATCAGCACAATTACATTTAATAAAGTTCCATCTCCAGCCCACTATGCATGCTGCATGAACCAGACACCAACAGAGTGTCAAAGAGGATGCCATTACGTTATTTAGGGATCTCTTTTTTGTTTTCGGTGCGGTGTTATTGTTTTTGTGGGGGAGGGTTCCGAGAATCAAATGTAAATATGAGGCATCCTGGTAGATTTAGAGGAGTTATTGGCTTTGCAAATGTTTGAATAACTCCTCAAACACTCTGCGCTCTCCGCGGGCTTCAGCGTCTCATCGTGGCTTTGCAGCAAAGTGATCGTTTGGCTAAATGAGGTGCCCCTGTCTCCACATGTTTGTGGGAGTCTTAATGGCACTGTACTCCCAGCAGGCGAGCGCAGCGCGGCACCGGCGAATGAGGGAGACCGCTGGGCCTGCATCGCCTCGTCCCCGGCCTCCCGTGGACCGATTCCTCTGCTCATCGACGGCCCGCTCGTCCCGTGGAACCACTTCTCTGCTCGTCGTGAGGAGTGAATGGCTTTATTTTCCTGAATAAAGTTAGAGCTTCATGAAGATGAATGTACTCCTTTTTTTCTATCTATTGTGTGGATAGTAAGATATTTCAGTCAGGACTAAAGAGTTTGAACGAACTGTGATTTAGTTTCTATTCAGGTGTTTTCTGTGGTGGTTAAAAGTATTTGTAACGCGAATGCAAAAAGGGGGGGGGGGGGGGGGAATGCTTAATTTCCAATATTTGAGGGGACTGGTTGGATCGGCTTTTAGAAAGTACACAAAAATGAACCCTAACAAAAGCATTGAGTCTACAATAATATCTGTGATCTGAGATGTGGCATCCACTTTTGATGAAAACAAATAATCCCCCCCTGAGCCAATGAGCTACAAAACCACAGAACAAAAGCCTTAATCTGGACTTTCACCAACAGACAAAAGCCACGGCTGCTTTGTTGGCAATTTTATTATGAAACTGTTTTTTTTGGAGCTGAACTGTAAAACGTTCATCTTCCAGAGAAGTCCACCACAACTTCATTACAAGTAGTCCAGGTTCAGCAATCAGCAAAAGGACTTTTTAAGATCAGTTTCGGATTTCGAACGACCCCAAAGCTTCGAGTCACACCGATTGGTCGATGCTCCTCCAATGGACGGCCGCTCGAGAAGGAATTTCAAAGTGCTGTTTAGTGACGCGATGTCACCGTGGGAGCAGTAAGCCAAAGATGACATTTTCATAAGAGCAATGAGAAGTTTTTTTGGAACATTCAAAGAATTTGTAAAAAAAAATGTTTGAAAAAAAATTGTAAAAAAAAAAATTGTAAAAAAAAAAAGTTTAAAAAAAATCATAAATTTTTAAAACTTTTTTTCTTTTACAATTTTTTCAATTTTCATTTTTTTTTTTCATGAACAATAAAACAAGCAAAACATGTCTGAAGATGAATGTTGACAAGACCAAAAAGATCGGGGGGGGGGGTGATTGTGTGTGGATGACAGGAGAGCGCACACAGCGGCCGTGAGTTCCTCCCATCTGGGGGAAACAGAGGGATGTTCTCCGGAGGGCTGAAGGAGTCGGAGGCCTTTGTTTGCCCTCGAGCCGGCGTGACGCCCCCCCGGTGAGGGAGCTGGGCGTGTCCACCGTCCCACCTGGGAGGCTAAAAAAAGAAGAGGAAAAAAGAGCCTGTGGGGCGAGCGACGTGACCGGCGTGAGTCTTCAGCTCATCAATCGAGTCTTAATTTAAGCTTAAAGCTCCTCTTGGCACCATTTCACCTGAGGACACACCTTCTCTTATCGGCCTCAGGCACAAAGTGGAGCTGCGGCAAAGGAGAGCATCACATCCACAACCAACACGCTAATTATTTCTCTTATTCACCTAAATTGCCGTTGGATATCTTCAATTCCTGTGACTGAAACAGACTTCTGAAGAGGGAGCCGGGCGTTTCGCCCAAAGAAACCGGGGCGTTTGGTGTCCTGTCTCAAGACGTTTGTCTTTGTCTCCGCCACGTCCTGATGTTACACTGCTGCGCTTTCTTGGGATTAAAGTCTTCGCGCTTAAAGTTACCTCGTGCTCCGGTTCGGTGGAGGAGACGACACACAACGCAGCTTTGGTGAAGTAATAATCAAAACACGTGAAAAATCCTTCAATGTAACTCGATGAGGTATAAACACAACAAATAAATAAATATGTCATAATATATGAATATATGTAATAATATATAAATAGTCTCCCCCCCCCCCCCCCCCCCCACGGAAGAACAATGCATTGTCAACCGAACATGACATTGCTTTCTCTGACATGACAGAATAAAACGAGGCTTTCGGTGTGTTCAGCCCCCCTTTGTGTGCTGACTGTGTTCAGAGACATGAAAGGAGGGGAGCCGCCTGTTTCCCTGCGGAGCGCTAACGTCTCTATTTGGCGTCCCGGGGGAACTGCCACTTATCAGCGTGCGGCACCAGAGAGATCCCTGGAAAAAAAAAAAAAAAAATCACCTTGTTTGTTTTGTGTCAATCCCCCCTTAAATGCTACAGAGGCATTGTGCCCCCCCCCCCACCCCTCCCCCCCCCCATGAGAATACAGGCTGTGTTACCTGTTTCTTAGCATGAAAAGGGTCAACTTAACAATACAGAGGAAAAGCCAAAACTACTGACCAAAATCAGTAAAAAAAAACAGTTAGTTTACCGTTTTTATTTCTGTGGTAGCTGACTGGTTGCAGCGAGCCACCACTTTTCTTTAAATGAAAAACAAATTATAGCTGAACTGAAGATAAAAAAACTTTTTGAGTGCAACTGTGCCTTTGTATGTTCGCAAAAGGTTGTAACTCACCCAGAAAGGTCCAATGCTGACAAAATGAAACGTATGGAAAGTTTGAAAATGTTATTATCGTGAGAGAAGAAGTGGTCGAGAGCTTTTTCAGCTCACAGAAAAGACAACGCAAAAAAACTAAAAAACAAACAAACAACAAATAGTACCTCCTCATGCATGTCACACATATCCAGGGAAAATACACGTATGACAGCTTTTGATAGTTGGATGGCTTCTTTTTCCTGTGAAGGCTGGTTGTGAACAACGTGACAATTTCACGATGAATTAACTCATCAGTTTCATCGTCGGGCAACGTGAAAGTGGCAAATGTGCAAATTGTCGACAATTGTAGATTGTCGCTTGGTTTGTGTTTCTGAATGCCGGATTCTAATGATCTCATTTTAGCCTCGCTTTGTTCTCCCCCGACTCCTGATTTAAAAAATCTCTCTCTACCTGCATAGTGCCCCACTAGGTTGCTCCAAAGGTTACGAGGTTGGTGTGTATTTAATGCAGAAAAAGTCTTTTAGTTGAAAAACGTTGAGCACTCAATTTACTGAAAGTGCCCCTGTATTTCTCAACTATTGATCAATAGATCCACAAATGGACACACACACAGGCTGATCGACGGCCCGTTGACCAACTTCAGACGTAACAAAGAGAACCGCACGCAAACAAACTTTCTGTCTCCCAAAAAAAACACCAGAAAGTTCACGTCCGAGTGCCGGCTTCGCGGCCTGACAAATCCCAACATTCCAGGTCGCCCCTCCACTGCGAGACGCTTCCTCTGCACGCACGCCGCCGCCAACGTTCTCCTCAAACACACAACACGCAAACAAAAAGCGCGAGGCCCCTCCCGGCAGGAATAATGAGCGGTGTGCAGCGGCGTTCCGAAGCAGGTGCAACGACGCCTACTCCTTCCTCCCCCGTGCGTGACGAGGCCCCCCTCCCCTCCCGCCCCATATCACACACAGATGTTCCCCATCAAAGGCCCCCGCAAACCTCTCCACCCCGAGTATGTAAACCGAGACGAGGACCCATTCAAACAGAGGGGGCCGCGCAGGCTGCACCTCTACTTACGCTGACAATACGCACTTCAAGGCGGCGAGCTGCTTCTCTTCATGCCGCCTTTTCTACTCCTCTTCTTGTTCTATTGCTTCTTCTTTTTTTTTCCCCACAGGGGTCACGTGAGCAGAACACGCAGGTAGAGTGTCTGTGACAGGCATTTGTAAATTGACAAGAAAAAGGGGGATAATGCCAGAGTGGTGTTTGGATGCGGCGGGTGGGGCAAATGATTGAATAACAGTAATTAAAGCAGTTATTCGTTCGGCGAGCACCTGCATGAGGGATGATATTGCTCCTTAATTCAGCTCAGTTTAACTCCTCTCAGCCGCTGGTTCCAGCGCCGCCTCATTAATCGCTGATTGGCATCGAGCTGTTCGCAGGAATAAACTGTTTACTCTGTCTTGCCTGCTTTCGGCGGGCTGCACGCGGCGCCGGCCTCGCTCAGACGCAGCATCAAGGCCTATTGTGCTGAACGAGGCCGCCGCCGCTTTTTCGCTGGCGGCGCTTTCCACGGACTCTGTGACAACGCTGATTCCTGTATATGTATATATACACGTATATGTGAGTACAGGAAGTATTACTGCACAATCATAAGTTATATTGTGTCAATTTTTTCCCATGTAGTTGAAGTTTTGGTTGAATATAGTTTCCGCTTATAGTCTACGTACATTTAAATGCACAAATCAACCTGTATGATCAGCACATTACCTCAATCAATCTGCATATCTATTCGCTCATACCTGTGAGATACTTATTATTACCTGTATATTTGTACCTACTACTGTTGCACTTCTGCTCGGATGCTAAGCTGAATTTCGTTGATCTGTACTTGTACATGTGTAATGACAATAAAGTTGAATCTAATCTAATCATCTAATCTGGAGCACTGGATGTTTGTATTGACAGATGAAAAATGTAAAAAAATAGAGGTAAATAAAAAAAAATGCTTTGGCCTATCACCAGCATCATTGAAATGATTTAAAGAAAGTTGTTCATTTGTCTTTTCATTTTTGGCCGCCCACAAAATTCCTTTGTTCTCAAACACATTTGGAGAGAAACACATTTTTGTTCCTGTATAACTTTTGCAGTTCAACATATTCAACAATGTGAATTGAAAAGAAACAGCAACAAAACCACTTGATTAGGTTTAGTGAAAACAATAGAAAGTGAATCAGCTTTGTATTTCATTTTGCATCTCACACACACACACACACACACACACACACAGGTAAGGATAAGGACAACAAGCAAAGAAAAGTACCTGAATGAGGTAATGAACTTGGAATGAAATAAGCAAACAAATACAACAAATGTTGAGTCCCACCTCGACCTCCACAGTGATAAGAAACTTATCGCTGATCAGTAAAGTTAATACGGGAAAATATCTGACCATCAACAGGTGCACATGAATGTGCAGAACACGTTCTTTAGGCTCTGATACAGAAATCCCATTAAAGAGAATTTACATTATACGCAGTGAAAAAGTTATTACAATAATGACGTTTTAAACCTTCAATAAAGTTGATTGAAATCCGACAGTGAGTCGATCAGTGCAAACGTAAAGTTAGCAGACACACAAACACACAAACACACCTGCCAGTCAACTTAAAGCAGGGTCACATCCCTGCAGACTAACAATCTAATTACGTCAGATGGATGGGGGGAGAACGCGCCATACATTCCATCATAAACACAATTAAGTGAAATGACAATTACAGAACGAAAAAAGAGAACCTCTAATTATCTCTTTGAGGATTAGAACTTGATGAGAAATAATAGCTGGTTGTGGATGATCGTGTGGCCACGTTGTTATTCATCTGCCGGGCGAGTTTGAGCAGCTCATATGTGCTGCTTATAAATAGCAACTGAGTGGTTTCGCTTCAGTTGCTGTACTTGGTTCACGTGGTTGTTTTTTTTTCAAAATCAACATTAACTCCATTTCTCTGGAAGAGGAACCTGGTCTCTGTGTCGCGGGTCTCACGTTTAAGACGGGAATGAAATATTCATCTTCTACATGTGCCTTTAGACTGTCTGGACCCAATCACACTTTTACTGTGCGCCGCCTGCTTTAGACATCTGATAAACACTGAATACGCTGAATAACCGAGCAGCTGGCTTATTAGCAGCTCCAGAAGGTGGCGGCGAGGCGACCCCGTGGAAACGGGAGCGCTGACAGGCGGATCCCTGCGACTGGATGAAACCTGTTGACGCGCTCAACAAACTCAGGTCTGGTTTGCGGTGTTGTGCAGCTCCATAGTTGCACTTGTGTCCATGCTGGTAGTTCACAAGGAGGAAAAACTCATGGCCACAAACTGGAAGATGTCACAATTAGGGAAACCAACCTGAGACCAGTGGAGGGATGTGAAATACGCTCATTTCAGTCATTGCAACTGCATTTCACAATTTCTTTACATCCCACATCATCAATTCATGAGACCACCATCTTTTCCTGAACCTAAACATTTCGTTTTGTAGTTTGGTTTCCAAAAAGCCACACAGGCTCCCTGATCGCTTCTGTTTCTGCACAGACAAAAGGAAACAAAAAAGCATTAAACGCAATGCATTGACTTCATGCCAGATTTAATGCTAACCGTTGCCATGCTCCATGACAACGGAGCGATGCCGTCCACGGAGGGTACTTTGGACCTTGCGTGGTTCTGCTTTCGTCAAAAGTCTGCATTCTTGCCCAACACTAATTATAAAGTTCTGAATCAGGTAATAAACTCACAGTTCCATGGTTACCAAACAAATAAAAAGAGGCTTTATAGCTGGAAGTTTCTGTAACGCAGCCCCTGGTGATTAGATATACAATCCGCCAACTAATGCACCTCAATTTAAAACTCCATGTTCGGAAATCATCCATTTCTGCTCGAGTGCGAGACACTGAAGAGGGCCGCTGCTCGGCGGCCGACCTCTGACCTCTGACCTCTGCGGGAAGAAAAAGGAGACCCGTGATGTGGAGCAACGCTGCGTTGCATTCTGGGCGTTGCGTGCCGTTGTTTTAGTGTCGGAGGGAACGCGTTGGGAGGCAGAGAGGAAGAGACGGAGCGAACGAGCAGCTGTGGCAATATTTCCAATATTTACTCTCCTCCACTGAGTGCAGTTGCTCGGGCCTTTGAGGAGCAATCAAACATCCGGAGATGGTCGGAAGATTCTCCCTTTAAGCCACGAGGTTTTATTTGAGGAAGAATACCTTCTGTTCATAGGATTTGCAGCCATTTCATTTGAATCCATCTGTTTTTAAGGTGAAAAAGAGAGAAGAGGGGGGTGGTGGGGGAATAAAACAAACAACAACAACAGGGGGAAAAAAGGGAAGCGGGCTTTTGAACAGAGCATGTTTGTGCATCATATTGTGCTTGATGTAATGTAGGTCAGTGTTCTGCACAGCACCAGATAAGACACAGGGAACAAGTGCTGTGTGTACTTACAAGCAAATATCTGTCAAAATAGCAATTGACAGATCTACAAGAGCCTTCTCTCTCTCTCGCTCTCTCTCTCTCTCTCTCTCGCTCTCCTTTTTCTGTTTCTTTTTTGGCCACAGAAGTGGTTCCTTCGTCATTAGCATTTTTTGAAAAAAAAAAAGGGCCAGAGATTTGGGCCTATCTGCCTCCACTCGCTGCTGCAAAGCCAGGCTGGCCCAGGTTGTTATCTGTGCACTACAGAGGTGCAGCTGTTTAGCAAATGGATTTGCAGATTTTTAAAGGGAGATGAGGAGAAAAAAAAGAGGGGGAAGAATCAGGTATTCACAACAACCCTCCCCAAACTGGCATTTTGTTTATGCGCTGTGTGTGTGTGTGTGTGTGTGTTTTCTTATAAATCTTTACCTTCTGTTTTGTCAAGCCCACATTATTTTTGGAAATGGCATTAAACACACACACACAAAAAAAAAGCATGAAAAACGCTTATTCTCCCTTTCTGCGCGTTCCTTTATTCACTTTCCAGCCTCCCGAGGGGCCTTTTCTTCCCCCGGAGCGCGCGCCATCGCCGCTCCACTTCCCTCACTGGACCGAGGGAGGCTGGGTGGTGGAAGGAGGAACCAATGGGGCGCTTTAGGTGGGGTGGGGATGCTGCTGTCTGCACCACAGATGCTGGCAAGTGCGTCTCTTTTGTCTCATGCAGTCCCAGCGAGGCCGACACGCACACACGCACACACACACACACACACACACACACACACACACACACACACACACACACACAGACGTGGAGGAATTCTGGCTTCAATCAAAGGCCCCCATGGGAGAGAAAAAAGGGCCCTAAGCCATTGGAGACACTGAGGGTGGTTGGCTTTCCTAAGTGGGGGTATGTACGTATGTATTTATGCGCGCACAATCGCACACACACGCGCTCCTTCAAAACACACACCGCCGTGCTCTCTCCTTCTTAAAGGACACAAACACGCACACACACACACACACACACAGGCGCACACAGAGCAGGCAGTGTGATGCCTCTGAGCTGCAGCCTCGGTCTCTACCAGGAGGTGTCGTGTAACAAACCGGAGGAGGGAGAGATTCTCGCAGCGAGGAGGGAGGCGGCGGATGTCCCCGAATACTCAGCGCTTCACACACACACACAGACACACACACACACACACACACACACACACACACACACACACACACCTGTGTCCAGCGGCAAATCGGTCAGAACATCTGAACATTTTCCTAGCAGTCATTTTGTCATTGAAAAGTAAATAACTCGATCGCTCAGTGTTTTTTTTATTTTTAAATGTCGCATATAATCTTTATTTGTGCATTAACAACGTAAAACAACTCCTTGCATTTAATAATGCATGTTTTAGTAGCAATGAATATTGCACCATCTGTAACAGCAACCGTAAGTCAATCCATGCGTGTAAGTTATTCATGCTGTCACCCAGTCCTCCCACGGATCCCTTCTAACGTGTCTGCAATTTGTCGTTTGCGTTCGTCCAGTTTTATGTCCAATATTCATTTCCTTGTATCAATAGACCCCCCCGCCCCCCCGCTGCTTTCCTCAGATGGGACCTAAGGGGATTACCTGAAGAGCTCTTACTGAGGTCTACGATCAAAGATGACAAAACTGTACCTTTCAAATAAAGAATTTATGGAATTTATACCAAATTTGGAAACATATAAAAAAAATTAAAAGAAATGTAAAATGGTGAATTTCTGCATTTGTTGTAATTCAACTTTGAAAATTGGAATAAAACAAAATTTTACCTTGAACATTTTATTACCATAATGCAGAAAAAAGATAACATGTCACAACATATGGGCAGCTTTTCCCATCATGCTTTGCTGGTGTGAGTTGCCACGTCTTTCCCAAACTCCTCAAGGTGTTTATCCTCCGGAACACCTTTGACCTTTCGGCTTCGTCGCTCTGAAAAGTCAAAGCGATTATTTCCGTCCCGGGTGCCTCTCAACAATTAACGGCACACAGACTATTAACAGGCTGATTAATGACGGAACTCTCGTACATGATCCCGCTGAATTCAGATTGAGTTTCAGCGCAGCTTCATAATGTCAAGTTGGAATTTATTTTAAGGAAGACGTAACATCTTCCAAAAGTTACAAGCAACAGATGCACTGCTTTGCATTTGTTATCAGTGTAATTGAATGGGCTATTGTGCTGATAAACGCTTTAAACTGCAGCTTGGGGGGGCGGCGGGGACGGTAGGTGTTCTTGGTAATCACTGTACTTGCTTCCGAAATTGACAAAGAAATCTATTCAAAAAGAAGAGGAGGTGTGCAGGTGTCTTTTAATTTTATTCATCTTCTTCTTTGCTGAGCCATTAGTGGGTTTTCTCCTCGCCCAAACGTTGTGTGGGCGGCAGAGCTTACAATTAAACCATTGTTAAGGCAATTGAGACCTGATAAAACTGTATTTAGTCAGTGTAATATTCCAACGTTGCTTTACTATAATTACTATTAAACCATTTAACCTCACAACAGTTTTCAGCAGGAAGCCCACATCAAAATGAGGCATTTCCCAAAAGTTGCTGAGAAACTGATCAAAATGAAACAGTTTCAATCAAAATCCTCTCCCTTTATTTATCGTATCTGTTTGCAGGGGAGAAGGTGTGACGAACGGGTGAGGTGGGGGGGGGAGGTGGGGGGCAGGTTAGGAAGGTGGGGGGGGGCTTGGCCTTCATCGAGGGGGTCTAGCAGATGCTGCCTGTCCGCATGTTCCTCCCCCTTAGTGCCAGAAACACCCGGCTGGGAGAGGCGGGAGAGGCGATCGACACGACGTGACGCGGCGACAGTACAACCGCCGCAGCAGCAGCAGCAGCAGCAGCGAGGAGCCACGAGGAGCCACGACGGGAATAAATCTCAGCGTTTGGAGGAGATCCGGTCTCGCCTCAAGCCATCGCCTCCTCTCTCAAAGCCGAGGAGGAGCGAGCGAGGGGCAAAGCAGGGGGAGAAAACACACACACACACACACACACACACACTGTACTACTCTTCCAGGGAGCAGAAAGAAGAACCTCCAGCGTGGCATAATGACTTTGCAGAGAAACAATAAGAAATAAATACCTTGGAGCTCCTCTATTAGTCGACACTTAAAAATCCCCCCTCCTCCTCCTTCTCTACCTCCTCCTCCCTTCCCCTCTCTCTCTCTCTCTCTCTCGCTCTTAATGAGCCTCTTGTTGGAGAGGTAACTAGGGCCGCCGCTCTGCTCCGCGGCGCTCGCGATGAGGAGACTGTTCGCTGTAATCACACGGAGGCTTGAGATGGAGGGAGCTCAGATTAGCCGCTTTGCCGCGCGAGGAGTGTTTAAACACGGCACCCGACTCCGTGCTCCTTCCCGTCCCGTCATTCATTCCGTTCGCCCTTATCACAAAATCTCCCTCCCCTCCTCTTGTCTCTCTCGCGTTTCTCCCAACACTCCCTTTCGTTCCTCGCTAAAAAAATGTTGGACCCTCGCTGCTTTTTCGATTCAGGCGTCGGTGCAAATTATTGTTGCCCGCTGCTGAGAATTACTGGGTGAGGAAGCTAAATGAAGACGAAGAACTGGGAAATGTTTCCAGTTGGAGGAATGTTGATTACCGGGGCCGGCGGTCCTGGAGGATTCCCCACTATTTATCCTCATATTTTGGGATGCCTCTCCCTGCCCGCTCCCCTCCCGGGGCCTTGGAGAAGCAGCTTGCACTCAGCGCTGCCAGAAGAATTTATTAGAGCAAATGGTATCGTAAGCCCAATGAAAGGCATACCTTATGTGAAGATTTAAAAGATATTAGGAGGATGGTGCAGGCAGGAACCCAGGTGTGCCTGGTAATAGCCATTGTCTTGAGTGTGTGTGTGTGTGTGTGTGTGTGTGTGTTTACACATGGCTCAGGGTGTTTGTGAAGCTTCTGCCTGGGAAGACAAGAGGAGGAGCACAATGCACCCGAGACACTGGCGCGGATTACTTCTGGTGTGTGCAAACCGCTTGCGAAAAGATGGGTAGGTTGGTTGTCTCACACCTGCATTCTGTCGAACGGCCACCAGGGGCGGCTCCTCGGCTTTGTGCAGAAGTCTACGAGAAAAAGACGCTGCTTCTCCCCTGATTGGTTCCCACGGCGAACGCGGGTTTATGGTCTCTGTGGTTTCCGCGTCTTCTGCGATGCAGAATGGTTATTTACAACACCACGATTGCAATCGGAGTAAAATAGACACCCTGCTTTAGGACGCGGCCATTTTGTGATAGAAAGTTGTTACCACGGTGATTCGGAAGTTTGTCTCACAGCTTAAACACTTTCACAGTTTGTGACAAATGCAATATTTTGGTTGCCTAAAAGTGTTGTACTTAGCTCCGCCCTCTTCTGATTCTTGAAAAAAAATGAAAAAAATAAAAGACAGATACAGCTAGAAAATATAAAATGTGTTATTCTGTCTTAGAAAATGAAACAATGCACTATTTAACTGTATATCTAAAAAGCTGAACCTGTAATGATTTTAGTCTTTCGTACCGGCTGCAACTGTTTTGGTGCTTAAAATGCGTATTAAGTGTAGTATGGTAGCAACACCTTATCCACATTATGCAGCTCAATTATTCCATGAGCAACACCTGCAAAACAAATTTGGCATTCAAATTTGCTAAGGATGATCAAACAACGCCGAAACACTGTCATTATTTCTCCCTCACATACGGCAGGGGAGGAGAAAAAAAAAAAGAGAGAAACTAGCTTCTTTTTTTTTTGGGATGCACTGAATTAACTATTCAGCTGGAAGCAAACTTCATTTTATAGGTTTCATTCACCTCATTTCCCAAAGTGTATTTAACTGCCATTGCAAAAACAACAACGTAAATTGATTTTGGATCCACGAAATCTCACCTGTCGAAAAAAAACAACAGTCACTCTGAAGGAACTTTTTGCAAATTATTCATCGACTACTGTCACGTAAAGCCTCGCCTTAAATAACTTTTTACTGGCGCTCGGCAATTTAACGCATCGTCGTGGCATTGACGTTAATTCATTAACGCCGAGGACGACCACTTCAATTCGCGCCGATGCAGTTATATTTCATGAATATGGCGTGAAGGGTCTATAACGCGTTGGCTGTGAATAAACATACAGGTCAAAAGGTCAGGGCGCTGTGTGGATCCGTCACGCGTTCTAACCAATGGGAGCAAAGGAGAGAGAGAGAGAGAGAGAGAGAGAGAGAGAGAGATCTCCTTCATCTCGTCTAGTTGGATCTCTGGACTCTGGTGACGCAGCCGTGCCGTCCCGGTGCCCACATGCACGGCTTGTGTATAAATGTTAAGCCACGGTTTTGTGTTTGATTACTGTGTGAATGGAATTCTGCTGTTAAAACGAAATACCGTATTTATAATGTGTGCGACGCTGCCACTGAAGCTGCCCGAGACACAGGGGTGGACTTCCTGCCGAGACGAGGACGAATCAGGGCTAACGGGTCGCGCCAACGGCGATATAATTCTGTAATAGCTGTAATCAGGCCGCTCCGAGCGCATGAGCGTACAAGGCCTCCATCCGCTGCGATCCTGTTGGTGGTCAATACTGTTGAAGCCCTGCCAGTCAGAATAGTGCCGCTTCCTTGCTCTGCCTT
This sequence comes from Apeltes quadracus, assembly GCA_021346845.1. Lineage (NCBI taxonomy): Eukaryota > Metazoa > Chordata > Actinopteri > Perciformes > Gasterosteidae > Apeltes > Apeltes quadracus. Next base: position 3,870,981 of record CM037936.1, read on the forward strand.
AACGTTATCAGGTAACACACACACACACACACACACACACACACACTGGCATTAAATCCCACCACAAAATAAAAAGCCTCTTTTTGGAAGCCTTCAACAGCAGACAATGCGGCTCTCACCGAAAAGCCCTTTAAGTGTTCGTGTTTTAATGTCATTACGGCGCCACGGAGCGGCACACAGACCGGGCGGAGAAAAAGAGCCGCGGCCTGAAAAGAGAAACCTCAACACGAGACCTCAAGGTACGTTTGCTCCGAGTCAAGACAAAAAAGACTCCAGCAATGGCAGAAAAAGAAGATAAAAAACACACACACACACACACACACACAAAACGGTGCGTTTGTTACGTTACGCCGGCCTCGGCAGTCGTCGCTGACAGCTCGCAAAGCCGCAGATTTGTGCCCATTAGTCACACATTTTAGCAAGGAGGTGGTTTCTAAAGTGCATCGACGGGGATTACAGTTCTATCCTTTCCTGTCTCTTTCTTTCAGCGCCCAAACACGCGGCTGATTCCCTGAGACGCCAGGAGGTTCCGGGGCAAAGAAAAGCAGTGGAGGGGAACTATTGTATTTGTTTTTTCTAAAACGGCAATCCACGGGGTATTAAAGGTGCTTAATCTGCGATTAATATTCTAATGAACAAAATAAGCGTCAGATTCCCAAGTTTCCACACCGTTGTTTACGTGCTGCCTGGGCGAGACGGAGAGAAAGAGGCAGATGAATGCGAGGCGCGCTCGGGCCGAGATTACACGGCGGCACTTGGGTGCGATTAAACCACGAGGGATTTGAATAATCTTAGTTTATTGAGTTCGATGGTATTTTGTAATCGTAGATTAGTTTTAACAAGGACATTCTTAACCACGCTCACCAAAGCGAGGATTAAAGACGGATGGGAGTTGGAATATCCAGGATCAGTATTTCAGGCCCTTTCACTCCTTTTTGGACCCAAAAGATTCCTTCTGTCGGGCTCAGTGGGCGTTTTTATTTTTAGGTATTAGTTCTTTAAGTACAGTGCAGAATGCTGCTCAGTTCAAAACACCACTGTCCCGTTAGGAAATGTTCATGTTTACCTCTTTTTGTTCCGGAATCTGGATTGGTTGATTCAAATTGACTCCCCACAATCATCCAATCACAAACGAGCTGATTAAACGTCTCGCTATCGGTGGTCAGAAGGGCTTTTGTTCATTTTGGGACGCTTCCGTTTTTCAGCAAGAAACATTGTTCTGGCGGTTCGGCATTTGTTTAACTGCTGTGATTGAGAATTTACAATATATTGTGTTTATAAAAAGATTACTACCCAATATGAAGGCGTTAACACTAATACCTTAAAGTACTGCAAATATATTTCACAATTTTGATCCAAAAATATTATGTTATACATACAATGCAAAAATAAATTGTGTTTCATCTCAATATTGGGAAATAAGACTAATTATCATGTTGAAAGGGTTTTAGGCGTCAGTGTTGTTCTTTCAGGCAACATTCTAATTTTTTAATTCAGAAGACCCTTCTATCATTCGCCTTCACTCCCTTGATGATGATTATTTATTAAAAATCTGTAAATATTTTGTAAAAGTACAATAGTCAGTTTCCTTAATGAGGTATTGGGTTAAAAATGTTTGACATTTGTCTCAGGATATAAACTTCAAACCAAACGTTTTTCATTGTTTCTAGTAAAGTGAAACGATGAATACACGAAGGCTTCAAAACGTACCATCAGATTTACTGGCGAGGACAAAAACAGCCCCTTTCATTCCGCGCACTCGGTTGTCTTTTCACGTGTAAAGACTCTAATAATCTCCACACGCCGACCTCGCCCACTGCTGGCGGTTTCAAAGCGGAGCGAGGGGAGACACCGATAACCATCAGTGTCTCCAATATCTTTCCTCAAAGAGGCTGACAGGCCCACATCGCCTGTAATTGGATTTGATTTGCACTCACAGCATCAGTTAGGGAGATTAAGGGCAAGCGCTGAAAAAAATCCCCGCGATTCCTTTTCATCCGGATGACGAGCGAGGCCCGACGGGTCCTGAAAGGAATATTCGTGATGTCGTCCCTCTCTCCGTGTCAGTGCTGGGGGGACAAACGGGGACGCGACGAGGACGTAGGTGTTCATGGACGTCTCAGGAGTTTTGTTGGTGATCCTCTTAGTGCATCAACGTGGGGGGGTGGGAAAAGGGGGAGGGACGGGGAGGGGGGGGGGGAGGAGAAGTGCAGCTTGGTACCTGGATGATCAAGATACAGGAGACGAAAAGAAAAAAAATCTGAAACTTCAACAAATTGAAACTTTCCAAACAGGGTGAAACACTGGTTCACTTTTGACAAAACGGCAACTAAAAGGCAGTTAAAAAGTTGTGCGGTTTGTTGAGTTGCACGGACACGTTGCCAACCCGAAGGCTCCCAATGGAATAATGCGAGACTTAACTTCTTTTTCTTCCTCTTCGCCGCCTGCGGGGGAGAAAGAGAGGTTCTGTTGTGGCCTGATAAGTCATCTATTCGAATGGATCGTCGCTCTCGCAGGTATGTAAATAAACAAAATAAAATAAAATGAAATAAAAGCAACCCATATTCCGCTCTCTCCTCTTTTATTCCACTCTTTTGACGAGGAGCAACGCTCACACTAGATTAAATCAACGTCAATAGACTCCCCCACGCCCGGGTGTCGTGTTCACTCTGCCCCGTTTGCCAAAAAGACTAATATTAGTATCTCCAGAAAAATAATCTCTCTTTATTTCGCAAGTTCCCCGCATGAAGCGTTCACGTTGGCATTTATCAGAGGATTTAAATGAGGATGAAATAGTATATAAGCTGGATCCCCTCAGGAGGGGTTCTCATTCTCTTGTGTTCTCTTTCAGATGGGGGAGAGGAGGAGAGAGGGAGCACGCTGCACCTTGGCGGAGAAAAAGGGAGGAGGAGGATGCAGAAGAGGAGGAGGAGGAATTAATTTTTCCCCTCTGGGAGAAACACATGCTGGATCTCGAGAGTTGGAGGGAATCTTCCCATCTCGTTCTGATTGGCATTAAGAGGGTAGTGGGGGGGCGAGAGGGAAAGAGATGCCACGGTTGTTACTAATGATTTATTGTCTGAAATGTGAGCGTTGTTTTTTCGGCGGGTGTTTGTCGTTCAAGACGTTCAGCAAATCGCCTCCTTTTTCAGGCGCTTTTTTGGGGGCTTTTTGTCTGCGAGCGTCACGATAGAAAAGGTTTTAAATGGGTTTTTATTATCGGGCAGGTAAGACGTGAATATGTGGGACATTTGATGTGTGAAGAACTTGAGAGGTTTTGATTCAAACGGAAGACCCCCCCCCCCCAAAAAAAGACCTATGAAAAGGGCTGAAATAACCATAAACCTTTGTTTAGGGGCTACGAGTCACTGCAAAGTGAGGCTTCGTACTGCCGTTAAGTCAGGCCCAGGTCAACCAGTCGATGAAACGTGTTTAAGTATAATTATGAATCTCTGCCACCACAAGAGGTCCTTAAAGATACAAAAATAAAAGTATCAGACTGACCGAGTGGTACGCACAATACTACGTGGACGCAAATAATCAAGCACATGAAAAATCACCAGACAAGAAGCCAATGTGGGGACGGCTCTGCAAAACTCCAGATTACATTTAATGCCGCAGCAACTGCAGAATGGCGCAGAAAAGATACTGTGGTTGTGGCATTCAAGCAACTGTCGAAAACGTTCATCCTCGTTTTGCATACACACCTCCACCCTCTTCCTGTGAATCCCACGCTGCTTTCTGCAGGAGGTCCGTTCCTTCACGGGACAGAAGCCTCCTGAACGTACCGCGAGGCTGACAACGAGAAGGTGATCATGGTCGAAACGGACATTAAAAACAAAAAACAGATGACCAGTTTGACATTTGATAGTGCGGAGGGCTTCCGACCACTTAGTACAATTAAATCAGTCAAAACCTCACTTACGGAGACTGAATTTGGACGCCGTCTGTGTCGTGTTGGGGTTTATTCCCTTTAAACAAGTGGGACGGTTCCATCGCGACCGGATGAGGGGGATGAACCAAAAAAAAATGCATTTCCACAACAGACGCACAGACGATGCAGCTAATGGCCAGACCTGGTCCTCCTGTGTGTGTTAACGGGGAGACAGAAGGCTGAGGAGCTGCACACAGATCAACCCGTATTGACTCAAGCTATTGACAAATGAATTTGGGGGCAAAGTCCTTCTGCGAGCTGTTGATTTAGGTGTCACAGTTCATTGCCGTTAGTGCCAACACTCACAGCACATATCTCCGCCTTGATCTGACAGCAAGCTGTGAGTTAAAAACACCCCTTTTATTAAAGCGTAATATCAGAATTTTCCAGAATTATCATAACGAGCCGTGTTTCCATTGCTCTGCTCATTAAAAGAGCGGTGAACTGCAATGAGAAGCCTGCGAAATATGAAGCATACCATCGTGAGCCATTAAAGATTCGGAAATAATGTGTGCGAATTCAAAATTGAAATGAAAGCAACACAAAGTTTGTTTTCTGCAATATTATAGTCTACCGGCTACATTAAAAAGCAATTAAAACTAACTATTGCATTACAAGTGGATAAATTAACTTAAAATGCATGATTTCTCTCTGAGCATGGTGTAGATGAAACTCTTCATTAAGCATTAAGAAATAATAAAGAAAATTAGTCTGTACTATGAGCCTTTAAAATGTTCATTATTAGCTGTATTTGCTTTAATGAGCTGTGTGAGTTAACTGAAATAAAAATTAAAAAAAAGCAGAGAGAAAAATCTGCCTTAGACTTTAATGCCTTGATAACTTCATCAAGTTTCCAAGTTCATATTGGGAGGGTGGAGGTGGGGGGGAGGCAGGGAGGGAGGGAGGGAGGGAGGGAGGGAGGGAGTTAATGAAAGAGAGATCAGCCGATTTCATTTGAGCAACTTCTCGCCTTTGTACAAAGATGCAGCAGGTGTTGGCTCCCGAGAAGAATTTTTGGGTAAATATTGATCCTGTAAATATGTGTGCTGTCTCTCCCCCCCCCCCCCCCTCCCCTCCACCCTCTCCCCCTCCTGTTTCTCCCTCTCCCTTCCCCCCACTCTCGGAGAGAAGCACGCACCCTCCCTGCAGCCACAACATGGGAGCCGGTTACGTGAGGTCTCGTCTTCAGTCTCCCACAAGGCCACCGCGGGTCGTGTACAACTGTTGCGAGTGGGAGGCACATCTGCTCCCTGTTGCCCCCCCCCCCCCCTCACTCTCATCCCTCCATCCATCCACGCACACCTGAACAGGTGGAGGGGCATTCCAGGTACACAACGGGATGAGTTTGCAGTCTGCGGGTCCCCGATGGAAGCCCCCTGCGTAGAGCGCTGCTGTACGCTGTGCAGGTTTCACACAATGAGGACAGTTTTTGTTCAGTGGCTGAGCTCACCCAGCGAACTTTACTCCAAGAACAATTCGATATCACAACTGCACAGCTTTTTTTGGTCAAAGTCAAGGCTCAATGGCTCCTACAAAAACGCCCACGCACAGCCAGCTACAAAGTTTAGATCCAACTCCGGCTCAGAGGGGCGGACTGCGTTCGCGCCCGCAATGCTGCGGGGGGTGAAAGAGCCGCAGGTCGGGGTGAGGGTGGCGAGGAAGAGGAGGAGGAGGAGGAGGAGGAGGGCCAGGTGAGGAAAGTATTGAAACAGTGGCGTGCGTGTGAACGGTTCAGCAGCTCACCGAGGGCGCCGGTGGCTCCGGTAGCAGAGGGCGAGCACAGAGCGTGGAGGATGAAAGATGGGGCCTAATCCTCCACATGTGGCGTCTTCCCCCCCCCCCCTCTTTTTTTTTTTTTTTTTTTTAAATGAAAGCCAACTGGAGCCGTTGTTTGGACTCCAGGCCAGGGGCTCCAGGAAAGCGTTGCCTCCAGCCAAAGCACATAGTGTGAAATGAGAAGCTAAGGCTTGAATGTGCTTTTGTTTATCGGAAAACTGCACTCTAAGTGGGATTGGCAGTGGAGGGGCGCAAACTCCGTAAGTCACATATAGACTGGCTCGGGCCGAAGTGGGGATGGCACGGCCACGTTTCAGGCCTGAGCGGCCCGGGAAAGGCTGCTCGTCAGTCAGCCACTTAGCAGCCCCGCCCCCCCTCCCCTCCTCGTCAATGCCCCTCTCCTATAATCTTGCTTCTAACACAACGGCGGAGGGATCAAAGAGGTCAATCTGAAGCGGGAAATATGCGGTCCAGTGTTGAGAAGAGACAAAGAGACATTTGATATCCAGCGGTCTGGTTGGAGCGGCGCTCGGCGACGTCACGGACTAAAGCTCGGGGGAATTGGGGACGAAGATTTGTGAGCGAGAAGAGGCAGGCGGGGAACCAGAGGCCGATCAGTTGCCGAGATGGATTGTGTGAGGAGATCCATGTCCACGAGGCTCAAAAGATAACTTCAAAAAGCAGGCAGAAAGTTTTGATGGGGGATCAGAGCTTTGCACGAGTCTGAGGACGCGGTGGAGGATTCAGCAGGCGCAGTGCTCAGGGAAATCTGACGCTGAACTTCTGCAATTTAAAAATAATTACAGTTATAAGTGTTTCGAAGCGTCGAGCTGCAGGAAAGCACTCTACTCAAAAAATGTGGGAGAAATTTTTGAATGTTACAAGCGGCCAACACGTTTACAACGCTGCGACATTTAGGTGTGAATCTGGTTTTCACAATGTCTAATAAAGTTCCAACTGAGCCCCAAGTGTTTCTACCATTAACAGAAAAACAATCAAAAGTCGGCGGTGATAAAGGGTACTCAGTGAGGGCAATAATCACTGGATATCTGATGTTTGGAAAAGTGGTTGAAAAAGCAAGATGGCCGTGTAACGCTGACTGTACACATGTTGCCTGGAGGGAAGTGACAAGAAATACACAAAATACATAACATAATGCCGTCAATAAAAGAAACACATCATGTTTTTTGTACATACCGATGCCATTACATCTAGAACTTTGCCGTGTGATCGAATGATATAGATATATATTTATTTCTTTAAAACAGCTTGTATTAAAAAGCAACTTGTAACCAGATATTTTCTTAGATAATTTAACCCTTTTAGTGGAGCGATAGTGTTTCAAATTGATTGAAACTGCGATCATTGTTTTCTTAAGCCCCGCCCCCACAAAACGCAGACTGGCCAATCACAGCGCGGCGTCCGCCGAGGGCAGGGTCTGATGACTCGATCCACAGATGCTCAAGCAGCCGTTTCAGAAGTTCCGTTCGGTGCTTCGTTGGATTCTGAGCCCGTCGCGGTTGCATCATGCGCCATGGATGATGATGGTACCTTGCCAGGTACATGCACTCTTCATGTCCAACAATGGCCCAGTTCTAAAAACCAGTGCCGCACACAGGCCCTCAGGGCTTATTGCTTAAATATCTCCTCTCCATGGAGCTCCTTTGTTGTCCTAAACAACATGAACCAATGAGAGACACTGCTGCACCTGGTTACATGTTATCATCATTAGGCTGAACACGAGCAAGCCATTCAATCCCCCCATCGTGTTTATTTTGTTATTTTCATGGGACAACAAAGTATAGATTGTTCCCAGCCTTTGATTAAAAATGCAAATACATTTTTTTTTGTAGAGAGATAAGGAAACAAAAGCGGCTCAAGCTTAAGTTATCAGGGCTCGAGTGTCACTCTCTGGCGGCTTTTGGTCGTTACTGACTTTTAAGTCGAGCATCCGATCTCGATGAATCGGCTCCAGCGGACTGCGCCGTGAAACCATCCTCATTGATATCCGATACACTTGAGGGCCGGGATACTTTGCGGCTGGTCCTGCTAAACCGCAACGGCAACACAAAGCCGGCACATCATCGCAGCGCGTTTACTCCGCCGCAGACACAAAGAGCAGGCGCTTTTTCAAAGGGGCCCATTGTGGAGCCCAGTGAAATTATTCAATTAGCGAAATTTAGCACCTGATCTGGTTAGCCAGTCGCCCCGAGGACGCTGCAGCTGCATGAGAGGAGGAGAGAGAGAGAGAGAGAGAGAGAGAGAGAGAGAGAGAGAGGGAGAGAGGGAGAGAGGGAGAGAGGGAGAGAGGGAGCTAGAGACATTAAAAAGATGGGAGAGTAGGGAGGGGGGCTGGACGGACCAGACGGTGTAATATTCATTATCCCCCACGCCCCCCTTTTTATAGCAGAATTACCCAGAATTCATATCGCACACTGTAAAATATTGTTTTTCACAGCACACATCAATCGCTCGCTACAGAGAAAGATATTTAGATGTTTAATTCACGCTTACGACACGGTGGCTTTTCAGAAAGCAGCGGATGTGCGTGGACACGTGAATGAAATGCTTTCCAACGCTGAGGTCCTGCAGATGGTTCCAGGTCTCATCTTGTCACTCGGTCGCTTAAAGAAACAATGAGCACTGCGGGTGCAGCGCTTCTTGCTTCTTGTTGATTAAAAATATTTGCAATTTTGTCAACCTCAACCGTGCTCTTGCCCTGACAGTCGCCATGTTAAAGTTAAAACATTTTCTCCTTGATAAGTCCCAACTTTAGACAGCAAGTAAAAATAAATAAATAAAAACACTAAGAAAAATTAAACTTGGTTAGGTTTTTTAAAACCTTTTCGGTTTGTTTTATTTATTCATCTAACACGGTTGTCCTTCTTATAGCGGCTTCTATTGACTATTATTGGAAGCGTCAGAAGATCTAAATAAAACAATGTCAGATACAATTCAGTTTTTTTTTATATAGTAACAAATAATTTAGGAGACCAAGCGGTCATAACGTTATACAATCAATTGATGACCTGCACCTGCAATTAATCCGACATTAGCAAAGTTAGCTAGCTATCAATCGAATCACTGTATTAACGTTTTCTATCATTTTCAATAACTATATGACAAATTAGGTGAACGCAAGTTTTGTGCCAATTATTTCAGATTTGAGTGTAAAGCTTCGTCAGCACATCGCTTTCAAAGCTGACGGACCAGAGTTTAAAAAAAAGGTAACTAATCTATCGTCACGGTTAGGAAAGGTTGGATTTGTAGTGACTCTGATTAATAAAGAAAGCCAACGTTAGCCATGTAAAAGGGTCCATGTAAAGAAAGATGCTCATTTCCAAATTCTGGACTTATTTTTTAATTTAGTGATTGTGATAGTGATGGGCGGCAGCTTGCTTATGATAGCGCTAAGCGGCCTAACTGCGCTAACAAAGCTAAGAGCGCTAACAAACGGCAATAGTAAAAGAGTCAATTGTGTTTAGCTTTGGTGGAGATGGTGTTTAATTGCAAAAATAGTTTTTGACTACATTAGATTTAATATTGTAAAGAGGAACTTTAGATGATCCATTTTGTGATTATTGTAATACAATTGTTAAGTAAAATTGGTTAGAAAGTGATAGCTTTTAAATCTTCTGGTTCAACACTATATTTTAGTCAAAAAAATAAAACATGTTTTGATGCTTTTTCATATTCAAAATGACCCAAATCAGAAACCCCTTTTTTTTTAAATCAGCTTGAACTTTATCCAACACAACAAACAGAATTTCAACGACACGAAAACGCGCTTAAAATGAAATAATTTAAAATATATTGGTATAGATTAGGTTCTGCTGTCAATATGCCCTCTTGTTTTCTCTAAAAAATTACATTAGTCGTCATTTAAAAATAAAACATACCGGGCTTTAACAAAACGGCACGGTCCGAATTCCATAACAAACTGGAGGTTGTTGAGGCGGGCCGTTATCGTGGATCTGCAACCTCACCAGCCATCTGGATCCAAGAAGCTCTGTTTCAGTTTTCAGAAAGCACTGCTTCGACCCCCCCCCCCCCCCCCCCCCCGCTCCCCCCCACCCAAAAAAAAAAAAAAGAAGAGAAGAGAAATTGAGCCTGATGAAGCCAGATGGCTTACAAGGTTAGAGTTGCTCTAAACATTCTTTTCCAGGAGTAGCAGTGGCTTCGTGGCACCAGAGTACAGTATGTACACTGTGTGAGCCTCAGAGCTCTCAAAATGAATCTAATAAACCGCGTTAAAGTGGGGAAAAAATTTGGGTTTTTTCCCCTCCATTTCTGATATGTATAGAAGATTCCGTGATCACTATAATTAGGAAAACTCTAATGAGGCAATTATAGGCGACTGATGAAAGCAGTTTGATGAGTTGAACACAAGAAAAAGTGAATATCTGGAAGAAAAAAAAAGTTTGAATTGACCCTAGTAATTAAAGGCCATGTAAATACTTCCAAAATCAGCTACATAAAATATTAATCACGCAGGTGCTTGGCCACACGTTTCCTAGAAGTTGTGAGCAAACTTTAGAATAAAAACAACAAACGCGGCCCCTCGTTTCAGTCCGCACACAGAGTCCCGAGCTTTAATCCCCTTTAAGTGATTCTCAGTGAAAACTGTTTAGGCTCAGATACCTAATTTACACTCGCAGCGAGGCAGCAAATACTTTCAGTGCTGAGGGCGGACGGCAAGTTTGCCTTAATTTCCTTATAATATGGAAATATATCTGCAGACTCTTAATCGCTTGCTTATTTATGTAAATGTTGCACTGCTGTTGCGTGGACTTTTGAACGTTTAAAAAACAAACATGTTTTTTATTTGGCAACCGTATTTTTCTTTTAGACTAAAGTTGATGCAGAATTTAGGTTTTCTGGGATGGGTTACACAATATTCAAAACGTACAGAAATAAATAGAAAAGGACAAACTAAACCAAATGAAAACAGTATATATTGATCAGATCCAAAGCTGAAAGGGGTGTATACAAAATTCTCAAAGTATTGAATATTTTCTTTATTCTCAGGGAAGCCCTTAAAAAGAAAATGACTTTCTCTCTGACTCTTTATACCTCTGTATATGAATTGCTACAGATTCATCTACAAAACTGCTGAGTCCTAAAACAGCTGGTCCCTGTAGTTCCTTTGAGATGTTGGGCAAACTTGAGAAAAAAAAGCTCATTAGTTGGGGACTATTTTCGGCGGCGGATTAATACACAAATGTGAGTCTGTGTATGTCGGGGTTCAAAATGAACTGCAGTACAACCCTCAATAGAGGAATCAGAAGTATCAGCCTGAGGAATGAATGAATGAATGAATCAGTTCATTGTTTTATTTGGTCTTTTATGGGATTCAGAGATGTAACGTCTCGTTAGTCTCATCACGCCTCTTTCTATCTGTGTGTGTGTGTGTGTGTGTTTCCCCTGATTGCACTCATCCTACTCACCTGCCCGGTCCACCCAGCTGCCTCCAATTGTCTCACTCCCCCCCTCTCTCATACACACCACCCTGTGTCCCCCGCTCAGGTTGTCAGATTGTCGTCGTTCTCCCCCTGTGCGCAGAAATCTGTGTCTCTTAAGACGCCCCCTTTTCTGAACCGCTTCCGTTTTGAGTTTTTTGGGGATTTGATTACTTTTGCTGACCCATACACAACCATCTTTTCCGCTTCCTCTCGTCTCCAGCGTCGGTCTCTGCTCTTCAGTCCTGAATCAAAACTTGAAGCGTGACCGCTAATGATCTTCTAGAAACAACTGCCTCCCCAATTCCAGGAAACATTTGTACCTTTTTTAGTGTTCAGTGATCCTGCTGAAACGTTCTGACTGAACTGAAGAAATTACTTTGAAGCGAGTCCAATTTTTTTTTTTTTTTTGGGGTTCCCTTTTAAATTCCCCCAACATCTTCATCGCATCAGTCCGCCCCGCAGTCAGCTGACACTCTTTCCAAGGGCCAGATGTGGAAGCGTCCTCCTTGTGATCATCATCACCTGATGTCGACGTGACGTCACAGCGCTCCGTTGGAGGCCGGCGTGCGCGTGGGCTCGCCGCGCCAGCTCCACGCAGCAGGAGAGAAGTGTGGCCGAGGAGAAAGGAGGCGGCCCGGGGGCAGACTCTGTGTCAGCTGATAGTGCAGAGGGTGGGCAGGGCCGGGGGGAGGGCGGCGTCCCTGGGCGCGAAAAAGGCCTCGCCAAGACCCACACTCTTTTGGCATTTTGGCAAGGCCAAGCGGCAAAATGAAATGATCCAATTTAAGCTGGTTTAGGAGCGCCGGAGAATATTCAAATATTTATTTTTGCAGGGCATTCGGGGAGGCTGCGCTTGCTGCGCAGATCAGCAAAGTTTTTTGTTTTTTCTCTTCTTCTTCTTCTTCTTCTTCTTCTTCTTCTTCTTCTTCTTCTTGTTCCCCGCATGCAGCCATCTTGACGAGTAGCCTGTTGGCCTCCAGTGGTGGAAAAAATGGATCCCGCCGCTCTCTCTGCCCGCCTTCTTTTTCACCGCCTCTTCATAATCACGCTTTATGCGGCGTCTTCTGGCTCGTTATTTCACCCTAAATTTCCTCTAAATCGTCTCATCTGGACAAAAGTTAAAACTCCAAAAAAGAACTATTAGTGCATTCAAAAACGTGTTATTCTTGATTTGGCTTTTATAGGCGCAGAGTGCTTTGTCTTTGTGATTCATCAACGGCTGCTATGATGATAATAAAGCCTTTGCTAAGCCGTCTACCGTAAATAAGAAAAAATTAATGTCCGGCGCCCGTCTATATTTTTCCTCTTGGACTGACATTGACGGCAGGATCTTTCGAATGATTGCTTTTTAATGCCATTATTGTTATTATGGTTATTATTACTGCTAATGAGGGAAACACAGCCCTGGTTTTCCTCAGCACGAGTTTCACCATGGGAATAAATGAGTAAAAAAGCCTTTATCGAATTACACTAAAAGCAATCTCAAATAAATGGGCCTTGAATCTGCCTCCGTGAGACGATGCTTGCTATGGTGTAATTTCATTGTGCGGGGAACGAAAGCAGCCGGGCCAAAGACGCAGACAGACCCCTGGATCGTCCCGGAAAAGAAGAACATGGACTTGTGTCCTTTGAAAAAAAATTAAAAATCATAAATCTCGATTCGCGTGGGATCCGTCCCGTTCTGAGAGATGTCCAACGAAGACACACAGCTGATGCTGCTGATATGATGCAAGGTTGTTCTGTATTCTTTTCCCATTTGTTTCTGATGCTAAAAACTGCCCTTTTTTTTGCAGTTTTTAAAACAGCCCCTTCATGCTCCACATGAGCAGCTGAAGCCTCCGGGGATGTTTATTGTGAGCGTGTCAATAGACTTTGTTTTTGTTTTAGAGATCATGACCTCCGTCACATGAACGCTCTATTGTGAGCCGACCAGGTCACCGCCGCAAACGCCTCTAAAACAACACTTGTTGTCCAACCAACTTATCGGACTGATAATCATTGGGGGGGGTTTCTCAGTAAACTTGTGATTACATTGAGTTCTAAAAGTGAACTCAAAGTGATTTTCCCCCATAAAGAAAGTACACCTATTTACGATTTTAAAGATTCTGCCTCTGATTTCACACCATTATTGATCCAAAGCTTTTTCTGACAAAAATACCATGCTAAGTAATACTTATACAAAGTTTCACAGGGTAATACTATGATTTTAACTTTGCTAAACATATTTGTGTGATATTACTTTTCAAGAATTCACATAAATGTAATCGGATAAATAGGCAAACACGAGGTGAATTTCGCGATCTTAACTTTCTGCCACTGCAATACGTGTGAGCTCTCGCAGAACAAACAGGCACACGTGTGCACACATGCACGTAAACACACAGGCACTCAGTCAAAAGCTAATCAACCGACCAGCAGTTACAGCAGGAAAGTCACATCCACTCAGCCGCTAACGTCTGAGGCTATTAATTGAAATTGAAAAATCTGGAAACCGATCAGACGGAAGGTCACCACGCCGGCTCAAAAATAGTAGCACAGCACTCAGACTCGGTCGCAGCGAGGAGACGCGTCCTCTCGCTTAGAGGCCGTTAGGCACGTAGGAAATAAGCGGTTTGCTCCACGCTGACTTCTGCGCCGCAGAGCGAGCGTCAATCTGCTCATTAATCGACCCCAGTTCAGTAACACAAGCACCAGGGAAATGAATATTAATTCAAAGCGCACGGCTAAATCGTATTTAGCCGTGCGTTTTAGTCGACAACATTAAGAGCGTAATTCAGCCGCACACAGGTTGCTCTTCGGTTGCTAGGTTACTATCGCCGTGCAGCTCCTGCGGTGATGCTTACCGTCTCGGCCCCCTCCCGAAGCAACTTTCATTTATCGTGTTTTTGTTGAAATCAAGATAAAATGATTCTGGGTTATGATCTTAACCAGCAGATGGAGGATTTTTTTGCCATTCGTCGCTCAGCTAGCCGAGAACAGACGTGCTAACGGTACTTAATGATGCTAATATTAGATATTAGCCGTTACTCAGTTGGATGGAATTTTTTTTTTACCATAAAAAATGACAACTGTAGTCTGTTAGATACTCAAGTGGACATGAGTTTTTGGTATTGAGGAGTTTAAAACAAGAACATAGTTTCATAGTAATTGGCAAGTATTTATGTAATAACAGCTTCATGGTGCTTTACAAGAGTTACCTGAACATTCAGACCTCCGGTATCATCGTCTTAGCTTTATCTATAGCTACAGAAAGACTTCTCTCGGGACTCCACGCTGGCACAGTTGTCGTTTTTCTAAAAGCTCCACCGAGTGCAAGATTTTTGGAAAAATGATCCCAGACATTTGGAATCCACGAGCGTACTTCGGTACAGCGGTGGCGCTCGGTTGATAACACTTATGGCCCGAGGGCGAAGCCATGAATGAAACATCTGATTTCTCTTTCAGACGGTCTTTTATAAACACCCAGCGAAAAAAAAAACCCACATCTCCATTAATGGTGCTCTTAGCATCCATTTGCTACCTGCAAATGAGACACACTGAGACACCTGCGCGCGCCGGTGAAACAAGAGGCCTCGGCGCCCTCCTCCCATTTACACCGGCAAAGATAACAGCAAGTAGTGAGTCGTCTGCGAATAGGCGAGGTGAGACGTTAACTATGAGGGATGATGCCGATTTATCATGATATTACAGCTCTGACGGGGGAAACACACCTGTACTTTTTGATGTAATTTATTGACTGGTTTGCGGGTGCTGAGCGAGAGAGGGAAAAAATTAGTGCGGCTTTAATTACTGCTGCTGCTGGTTAAAATATTAATGGGGCACAGAGTGTTGCATGCTCATTTCTGTTGATTTTTAATTAGCAGTAATTCATTTCGCACAAAGCATGTTGATGCCTGTGCCGCAGACATTAGCGAAGAAGCTGAATAAAGATGTTTTTCAGGGGGTGGAGAAGGGAAAAACGTGCATGCTGAGCGTCGCCGGGCACACGCCCCAGACGCTCTCCAGGCCGGGGAAGAGGACGGGCGTCTGTGAGGTTGGAACCCTCCATCAGGTCTGACAAATCCAAATCAGCATCTTCAACAGCCGCTTTGGGGAAGAGGGCGAGCGAGAGAGAGAGAGAGAGAATAAATGGATATAAGCAGAGTGCCTCAGTCTTATCAGAGCTCAATCATTAGGCGGCTTAATACGCGTTGTCTTCAGATGCTGCGCGAAATCAAATTAAGTCCCGATGACCTCAGATGCCGCATTCCCCTGCTTTTCTGCAACCAATCTCCACCAAGATTGGATGCATTCTGTGCGCAGGTTTTTTTTTGTCTTTTAAATGAAGCAATTTGCTTTTAAGTGACAGATGCGCGCAGGCCTATTTAGTAACACCGGCGATTAGCAATCTTCCGACGACCAGAGGAGGAGGAAAAAAAACAAAACAAAAACAAATCCGGTGTGTATATATATATATATATATATATTTTTTTAGGCTTCGATTTTGAAGGATGGCATGCGACCGAAAGTCTTCACCCCGTGACCCCTTTTTTTTCCGATGAAGACCTCACCACCATCTCTTCACCAGCCTACTGTATTACCCAGAGGTACCCCCCCCTCCACCCCGTGCCCCCCTCCCTCTGGGTGTGCGTGCCACGCCAGAGTCCGGGGCTGGCATCTGGGAGGCTGTGATTGAGAAGTGTAAATAAATAATAATCCCTGGAAAGGAGACCGGCACATCAGCATCTGTCGACTCCCCAGCTAATAGTTTTTATTGTGGCGCCATCAATTTAGCACTCTTTGTTTGCTCGATCCCCCCCTCCCCCCCCCCCCCCCCCCCCTCCCTCCTCTGCACGGGAGCAGATAGCTCCCTGTTTTTAATTGAACTGAACAGATTTTTGTTTAAGGATCTCTCTGTTTTTTGGGGAGGGTTTTTAAATGTAAAATCCAAGGCAATATACTGTTGATGATTTGTGCACGTGATTAAACGGGCCGCACGCGTCTGCTCACTTGTACGATTTTAACGTAGCGTGCGATGCGTTTGGGTCGAGGTGGGATTTTTTTGCTAAAGTTTGGTTTCCTCCTTGCGTTTTTGACACACTCCTGCGACGCACCGTCGACCCAGAGGAACTCCTCCGCACCGCTTTCCATCTCCACCGGAGATGATTGCCGCCCAACCCGGGGAACGTTGGCTCGATTTCTGTCCCGCCATTCCAGACGACGGAGACACACTCGGCTGTGTGCGAGTTAAGAAAAAGGGGCAGAAATATGCCGGGTGTTTTGTGGACATGGGAAGCAGGCTGATGGGTGCATAAATAAGGCATGTTGGAACATCTGGTCTTTGTTGTGCGTTCAGCTTTTTAATGTCTTCAAAGAGCAACTCTGACGCATCGCCGACTGCCTCTACTTGCTCCTGCTTCATTTTAGCTTGGAATAATAAAGCATCTTTGGGGAATTTAGTCCCTCAGCCTCTCTCTCTCTCTCTCTCTCTCCATTTGGATGTGGTGTTGCAACTCGCCTCCCCTCCTCCACTACGTTTAAGACAACTTCCTTTTTTACTCAGTTGTTTTTAAATTTTTATACCTTAGGGAACGCTGCTGTATGTCACTGCGGTCGCCGGCTGCGTTGCAATTAAAATTCACGCACACTTTCCCCGGCATGCTTCTTGTTTTTTGGACGACGCCAGAGACGGGGAAAGTTGTTGTAAATTTCTAAATGTATGCAGAATAGATTTAGCCTGAAAGGCTCAACGACACAATCAAGCACCCGACTGCCATGAATTAAACACACAGGATTTGGTATCTGAAGGATGTTCCTGTGGACCGCGAGAGTCGTGCCGAGCTCGTACATTAAGGCCGTTGTACCAAACTGTGTTCGACCAGCCAGCTCTCGCACTCAAACTCAAATCACGGCGGCGTCGCGACACGTTGGGAAACGCTCCCGCCTATAGCAAGTTGCTCCAAAAGAGACGCGGTGACACTCGCACACACAGAGCGCTGCTATTTTTAAGGCGAGTGGCTCACTTTGGCGAGCGAGGATGGAAGGATGACGGCAGCCGGTATGTTCCCTGAGAAAAAGGATGATTCACGAGTGGTTTCAATGGGAGGAAGTGTCGAGGAACAAAAGGCACTTTTTAGGGCTGCTGTGCATGCAGAGGTCAGGTCTGGTTTTAGTATTAGTCTCACGAGTGACACAGTGACTTTTTTAGACGTGTTGATGGAAATACATCAATGATGTCATGATCTCATAAACGCCTCGAGAAATTCTATTTAAAATGAACAATTTGAACTCTGAAAAGCTAAACCAAAGCAGTGATCCCTTGTTGGGTTTGCCGCGTCTCGGCGTTCAAACATTTTTGGTGGCAGTATTTGTATGGCTGACCCCCCCGCCTCCCCGCCTCCCACCATCACAGCTGCAGGTCCTCACTTAATGGAGGATTCAATTAGATAAACAAAAGATCTGCTGGAGTCTACGATATCAGACCAGGGAGCTGGAAACGGTCTGTGACATCGAACGGCACGTAAACCCAACTAGGGCATCAACAGAATGCTTCTGGTTAGAAATGCAGAGATGTCACAACAGCAGCATTTTAGACAACGAAACTTCACTCTCCAAAGGTTATTAGATTGTCGTCTTTTAGACAAAGACAAATCTTCTGATCTTCGTTTATTTTTTTTCTTCTAAATTGGAGCAAATGAGGGAACGCATGAACCCAGAGCTGTATCTCACATCCATGCTTCGCCGTCCGCCGCTCGTCTCCCAGCTGCAGTAGATGCTGCGTGAATGCACGCGGAGGCACGGAGGGGAGATGCTGTGTTGTTTGTCTACCATCTTATGTACCACCTGAGCTGTGAGCACTGACGAACACCAGCTCCTGATGTCGTCGTGCGATATTTATGTCACTAAAACAGCCTCGTGAAACCATCCGATCGGAATGAATGTCCTTGAGTTTGTGCTTCGGAAGGTGTTGCGATATCACGACTGGCCAACCGCAGCGCTGCTGCTCGTGCAAAAGTGCAGCCGAAAAAAACAAAAATTCAGCCTAAAACTTTTTTTTCCATCTTCACTTTGTTTCCAAAACAGCAATCGGCAAAAGGATTCATCCGTGAGTCGAGTTGTAATGCCGAATGGGGGGGTAGATGCTCATTTCTGCATTTTAACAGTTTAGGAAAATGTATGATACCTGAGGATTTAACTCCTTTTCCCCAGAAATCAACCATTAATTAGCAAAAAAACATTTTTTTTCTTTCCCTCACCGTCTAATTGGCATCACATTTGTCAAGATACAGTTAAAGAGACTGCTTAATTAATTAAACATGAAATAGCACCTTCCTTGAGTGTTTGAGAATACAGATGTAACCCTGGATTTTTTTCCCTTTCTCCCAACACCTCCCCGTAAAAAGAATCCAGAACCAGATTCGATAAGATTTGTTCTCTTTATCACTTTAATTAGCACCTCCCTCCTGTCCCCTTTGCAAATGAGGGCTAGGTGGTGGTGGGGGGGGGTTTGGATTTGATGACTTAAAATGCACACAGCTAACGAGTTATTCATACCCTGCACAGCTGTTAAGGCAATTTAACTGCTTCTTCTCCGTTCTTCCTTTTTTTTTCCTACTCTTGATGCTTGTGGAGGAGGGAAAGGTAGCGAGAAGCTCTTTGCTTTCAAAAGAACGGCCACATTTTTCCACCGTTCACCTGTGAAAGGAGAGATCCTACGACCGTTCTACGCCACTCTGCCCACGCTGGGAAGAAGTAGGTGTTACGTAGGCAAGAAAAGTGTAAAAAAATAAAAAAAAAGCCACACACCTGACTGCTCTAAAGCTGTTCTTGTTCAGGGCTATAGGCACATTTCTATGCGCGCTGTATACCTGCGTGCTTACCCGTTGCCCATCTGTCGCCGTGCAATTATGATCAGAGTAAAAAGAAGTGCCTGAATGAAGTATCCTGCACCTCGGCTCCCATGCAGCGTTCCCACCAGGACGCGTCAACTTCTCCCGGATCAGCATCCCCATGATCGAAAGATCACAACTCGCATCCACACACACCGACGCAGATGCCAGGACGCTTCGCTTAAAGCCGCGGAATTAAGCTCAATGCGGTTCTACCTGGCCTGGGGATGTTTGGGAATGTCGAAAAACGCAGAGCGGAGGGCGTTTTTGTCCTTTTTCGTTGGAGAGAGGTTTGTGCAGAAAGAGGCAAAACGAGCGCCTGAAATCCACCAGATACTTAAAAAAAAAAAAAAAAAAGATGAATACATTATACACAATTCAGACTGACAAGTGGCCTGAAAAATCCGCGATGCAACTTTCCCCCGTTGAGTCTGTTTTGGTCAGTGCATGAGTGGGACCATCGTGATAAGTGGCGCCTGCTGAGTGGTGTTGTTCATCGATGAGTTATTGCTTTAAAATGAAAGCGGCAAGACGGGTTTGGGAAAGGAAAACGGGTTCAATTAGCACTCCAAATAACAAGTGTGCACTTTAGCTAAATTCACAGAAAGTGCACAACAGAGCCGACGAGTTTCTCCCGCTCTCGCCGCACGCCGCACGTACGCCTCCTCGCGATGCGCAAACCAACAAATGTCAACGCTTTAGCTCGTGCGTGGCTGCTCCTCAAAGTGCCCGAACGCCCCAAAAGTGCAACGGCCCCACAAGGAAAACGTTTTCATCTGTAATACGAACGCAGAGGCGAGGGAGTCGGGCGGAGGCCTCGGCTGCAGCCACTCGCCCGCTTTCACAACACTCCGCTGTCGAGGTGCTCCAGCTGTGAAGGAGGTGCGAGGCGAGAGCGCCGTTGCTGTGTCTGCGCGGAGAAGCTTCCGACCTGAAGATGTTGTTGTGTCCGTGACGGAACGGAGCGCACACAAGTGCACGAACCCGGAATGTCAAACCGGCTAAAGGGCCCCGGTGGCCTCTCTCCGGAGTCACAGGACCCGAGCGAGTCGTGCGAGTGAATCAGTCGGTGAGCCGTCTCACACATTTCCCATGCCTCCTAATGTTCTGTTTCACGTCCAAAAGGTGGAGAAACCCTCTTTTGCTGCCGCCTGATGACAAATCTCTTCGAGGGACTTTTAAATGCAGCGCGAGCACCTGCATAGGTGGGTGCATAAGATTATGGGTATGATTAGGGTTGTACTCTCCCCCCCATACAATGGCGTGTTTGATGTATTGTCTCAATGGCTGAAGTGGGATTCTAAAACTAATGCATTAAGAAAAAAAAAAAAGTATGCTACTACTTACTATGCACATGAAACACATTTCACCACACTGAGAAGCTGTTCGTGGTGCAGCTAAACCTGCGTACACGGGCAGGAAAATGAACATCTGCACAAATGATAGGAGCCTTCTAACTTCAAGCCGCAGATTTTCTGTTCACTTCCCGTCCCTCGTGATTCTGTGACGTTCTTGAATGTTGTGTGTGTCAGGCCGGCTGTGAGGGACGGAGTCCATGTCCCGGTTCACTCGCCTTTCGGATTGACATCTTCATCGCCCCTCTGGGGTTCTGTGTTTGTGTGCGTTCTGTCCATCCTGCACGTGTGCAGCCAGGAGAAGACAAACAACAACAAGGATGCCCAATATGGGAATAACGTATGCCTAACAATAAGCGACACCAGTTTGAATACTGTATTTTATGTGCTGCTTTGTTTTAAATTGTCACTTTAGTTCCGCGTCTCAGCATTTAAATAGAGCTGGAAAAAGTACATTAACAGAGGTTCCTTTCAGATTCTTCTATTTCGTGCTGTTATACTGCTACAATTTTCAAATTCGGGAAACATAGTAATCTTTTCCTGCATTTATTTGAAAGCTGTGGATGCTGGTTACTTTACTGGTATTTTATACTTTTGGGGATTTTTTTCTCTAATAAATAATCTTCAAGAAATAACTGCAGTAAGAAGCTACAATGTTAAAGTGGCACAATGCAATAACACACTTTACTTGTCACTTTCAGCCTGTGAAGTGAAGGCATCATGATATTTTAATATTTCGGCATTACAGGATGAACCTTCTGTCACATGTTTTCAACAGCTCGTCCTCCTCAGCTATTCTTTGCCACAACTGGAACTTTTATGTGGAAAACTGTTTATTTGCTACAAGAATTACAAAATGAACCCAAGATATCGTAGCATCTTCCCGAAAGTGGCTCCGCGATGCGGCACGGTCTCTGAACGCTAGCCTGCCTGAGAGAAGTCACTGATTCTTCTCCTTATTATTAGGATTTCTATTTTGACATCTGGGGAAAAGTCTCTGAAGTGTGTTTGACGCCGTGGAGAGACGGCGAGCAGCCTAATGGAGACAGTCTTCTGTGGGCAATCACCCATGAACCCCCCCCCCCCCCCCCCCCCCGCGGTGAGACTCCAGCGTTTAGCACAAAGCTGGAGCTCGTCATCCGGTAACGTGGAGCCACATGTGCTGAAAACTCTTCCAACAACTGGATGTGGACGCTCGCTTTTTTTTTTTTTTTGCATTCTCTCTTAGAATATTTAACTTACTTATTGAATTCAATTCACTTCTGGAAAATGCAAATGCTGGTGAGCCGGGGAGCATTAGGGAGGCTTCTCTCAGAGGGAGGTAAATAGCGCTGATCCTTATGCACACAGCCGTAATGAGGAGGAGTATTACGCTGTCGGTTGGTGCCTTCCTGTGTTTGTCGCTTTGTCAAAGTCAAAATCAGGAAGTGACGGAGTGTATTATTACACCCCCCCCCCCCCCCATCCGAGAGCGACTTCACGCCATCGTTTCTCTCTTTCTTTTGGAACAAACACAACGTTACACTCCGGCTTCTTTTTTTTTTTTATTCATAAAAAAAAAAAGAAGAGCAGAACATCAAGGGAACGCCAGGGTGTTAACAGTGGTGGTGGGGGGGGTGAAGGAGGCCCGGGGGGGGGTGAAGGAGGCCCGGGGACAGGCGGTCGGAGAGGAAGAGGCACCACAGAGCGCTGATTGGTACGGCGAGCTCTTGCACAGACTTCAACTTGTATTTACAGCAATAAACAATCAATGATTCATAACATGTGATGTATTTACAGTTATTACAAACGACGAGGAGCCGATGTCTCTCAGCAGTGGATTTAAGAACAATTCACATTGTTTCATCTTTTGTCCAGAGGAGGAAGAAAAAAAAAAAACGATCCTCTTGGTGGCAAAATAGTCTGGTCAAGTTAATGCCAAGAAATCTGTGGTACAATACAAACAGTTTAATTGTGTAATTAACAATCGATAACCACTTCTAGTTAGAACATTTCTGCAGAAAGGAACCTTTAAACACTTATAAAACAGTCAGTTGTAACAAAATAACTGGTGTTCTCCTTGAAATAAACTGATAAAAAAAACACTTTTATACAGAATATTTATACAGGAATAGCTTTTTGAATTGGATTGTTAACCAAAGGAAGACACGTTGCAGACATCGATTTTCACACAGATTGCATATGTTTTTCTCTCAAAGGTGTTCTATAGGTCAGTCTCACCGAGTCGTTTTACCTATGCTTATTTGCATGATAGTAGAAATTGCATACAACATTAATTGTGAAGCTTGTAGCATGAGTTGCTCAACATACAGCACTTTTTATAGGCAACCTTTTAAAGCACATTTCTCTATTTAAAACGTTTAAGACACTTTTTGTTTTTACTGCCCATCGAAAATCACATTTATAAATAGAAAAAGAAAAAGGTCTGTCAAATAAAAATGAAGCTCTACGGAACATACCATTTGAAAATAAAATAATTACACCAGAAACACTGCATGAACTGCAAATAAATAATGATGGCGGACAACATAAACATGGTGTGATTCACATTTCTAACTGTGGCAATTCAGAGTTACAGTGACAAAGGTTTTGCAAAATAATCTAACTTCGGCAGTGCCGTATAGTACAAGGCATTTGTTGGCATAGTTTTATCTTTTTTTTCTTCTTTTTTTTTACAATTACAATATAATGTCTTTTTATATATATATATATATTTATATTTCCTCCCGAACACATAATATGTAAAGACTGAGCTGTTCTCGGGGAGGTGATGGCGTTCCATAATCACATCATGAGCTTTTTAAAAGAATAACTGATCTGCCTGCAGGCTCCACACTCAACGCCTCATATTTAAGGCCTTCTCAACCACTTGGTCCTTGATTTCACTTTGAATCATTAATGTTTTCTTTTTTTAATCCAGTTAAACATCACGTACGTAAACACCTAGCAAAGTCCTAGCAAACTCCAGGAGAGACTCTTTTTTTTTTTTTCTTAAATATAGTCAGTAGCTCAAAAAAAGATAAAGTAAGTCAGTGTAAAACAACAGACAGAGTGCAGTCAGCAAATAACCACGGCAACGTAATTAGAATCTTTTTTTTTGTGCAGATTATTTAAGTGATGCAACAGTCTTTACAGTGAATAATACAAGTTTTACAAAATCCAAAAAGCAGTACTTGTCTGAAATGGGCTTTCCAGTGTGGTCAACACTTCAGAGTCAGTCGGACAGATTATATATATATTTTTAAAAACACCACTTTTCTTTATTTGCAGTGCGGCGGTTCTGTCGGCCGCAGCGTTTCCATTTCGCACAGCCGTCTTTCTGTGTGTGCGAGCGCAACAGGAGCGCTCAGTACATGTTGTGGATGGGGGGGGGGGGTTATGGGGGTGCTACTCCTTGGCCTCGTGCTCGGACTGGGCCTCGGCGCCTCGTGCCAGCTGCTCCTCGATCTTGATGGAGAAGATGGTGCTGTTGGTCTGCGTGCCGTCGTCCAGCTCCTTCAGCAGCTCTCCGCTCTCCCTGAAGTCCGCCAGCTCCTCCTCGAACGCCGGGCTGCTGCTGCTGCTGCTGCTGCTGGTGCTGGTGGTGCTGTTGTTGTTGTTGTTGTTCCCGCCACCGCTGGGCTCCTTGGGCGCCTTGGCCGGGTGGTTGACGTAGAAGCGCTGGCTCTGGAAGAACTTGATGATGGTGAGCTTGGGCAGGTCCAGCTGTGCCGACAGCGTGTGGATGGCCTCCTCGTCCGGGTACAGGCCCACGTCCTGGATGAAGCTCTGCAGGATGCCCAGAGCCTCCAGGGAGATCTTCCCTCCGCAGGTGCGGGCCTTGATGCTCCCTATGCGACCGCCGCCGCCGCCGCCCTCCGTCTCCATCTCCGCCGGGGAGGCGGTGGAGGGCTGCCGCGGCGGCAGACGGGGGCCGGTGCAGGGCTGCAGCTGCTGCAAGGGCTGCTGGGACAAAAGGGGCTGGGAGGGGTGCTGCAGGGACAGGGAGGGCTGCGGCTGATGGTGCTGCTGCTGATGGTGGTGGTGCTGCTGCTGCGACTGAGCCTGCAGCGGGGAAGAGAAAGGGGATTTGTTATCAGGGAACACTTATCGGCGCCTTAATAAGCCTTTTCATTATAATCAATTGAGTTGTGAGGAAAAATGTGCCCCACTGTGTGTAGAACAGGCCTGTTTGAAGGAACTTTCCATGTAATATCCCATTGAATGCAATCTTTTTTCCCCCCTTTTTTTCAGTGGTGGGATTGTGTGTCTCATTGTTGGGGAAGCAACACACAAACACACGCACTCAGTGGGAAACTAGCCTCTTTATCGTAGCCTGTGCAGCTTATCAGGCTCCTTTCGCCACGCAGCGGTAAACAAGATGCCGGCGCACAATTCAGGCGGCGATGGCTCGTCCGATTGGCCGCAGTGTGAGAACGCTATCGATGGCCGACTCCCGCCCGCGTAAACACATGACACACTACTCGTGAAATGTCTCATTGTGAGGCTGCGGAGGGAGCGAGTGGGCAACTCGTGGTCCCTGTTGACCCCCCGCGGAACGGTGGTGCTTTTTTTTTTTTACTTCCGTTTTCTGACTCAGGCTCGCTGTGGAGGAGGCGTTTTGTGACGAAGGGCGCGGAGCAGCACTCTGCAGGGTCTCACCGTTTGCCGGAGATGGGATTCTACTGTAGCAATGAGCCACGATGATCCTCGCCGAGCATACGGGAGCTAATTTTGCATAATGCGGCGCGTTGGTGGAGCAGAGGCACGGAATATTTGAGCACGAGTCTCTCGTGGACGGCGTAAAACTGGGCCGCTAAATCAGAAATAATCCTATTTTGTCAATCTTCTGTTTGCGTGCAAACTATGCGAGAAAGGAATTCCCTCATTCCATTTGCGCTGCAGGAACTGATTTGTAAAATAAATCCTATTACCTTATTTATATCCAGTAAATGGCCGCCTTTGTGGAACGCTGGCCGTGTCCCCCAGTAACCAAATAACGCAGCGGCTCAGACTTTCAACACAAGTTTTATTGTACTTTATTGTTTTGACGGTTAATTGAGCTCCCGTTCAGACATCTTTCTGTAAAGCAGCTGCTAAGCAAGTTCAGGCTAATCTTTGAAAATCACGGAAAGGTTAGAAATTCTAAATTGTTGCTGTGTTGTTTAATTCAGAGAACTGAAATAGACTTCATCATTTGGTCTTTAAAATGCCGGGAATTGGGGAATTCTCAACTGCTTTTTACTCTTCCAACCAAAAAAGTCCCAAAACATCAAATTGTATTCACTTCAAACAATCAAACGAGACAAAAAAGAGCAACACATGTTTGAGAAGCTGAAACAAGCAAATGCTTTCATTGGAAGTTGAAAATGAACGATTAACGTTTTTTGTCCTAATATAAACTAGTGGAACCATGTATGTGCCTCATTAAACATCACTTCTAATTCTAATAGAAGTCTGACACACATTTATGTTGAGCAGTGTATCAGTTATAGCAAGGGGTAGCAGCCAATCAGAGGCAGAGGAGGGCGGGACTTCGCAGAAAACTACCGTAAGTTAAAGAGGTCAATCAGCCTGCTGATAAACCTTTCTTGCTTATTCAGGTTGCCTGGCATAAACCCGGGACCTAGTGGAGGGTATTGTGCCTTGCCCAAAGGCGCGGCAGGTACACACACACACACACACACACACACACACACACACACACACACACACACACACACGCTCACCTGCGGCAGCTCGGCGGAGATGTGCATCAGGTGCGTGGGGCGCTCTCCGTGGTGCTGCTGCTGCCCGGCGCTGCTCTCCTGCTCGTAGATGGCGTCGCGCTCCGCCTGGCAGAGGCTCAGGAAGCGGCGGATCATGGAGAGGTTCTCCCACAGCGTGCGGTTCTCCGGGGACGGATCCTCCTTCCAGCGCAGCAGCTCACAGAGCCAGCCCTGAGGGGAACGCGACACGAGGTCATCGGTTAGCGAAGGGTCCGACCGGGGAGCAGATCGCTGGACGTGGACGTCTTGAGTTCACGTCCAAACGTGCTTTGCGAGGTATCGAAACGACAAAAAAAAAAAAAAGATCCAATGTCAATCACACGCACAGGAAAGCCGATTGTGGCTGCACCTGCGGTTCTGAATGTTTTCCTCATTTGAATCAGCCAAGGTCAAGCATCACAACGGGGAGGAAGGGTTTCACACACACACATCCACAGACACGCACAGCGGCAGGAGGGAGTGACTCCCATGTTTGAAACGCTCCAGCAGAGGGCCATGAAACACAGAGCTGGGGAGCAGCGCCGCACAATTAGAAGCACAAATGCTTTATTTGATCAGAACAACGGAGTTGTCGTCGAGTGACCTTGAGGAGTGAAAGAGACAGAACGTGCAGGACAAAAGGAAGCAGCGACTCATTTGTAGTCTTTCTACATTGTTTTTGTGGGGGAATTGACAAATACACAAAATCAGTCATTTAGGACAAGAATTTGCAAAAGATAAAATCCTTCCCAAATGGTAATTGGAATTAGTTTTAGTAATTTAATTTCAATCAATGTCAGTCTGAACATATTATATATAAATAGAAGGACATAGTTGCATTCAGATTAATAACTCCAAACATTGTTTTGGGCACAGCTGCTCACACTAAATGGAATTTTCTGAAATTATTGTCTTATAAAGTTAACGCAAAAAGTTCTGTTTTTGGACCGTTTCTAATAGAGGGAATAAAAGCTCTAATAATCAAAAATACTTTTTATTTGGCCGACGAATGAACGGCGGAGTGCTTCCATGTGTCAGGAGACTTATTGGACTTGTGGTTTTACTTCAGCGGGACTCACAGCCTCAGACGCATCACCTAAACCTCAGCAGAGGCACGAGTGTGAAGGTGAAAAAAACACACACACACACGCACACACACACACACACACATCTGTGTGGGAGAAGCTACAGGAGAGCTGCAAAGGGACAGAAGTGGATGAAGAAGGAGGGACGGTCAGGGAGTAAAAACCGCGGAGGAGGAAACCCGCCGTCAAAGAGAAGCATTGAGAGTGTGTGTGTGTGTGTGTGTGTGTGTGTCTGTGTGCGCGCGTGCGTGTGCGCTTTACAGACGGCTACTCTCTCAGCCGGGTAGTCCGTCCTGGCGCCGTGACAGAGCGGCGCTGTAATCTCCCGGCCAGTGAGCGGCAGCACCTTTCATTTCCCCGGGATTACACCGCGCTGCTGGTCCACGCGCACGCACACACACACACACACACACACACACGCACACACACACACACACACACACACACACACACACACACACACACACACACACACACACACACACACAGAGGGCCGAGCCACGCCGCCACACTGCATGCAGGAGATAACTCAGCAGTTTGGTTGTCCCCTGTTCCAACTCCTCCCATAAGCCACATCAAACCCAGGAGGGGGGCTTGGAGAAGAAGACGTTAGGAGGGAGCAGAGCAGAGCGGGGCGGAGGGAGGGGGGGGGGGGGGGTTGGGGGGGCGGAGGGGGGCGCCATAAAGCCTGCGTGCCCACCTTGTTCCTTTGCCACGTTTCATTGTTGCGTTTTTAATTTGCATGCAGAGGGATTTGGACGGCGCTCCAGTCGGGCTGTCTGTGGTTTCGGCTCGGTAGTGCGGGCGAACACACACACACACACACACACACACACACACACACACACACACGCACACACACACATACGCAAAGCGCCACACACCAGAGACGCCGCGGCCCGGCCCAGCGACGGAGTAATCCAACTCAAACACTCCCGAAACCAGCAGGATTAAACCCAAAGCAGCAGAGCCAATCAAACAAAGGCACGACGTGAACCCCGCCTCGGTGCCAGGAAGGCCGTTTCATGAAATAAAGAACAGAGTTTATTAGTGGGAATGTTTTGTGTTTGTGCTCCACAGTTTTTTTTTGTTTGTTTTTTTAAAGCTGACACGCAGCTTTGGGAAGAAAAACTGACGCAGCAACGTTGGCCGAACGCGTCGCTGTGCGTTTCTGCGTCGGACGGCGCCGTGGACAGTCAGTTTTCCACAGCGGCTCCAAAAGCTTTGTCTGTGTTTGTGTAATTGCATTGCTTCCAACAGGCCAGAGCGAGAGAGAGGAGAAATTAGCAATTTGACTCCCCTGTTGTCAGTGAACTTTAAAATAAATTACAAAAAAAAAAAATTCATTCCGCCACAATTTTGAAAAAATTGTATGAAGCGCTTACGGACGGCCGGGCTTCACGTCCTCCGCGGAGCCTCTCCATCGGATCACGGAACCCGCTGCCCTCTGCCTCTAAAGTGTTCCAACGCGGCCCGGGAAAAAAAAAAAAACAGAAATCTAGGGCTCTCCAGTCCGCCGCACTCTGTGTTTTGTTGAAGATCATTAAGGGCACTCTATAAATAAATGGAACAGGTAGTTCGGGAGAAACAGAGAGCGCGCTCGCTGTGCTTCCGCTGAAGGCGGCTTTATTTCTAAAAAGGAGAGTTCTTAAGCAATTTTGATTATATCAAGAAAAGGAAAAGCATCAGCGTCCGCATTTTACACTAAAAGATAAATCAACTAATGCGAGTCAAAATCGCAGCCTCTAGACCGTTAAGTTGACCTTGTGAGGTAAAACGAATGCACACGAGCGTCCTGCATCACACAGGAAAGCAGAGAGAGGAAGAGCCAGTTAGTTTTGCTGCTGAATTCATCTCTGCAGAGCTCACAGATGCCGCACGCAGGTTCATCGGAGCAATAAGCACCGACAGGCGAGGGATTATCTCGCCATGTTGGCACACACCTGCGACAATATTGCACGATAATCCGCCGCCTGCAGGTCACTGTCGCTTAATTATTAATTAGTTTGAAAGCACGGGACTGGCGGCGGAGGAGCAGCGGCGGCCTTTTCTGGTAGTACGGCGGACACAGAGCTGACCGGAGGCCAACGGGGCTCCGAGGTCACGAGGTGCCAAATCAAAGAGGGCCATTGTTTGCTCCTGGTCAAACATAAATATATACAAGTACATATACAAGCACATATTGCCCTCCCAAACACAACGGTTCGTTATTTTCATGGGAGATCCACCGGGGTAAGCGACGCGGCGTGCTCCAATGAGCGCACAGGACACCGGAGGGAACGCTGCAACCACGGCCAGCACGGGAGCGAGAGAGAGACAGGCAGGCAGGCAGAGAGACAGGCAGGCAGGCAGGCAGGCAGGCAGACAAAGGGGCTGTCACACGGCCTGGCCTGACACCTTCCCTCTAATCTCATTTGCTTGTTATCAGCCCCGGCGGGCTGACCTCGGCCACGGCGGAAAATAAATAAATAAAATAGGCCAACAGATGTCCATCAATTTGCCATTTTCGGTTTATTTCTCCCCTCCTTCCTCGGATTACTGCGTGACCGGGAATCACGCTTCGGCCTGCTGCCCCGCGAGGGGGACGGACTCCTGCGAGGGGGACGGACTCCTGCGAGGGGGACGGAGTGCCGGCGGGATTCGGATTGCGGTCCGGTGAAAAATCAGCGACCGCGGCCGCTGCTGTTGGAGGGTCGGAGGCAGCAGACAAACCTCTTCTGTGTCTGAACAAAGCAGGGAGCTAAAAGCAGGGGGGGAAGACAATGCGTTATTGTTTCTCCTCCTCCTCCTCCTCCTCCTCCTCCTCGGACCTGGCAGAGGCCCAGCGCTGGCAGACAACACTGTGCAGATAAACGCAGCCGATAACGCGCCCCTCCTCCCCGAGCCAGCCAAACCCTCGGCTGCACGCGGCACGTTCAACCCCGCGAGGTAACGCGCCCGTGATTTAATAAAAGGGAGGTGGACGCCCATCTGCTGACGTCGAGTGCTGAAACCTTCCCGATGCTCCGACATATGCAGATTGCCCGCAACAATAAGCAATAATTCACAGCGAAATTCAGGGCCAGACGTTTTTTTTGGGAGGGGGGGGGAGATGATAAGTCTTTGTGTGCGAGTCTCAGCGTTACGTCGGAGAGGCTTTCTGGCGCACAGCGAAGGAGACGAGGCCGCACAGCATCACTTCATCGCGCAGAGGCAGAAAACACGCTGCCGTTAAACCGACTGTCGGCGTCTTCCGTCCGAGTGTTACGGGCATGACGGGAGCATTGGAGTGCATTAATAACAACTCACAGCTGACTTAAGTGCCCTGCGTCTCATTAGACAGCAGGTCAGGTGAAAAAAAAGGAGCCCATCGAGTCTTTTTAGTGGAACCGCGGCGGCGACCGGGGGGGTCGTCCACCCTCCTTAAGGCCTTGAGGAATCAATCTGCAGTTCAACCCGGGATCAAACCGCAGCACCAGACGAATAACGGCTAGTCATTGCTAGAAATGTTAGCACGCAAACAGGACGTTACACAGATTCCTTCACCTGGACGTACTTTATCATACGAGAGGAAACCGCAGCCCAAACACTTCTTCTAGTTTATGGTTTCATTATCACATCCTGTTGATGCGAGGATGTCAGTGGCCGAGCATCGACTCCGGCTCACACAGGCCATGTTTCTGAAGAGGGGGTAGGGGGGGGGCGGGGAGTCGCGACCTCACCATATCATCGGAGACAATGCGCATTGTGGCGGCGCGGCATGACTGCGCAGGAAGTGAGCCGCTGTGTGTCAGCGGCGGCAGCGAGCCGTCCTCACGTCACAGACGCCCGACCAATAAAAAGGCAGCGGGGAGGTTTTTTTTTTTTTTTTTTTGTCGAGCAACCAAATAGAGGCAGATGGAGCATAAAGAATAACCAAAGGCAAATGACCAGTCCATCTAAAATGGAGCACATTAAACATCTGTGTGGTTGCAGCGTTTTTCCTTTTTTTTTTTTCTTCTTCTTCTTCTTTCCAGTCGTACATTTTGTTCTTTTTACAACAAAGTCCCTCACACACACAAATGCACACAATGTGGTAACAACAGCGCGAGCTTCGCGGTGAAAGTGTGCTTTACTTGTGTTGGATTGTCACCAGGAAAAAAGGACCACGTCTAATTACAATATATGATGTGTTTGTGTTTTAATGCTCAAAATGTATCCACACGATTAGAAGCCATCTGAATCTCTTCAGACATCAGTGGGAATCACACGTCGGTGAAATTGTGTTCTCTTTGTCCGAGTGGAAAACGGGAGTCATCGATGATGCCAAATATTAGTGTTGTCGGAATGGCGCCGTAATCTGGTTTTCGCCGGGTGGCGGGCCGTTAGCTGAGCGTTATTCCACCGCAAATGCGCCGCTCTTTTTGTTTTAGATTCTACAGTCGCTCAACGCAGCCGAGGCAGATGGAGGACGGATGAAGAGGAGACAACAAACGCACCGAGGATGAGCTCGAAATAAACAACACCGGCAGCGGCGTTGGAAACACAGAGAGCACCGACATGCAGTCTGATGCCATCAATTATAAGGGCTTGATTGAGATTTAATTCAAAGCTTGGGTGTAATTGCTAATATCAAAGCGTAATTAAGCTGATAAATCATGACTGATCTTATTGAATTAGAGATTGAAATAGCAGACAACTTGCAAATTGTCTACGTCAGCTAAATAAGTGTTCTTAATTGGCCAACAAGTTTGCTTCAAATACTAATGAAACCAAACCGAAATCCACCCCCCAAAAAAAGTCGTCTTGTGCGGTTGTTTGTTCAGCGCTTGTGGGTGTGTGTCTTGCTCAACTCGGAAAATTCAGCTCAAAATAGAGAATTTGTACAAGCGGCAACACAGTAAACACCGAACCCGCAACGTCCCTCGGCTGAAAAGGCGACGAACGCATCTTCCTTCGTTACGCTACACATAAAAAAAAAGGAGAAAAAAAAGCAAAAACAACCAAAGAATATGATGAAGACGTCGGTGTGATGAGGGTGGGAAAAGTCTCCCCTCACAGCCGATGAAAGACTAATAGGAGGCAAACTGCACACAAGCACCGGCATGAGTCCTAATATCTCCCCATGCAATTCCCCCGACCCCCCCCCCCCCCCCCCCCCCCCCCCCCACACACACACACACACACACACACACACACACACACACGCTCTCTCAGGCTGCATCTGCCGCAGCCAGTGGCTGTAGTTAAATTGAAATATTTCCCGGCGTGTGTCAGAAGCATGCAGAATGATAATTATGACAGATCTGATTAGGCGGGCCGAGGCGGGCGGCTCCGGGCTGCAGGTGCGACCTTGTGCATTCCTGAGTGTGTAAATAAAATTAATTACAAGCGCAGGGGGCGCGCGGCGCGTGACACCGGCGCACACAGGGGGGACTCCCACGGGGGGCACCCTAATGGAATATTTTCCCCTAGTCTAATAATACAGTTGGTATTGACTTGAGGTAATTAGGGGGATCATTAAAGCGCTTTTCCCGGCGTATTTGCCTGCCTGATCAGATTAGAGGGAATGGGCCTCAGAACAAGCCCTGTGTGGTCTGTCGGGAGGAGTGGAGACAGCGGGAGAGGGCGAGCCGGCGAGAGGAAGGGGAGAGCGAGCAGAACGTCACCGGCACTGAGGGAGCGTTCGCTAACCAGCGGCCAAAAGGGTGAGGCGGGGTGTTGGTCTGGCGTGCGCCCGCTTCGCCCCCGGAGAGACACTCACAGAAAAGAGCTAGCAAGGTGCTAACTGAGAAAAATAAGAAGAGAGAAAAAAACACTTGTCTTATAACAATGCGTTAGAGGTGACGAAGAGACAACATGGAGTCCTGGTCTGGACCCCGAAGAGGAGGGAGTGGGTTGCGCAACGGCAGACAGACGGGGTGAGAGGTGGCATGTAAATCGTAAGTGAGAGAGATGGCAGGAGAGACGCAGAGTGCTCTGGGCATGCTCAGTGAGACCCCTGGGCTGCCCGCTAAGAGGAGGAGGAGGAGGAGGAGGGTTCGATGAAACGGAGAAGACAGGCTGGTGGGAATTCCACTGTCCATTAAACAATAAGCGAAAGGCTCATTTCAGAGGGCGGGGGAGGACTTAGCGTCGGAAAGATAACTCATTCGCTAAATTAATTATTCAGACAGCTGGGTCTCCAGTTCAAGAAATTGTGTCTTTAATAATCTGGCATGCCCCGTTTCCCATGGCAACCTAATAACCAGGCAGGCACACGAGATAAATAAATAAAATCAATTAATAAACAGGCACGGCCCTTTCAATTCCCTCGGGGTTACGCTGGCTCTGCCTGGTTTGAGGGAGAGAACCAAACAAAGACCCCCCCACACGGAAACTACGACTTCTGAGAAGTGGAGCGAAACCACCCCGTGCCATTCTGAGACGACTGCTGCACTGTATCCTTTTTTTATTATGTCATCTGATGCCATTTGTAAAACAACTCTTTGTGCAAAAAAACAAAAAAACACTGACTTCTCGCTGGACGACCCTGAGTAGCTTCTCGGTTGTAATCCACAGACAAAACACAGAAAAAGGTCAGCCATCTGCCCCTTTTTGTTCAGCAGCCATTGGATGGAGCGTAATCATTGAAGTGTTGTGTGTGTGCGTGTGCAGCGTGTCGCTTGGGCGGGTCATGTGCTAAATATCAGAGATTAAAGCAAAGGAAAGCGTTCAGGCCCCCATAAAACATGTAGGACCACTAATGGGATTCTACCAGGAACAGGAAATTAGTCATTTTCAAAACATGGAGGAAGCAGACCCCCCCCCCCCGTTATTCTATCACCCTCCCTTCCTACTCATATCACTGCTCCCCGCCCCCGCCCCTCCCCAACCCCACCTCTCCAGACCAACTAGGCACTCACCTCCTCCCACCGTGTCACCCCCACCTCCCACCCTCCCGCCCTCCACTCCAGGGACTCCCGTGCCAGGCGGGTGCAGGGCGACAGATGGCATACACCAACCTCCCTTCCCCTACTGCACCAGCCCCCCTGCCTGGCCCCCCCCCCCCCTACCCCTCTCCCCCCGGTGGCGCAGCGGCGGACCAGATCAGTGCCATTCTGTCTCATTAGAGCCTGGCTAATTAGCGTAGCCTCTTCCAGGGGAGAATGGGCAACGTGAGAGGGAGGGAGGGGGAGAGAGGGGGGTGGGCAGGCGGCGTTGGTGGCGGGGAGACGGCGCTCTGCACTCTTCTGGTCATTGAGGAGTCGGAGGGCTTTGAGCCCTGTGGCGCGCGGCGCTCCCAGGGTGCTTGTTTTGTGACAGCAGGGACTCTGATTCTTCCCTTTTTTCTTTTTTTTCTTTTTTTAAAAGTCTGTCGCGCAATTCCTCTCAGGAAGTGTCGGATGTTTGGACATGAAAGCCGTGTCAAAGGGACGACCCCCGCCCACCCCCCCCCCCCGCGCGCCTCGGCTAACTTCCCATCCCTCGTCTGAACACGAGCCGGCGTCTCTGGCAGGCTGAGCCGACACAGCGAGAAAACAAGGCCACAGAGAACACATGACCGCGCCGGATCAGAGGGGCGACGCTTCGCCGCCGAGAAGCAAAAAGAGCTCCTTCTCCTCCTCGCTGGATTCCAACGCGCATGCCGTCTTTCTCCGGGTCCGACGTCCCCTGAAGCCAGACGGGGGTACGCAGCGTTCGATCGGTTCGAGGCCCTAAAGCAGCGGCGTCATGAATAATGCTTGGGATTCTTATCAATATAAGTAATATAAAGTAATATCTGTCCCGATAAATCGGAATTGCAGCGCGGATTACTTCATTCATACGGCTTCATAGTTACCACTTTGAATATGTGGCAGTAAAAGAGTGATTGAAATGCAACATTGAACGTGTGAGAGGGTGGGGGTTGGTTACGAGCCCTAGGAGAGGACTGGATGGCTATGTTCCAGGACCCCCACCCCCCCCCCCCCCCTCCTCCATGCACACATTCTAATGTGCCCTCACGTTATCTCCATGCAGTGTGCAGAAACACAGCGAAAGGCGTCGAGTTCAGTGCACCAATCTGTGAACTTCCTTTTGTATCCTCCCCCCCCCCCCTCCTTTAACCTCCTTGAACAGCTCTTCTTCCCTTCTCTGCTGCACGATCCGCACCACCAACACCCTCATGCTGTACATGATGGTGGGCGGTGTGGGAGGGGGGGGGGGGTAGTACCACCTGACCCTGTGGTTGCGTAAGCACGGTTGGGAACCCCGAGCCGAAGAGGTTGAGCTGCACAGCGAGCCGGCGGGACGCTGCCACAGTGGCGCTGCCTCTTCCCCAACCCACCCCGCCGCCATTATTTCCCTGGACCCCAAACGGGCACAATGCCAGTCCGGCCCATCCTCCACACTCGCCCACAGCCACGTGCACGCTGCGCTCCAAGCCTCCGCTGGCGGGATTGGGGGGGGGAACAAAACACATTTTGCCGTTTTTACTGACCGAGCGATTTCCGCCAAAGTGACCTGCGGGTTTTTACCTTCAACCCCTAAAATAAAACCATTTCCTCAACGGCTGCGACTGAAGCTTATTTTCATTATTGGATTTATAGGCAGGTTGATTCATTGTTGCAGCCGCGCTGCCCTCAACGTGGCTGCAAAATGGCTCATATGTGTGGAAGCGTTTAAAAGACCTTCACAGGAATCCTGGGAAGCGAAATCTGCCCACGACCGGAAACATTAAACCACGAACTCCGAGGAGCTCCGAGCGAGCGGCGAGTGGGTGCTGGTCAGTGATTTTCTCAGGGTTTAGGGGTCCTGCAAGGGGAGGGGCACAGCCTGGTGCTGCCGCTGGGGGTGTAAGGGGGGGGGGGGAGACACCAGCTGCCCGGGGAGCGCCTATTACGAGATGGAGCCCGAGATAAGTGCTCTCCCAGGCCCCCTTTCACAGGCATAATTAGCACACTTCTTATCTGCTGCTCGATTCACATTCACACCCGCCTGGCATGAATGAAACGTGAAAAGAGTTCAGGAGGGGGGGGGGGGGTGGGGCAAGACAGAAAGCCGGCAGTGAGTTGGAAAAGGCACGGTGGAAACCTGTTCTCTGACAAACCTTCATAGGGGGGGCGGGGGGGGGTGTGCGAGTCGCTCTCCCCCCCCCCCCCCCCCTTTCTCCGTCTCAAATCTCTCTGAGGAGGCTTTGAACTCCCGAACAAAAACAGTGGTTTGTGCATCAAACTGCAATTTGGTAAAACAAAACTATCTGAGGGTATAATCATCCTAATCAGCAAGAAAAAAAGTTAAGCCTTCGCAGATATTCTGAGATTATTCCGCCCTTGGTGATCCGTCTCCCCCCCCTCCCCCATCCCTCTCACCCCCCTCATCATCGTCTTCATCAAGCCCAATTGTGGAAAACCTTCCCAACTCCTCCGACAGACACGTGAAAACCTTTTTACACAATAACTTCTCAGTGCTGCGTTTTTTTTTTGCTTTTAAATTGCGTTTAATACGCAGTTAAATTGCGGGTGTGTTTCCAACACACAGGCTGGCATTGTGCGAGCGCTCGGCTCCCTGGGAGAAGATAACCGGGGGGGGGGGGCACGTCGTCTTGCTCGCCGCCGCCAACGTCAACAGGTTTGTTTGGTGTCCAAACAGCGTCGGCTGCTAAGCACCCAGGAGGCCCGCGTTAAGAGGGGACATGTGTCCTTTATGTCCACAACTCACAGCTCCGTCTTTCACCTCCACGAACGGAACGCCTCCGGCTTCAACGGTTTAAAAGGGGGTGGGGGTTTTTTTGGAGGAAGTTGGCGGCGGCGGTGGTGGCGTGACGGTACCTGGCTCTTGGAGGCGGCCACCTTGGCGAACAGGGCCTGGGACACTTTGGCCCTCTTCATCTCCTGCTGGATCTCGTCGTAGATGGTGGAGTTGATGTTGAGGATGCAGCTCTCCGTCTTGCCGTTCCACTCGCTGGGCAGCGGCGACGGTTTCACCTGGTTCGGCGAGAGAAAGGCAGAGGAAAGTTTAAAGGAAAGGTTTTGCGTCTGATGGTTTTGGTTGTGTGTGTGTGTGCAGGGCCGGCCCAAGGCGAACTAGTTTGCTTATGCTGCAAGCAGCCCTAGTTTTGTATTATAACCTCACTGTAGTCATTCATAATTTTTGCTATAACAGTATAGCGTGACATTTGTGCCAATTATCTTCTAGCACAGGTGACTGTGCGCGGTGGGAGGGGGGCCCCCCAAATAAAATTCTGCTTAGGGCCCCCAAGAGGCTCGGGCCGGCACTGCGTGTGTGTGTGTGGACGTTCATCTGTAACCGAGCAGTTGTCTTTATAATAAAATAAGAGAAACAACCCGGAGCTAATTATCAACACTAAATGTCATTCAAATCTTGCTGGTAAAAAAAAAAAAGATCAAAATGTGAATATTAGCCTTTCACTCGAAAGATAACGGCAATTAATTGCCTGTTGGGGTAAAATAAGCCTGAAGTGGGTGCGTCGTCTGTGGCAATGTGTCAGATTGGCGGAGGTGGGGAGGTGAGGTGGGCGGCGTTATCGGCTCACAGGGGAAAGGCCCACGGGGATTCTGGGGTTCCAGTCCTCGGGCCTCACGCTGTTGCAGTCTTCCCTCCGGGGCTGCTGTGACAGGAACACAACACAACACGTATTTGCTCAGGCTCACACGGGGAAAAAGAGAAAGGTAATCCGGCTAAACACCAGCAGACACACACACACACACACACACACACACACACACATACACACGCTGGGGTGTAGATTACACCCACGTCACTTTGCTCAAAAACACTTCAATGTGTCGTGAGGAATGTTATTATTCTTGCGTCAAGCTGGTGATTAAAAAAATAAATTCAGGGAAAAATGAAATCATCTCCATTCAGCGGCTTGTTGCGTCTTGACAAAAAAAAGCCTTTGACAAGTTATCAAGTGTCCTAATAAAAGCTATTAGCATATGAATCATTCAGCACGAGCCCCTTTTTGAGAGGACGCGTCGGCGTGGCCGTGTGAGCACAGGCACATAGAATTCAAATAAATGACAATAACACCAAACAGAGAGCCGCACATGCATTCAAGTATTTGTCTAGACGCCTAATAATGACAGCTGCTCCGTGTGTCACAGACAAACACGTGATACTTAAGATTTGCGGTGAAAGCGGAATGCCGGAGCGTCTCCGGGCCTTTCATCCTTTTTTCCTTTTTTTTTTTTCTTACAACGCGGGGTCGCCGATCTGGGTGCCATGTCGAGCTAATTGTTAAGGCCGGGACGTGCGCTAACTGGCTCTGGGGGAGGTGGGGGGGGGGGGAGGCGAGGGCGTTTGTCGCGCCGACCCATCAGCACACGTCAGAGGAACATACCTCCGCATCCGTTTTTACGAGGCCAATAAAAAAAAAAAAAAAAAACCCTCCTCTGTCTCTGGCTCAATTGCCACCCCCGTCTGATTTATGTGCTTAAATTCACGGCGCGTCGCTCCGGCGGAGGCGCTGGCAGATGGCCAGGTGCACGGAGGTGTGCGAGCGCCGGGCGGCGTGATGAATGCTGATGGGCTGAAGCCTCGCAGGTATCAGGGGGCCCCGAGACGTTCTTTTGATGTGTCAACGGTTGTTTGAAAAGCAGGAACCACCAAAACTTGGAGTTTGGGTCGTTTGTTTTGAAATAGTTTTGTCTTCTTCTGCAGAGACGTTGGAGCCGCAGGCTTGAAAAATAACCTGCCAGCAGTCCATGAGATGAGTGACATTTGTGAGATTCAGCTGTCGATCCAAAGCTCGTCCTCGAGTCGGACCGTTAAAACCACGCAGCTCTGCCGGGTCATATTTTACTGAGGAGAAAATGAGGAGCCGGTCCGAGAAGTTGTTCCCTTTTAAAGTTCCTGTCTGTAGTTTTAACCGCGGGCCATCACGCCGAACAAAACGCCCCCGGCCTCTGACGGTAAAGAAGAGCGGTGGACTGCTGTTTCAGTTCAGAAGGCCTTTCCTGCCTCCTCACCGAAATAAAAAGCCACATCTTCACACAGGCGGCCTTTGTCGGCCGGGCGCACTTCAAAACAATGCCACAAAGTTAACACTTTTTTCTTTTTTTTTTTTTTTTAAATGCTGCGACGCTGCGATTTGGGCGACTTGATCTTTCGCGGAGCCCCGTCGCCGCTTCTGAAATGCGAGCGCCGCTAATGCCGCCTGTCGCGCGGGCGAAAGGTCAAAATTTGCACAAAAAAAAAAAAAGATCGGCCGGCCGTCCGCTCGGCGGCGGCGGATGATGTGGGACCCGTTTGCGCGCCCGCGGAACGTCGGAACGAGTGGGCTGCCGTCGATGACACGGCTCACCGGGTAGCGGCCCGATGCAACGGAGGGGAACAGTGTGCGTTTGTGTTGTCGCGCGCACACACACACACACACACCGATCACACAAACACCTTTCTTTCTGAACTCGATCTCCAACGAAGAGATTCGCCTGTTTTTTTCTATTCTGCCTCCAGACTCGGTTACATAAATCTCCCTTTTGAGTCGGAGAATTCCGCGAATTATCAACCTTCGGATACACAACGACACATCTGGGCCACGCGGGGGACTCTGGGAACCGCGGCCGGCCGTCTTTGTGTTCTCACCACGTTTTCACCGCTGATTGCGCTTGTTGACGTTAAGAGAAGAACGCTGAACAAACGCCAAAGCTTTTTCCTTCCCGGCGTGAGACACGTTTTGTATGGAAAAGAATTTCCAGTTGTTCTCTCCGTGATTGTTATCTTTTAGAGGGTGAGATAATGCGCGTTGGTCTCGATCGATAAGCCGAGCCGATGTAAAATCCAATACGGGTGAAGTAGAAACACCGGACTTTAAATCAAATAACACAAACATCTTGGTGCATTCAAATGTCTTCCAATTGTTCTTTTTCTGACCGCAGGGTCAGTCTCCTAATCAGGTCCTTCTGGGGAAAGACAGGGGGGGGGGGGGGGGGGGGTACCTGTACAGGTCGGATGGGCGGGGTGCTGATGAGCGGGGGGGCGCCCATGGCCGAGGCCGCCGTCAGGCTGCGCTCCCTCTCCTCCTGGTAGATGCGATCGCGCTCGGCCTCGGGGAGCTGCAGGAAGTTCTGCATGGCGCGCAGGTTGACCAGCAGCGACTGCGAGGCCGTCTTGGGGTCCTCCTCCTTGCGGAGAATCTCGGACAGCAAGCCCTGCGTTGGGGGGGTGAGGGGGGGGGGGGGGGGGAGACAATGACCACATTAGACATTCTTCCCCCTTCACACGTCCACCGCGCTTCCCTCCGCTATCGTCGTCCCGGCTCCTCGGGAAGCGCGAACACGCGTGTAATTCGGGTCTGAATGTGCGCGGCACTTCTTTCGATGATGATGAGGATGAGGATGATGATGATGATCGGGGGAGCCGCCCCGTCGCGTCGCGTCAGACGAGAGCCGACGTGCGAGTGGAAGTCTTGTGCGGCTGAGCAATCAGTGCATCCTCTGTTTACTTCCCATTGGCGCTCGACTGCGTCATCACGAGATGCCGATGGGTCCATTATCAGAGACGCCTGATTGGGCCTTTTCATCAGCTCTTGGCCACATACTGAGCGAACCATCGCCGCGCTTCTCTCACCATCAATAGGTGTGATTTGGTAATAAAAGAATGTGTTGGGGGGGTGCGCTTTTATTTTTGTATTTTTTTTCAGAGCTCCGGTTCGTTCAGACGGTTCAAACGTATGTGTCACGTTTAGAGAGGAAGGTCTGTGGTATCCGGGCAGGTATGAACAGATACTTGCGTCTTTATAGCGAAGGTGACTCTATTAACACAGGTTGCGTGTGTGTGTGTGTGTGTGTGTCTGCGGCGTGTGCATGCTCATCATTCTTCACCTTTAACCCTTAATCGCTCTCTTTTTGTTTAATTAGTTTTCTCGACCAAGTGATTTTTTTTTAAATAAAAACCTTCAGTGTCTCCTATGATCCACCTTCTGAATCTCCACCACTCGACACCCCCCTCCCCCCTCACCCCCCCTTTACTAGTATTAACACAGACAGACAAAGCACAAGCCTAATAATTAATCCTCCAAAGGGAAACTCTCCAACAGCATATTGAGCCAAGTCCTCACATGAGCCACAGATAAGACTCTGTTTGTGTGGGAGCTTGCATGAAAACTGTATGACTTAACCATATAGCATGCGCGCAGACACACACACACACACACACACACACACTTTGGGAATTGCTGCACGTTCTAATTCTGATCCTAATCAGTTTATATTATTTTATTTGTCATACGCAGCGACTTCATAGCAAATGGAGCTGTGATGAGGTTTATTCACCTCCCTCTGCCTCCAATGTAGTGCACATGGTACGTCTTAAGACATAATCGCTGCCTTCTGTGTGTGTGTGTGTGTGTGTGTGTGTGAGACTATGGAGCAGAACCACATATTTTGCCACGACCGGGCCGGGCTGTCCCGTGATGGCAGGGCGCCAGCTGTCCTGCAGCACGGTAAAAAGGTGCCGGGTGAGAATTATCAATGACATTTGAAATCCGGGACACACATTTAACTAAGAAAACCGCCTTTCTTAGTAGCAAAAAAACAACAGTTTCCTGGTTCCTTTGGTGTGGAATCTTCATTTTTGGATGGACTTTTCCGGTATGAAATGAAATGAGATAAAATATAATGTAATATCGGCTGATCATGGCGCCTTTTAACCCCTTCCCCCCCCCCCCCTCACCTGTGTTCTGTTGAAGGCCACGCGGGCGAAGACGGCCTGCGAGATGCCGGCGCGCTTCAGCTCGTCCCTCACCCACTGGTAGATCTCCATGGACACCTCGGCGTTGGAGGGCGCCTGCGGCTCCATGGGCTTGCTGTGGGCGTTGCGGTTGACCGGCGGGTGGTTGAGGTACTGCTGCGACAGCGACTGCTGCGCCAGCAGCCGGTTCACCGCGTACTGCTGGTTGAGGATCTGCGCCATCACCAGCTGCTGGTTGACCAGCTGGGGGCTGATGGGCGTGGACACCAGGCCCGGGTGGTGCATGCCGGGCAGCTGGGGCTGTCGGCCGCCGGGCTGGCCGGCGTGCTGCGGCGCGGCGTGGGGCAGCGGGGGCACGGGCGAGGAGGGGGTCTGCTCGGCCGTGCTGCCGGGGATGGGCTGCTGCTGCTGCTGGGAGAAGCCCAGGTGGTTGTGGTTGTGGTTGTGGCTGTGGTTGGAGCCGGGGGGCGAGAGGTCGGACAGGCCGTCCATCTCTACCGGAGGAGAAGTTTACAAAGTTTTTACAAAAAAAAAAACTCTGAATTGGAGCCAATGGACGATTTTGAGGGAAGGACGGTTAAAGTTCGGGCGCGCAGAGCGAAGGAGCTCATGCAGCTACGTCTAAAAGCAGACCGGACTTGAACTCTGTAAGACGAGAAAAGAAAAGCGATGGGAGACTTTCGTGGTGTCTCTTGCTTTGGGTGTCTGTAAGTCCTTAATGGCTGCTCGGGAATATTTCAAGACCGATTTAAACCATGTGCTTAGGAGGAGGAAAACAATGATTTCGCATCCAAAGTACTACCCACAGCCGAGTGAACGATGGGGGGGGGGGGTTTCTGCCGCTCCTTAACAAATCTTGCATATGCTGAGGCTTTCTGCGCGTGACTGAGTGAGTGAGTGAGTGAGTGAGTGAGTGAGTGAGTGAGCAGCGTGGCAACATTAACACCTGCAGAAGTGTGGCCTTCGCATCCCACAGAAAAGCGTCGGACGAGACTGAGAGCATAAATTGCTGTTATGGGGTTTGTGGGGTGGGGGTGGGGGTTCTTCAACAAGCTGAATTTTGCCGCAGATGAAAGATTAAATGGATGGATGTTTTCCAAAAATATACCCACAATAAATCGCCCGTTTGGAGTTTCCTAACTGTCAGCGAGCACAGAACACAAGACGGGTCTATTGAGCGTTTTGTCAAAAACAAAAAACCGATGCAAAAATAAATAAATACAAAAATCTTGGTAATAATCACATCTCTTCCTATAATCCCTGGCTCTGATGGTATGGCGCTTCTGTGCGTGCATGTGTGTGTGTGTGTGTGTGTGTGTGTGCGTGCTGCTGCGCTGACTGCTGGGGGGCAACGCTCACAAGCACCCGAGCACACCGAGAGGCATTTCCATGCAAATTGAAAAGAGAAGGAGGTGACAGAAGAGCATGGCAGGCCCTGGGAGAAAAAAAAAAAAAAAAGGCTGCCACAGAAGCGGGAGTCCTCGTGTGGAATCCTGCCACAAAAGAGCCCCGGATTAAACACACAATGGGAATGGGATGTGGGCTGAGGGAAAAGGGGGTATTGGAGAGGGGAACGGGGGGGGTTGTTAGCGAGAGAGAGAGGAGAGGAAGGGAGGACGTACAGAGTGACCCAACTCTGCCCTTCTCCCTCCTTGTACCTTTAAAAAGAGACGACGCGGCGCTCGCTGCCGGCCCGGCCGACGCCACGTCGGCTGCCAGAGCGGCG
Source organism: Apeltes quadracus (assembly GCA_021346845.1). NCBI lineage: Eukaryota > Metazoa > Chordata > Actinopteri > Perciformes > Gasterosteidae > Apeltes > Apeltes quadracus. The sequence continues at coordinate 3,914,547 of CM037936.1, forward strand.
GCGTGGCGTGCCAGCACCTGCGACCAGGTACTTATTTCTCCCTCGACTTGAGGCGCAAAAAAAAAAAAAGGTACAAATCCAAAAACGAAAAGCGGAGTAAGTGCAGAGTCACATGTGACGCCGCTCGGCGAGGCACAAAGGGTCTTCCTGCCCCCTCAAACTTGGCATTTCACCAGCTCTTTCTCTTCCTGCCGTTCGGAGGCCACGCATGGCAGACAGCAGCCCGTCATGAATATGGAGTTGGGGTGTGTGGGGGGAGGATGGGGGAGGAGGAGAGGGAGGGCACCTGAGGCCTTGTGAGCTGACGTCTGTGTGAATTTATCGGGAGACGTTCGTGTGGGGGGGGGGGCGGATTTGCTCTCGTCAGGGCTCGATGTCCCCAGAGGGGGGAAAGTGGAAAACGCTTTGTGCTTCCGTGAAGCCAAAAAGGTATCGGAATTTAAATGTATTCTAGTTGAAAGGAGACGTTCCCAAAATTCCCCCCAAAAATCCCAAAACAAAGGTCAATATGTGACTTTTCATTTTGATGTGACATTAAGCGCCATTTGGTTTATTGGATTTGGATCTTAATGGAGATCGAGTCCGTTGCAGAAACTCAGTCAGTACATGTGGCTTTTTAAAGGAAGAAATAAAGTTTGTTTATGTACTTTCACCGCACAGCCATCAAAATGCGCTTACACTGCGGCGGCACCAGCAACTCCCGCGTTTCGGCTGAGATCATGGAATTCATTTGACAATGCGAGGACCTCCATAGTGTGTGTGTGTGTGTGTGTGTGTGTGTGTGAGTGTGTCCGTGTTGCAACATACCTAGTGCATTGGCACGCGGGCTCTCGCGGAGGACACACGTCCCCAGGTAGCCCTCCAGCTGGGACGGTTGGCGCATGCCTGCACGGCCGTATTGGTAGGGCGCACACACACACACACACACACACACACACACACACACACACACACAGAGTTGTGAGGTAAAAGCATCCTACTGTACTTCTCTCCCACTCCAGCTTAGCAGTAATATGACATTTAAAGCGCCAGCGTCGCCGGGGCCGAAGCAGCAGCAGCAGCTGCGTCGGTTATTTATTATTTTCTTTTGGAGGAGAATAAAAAAAACGCAGAGAACAATTGTGACGGAGGAAACGTGTGGGAGTAAATAATGTCGCTCGGCATATGCTGCCACTGACAAAAGCGTAAGAAAGAGGGGGAAAAAAAAACAACAACAAAAAAACATCAGATAAGATGTGATCACAACACGATATTTGCATGAAGGCTGTGAAAACATTTTGATGCAATATCTGATCTGCCATCTCGGCAATAAGGCGAAAAAAACAGAGATTGTTCAACAGATTGTTAAAGCTAATATCGCAGCGTTGCACCGCCTTGAGTGGGGCGTTCCGCTTAATCGGAAGACATGAAAATAAAGCGGAATTCGATCTGCCGCCGGTTTGCTACTTGTACCACGTAACCTCATTTCCTGGCGGGTCAGAGGGGTTTTCTTTTTTTTTTAATGGAGTGATAATATAAAGCACGCGTTGATAAGGAAATCCAATTGAATCTCAGACTCGGCCCGGCTGAAGTCGTTGCTGCCTTTTTGTCAAAAGCATTAGCAAAAAAAATTAAAACAATCACAGGCCTTCGTTTGGCCGTTAGTTAAAGCCATGAATGGACAAATCAAGAGATAACGTGACGCGTTCGACCGCACGGCCCGTGGAATAATTCAGAGTTATTAGATAACAAGATAAAAATGTATTTCTGCCTCGCGCAACAGCGGCAAGACAAAGAGACGGCTGGTTAGGGAACATATTGCAACGGCGACTGGTGTGATTGTGTGTGTGTGTGTGTGCGAGAGACAAAAGTGCGAGCGCCATACTTTGCACCCCTCCGTTTTGCTTACCCATCATATCTTTTGTCTTCTTGAAATGTTTATACCAGCGCCCAAATTCCTGACACTTTGCCGCCGACACATTTGCATAGTAAGTGCTGTTCACAATGGAGGAAATCATACTCTGAAAGAGAGGGATTGATTGAGAGGGAGAGAGGGAGAGAGAGAGACTTTAGTTCCTCATTGTGGAAAATGCAGACATAATATTAAAGCTTAAAGCTGGAACATGCAGTAACACTGTGGCTTGTCAAAACAAAATAAAAGATAGGGAAACTGTAAAAATAAAAATAAAAACAGCACTAAAAAAAAATAAACAAAATAGAAACTGAAAAGTAGCAGACATGCAGTCATTTTGGACCTGATCCTCTGAAGGTGAAAGAAATTAAATCAAGCAAGGTTTTATCTTTATCAAATGCCGTTGAGTTTGTCTGAACGTTGCTTTTTGTTTTCCCGAGCGGGTAAATTTTAAGGTGAACCGAGTTCCGAGGGGTCCGGTCGACACGGAAAGAGCAGACGGCAGGAATTATATTTACCTTCAAAAAGGGGAAAGGCGAGAGCTGCTTATTGAATATCAGCACCTGGGGAGCCGGACGACGTGAACAGACGAACCGCTTCCATTTTTCATGCTCTTTATTTATACAATCTGTTAAAAGACAACGACTTCAAGCGGATGGGGGGGGGGGGGGCGCGGCGAGCATGCCACGTGCCTCCCCCCCCCCCCGTCTCCCTCCTTTGCCCTCTTCATGCTTCCTTCAGACGCCGAAACAACAAAAGAGACGAGATTTTTCCTTCCCTGCCACTTTCATTAAAATGAACGTTTTAACACCACGCCGGCCTGCGGGCGAAAAACTGTTTTTTGATGGTTATAAATATTCAAAAGAACCAAACCATCTGTTTTGAAATTACAGGTATGCCATCTTTATCATTTTCTATAATGTATGCGCACGGAGGGGGGAGTGGGGGGGTGGGGGGCTTCTGGCAGAGCAGCACGGAGGTACGAGCACATTGAACAGGACGATTCTGCTTCTCCAGCTTTGCTGCACAAAAGGAGGCTGAAGGAGGCCAGCTGGGAGGTCGGTGGAACTTTGACCTCCTGACCCGTTGAAGCTGCGTTAGGCCGTGAAGCTGGAGGTAAATCCATTCTGATTAGCGGTCTTCTTTTTTTTTTTTTTTTTTTTTAATTACACCGACTAGCTGGGTTTTGATGGAATTAACTGCGAGGCGGTTTTTCATCCCCATGAAACCGTACTGAAGTCAGTGGAAACAGTCAAATGTTCCAAAACGTGAAACTTTGTTTTAAATACATAATAAGCTGCTTAAAGCTAAAACAGTCACATTTAGCTCTCTAAATCGATTCTACAGCTGAGAGAACATCTCCTTCAATTAACAGTCACTCAAGTTTTTTTCTGTTTGAATTTGAACGCATCACGATAGCGTTAGAATTAAATTGTAGCTCACTGCATAAGGCTTTTTTGGCGCTATAACTATAGCTTGTAGCCTCCGTGCTCATGCTAACGGGGGTTGTTTGAGTCTCCTGCGCTTCTTTCTCTGCGACAGATCCCGAGACTGAACGCGACACACCACAGAACTTTAACACAAAGGGACCCCGACGGACACCAGCAGCGAACAGAGGCAGTTATCCGCCTGTCTGAACCGGGCGGAGCCTTTGTTGCGCCTGCTTGTCAGTTGGATGGGAATTTGGGCAAACCATGCTGTGGTGCATCATGCTGTCATCATGATGGGGGGGAAAAAAAAAAAAAGGACTTGCATGATGTAACAAAGCAGCCTTTAATAGATCCATGAAAAGACTTCATTCAATGAGAAGCGCTGATAAGAGTTCAGGTTAGGGTGAGGAAGTCAGAATTGCCCTTTTTTAATGGGTCATACATTTATGCATGAAGCAGCTCCTTTCTTTGGGATTTATTATTGGCATTAGAAAATAAAAACCGCAGCCTTCTTTGGTCTTAAAAAGGATCATTCCTGTTCATTCATATGCCGAAGAGCAGCGCGAGTCAGTGATCATAAGAATAAATGCTAACTGGTCGAGCAGCAAATCACATTATTCAGTTTAAACTGGTTCGAAGTCGAAAGCCAAAATAAAACCCCCATGTCCTCCAAGTAGGAAGAGTGGTGCTTTAGGTCGGTGGGATAAGCGACTCCTCTCCTCCAGCCTGCCATGTTTTATTTACCGCATATCTGGGCCGAGGCGGCTGCAGGCAACGAGAGACCTGCACCAGGCAGCGCGGTTCCTCTCCCTCTCTCCGCCATCTTTGACACAGATGTTCTAATAAACGCTCCTCATTAATCAGCCCTCTCCCTCAATACATCACTCTACCTCTCACAAGGGGCCCGGCGTGTGTGTGTGTGTGAACTAAACAACACACACACGCACACCTATTCTCTCCCCACTGCTCTGTCACACACACATGCATACGTACTAAGTGAAATCAAGCAGATAACCAGAGCCTCTGCTGCCACTGCGGTGCCAGCGGGAGGGCTGTGCAAGGGCTTGTCAACAGGTAGCATGGCTCAGTGTGTGTGTGTGTGTGTGTGTGCACGTGTCGATGTGTGCATGAACGTGTGTGTGGACCTTTAAGTGATATCCATCTGCAGCACACAGAGAGCTTATCAGCAAGACCAGGAAGTGGCACTGGGCTGCTATCGGTCCCCAACATCTACTCCACTCCCCATCATGGGAGACAGGAAGAGGGAACGTGTGTGTGCGTGTGTGTCTGTGTGTGTGAGAGAACCGCGGCGCAGCAGGCAGGTACTGGAGGCACCCAGCTGCCAGCGTTAGGGTGTGGTGCACACACACACACACACACACACACACACACACACACCGGCAAAGGCTAACAGCACAACCCCTGCAGACCAACACACAATCACACACCTACACACGTGCGCGCGCACACACACACAGATGAATACACGCGCACACATTCCGACCGAGCCCGATGTCTTAAAGTCGGCTGGGGAAAAGAACATCCCGTTCGCAATACTGCGCCTCGTCTCTCGCCAACATCTCACGCAGCTCAATTATGGCACGTTCACCTCGACTGGGATGCCCCCCCCCCGCCTTCCCCCTCCCCCCTTCAATCCAACGCCCCCCCCCTGTCCCCCTCCCCCACGGCACCCTGGTTGCCCCTGTGGCTGCCGAGGTGGTGAAGGCCCACTAAGATGGCATTTTGATGAGTATTTGCTGCTACGCAACGCAGCAGCTGGTGCATCGGAGGGAAGGGGGGGGAGGAGGGGGATAAGGCATAGGGGGAAGAGCGGGGTGAGGTGGTCTTGTTTGTTGCCGTAGTTTCCACAGCGTTGCTGAGCTTGGCAGCAGCCGCGGAGAAGGAGAATTGGGAGGAGTTTTAAAATCCGGCAAACCTCGAGGCTCGGAGTCACTTCCTGTGAGGGAATGAGGGCGAGCGAATACCTCCCCCCCCCCGTCGTGCCACCAAACATACAAAGCGTGAACCCCCCCCCCCGTCATCGGTGCGCTAATTTCCTTTCCACTGATCCGTTGACCTCTCCTTTTAGTCCCAGATTACAAAGAAGAATATCAAGGCAACACTAATCCTTAAAAAAGGTGCCAATCTCCTGCGACGCCCCTTTTCTCCTCCTCCCACCCATTCTGTGTATCTTTCTGGGGGGGGGTGCCAATGCATCCTCCTGTGTCGGGGGCGCGTCCCTCAATCGTGACGGCCGGGCCGCTGAAGCGGTCGGGTTCTAGGAGGAACAAGCCTCAGCTCCGCAGGGCCACGCGAAGCCCCCACAGGGTAACAGATGTCAAACCCCGACCCGCCCCCCCCCCCCCACGCCTCAATTTAGGCCTAAATGCGCTGTTAAAACACGTGCAAGACCTGCGATTCCACTCCAAACTATTTCCAGGCCGCTTTTTTTTTTTTTTACCCGCGCCGGAAAAAGCTAAAACAACCTTGGGTTTGATTTGAGACGCGCGGGTTCCATCGCGGCAGCGAGCGCTCGCTCCCCTCTGAGCCGTCTTCACATATGGACCGTAAACAGGGTGATTACCAGACCGGGCCGGGCGCCGCCTGAACGCCACCCAGGGACTCTTTACATCATCAGCGCACTGCTCATGCCCGGCTAAACACACACACACACACACACACACACACACACACACACACACACACACACACACACACACACACACACACACACACACACACACACACACACACACACACACACACACACACACACACACACACACACACACACACACACACACACAAATGAGGGTCTCCAGGTGACCATACGGTGGCCTGGGAGGAGAGCAGGCTTCATGGAGAAGGCACCTACACACACACACACACACACACACACAGGCGGGCAAAACACAAATGCCTTTTCATGAGTTGGTACGAGTTACAAAAACACACTCCAGCAAAGTGCGCACATATGGTGGCCCTTGTGAGAGATATACGGCCGTTTCATTCCATTCAGTCCAGAGCTGCCTCCGTGATATACTGACCGCATTAATACCGGCGCTGGTGCTTTCTGTGCACAAAAAAAAAATACACATGGAATCAACACCTGACATGTGGACGTGTGCATACACACACACACACACACACACACACACACACACACACACTACGTCCGGCTTCAAATGTTGAGAATAAATTAAACGGTCGGGGAACAAAAAAAAAAGAACAAAAAGCATCCAGATCGTTCTGGTTTCAGGCCAATGTTTATCTAACAATAACCATACGTTCAACAACACCTCTGCTTTTTGGCTGCCGTTGCACACCAGTGTGATTGTGTGTGTGTGTGTGTGTGTGTGTGGGGTTGTGTGTGTCGGGGGCGGTAAAAGTAACAAAACAAAAAAAAAAATCTTGCGGCAAACCGATGACAATGAGCCATTGATTTGGATTTTCTATGCCGATTTTTCTTTTTTTCCCAATTGATCAAACTCAGGGCATTTGATAAGTGCAGGATAAAAGACAGTGGTGATGGAGATACGGAGGAGGGGTTTGTGTATGGTAGCAGGGGGTGGGGGAGGGGAGGAGGCGGGAGGGGGAGGGGGGGTTTGGCGTTTATCTTTTATTTTTAAATTTGTTTAAATAAGCAGACTGGGCTTCAGCACCTGTGATAAGGGGCATTCTTTAGCCAGAGAGCTCTGATTCATGTCTTTGAGTAACTCCTTGAGGGCGTTTCTTACTGTAGAGTGGCTCCATTGCTCGGGCGGCAGGTCCTCCAGCTTAGGACAACTGTGGAGAGAGAGGACACATGCGGGGGAGGGGGGGGAGGGGGAGGAGATGTAAAGAGAGAGAGAGAGAGAGAGAGGGAGAGGGGGAGAGAGAGGGGTGAGGAGAGATCATGAGAAACAATTCAGATGGAGGAGAGACAAGGATAGAAAAGGAGAGCCGGCAGCCCCGATGGCATCTTTGAGTAAAATGATAAAATACAGCGACCCAATATCAAAACAATGCTATCTTCATTGTGCGCCTGATATATGGGGCTAATGGGTAATAACACACAAATCTGGAATACAAAGTGTCTCCTCCTCCTTTCAAGCGAGCGTCACGTGACTCGATTGCAGCGCAGACATCAGGTGCGGATCATTTTCCTGATCGATGATTGGTAAATCGAGTTCTTCCCATGCGACCAGAGCCTCCGCAATGGAGGTGTAAAACCTGACGATGGATGGCATCATCCAAAGTGTCACTTTGTGTATTTTCACACCTCAAGGAGGTTCTGCGCCTGAAACGTGAAATAAGACGTTGGCGAAGCGGCCGAAGGGACCGGAGCGATCGGAGCGATTAGCAGAGACGGAGGGAGGGGAGACGGGGGAGGAAGGAGGCGAACGCGCCGGCTCGCACTCTTTCTTTTTTTTTATTTTTTATCTTCCTCCTGCAAGCGGCCCTCCAAGACAGACAGATTTCATTTGGCCCATCAAGCAGATGCATCTGGAGATTTCTCTGTCTCTCTCTCTCTCTCTCTCTCTCTGCTTGCCTCTCTCCATCCATCCCTCCCTCTCTCATACTCTCTCTCTCTCTCTCTCTCTCTCTCTCTCTCTCTCTCCTGATTGTTCTGATTAGTTAATTACTTTATACAACACATCTGCTGGATTGATGCATGAATTATACATCAGCTGCATGTGGCCACTATTATTTCGTGTTACTTCTACCTTCAACAATTTGAGGTGTTACTGGCTAGATCAGTCGGGGCAAAGTGTGGGGGGGGGGGGGGGTTTGAAAGGGGTGGCAACAGATCTGTGGGGGGGGGGGGGGGAGACAAAAACAACACAATAACAATACGCAGCAGAGTGGAAACAGATTTATAGGCCGCATGGAGGTTGGCGCTGCGGAGTCGTGTGCCGCGGGGGAGAACGCGGACTCGTGGCGTGCGGCGCCCGGCGGGCCGAGTGACTTTTTCCCCCTCAAACACACGGCTGGACACTCGACCCGACACGAGGACGCTCGGCGTCGCTTGTGAAGGGTTGATGAGTGGACGCGAGGGCCAGCGGGGGTGTTTGAAAACGAGCAAATAGGAGGAGGGAGGAGGGGAGGAGGGGGAGGATGGGGGGAGGATGGGGGGTTGCTTGCAGCGGTCGGGGCTAACATCTGCTCGTGAGAGAACACACACACACGCACGCACACAAACAATAGATTTTCCAGAACACCTTAAAACTGCTCCAGCAGCTAGAAAGCCTCCGGGGAGCAGGAAGTGAACGAGAGGCGGGAAGGACGAAGGGGAGGCAGAGGGGGGAGGTGGGGGGGAGGTAGTGGAGAGAGACAGCTATCCGTGCATTCAAGGCTAGCATGCCGAGAATAAACACAACCTCCTGTATTCTGGCTGGTGGACGTGTTCACATCAGGCAGTGTTAGTGTGTGTGTGTGTGTGTGTGTGTGTGCGCGCGCCCCTACCCTCACACGAGAGTCTGTTTGCGTCCGCGTCTATAAATGCCGGTGTATAAATACGGCAGACAGCGGCAGTTAGCGTACAGTCTGGTGAGCGATGGCAGCTAGCGGGGCTCCGTGTGGGGGGCTTGTTAGTCCTCGTCGTTACGCGCGGATGTGGATCGCGTGAGAAAATGCTGTACATTTGGCTTAAAATAGCCGGTGCAGCCGGGTTTATTTATGGACCCACTTCAGGTGAACAACTGCGTATTCATCTGCTGCGGAGTCATTTTTAGCCCTCCACGGGCTCCAGCTGCCCGATCCGTTCATGTTTTTTCATTCATTTTCGTGAAAAGATCAGATGCCGAGTGGCCGTGTTTAAACGTCGCTCGCTAAATCGACACGTTAAGCCACATGTTCAGCATGGGATCCGCGTCAGAATGATGACGAGAGTGTGTGTTCTTATATTCAAGCTATTCTCTGTGCGCAGTGCTAGCGGATGTAGCATATTTATCGACAGCTCTTGTTCGCCTCACTTGACGACGCAAATTGACAAACTGGTCGGGAAGCGTTCACTATTCAAAATGGGTTTTTTTTTCTGCATTTGCTGTGAAAGCTCAGTCGGTTTAGTGTGTGAGAGTAACCGAGATATTCTCAGTTTCAAGCATGCGGAGGGTATCGTCAGATTGGCAGCAGCCTCGGGGCATAGAAGACACACTACGGCTAATGGGGAGAACTGTACTGTGTACACAGAAACTACAGTGTGTGTGTGTGTGTGTTTTAGGTTATGACACTGCATTTTGTGGGCGGTAAGGAAGGTAAAAGAAAATAGCACCAACACTTGTGTGCGTTCTAGTGTAGCAAACTGCAAAGGAAAACGCGAACGCATCATGAGTGTGTGGGTGTGAGTGTGAGTTTCTTACCTGTGCAGCTGGATCTTAAGCGTGACCACGTGGTAGACGTCCTGAAGCATGTCAGCCACCGTAGCGTCCGGTGCGTCTGTCACGTATGACAGGGGGACGGGGTTCCACTTCCCCACCTGAATCATACCTGCACGGCGGGACGAAGAGAGGGGAGTGCGTTAGCACGAAGTTATTTTAGCATCTTAGCTCGACGTCACTGAGCTGCTCCGCAACACCTCTCCTGAGACTAACCCTAGACTTATGGGGGAGTGTGTGTGTGTGTGTGTGTGTGTGTGTGTGTGTGATGGCCAGGCTATAATAAGAGCGCATGATAAGAGGCACCTTGAAACAGCCAGCCGCCCTCGGCCAGCGTGTACTCAAGTGCAATTAGCGGGCCCTTTCCTCCACCTGCCCCTCCCACCCGCTGAGTGTGTATGAATACACACCGCACAGCGTGAACATTTTAACGCGTACACCTGCGCATTCGGACTTTACACGTGAAGAGGGGGGAGAGCGGGCCGCTCACCTTTGGCCTGGGCCGCCGAGCTGTGGGAGTATCCCAGCGACAGCAGCGCCATCTCGATCAGCTGGTTGAACAGCATGTCTTTGCGCACCAGGACGAACTCGGCGTGCTCCTCCTTGCTGTCGAAGTCCATGGGGTTCTCGTAGTGCTCCACCACGCAGAACACGGGCAGCATGTTGCCTGGGGAACAGGGAGGCACCAGTCAACAACAAACATTTTTTTTTTTTCTCTCTTCACGTTTATAATCCCGCGCGCCCGCCCAGGGGGGACGGGATTCGCGTTTGGCGCCGAGCGATTGAGTCTTGAGTTGAGGTTGAGCGTCGAGGGCTCATGAGTGGCGTGATTAGATTGCCGCTGAGTGGAAGTAGTGGACGGAAACGAACTAGCGGATGGGGTTTGGACGCGCGGCGTCATTCATCTTTTGCACAGGAACCTGCCCAATTTCTGTCTTTTCTCCCTGTAGGTTCACAGCTGATGCGTGGACATCTCACCGCTGTGGCGTTTGTTTAATAGACGACGCGTGAGGGAGAGCGCGTCACCTTTAGCTCCGTGTGAATCCTTCCACTCCGTGTGTCTCCTTTTGCCACGATCACCTGTTTGTTCCCTATCGAGGTTCTTGGAGCAAAGATCAAAGACTCCTTCTGCCTGCCAACCAAAAACCATCTTCCCATGATGCACCGCTTCGAATCCCTTTCCACCTCCGCGCCCCGAGGGTTACTCGTCTGTGTCAACAGGCGGCTCTGGAATCAGCGATCCTTGTCCAAAGACTGCCGAGCGCTCTGCAAATATCGCCGGGTAAACCGTCTAAATCTTAAAACAGCATCGCCCCGCAACGCAAGAACCTTTAAGGGCGTCGGGACAACGAATCGACCCCCGTCTCCTCCCCCAGCTGTGCCTCGGCTCTCCTCTCACCTGAACCTCCACATTTAAAAATCGCCCTCGCCAATCCAAACCATTCCGTTGTTGCATTTGCCCAATTGCAGGCATTCCAGAAGATGCACACGGGCCTGGCAAAACAATCAATAAGCCCACAGATGCCAGGGAATGTGCTGAAAGAGCCGCTTCCCCCCCCACATCCCCTCCACCCTGATTTTAATAGATAAAGATCTAACAATAAAGACTGCTGTGTAGGTTCATTTGGGGGATCAATACAGGCTTTGTTTCCAGGGAGCCCAGAGAGGGCAGCGGTAAATATTGTTTCGGGCTCCGACACAATGCCCACTGTGAGCCGTCGGCCTCGCTCCACCCTCCGCCCGCGGAAGAAACCCGGGCGAGAGGGAGGGAGGGAGGGCGTTGCGGGAGGCCGAGGGAAGCGGGCGATGATGAAGGGTGGAAAGCGAAGCTTCTCTCTCCCTCTCTCTCGGCTGCAGATTAAAGGAACGGGAGGAGAGAAACGGCCCATCGGAGGACACTCACGCAGCCGCGTTCCCCGAGTCCCCCTCGCCCAGAGGAACAGAACCGACAAACGGAGGCGCTGCCAAGCGCCATTACAACACCCAAACCTGCAGCTTTTACACTCGTTTCCAACCCGCCAAAAAGCATAATCATAAAAACAAAAACAAAAAAAGCATCATATTAGCTTGGATCGCTCAGCCCGCCTGCGTTCTTTTAGTTTTTTTTATTAAAAAGCTAAATCCCAAAGTAAAGTGCGGCACCTAAGAGGACCGAAAGTTTCTCCTTAATAAGCAAATGTCGGAGCGGTGACGCGGCGCCTATTGTCTGGGCAAATGAGTGGGAGTGTGTGTGTGCGCAGCGTGTGTGTGTGCAGTGTGTGTGTTCGCCGAGAGAACCAAAGACACATTGATGTAAAAAGGTGTAAGAGTTTTAGAGAGCGTGCAGGGGTTGGTGGTGGGAGGAAGGTGGTGTGTGTGGGAGGTGGTGGTGAGGAGGGGAGGGGGGGGGGGCAGGGAGGGGGGGGGGGGCAGGGAGGGTGGGTTATTTAAATTGCATTTAAATAGCTTTCCGCTATTTGCATGGTTTATTCTTCTCGCATTCACCTCGCACGCAGAGTCAGTTTAGCTGCATCTCTTTCATAACGAGTCTGCACCGGCTAACTTTTAGCCCCCCAAAGCATTCCTCTCTCTGTCGCGTGAAACAAAGACACAACGAGTGGATCCACCGGTCTCCTCTCCTCCAGACGAAGCCCAATTCACGCCCCTTCTCACCTCTCTTGTGGCAGGTCTTCAGCAGGTGGCCGGTGGGTTTGTACGGGACGCCGGCTAGCTTGGCCCCCGTGCTGCCCAGCCTGGCCCGGCCCAGCGGGCTGCCGTTCTGCTCCAGCCGGGGCAGCTTGGCCGGCGGGGCCTTGGCCTCCGCCATGCTGTTGACCAGGTCGGAGTTCTCCTTGCCCAGGCACGCCTCGCTGAGATGATCCATCATTCTCAGCGCCTCTGCTCACTATCACCTAGAGAGGAGGGGGACACACACACACACACACAGGGACAGACTCAGTGGTCAGCGGGGAGACGTGTGTGTGGCACAACAGAAGCATCAAACAGATATCCTTTGTGTGCCGACGAGCCCCGACGTAATGGGACGTTTTTATAGAGCCCCCCCCAAAAAAAGAAATTAGTGCTTTAAGTAATTGAGACCCCTGAGAACCGGCCCGTTACGGCAGCGACTGTCAATGCGCTTCAGTCGCAGCGTCTGCGGCCCGCTTTTAATGTTCCCATTTTTTAAGCATGTCTTATGTATGTATGACCGTACCACTGGAGATTCCAGCGCAAGACGGGAAGGGAGAGAGGGGGGGGGGCGCAAAGAAAGCCCCGGATTTCGGTGCACGAACACATTAAATTCCCGTGATGATTCCACTTAGACGGATACAGTTCAGCTGAAGGAGAAAAGGGGGTCTGATGCCGCCGGGGCGCTCGAGGAGTCGGTGGGCGAGTCACTCGGCGGGAGGCCGCAACGCCACCGCTGTGTGACGCACGCGCACACACACACACACACACACGCACGCACGCACTTCACAAGCCCGGAGCGTTGATCATGGGAAAGAAATCTGTTCATAAATTGATGGAGGGTCAGTGGGCAGCTTTTGGAAAACTTGAAAACCACAGTGTTCAAGTAACAAAGTTGCTGTAAAAACAAAGACGGAGCAGGTGGTTGAAAGCGCCGACACACAGCTGGGGGAGCCGAGTCCCTTCATTCAACTCTTCCCAGAGTCGGAGCTGGGCCCCGACGGACGACACTGGCTTCTGCAGGAGCGGCAATGTTGTTGTCAGAGGGTCGAAACCCCCCCGCCGCACCCCTCCATTCAAAACATGCAATGAGGCAAATGATTCCCCATAAATAACGGGGCTATAAAGGAATCCAGACCTGCATACGGTCCAGGTCGGGATCTTAGAATGACCTCAAACACACACACACACACAGAGAGACAGATACAGGAGCAATAGTTAAAGTTGACACTTCGGGGTTAAAAGGTGGGGGGGGGACAAGTCAAGTGAAAAATCTTCCAAACCTGAACCGCAGCACTTGGGACAAATAACAGCGGCCGGTCTTCTTCAAGTTTGGCCAGGGTAAAACAACAACAAAAAAAAAAAAAGCAAAAGCAAAAAGCCAAAACAACTCCTGCTTCCCGGTGTCGTTATCTCTCCCCGCGTCTCCCTCCTTCCTTCCCCTCACGTGTGCATGACAGCGAACTGTTACCTAGAAAACATCCACATTAAAAAAGACGCTTTCTGCGGCTCTTGCTGGCGGTGCGAACGAGCGGCAGCCCGGGTCTGCGGGAGCGGCGACGAGGTCTAGATGGACCGCGATAGGCGAACATTGGTGAGCGGCTGTTCGGTGTGTGTGTGTGTGTGTGTGTGTGTGTGTGTGTGTGTGTCTACGCGCGTACGGCGTCCGTCAGCCGATTCTGCCCGGCCGAGGGGAGGGGGAAAAAACGGCACCGGGAACCGCCACGACCGGCAACATCTATCCCAAAGTGACGGGAGACTTCGTCCACTAGTTCGCTCCACAACATCCGACCGCCGCCTCCATCGAGGAGGGACCCGACGGGGACGCGAACCGACGCGCACGGAACCCGCTCAGCGCTCCGGCGGCGGAGCCCGAGATCCTAACAACACAAACGACCGACTGTGGGATCCCGCTGTCGCGCGCGAGGTCGACGTGGAGACGATATGCGGACAGCCGACGCGGGTTCGCGCAAATAAAACCAGGAGAGGGAGGGAGGGAGGGAGGGGGTCAAAAAGTGCGGGTTTACTTTCCGTGCGTCGAGCGTCAGCAATAAGGCTCCGCTGTGGATGCATCGGGAAGCTGCCCCGCGACCGTAGTGGGAGGAGGTGTCCTGTCGGTCGGGGATCGGCGTCCGGACGGAGCTCCTCTTTCTCTCTCTCTCTCTCTCTCTCTCTCTCTCTCTCTCTCTATCCCTCCCCCTCTCTCTCTCTCTCTCTCCCTCTCTATCCCTCCCCCTCTCTCTCTCTCTCTCTCTCCCTCTCACGCTCTCGCTCCGTCTCCCCCTCTCTGTCCCCATTACATTATTAGTTGTATTGACTCATCACTCCCCCCTCTCCTCTCCTGGCTGCTGGTGCTGCCGCTGCCTGCGCGCTCCCTTTTTCTCTCTCCTCCTCATTTCGAGGTAAAGGGGGAGGAGGGGAGGGGAAAGGGGGGTGGGGGGGAATTTAGGAGAAATAAATTTAAAAATAAGTCGATCGGACGGGTGGTGTGTGTGTGTGAGAGAGAGAGAGAGAGGCAGAGTGTCTGAGGAACAAATAATCCCTTAGAAATAATAATGTTTTTTTTTTTTTTAAAGAAGAGGACTCCTCCGCATCTTTAGAAAGTCCTAGCGGACATAAATACAAGTGGAGGAAGTGGAAAGGGAGAGAAACCACCCACTGACTCACGAACACACGTGCACGCAAGCAAATACGCGCAACAACACGCAGAGAGGAGGATCAGTTGTGCGATTTCCGGGTGCGCGGAAGAATTTCTAATCAGCTTGATTAGAGTGAGCCGGTCCTGCATTTATTACCGGCTAACACACAGATGCTCGCCCTCACACACACGCACACACACACACGCACACACACACACACACACACACGCACGTACGTACACACACGCGCAGACACACTCTCTCATACACACACACGTTTAATATATATGCACATTGAGAGAGTTGTATATTTAAGCCAGATGAATCGTTTTTATTTGACTACATATTTTACATTCAGTGGTTTGGTGACAAATAACTTCAGATCGACAGTAAGTTGAAGTTTTTGACTTTTTTCAGTCTTTTCTGAGATAAAATTAAATGAATTAGTAACTTATAGACATTACAATAAACTCAAATGAATCCCAGGATACATGATTAATTTACAGAAAAGCTTTTAAATGTATTACAAAACAGGAAAACCTCCAATAATAATAATGATCAAGTTGTCTAGCATTGCTGTATAGACTTATTTTATTCCCAATATAAATTCCTATATTCTTACACAAAATAACCATTATACAAAAGGCAGGTTATTTCCCTTTGTTTACCTATAATGTCGTTTTAGTTTAACACTTTTGTCTAAAAAGCAAAGATGCCAGACATCGGCCATCTCACAAACCCCGCCCCCGTTACGCCAAACTGGATTCTACCCAAATACAAAGCGACCCAACCTCTGTCATGTCAAAACAAACCGCACCAGGCAGGTGAGGTGCAGGTAAGGAAGGAGAAGGAGTTAAGTTGAACTTTGGTGAACCCTCCGCTGCCGGCGGCCCTCGTGGTTCTCGAACAAACTGCAAGAATATCACAAAGGGTAATCTCTGTTGATATCGTCAACAAAGGACTCGACATGGTGTTCGCGCGTAAGGCGGCTGTGTAAGTACTGGCCGGGCTGATGCCAGGTGGACACACACACACACACACACACACGCACGCACGCACAAAAGCAGCAACAATTGCACCGACGCTGAGGTGTTTCCGTTCTGAGCGGCGGAGCGTGTCAGGTGAAGTTCATGGCGGGGACCTCGCAAAAGGAACGTGTCTTTTCCCTGCCGTCGTTTCTCTTAAACACCGCGAGCCTTTGCCTTTGAGGTGTCGAGACGGCGTTCGACATGCGCGTCCGTCCAGGCTGCATCAGAAGAAAAACAGGAAACCAGCAGAAGACAGGAAGTGCGTGCACGCCAGAGGTTCTCGCCGAGCCCTGAAGGTCAGGCACGTGCGAAGTGCCGCATGGTGCCGCTCACCGGTTCACCTTTCATCAGTGTGTGTGTCTGTGTGTGTGTGTGTGTGTGTGTGAGAGACGGTCTACGATGATGCCTGAGGTCCACGGAAGACGCTCGCCGCTCGGCCCAAGAGGGAGAAAAAAAACAAACAAGCGCGGTGGAGTCCCTGCTGGAAGTGTAACACAACAAAGGGCCCCGTCGGTGCCGCGCCGCGTCGCCGCCTCGTCGGTGATGCGGCGCAGTTACACACACTTTCTCATTCAACCCTGCAGTTGTGACACCAAACCCTCCTCTCCGCCCACTCCTTCGGTGTCTTAAACCAACAAAAAAAAAGCTGTGTTCATACAATCACCCCCGAAGGCTCCAAACGGAAACATACAATGTGAAACTCAGCCCTCGGCCCCCCCGAGGTGGAACAACGTCTTACGATATTGACACCTAGTTCGCCTTGAGGTGTGAGTTGTTTTTTTTTGAGGGGGCGGCTACATTTTTGAAAAAGGGTCCCGCGCCTAATATATATCACAGGAAATGGACTAAGACTAAGACGCCCCCCCCCCCCCCCCTGACAGATTCGGCGATCAGCTCTCATCTGAGCCGTCGCCGCAGCACGCCGCGTGGTTAGACGCCTCTGCTCTCCGCGTGTGAATAAAAAGGACCCCGACTGGGGATTAATTACTGCATTCAGAGATCATTCAGCTTCAGAAAAATGTGACAGTGATTCCCACAAAGTCGCCCGAGACGCGAAAGTAAAAGTCACGCCCACGTGACGCTGCAACTTGAGCTGCGTTCCAGCTATTGAGAATCATTGAATGGATCGCTCTCGCTCACCGTGTTGCGTGGTGGCGGCAGGCTGCAACACCCCCCCCCTCACCCCCCCACCTCCCACACACACACACACACACACACACACACCTCCTCAGCAGATCCCTCCACATTACCTGCACGCCGTCGTCGCCGCGCAGCGTTCTGCATGCTGACACGTTGTAGCTACATGATGTTTTTCGGGGCGCATGCCTGTTTTTTTATTTTTTCTTCCTTGGCCGCAGTCAGAAGCGTTCGGGGGGGGAGAAAGCAAACAAACAAAACAAGAAAAAACAGGAGCGGCGGTGAAAGCGAAGCCATTGTCGGCGAATGCTCTTTTTTTTTCGATCTGGCGTGACGCAAGCAGCCGCAGTCATTTCCATCGGAGAGCATCGATAACCCCTGCCAGGCCTTGGCACGGCCAACAGGTGCCGGCGCTGCCAGGCAGGTTTGGCACCGACGCGGCTGCGAAAAAACCCTCTGACATCCAGAAGGGCACAGATTTGCACTGAATGCACCACTGAATCAACACCGCTGATTATCAATTAACATACAGCGTTTTGTATCGCACAGAAAAGAGGGGGGGAAAGGGTTTGTATTTTGTGCTTTTTTTTTTTTCACGCAAAAAGCCTGCTTAAAAACAGGCACCGTGTGCCGTGGTGACCGCGCGCCGAACACAGATCCGCACTCCGATCAAGGTGCGTTTTTACAAGCCGGCGCACCTTCGTGTCGGGAGGGATTTAGACGCAGGGAGGAATTGTTCGGGAAACATGAGGGGAAAAAAAAAACAACAACAACAACGAAAACACGGGGAACATGACAGGCTGGATGCTAAAATCTGCATCCAACAAAGGACGCCCCCTTTAAATGTCAGGAGCCGTGGCATCGCACCGCGGATGGATTTCACCCTGTGTGTGTGTGTGTGTGTGAGCGTGCGTGTTGCCACAGGTACCGTGTGTTTACGCCATAACACGCTTATCGGAGCCATCGCGTCCGGCCTGCTGCTTTGCAAAAACGCGTGTGTGTGTCTCGGAAGAGAAATTGAACGCCGTCTTTCTTTAAAAAACGGACACCAATAATCAACACACAAAGAGGGGTTGTTTTGAGGGGTGGGGGAGGCGAGGGGGGGGGGAGGGGGGGGGGAGGGCTCGACGTGGAGATGGATCCTTGTGGAGTGAGTCAGGCGGAAGCCGGCGCCGTCCCGCCGCCGCGCGTAGGTGTTGTGACGTCTTCATGCTCGCCACTTGTGATGCTTCTAATGGGCATTAATAGGATTATTTGGATTACTAATACAAATTAGTCTGCGCAGACAGCTTGTGTGTGTGTGTGTGTGTGTGGGGGGAGAGGGGGGGGAGGACCTGTCACCGGCTCCACTCTGAGCTCCTTTCTGAGGGTGTCTCCCACAAAGAAAACACGCACACGACATAAACATAATAGTATTATTAGAGGCTCCAAAGGGATTTAATAACGCGTCTGGGAACGTGTCAAAACACGCCGGCGACACGAGCGGGAGGAAGCGCACAGTCGACGCACAGTCGACGCACAGTAGACGCACACCCGACCGGCGAGCGGAGACGGAATCCGTCCGTCTAAACAAAAAGCACCGAGCTGACGCAGAAGTATTTCATCTATTGAAGACGCTGCTGTTTCTTTTCCCTTCGTGACTAAACGGAGGCTTTCGCCCGTCGCGTCGTTGGCACTTTGTAGGTCACTTTGTGGTGGACCAAAGTTTCCAATTGTGTTACGGACTGTTTGCAGATTTCAAACCGGCACCCAAAAGAGAAGCAGTGGGATCACGTGATTTCTTCAACCGCAGCGTGTCACCCTCTCGCCCCCTGAAGTCTCACTTCGCTCTCTTGTCTTCTCAGAAATGCAATCGCTTTTCTTTTAAGACGACTGATCTCCCCGGGCGCAATCGTTGCACAAAAACCGGGGCGGGTTTATTAACGGTCCCGGGTGGGGGGGTCGGGAGGGGCGACAGGTTGCTCAATCCGTCGCTGCGAGGTAAGCACACATATTCCTCCCGAATCAAACCATCACACAGCCAGTGTGGCTCTCGATTACTCGCCGAATAAGGCGATTTCTGCATTTCTCACATGTCCGGGGGGAGAGGGGGGAGAGAAGGTAGGGGGGCGAAGGGGAAAAGGGGGTCGTAATGAACTGAGCGTTGACTCCTAAGTGTTTAATTGTTTCATAATCACATGAAGCCGACAGAAATAGAAGCGGCGTGGTCTGCTGGCGGAAAAAGGCCTCTGCGCCTTTTTTTTTGGAAAGTTCTGATTTCATTTTTCTCCCTCTCACATCTCCCCCCCTCTCCTTCTCTCTCCCCCCCGTCCGTGTTCGCCCTGCCTCAGTCTGTGTTTTCTCAGGGGGGCAAAGCCTCAGAAGTGCGACCCTCGCCCCTCCCGAAAATAAAACCAATCAGTCGCAGAACAACGGACGAGCAACACAAGCAGGTTTTTAAAGATAATTCACTTTCATGTCGCTGGACTCGTGTCACCACATGACACAAATAATTAAACCCCTGATTTCTGCCTCGTGGAATGCAGCAGAAAAAAGTTGGAAAACAGTAGCGACGTGTGTGTGAGAGCGAGAGAGAGGGGGGGGAGATGCTGCAGGGGGAGATGCTGCAGGGGGAGATGCTGCAGGGGCATCTGTGGCGCGAGGAGGCGAGGAAGGTGAAGGTCACGGCGGCCTCGGCCCTGTGAGGGGTGGAGGGGGGGGGGGGGGGTGTTAAAAAGAGACGGAGGCGACGGTGTCACTTGCCCAGAGTGTGCGAGGAGTGGAGCCAGAGCTGAGACGAAAGGAGTGATGGGATGGGAGGAGGGAGGGGAGGAATGGGGAGGGGGGGGGCATAAGGATGCGGTTCTTTATCTGCATATTTTCCTTTGCATTTTTAATCCCTTGTCAAAGGATGCATCATCCATCCTCTGACAAACACAACAGTTGGTAAGGCAGGCAAGGGTGTGTGTGTGTGTGTGTGTGTGTGTGTGTGTGTGTGTGTGTGTGTGTTAGAGACTCAGACAGAGAATGCAGTATCTGTTGAAATTGTTTCATTGGAGTATGTGGGTGGGTATTAACAACCTGATCTTAGCGGGATGCGCTTTCCTCTAAATCGCTCTCTTTTTTTTTCTTCTCGCCGAACAAAGGATCGAGAAAACCTACACAGATTGGATGAAGACAAGCATCGGAATAAGAGACAATGAATTTCTTCTTCCTCAAACACGAGCTGAGCCATGTAATAATGCGATACGAATAGTGAAAACTTAAGATATGTGATATTGCTCGCTTGAATTATGTCTGCCAGCGTAGCGCGAAGCAGGCTAAATTACAAGAACAAATAAAGAGAGGGGTGAGGGGGGGGGGGGCGTGACAAAACCGACGTGACGGACTTTGGTGTCTTCTTCTTCTCTTTTTTTTTTTGTTCCTTCCTTTATCTCCCCGGGGACGACACGCCAAACCTTTCTACGCCGAGCGAGCTGATCGCCAGGACCCCAAAAAACAATGTGACGCTTTCATCACTGAGCCAAGGAATCTGGATCAACTGTAAGCATCATGCCGGAATAAATGCACTCAAACATGCCGGGACACCATTACCCCCCCCCCCCCCCCCCCCCCCCCCCCCCCTCCACCCCTTGCTCTTTAAATTTCATAAAGAACTTTCCATAATGACCAAATGAGCTGTAACTGCCTAATCTCACCCAGGGTGGTTTGTCTGTAACCGGTGGAGAAAATGTCCTCGCCCTGGAATGCAGCAGTCCTTATTTCTCTTCTCTTTTTTTTTACCAACCAGTTGTGACATGTCACCCGAAGAAAAAAACAAAAAAAACAAACAAAAAAAGCAAAAGAAACGCTGGGAATGGCTGTTATCGCTCTGCTCTATTAGCAATGACAACAGAGCGGTTCCATCCAGGGGGGGCGGGTTGGGGGGGGAGGGGGGGGGCGGGCGGAATCCCCCAAGAGCCACACATTAAAAAACGAGACAGGCCTCTTATTTACTGGCGACAGTCTAATAAATACATTTGCTGGCAGCTAAACAGGTATTTACTCTGCTCCCTACCACAGGTATAATTTCACTGTTTGCTGAGCTGTTATTTCGCTGCAGAGATAATTATCGAGGCGGTAAAGAAAGACGATTAATGGTTTTAGCCGAGGTATCAGTCTCGGCGAAGTGAGGCGCAGCCCTGCTCTAAACTCCCGGCACACACCCAACAGCAAGCTTTTTTATTTATTTTATCAGCCTGCATCTTTTGCAGCGAGGAATTCAGAGCATACAAACAAAAAACATTGACAGGTTTTTTTTTGTTGTATTTTTTAACTCTTTCCCCGGGGATTTTCCAAAAAAATAAATTAAATGTGACAATTCTGTTTGTAATTTTAATTTGAAAAAAATGGAAGCGACGGGAGCGGTCTTCATGTCATGTCACAGTGCAGCCGAAACAAACAGCAGACCTCTCAGCCCCGCAGCGCTCTAATTGGACTCTCGAGGGGGCAAATTTTGTTTGTACGACAACCTGCTCTCTTGTTAACCTGGATGATTTCAACGCAGCGGCCGTGTTGTACTCAACTGACCCCTCGGAGGGGGTCACAGGTCCTGCCGGCAAGACACACACACACACACAAACTCGTAGTACAGTTTACCCCCCCATCTAAAGCATTTAGAAGGCAGAGATTCTCTCCGTGACCCCGGACACCCCCAGACACCCTGCTCGTACCCCAGCAAGGTGAATGCAGCACGCGCTGGTTTCGATTAGTTGTAGTGAAAACAAAACTAAGTCCCTCGGGAGCGGGGGAGGACATGGGGGAAGGGGGGGGGGGGGGGGGGGGGGGGACAAGTCATGAGTGCAACAAGGTCAAACCTGTACGTTTGAAGAAGCGACATAGAGGTTTTTGTTTTCCGAGATCCCCGACGGTTATTGTAAGAAGGGTGAACAGAACAGTCAAAGGGATTAATCACACACTAATAAGTTGCGACAGATCTGTGTGTGTGTGTGTGTGTGTGTGTGTGTTTGTAGGTGTGTGGGTGTGTGACTTGACATCCTAACCCGCTGATTCTTATCGTCAGTGTCCAACAAGAGACATTTGTGGCAAACATGCCGCCAGTGGATCGGCGGAAGAGCCTTTTTTTTGTTGCTAATTTGTATTAACTAAAGTTTTTTTTTTTAAAAGGGCGGGGGTTCTAATGAGCCGAGGGGTAAAAACCGAGACGTTCCGTTGAGGCCTTGGTCTCCGTCTAGGGGCTTTTTACAAGAAGTGAGACATGGCAGCCGGAGACGGAAAAAAGTGTCCTCGCTGTCCTCGCCACTGACTGGACGAGCCGCAGCACCTCGGAGATTACCTCGTTGGGCCCGTTACCTGCTTTCATTTTACCCCCCCGGCCCCCCGAACGCCGAGGTGTCACGCTTGACCCCGAGATTGCACGCGAGCAGCACAGCCGGGTGACACTGCGTGATTATGATCCGGACGATTGGCCTCGAACCGTCTGAGCGGGAATTTGATTTAATGCTCTACAGATTTTATTTGGGATTTTCCGGCGCTCTTTATGATTGTTTGCTAAAAAGCATCGAGGCAACGTTTGCAAATACAATCTTCCTAACAGATACAACATCTACCACACAAACTGTGTGTACACGCATATCAATATATGAATATAATTTCAAAGTGACTGGCCAGGCAGGTGGGTGAAATGTCAGCTATTTTCTAAAGAGCAGAAAGTGAAGCCTTTAGAAACCTACAAACCACAGAACATCAGTGCCCACGCAGTTATAGGATGGCAACAGATATTCTCATAACTGCTCTTTATCTCTCTCTCACACACACACACACACACACACACGTATGTCTAGTTGTACCCTGAAATCACTTTATCAGCACTGTGACAAAAGCCACAAGACAGACCAGCCGGTATTACTGCGCCTACTGTTCAAGTCATGCAGAGAAAAGAAATACTTTGTTTAACTCTTGGTTTCCTTGTCTTTATACTGTACTATTATTTACTTTTTACGGTTATGCTTTTTATTTTTTATTTTAAAGAGTTCCACAAAGTCCTTCATGGTGAAGCAGTAAAAGTGTTGAAGCAGGCTGACATGTAATTAAATAGTAAGTATATGAAGAGAATGAATGAAGTAATGGGCAAATAAAAAGTAGTGGGCAGTTCAGCTTTCAACACACACTTCATTCTAATGAGTTAAAAAAAATAATATAAATAAACACATATATTTACCGACATATATATTAAAAAAATGTCCTGACTAAGATGGCAAAATAATCGGAGGGTTAAATAACAGTTGTATTGCAACCCATCGCGTCCGGAGCAGCAGCGTCGCTTATTGCCCCCCTCTTATTGCCCCTCCGGTGCGCGCGGAATAAGTTGTTAAACGAATTAGAGGAGATGGATGTATTTAACCCCGCGAAAATCACGAGTGCTTCGCTCCGTCGCGCAGAAACCGCGCAGGCCTGTTTCTGCACGTTTAAAACGAGATGGCATTTGTATTTAGCATTAAGCGTGACATTTCTTTCCCTTCTTCTTTATAAATATTAAATCCCAGCAGCCACTTTCGGTCCGCGTGGGTTTTAAGTGATTTCGGAAGGCAGCTCTGTCGAATTGCTTTTTTTTATTTCGACTCGTTAACGTAATTCCGAAGGGGATGCGGTTTGTTTTTTTTTTTTCGAGAGGAAGAGACGGTTCGTACCTTTAAAGTCAGCAGTCGGCCGACCTCTTGTTTTCCATCAAAAGTTGAGCGACCTCTTGACTCCGCTCCACGGCGACAGATCCCCCCAAAAAGAAGAGAAGAAGAAAATAAAAAATACACACTGCTGCTCTGTGGGAGGAAACACTATTAGGGGCCTTTTAAAAAAAAAATAAAAGTCAAAAGTCCCGTGGATGAGGAGTTTGGGTAAGGAAGGGGGAGGCGGGGAGAAACTGAAAGAGAGCGCGCGCGCGCGAGAGAGAGAGAGTCGTGTAGTAGAAACCGCACGGGCTGAGGTTGAAGTTTGGGGGGCGGCGGAGGGCGGGGGAGGGAGAGAGAGAGAGAGAGTGAGAAGCGCACACGGCGGCGGATGGAGCGCAGAAATGCGAGCAACCGTGCGCTGCGGGCGGCGGAGGTGAAGTAGCGCGGAGGAGAGGAGCGCGCGGCGGCATGTGAGCCGGGCGGAGAGGAGGGGGGCGGCAGGTAAACGAACCGCCCCTCCCCGTTTCTGATGCGCGAATCGATGATTTGCCAGCTGTGGCGCAGCTTGTCTCATTGCCCCACTTTGCGTTTTTTCTTTTTTTCTTACAGCCGCTCCTCTCCGACGCGCTTCTCTCCGGGGACACCGAGGGAGAGAGAGACAGAGAGAGAGAGAGAGAGAGAGAGAGAGAGGGGTGAGGCGGGGGGAGTCAGTTCATTTATTTTCATATTTACACGCCACACGTTTGCATGTCAAGGAGAAGGAGAAGAAGGAGCAGGAGGGGTGATGGTGAAGAGTCAAAGGTCCCCCCGCACACCTGAGCGCGTGCAGCCAGGTCGCATCACGCACACATCACACGCTCCGCGCGGACCGCGCAGCCTTCACAGCGCGCGGAATATAGTGCGGAAGTTTTCTAGAATAATCCAGTTTTTAACAATTAAGAGGGAATGTTGGCGGTGATCCTGCATTCTTGCATCGCTTCTCCAATTTTAACAAAGCTTTCAGCGCGAAATAATAATAATTATTATTATGACTTTTCGACAGTGAACATTTTTAATGCGTCATTATTGAAACAGACTCAGTTTCATTCCGTCCACGCCTTTGCTGTTTTACTTCTGCAACTTGGTTTTACTCAGACCGTCACACACACACACACACACACACACACACACACACACACACACACACACACACAAACGGGCCTGCCAGCCCTCCAATAATAAAAAAAACTCCACGCTTTAGGAATGCAAATTTGTATAAAAAAATAGACTGAAAGCAGCATTTTTTTCTCCCTTGGACATCTTTAAGAACACAGCCTGAAGGGGAATCAGCGAGGCACAGAGGACAGGGACAGATAACGGAAAGACAGCAGAAAAAAAGGCTTTTAGTTTCGCCCTCAGTGTCTAAATGCATTTCAGCTATTTGCATTGATTGCAAAGTGCCCGTTTTACTCTTGATAAAAGCCTGACATTTGATAAACGTTCCGAGAGGGAGAGAGAGGTATGTTAAAATAATAACAGTGGAATATATAACTGTTAATGAGGGACATGTCTCTATTTGTCTGTCGTACACCAACAAATCAGAAAAATTAAGTATTTCTCTCTCACTCGGTCTGATGGATTTGTTCATGTGTGTGTTTGAATCATGTGTGAGCAGCTTGTGCACATGTGCTGACATGTTGCTGTATGTGTGAGCCTAAACCACGTGTGTGTGTGTGTGTGTGTGTGTGTGTGTGTGGTTTAAATGCACAGTTTGATTTGCGTCGTGTGTGTGTGTTGTTTTAGCA